>CM022298.1:572070838-573380220 GCA_011799875.1 Thinopyrum elongatum | reverse complement strand
AAGAAGAAGAAGAAGAAGAAGAAGAAGAAGAAGAAGAAGAAGAAGAAGAAGAAGAAGAAGAAGAAGAAGAAGAAGAAGAAGAAGAAGAAGAAGAAGAAGAAGAAGAAGAAGAAGAAGAAGAGAAGAGAAGAAGAAGAAGAGGAAAAAGGAAACCGGGTCGAGGATCGCCGACGGGGTGCGTCGGCGCCGACGGAACCTGGTCGAGCATCGCCAGTTGCCAAAACTAGGGTCAAGGGTCGGGAACGAGGGGCAAGGATCGCCGGTCGCCAAGGGGTCGAGGGTCAGGGCAAAGTGTCGAGGATCACCGGTCGCCGAGGGGTCGAGGGTCGGGGCAGAGGGTCGAGGATCGCCGGTCGTCGAGGGGATAGATGGTGGAGCAAGTTGGTCCCTCCTCGACGACCTCACCGGTCGACAAGGGGTCGAGGGTCGCTGAGGGGTCGAGGGGCGAGGGGTTGAGGGTCGAGGGGTCGATGGTCAAGGATCTTCCGGTCCGTGTGCTGACCGACTGGTGTGGTAGCTTAAGATGAGGACGTCCCCGAGCTGAAGGTCATGAGCACGGGTGAACTGCTCCCATCCGTGCACGAAGAACGGATGGAAGCACTTCGCCCGCGCTGATGACCTTCAGCTCGGGCATGTCCGCATCTTAAGCTACGACAACAGCCGCACCATGCTCACAGTGAAGGTGTTCGACAGGACCAATGAGGGGTCGAGGGTCGAGGGTCGAGGATTGTCGAGGGGTCGACGGTCGCCGGGGGGTCAAGGATCACCGAGGGGTCGAGGGTCGCCGAGCGGTCAAGGGGTCGAGGGGCGAGGGGTCGATGGTCGAGGATCTTCCGGTCCGAGTGCTAACCGACTGGTATCGTAGCTTAAGATGAGGATGTCCCCGAGCTGAAGGTCATGAGCGCGGGTGAACTGCTTCCATCTGTGCGCGAAGAACGGATGGAAGCAGTTCACCCGCGCTGATGACCTTCAGCTCGGGCATGTCCGCATATTAAGCTACGACAACAGCCGCACTATGCTCACAGTGAAGGTGTTCGACAGGACCACCAAGGCGTCGAGGGTCTAGGATTGCTGAGGGGTCAAGGGTCGAGGGGTCGACGGTCGCCGAGGGGCCGAGGATCGCCGAGGGGTCGAGGGTCGAGGGTTCGATGGTCGAGGATCTTCCGGTCCTAGTGCTGGCTGACATGTGTCGTAGCTTAAGATGAGGACGTCCCCGAGCTAAAGGTCATGAGCGCGGGTGAACTACTTCCATCCGTGCGCGAAGAACGGATGGAAGCAGTTCGCCCGCGCTGATGACCTTCAACTCGGGCACGTCCGCATCTTAAGCTACCACAACAGCCGCACCATGCACACAGTGAAGGTGTTCAACAGGACCATCGAGGGGTTGAGGGTCGAGGATTGCCGAGGGGTCGAGGGTCGAGGAGTCGAGGGTCGCCGAGGGGTTCCTAAGTTATGTTGTACTTGATGATGATACACTAGTTATATGCATATTATTATTCATGTCGGTATTAAATTTTTTATGTTGTACTAATTTCGTTTACTCTATGTCATGGCAGGTGTTGAAAGATGGTGGGCGCGGGTATCGAGCGCTTCGAGGCTCCTTCTTCGTCGGCGCATGGTGGGAGTGGTACTTCCATTCCCCCCGTACCTCTCCGGAGAGCGTTGTACGAGGGTATGGATTCACCGGTGGGCGCTTCTTCGTTGGCGTCGTTGCCCACCGGGAGAGGAGGTCGGGGAGGGAGGAAGAGAGGAGGTCGAGGAGGACATGGCCATGGGAGAGGTAGGAATGCTCCTACGCCTTCCTCGCCGCCATCCCCAGCTGATTCACCCGAGCACAGGACTGCTACGGTGGACACCTCTAAGGAGAAGGCTACATGGACTCTGGTCCACGAGCCTCGCGTCGACGGGCCTTCGGCCCACGAGACTTGGCCCCATGAGACTCCAGACCAGGGTACGTCCCAGGAGACGTCCAGATGGGGTACCTGGACGAATCCGCCTGAGGGGCCGAGTGGCCATGCTGATGGTCGCAGGGATCCGACTGATAGCTAGGGCGAGGTGGTTGAGGGGGCCACTGTCTACCAGCATGGTTGTACATGGCTCCCGCCCGTGCCGGCGACCCGCTAGCAGTGGTGGTTGATTTTCCCTGATGGGGAGAGCTAAGTGCATTTACTCTTTTTGTACCATTTTCCTTCATGTTTTTTCAAATATCTAATGCGTTGGCCTTGTCATACTGCAGGGGTTGGCACCACGCTGATCGTGTGCGCAGGCCCAACATCGTCCTTGGTGTGCTTTGCCGGCAAATCTTCCCGGGGTTTGTCACGTTGCCCGATGAGGGTCAGGTTCCAGAGCTAGGTTTGAGCTGGGAGCACTACTTGGCTGCCCTGGCCCCACCAGAGGAGATGATCGACAGTGTCTTGTGCCACACAAGGGCAGAGATAGTGATCAGAAAATTTTGGGTAATTTCTCCTTTACACAACTAAAAATCTTCAAATAGCTAGTTATTGTACTAATCAATGTTGTCTCGTTTGATTGCAGACCTTCTACAGGTGTGAGGAGGGATACGAGGAGGCCGCGGCAAAGATTATCGATGCCAAGTGCAGGCGCCTACTACAAAACTTACGGCACGAGGCTCGGGTGCCGGCTGTTCGAGACTACTACGCCTCGCGTGGTATTAAGAAGCCCAAGCCGGTGTGCCGCGATAAGTTTCTGAACAAGGAGCAGTACATGACTGTAATTACCTATTCTTAAGGCCTTGTACTTAGTTTCCTTGATTTGATTCGTAGGCGTAGCGCTCAAGTACGTTTCTCTTTACTAACTTAGGTGCCCCCAAGATGGTGTGCGGATCAGATGGATTGTTGGGAGGTGTTGGTCGATGAGTGGTGCTCAAATGAATGGCGTGCCCAGCACAACAATGCCAAGGACAAGCGTGCACAAATGGAAGGTGTGCCACACCATCAAGGCAGTGCCAACTTATTTCAGTTCGGGCGGAACTAGGTATGTGGTTTTGCTTCATGATTCATGCAATTCATTCTTCATGCTAGCTTGAGACCTTTAATTACTAATTTACTCTGTTGCTCTCTTTCAGGCAAAACACAATAAGGCGGAGGTGCCAGAGGTGTACGACCTCTATGCCATGGCCCATACTGGCTCGTACAAGATGGTCAAGGCATTCGAGCCATCTGACCTCAATAATCCAAAGAACTTCACCAACATCTCCTCCCACAACAAACTCGCGAGTTACAGAGATGAGGGGAAGGCGAGGAAAGGGGAGGACTTTAACCCGAGCCAGCAGTTTGATCCAGAGCTAGTGATGATATCTGGTGGCGGGAGGTCCCATGGCTCGGTAGCCATTGGAGAGGGACTTATCTGTTGTCCTCGCACTCTCCCGGAGATCAAGGCGTGCCAGTCGAGCTCCGCTCCTGAGATGAGGCCTCATCAACGGCCAGTCGAGCTCGCCTTTGAGGTTAGTTATACGGACTCAGCTATCTTTCCTCCATTACATTGTGTGTGCGGCCATCAATGATTACAATGCTAACGAGGAGTGGTGTTGCAGGCTGCTCTTCAGAGTGAGAGAGATAGAACCCAGGCGCTTCTGGCGGAGAGGGACCGGCAGGTGGAGGAGAAGCAGCGGGAGTTGGAGGACAAGACGGCAAGGATGTTGGAGGAGGAGAGGGCACGGAACGACATGCAGAACCGGGCCATGTACGAGCTCCTCGTGGTAAGTTTATTCTACATATTAGCCAAATCATTCAAGTAATGTTCGTTTCATTACTAACTAGTATGACTGACCCGTCAAAATCAAATGTGCAATCTGTGTGCCAGAAGGCCGGTCATACCCCTCCGCCGATGCCAGAGATTGCTCCGGGGACCACGGTGAGTTTAATTTGAATGGTCATTAGTTACTAGTATTAATATTTGAGTGTCGTCATGCTAACGAGACAATGCAAATGATCTTTGGTGCAACATACCTCCAGACAAGCATCACACGATCCTTCTCCAGGTGGTACCGGCACGAGCCACGCCGGTGCTTCACCTCCGTGATGACGGTAAGTTTTTGATACGTCTCCAACGTATCTATACTTTTTGATTGTTCCATGCTATTATATTATCTATCTTGGATGTTTTATATGCTATTTTATATGATTTTTGGGACTAACCTATTAACCTAGAGCCCAGTGCCAGTTTCTGCTTTTTCCTTGTTTTTGAGTTTCGCAGAAAAGGAATATCAAACGGAGTCCAATTGACCTGAAAATCTACGGAGAATATTTTCGGAAAATATAAAAAATACTGAAACGAAAAGATTTCGGAGAAGAGTCCCGAGGCCACCACAAGGGTGGAGGGCGCCCCCCCGCCCCCCCAGGGCGCACCCCCCGTCCTTGTCGTCACCTCGTGGGCCCCCGTAACTTTTCCCCGACTCCAACACCTCCTATAAATGCCAAAACCTCCAGAACAAAACCTAGATCAGGAGTTCCGCCGCCGCAAGCCTCTGTAGCCACCAAAAACCAATCGGGACCCTGTTCCGGCACCCTGCCGGAGGGGGTAATCAGCACCGGTGGCCATCTTCATCATCCCGGCGCTCTCCATGACGAGGAGGGAGTAGTTCACCCTCGGGGCTGAGGGTATGTACCAGTAGCTATGTGTTTGATCTCTCTCTCTCTCTCTCTCTCTCTCTCTCGTGTTCTTGATTTGGCACGATCTTGATGTACCGCGAGCTTTGCTATTATAGTTGGATCTTATGATGTTTCTCCCCTCTACCTTCTTGTAATGGATTGAGTTTTCCCTTTGAAGTTATCTTATCGGATTGAGTCTTTAAGGATTTGAGAACACTTGATGTATGTCTTGCATGTGCTTATCTATGGTGACAATGGGATAGTCACGTGATCCACTTGATGTATGTTTTGGTGATCAACTTGCGGGTTCTGTGACCTTGTGAACTTATGCATAGGGGTTGGCACACGTTTTCGTCTTGACTCTCCGGTAGAAACTTTGGGGCACTCTTTGAAGTTCTTTGTGTTGGTTTGAATAGATGAATCTGAGATTGTGTGATGCATATCGTATAATCAAACCCACGGATACTTGTGTTGACATTGGAGTATCTAGGTGACATTAGGGTTTTGGTTGATGTGTAACTTAAGGTGTTATTTTAGTACGAACTCTAGGGTTGTTTGTGACACTTACAGGAATAGCCCAATAGATCGATCAGAAAGAATAACTTTGAGGTGGTTTCGTACCCTACAATAATCTCTTCGTTTATTTTCCGCTATTAGTGACTTTGGAGTGACTCTTTGTTGCACGTTGAGGGATTGTTATATGATCTAATTATGTTATCATTGTTGAGAGAACTTGCACTAGTGAAAGTATGAACCCTAGGCCTTGTTTCTAAGCATTGCAATACCGTTTTTGCTCGCTTTTGTTACTTACTACCTTGCTGTTTTTATATTTTCAGATTAAAAAAACCTATATCTACCATCCATATTGCACTTGTATCACCATCTCTTCGCCGAACTAGTGCACCTATACAATTTACCATTGTATTGGGTGTGTTGGGGACACAAGAGACTCTTTGTTATTTGGTTGCAGGGTTGTTTGAGAGAGACCATCTTCATCCTATGCCTCCCATGGATTGATAAACCTTAGGTCATCCACTTGAGGGAAATTTGCTACTGTCCTACAAAACTCTGCGCTTAGAGGCCCAACACGAGTCTACAAGAAGAATGTTGCGTAGTAGACATCAAGCTCTTTTCTGGCGCCGTTGCTGGGGAGGTTAGTGCTTGAAGGTATATCTTTAGATCTTGCAATCGAATCTTTTAGTTTCTTGATTTATCACTAGTTTAGTTTATAAAAGAAAACTACAAAAAAAAATGGAATTGAGGTTGCCTCATATGCTTCATCTTTTTAATGTCTTTCGTGAAAATGATGGAAAGGAAAATTGTGCTCAAGTGTTAGAAGAAGAAGTCTATAAAATGTTTGGCACTAAATTTTTGAATGATGAGCATGATTGCAATGTTGTTAGTATGAATTCTTTGAATATCCATGATGCTAATGATATGCAAAACTACAAGCTTGGGGATGCTATGTTTGATGAATATGATATTTTTAGTCCCCCAAGTTTTGATGAGAATATTTATTATGATGAAAGCATGCCTCCTATTTATGATGATTATATTGATGAAAGTGGGTTTGGAAGAGTGTCAACTTTAGGAAGTAATGATCCCACTATTTTGGAGGGTGTTGAATCTTATTGTGATAATTATGAAAGTGGATTTGGAGAGGTCATGACTTTATTTAGTGATGATTCCACTATTTCGGAAGAGGTTCCAATTGATTATGAGAACAAAGTTGCTATCTATGATGATTATTGTGATGACATGTATGCTATAAAGAATAATCATAACCATGAAACTTGTCATCATGATTTTAATTTTCAATTGGATTATGCCTCACATGATAGTTATTTTGTTGAGATTGCTCCCACTACTATTCATGAGAATAAATTTGTTTATGTGGAGAGTAGTAAAATTTGCATGCTTGTGGATCATGGAAAGTGTGTTTTATGTGATAGCTATATTTTTGAATTCATTCATGATGCTACTGAAAATTATTATGAGAGAGGAACATGTGCTTTTACATATCTCAATAATATCAAGTTTCCTCTCTTTATGTTGAAAGTTTTGAAGTCATGCTTGTTTTGCCTTCCTATGCTAGTTGATTATTGTTCCCATAAATTGTTTGCTCACAAAATCGCTATGCATAGGAAGTGGGTTAGACTTAAATATGCTAGTCATATGCTTCATGATGCTCCCGTTATGTTTCAATTCTTATCTTTCTTGTGAGCATCATTGAAATCATCATGCCTAGCTAAAAAGGCATTAAAGAAAAGCGCTTGTTGGGAGACAACCCAATATTTATACTTACTGTTTTTGTGTGTTCACATGATTAAGCTACTGTAGTAATCATGTTTTATAGCTTTTGTTTGAATAAAGTGCCAAGTAAAGCCTTTGGGATAGTGTGGTTGTTAGTTGACTTGATTCTGTGCAAAAACAGAAACTTTTGCATCCAGTACAGAAATTCCTATATTTTACTGCAACGTGTAAAACTTCTGAAATTTTTACAGTTTATTGGTATACAAATTGTCTACGTTTTCCTAATTTTTCAGAATTTTTGGAGTAACATAAGTATGAACTTAATTCAGATCTTTACAGACTGATCTGTTTTTGACAGATTCTGTTTTCAGTGCATAGTTTGCTTGTTTCCTATTTTCTATGGCTTATATTGCTCAATATAAATTGTAGAAATGATAGGGTACAGTAGGTATCATGTGATAAAATTTTTGAATCTTGTCTTGACAGTACCAAAGTGAATGCTTTGTTTTATCATACTAACCCATCTCACGGAGTTCCGTTAAGTTTTGTGTGATTGAAGTTTTCAAGTTTTGGGTGAGATATCGATATGAGGAGAATAGGAGTGACAAGACGCTAAGCTTGGGGGTGCCTAAGGCACCCCAAGGTAATATTCAAGGAATATCCAAGGAACTAAGCTTGGGGATGCCCCGGAAGGCATCCCCTCTTTCGTCTCCAACATTATCGGTAACCTTACTTGGAGCTATATTTTTATTCGTCACATGATATGTGTTTTGCTTGGAGCATCATTTTATTTTATTATGATTTGCTTGCTGTTATTTATATTAATGTTTTTTATCTTTTATTTCAATAAAAATGTCAAGTATAGCCTTTATCATGCTTATTTTGCAAGTCTATATGTTGCTGTTTTGAAAACAGAAAGTTTTCTATTGTTGTATGAATTCTTATGAAAAGTCAGAACATGATAAAATCTTGAAATTTTTACATGTTCGGAAATAACAAATTTTATACAGTTTGGTATTTTTTCAGAATTTTTGGAGTTATAGAAGTATGAGTACAATTGCACTCTTTACAGACTGTCCTGTTTTCAAAGATTGCTGTTATGTTTGCATTGTTTGCATATGTTTGCTTGTTTAATGATTCTATTTGAGGATAGGAGTATTAAATATGCAGAGGCATTTAGTATGCAATGTTAAATAATAATTTTAGTGATTTTCTACAGTAGAGAATGATAAGGTTTTGCATTCGATTTATACTAACTTTTCTCACGAGTTCTTGTTGAGTTTTGTGTGGATGAAGTGTTTAATAATTAGGGAAACCATCATATAAAAGGAATTAAGGAGACACAAAAGCTCAAGCTTGGGGATGCCCAAGGCATCCCAATATAATATCTCAAGAAGTCTCAAGCATCTAAGCTTGGGGATGCCCCGGTAGGCATCCCTCCTTTCTTCATCAAGAATTGTCGGTTAGTATCGGTTGAGCCTAAGTTTTTGCTTCTTCACACGATGTGTGCTGTTTTTAGAATGTCATTTTTTTGCTTACTGTTTGAATAAAGTACTTAAGATCTAATTTTTTTTATGAGAGAGAGTCTTCACATAGCTACTTAATTATTTGACTACTCATTGAACTTCACTTATATCTTTATGGAGTAGTTTGTCTTTTACTCACGTGCTTCACTTATATCCTATGAGTAAATGGTTGAATGAATTGAATATCATAAATCTGAAACTATATATGCTTCATATGCTTATACCATGGGGAGTAGTGACTTCACATATAAGAAGTAGAGGTGGTAAATTTATTGAAAGTTAGCAAACATATTATTGGTCACTTGAACAATTCATGAAAGAATATTGAAGGAAGAGAGATTTCACATATAAATATACTATCTTGGACATCTTCTATGATTGTGAGCCCCATTAATTATTTTCAAACTTGAGCAAATTAGTTGAAGTTGGACAAGGAAGACAACATAATGAGTTATGCTTGGGTATATTTGTATAGAAGTTATATTGTTATGGATCCTCCAACATGTGGTGCTTGCTATTTAGAATCTTTTGCTATCCAAAATTTATGTACTAAGCGGAAATACTGCTTGTGCATCCAAACTCCTTGAACCAAGTTTCTTCCATGAGTGTCCACCATATCTACCTATATGCGGTATTTACCTGCCGTTCCAAGTAAATTTGTATGTGCCAAACTCTAAACCTTCAAATAATAATCTGTTTTGTATGCCCGAATCGCTCATGTAGCGACTAGGGGCTGTCAGTATCTTCCATGCTAGGTGGGTTATTCTCACGATGAGTGGACTCCACTCATCATTCACGAGAGAGTGGCTGGTAATTGGGATGCCCAGTCCTATGATCAAAAGATCAAAAACAAAATTTCAAATAATTAAACAAAACTCCCCCAGGAAAGTTGTTGGTATGGACGGTACCCGTTGTTTTGGACAAGCCGTGGAGTGTGATTGTTGGTGGAGGGGGAGTAAAAAACTTTACCTTTCTGTTTGGGAACCGCCTATAATGTATCTAGTATGGAAGATATTGGGAACTCTTGGTTGTTATGTTGACAATGAAAGCATACCTCTCAAAATTATTTTCATCTCTGTTTTAAAAGCTTCGAGCTCTGGCACCTCTGCAAATCCCAGCTTCCCACTGCGAAGGGCCTATCTTTTACTTTTATGCAAGAGTCAGTAGTATTCCTTTTCATTCCAACCTACTCTTTAGTTGGCAAGCATCATGTGGTGGGGAAAGAACTAAGCATATATGGCCATTCAAATATATTTGATCATGAATTATTATTGTTGACAATTATCTATATGATAAATAAGTTGGGAGGCGAAACATTAAGCCCCTATCTTTCTCTGTGTTTGACGGATGCTATTTGTTCTAAAAATATACTTTGAGTGGTAGCGATCATGGAAGACTATATGATAGTTGAGTATGTGGGATTTGCTAAATCAAAGCTCTTACATAGACCCTTCCTGAAAATAAGATGAATTGCAATTGTTTGATGACTGAGAACCTAGTTTGTTAGTTTTCTAGAAAGTTTATGATCTATGCTTTAACATGTGAATAGTTTGCTACTTGATCATGAGAAGTTTTATGAGATGAGCTACTGTTTATGATATATAATGATGCTAGAAGAAGTGAATGAAATTATCATTGATCAAACTTATGCACTTGCTAGCATTCCACATCAAAAATTCTGTTTTTATCATTTACCTACTCGAGGACGAGTAGGAATTAAGCTTGGGGATGCTTGATACGTCTCCAACGTATCTATAATTTTTGGTTGTTCCATGCTATTATATTATCTATCTTGGATGTTTTATATGCATTTATATGCTATTTTATATGATTTTTGGGACTAACCTATTAACCTAGAGCCCAGTGCCAGCTTCTGTTTTTTCCTTATTTTTGAGTTTCACAGAAAAGAAATATCAAACGGAGTCCAATTGACCTGAAAATCCACGGAGAATATTTTTGGAAAATATAAAAAATACTGGAACGAAAAGATTTCGGAGAAGAGTCCTGAGGCCACCACAAGGGTGGAGGGCGCGCCACCCGTCCTTGTCTTCACCTCGTGGGCCCCCTTGACTTGTCCCCGACTCCAACACCTCCTATAATTCCCAAAACCTCCAGAACAAAACCTAGATCGGGAGTTCCGCCGCCGCAAGCCTCTGTAGCCACCAAAAACCAATCGGGACCCTGTTCCGGCACCCTGCCGGAGGGGGGAATCATCCCCGGTGACCATCTTCATCCTACACCTCCCACAGATTGATAAACCTTAGGTCATCCACTTGAGGGAAATTTGCTACTGTCCTACAAAACTCTGCGCTTGGAGGCCCAACACGAGTCTACAAGAAGAAGGTTGCGTAGTAGACATCAGTTTTCTCTAGTGTTTTGCTTAACAAATGCATAATAACCTAGACTTACCTTTATTTCCTCCAATATCCTTACCATAATGACCTAGACTTAGCTTATTTTCCTCCAAAATGACATAATAAGCTTACTTAGCTCCAAAATGATCCATTTTACCTTAGTTAGCTCTAAAACGATCTATACTTAGCTTTGTTTCCTCCAAAATGACCTAAGTTAGCTCTAATATGCTAAGGTATCTATAAATATGCTTAGTTACCTAGGTTTGCTTAATAATGACATACACTTAGCTTACTTATGTCAAAAATGGCATAATTAGCTTACTTAGGTTTGAAATGGCATAACAACCTTGGTAACCTCATATATGTCATATACTTAGCTTATTTTCCTCGAAAATGACATAATAAGCTTAATTAGCTCCAAAATGATCAATTTTACCTAAGTTAGCTCCAAAATGACCTAAGTTAGCTCTAATATGCTAAGTTAGCTCTAATATGCATAGTTACCTAGGTTAGCTCAATAATTACCTATACTTAGCTTACCTATGTCATAAATGGCATAATATGCTTAGTTAACTCAAAAATGGCATAATTACCTAGGTTAGCTCAATAATGATCCATTTTACCTAAGTTTGCTCCAAAATGATCCATTTTACCTAGTTTAGCTCCAAAATGATTCATTTTACCTATATTAGCTCCAAAATGATCCATTTTACCTAAGTTAGTTCCAAAATGATCCATTTTAGCTAGGTTAGCTCCAAAATGATCCATTTTAGCTAGGTTAACTCATAAATGATCCATTTTACTTAGGTTAGCTCAGAAATGTCATTTTTACGTAGGTTATCTCCAAAATGACGCATTTTAGCTAATTTAGCTCCAAAATGATCCATTTTGCCTAAGTTAGGTCATAAATGTCATTTTTACCTAAGTTAGCTCATAAATGTCATATACTTCTTCTTCTTCATTTTCTTCTTCTTCTTCTAAGTTTTTTGTTTCCCATTTTGCAGATTTCATTAACTTCACGGAAGCTTTGCATTGATGGAGGACTTGTTTTCCCTTTATGTTTTCATTTTTGAACAATGTGGAACTTGTAATATGTATATATGGATGAACTGTGTATGTTGAACTTGCTATGTATTTGGATATGTCATATGTATGTTGAACTTGCTATCTATGTGTTTGATATCTCATATGTTTTGTGTGAAATATATATATATATATGTTTGCTGTGAAATATCATATATTTGCTGTGAAAATGGTTGGATATAGGAAAAAACAGAACAAAAAGAGGCAATGCAGCCTCTTTGCCGTCTGCCACCGACGGCAAAGGGGTCTTTGCCGTCTGCCATAGACGGCAAAGAGGCCACGTGGCAGCAACCTATGCAATCTGGGAGCTATACTATTTGGTTACTTTGCCGTCTGTGGCAGATGGCAAAGGCTGTGGGAGTTTGCCATCTGCTGGCCAACGGCAAAGGCTGGGGAGGGCATGACGCGTGGCAGACGGCAAAGGGGAGGGCATGTTTGCCGTCTGTGGCAGACGGCAAAGCCTCCCGTTAGCCACCTAACGTGGCTAATGTCTGTTCTTTACCGTCCATGCTCTTTGTCGTCTGCCACTAATGGCAAAGGGTCTTTGCCGTCCGCTTGGAGAAAGCAGACGGCAAAGAAGCTGTTTACCATAGCTTACTTTGCTGGACAGCTTTGCCGTCAGCGGCTGATGGCAAAGAGGTTTGCCGTCCGCTTTTGGTTCCTTTGCTGTCTGCCATGGCAGACATCAAAGCAGTTGATTCCTATATATATTGTCCACTGAGCACACGTAGTAACGTGAAATATGAATAGTTTCTCCTATATAACAAGCAGTGAGGTACCAGGCAACTTAGCTATCCGTGATGGACTCTCTCGAAAGCCATCATTATTTATTTCTGCGTGTTTGAGCTGTGCATGTGTAGATGGGCCTGGGAGTTGAGTTAGTAGGGCAGTGGCCTGGGTCCAAAGTAGTACAAGTAGCACAAAAATGTTTTTGGAGTGTAGGCTTTTGCCTGTTCAAGCCTGCCTACTAGAATTGCCAGTTGTTGAAAGGAAAAGTGAAGGAAAAACATAGGAATTGGAAAGTTTCCTATGGTACTACTATTCATGCATTTGGTTCAAAGGAATGGAGCAAAGGAAAACTGTAGGATTTGTTCCTTTAGTGTCTCTTTCAAAGAAAAACCGTAGGAATTTTATTATCCACTTGGCCCTCCTTTTCAAATTCCTATTCATGAAGAACAAGACTAAGTGATAGTAGCATAATAGCATTATAACTGTACATTTTTTTGTGGTTTGACGGAATTTGACCATGCTTCTTTGCATTCCTGTGACCTTCCAATTCCTGTGAACCAAACACCCAGATTGACAGAAATCCTGTGATTTTAAATTCTCTATTTTGCACATGCATTCCTATCCTATTACTATGTATTTCCTATCCCTGCGTTGTTAGAATCCTCCAATTCAAATGAGCCCTTAAAGAATTACTTCTCTTATAGATAGTTGTCAAAGAAAACCTTGTGTGGTTTGTCCCGCTCCTGTCGTGCTGTTGTCCACCCCAGCTCAGCTGCTCCAATGACAGAAGGGTCCACCACATCAGGGATCCGCCCTCCAGACTGTCTTTTGCCACCTCAGATCTTCTTCCCCGCTGTCGGCAGCCACGACAACTGCATTACCATCATCAACAGAGCAAATGACCTTGAGGACTACACGCGTCCGCAAGAGAGGTCGCACTCTTTCGTGTGTGCTTACATTATGCATCGCTTAATATTACATGCTACTTTATCGTCCTGTTCACTGATTAGACTCTGAGTCAGCTCCAAACTAATGCTCAAACTTGAGGTTTTAAATGGTTGTGGGGTACATATCGGGGCCGCGATCAATAGTATATGTCTACTATCTGGTTAAACTCTGGTGTCTACTATGAGTTTCATGTTGGGTGGGAAACAAATAGTAAAGAAGCCATTATCTGTATTTTTTAACTGAAGCCATTATCTGCCTGCTATCATTGGTTTTGGGTCTATCCACAGGTTGCTACCATCACTCTGGATTTCTGCATGCACTCCTTACATAATCTCACTATGTTTTATTCCTATGCATGTCAGTTATTGTACACAATGGAACTGAACATGTAGAGCAAAAGAGACGAGCCTTGCATGGCAATAAAATTTCATGCAAACGTCGCTCCATGGTGGGTGCAAAGGTACCCCCCTCCACCCATTTTAGATTGTAATCAAGAGGAAGACAACTGTTCTGAGGGGGATCCAGAAGGAGCAGACCACTCCTATTTACCCCCTGAAGTCCTTGCTCTAACTTGGCATGGTGATGTTGGTCATATCATGCATATGGTGCCTTGCATTGCTTACTTTATACATCAAATATGTCATCTGCTTAGTTTAGACATGCTTTGTGTGAATGCCATCTATTTAGTTTCTATATCGTATATGTGAATTATGCAACGCCATCTTGTTTAGCCAGGCATCATATATGTGAATTTTGCAATGCCATCCTGCTTAGCCAGTCATCTTATATGTGAATTATATCACACCATCCTTTTTTTCATTACGTATTACATTTGTCAACAATGTTAGTACATTCAACTACTCTTCATGTGCATCAGCCATTTGACACGGTGATGCAAAATCTGGAGTGAAAACAAGGTCTTCAGAGCAGACAATGCTATCTGACGAAGCGCATATCTCGCTGGTTACGGATAGCTCCTCAGAGGAGGATTCAGAGATAGATGACCAGTCCTATCCCCCCCCCCCCCGAGGTGTATGCTCTAACTTGGCAGGGTTGTGTTGCTCATATCGTGTGTATGGTGTCTTTCATTGCTATGTCATTTGCTTAGTTTAGACATGCTTTGTGTGATTGCCACCTGTTTAGTGTCTAATTACCATATATGTGAATTATGCAATGCCATCTTGTTGCAAGACATTATATATGTGAATTGTACAATGCTATCTTGTTGCAAGGCATTTTATATGTGAATTATGCAATGCCATGCTGTTTAGCCAATCATCATATATGTGAATTATATCTTGCTATCATTTTTTTGTATTACGTATTCCATTTGTCGACAACGTTTGTATATTCAACTACTCTTCCTGTGCATCAGCCATTTGAATCGGTGATGGAAGTATCTAGAGTGAAAACAAGGTCTTCAGAGCAGACAATGCTACCTGCTGAAGCAGACATCTTGCTGGTTACAGATAGCTCCTCAGAGGAGGATTCAGAGATAGATGACCAGTCCTATTTCCCCCCTGAGTTGTATGCTCAAAGTTGGCAGGGTTATATTACTCATATCATGCATATGTTGTCTTGCATTGCTTAGTTTTTACATCATATACACAATTTGAATACCATCTGCTTAGTTTAGACATCATATATGCGATTGCCATTTGCTTACTTGCTTAGTATATAAATCATATATTTGAATTATATCATGCCATCATGTTTACATAGACAGCATCTATCTGAATTATGGCATGCCAACCCATTTTATAAAGACATGATATAGTTATATTATCTCATCCTCTTTAGTGTTTACATAGTCATCATATTTTGAATTATGTCATTCTATCTGTGAATTATATCATGCCATCATGTTTCCATAGGCGGCATGTATATGAATTATGGCATGCCAACCTATTTAATAAACACATCATATAGTTATATCATGTCATCCTGTTTACAAAGTCATCATATTTTGAATTATGTCTTTCTATCCTGTTTAGTTAGCCATCATATATGTGAAATTGTGTCATGCTATCCTGTTTAGTTAGCCATCATATATGTGCAATTGTGTCATGCTATCCTGTTTGGTTAGACAACATAAATGTGAATTATTTCATGCCCTCTTTTATTCCTCACTATCCATTGCACCTGTCTATCATACAATGTCCGTACATTCAATTACTTTTCTTGTTTATCAGCCATTTGAATTGGAGGGGGTGATGGCAGTATCTAAGGGAGTAACAACATGGTCTTCAGAAAAGATAGTGCTATCAGTCGATGCAGATAGAACCACGGTTGTACTTGCCCAAGAACCAGCCCCACCACACATAACCCAGACTCTCGCAGATTGTACCCCTACCCAGTTGGACAGAGAACCAGCTACACCCCTTCTAACCCCAACCCCAGCAGATAGTACACAGTTCCAGTTGACACAACGCTGTCTCCACCATAGAGCACCCAAACACAAGCAGTTAGTAAGGCAACTGCAGTGCCCAAAGCACGAGGACCACCACTCCGAACCCCAACTCAACGCTTAAAGTAGAAGAAGAATAGTTCTCAGGTCAGGTTCTGTAGCTATGGTTCATACTCCTTTGCTCTTGCATCATTGTATTTACTCATACCAACTATTTTCAAATTTGAAGGATGGAAATGAAACTCCAATGGCGCAACAGGTATGTTTTAAACCTGTTTCTTTAACTGGTTTGCTGTTGTAACTTGCTCTATGTTGATTTCAGTTTCAATTGAATAAACAGTTATGTTCTCATGTCATGCACATTACAAGTGTTGTTATTGATGTGTAGTTTCCCACACTTATATTCTGTCTATGCTGCTTTGTCTTAAACAGATATTATTTGAACTGTGTCTCTATCTTGATTTGGCAACAAAAACTAGAATGATATAGACCATAAAGTGACCATGGTACATAGATATATGTTTGTTCCATACTGTTATCCTATCCACTTTACTACTGAACTAATTTAACAAAATGAGTTTCATATACAACATGGTAAACCTGTGATGTGTCTGCTTGTTTCTCTTTTAGAATGCGGACAAAATATTGGAGAAGAGTACCCCGCTATGCAATGGTAAAGGAAGTAATGCAGATAAGGTTCAAGATAGTGAGACATCCCTCTTAGTCTCCAAGAAAGCTGATAAAAACTATCTTCATGACAGTGAGACAACCCCAAAGTCCTGTCTTGATGTAGTGTTCGAGTTACTCGCCACTACTGCTGGCACAAGCTCTCTGAACTCACTGCCTGAATCAGTTCGTCTTCTTGAGTCTCAACTTCAAGTTGAAAGACATCGATCAGATGTGCTGTGACACGAAGCCGAATGACTGAGGAAGTCCCTGCAGAATTCAGATGCATACTTTCTGGTGCAACAGCAAGCGCTGGAGGATTTAAGCGCCAAATAAGAGCAAGTTAATAAGCTTGCTAAGCATCTTGCCAGCAGGTTGGGTACCCAGGATATTGTTTCTTGAGCTCTTCTGAAGTGGTTTAAGTTCTGTACTTGTTTTGCTGCGGCATTGATTTGCACTGGTCGCCAGCTTTGACAACCAGTGTATGTGATATGCTGCTTTGTTCCCTATATTTGCACTGCTGGCGAACTTTGATGCCTAGTGGATGTAATATGTTTAATAGCCGTAATAGCCTAGCGTTAGTTGCTTGCTTATTTATTTCCTTATTGTCTTGTTTAGTTGTTTGCTTGTACTCACCGCAGTTCTTTTTCCCCGTTTTTCTAGTGGCCACAATGACCTATTTTTTATAACTAGGCCACAATAACCATGGGCAACATACGGACCGTTGTAACCATGGTCCTGCTACATGCTATAGTGACCATGGGCCTCCTACGGGCCGTAGAATCCATGGGCCTTCACTATTGCAGGATGCTGCTAACACGACACTACAATCAGAGACCCTTCGACGAAACTGTGTGTGATGCATTAATCGCAAACGGTGATGTAAAAAAACCGTCAAAAAAGATGCAAAATGTTTGCGATGGTGGATACATCAAACACAGTTTAGATTTTAGATGCGTGTGCGATGCGGCGCATACGGTTGATCCATACGAACTGTTTGCAATGATACAGAACAACAGAAACGGGCAGCCAAATCAAGGTGTGTGCGATATACGGCATACAGTTCACCCCGATGAACTGTGTGTGATGAGGCGGAACAAGAGAAACGGGCAGCCAGATAAAGGTTTGTGCGATATATGGCATACAGTTCACTCGGATGAACTGTTTGTGATTAGGCAACCCAAAAGAAACGGTCAGCCCGATGAATGTGTGTGCGATATATGGCATACAGTTCACTCAGATGAACTGTTTGTGTTGAGCCAAGAGAACAGAAATGGTTCAACTAAACAAGATGTGTGTGATACGCAGCAAACAGGTCTGCAATCAGAAATGTGTGGGAAGATCGATAACAACATAAACGATTCCTGTTAACAAGTTGTGTGTGTTGTGAGCAAACGGTTGCTTGTATACAATTGTGAGTGATTGATGAAAACATCACCGACGGGTTCCATTGTTCATTCCGTGTGCGATGTGATTTGCTCTGTCCGCACAAACAACATCTACGCTCTATCTACAGAGCATCAACATATATACTTAAAAAGACAGCATTGCATAACGAAATTAAGCATACAATTACACAAGTGACTACACACATAACATTTCCACACACCAAAGTAAGCAATTACATGCATACTAAACTAGGAGAAACGAGGATCTAATCATCTACTTCTTGTTGCGATGTCGCTTGCCATTGCTCTGCTTCCGGCTGGATCCCTGGCCGTTTTGGGGAAGGAGGCACTTCCTCATGTCAACGATCCACCTGTACATCACGTAGTTCATGTACGCCTCCTTGGCCGCGTACACGACGTGAGCTTTGTCGAGTTTCTCCATCTAGGCGGAGTGCCAGGCATGCTTGTCCTTGTTGCAGGAATTCTTCATGTCTCGGTAGTAGGGGTCGATGATGGCCTTGGCGAGGTGAACCAGTGAGTCCTTCTCATGCTCGTTGTTGCCCCAGATCTTGTATTGGCCCTGGATGTCGACAAGATTTGAGCAGGTGATGCCCAAATTCTTGAGCACCTTTACATCGTTGGTGAAGTCCACCGTAGCGAACATGTAGTGGGGGTTGTTGACAAACCTGGCGAAATGCTCGCAAGGCCTCATGACCAGGCAGTAGTGGTAGACGAGGACGTGATTGCGCATGCACATCTGGGTGATGACGACCTTGGGACGAGACCCGGCATGAGCGCGGGTGTACTCGAGGTCGAACCCGACCACCTTGTACTTCTCCTCAGCAAGCAACAGCTCCATGATGTGGATGGAGTGCTCCACCCAGACCGGGTTGTTGGTGTACACCACCGAAAGCTCCGTGAACCTTCTGTGGGTGTCCACCACGGCAAGCATGGTGAACTGATGGTCGTCGTCGTCGGCCGCTCAGAGCGCCATTGGAGCCGCGTAGGAAACCCTCTAAGAATTTGTCGTGGTGGGTGTGCTTCTTGCAATAGTGGGGCGCGATCGAGAGGTTGAAGAGACAGAAGGGTTAAATGGCCGTTATAATAAATGGGGGCCGGCCGTCCTGTAATCGTCACGTCTTGTCACCGCGTTCATAGCGGAGGATTCCAGTGCATGCTTGAGAACACTGCACGCATTTCGTTTGACCATGCGTGTGCTTGAAGAGGCGCCAAATGTATCGTTGGTGAGCCTTTTCCTGCCAACCGTGTAGTTTACCGTGCAAGCTTCCCACCCGGCTAGTTTGGCCACGCCTCGGCTAGAAGAGGGAGAAATCGTGGGCGTTTATTGGCAAAAAGCTTTGTAAAAATGAATTGTGTGGAATGACTTCGGTCATACGTTTACCCGTGGGTGATGAGGTCAAAGTTACACAGAAGGGTGATGATGGACACTCGAGTGAGATAATTAATTTTGCGCTCTACAGGGCACACAGTTGAAGAAACCAACTGTGTGCAATAATGTCGAAGATCGCACTCGAGTTAGCTATACAGATCGTGTGCTATGAGATCGACGAGGTAAACACATTCGAGAATGGTTAATAAAATCTAAGTCCGTTGCATATTAAGGTCAAAATAGTGCTACCAATATACGAGTTTCATACGATGCCATTTCAACGATTGTACCACAAAAGCTCAAAATATTACAAGGTTCAAATTCCAAAATTATATGGCTCAAATTCGAAGATTACAAGGTTCAAACTGATATTAGAAATGAAATTCAGCAAATCACCTGCAAACGCCCGTGCTGATCCGCTGAACATGGATATAAGAGAGGTTCAAACTAATATTACCACTTGTAAGGCTGGTTTCGAAACCTCATAATTTTTGCAAAGGGGTCAGCCACAGAGAAGTCATGTATGGGGTTGACACGATGACTTCCGATTACTCTGTCATCTGAAGTTCCAAAATGAAATTCAGATTTTTCGGAGCCTATTCCATTCTGCCGCAGCCGCCGGCGCTGATCAACAAACCATTCATTTTTGCGAAATAAATGTAGGGTAAACCTCATTACCTTCAGCACCCTTGCTCTGACAACAAAGAACCTGGCGAATATAATCTCCGGTAAGGTCCCCCGGTAGGAGTTCAAAGTAATTTCTAAGAGATGCAGATCTAGGCATTCGATGTGATTGTTATATTGTATCACATTATCCACCACCGGGCCTAATCTTATCTACAAAAGAACAAAACGTGTTAGTGCCTACATGCAGTTTTGAACACTACTACAGGCCTATTTGGTTTGTAGGATTTGTAAAATGCACTAACGTGCCATCTACAATCTGACATGATTAACATGGGCATTTGATTACAATCTAGAAAAATGTAGTCTTCTTCACAAGAGGTTGGAGTGGATGAAAAGTTCTCTAAGAAAACTAGTACAGATGAATCCAAAGGAGAAATGCTTATGGATTGTAACCATATGGATCAAGCAACCAATATGGGGGGGACATGTATGTACTGAAATCCTCCAAAAATCCTTCAGAAATCATAGTATATTGTCATTGTAAACTTGGAAAAAGGTGTCAAAAATGGAACTCCCTTATGGTTAACATTTAACAGGAAAGGAACATCACCTCGATATATAGCTTCTCCAGGCACGGAAAGCATCTCAGGAAACTGACAACTTGGTCCAGGTTGGGGCCGATAGATTCTAGTGCCAAGACCTTCACTGTGCGCAGTTTCGGGGTCAAGCTTGTCGGAATCATTTTCTGGATGACAGAGGAACATACATCTTCAAAATTAGAAATAATGTTAATTTCTAGAAGGAGAGGTAGAAGGCAGCTGTTGTACCTGAACGGGTGTGGATCCAATAACAAGTTCAGAGTATTTGTTAGATGAGTAGCCCGCCACTGTCAATTTCGGCGCAAAAATGACACTGATTCTTGTTAAACTTTCTTGATCAACTACAAGTAATCTCTCTAGTGAAGGTGTGTCCTCAATGACCATACCGTGGTACACATTTTGTGATGTCTTCTTGCAGCACCAGCAACACACATAAATAGTCTGGAGAGTCATGGAGGTGATGTGGAAGCTACTCAACCCATTGATCACCTGAAGATGAAGGTCCTCAAGTGCAGTACAGCCGCGGAGCAGGCGCTCCATGTCACCGTTTGGGAGGCAGACGGTGACGAGCTCGAGGTGCTTCAATCGTGGTAGAATAAGAGCGGGCGCGTCATTAAGGGGGGATGGCAGTTCATGAACATGGCGACGCGCAGCGTGGGCGTGAGGTGGAGCGCGGACGTTGGCAGCGAGTGCATATGCCCATCATCAAAAGTGAGCTCCTCGAGCTGATCTAGGGCGAGGGATCGAAACCACTCGTCAAGCTTGGATCGGTCCTTGCCATTGGAACGGAGCTTGCCCATTCTAAGGCCTCTGGTAGGGCCATTGTGACTGCTAAGGATCTGGGAGAACGCATCCAAGCTTTTGCGATAGCCATGGCAGAGCTCGTGGGTGTCAATGAGGTCGAGAGGGGTGGAGTGCCATAGGGGGCGCCACCAACTGGAAAGGACGGTTGTCCGTGCCCCATATTTGATTGGGAGGAGGGAGATGATGACAATCAACATATCATCGGGGAGGCTGCTGAGGAAGTCTAGGCCTGCTGGAGTCGCTTGCGGTTCTTGCTCGACCCGCCTTCGCTTGTTGGCAGCCTCGTTCTCCACCTTTGGAGTCTCCTCGTCAGTGGCGCTTTCTGATAGAAGTGAGAGTACAGGGAATATTTAGTTAAAACAGGGCAATAGAAAAGTGTATTGGTAACTAGAAGTTAGTAGGTAGGAATAGAGTAAGAAAATGGAATAACAATTAGTTGCTTAAATACTACACAATTCCTTTGATATTGCTGGGTAAGTCAACATGCAGATATTTGAAAAGAACACTTACTTCGAACAAAGTCTGGATGGATGATATCGCCGGGGAAGTTAGCATATATCTCATGACCAGGCTCTTTTATATGCATTGCAATTTTAGTGCCAGCTTTCAGTACATAAAACTTAGAAATTTCTATCCAAAGGCCCCTGCCAAAATAGCAGTCACCATGTTCATCAAGTCTTACAGTAGCAACGATTGTAAATCCATGGTTTGTGTTCAGTATGACATCCCTGCAGTCTTGATTCATGTAAAGCGAAAGATTGTGTACTACAGATTTTGTTGCATAGCAAGGGACTCGCTGTAGAAAATGGTAGGATTGTTAAAGAATATGGTAACATGCAAATATGGGCGAAATTGATTGAACTGTACAGCAGTTGAAATCAAAGGACAAAAAACTATAATTAAACAGATAGGGTAACCATAATGTCATGGAAATATGAGAGTAATCGAAAGAACAATACATCATTAATTTGCCTAATATAGAAAGAAGAGGAAAAAATCCCCTTTGACGTATATGCTGCATGTGGCACCTTTTTTATCTAAATGCAGCAATATATAGTATATGTTCAGGAAAGTAGGCCATGCCAACCGATTTAGGGTGAGATTGAACATACCGCGCACATCCTCAAGTCATCTGGTACGGTGAGATGGAAATCCATTGATGTCTCGCCGAGGCCGCAAAGTCCTGATGTGTCTGTACACTGTACACTCTATGAATGAAAGAAAATCCTCAAATCAGCTCGAATAAAAATGAATTCACGGCGATTTCGGCTGGGTGATTAAAGGAGGCAGATGAACTGGGATAAGAGATGAGATAATATCTCATTAAATTTGTTACCTTGTTGTCCATGAGAAAAAACCCTCAATACGATGGATTCCCCAATCGGGCGGAGCTGGGTCGACCGCGAGCAGCGTCGAGAAAGTCGATGGCGATAGGCGGCGGCAAGCGGAAGTGGCGAAATGTGGTGGGGTTTGCCGGTGGCCTGGCGGCTGCGACAGGCGTCGAGCTAAGTGGCTGCCATAGGCGGTGCCATGCAGTCGCTGAGGAGCTTGTGCAGGTGTGAATGGGGACCCGAGGGGGTGGCGGGCGGGGTGAGGGTTTTTGTGACGTGGGGATGGTGAGGGTTTTCTTTTTTGAATTGGGTGGTGAGGATTTTCTGTCCCACAAAGATTTTCGGAGGTAACGGTTTGCTAGAGTCAACCGTGTGTGATTGACGTAATAGGGAAAATGAAAGTCATTACACACGGATCCAATTTTGGGAACCGTTTGTGATTGACATACTACCTCCATCCTGGTTTATTGGTCCCCTTTGTAATTTGTGCCAAATTTTGACCAAAGATTTAACTAATAAATGTTTATGCATGTCACCAACAATTATATCATTGAACACTATGTTGAAATACGCATCCAACGATATAATTTTTGCTGACCTGCACTAACATTTTATTAGTTAAATCTTTGGTCAAGATTTAACACAAATTACAAAGGGGACCAATAAACGAGGATGATGGAGGTAGATTCCATCAACCGAACTGATTACATCCATATCCCACATTTAGACATAAGTAAACATAGATTAAACATACTCCGACATAGATAATAAGCGTACACAAGCATAGTTCAACCATAAGTACATAGTTCAACCATCATTAAGCATACTCAAGCACATTTATAATTAAGACACTACATAGCCATACATAGTTCGATCCCACATCTCATCTCATCTGCCGGCACGATCCTGAAGCTTCTCCAGGTACACAGTGTACGCGGCGTGCGACACCCTGCAAGAATACTTCTGCTTGAAGGAGCCAATGGATCATCCTCTTGCATGCGCCAGAACACTTTGATACGCATGACTAAGCTTTTGGTTGCAAAATGGGCATCGAAAGCCGCCGTCCCAGGTCCTAATATGCCTGTTATGCATTCCCGCATAAAGCTCCCTGAGGATTTGCCTCTTGTACCTCCTCTGGACATCTTCATCCTCGCTGTCGACATCGTCAGACATCACCTATATACATATAGTAAAAAAATGTGGTGTCAAATTTGGAATACAAACTAATCTCTAGCGAACATTTGGCATCAAATCAATGTTTACATGCTGTAAAGTAGGATTAGGAATTTATGGCTACTTTTTTAGACATATCCAGAGATTATGGTTCGATTTTTAAGCACAATCGTCAATGTACAAACCAATCTTGAAGAAAATAATGGCACAAATATATATGTAGGTCATTCAAAATCAATTGTCAAGACTTGGCTAGGAATTATTAGCACGAACACTAACCCTAGTCAGATTATTAGCAGAAATCATTTGCACAGATGAAACAACTTATCACTTGTACCATTCAAATAATGAATACATACACGGATCTAACAAAACTTACTCAGATTTCATGGATTGGGAGAACAGAACCATAGGATTTCTATTCCAAAAAGGGGGAGGCAGGACGCAAGAGTAACCAGAGAAACCCTAGGATGTATTTGACACATAAATGGGTATAGATGACTAACCGGTTCTCCATCGTCGTCGGAGTCGTTGCCCGAGTCGTCACCGGAGTTGGTGTGGACCTCCGGCTTCGGCTGTGGAAGCACGACGCCATCGATGACGTCAGGTTGCAGCGATACCTCACCGGCGGCGACGGCAACCTCTCTCTCCATCTCCGCGCCGTGCTCAGGTGCTTCAGCATCCCCAGTGTCGCCACTCCCTCTGATGGGGCGTTTCATCGGCATCTTCATACACTGACGTGTTTGAGGACTGAGAGCGGCATCGAGGATGCAAGCGGAGAGAGAGGATTGTGTGTGTGGCGAGGATGGGGGGTGTGGCCACTCGGGCGCGCCATTAATATGGAGTAGTGGGAGAGTGGCGGGCGGCGGTCAAACCACTAGCTCGCCTCCCGGTTAGCCTGCGCACCAGACTGCTAGCATGCCTACCGACATTTCACAGATCTACTCGCACGCCTCCTGATGACACTGTGCAGTGAGCACGCCTCCCGTCAATTCACACACCTGCACGCACGCCTCCCGGTCTGCCTGCACGGCAGACTGCTCGCATGCGTCCCGTCACCTCACGCCTGCTCGCACGGCACACAGGTCGCGTGGTGGCACGTATATTGTTTTTCTATTTTGATGATTAATGTTGCCGCTTTATTGCTGAACCGAAGCACAACACGTATCCATTGTTGGTCTAACGCCCATGGTTCGAATAAATAATCCATTTGCGATATTGGTTCCCAATTATTAATAATATCCTGTTTGTAAGAAGATAAAGATTACATCAAAACATGTCTCTAATTTGACAAAAAAATGTACAATGCCACTGGGTATTGGTGTCCATATGACAACACGATAAGTTTCATGAATTTCAAATAAGTTTTGGATGTACTAGATTTTAAAAATCAAGATTCTCAATGCTTGAAATTTCTTGCACGGGGAGTAAACATATGCACCCAGTGAGACGCATGTGTTTTTCCAATCCATTTAGGTGCACTGTCATGTGTGCATGTAGCTCAAATTTGATTTTTGCACATTATACCCCTAGAAAATCAATCAATGTACTAAAACATCTTAATGATCTCTGTTTTTTTTCAAAATTAAAACGTCCCTCCTTTGGTAACATATGTTCACCGCGGGAAAATTTAACATACATCGTAGTTGCGGTGGATGCACAGTGTGTGTGTGTCTGGGGGGTGGCTGGCAGTACACTACGAGTCGTGAGCCACTGTGTGGGTTAGCCGTTTTGTGAGGCAGGTGCCACATCAGAGTTGTGAATTCGTTATTTAAAACACTACACAACCCTTTCATACATACATGTTTTGGCCACATGCAGTTGGTGGTTGTCCTACATGATACTCACTCGCGTGTGACGTTTTCTGTGGGCCCGCGAGGTCGTCGTCCATCACTTTGACCAACAGCCGGCAGAGAGGTTAATTTGACCAGCAAGGTAGAATCTTTTTTGTTTGTGTTATGGTGGGAGTATATAGTACACGTCGAAGAGGTGGGAGGGGACTAGCATATATACTACGTACGCGTCCGTGAACACGTACACCTCACTCAGTGTCGGGCCTTTTCGGTTTTCGAGGCACGTACCACATCAAAGTTGTGCATTGTCTATTCAAACATCACACAACACCTATTTGGGCCACATGCATGCAGGCGGTGGTTATCCTAGCACACTCACGTGTGACGCTTCCATCTGTGGGCCCGCGAGGTCATCGTCGATGCATGCATCACTTTGACCTACATCGGGAGAGGTTAATTAATTTCACCATCAAGGAGGATTATTTTTGGGTTGTATTATGGTAGGAGCATATAGTATGCATCGAAGAGGGGGAAGGGGACCAGCATATGTAGTACGCTTCATGAACCTCGCTCTGTGTGGGGCTTTATGGTTTTCGAGGCATGTGCCACATCAAAGTTCTGCATTTTGGGTATCCAACATATGTTTGGCCCACATGCAAAGCGATGGTGGTTGTCCTCTCGCACCCACTCACGCGGTTATCAGCGATATCGATGCTTTCCATTTGTGGGCCTGCTTGGTCCATCACTACTTTGCCTGACAACGAGAGAGGTTAATTTGACTTAGGAGGGGATTTTTGTTTGTTTGTATGGTATATAGGTCATGCTCTGGGATGACATGATACAGTAAGAGCACACATGCATGTGTACGCATGAATCCCTCCCATCGAATCGAAGTGGCCAGTACCACGACACGTCATGAACCGATATGATCTCGCTCTGTGTGGGGACTGTACGATTTTCGACGCATGCGCCACATCAATGTTGTGAATGGTATTCAAACATGCATGCATGCATGACCTCCATACATACATATGCATGTAGTGGTTGTCTTCGAATGGTACCCTCCCTCGCGTGGTTATCGGCGACAAGCCTATATATTCATGGGCCCGTGTGGACATCCATGATCACTTTGACCGACAACAAGATAGGTTACGATGGCGGATTCTTCCTTTCGTTCGTGTTATCGTAGTTGGTCATGGTGAGTTCAGACCTAATTAGGTTTGAGCACATACTATATATGCATGCATGCATGAATCCCCGTCATCGGCTCGAAGTGTGGTGTGACATACATATGCATCGTCAACGAACCCTCGCTCCATGTGGAGATTTCTGATTCCAAAGCGCGGTGCCACATCAAAGTTGTTCCATTGTGTATTCAGACATCAACACCTCCATACATATTTTTGGGCCACATGCAGGCAATGGTTGTCTTCGGGGACTAGCTACTTGCGTGATTATTGGCAAGCTAGCCCATCTCTGGGGCCGCATGGATGGCCATCATTTTGACCAACAACAAGAGAGAGGTTGTACGACTAAGGTGGATTATTCTTGGTCCGTTTTACAATGCATCTTGGTGAGATGCCGTCTCCCGTTGACTGAAAGAGTGTGTGTGTGTGTGTGTGTGTGTGCGCGCGCGCGTTTGTGATGGGGGGGCTGCTACTTCACACTTTGCTAGGTGAACCTCCGTGGGGGCGGGGATGCGCTCATAGCTTAGGATTCCCCTCCTGCCGACATGAGGGAGGGCAAGCAATACCGTGCGCTTTGCGAGATAGGTGCCACATCGAAGTTGCATTTGGTATTTGAACATCAAACCACCCTTTTCATACATATATTTGGTCCACATGCAAGTGTGTTCGTGCTCTGACCCTTTCCCGCATCATTTTTGCCAAATTTATGAACATTAGAAAAGTCCGATGATGCAACAGACACGGTTCACTCACACTAACCATGTGCCATGCCGGTGCCCATATCATGCACATCAACACAGTACATTGGGCTCCACGAGGCCTCCCCTCTCAAAACTATCTACCCGCCTGCAGGTTTTTTCTGTTTGATAACACACGGTTATTATGTTTCGACCGTGTGTGATGTTTGTTGTTCCCGCTCCCGCCTGTATCCCTCAAAAATATCTGCTCAGCTCAAGGGTTTTTCTGTTTCATAACACACGGTTGTTATTTCCGGACCGTGTGCGATGCACCATTCTCCAAATTTTCAATATCCCCGGCATTTCACTCCCGCGTAGTAAAAATTTCAGTAGCCGCGTCATTTCCACAAACACCCCCCGCCCCTCCACACACACACACCACAAAACCTCCTGGAAATCATGTTGTTAGACAACGGCGAACCTTCGAACTATGAAGAAGCGATGGCGGGCCCGGATTCCAACAAATGGCTTGAAGCCATGAAATCCGAGATAGGATCCATGTATGAAAACAAAGTATGGACTTTGACGGACTTGCCCGATGATCGGCAAGCCATAGAGAATAAGTGGATCTTTAAGAAGAAGACTGAGGCGGATGGTAATGTGACCATCTATAAGGCTCGGTTTGTCGCTAAGGGTTATCGACAAGTTCAAGGGGTTGACTACGATGAGACCTTCTCCCCCGTAGCGAAGCTGAAGTCCATCCGAATCATGTTAGCAATTGCCGCATTCTATGATTATGAGATCTGGCAAATGGACGTCAAAACGGCATTCCTTAATGGTTTCCTTAAGGAAGAATTGTATATGATGCAGCCGGAAGGTTTTCTCGATCCTAAGAATGCTGACAAAGTATGCAAGCTCCAGCGCTCCATCTATGGGCTCAGGAAGGAGTCTGGATGAAGGAGTTTATCACCGACCTAGGAGTGATTCCCAATGCGTCGGGCCCGATGACTCTCTTCTGTGACAACACTGGAGCTATTGCCATTGCCAAGGAGCCCAGTTTTCACAGGAAGACCAAGCACATCAAGCGCCGCTTCAACTCCATTCGTGAATATATTCAAGATGGAGACATAGATATTTGTAAAGTACATACGGATCTGAGTGTCGCAGATCCGTTGACTAAACCTCTTCCACGAGCAAAACATGATCAGCACCAGAACTCTATGGGTGTTCGATTCATCACAATGTAACTAGATTATTGACTCTAGTGCAAGTGGGAGACTGTTGGAAATATGCCCTAGAGGCAATAATAAAATGGTTATTATTATATTGCCTTGTTCATGATAATTGTCTATTGTTCATGCTATAATTGTATTAACCGAAAACCGTAATACATGTGTGAATACATAGACCACATCATGTCCCTAGTGAGCCTCTAGTTGACTAGTTCATTAATCAATAGATGGTTTTGGTTTCCTGACCATGGACATTGGATGTCGTTGATAACGGGATCACATCATTAGGAGAATGATGTGATGGACAAGACCCAATCCTAAGCATAGGACAAGATCATGTAGTTTGTTTGCTAGAGCTTTTCTAGTGTCAAGTATCATTTCCTTAGACCATGAGATTGTGCAACTCGCGGATACCGTAGGAATGCATTGGGTGTATCAAATGTCACAACGTAACTGGGTGACTATAAAGGTGCACTACAGGTATCTTCGAAAGTGTCTGTTGGGTTGGCATGAATCGAGACTGGGATTTGTCACTCCGTGTGAAGGAGAGGTATCTCTGGGCCCACTCGGTAATACATCATCATAATGAGCTCAATGTGACTAAGGAGTTAGTCACGGGATCATGTGTTACGGAACAAGTAAAGAGACTTGCTGGTAACGAGATTGAACAAGGTATAGGGATACCGACGATCGAATCTCGGGAAAGTAACATACCGATGGACAAAGGGAATTGTATACGGGATTAATTGGATCCCCGACATCGTGGTTCATCCGATGAGATCATTGTGGAACATGTGGGAGCCAATATGGGTATCCAGATCCCGCTATCGGTTATTGGCCGGAGA
The DNA here is from genome assembly GCA_011799875.1 of Thinopyrum elongatum. NCBI lineage: Eukaryota > Viridiplantae > Streptophyta > Magnoliopsida > Poales > Poaceae > Thinopyrum > Thinopyrum elongatum. Next base: position 573,350,598 of record CM022298.1, on the reverse strand, counting down.
GGTGTCTCGGTCATGTCTGCATGGTTCCCGAACCCGTAGGGTCTACACACTTAAGGTTCCGTGACGCTAGAGTTGTTATGGGAAATTGTATGTGGTTACCGAAAGTTGTTCGGGGTCTCGGATGAGATCCCGGACGTCACGAGGAGTTCCGGAATGGTCCGAAGGTAAAGATTTATATATGGGAAGTCCTATTTTGGCCACCGGAAAATGTTCGGGATTTTTCGGTATTGTACCGGGAAGGTTCTAGAAGGTTCCGGAGTGGGGCCCACCTGCATGGGGGGACCAACATGAACGTGGGTAGTGGGGGCAAGGCCCCACACCCCTGGTCAAGGCGCACCAAGATCCCCCCTTATAAGGAATAAGATCATATCCCGAAGGGATAAGATCAAGATCCCTAAAAAGGGGGGATAACAATCGATGGGGAAGGGAAAGGATGGGATTTCTTTCCTCCCACCTTTGCCAACGCCCCAATGGACTTGGAGGGCAAGAAACCAGCCCCCTCCACCCCTATATATAGTGGGGAGGTGCATGGGAGCTGCAACCCTTGCCCCTGGCGCAGCCCTTCCCCCTCTTACTCCTCCTCCTCCGTAGTGCTTAGCGAAGCTCTGCCGGAGAACCACGAGCTCCACCGCCACCACGTCGTCGTGCTGCCGAAGCTCTCCCTCAACTTCTCCTCTCACCTTGCTGGATCAAGAAGGAGGAGACGTCCCCGGGCTCTACGTGTGTTGAACGCGGAGGCGCCGTCCGTTCGGCGCTTGAATCGGATCTTCCGCGATTTGAATCGCCGCGAGTACGACTCCATCAACCGTGTTCTTGTAACGCTTCCGCTTAGCGATCTTCAAGGGTATGAAGATGCATTCCCTCTCACTTGTTGCTAGGATCTCCTAGATTGATCTTGGTGACACGTAGGAAATTTTTGAATTATTACTACGTTCCCCAACAAGAATATGTCCAGTTTTAATTGCTATATTTGGTTGTTTGCAGTATGCCTTGTTTATTTCAGTTGTTCACAATGTGATGCTCTATATGTGCAACTATTTACTGTGCAATACATTTTCATCAATACCAGTTTTAAACATACTGATAGGAATGCACATATTTGCTTGCTGTTAAGCCTGTTATAGCTAGCATATGCCTCTTTTAAAGTTTTTTGGTTGTTCGGTTGTTTGTAGTTAGCATATGTCCAGTTTGAAATGCTATCTTTGGTTGTTTGTAGTATGCCCTGTTTATTCCAGTTATTCACAAGGTGATGTTCTATATGTGCAAGTATGAACTATGCAGTTCAATTTCATCAATACCAGTTTCAACAATACCACTATGAATGACTACATTTGGTCACTCCATGTTGTAGTTAACACGCCTTTCCATTTTTATTTAACAATAACCAGTGTACTTAGACCGGCACAATACCAGTTTGAATGACTATGTTTGCTTGTTGTTAAATGTTACGCCTGTTGCAGTTAACACACCTTTCCACTTGTTTTGCTTTACTAGCGTGCTTAAACCTGCACAGTGAAGCTATCTTTTGGAGATTATTTTGTCTGCCATGGATATATTTGGTTGATGTTTAGCCTGTTGTGCTTAACATGCCTCTCGATGTACTTACACAGGACAATTTTGGGAACGACTGCTGTTTTCCATGAAGGTTAGGTTCATCCCATGGCTTATATATACTCACTGTTCAGGATATCGGTAGCTGGTACCATATAGGCCGGGGGCTGACAAGGGACTAATTGGTGAATCAGAGTTTTAACTGAATATATCTGTAACCCATTTATTGTTAGGTTAACTAGGGCCATATGTAATATATCTAAGGCTACATAGCAACATGCACTGTACTGAATGTCTAAATATGCAATACTAGGCTACATAGCAACAAGGAAGAGTGTTACCTTAATGTTCTGATGATCTCTAGATATACGTAGAAGAGCAGCAATAACAACAACGACATAGCCCTATTTGGATACTCTAACTTAGCTAGAGGTTAGAGTTAGTTTCTAGCTCATGACTAACCCTGAACAAACTCTAGCCAAAGAGGTGTTTGGATGACAGGGTTAGATTGACAATAAATGCACTACGAGAACTAGCTCCAATTAGCACCTCATGGGTGGGATAGTTTTTTTTGGGTGGGTTAGATGCAACTAGCTCAAGCTAGCCCTCATGTTTGGATATACTTTAGGCTATTTGATCCCAAACTAGCTCAAACTAACTCTAACCCATGGATACAGCAGCAGTTAATTAGCCTATAATTTGTAAGAATGCAATAAACTCCCTGCGTCCCATAATATAAGATGTTAATTCATCTAATATGTGAGTATATTGGATGTTATAAGATATTATATAATGGGACCGAGGGAGTGTTGTACTACATCATTGTGCAATTGTTGTTTAGCTTCTAATATTAACTTGGTGCTTTTTAGGTACATATGTCATTGGTAAAGATCCACGCTTCGACCCTTTCTGCATATGGGGCAATGAGATATTGATGAACCAGCATCAAGCGAGGAAGCTGATAAAGATTGTTAGTAAAATGGGTCAAAAGATGGCAATTAAACTATTTGTTTACACTTTATCCAAGACAACAGTGAACTGCAGGATGGTAAGTAAGAACTCTGCAGCCTTCTTTTTACTGCCCATAATGAGTTGTGTTAGATGACAATGTCTGAATCTTTTTCCTTTGCGGTGGTTCCCAAAGCAGTTTACTCAAGGTTACCTCTCAAATTACATGATTGGTGGGCATGCAAAGGTTAAAGTATTTCTACTAGAACACGATGATTATCTAGATGTGTTCCTGAAGACAGTGAAGGATGGGCGGTCGGCCATCACAAGGGGCTGGACTAGAGTCGTGCGTACCTTCTGCACGGAGGAGGGCACAATATGGGCATTCCGCTTCACCTTGTTCAGCAACCATAATGTATTTCACGTCTTTCTTTACTGTCTTTAATAATACAAGTATACAACTGTGGTTCATCATTCTTTATTTGGTGCTTATGTAATTCTTGAACATATGTACCTGTAAATCGAATAATGCATTGGTTGTTTGAACCTGATGGATATGAATAAAGCTATAGCATACTTTCATATTCTAATCTGGTACAATTTGAAATAGCAGCAATTAAATTACGGTGAAATTACGCTCTGCAGGTCATTATGGCGCACACGGTCGGTAAAACTCAAACGTTTGTGATATAAACCATAATCCGACACGGTTCACAGAGAGGAAACGTGTGCGAGCGTGCACATAGTTACCATTTGCAAACCTTGTGTGATGTCACATAATATCACAAACGGTGCGGGCAAACTAAAGGTTTGTGATAGTTGCCTTATCGTACACGATTTGGAACCATGAACTATTTCTGATGTTGTACGCATTGTAAACATTTCACCACAGAATAGCGTGTGCGATAGTTATCATGTACGACGATGTTACGACAGTCCGACGTTTCGTAATCCTATCCGACACTCGTACGATGATTAGCTAATCTTCTTAATTAGTTATCGCACACAGTTTGGGAAAAGTGAACGTGTGTGATTGTCTGCTTATCATACACGTTCTATAATCGTGAACCATTTGTGATGGGCTGCGCATCGTAAACGTAGCACCACAGAATACCAACTGCGATGGCAATGCGAGCACAAACGTGTAGGGACAACTGTATGCATCAAGGCTCCCAATCCCCGATGGTTTCTGGGTCGTGTGGGAAGGACCCCCGTATCGCACACACTCACTTGGCGACGGTTCCAAACGCCGTCGCGGAACGGCGTTAAAAACCGTTTGTATAGCACCTCGTTGTACTAGTGCTTCGACGGGCCGTATAATCAATGGGCCTTCTATAGGCTGTATGATCGATTGGCCAAACATGGGCAGTACTATTTGTGGACCAATAACGATCCGCAAAATGGGTCATAAATGGGCTAGAGTGGAAATCGTGTGTTTATGGCCCGACCATAAGGGGTCGTTAATAGGACGAAGTGTATAACGGGCTTAATTCTATCGACAGGCATCACAGGTCGTTAATGGGCCGTATTTGATGACGCTATGGAAACAGCCCAATGGGTTAACGAGGCACAAATGGGCCGACTGTAACCACAGGCTGAATTTGGCCCACAAGCGGAACAGGCCAGTAACGGACCGTAAGTAACCGAATGCTGGAAATGGCCCAAGAATAAATGAGCCCTTAGAAGGCCGAAAGGTAACACGGGCTGGAAATGGCCCAACGGAAAAATGGGCCGTTAATGGGTGTAAAGCGATACACTATTCATTATCACTGGTACAGCGAGGTGCTATACAAACGGTTTTTAACCCCTTTCCGTGACGGTGTTTTGAACCATCGCCAAGTGAGTGACTGTGATAGGGGGGTCCTTCCCACACGACCCAGAAACCGTCGGGGATATGCCCTCCTGGCACACACGCTCGGCAAAATGAGGCCGTGTGCGACCGGCGAGTGATCAAATACGATTATACATATAGTTGTGCTCGAAAAAAAATTACAATTATACAGGCCAAATCGTTTCCGGTCGTCAGTACATCCCACACAGTCTGTCCCCGCTAAACATTTCCATTTGTATGTACATTCCACACAGTCAATCCAAGGAATACATTTCTGTTAGTATGTACATCCCACATAGTTAATCGAAGAAGTATGTTTCCGTTCGTATATACATCCCACACAATCACTCCAAGGAAAACGTTTCCGTTCGCAGGTATATCACACACAATTTTCCCCATTAAACCGTTTGTCATAGCGTTGCCATTGCACACGATATTAACAATTTTATCGTTTATGTTATTCAATGCATCACACACGGTGCGTAGAAGAAACTATGTGGCAAAGGCTGTCCATCACACACACTTTTTATGTGGTAAACGTTTGCGCAAGGTGGCCTAACGCAAACAGTTTTCACGAGGATGTCGTGTGTGATTGTTCATTGATCCAACATGATTTATTCCTAGAAACTATGTGCGTTGCCTGAGGTCATCGCCCACAGTGTTTTCTCAATAACCGTTTGCAACAGAAAAACCCAATTAGCAGGCTAATTGGCCATTAGCAGGCTAATTGCCCTATTATTAATAATCCATTTATTAATCTAATTGACATCTCATATTAAGCACACAATATATTTCATTTCCATATTAAGGAAGCAGGATTTCATAATTGAAATACATCAGAGTACAACATCATATAGCTTCAGCACTCAGCTACCCCATTACACAACTGCACCAGCACCAAGTTTCACATGCAACATCTATAACCTTTCGAAATTAGCATCATAGACGGTACATAGATAGATGCATCTCATCTGGAAAACTGCTGAAGCGGAAGGCGAATATTGAGCCTTCATTGATGTTGAAGGTCTTTGCAACTTTAGGCCAGTGCCTGTGGATGATTGACCGTCCATCCTTCATCCTCTTCAGGAACACTTCAATATTGAACCGTGGGTGTTGTATGATAACCTTCCTCGCCTCCTGACCATACATGTGGTTTGAGAGGTAATCATCAGTGAACTGCTTCGGAAAGGCCTCAAAACAAGGATGTGCATAAATATCTTCTCTATATTGGAAATGGGGCAAAGGAATAAAAAAAGCAAGGTATAACAGTTAGTACCATCTTGTAGTGAACTGACGTCTTCTTCATTGTGCAGACAAAGATCTTGTTATTTTTGGTCGCTAATTTCCTTATCCTAACAATCTTTCTGAGTTTCTTGACTTGACTGATATTCATGGACAACTCATTTCCCCATATGCAAAAAGGGTCGAACAGTAGGTCAAAACCTTTGACAGCAGGACCTACATGTGCAAGACCAAATTGTTAAAAACCTAAATATTATAATGGTTCTTGTAGTTGCACAATTATGTGCTATTAGACAAAGGACCAGGCATGTGCAAACCTCGATTACAAACCTCAGTGCTTCCCATTGTTTCCCTTCAACAGACATAAGGTAGTTAGTGATCAGGTTAAGTGAGGGTTCGCATGCTATCAATAAAATATGTTGATGAAAAATAAGCACATTGCAGATTCATCTGATTAATTCAAGCCACATGGAAAACCCATTTATCCAAATCAAGCATGATTAAGAACTAGGAAATATAGCAGTTGTATATGTTTCTCATGTATTAAGTGCAGCCAAATTCGATTTATTCCTCACATGCACAACAATACAAAATTCTACCCACGACAATTGGACATCGCATTAAAGAATTGAACCAAGCAGTTAACTAAACACCACAACAAATGAACCAAACATTAATTAAGCACCACATTGCACAATATAACATACTCCTAATAGAAGATCAGATAGTTAACCAAACCAAGCATGCTTAACAACTTGGAAATATAGCAATTGTATTTGTTTCTCATGTATTTAGTACAGCCAAATTTGATTTATTTCTCACATGGTATACAATAACAGAATGCACCCACAACAATTGAACATCGCATTGCAGAATTGAACCAAACAGTTAACTAAACACCACAACAAATGAACCAAACGTTAAATGAGCACCACATTGCACAATGTATAACATACTAGAAGATCAGACAGTTAACCAAACCAAGCATGCTTGACAACTTGGAAATATAGCAATTGTATTTGTTTCTCATGTATTTTGTAAAGATAAATTCGATTTATTTCTCACGTGGAAGACAATACAAAATTGCACCCTAAAGAATTGAACATCACATTTGCAGAATTGAACCAAACAGTTAACTGAAGACGACAACTAATTAACCAAACAGTTAATAAGTGAGCACCACATTGCACGACATATAGAACATATACACTAGAGCAACATATTGCATGGTAAAAGTAGATAGCACAATTCACTAGAATTTGTTAAGGAAAGAAGGAGCAGCACATGCAACGGGTAAACCGAGCATGCTTAACCGGCGTAGCTAGCAAACTGAACATGGGTCCTTATAGTGTGCTAATAAGACAAGCTACTCCTCATCGTTGGAGATATCGATGATGATTGGCTCCTTGGACATGGAAGAGGGCGAGGCCTCCACATCGTGGGTGCCCTCATCCTAGTGGTGAGTTGCCTGAGCCACTCCGGACACCAACCTGCTAGCTCTCGAGTTGAGGTAAGCACATGCACGCTGAGAAAACACTTCGTAGTCTTCGTCAAAGGCACCAAGGGTGGCCTCAAGAAAACGCCATGAACTTTCGTTTAAAGCATCCAACCGCGTCGCGGCATCGGCATGCGAGGCGTCGATGGTGGCCTCAACGGCGAGGTGCTCCTCCAAGATCTGGGGGTCGGCACGAATGGCACCCATCACGATCTCATCTGCGCGTGCGGCCGCGATTTGCTTCTCCGCTGCCAAATGCTCCTTGAGCTCCTGGCTATACTTCGTGCACCATGGCTTAGGGCGTTGCTTATTTGGGGAAGGGGTCGGTGATTTGGGTGGAAGGTGTTGCGCCGGCGATCGAGGCATGTGGGATGTGGAAGGAGGAGGAGGATGGGGGTCGGGTGTGGATTACCTGCCTGGATAGACGAGGCCGAGCAACATGAAGGAGTGTCGCCGGCGAGGAGGTGGCGCTGCAAGCAAGGAGTGAAGGTTTCAACTTGGAAAGGAAGGCAAAAACAGGGGAAATGTGGCTTTTGGTAAGGGGGAGGGGGCGGGGAGGTAGATATTTCCGCGGAAGCCAAAAAATTTGAATCGGTGCAGCGAAAAAACTGGTGCACAAAGTGTCATTAGACACAGTCCCTTATTCAGCACTGTGTACGATATGTGAACATAAAAAATGATTCATATAGCTTAACCCATGTGTGATGAATTTGAACATCAAAATTTTGGTTCGAATTTCCCTGGTTACAGTGGTCATCCACGTCATTGCATAATTTGGGTACACAAAGGAGACTACAGCACACCCACACTCCTTAATCGAGCAAGTTCAGCAATTAAACAGAGCTAGCTGACCTAAACATTACTCTAACAAATTAAAGACCGGCGCTCTTAATTAAACAAAACAAAGAGTACTACTACGGCTGGTGCTCATTGATCTCCGCTGCCTCCTCCATGTCCAGCTCGCGCCCGACGGTCTCCTGGGGAAGGGGCTCCATGGCATCCATCGCACCATACTCGGCAAGCATCTCGCCATCCGCGTCCGCCATCTCTTTGGAAAAGGCCGCCACGAGCTGGGCATGGGCGGCCGCGATCTGGGTTCGGACAGGCTCCATCATGGCAAGGTATGCGGCGGAGGAACGGATGGCTGATCGAATGCTCTCGGCGATTGCCAACTCTTCGGTCGTGGGTTGCCGACCGTTGTCGGAGAAGCTTCGTTTGATTTGTGTGGTGACTGCCATGAGCTGGGTGTGGGCGGCCTCGACATGGTCGTGGGTGGCCTCCATCAGGGCTAAGGCCGCCGCTGCAGAACGGATAGCTGCTGTGCCGCTCTCGCCAGTTTCTATCCCCGAGGAAGATGTTGCTGCCGCCACCTGAGAAGCAACAGCGGCCGTTTGGGCTGCCTTGGCCGCCCGGTCGTAGATTGCGGCCGTGCTCATGCACCTTGTTAGCACGTGCATGGTGGCCGCGGCCGCACTCTCGCCGGAGTGGGCCGCCGAAGTTGCCCTCATGACGCGGGTCCACATCCCCATCTTTCACTGGCGACGATTGAATAGTGAAATGATATTTGGGGAGCGAGCTAGTGTGCTTGACACGACGGCTGTGGACTGTAGCCGACGCACCTTCTCATGTAAACCATAGGCGTACTATACTCCGATGGTGCTCCAAGATATTTTGTACTACATCTCACACGGTTGGTGATAATAAACTGTGTGCGATCTACTTGATTTTTCATCGTGATTTGAATTAGATAATGGGGTCACAACGGCAATGGAGGGTGTTTGAATTGCTAGAACTTTTATCTGTAGTGAACATGCAACTATAGGTGTGTCGTAAAAAAATTGGAATTATTCAGGGTTCGTTTGGACATTTTTATACCTTAACTTGGTTTTCTAATCATTTCAGGTGCCCAATTCAAAATTAAACTACATGCACCTGCTCCGGTGCACCAACATGGGTTGTAAAATCATATATGTGTCCATGGGTTTATGCTTATGTCCCATGCAAGAAATGGGGATGAATTTCGAACACCACAACACCGTGGCTCTCCGGCAAACGTTGAGGTACATGCTGTTGTAATTCTGGTAAATCCAAAACCCGTTTGAAATTCATGAACCTTGGCATGCTATCATGGAATTGCATCAACATGCTGGGGTAAAAAAATATTGTCCCATTTGGGGCAGATTATGGTATAAGCTTCCCACAAACCAGAGCTTCTCACAAGAAGCCTCATGGTTCCGTTAGGGAAACGTGTCACCTTTGTGGACAAAACGATATTCGTTGCCTCTTATTGCTTTCAATTTTTTCCTGGTGTCAACATAGAACAACAGGAGTGTCGTGTTAAATTTTTGGTTTTTTGGGGATCATTTTGACATTTTTATATGTTAACTGAGTTTTCTAGGCATTTATGTGCATAATTCAAAATTGAACTACATGCACATGCTCGAGTGCATAAAAACGGGTTGAAAAATCGAATGTGTGTCCTTGGTTGCAAGTTAGGTCACATGCAAGAAATGAGAATGAATGTCAAACACCTTGACACCATCGCTCGGCCGCTAACATTGAGATACATGGTTTTAAAATTCTAGTAAATCAAAAACTCATCTGAAATTCATGAAACTTGACATGATATCATGGAACGGCATCGACATGCCGTGGTAAAAATATTGTCCCATTTGGGGCAGGTTTGGGTATAAGCTTCTCGTAAACCAGAGCTTCTCTCACAACAAGCATGATGGTTTCAGTAGGGAACGTGCCACCTTGGGGGACGAAACGATATCTGTTGCCTCTTCTTACTTTCAAATTTTTTCTCGTGTCAACATAGAACAACAGGAGTGTTGTGTCAATTTTTGGGATTTTTCGGGGTTCGCTTGGACATTTTTATACATTAACTGAGTTTTCTATGCATTTATGTGCATAATTCAAATTTGAACTACATGCACATGCTCCAGTGCATATAAATGGGTTAAAAATTGAAATGTGTGTCCTTGGTTTCATGCTTAATTAAGTCCCATACAAGAAATGAGAATGAATGTCAAACACCTTGCCACCGTCGCTCGGCCGCTAACATTGAGATACATGGTTTTTAAATTCTAGTAAATCAAAAACGCGTCTGAAATTTATGAAACTTGACATGCTAGCATGGAATGGCATCAACATGCCGTGGTAAAAAATATTGTCCCATTTGGGGCAGGTTGGGGTATAAGCTTCTCACAAACCAGAGCTTCTCACAACAAGCCTCATGGTTACGGTAGGGAACGTTTCACCTTTCTGGACGAAACGATATCCGTTGCCTCTTCTAGATTTCATTTTTTTTTCTAGTGTCAACATAGAACAACATGAGTGTTGTGTTAATTTTAGGAACTTTTCGGGGTTCGTTTGGACATTTTTATACATTAACTGAGTTTTCTATGCATTTATGTGCATAATTCAAATTTGAACTATAGGCACATGCTCTAGTGCATGTAAATTGGTTGAAATATCAAATCTGTGTACTTGGTTGCATGCTTAGGTCCCATGCAAGAAATGGGAATGAATGTCAAACACCTTGCCACCGTCGCTCGGCTGCAAACATTAAGATACATGGTTTTTAAATCTAGTAAATCCAAAACTCGTCTGAAGTTCATGAAACTTGACATGCTATCATGGGGCGGCATCAACATGTTGTGGTAAAAAATTTGTCCCATTTGGGGCAGGTTTGGGTATAAACTTCTCGCAAACCAGAGCTTCTCACAACAAGCCTGATGGTTTCGGTAGGGAACGTGCCACCTTTGGGGACGAAACGATATCCGTTGCCTCTTCTTGATTTCAATTTTTTTTTCTAGTGTCAACATAGAACAACATCAGTGTTGTGTTAAATTTAGGAATTTTTCGGGGTTCGTTTGGACATTTTTATACATTAACTGAGTTTTCTATGCATTTATTTGCATAATTCAAATTTGAACTATAGGCACATGCTCCAGTGCATGTAAATTGGTTGAAAAATCAAATCTGTGTCCTTGGTTGCATGCTTAGGTCCCATGCAAGAAATGGGAATGAATGTCAAATACCTTGCCACCATCTCTCGGCCGCAAACATTGAGATACATGGTTTTTAAATTCTAGTAAATCCAAAACTCGTCTGAAGTTCATGAACTTGACATGCTATCATGGAGCGGCATCAACATGTTGTGGTAAAATTTGTCCCATTTGAGGCAGGTTTGGGTATAAGCTTCTCGCAAACCAGAGCTTCTCACAACAAGCCTGATGGTTTCGGTAGGGAACGTGCCACCTTTGGGGACGAAATGATATCCGTTGCCTCTTCTTGCTTTCAAAATTTTTCTAGTGTCAACATAGAATGACAGGAGTGTTTTGTCAATTTTTGGGATTTTTCGGGATTTGCTTGGACATTTTTATACATTAACTGGGTTTTCTAGGCATTTTAAGTGCATAATTCAAATTTGAACTACATGCACATGCTCCAGTGCAGAAAAATGGGTTGACATATCAAATGTGTGTCCTTGGGTGCATGCTTAGGTCCCATGCAAGAAATGGGAATGAATTTCAAACACCAGGGCACTGTTGATTGCCGGCAAAATGTTGAGATACTTTGTTTTTAAATTCTAGTAAATCCAAAACTTGTCTGAAATTCATGAAACTTGGCATGCTATCATGGAATGGCACCCGACATGCTATGGTATTTTTCGTGTCCATTTTGAGAGAAGGCACACTCGAATAATAGCCAACAAAGGCATTTTGAAACAAATAGCTGCCACTTTAACATCTCAAACTTTTGTATATTTAAATCATGTGCGTTCTGTTAACCATTCACATGATGCCACGTGTCTCTCTTTTAATGGCTATAGGAGGTGCCATGTGGACAGCTGCTTGACTGAATGGGAGGCGTGCGAGCGCAGGCTGACCGAGAGGCATGCAAGCTGTCCTCCAATGCGCAGGCTCACCAGGAAGCATGCGAGCTGTACGCTGCGCAGGCTCACTGGGAAGCGAGCCCTTTGACTTCCATGGCCGCCCGCCTTGCTCGCATCCTCTCCATTACTGGCGCCTGAGCCGCTGTTTAATACGGGCGGCCTTACTGTTCGCCTCCCATTCCCCTCCCTCCCGTAGACATCCACCAACGCCATGGCGCAGAAGGATCATCTGCCACTAGTCTTTAAGTTTGGTGAAGTCGACTCCGAGTCGGAGGAGATAGAAAATAAGGAGGAATGGGGCCTCATGGACATGGCCCTGAACGAGCTGGCCACGGCGGTTGCTGCCCCCGCGCCCGTCCCAGCTCCCATCCCCGCGCCCATGCCAGCGCCAGCGACCATCCCCATAGCATTGATGGGCTGGTCACCGAGCACTATCGCAGAGCTGGAAGCCGCGGGTGTCAGCGAGGTCTCCGCAGACCCGCGCAAGCTCGTGTACATGCCAGTGCCACCGCCCGTGCCCGTGCGCGCCCCTGCACCCACCACGGCGCCGGTCCCCGTGCGTTTGGTTGGACCCACCGCGCCCGTGCATGTGCGCGTGCCCCCCTCAGCGGCATGGGACACCGCCGTCGACTGCTACCTCGCAGCACCGCCAGTTGCCGTCCTCCCGCGCCCCGCCCGTCGATCATGCGATGACATGATGTTTGATTTCCAAGTGAAGAACATTCTGTGCTGCCTTGAAGACTTCAACAATGGCGTCCTAGAGGACGACAATGACAACGCCGGTGCGACACTCCGCCTCCGCCGCCGCCAGAAATAGTTTTTTTGGGTTTAATACTGTATCTCGATCATATGAATATAAATTCGCAGTGTGACTGAATGAAAGATATGGTTTGAATGAACTTGCGTTTTTCTCTCTTAATGTACAGACTTATCAAATGATTTTCTTTTAAAAAAACATCAATGTTTTTTAAGTATAAAACACTCATCGCAAACGTTTTAGTTAGAACACCCGGATGCAAACCGACAGCTTCCCCAGGAAGCCAAGGGAAAATGTGACGAGCTAGATTTGTGCAACTCTTGATCGCAAACGTTTTAGATAGAACACCCTTATGCAAAGTGAGAGCTATGGTCTTCCCCAGTAAGTCAAGGGAAAACTCGCAGCGCAGGATTTGTGCATCTCTTCAACACAAACAGTTCAGATTGAATGCGGTATGCAAAGCTAGACTTCGGCACTAAGCCAAGAGAAAATGTGTCGAGAAGGATTTGTACATCCCTTCAACGCAAAAGGTTGTTTTGGATGACCCGTGTGCAACCACGTACAGACAATTTGGTAAGATTTGCATCTGTCATATTGGGTATATCGCCATTTGTTAAATTGGAAAGATTGACATTTGTTGATCTAGTAACATTGCCATTTGTCAACCTTGTAACACTGCGAGTTGTCAAAATATGCAGCTAAAAATCACTAGCACTATCTAATTTTTGCAACTAAAATTCAGTAATTAAGCATAGATTTCATTCATAGATTAAGCAGCCATTCTTTATACATATAGTTCAACTTGACAGCTGAACCGACCAAACTTTTCCCCAATTATTGCCAACCACATACTAAAATAGCTAGTTCAACTATATATACTAGCTAATTTTAAGTACGTTGTACAGTTCCACCACATCTATAGTCAGATGAACTGAACAAAATAGCCCCTAAATACTACTACTATGGAGGGGCTTTGTGCTACTTCCAGCAGCCTCTCCTCTGCCGAGCGTGCTCAGTAAGAGGCAGAGGAGGAGGAGCCTACCGACGAGCTGGACAACTGCAATACGGTGCCTGCCACTGCTGCACCTTCAGCGACACTCACCTCGAACGCCCTCTGCTGCTCCAGACGTCCCCTCTCGAATCGCTGGTTCTCCTTGTAGATCTCCTGATTCCTCGCCTCTGCGGTGGCGTGCGCTGCGGCCACGGTGGCGGTAAGGCTCTTTTCATGCTCGACGAGGCGCTCCTCCTCCTCCCGCAGGAACTCAATGTAGCGCGCAAGGTCACTGACGCACATGCGGGCCTCCACCTCCGCCTCCTGCCTTCGGGCGGTGGCAGAGCGGGTGATGACCCCGGCGGTCAACGGTGGGCTGGCGGCCATGGCGGCCGACGATGGGGTGGCGGCCATGTGCATCACCTCCGTCCTTCGGGCAGCAGCGGCGGAGCAGGTGATGGCCACGATGGCCGGCACTGGGGTGGTGGCCACGAGGACCACCTCCTGCCTTCGGGCCGCGGTGGCGGAGCGGGCGATGGCCCTGGCTTTCGATGGTGGTGTGGCGGCCACGGCGGCAGACGGTGGGGTGGCGGCACCGGCAGCCGGCAATAGCTGCCGACAGGCAGCGGCGGCGGAGTGTGTGGTGGGTGTTCCGCGCACAACCAACAGGGACGCCACGCACACTACACTACGCTGGGCACTGCGCCGCCGCGGTGTAACCTCCCAGCTGGAGCTATCCTCTGATGACGGCGGAGTGGCTAAGCGATGACGACGGACCGGTGCCATTGGCGATTGTGGGAGAAGCAGACGAGATAAGCTACAGGGAGGAAGGGGAAAATGTGACGCAGGACTCGCCGGCCATGAGTGTTTATATAGCAGGCCGGTAAGCATTGGGATTTTGGGGGATTTCATCGAGTCGGGCGGGAAGCTTGCGCGGGAACCTGCACGGTTGCGCGGGAACGGGCTCACCACCATTTGGCCAAAAGAACGCCCCCGCGCGCTGCTCAACCTTGCGCTCTAAGCCGTCTGTGGCAGCGGGGTGACAAGATGTGCGAGAGGAGGACGAAAGGACACGTACACATACGGTTAATAAAATCAAAACGTTTGTGATTAAATTACATACTACCCCCGTCCTGGTTTATAAGTCATCTATGTATTTTTCTGCCAAATTTTGACTAGAGATTTAACTAATAAAATATGAATGCATGTCACCAAAGATTATATCGTTGGATTTGTATTTGAACATAGTTTCCAATTATATAACTTTTGTAACATGCATTAACATTTTGTTGGTTAAATTTAAGGTCAAAATATGGCACAAAATATAAAGGGGACTAATAGACCAAGACGGCGGTAGTAGCACATGGCCGCTCTCTACGCAGCGATGCAACTGTCGGCCGGCTTGTAGACGACCATTTCCTGCGTATTCAACTGCTCTATGTGTGTCGTTGCTTGCAGCTGAGGCGGCCGCGGCACACTCTGCTCGCGTCCTGCCGCGCGCGCTCTGCTCTCGCGTCCCTCCGGGCGCTCTACCCTCGTCCCTCCATGAGCGCTGCCAGTGTTTGGGGCCGGCGCACGATCACGCATGTTCGTGTATATGCGGTTGCGCCGGGCGCGGCGCCACGATGCAGTTACCCGCTGCAAAAACTGCCATGCGGACACGCCGAGAATCCAGGCCACCCGGCCCCCATTTATTCCTGCGGCCATTTACCTTCATCTCTCGTGCCACACGACACAATAAGCACACCCACGACGACACATACAGAGAGAACATCCAGAGGTTCCAATGGCGCTCCCCGTGGCTCCAATGGTGCTCCCAGTGGCCGATGACGACAACGGCAGGTAGTTCACCATGCATCACGTAGTGGACACCCACGTGAGGGGGAAGGCCCTCTCGGTGGTGTACACGAACGAGCCGGTCTCGGTGGAGAGCTCCATCCAAACTATGGAGCAGTTGCTTGCCGAAGACAAGTACCAAGTGGTCGGCTTCGACCTCAAGTACACCATCGGTCGTGCCGGGCATGATCAGAAGGTTGCCGTCGCCCAGTTGTGCATGCGACATGACGTCCTCGTCTACCACTACCACCTGGCCACAAGGCCTTGCGAGCATTTCTCTAGGTTTATCAACAGCTCCGACTATAGTTTCGCTACGGTGGAAACCACCAACGATCTAAAAGCGCTCAAGGTTTCGGGCTTGAAATGCCAGAATCTTGTCAACATCCAGGACCACTACAAGGTCTGGGGCAGCGACAACAACAAACAGAACTCCCTGGTTGACCTCGCCTCGGCCATCATCGACCCCTACTACATGAAGATGAAGGATGAGAGCAAGAATGACAAGAACGCCTGGCACAGTGTCTGGCATGAGAGACTGGATGAACAACATGTCAAGTACGTGGCCAAGGACGCATACTCAAGCTACAAGATGTACATGCGGATCGTTGACATGAGGGAGTGTCTTCTTCCTGCCCCAGACGAGGGATCGAGCCATAGAGCAGTGGCGGGAGCGTCACAAGAAGTAGATGACTAGACGATCATTTCTCCTAGTTTAGAATGCATACAATTGTTTATTGAGGTGTGTGCAAATGATCTGTATAGTCACTTATGTAATTGGATGTTTATTTCAGTTATATATATATATATGTTATTCTTCTATAGACAGAGCAAATCACACGGCTTATTAGCAGCAATCGTTTGTGTTATTACTGGTCTTCGCACACATTTCTGATTACGGACCTGTTTGTCGCGTATCACACAGATCTTGTTCAGTTGAACCGTTTGTATTGTGTTTCCTAATCACACACAGTTCATCCTAGTGAACTGTATGCCGTATATCGCACACACCCTCATCTGGCTGCCCATTTCTGTTGTTCTGCCTCATCGCAAACAGTTCTACTAGATTAACCGTTTGCCACTCATCGCACACGCAACTCCAATATGAACCGTGTTTGATGTCACCGCCATCGCAAATGTTTTGCAACTTTTTTGACAGTTTTATTACATCACCGTTTGTGATTGATGTATCGCACACAGTTTTGTCGAAGGGTTTGTGATTGGACTATCGTGTTTGGACCATCCTGCAGTAGTGTATGGGCCAGTTTCACCACGGGCCTTTAATGGGCCCAGAGTTACGAAGGGCCTCGTATGGGCCGAAATACGTCACAGGCCATACATGGGCCGGAAGTTACAACGGGCTGGAATCATATTGGACGGCCCAGATGATGCTACTGGGCAACAGGCTTTCTGCGGGCCAGCCCTGTAGCGCCCAAGATGCGACGTGATGAATTCATGATTGAGGCACAATCGCATTTCGAGTGCATAGCAAGGTGGATATCATTACAACATACCATGTACTGAATAGATGAGAATACAAGATAAAGGCTTACACTCGCCACAAGCTATAACATGAATACATAGATACATCAATACATCAATACATATCAATCATCATACAAAAGAGCAGGATCCGACTACGGATGAAATCAAATGAAAAAGAAGAATGACATCCACCCTGCTAATCCCAGGCTCCCGACCCGGAACCTATCCCTTGATCAAAGAAGCAGAAGAACTCCAAAACAAGCAAGCATCGCTCTCATGTCATAGCATCGCTTTACCTGTACCTGCAACTGTTGTTGTAGTAATCTGTGAGCCACGAGGACTCAGCAATCCCATTACCATGGGTATCAAGACTAGCAAAGCTTAATGGGTATGGAATGGATAAGTGGTGATGTTGCAACACGCACTAAGCATTGTATGGTGGCTAACTTACGAGTACAAGAGTAAGAAGAGAACTATGCATAACGGTCACAAACTAGTAATGATCAAGAAGTGATCCTGAACTACTTACGAGTCAAACCTAACCCCACCGTGTTCTCTTCCCGAACTTCACCAAAAAGAGACAATCACGGTTACACACGCGGTTGGTGTATTTTAATTTGGATATGGTGTCAAGTTCTCTACAACCGGATATTAAAAAATTCTCATCTGCCACATAACCGTGGGCACGGCTTTCAAAAGATTAAACCCTGCAGGGGTGTCCCAACTTAGTCCATCACAAACTCTCATGATCAATGGAGGAAAATCCTCCATCCCGGAACAACCCGATCAAGCTCGGAATCCCGGTTCACAAGACATTTCGACAATGGTAAAACAAAACCAGCAAAACCTCCCGACGTGCCGACACCCTGACAGGAGCCGCGTGTATCTCAATATCAGGCCACGACGGATAAGCGAAGCTTGCGGTTGGCTGAGACCCAAGTTGCCAAGGGGGCGCCGCAAGGTGCTCTGTTTTGGACCAACACTCATGAGGAGCACTGGCCCGGGTTGTTGATTAATTATCCTCGGGGTCCGGAAAGTCCCGATGCAAGTTTTAGTTGTTATTAGGCAAATGTTAAAACCAATGTTGGGCCTTGCTGGAAGAGTTTTATTCAAAGCGAACTGTCAAGGGGGGCCCACATACCCCAACCGTGTTAGGAACGAAAAATCAAGGAAAATAACACCGGTATGACGGAAACTAGGGCGGCAAGAGTGGAATAAAACACCAGGCAAAAGGTCGAGCCTTCCACCCTTTACCAAGTATATAGATGCATTAATTAAATAAAGAGATGTTGTGATATCCCATGATATTCATGTCCCAACATGGAACAACCTGCACTGCAACTAGCAACGCTATAAGAGGGGTTGAGCAAAGTGGTAACATAGCCAAACAACAGTTTGCTAGGAAGGTGGAAAAGGTTAGAGGCATATTGGGAGGCTTGATAAACAAGTGATAGGTAGCGCGGCATAGCGATAGCATCGAGACAACTAGCATAGCAAAGATAGTAGTGAGATCCAAGGTAACGGTCATCTTGCCTGAAATCCCGCTAGGAAGAAGACCGAATCCATGAAGTAGTCGAGCAACGTAGTCGAACGAATCCTCACACTCGCAATGTAATCAGAACTATCGAGAAGAGGCACGACCGGAAAGAAGCAAACAACACGGTAAACCAACAAGCATAATCATGGCACGATGCACAATCAAGTATGATTCATGTTCGGTTTAATGAGTCATGGCATGGCAAAGTGCAACAAACAATACTATAAATTAAGTGGAGCTCAATATGCAATGAGTTGCATATTAACGAAACACCACATCCAATTATTTGGTTCGCTCTCGTTTATGAACAAGACAAGATTAAATGTTGGTTAACATGGCAAGAGGTGAAGCATAAGTAAAATAACTATTTAGGCAAGTTTAAATGAGGCCGGAAACAACAAACAACAATTCCAGAAAATCCCCATGTGCATATTTTGAATTTGGTAGTGTTCTGCCCTAAACCATATTTTAGTGTTGTTAAACATGCAAAATAAGTGCACCATGTTAATCTATGCATTTTTCTACCCCATTTACATATAAAGTTTATTTAATTCAGAGCTACAGTTAATTAGTTATGAAATAAACCATTTTAGCATGTTATTTATGCAAATTAATGCAAACAACCTTTTAAATATTTTTAACATGGATGAAAGTTGCATATTATGAAACTAGATGAAATTCTAAGCATTTTACATATATAAATTATTATGATCCGATGCACGGTTAATTAGTTATTAAATGCATGAACATGAGGGACTTTTCTATAAATATGCAGTTTTCTGGATAATTAGACAAATTTGCAGAGCACCGAAAAAAAAACATAGGCGGGCTGAATCTGCTGGGTGCTGGGCTGGGGCTCTCACCATGGGCCAAGGCCCCGACAGTGGGAGGCAAGGCTGACAGGCCCACGCAGCGGAGCGGCTGGGCCGGAGCAGAGGAGGCGCGCGGTCAACGAAGCAGGGATCGAGCGGGACATGGCGCTGGCCGTCGTCGTTCCCGCACACAGAAGTAGGGGAGGCCGGTGATGAGGGCTTGGCGGCGCAGTAGGCGAGCTGGGGATGCCGGGATCCGACGCAGGCCGGACCGATCTCGGCTAGATCGGGTCAAAAATGAGGCGCGGCGGCGCCAGGGTACTGCGGATGAGGACCGGCATCGGGGATGTGCTCCTGTGAAGAAATATAGAGAGCAGGTGAATTCAGAGAGGAGAGACAGGGAGAAGATACGGGAAGAAAGCAGGGGCCAAGGCGGCCTGGAGGCAGGGACGAGGCCGGGGGCGCGGGGACTCGCCGGATCTGACGGACACGTCGATGAACGGAGCAGGGCCACGGCGGGAACTGCAAGGCCATGGCGGGGGGAAGAATTCAGAGAAAATGTAGTAGGAAGGAGAGAACACGAGGGAAGGGAAGTAGCGGCAGGGCTCAACAGAGCACAAGCGGGTGACGAGGACGAAGCGTGGTCGCAGGTGACCAGGGCGGCGCGGCTCAACTCCATGGATGGGCAGCCATGGTTGTTTGCAATGCTGCTGCTGCTGGTGGCAGCAGGAACTTGCTGGTTCCAGCGATGGAGACAGGCGCCCACATCCTAGACGAAGCAAAGGACTTGGCGCGGCTACGACGATGAGGACATGCCAGATCCGACGAGGAATCGAATGAGGAGGTCGGGGATGGGGCGTCGGGGCCGGATCCTGTACAGAGGAGGACACAGGCGAGGCGGAGGAAGGCGGGGCGCAGAGCTCCTGCTCTACTGCTGCGGGCATGGGGACGAGGAGGTGGAGCTCGGGCGTGGAAGAGGGAGCTCAGCTGCGGGAGCGGCGCGGCTGGCAGATCGATGTGCGTGGATGGATCGGAGGGGGTGCACTGGTTGGGTGGCTGCGGAAATCAAGGGAGATGGTTGAAGGCCGCTGGTTGGCGTGGATGGATCGGGAGGGATCCCGAGGTAGGAGGCAGCAAGTGGCGGCGGCGGAGGGATGGAAGGATGGGACATCTCCTTGGATCTAGGGTTGGACCTATTATATATAGCAAATGAAATTTAGGAAAGGGCTAGAATGACCCTCCGATTTAGATTGGACGGTCGAGATAATTAGGTTGGGGGAGTCCAACAAATAAACGAAGATGTTTTAGGGATGTTTGGGGATGATCCGGACCCATCGGTAATGACAGCCCGGTTCGGGTTCAGGGGTAGTTTCGGACACGCACTCGAGGGGGTCTGTGCACTGTGCAGAGAGACTCCGGCTTAGGCAAGAGAGAAAACGAAGACCCGGTTGATCTGGGAAAGGTTAGCGGAGGCAAGGAAGAAGTGGCAACTACGAGCGGATGCAAGTTTTATGAAAATATGCGAATGCAATGCACATGATGTAACATCCCAAATTTTCAATTTGGAATGTTATACATAGGTCATCATATGCATATCATATTTTATTTGCATTTCGTTTGTGATCCTACAAATCTTAAGCAACTCAAGGACCACGGAGAGAGTTGGGGATTTCATTTATTTTCATATTTGAATTTTCTCAAATATTGAAAAGGGGATCATTTTGGTTTTAATTATTTTTCTCTCCAAAAATATTTCCAATATAAAAATAAAAGAGAGGAGATAAAATGACTTCTCCAAAATAAAAGAAATATTGGAGGAAAAATATTAAAATCAAATAAATAATTTTTATTTGGATTTTATTTGAATTAGAAAAATATGCATTTTTCAAAACTACATTTTTAGGCCAAGAAAATGTTCACTTTGTGACGGTGAAAATTGTTTTTGGCATTTTTAGAATTTTTTTATTTTATTAGGATTTTTTTCGGCGGAACTTATTTAAAAAAAAAACCTTTCGCCCGACTGGGCCGAAGGCCCAGCCGAGCCAGGCCGCCGCCGCCTTCCTCTCGCGCGCCACCGTGCTCGGCACGGACGCCGAGGCGAGTCCGAGCCGGACTCTGTCCAGGGCCGGCCCCCTCCCCAAGCCACGCCGCCCCCCCACGGCTCCTTTAAATACCGAGGCCCCCCCTCGTTTCCCCACACCGCCGCCGCTGCAAGCAGCAGCAGCAGCAGCCAGCGCCGCCGCTCGCAGTCGCAGCCGCCGCCGCCTAGCGCCTCCTGCCACCGCTGCAGCGCCGCCGCCGCCGCCGCGCCTCACCTCGCCGCCGCCACCCGCCGCCTTCGCTGGAGCCTCGCCGGATCTCGCCGGAGCCGCCGCCGTTTTTTTTTCGGTTTTAGGTAAAACCGCCGGGTTTTTTTAAAAAACCCTAGTTCGGTTTTTTTTTATTTTATTAGATCGGTTCGGTTTTCTCTGTTAATGAACGCTTTCGTTCGTTTGTCTCTGTCAGCGGACGTTCGTCCAATAGATTTTTCTTTTTCTGCCAAGGACCTATCCGCGATTATTTTTATCACAGATTAACCCCTGATCTTCAAACCCTCGCCGTTTCTAAACCGTTTGTCCAAATCCAGTGAAACCAACGCCAAAATCTTCGTCTCGAACCCCTCTTTCTGTTTAATCAACTTGAACATGATTTTGACAATTTAAAATTTGGTTTCAAGAAGATTTGTTTTCGAAGTTCTTTTGACCGTAGTTTCAGTTTCGTAGCTCCGATTCGATTGATTCTTTTTGCAGATCGAATCTCTTCAGTTGAACTTTCAGATTTGATCTTCTTATCTGAGTTTTACCCTTGCATCTATGCTTGAGTGCTTATGTATGCTATTGTTTGTTTGCGATAGAATTCCCGGAGTGCGAAGCGTGCTACTACGAGTCTCTAGGGTTTGCGGATCGTCAGCAAGGCAAGTAACACATTGATCATAACCCTTTATTACCCAATTTTTATGCATTAGTTTCAATCCTCAAACACTGCATGATTAGGATGTGATTAACTTGTGGGTATTGGGAAGTAGATGATGAGGTAGAACCTATTGCCCTTTATTATCAAACCCTTGGGAGTTACTTCTACGTTATGCTTATTGCCATGCTACGCTCGTAGACGTGGATTGGGTTTGAGTGTATCCATGACAGATGTGAGATTGTTAATTAATGGTTAACTTAAGGTGGCTACTTAAATACACATCTGGGTGGATTGGTTGCAGGCACCTGGGGATATACCAGTGTTGTCTTTTTGGTTCGCCACCCAGGCTCAAAGGGATCATAAGATTATTCATGCTAGAAACTTCCATGTGCAGCCACAAGCTATTATGTGCTCTAGCATAGTTGAGTATGTTGCATGACCTCTTCCAGTGGTAGGCTAGCAGATGTAGGGGATGTAGGTTGGTACTGTCTACCCAGGGTTAGAGTTAATGCTTCTGAAAGACTGTGTCTCGGTCATCCGTTTCTCAAACACCATGTAGTGCGAGAAATCCAACGGAGGAGATCGAGTCTTGTGGGGAAAAGTGCGCAAACCTCTGCAGAGTGTATAAACTAATCATGGTTAGCCGTGTCCCCGGTTATGGACATCTTGAGTATCTGGTACCTGAATTATTGATTTGATCCCATCACTCTTAATTAATTTGTTGGGTTTAATGATTACTTTTAATTGGGATTGAGATGGGGATTTACCTTCTCAATGTTTAACAACCACCATGATAGTTAAATAAAATAAATTCCTTTGTTGTAGGGAAAAATTGTCTTTTCGCAAAACCTTATAACCATACAGCCTCCACCAGCCATATATGCATGTAGTGATAGCATTTACTTGTTCATTGCTCTTCTGTGTTATATTGCCAGCATATTCCATGTGCTGACCCGTTTCGGGATGCAACATATCATGTTGCAGACTTTTCAGACGAAGAGTAAGGTGCGCTAGGTCATTGTCGTGCATTCAGCTATGCCATTGGAGTTGATGGATTCACTTTATCTTCCAAGCCTTCCGCTGTTATCTTTTAGATGGCCTTAAGCCATATTTATTGTAATAAGTTCTCTTTTGAGACATTCGATGTAATAAGTGTGTGATTACACTCTGTTATAAATCCTTCGAGTACTGTGTGTGTCAGCATTACCGATCCAGGGATGACACGTGAGCACAGAGATTCGATCCATTCGGGTCGGGTCGCTACAGAGATGGTATCAGAGCACACGCTGACTGTAGGACACGACCACTAAGAAAAGCCATTGGTCACTCTTCTCTACTCATTTCTGACTCTCTTCTTCTTCTACTCTATAGGATGGCGGACTCAAGGAACAAGTTTGCACAACCGGATGAAGACACACCTTTTGGACGACACTTGAAGGAAATCACTAAGTACCTGAACATCGGAATACCAAGCTTCACCGGGACCTACACCGCCACTTTACCAGAAGAGGAGCATTGGATGATTCGAGTTCAAGTTCCAGTAAGGACGTTCACGCCAGTTACCGAGTCCATAGAGTTTTCCTTTGATGCACCAACCTGGAGTCTACGTAAGAGCATGGCAGCCCACATCGCCATGGGACGCATCGGTGAAGTTTATCACAAGGATCTTAAGGACACCATCTACCAGATATGTGGGCGCCGAGATGAGCAATGGGAGATGATCAGCACTAGGAGAAACAGGTCCATTGCAGCTTTCATTCAGGAGTTAAACCAGCACATTCGTCGACAGGAGAACCAGATGTGCGCAAGCATGATAGATTTGAAGAAGGTGATGACCAGGAACATGGAGCTAGAAGAGGAACTCAAGTCTACACGCGACTGATATGAGGAGGAAATCGCAATACTAGTGGAGAAGAATGACGACCTGACGAGGAAGCTAGGAGTGTTCATGGGAGACCCTGCGCCAGGAGGAGATGACGACCATCCCGACGACATTCGTTCGGAAGACTACATCATCATCGACGACACCGACTCCGACCCCGACAGTAGTGATGATGATTATGAAGACGAAGCTGGAGTGGATATCATGGAGTCTTCCACCGATCAAAATTTCTAGATGACCACCATATGATTAGTAGTATTTCCCCATGTATATCGTAGTAGTCCGAGCACTTTTGTAATGGTAGTTAGATCGTTTGTATGCCCTTGCTTGAATTGATTTTTGGTGTGATATGAATGTGTTTGTCTCATGTGCATATGGGTAGTGCCTTCTCACTAGACCTCACTCTATTCTAATCTCTTCCCTCTAAACCCATCAGATGCCTCCGAGACGTGACCCCGGTTTTGTCTTCCCACCGGAGCTCACTCAGTTGATTCAACAGCAAAATGCCCTGATGCAGCTACTAGTCCAGAACCAAGGCAACAACAGCAACAACAACAACAACAACAACAACCCACTGCCACCACCCCCAGTTGACAACTTAGCCCGTTTCCTAAGGTTGAATCCGCCGGTGTTTTCCAGTAGCACCGAGCTGATTGTTGCTGATGACTGGCTACGCAGGATTGGAAGGGAGTTGACCACTACAGGTTGCACAGATGCTGAGAAGGTGCGATTTGCCGCACATCAATTGGATGGACCCGCAGCCTCATGGTGGGAGAATTACACAGCCACTTTTCCTATAGCCAATGTCACCTGGGATCAGTTTCAGCAAGCATTCCGCACTGCACACGTTTCAGCAGGAGCTATGAGCATGAAGAAGCGTGAGTTCCGCAACTTACGCCAAGGAAATCGTACTGTGGGGCAGTACGTGGATGAGTTCAGTAAGTTAGCTCGCTATGCCCCGGATGATGTGGCCACAGATGCCGCGAAGCAGGAGAAGTTTATTGAAGGGCTGAATGATGAGCTGAGTATGCAGTTAATGGTGGCAACATTTAACAACTACCAGGAGTTGGTAGACAAGGCTCTTATGATTGAAGGGAAGCAGCAGCAAATTGAGAGCCGCAAAAGGAAGTATGGACAAGGGAAGTACAATTCAGGAGCTCAGCAGAAGCCTCATTTTACCCCGAACTCGGGAGGATATACACATAACCATGGAGGCCATACCCACAATGGAGGAAGTTCGCATAACCACAGTGGCCCCAAGAATGGAAATGGGAATGGAGCAGGCAGCAATCAGAACCGCTCTAACCCAGCCACACCCGCCAAGAAGGACCAAAGTCACATTACTTGTTTCAAGTGCGGGAAGACTGGACACTATGCCAATGAGTGCCCCGAGCCAAAGAATGGTAATGGCAATGGAAGCTCTGGGAAGAAGCCTAACCCTTTCAACAGGGGACAAGTGAACCACGTGAACGTGGAGGAGGTTGAAGAGCAGCCAGATGCAGTTATCGGTAAGTTTTTGGTTAAGTCATTTACTGCAATCATTCTTTTTGATACTGGTGCATCGCATTCATACATTTAAAGGGGATTTGTGGACAAGTTTAAGTTACCCACCTTAGCCCTTAGGTCACCCATGTTAGTAAGTTCACCAGGTGCAGAGTATATGGCCAGCCGATGGTGTGATCGGTTACCCTTGACCATTGGTAGCCATGTATTTCCCTCAGACCTAATAATTTTGGAATCACAAGGATTGGATATAATACTAGGCATGGATTGGCTGTCGAAGTATGGAGGAAACATTGACTGTGCGAGTAGGTCAATTCTGCTCACCACCCCAGAGGGAAAAAGGATCAAGTATGTATCCAGGCATGCGCCGAGGAGGACCCAAGTAAATTCCCTCTCAGGAGTTGTTCAGGAAGAAGTGCCTGTAGTGAAGGATTACCCAGATGTATTTCCAAAGGAGTTACCAGGCATGCCGCCAGATCGAGACATTGAGTTCTTGATAGAGCTGTTGCCCGGAACTGGACCGATATCGAAGAGACCGTATCGGATGCCCGCAAATGATCTAGAGGAGATTTAGAAGCAGATCAAGGAGTTACTGGAGAAAGGTTACATTCGACTAAGTTCATCGCCGTGGGGAGCCCCAGTGCTTTTAGTTGAGAAGAAGGATGGATCATTGAGAATAGTTGTTGATTATCGTGCATTGAATGAAGTGACGATCAAGAACAAGTACCCACTGCCGATGATCAATGATTTGTTTGATCAGTTGCAAGGAGCTAAAGTGTTTTCCAAGATCGATCTGAGATCAGGATACCACCAGTTGAAGATCCGAGAACAGGATATACCTAAGACAACCTTCACCACAAGGTATGGGCTATATGAGTATACGGTTATGTCATTTGGATTAACTAATGCCCCTGCCTATTTTATGAGTATGATGAATAAAGTGTTCATGGAGTTCTTGGATAAGTTTGTCATGGTGTTCATTGATGATATCTTGGTGTACTCGAAGAATGAAGAGGAGCACAAGGAACATTTGCGTTTGGTTCTCGAGAAGCTCAGGGAACATCAGTTGTATGCCAAGTTCAGCAAATGTGAGTTTTGGTTGAAGGAAGTTGGATTTCTTGGACATGTTATATCAGGAGAAGGTATAGCAGTAGACCCCACCAAGGTTCAGTCAGTCACTGAGTGGTTGGCACCCACCTCAGTTGGAGAGATCTGCAGTTTTCTTGGACTTGCAGGATATTATCGGAGATTTATTGAGAATTTTTCTAAGATTGCGAAGCCTATGACGGAGTTATTGAAGAAGGACACCAAGTTCAAATGGACAGATGAATGTGAGGCAAGTTTTCAGGAGCTGAAGAAATGTTTGGTTACAGCCCCAGTGCTGATTCTGCCGGATATACGCAAGGAATTCCAAGTGTATTGCGACGCTTCTCGCTTAGGACTTGGAGGTGTACTTATGGAGGACGGAAGAGTTGTCTCATATGCCTCACGTTAGCTTCGACCGCATGAGTTTAATTATGCCACGCATGATTTGGAGTTAGCAGCTGTAGTGCATGCGCTCAAGACCTGGAGACATTTCCTTATTGGAAATCGTTGTGATGTGTATACGGACCATAAGAGTTTGAAGTACATTTTTACTCAGAAGGAGCTGAATCTCAGGCAAAGGAGATGGTTGGAACTTATAAAGGATTATGATATGAAGTTGCATTATCACCCAGGAAAGGCCAATGTCGTAGCAGACGCTTTGAGCCGGAAGAGTTATGTCAATACCCTCGTAAGCGGAGGATTACCCAAGGAGTTAACCGAAGATCTCAGGGAGCTTCGTTTGGAGATAGTTCCTAGAGGTTTTGTTGTAGCATTAGAAGTTCAGTCAACATTATTGGGGAAGATTCGAGAAGCTCAGAAGGATGATAAGGAAATTGCTGAGATAAAGGAGAGGATGAACAAAGGAAAAGCCAAAGGTTTTC
Organism: Thinopyrum elongatum; assembly: GCA_011799875.1. NCBI lineage: Eukaryota > Viridiplantae > Streptophyta > Magnoliopsida > Poales > Poaceae > Thinopyrum > Thinopyrum elongatum. The sequence continues at coordinate 573,322,909 of CM022298.1, read as the reverse complement.
GTGAGGATGAGTAAGAAACTTTATGGTTTGAGGACCGTGTTTATGTACCCAATAATGCAGAGATCAGGAAGTTGATACTACAGGAAGCTCATGACTCGCCATACTCGATACACCCCGAAAACACCAAGATGTATTTGGATCTGAAGGAGTGTTTCTGGTGGACTGGTATGTAAAAGGACATTGCCGAGTATGTAGCCGTATGTGATGTATGTCAGAGAGTGAAAGCAGAACATCAGAAGCCAGCAGGATTACTGCAGCCTATGCCGATACCCGAATGGAAGTGGGATAAGCTTGGCATGGATTTCATCGCCGGATTACCCAGGACCCGATCGGGATATGATTCTATCTGGGTAGTAGTGGATCGATTGACCAAATTAGCTCACTTTATCCCGGTGAAAACCACCTATACGAGTGCAAAGTTGGCCAAGATATATATGACCAGGATTGTATGTCTGCATGGAGTTCCGAGGACCATCGTATCAGATAGAGGAACACAGTTTACTTCAAAGTTTTGGCACCAGCTGCACCAGACTTTGGGTACCAGGCTAGAGTTTAGTACAGCTTTTCATCCGCAGATAGATGGACAGACCGAGAGAGTCAACCAGATTCTGGAGGACATGTTGAGAGCTTGTGCGCTAGATTATGGATCTAGTTGGGATGACAATTTGCCCTACGCGGAGTTCTCATACAACAATAGCTACCAAGCCAGTTTGAAGATGGCACCTTTTGAAGCTTTGTATGGAAGGAGATGCAGAACACCTTTGATGTGGGATGAAGTTGGAGACTGTCAGTTGTTTGGACCGGATTTGATCAAAGAGTCAGAAGAGAAAGTTAAGTTGATTCGAGATAGACTGAAGGTAGCCCAGTCCAGACAGAAGAGTTATGCAGACTCGAAACGCAAGGAGGTAGTCTATGAAATCGGAGACAGAGCATATCTTCGTGTGTCACCTCTGCGAGGAGTTAAACGCTTTGGAATCAAGGGAAAGTTAGCCCCAAGATTTGTAGGACCATACCGAGTTTTGGAACGTATGGGAGAGGTGGCCTACAAGTTGGAGTTACCCGACGGACTATCAGGAGTTCATGATGTATTTCACGTTTCCTAGTTGAAGAAGTGCCATGCTGAGATGGCCGATATTCCTCTGAGAGATACAGTACCCCTGGAAGCAATTCAGTCGGATAGTGATCTGACCTACGAGGAGAAACCCGTCAAGATCCTCGAGTTTGCCAGCAGAGTTACACGCAGCAAGGTTATCAAGTTTTGCAAAGTTTAGTGGAGCCACCATACCGAGGATGAAGCCACCTGGGAACGAGAGGAAGATTTACGGAAAGACCACCCACACCTATTTTCTAGCCAACCCGAATCTCGAGGACGAGATTCATCTTAAGGGGGGTAGGTTTGTAACATCCCAAATTTTCAATTTGGAATGTTATACATAGGTCATCATATGCATATCATGTTTTATTTGCATTTCGTTTGTGATCCTAGAAATCTTAAGCAACTCAAGGACCCACGGAGAGAGTTGGGGATTTCATTTATTTTCATATTTGAATTTTCTCAAATATTGAAAAGGGGATCATTTTGGTTTTAATTATTTTTCTCTCCAAAAATATTTCCAATATAAAAATAAAAGAGAGGAGATAAAATGACTTCTCCAAAATAAAAGAAATATTGGAGGAAAAATATTAAAATCAAATAAATAATTTTTATTTGGATTTTATTTGCTATTTTATTTGAATTAGAAAAATATGCATTTTTAGGCCAAGAAAATGTTCACTTTGTTCTAAATATTTTATTTAGACGGTGAAAATTGTTTTTGGCATTTTTAGAATTTTTTTTATTTTATTAGGATTTTTTTCGGCGGAACTTATTTAAAAAAAAAAAACCTTTCGCCCGACTGGGCCGAAGGCCCTGCCGAGCCAGGCCGCCGCCGCCTTCCTCTCCCGCGCCGCCGTGCTCGGCATGGACGCCGAGGCGAGTCCGAGCCGGACTCTGCCCCGGGCCGGCCCCCTCCCCAAGCCACGCCACCCCCCCGGCTCCTTTAAATACCGAGGCCCCCCCTCGTCTCCCCACACTGCCGCCGCAGCAAGCAGCAGCAGCAGCAGCCAGCGCCGCCGCCCGCCGCCAGCGCCGCCGCAGCCGCCGCCGCCTAGCGCCTCCTGCCGCCGCTACAGCGCCGCCGCCGCCGCCTTCGCCGGAGCCTCGCCGGAAGCCGCCGGATCTCGCCGGAGCCGCCGCCGGTTTTTTTTCGGATTTAGGTAAAACCGCCTGTTTTCTTTTTAAAAACCCTATTTCGGTTTTTTTATTTTATTAGATCGGTTCGGTTTTCTCGGTTTAGTTCGTTTGCGAACGTTCGTTCGTTTAGATCAGTTAACGAACGCTTTCGTTCGTTTGTCTCTGTTAGCGGACGTTCGTCCGATAGATTTTCCTTTTTCTGCCAGGGACCTATCCGCGATTATTTTTATCGCAGATTAGCCCCTGATCTTCAAACCCTCGCCGTTTCGAAACCGTTTGTCCAAATCCAGTGAAACCAACGCCAAAATCTTCGTCTCGAACCCCTCTTTCTGTTTAATCAACTTGAACATGATTTTGACAATTTAAAATTTGGTTTCAAGCAGATTTGTTTTCGAAGTTCTTTTGGCCGTAGTTTCAGTTCCGTAGCTCCGATTCGATTGATTCTTTTTGCAGATCGAATCTCTTCAGTTGAACTTTCAGATTTGATCTTCTTATCTAAGTTTTACCCTTGCATCTATGCTTGAGTGCTTATGTATGCTATTGTTTGTTTGCGATAGAATTCCCGGAGTGCGAAGCGTGCTACTACGAGTCTCTAGGGTTTGCGGATCGTCAGCAAGGCAAGTAACACATTGATCATAACCCTTTATTACCCAGTTTTTATGCATTAGTTACAATCCTCAAACACTGCATGATTAGGATGTGATTAACTTGTGGGTATTGGGAAGTAGATGATGAGGTAGAACCTATTGCCCTTTATTATCAAACCCTTGGGAGTTAGTTCTACGTTATGCTTATTGCCATGCTATGCTCGTAGACGTGGATTGGGTTTGAGTGTATCCATGACAGATGTGAGATTGTTAATAAATGGTTAACTTAAGGTGGCTACTTAAATACACATCTGGGTGGATTGGTTGCAGGCACCTGGGGATATACCAGTGTTGTCTTTTTGGTTCGCCACCCAGGCTCAAAGGGATCATAAGATTATTCATGCTAGAAACTTCCGTGTGCAGTCACAAGCTATTATGGGCTCTAGCATAGTTGAGTATGTTGCATGACCTCTTCCAGTGGTAGGCTAGCAGATGTAGGGGATGTAGGTTGGTACTGTCTACCCAGGGTTAGAGTTAATGCTTCTGAAAGACTGTGTCTCGGTCATCCGTTTCTCAAACACCATGTAGTGCGAGAAATCCAACGGAGGAGATCGATTCTTGTGGGGAAAAGTGCGCAAACCTCTGCAGAGTGTATAAACTAATCATGGTTAGCCGTGTCCCCGGTTATGGACATCTTGAGTATCTAGTACCTGAATTATTGATTTGATCCCATCACTCTAAATTAATTTGTTTGGTTTAATGATTACTTTTAATTGGGATTGAGATGGGGATTTACCTTCTCAATGTTTAACAACCACCATGATAGTTAAATAAAATAAATTCCTTTGTTGTAGGGAAAAATTGGCTTTTCGCAAAACTTTATAACCATACAGCCTCCACCAGCCATATATGCATGTAGTGATAGCATTTACTTGTTCATTGCTCTTCTGTGTTATATTGCCAGCATATTCCATGTGCTGACCCATTTCGGGCTGCAACATATCATGTTGCAGACTTTTCAGTCGAAGAGTAAGGTGCGCTAGGTCGTTGTCGTGCACTCAGCTATGCCGTTAGAGTTGATGGACTCACTTTATCTTCCAGGCCTTCCGTTGTTATCTTTTAGATGGCCTTAAGCCATATTTATTGTAATAAGTTCTCTTTTGAGACATTCGATGTAATAAGTGTGTGATTGCACTCTGTTATAAATCCTTCGAGTACTGTGTGTGTCGGCATTACCGATCCAGGGATGACACGTGAGCACAGAGATTCAATCCATTCGGGTCGGGTCGCTACACACGATGACATGATGAAATGCAACAAGCAAATAAAACACACGGCAACGACGAAATAACTGGACGACATCTGGAGCGTCGGACTCGGATTGTTACAGGCCCGCTACCTTTTGACCAAGTCAAATGGGCCGGCCTTTTCACCTGAATGGGCCCCTATTGGGCCGAGCCACATGTCGACTCATAGGCGCATCCCGTCCATTGGCTGGATGACATCTGTCCCAAGGCTGAGCTGACACATGGATCCTCGGCGAATCAGAATTTTACACGTGGAAAATCCCCATTGGTCAGGGCTGTTAACAGGTTATCGAATCCAAACCGGAACCCCATAGCTTAACGGCGACCCGTTATGGTGGATGCCACGTGTCGGTCACCCTTGACGAAAACACTTCCATGATGCGCCATTTATCGTCGTGGAAGTGGACACTTCCATGATGATAATTTTGGTATTGTCATGGAACACTTCTACGACAGCACAGGTATGACTATCTTGATTCTGTCATAAAATCGTCATGAATGTACATGCATGACAGAAAACGTGACCTACTGTGACAAACACGTATCATCGCGGAAGTGTGTTTTTTTGTAGTGAGGCTTTGAGAGATGTTTCGAATGAATGAAAGATATAGAACGAGCTAGTAGATCCGAGGAAAATACTGGACAGCGAGCTAGGCATATCATTCGAGCGAAGCATAACACAAACCCTAGATGTGATGGATTCGGATGCGAGGAATAACTACAAACCACATCCGCACAAGAAGGGTAAAATCCTAGATCTAAGATATGCGGTAAAATCGAAGATTATTAACCGCGGATGAACTCAACTCGAAAAGGAAGGAGACCCGAGTTCGAATCACACATACCCTAGCTTGGTGACGTGCAACAGCTACAGCGGCGCGGGGAAGAAGATGTCCCGCGGCGGCGAGGAAGGACTCCGGTGACCTCTTTTCGGAAGTTAAGCGATGAAGGGGTCGTCAGCGTCGAGCTCAAGGAGGAGTGAGGGAGTCATGGACTAAGGGGTCCTCAGGGCGTCGGCCCATCGAATATGGGCAGGACTGGTAAAGCCGCATAACGGCAGAAGATCTATGAAGCCATGGTGTGCCCTCCAAGTCAAGGATAGGCAGGTTCTCTTTACCCTTCATTGTAATCTATCTTCGGTAACCCTAACCCTACCGGTGTCTATATAAACCGAGGGTTGTAGTATTTAGGGGTAGAGCTACATCCATCACCTCATCACCTTATGGTTTAGCTCATGCTGATCTCGAGGTAGATCTACTCTGTAACCATACTATACATCCAATACAATCAAGCAGGACGTAGGGTATTACCTCTTCGAGAGGGCCCGAACCTGGGTAAACACCATGTTCATCATCCCTTGTTCCCCATCGATCTCAGATCCACAGCTCGGGACCCCTACCCCGTGGTCTGCCAGTTTTGACACCAACATTGGTGCTTTCATTGAGACTTCCGCTATTGGATCGCCGAAAAGAATAGATGGCTCAACCGATCGTTAGAGACCACAACCGTGTCGGGGGCTCCCCCGCCCCTGATCATCTCTTCGTATTCGGTGGCATGCTACTACGTGTCGATCCCACTGGTCTCCTCGATCGGATCGAGGGCTTCGCCCCCATGGAGGGACCCGCTGGCTCGGGGGCATCAACCCCGGGGCCAGTAGACCTAAAAGAATCAAGTGTCTCTCAGGGTCCGGCCTTGAAGCCTGACTCCAACAGACCGTCCACAAGATCCCCCGCTGAATCGCCGGAGTATTCGGCACCCCCATGTGCCCAGCCGGCAGACCACCTTGCAAGTCTATTCCGCACAATGGGAATCTCTGTTATCAGGCCCACGGCCTATGATTAGGTCGGGCTTAAACCCGACGACCGAGAAATCAACACCCTTCCGGTCACGCACCTCGTCGCCACAGTCGAAGAGGCCCAGGAGGGGCCACAGCCTTATAAGCTAAAAATAGTGTACACTCGAGTCTCTAGCTCGGAGTCAGACACCAGCCCAGAAATACATCCGGACTTGAGCCCTAAAGCAGGATCCGGCCTCGAGCCGATCCAACCACACATCAGTCCAGATCTGAACCCTGCGCAATCAAGATCAGACGCAACTGAACCTCCTATTGAGGATAATCCGGGTCCGCCGTAGGTGGTAATCCCAGAATTTTTCCCACCCACCCACCATGCCGAATACTCCCCAGATTTGGGAAATCCGAACATATGGGACCTCATGTATGTCAAATAGCTGCCAAACGAGACAGTCCATCATCATTGGGCTAGATTTCTCCTTGTGAAAAACAAGATGGCATCTTGCTGTGACAAAGAGATAATCAAAGCTTTCCAGTTCACCTGCAAGGACGAGGGCCTCTTGAACGCCCTCGCTCGTCGCCGAGTTCACAGCTTCACCGAACTATCATACATGGTACGCAAGTATTGCACCATGGAAAACATGTGGAGGGCGCAACAGATGAACATGGGGACACCGCCTGCCGTGCAGCACAGAAAGTCTCGTGTCAAACGAGCATACACACATGGGTCGCCAGAACGCGAGCCCGACGGAAAGAAAACCAGACCTAGATTAGTGCTGGACGAGTTGCTGGATAAACCGTGCCCCATACACTCGGTCTTGCTAGACGCAAACCAAACCCACAGACTTAGAGCCTGTTGGGTGGTAAGACAAGTGGCCAAACATGGCGAGTCAATCTTGGGCCTTACACCTCCAGATAAGCAGTCTGCGGCTTCACCACAGGACCACAATGTCCTTACAGTCTATGAGACATTCGCCTCAAACAGTAAAAGGAAAAAGGCTCTTCGAGAGCTCAGCGAGATATATCAAGTGATGGCTGCACAGCCATGGGTAGCCGCGCCTATCACCTTTGACGAGAAGGAGGAGCCAAGTCCCTGTAGCAATCACGCACCGGCCGCACTGGTCCTCGACCCCTTTATCGATGGTTTCGGCTGACTAAAGTGCTAATGAACGAAGGCAGCGGCCTCAACCTCATCTATGAGGATACTCTCGACAAGATGCAGTTCAATAGATCTCGCATCGAACGAAGCCACAGCACATCCCGAGGTATATTACCTAGTAGGGAGGCACACTGCTCGGGACGCATAACCCTGGACGTGGTGTTCGGCACACCCGACAACTACAGATCCGAACCCTTGCTATTTCACATTGTGCCCTTCCGCAGCGGATACCACGCCCTGCTAGGATGCGAGGCATTCTTGAGATTTCAGGCCATACCACATTACGGGTATATGAAACTCAAAATGCCAGGGCCCAATGGGGTAATCTCACTTAAAAGCGACCCGAGCAAAGCCTTGCGAGCCAAAAACAAGATAGCATCCCTCGCCCTAGAGGAACTATCCGAAGCCGAAGAATTGACAGCATTGCGCACTACAGTCAACAGGGATGATGTGGTCCTCAGTAAAAGACAAAAATCCACATCATTCAACCCAGCAGATGAAATCATAAAATCTCAAGTGCACCCAACAAATCCCAATAAAATGGCATCCATAGGAGCACAACTGGACCCCGCAGTCGACGAGGCGCTAAGAGCATTCCTACGTGAAAACTAGGAAATATTCGCCTGGCACCCCTCAGACATGCCGGGAATCCCACGCAGGCTGGCACAACACAGCCTAAACATCTTCAAAGGCTCCAAGCTAGTGAAACAAATTCTATGCCAATTTTTCGAACCTAAACGACAAGCCATGGGCGAAGAGCTCGCAAAACTAATGGAGGCCGGATTCATCAGCGAAATCAAGCACCCCGAGTGGTTAGCAAACCTGGTTATGGTACCCAAGAAGGACAGGTCCTGGCGGCTTTGTGTCGATTTCAAAGACCTTTACGAGGCCTGCCCCAAGGACCCTTTCCCCCTTCCAAGAATAGACCAGATCATCGACGCCACCGCCGGACACGACTCGCTATGCTTCCTTGATGCATACTCCGGATACCACCAGATCAAGATGAAGGAGTCCGACCAGGCGGCAACCGCATTCATCACTCCTTGTGTGCCTTTCTGCTTCAACACCATGCCGTTTGGGCTGAAAAACGCAGGAACCACATACCAGCGCATGATTCAAACATGCCTCAAAAACCAAATTGGCAGAACGGTTGAAGCATACGTGGATAATGTGGTTGTCAAAACCAAACACATCGACCAACTGGTAGACGACCTACTGCAAACCTTTGACAATTTGCGAGCTTACGACATACGACTCAACCCAGAAAAATGTGTCTTCGGGGTCCCTGCCGGAAAGTTGCTCGGATTCATCGTTTCCCATAGAGGAATCGAGGCCAATCCGGCCAAAATTAGAGCAATGTCTCAGATCGCAATACCAACAGAGCTCAAGCATGTTCAGAAGCTGGCAGGATGCGTGGCAGCCTTGAGCCGCTTCATATCTCATCTCGGAGAAAAGGCATTGCCACTCTACAAACTACTCAAAAAGACCAAGAACTTCCTATGGACAGACGAAGCAACTGCGGCACTCGAGGAGATTAAAACACTTCTCGCTGGCAACCCTATCCTGGCCGCACCCAGTGTTGGCGAGCCCATGCTACTATACATTTCAGCCACCAATCAGGTGGTTAGCGTGGTGCTCGTCATGGAGCGGGAGTCTGAGGGCCACAAGTTCCAAGTCCAGAAGCCAGTCTATTATGTGTCCGAGGTACTTACGCCATGCAAATCACGATACCCACACTATCAAAAGATAGCCTATACGGTTTTTATGGCATCCCGAAAGCTACGACACTACTTTCAAGAATGTTCGGTCATAGTGGCATCAGAGGTCCCCTTGAATGATATAATCAACAACAGGGACGCCATGGGCCGCATTGCCAAATGGGCCATCGAGCTCCCTTCCTTCGAGATAACATACAAACCACGCTAAGCTATTAAATCCCAGGTGCTGGCTGATTTCATAGCAGAATGGACCGACGCCGAACTACCCCGGGAGTACAGTACATATTCGCACTGGACAATGTATTTCGACGGCTCAAAAATGTTAGCCAGACTGGGGGCTGGGGTCATCCTAATCTCCCCTACAGGCAACACTGTTAGGTATGTCCTATAAATAATGTACATGGACTCCAACAACGCAGCCAAGTACGAAGCACTACTACATGGTCTTCGTACGGCCACGTCAATGGGAGTGCAGCGCCTTGAGGTAAGGGGAGATTCAAACCTAGCGATTTCTCAAGTCAACGGCGAATTCGACGCCAAGGACCCCAAGATGGTGGCATACAGAAATGCGGTCCTCCGGATATCGGCCCGATTTGAGGGCCTAGAATTCCATCATGTCGCTAGAGACAACAATCAAGCAGCAGACGTCCTCGCCCGCATGGGCGCCAAGCGCGACCTGGTTCCCAAAAACACCTTCCTTGAGTGGCTCTTTAAGCCCTCCGCGGTGTGGCAGGACGACGTCACCGGCGCACCAACCAATGAGCCCGCTCATAATGCTTCACCAGAAAATGAACCTGACGATCATGTCATCGGCGGCTCCGCACTCGAGGAAACACCTTCCGACCACGAAGTCATGGTCGTAATCCCACCCTGGACAGAGCCCCTGCTAGCCTACCTCACACAACATCAGCTTCCGAAGGATTAGACCGAAGCACAACATATTGTTCGGTGCTCTAAAGCATACAAGGTCCATGAGGGTGAACTCTATAAGAAGAGTACCACAAGAATCTTACAAAGGTGCATCTCCGAAGAAGAGGGGCAGCAGCTCCTGGCAGAAATACACGTGGGCATGGGCGAACACCACGCGGTAGCTCAGGCTTTTGTCAGCAAGGCTTTTCGAGCAGGTTTCTTCTGGCCTACCACCCGTGAAGATGCCCGGACGTTAGTCCAACATTGTATCGGATGCCAGCTGTTCGCAAATCAAAGCCACATGCCCCCCACAGCTCTTCGAACGATATCGATAACATGGCCTTTCGCGGTCTGGGGTCTTGACATGGTCGGGCCACTCAAAGCGGGGACAAACAAAAAGAAGTACCTATTGGTCATGGTCGACAAATTCACCAAGTGGCTCGAGGCAAGGCCCGTCACTTCAGCAGAATCTGGACCAGTCGTCAACTTCCTGTCCGACGTCGTACACCGTTATGGCGTCCCCCACAGCATAATTACCAACTTCACTGCCTAGGAAGTCAAAGACTGGTGTGGCAAAATGGGCATCAAGCTTGATTACGCTTCGGTATACCACCCGCAAACCAATGGACAGGTAGAAATGGGCTAACGGGCTCACTATGAGCGGCATCAAGCCTCGCCTAGTCCGATCACTTAAACAATCATACTGCCATTGGGTTGAGGAACTCGATTCCGTACTATGGGGGCTGCACACTACTCCTAACCGGTCAACCGGATACACACCATTTTTTATGGTATACGATGCGGAAGCTGTCCTCCCATGCGACCTTATCCATGACGCACCTAGAGTGCGCATGTACGAAGAAAAGGAAGCCGAGCTGGATCGGCAGGATGATCTAGATGCTCTGGAAGAAGAGCGGGATATAGCTTGGGCTCGATCCGCGTTCCATCAACAGCAAGCACGGCGTTACCACAACCGTGAAGTCCGGGTGAAGACATACAATGTGGGAGACCTCATCCTCCGACTCCCCGAAAAACAGAACAATAAACTATCACCCAAATGGGAGGGCCCGTGCATCATCAATGAAGTACTTATAGGAGGAGCATATCACCTTCACCGCCCATCCGATGACTGCCTCGAGCCGAACCCGTGGAATGTAGCCCGGCTGCGGCACTTTTACGCCTAAGTTTGACATACATCCTTACCTTTTCCTTCTTTTATTTTTCTTTCTTTTCGACATGGCGAGCGTTCAGCTAAACTGAAACATACCAAAATCGTACTGTATACATCATTGAATGTACCACCCAGCTTTGCATGGGGGCTCCCTTAGAAGAGCCGAATAACGTATAAATCACATTCGTACCGATTGCATCCTTCTCACACATGCTAAGCCAACATATGCACTTCTTTGACTTAAGATCTTTGCCAAGCTGGGTTGCCTGGCTCCTGTGGTTACCCCTACGTTCCCGATTGTTCGGCTAGGAAGTAAAGGGAGCACCTCTGTGATTGTTATGACCGGGTTATCCGGGACCGTACCTCAAACGGGTGAAGCCAAAAGCTAGCGTTCTCACAGAGTATACTAAGTCGGCCCAAGGGAAGTGAATATGGCCTCGCGCTCACCACCAGGGTTTCAAGAAGCTATTGGTTTCCGTTGATCTTACATATCCGGACTATAATTTTGCCCAAAGAAAGGAACCCTTGGAGGAACTATTTTCATCGGAAGATGTTTCTTATGTCAAATAGTAATATAACATAACTCTCCGCACATGTTTCGTCTGTTCAAGCCAGATGGCTGGATTGCCTGGTTACCCAAAGTGTTGCCTTGTTTCTCGAGGCACGTAATACGGAACACTTCCCGATCACTAGTCGGGTAGGTAGAAGCCGATGGCCGGTTAAGATAACATTCCTTGCAAATAAAAAAAAATGCCGATCGAGCTCAATCAATGTAAAGTACATAGATACATAGAGTTGACAAAACTACTCCCGATCGACATTGTCTATCAGCTGGTCCAAAGCACAGTCTTGCTGAGAATAGTGAGCGGTAGTCATCACATCTTCATATACCAAGTTGAGGGGTATCTCTTGACCGTCAGGAACCACTAGTACAACTCGAGCCATATGCTTCGAGACCAGTTTGGTGTAATGGGTCTTTACCATCGCCCAGGCCTCGCGCGCTCCCTCTTGACAAGCTGAGATCTTCCACAATTCAAAACGTCGCCGGGCTCCTTTAAAGCGTTTAGCCAGTTCGGCCATACCCTCCGGTGGCACATCTGACGGACATAACGCCTTGACCATGCTCTTCATGGCCTTCCGGGCCCTCTCATGAGTCTTCGTCAGCTCCTTTAAAAGGTTCCCGCCATAGGTGATGACTTCTTCCTCGGGCCGCCTAGTCAGGAGACCTAAAAAGCAGATGTTGCATTTCGTTATTAAAACGATAATGGTATTTGCTAATAGAACGACAAGATCTGTGCTTACCAAACATGCCACCTTTTAGCTTCTGGCTTTCCTCTAAGGCTTGTGCCAACTGAGTCTTCAAACTCTCAATTTCCTCGGCTTTCCGCTGATTCTTTGCCTTGAGCTCATTTTTCCCTTCATTACTTCACGTCAGCACTCGTTTACCAGCCTCTAGTTCCTTCTGCAACCCGCTTACGGCTTCCGTGGCTATATGGGGGAAAAGGCGTTAACACATAGAACACACCGTACACCTTCCTATGCATTGAGAAACAATTTTTTTCTCTACTTACCGGACAAATCACTGCTGGCTTTTCGAGCCGCTTCCAGTTCGGCCCTGGTTCCGACCAACTGTGTTCGGCTTACCTCAAGGTCCTCGGACAGCTTTTTGCTCTGCTCTCTCGTGGCCTACAAACATCATATCATTACAAATCCTTACCTCGGTCGTCCCGCCCAAATTAAGGCTTGGGGGCTAGGTGGTAAGGGAACACGATCTGCTTTTAAGCTATTTTAGTTACGTACCTGCACTCTGGTGGCAAAAAGGCCGGTGATCCCTTCAAGACCTGTCCGGGCCGCTCCAAGGTATGCATCCACCGAATTAAAGGCACTAAATTCCTGGTCGGTAAAGGCAATATGACGTAAAGTTTCCCTCCGGCGGCGATGATTCATTACGCTCTCGACTTCGGAGTTGGTGACCGAAACATCATCGGAATCCGTCGGAGGCACGCTGGCTGCCATGTGTTCGGAGGAAGCTCCGGCTTGTGCCAAAGACTTAGGATCGGAGCTGCGATTCAGTGCACCCGGGGAGTCTTTAGACTTATGCAGTGGCATTCTTCTTCTACAAGATTAAGCAAGCTTTAATAAAATGGTGTTAAAAGCAACCCTCGTTGTAATTCCGAAACACGTCACCTCTGGGCCGAGGAGGCAGGTGCTTCCGCTTCGGTGGAGGCTTTCCACTTTGGTCTCCCGTTAGGGGCCGAAGCTGGCGCGGTCCATGCTCCTCCCAAGATGGTATGACGCGTGGTGCAGCGACCCTTGGGAGCAGAAGTCAGCACATTGGGAATAGCACGAGATGAGCACCCTGTTCGGGAGAGGGTCCTCTTTCACTTACTGTGGAAGAGGGAAGAGCCCCTGGGTGATCGACTGTCAGAGCGACCATGGCGCCGTCAAGGCTCTCCTGATAAAACACCCCGTCTTCAAAATCGATCGACGTCTCTAGGTCGTCATGATATCCCGGATCATCGTCACGGGAATGATCCTCCCGTTGAGGAGGAGGGCAATTAATGGACGCAACTTGCCGCCTCCATCCCTGTTCAATTACAACCAGTCAGAGTTTGGGCGTAATCCATGAGCTCAAGACAATAGATTATGGCTTACCCAATCTGTCAGATTGTATCTGGAGCAACCTTCCTGGATACTCATTTGAGCAAAATCTACCTCCTCTCCCTTGAAGAGATTGGCCAATATTATAGCCAGAGCCGCCTTATCGTCTGGCCCTTGTCGCTGGTAGCGGGTTACGTTGGTAGTCCCGTTATAGCACCATAAAGGATGATCCCTTTGCTGGAGGGGTTGCACTCATCGGGTAATGGCAATAGCCATCACCTCGATCATCGTCAGCTTACTCCTAGTTAGCAGCCTGACTTTGGCCGCCAACGAACGCACCACTTCGCTGTCCTTTTGGGAAGGGCCTTTGGGCCGCCAGTTAAACTGCTTTATAGGCGGGTCGTTTGAGTATTCGGGCAACCCTTGCCGAATTGGATCGGTGAGAGGAATGTCTTTAATATAAAACCACTCCGAGGTCCACCCTTCGGGATCTTTTCGTGGAGTTCCCATTGGGTACCCTGTCCCAGCTATCCGCCATACTTTGGCGCCACCCACCTTGAGGGAGTCATGGACTAAGGGGTCCTTGGGGCGATGGCCCATCGTACGTGGGCTGGACTGGTGAAGTCATATATTGACAGGAGATCTATGAAGCCATGGTGTGCCCTCCAAGTCAAGAAGACGCAATATCTCTTTAAACCCTTGTTGTAATCTATCTTCGGTAACCCTAACCCTATCGATGTCTATATAAACCGAGGGTGGTAGTTATTAGGGTTAGAGCTACATCCATCACCTCATAGCCTTAGGGTTAGCTCATGCTGATCTCGAGGTAGATCTACTCTATAAACCACATAATACATCCAATATAATCAAGCAGGACGTAGGGTATTACCTCTTCGAGAGGGCCCGAACCTAGGTAAACACTGTGTTCGTTGTCCCTTGTTACACATCGACCCTAGATCCACAGCTCGGGACCCCCTACCCTGAGGTCTGCCGGTTTTGACACCGACATTGGTGCTTTCATTGAGAGTTTCGGTGTAGGGTCGCCCAAAGGATCGATGGCTCGCCTGATCATAGGAGAAGGCATCGGATCCGGGGACTTCTTCATCCTCGGTCAACTCTTCGTGTTCGGCAGCATCGTACTGCACGCCGACCCGACTTGTCATTTGGATTAGATCAACAACTTCGCCCCCGAACACCAAATTTGATTCGGCAACCTGGAATATGTGGCGGACTCACGGGGTGATCTGGTCTTCACCGGACTCACTACCCCTTCCCGCACTCACACAGGCCTCATTGTGCCCGCCCCGAAGTCTCCCTCCGATCCGATCTATGGATCGGCTCCAGCATCTTTGAGCCAGGAAAGCTCTGCCTCGAGTGGCGGCCAGACTCCACCTTCGACCGAACCCTTCATGTTGGTGGAGGACTTATCCCCGACATTCGAGGCGGGATCTGGAGGCAGAAGCCAAGAGTCAATCTCGGCCAAACTGTTCCTCCACAATGCCCACCCAGCCGTGAGCTCCCATGACGAAGTGGCGGCCAATAGCCAGGTGTCGGTGCAACAAACCCCCAGGTGTGTTGCCCGGACTGTACACAGGCTCAAGAGCAAGGTTACGGCATTCAAGACAAGTCCAAGCAGAAGAGATGGCTCTTTGAGAAATCAAAGGGCGGATCAAGAAGACCAAGACCAACCAAACAAGCAAGATATCACTAAGGAAAAACCTCCTTTGCCGGGCAGGTGAGCCTGGCGGGGTCGAGGTTACTCCAAAGACAAGCCTCAAGACTCCCCCGACAGGCTTGCCGGGGACGCAGAAGGCGGATCACCCCGCCAAGGCTCCACCGCTCCACCCCACAGCAATGCAAGTCACCTATCGGTGCGGTGTCAAGCCCCCAAGTGATTATGTGGCTGTTATTTGGTATGTGTCGGGCCATTTCTAAGGAAGATCATCCCTAAATGACACCCGTCCAGGAGACGTGTCATGCAGACAGGTGAGAAGGTGGCTGCATGGCGCGGCAAGGCTTGCCGGGCCACGCCATGATGTGACACTAAGTGGTGCATTTAATGCACCCTGTCATGTCTGCAGAGTTAGGTATGATAGCACTGTGGCTTTCTAATCAGTGCATAATGACTGTTTTGCCATTGTGGTGACCCCTTGACCTATAAAAGGAGGGTCGTGGTAACCTTAGAAAGGATTCGGACCCTTGTACGCTCATACACGCGTAGCTAGCTGCTCTCGCCCCGAGGCGACCTTGCCGGGCTAGAGCGCTGCGTCTCCACCATGGTCCTTTCATCAATCCACGAAAGCAGGAGTAGGGTTTTACGCCTCACGGCGCCCCGAACCTGGGTAAAACTGCCCGTGTCATTGATACGTCTCCAACATATCTATAATTTTTGATTGTTCCATGTTGTTATATTATCATTCTTGGATGTTTTACAATCATTTTATAGCAACTTTATATCATTTTTTGGGACTAACCTATAGACATAGTGCCCAGTGCCAGTTGCTGTTTTTTGCTTGTTTTTTACTTCGCAGGAAATCAATACCAAACGGAGTCCAAACGCAGCGAAACTTTTTGGTGATTTTTTCTGGACCAGAAGACACAAGTTGGGCCAAGAAAGTACCTGAGGGGGGCTCTGAGGGGAGCACAACCCACCAGGGCGCGCCTGGGGGCCCAGGCGCGCCCAGGTGGGTTGTGCCCACCTCGGCCACCTCCTGGACCGCCTCTTTGCTCTATAAATACCCCAATATTCCAGAAACCCTAGGGGAGTTGACGAAAATCATTTCCAGCCACCGCAAGTTCTAGAAACCACAGATCCAATCTAGACACCGTCACGGAGGGGTTCATCATCCTCATTGGTGCCTCTCCGATGATGAGTGAGTAGTTCATTGTAGACCTACAGGTCCGTAGTTAGTAGCTAGATGGCTTTCTCTCTCTCTCTCTTTTGATTCTCAATACAATGGTCTCTTGGAGATCTATTTGATGTAACTCTTTTTTGCGGTGTGTTTGTTAGGATCCGATGAACTTTGAGTTTATGATCAGATCTACGTTTTTATCCATGAAAGTTATTTGAGTCTTTTGATCTCTTATATGCATGATTACTTATAGCCTCATATTTCTTCTTTGAATCTTTGGTTTAGTTACGCCGACTAGATCGATTTTTCTTGCCATGGGAAGAGGTGCTTTGTGATGGGTTCGATCTTACGATGCTTGATCTCAGTGACAGAAGGGGAACCGACATGTATGTATCGTTGCTAGTAAGGATAACAAGATGGGGTCTATTTCTACATAAATAGATCTTGTCTACATCATGTCATTGTTCTTATTGCATTACTCCGTTTCTCCATGAACTTAATACACTAGATGCATGCAGGATAGCGGTCGATCTGTGGAGTAATAGTAGTAGATGCAGGCAGGAGTCGGTCTACTAATCTTGGACGTGATGCCTATATAATGATCATTGCCCGTATATTGTGATAATTATTTGAAGTTCTATCAATTGCCCAACAGTAATTTGTTTACCCACCATATGCTATTTTTCTCGAGAGAAGCCACTAGTGAAATCTACGGCCCCTGGGTCTATTTTCTCATCATATATTTTCAGATATATTTTGCTATTTGCCTTTTATTTATTTGCCACTTTTATTTTGCTATTTATCTCTAAAACCCCCAAAATATTTTGCTTCACTTTATTTTATTTGCGATCTATTTATCCAATCTACTACAATTTATCTCACGTCCGTTTGCCAATTTCTGGCACCGTTACCCGAAAGGGATTGACAACCCCTTTAACACATCGGGTTGCAAGTATTTGTTCTTTCTGTGCAGGGGCTGTTTACGTAGTGTTGCTTGGTTCTCCTGCTGGTTCGATAACCTTGGCCTCATCATTGAGGGAAATACCTACCGTTGCTGTGCTGCATCATCCCTTCCTCTTTGGGGAAATACCGACGTAATTCAAGCCAACATCAAAAGAAATTTCTGGCGCCGTTGCCGGGGAGACATCATCAACATCTACCAGGTTCCTAATCACAAATCTCATCTCCTTGCAATTTACATTATTTTCCATTTGCCTCTCGTTTTCCTCTCCCCCACTTCACAAAAAATTGCCGTTTTATTCGCCCTCTTTTTCGTTCGCCGTTTTCTCGTCAGATCTGTTTTTGAGTGCAATCTTGGTGCGTGGTCATGATGACTCAAGAGAACACCAAGTTGTGTGATTACTCCAATACCAACAACAAAGATTTTATTAGCACTCCGATTGCTCCTCCCGCCACTAGTGCGGAGTCCTGTGATATTAATGCCGCTTTGTTGAATCTTGTTATGAAAGATCAATTTTCCGGTAATCCTAGTGAGGATGCCGCATCCCATCTTAACACATTCGTGGAATTATGCGATATGCAAAAGAAAAAAGATGTGGACAATGATATTGTGAAGTTCAAATTATTCCCGTTTTCTTTACGAGATAGTGCAAAAATTTGGTTTTCTTCTTTGCCTCGCAATAGTATCAATTCTTGGGATAAGTGCAAGGATGCTTTTATTACTAAGTATTTTCCGCCCGTGAAAATTATTTCCCTTAGGACGCAAATCATGAATTTTAAGCAACTTGAGCATGAACATGTTGCGCAATCTTGGGAAAGAATGAAATTGATGCTAAGAAATTGTCCTACTCATGGTTTAAATCTTTGGATGATCATACAAAAATTTTATGCGGGATTGAATTTTGTTTCTAGAAATCTTTTAGATTCTGCCGCGGGTGGTACTTTTATGGAAATTACTTTAGGTGAAGCTACTAAATTGCTAGACAATATTATGACAAATTATTCACAATGGCATTCCGAAAGAGCTCCTACTAGTAAAAAGGTTAATTTGGTTGAAGAAATTTCTTCTTTGAGTGAAAATGTTGATGCTCTTATGAAATTGGTTGCTAATAAAAGTGCTCCTATTGATTTTAATGATGTGCCTTTGTCTACCTTGATTGAGCAAAATAGTGATGCCGTAGATGTGAATTTTATCTCTTGAAACAATTTCAATAACAATGCTTATAGAGGTAATTTTAATCCTAGGCCTTTTCCTAGCAATTTCTCTAATAATTATGGTAATTCCTATGGTAATCCTTCTTATAATAATAATAATATAAACACCTCTGAATTTGAGAATAATATTAAAGAATTTATCAATGCTCAAAAGAATTTTAACACTACGATGGAAGAAAAATTGAGTAAGATTGATGATTTGTCTAGAAGCGTTGATAGAATTTCTCATGATGTAGAAAATCTCAAAATGAAATTTTTTTTGCCTAAGGTTGAATAATCAATTAAAGCTTTATATGTTTCTATGGATGAAAGTAAGAAAAGAACCGCTATGCTTAGAGCTAGAAGAGAATTTTTAGAAAAAGCGTTTTCCAGTGATTGCTTTCACAAAAATGATGAAGATCTTAAAGTGATTGGTGTTCCTTCTATTGATTCCTTGTTTAGTAAAATTAAGATTGATGAAAAAGGGACTGAAGAAGAGCCAACTTTAGCTAGAAGGCTTCCCGATAATTTGGAGGGTGAAAATCTTGTTGAGAAAATTGGTAAAAGTGGGTTTGGAGAGGTCAAAACTTTAACTAGTGATGTGCCCACTCTTTTGGATTCCAAAGACTTTAATTATGATAATTGCTCTATGAGTGATTGTATTTCTTTGTTGCAATCCATGATAAATTCACCCCATGCCTATGAACAAAATAAAGCTTTTACTAAACATATTGTTGATGCTATGATGAAAGCTTGGGAAGAAAAGTTGGAATTAGAGGTCTCAATCCCTAGAAAATTACATGATGAATGGGAACCTACTATCAAAGTCAATAATAAAAATTATGAGTGTTTTGCTTTATGTGATTTGGGTGCTAGTGTTTCTACAATTCCGAAATCTTTATGTGATGTGCTTGGTCTTTCCGATGTTGAAGAATGTTCTTTAAATTTGCACTTGGCGGATTCTACTATTAAAAAGCCTATGGGAAGAATTAATGATGTTCTTATTCTTGCAAATAGGAATTATGTTCCCATAGATTTTATTGTTCTTGATATTGATTGCAATCCGTCTTGTCCAATTATTCTTGGTAGACCGTTTTTGCGCATTATAGGTGCCGTGATTGATATGAAAGAAGGGAACATCAAATTCCAATTTCCTTTGAGAAAGGGTATGGAACACTTCCCTAGAACAAGAATTAAACCACCATATGAATCAATCATGAAGGCATCTTATGGATCTAGAAACAAAGATGACAATACTTAGATCTTTGCATTATGCCTAGCTAAGGGCGTAAAATGATAGCGCTTGTCGGGAGGCAACCCAATGAATAAAATTTATTTTTGTCTTTTTCTTTCTGTTCTTGGGTGTTTGCACAATTATTCTACTGTTATTATTGTGTTTTTTGTGTTTTAATTAGTGTTTGTGCCAAGCAAAGCCTTTGGGATAGCTTTGGTGATAGTTGATATGATCTTGTTGGAAAACAGAAAGCTTTGCGTCCAGTAAAAAAAAATTGCAAATTCACAGAACTGACAAAAAATTCTGAATTTTTTACACAAGATTTATATACAAAATTTCTATGTTGTCATAACTTTTAAAAAAATTTGGAGTTACATAAGTATGAGAACAATTCGTATCTTTGAAGACTGTTCTGTTTTTGACAGATTTTGTTTTCTTTGCATTGTGTGCTTATTTTGATGAATCTATGGTTTGTATTGGAGGTTATAAGCCATGGTAAAGTTATAATACAGTATATATAATGCAAGAACAAAATTTGAATGGGTTTTCTATAGTACTTAAAGTAAAGATTGGTTTTCTTATACTAACGGATCTCACGAAGGTTTTGTTGAGTTTTGTGTGATTGAAGTTCAAGTTTTGGGTGAGATTACGATGGATGAAGGAATAAGGAGTAAGAAGAGCTTAAGCTTGGGGATGCCCCATGGCACCCCAAGCCATTATCCAAAGAGAATCAAGCAACTAAGCTTGGGGATGCCCGAGTGGCATCCCCTCTTTCTTCTAACGACCATCGGTATTTTACTCGGAGCTATATTTTTATTCGTCACATATCATGAGTTTTGCTTGGAGCGTCTTGTATGATATGAGTCTTTGGTTGTTTTGCTTTTTATTTTAAGTCATGAATCCTTGCTGGACACACCTATTTGAGGGAGCCAAAATTATGCTATGACTTGTTAGAATTGCTCTCTATGCTTCACTTAAATCTTTATGAACTACGGAATTGCTCTTGTGCTTCACTTATATCTTTTTGAGCATGGTGTGCTTTAGTATTTTTGAATAAATGCTCTCATGCTTCACTTAGATTTATTTGAGAGTTAGTAAATTTTTATAAATGCTCTCTTGCTTCACTTAAATTATTTTGAGAGAAGAAAATTTTATGTTCATGTTCTTCACTTAGATTTGTTTGAGCTATCAAAAGCAACATATAAAATTAGTCCCAAAGTGATAGGTATCCAAGAGGGATATAATAAAAACTTTCATGAAGATTATTGGACAAAATAAACTTGATTCCTTGTAATAGTTTTGCGATATGATGATATAATATGTGAGTCATGTTAATGAGTAATTATGGCTTAGTAAGAATATTGATGTTAAGGTTTGTGATTCCCTATGCAAGCACAAAAGTCAATAGTTATGCAATGAAATTACATCCTACTTGTGGTGCATTATTCGGTGTTAGTTATGCTTACTGCTCGCTTATGAGATTTTTTGTTTCTTGGTTGGATGCTTCTCAATCTTTTGCTAGCCTTCGTTTGCACTAAGTATGATCACTACTTGTGCATCCAAAATCCTTAAACCAGTTTTGCCACATGAGTCCACTATACCTACCTATATGCGGTATTTCCGTGCCGTTCTAAGCAAATTTGTATGTGCCATCTCTAATTTCAAAATAAATTTCTCTTTTGTGTGCTCGTACCGCTCATAAAATGGTAGGGGGTGGCTGATATATTTCCATGCTAGATGTGTTATTCTCAAGATGAGTGTTTATTCACTTGTCATTGCACGAGAGTACGGCAAAGGTATTAGGGATGCCCAGTCCCAAAATGAAAAAATAAATTTACTTTATGTTGTCAAATAATAAATTCCTTGGAAAGTGTTGGTATGGACGGCACCCGTGGATTCGGCTAGCCGTGGAATGTGAAAGTATGGTGGAAAAAGGAATAAACCTTATTTTCTGTTTGGGAACCGCCTATGATATATCTAGCATGGAAAGTGTTGGGAACTACTCGATCGTTTTCGTTGACAGGAAAAGCATGCCACTCAAAATCTTTTATCTCTACTTTTTTCGCTTTGAGCTCTGGCACCTCTAGAAATCCCTACTTCCCTCTCCGAAGGGCCTTTCTTTTACTTTATGCAATTTTTATTTTGAGTCTCCATCTTCTCTTAAAAAGCACCAACTAAGGGGCACTATGATCATACTTGAGCATTGGGTGTAGCTAATATGCGAGTGTGTTTCATGAATGGATCAATGATTGAGCATAATGGGCTAGGGATAACTTGCTTTAGTGTTGACATTTTGAAAGACATAGTTGCTTGTTGATATGCTTGAGTATTGAAATCTTCATGTCAAAACTAGACTATTACTTTAAATCCTATAAAATTCCAAATGTCCATGCTACAAAGAAAAGAATATGTGATGAAGATGTTAGGCAGCATTCCACATCAAAAATTCTGTTTTTATCATTTACCTACTCGAGGACGAGCATGAATTAAGCTTGGGGATGCTGATACGTCTCCAACGTATCTATAATTTTTTATTGTTCCATGTTGTTATATTATCATTCTTGGATGTTTTACAATCATTTTATAGCAACTTTATATCATTTTTTGGGACTAACCTAATGACATAGTGCCCAGTGCCAGTTGTTGTTTTTTGCTTGTTTTTTACTTCGCAGGAAATCAATACCAAACGGAGGCCAAACGCAGCGAAACTTTTTGGTGATTTTTTCTGGACTAGAAGACACAGGTTGGACAAAGAAAGTATCTGAGGGGGGCTCCGAGGGGAGCACAACCCACCAGGGCGCGCCTGGGGGCCCAGGCGCGCCCAGGTGGGTTGTGCGCACCTCGGCCACCTCCCGCACTGCCTCTTTGCTCTATAAATACCCCAGTATTCCAGAAACCCTAGGGGAGTCGACAAAAATCAATTCCAGCCGCCGCAAGTTCCAGAAACCATAGATCCAATCTAGACACCATCACGGAGGGGTTCATCATCCTCGTTGGTGCCTCTCCGATGATGCATGCGTAGTTCATTGTAGACCTACGGGTCCGTAGTTAGTAGCTAGATGGCTTTCTCTCTCTCTTTTGATTCTCAATACAATGGTCTCTTGGAGATCTACTTGATGTAACTGGTTTTTGCGGTGTGTTTGTTGGGATTCGATGAACTTTGAGTTTATGATTAGATCTATGTTTTCATCAATGAAAGTTATTTGAGTCTTTTGATCTCTTATATGCATGATTAATTATAGCCTCGTATTTGTTCTTCGAATCTTTGGTTTAATTAGGCCTACTAGATCGATTTTTCTTGCCATGGGAAGAGGTGCTTTGTGATGGGTTCGATCTTATGGTGCTTGATCCCAGTAACAGAAGGGGAACCGACACGTATGTATCGTTGCTATTAAGGATAACAAGATGGGGTCTATTTCTACATAAATAGATCTTGTCTACATCATGTCATCGTTCTTATTGCATTACTCCGTTTCTCCATGAACTTAATACACTAGATGCATGCTGGATAGCGGTCGATGTGTGGTGTAATAGTAGTAGATGCAGGCAGGAGTCGGTCTACTAATCTTGGACGTGATGCCTATATAATGATCATTGCCTGGATAATGTCATAATTATTTGAAGTTCTATCAATTTCCCAACAGTAATTTGTTTACCCACCATATGCTATTTTTCTCGAGAGAAGCCACTAGTGAAATCTACGGCCCCCAGGTCTATTTTCTCATCATATATTTTCAGATCTATTTTGCTATTTACCTTTTTATTTATTTGCCACTTTTATTTTCAGATCTATATCTCTAAAACCCCAAAAATATTTTGCTTCACTTTATTTTATTCTCGATCTATTTATCCAATCTACTACAACTTATCTCATGTCCGTTTGCTAATTTCTGGCGCCGTTACCCGAAAGGGATTGACAACCCCTTTAACACGTCGGGTTGCAAGTATTTGTTCTTTGTGTGCAGGTGTTGTTTACGTAGTGCTGCTTGGTTCTCCTACTGGTTCGATAACCTTGGTCTCATCACTGAGGGAAATACCTACCGTTGCTGTGCTGCATCATCCCTTCCTCTTTGGGGAAATACCGACGTAGTTCAAGCCAACATCAGTCATCGTTGTCGTGCTGCTCTATGCTTTCCGCTCTTTGTGCAATGTGGTCTTCCCCCTTGCCGAACCACAAGGGGCCGATGGCCCCAGAGGTGGCCGTGTGATACCACGACATCTTTGGCGCGCCAGGTAGGGGGAAGCACTTGCGTGAACCCGAGAGTGTAAGTAGTGCACCATCTTCATCATCGTTTTCTTCATCAACGGCTTCATCGTCCATGGCGCCCAAGCAGAAATCCGATGTTTCAGCTCACCCATCCACCTCGAAGGCCCCCTCACATGCGGTCACTAATGCCGTGGGGGCTGTGGGGGAACATGGGAACGCCAACGCCGCGGGGAACATGACAGGCGCACGCAGCGCCATCACCGTTCCCCCTGCGGCCGAAGCAGGAACAGGATGCACCGGAGGAGGGTGACACGAACAAGAACTCGGTGGCCATGCTCCGCAAGGTGCGGGTGGGGAGAACACTCCGTATCCACCTCCCCACCTCACCAAGGGACACAGCCGCAGTGGTGGCGCTCACCCTGATGCGGATCGTAATCACCTGGCTGCCCCCGCCGCGGGTGCGGCTGCAGGGCCCGCGCCACCCCAGGGCAAGCTAGCCGAGACGATGCGCCAAATGGGATCGTCAACCCCCAAGCGCATCTGCCTCGTCATCACGCCGCCCTGGCGACTGGCTCGCGGCGGTGAGAACATGGCACCACCACTACATGCACCATCAGAAGTTGGGTGACGTCGCGATCCGCATCATCGTCCATGCCAAGCACCGCTTCGGAGGACATGGCGCGGGCCCAGCTCTTCTTGAGATTTCCGCCAGCGGCCATTCAAATGGATGAGTGGAGGGCCACTATCCAGAGCTTCATTGGTTTCACTGAGGCGGGAGGATCACAGCAGGCAGGCCCACCACGGCCTCCACCAATGGCGGCGACGGCCCAAGTCGCTGGCCGCACCGAGGGAGCCGTTTCGATGGTGCGGTCCCCTCCACGACAGCCAGTGCAGGGGCCGCAGCCAGGGCCATGCAACCAAGAACCCGACAACGTATCAATGGCTTCATCTGATCCTCAGGTACGTCGAGACCAGTGAAGGGTCCTGGAAGACAGGCGGAGGGAAGACGCGCGCGTCACCATCTAGCGATGCCTCGACACCCGCCACCAGTCTGATAGGCGCAATGGCCCCGACGTTGATGAACCCATGCCCGGTGGGGGAGGGTACCTGCCTTTCGAGGTTGGATGCCCCGCCTTCACTCATGAGCTACGGCAAGTCCATTGGCCACCTGCCCGTACGTTCAAGCCAGAGATACCAGAAAAGTACGATGGAAGATTGAACCCGGCAGAGTTCTTGAGCATATACACCATCGCTGTTCAAGTTGCCGGACGAAGGGACGAGAGGGTGTTTGCCAACTACTTCCCTTTGGCACTCAAGCCAAATGTGAGGTCGTGGCTGATGCACTTGCGAGAGAACTCCATCTCGACCTGGGCTGATCTGTGCCATGAGTTTATTGTCGCCTTCATGGGCGGCCATCAAGAACCAGGGCGGCCCAGCGACTTGCAGCTCCTCCCACAGAAGGAAGGAGAGAGTTTGCGGAAGTATATGCAAAGGTTCAGTCGGGTGCACAGGAACATTCCAGACATCCATCCAGTAGCTGTGATAGCTGCGTTCTAGTCCAACATGCGCAATCGCAGGATACGTTCCAAAATGAATGTTCGGTTGCCCAAGACTGTGAATGAGCTATACACTCTGGCGGACAAGTGTGCCCGAACAGAGGATGGGAGGCGACTCCTCGGTGAAGAAGATGGCGTCGACGTTGACTCAGAGGGCGACGACGACGCCACCAACCAGAAGAAGAAGATCAAGAAACGCAACAAGAAGCGCAAGGATAAAGCAGTGATGGCTGTTGAAGGAGAAAGCACTCCTAGTACTGGCAAGAAGGCCAAGACCGAGGCTCCCGACAAGGAAGTTGCAACGAGCGCTGACTGCCGGGAAGCCGCGGCTGCTGAGAAGGCTGGGAAGGCTGACGGGCCGTACTGCAAGATCCATCGGACCAAGGGACACGATCTTCAAGAGTGTCATCAAGTTGAGCAGCTCGTCAAGAAGTAGAAAGCTGAGTACGAGAAGCGTGACAAAGAGAGAGACCAAGATAGTGCTGGCGGGAAGGGCCAAGGTGGCAAAGGAGGTCGCCCCGGCAAGGCCCCTCAGTATCAAGGGAAACCGGCCAGAGGCCATGAGAAGAAGGAATACGATGATGGGAGTGATGAAGGAGATGAAGAGGAAACCAGCGAGGAGGAGTTCCAGAAGGCCACTGACGCCCTGTGCATTGACGAAGGTGCATCCTTGCACTCCTCTCACCGCCAGCTCAAACAGTGGGCACGTAAGGTCAATGCCGTGGAGCCAGCGGTAGATTCTCGGAAGCCGCTCAAGTGGTCCCGCACGCCCATCATCTTTGATGAAGAGGATCACCCTGACCGCACCACTGCGATAGGGTGTTTACCATTGTTGGTTTCACCAACGATTTGCAACCTCAAAGTCACAAAGATGTTGGTTGACGGCGGGGCCGGGTTGAATCTGATATCTCCCAAGGTCATCAGCAAGCTCCAGATAGCAGATGAAGAGCTCAAGGTTACTGGTACTTTCCAAGGCATCAACCCCGGCAGGAGTCGTCCTAAGGGGAAGATCACACTGCCGGTAACGTTCGAGGGGGAACTGAACTACCGGACCGAGAAGATCGTGTTTGATGTGGTCGACCTCCCCCTGCCATACAATGGAATCCTTGGCTGCCCTGCCCTGGCAAAATTCATGGCAGCATCCCACTATGCCTACAACACTTTGAAGATGCCAGGGCCGATGGGCGTCATTTCCATGCCATCAGACAAGAAGGATGCAATCATATGCGTCGATAAGATGTACCAGGAAGTAGTCGCTGCAGAGACCGCAGAAGCTACCGCTCCCGTGAAGGAAAGCAAGAAAGGGAAGAAAGCTAGCAAGGACGCCAGCAAAGAATCCGGGAAGCGCGCCTCTTCGGATTGCGCTGCGCCTATTGATGGTTTGCCAGAGAGTTCCAATAGCAAGAGATCAAAGGTTGCTGCGCCTGCTGTGAAGAAGGTCTCGGCAGGGTTGGTTGGCGCTAATGGTACATTTACTATCAGCTCCACCCTTGATGACAAATGGGAAAGCGTGCTTGTTGCCTTCCTACGGGCGAATGTCGATGTGTTTGCTTGGCAACCATCTGACATCCTCGGTGTTCCCAGTGAGGTAATCGAGCACCACCTTGTTGTCTGCCCACATGCCTGACCCATCAAACAGAAGGTCTGAAAGCAAGCTTTGGAGCGGCAGCAGTTTATTGCCGAGGAGATCAAAAAACTTGAAGCTGCTGGTTTGGTCAGAGGAGTGTTGCATCCAACTTGGTTGGAGAATCCACTGGTGGTGCGCAAGGCGAATGGGAAATGGAGGCTTTGCATAGATTTCACAGATCTGAATAAAGCATGCCCAAAGGATACATTCCCCTTGCCATGCATCCATCAGATTGTGGATTCCACCTCTCGATGTGACCTGCTTTCCTTCTTGGATGCCTACTTCGAGTACCACCAGATTTTCATGTCCAAGGAAGATAAAGAGAAGACCGCCTTTATAACCCCCTGTGGCACGTACTGTTTTGTACGTATGCCCTTTGGGTTAAAAAGCGCTGGATCCACTTTCGCAAGTGCGGTATAGATTGGCTTCGAGTCTCAGCTGCACAGGAATATTGAAGCCTACATGGACGATATAGTGGTCAAAACCAAGGACAAATCAACTCTCATTCAGGACTTGGAAGAGACCTTTGCAAATCTACGCAAGATCAACTTGAAGCTGAACCCAGAGAAGTGTGTGTTTGGTGTTCCTTTCGGCAAGCTGCTTCGCTTCTTTGTGTCCCACCGGGGGATAGAGGGCAACCCCGACAAGATCAAGTCAATTGAGCAGATTCAAGCACCCAAGATAGTTAAAGACATTAGATGTTTGACTGGATGTGTCGCCGCGCTAAGCAGGTTCATTTCCAAGTCCACCGAACGCGCCCTGCCATTCTTAAATTTTTTGAAGAAGGCTGGGCCCGTGGAGTGGACCCCGGAGGTAGACGCTGCGCTGTAGGATCTGAAGACCTATCTTTCCTCTGTCCCCACCTTAGTCACTCCAAAACCACAAGAATCGTTGCTGCTATACTTGGTGGCAACCAATCAAGTGGTTAGCGCAGCGCTGGTGGCGCAGCGGGAAGTAGATGAAGAAGCAGCTGCAACTGCCGTCCCCTCTGGAGAAGGAAGTGAACTCGCCCCGGCAAGGTCAGAGGCAGATCAGAACAAGGAGGAGCGAGGTAATGGAGACAGCTCCAAGGTCGCGGCAAGGAAGAAAGTGGTGCAATGGCTAGTGTACTTTGTCAGCTCCCTGTTGCAGGGGGCTAGGTCGAGGTACTCTAGGGTGCAAAAGTTGATTTTTGGCCTCATCATGGCCTCAAGGAAACTGCGCCACTACTTCCAAGCCCACGAGATCACGATTGTCACCCGCTTCCCCCTGCAACGCATACTCAGGAACCCTGAGGCCACTGGCAGGATAGTGGAATGGGCTCCGGAGTTATCCAGCTTTGGTTTGAGGTTCGAGAGCACGTCAACCATTCAGAGCAGAGCACTGGCAGAATTTATTGCGGAATGGACGCCTACCCTTAATGAAGACGTGTTGGAGACAGTTATCCCCGGCAAGGAAGCGTCGCAAGAATGGATCATGTACTTTGATGGCGCCTTCTCCCTACAAGGTGCAGGAGCTGGCGTGCTTCTCGTTGCTCCCTCTGGGGAGCACCTCAAGTACGTGGTTCAAATGCATTTCCCCCGGGAGAAGGCTACCAACAATATAGCAGAATATGAAGGACTCCTTGCCGGCCTCAGGATCGCAACAGAACTGGGAATCAAGAAGTTGATCATTCGTGGAGATTCGCAACTTGTGGCGAGGCAAGTGAACAAGGATTATCAAAGCCCATTGATGGAGGCATACGTCGAGGAAGTGAGAAAGTTAGAGGAGCGCTTTGATGGATTGCAAATAGAGCACATACCGCGTGCAGAAAACAGCATTGTTGATCATCTGTCAAAGTGCGCTGCACAAAAACTCCTTGTGGAACCAGGGACTTTTGTTCTCCATCTGACTCAACCCTTTGTATCCCCGGCAACAATGGCCAGGAAGAGGAGGAAACTGGACTCCGGCATGCCTCTCTCGGCAGAGCCCTCTGAGGTCCCCGGCAGAGAGGTTGGCGGGAACAACTCTGTTTCACCTGGTGAGCAGCACCCTCCCGCTGAACCACCTATTCCTGTGGTAGAGGCATGCGCTCCCGTGAACGAGGAGGTGCTGCTAGTCCTTGTTTCCGAGCCTCAAGCTCCAACATGGGCGTGACACATAGTCCATTTCCTCCAAACAGGAGAACTTCCCAAAGAGCAAGAAGAAACTGAAAGAGTAGCCCGGAGGGCCAGTATTTATCAGTTCGTTGACGACACACTATACAAAAGAAGGCCCAACGGAGTGAAATTGAAGTGCATTTGTCGGGAAGAAGGAAAGGAACTGTTGGCAGAGATACACAAGGGTATATGCGGCTCCCACATTGGATCGAGGGCCCTGGTTGGAAAAGCCTTCCGGCAAGGTTTTTACTGGCCCACGACCCTCCAAGATGCAATTGAGCTAGTCACCAAATGTGAAGCCTGCCAGTTCCATTCCAAGAATATCCATCAGCCTGCTCAAGCTCTCTAGACGATCCCTTTGTCATGGCCCTTCTTGGTCTGGGGGCTCAACATCTTGGGCCCCTTCCCCCGTGCTACCGGGGGCTTTGAGTTCTTGTTCGTCGCTATCGACAAGTTCACAAAGTGGCCAGAGGTGGAGCCCATGAGGAAGGTGACCGCACAGTCAGCTATCAAGTTCTTGAAAGGATTGGTGTGCCGTTTCGGAGTACCCGCCAGGATCATCACTGACAATGGCACCCAATTCACAAGCCACGCCTTCATGCAATACGTTCATGCCCTCGGAAGCAAAGTCTCATTTGCCTCTGTTGCCCATCCCAGAAGCAACGGACAAGCTGAGAGGGAAAACGCTGAAGTGTTGTGAGAACTCAAGACAAGAACATTTGATAGGCTGCAGAAGTGCGGCAGGCGATGGATCGACGAGCTACCGGTGGTTCTTTGGTCCCTCCGTACGACACCAAATCGAGCTACCGGGCAGACTCCCTTCTCCCTAGTCTATGGGGCAGAAGTAGTGATCCCCATGGAACTCATATACGGATCACCTCAAGTGCTTGCCTACGATGAAGTAGCGCAGGAACAGCACCAGCGTGACGCTGTGCTACTTGAGGAGAACTGTCTTTGGGCTACTACGCATGGTGCATGCTACCAGCATGCCCTGCGTCGCTATCACAGCCGCGGGGTTCATGCCCGGAGCCTTGAGGAAAGCGACCTTGTCCTTAGGCGTGTTTAGTCCGCCAAGGGTGCAAACAAGTTGACGCCTAAGTGGGAAGACCCTTACCGGGTAGTACGAGTCACCAGACCCGGCGTAGTCCATCTGGAGACCGGAGATGGCATTCAGTTGCAAAAGTCATGGAACATTGAGCATCTTCGTAAGTTCTACCCGTAAGGCGCGGCTGTCGGGCCCTGCCCGGCAGTCACCCTTTTGTACAAGCCTTGCCGATGTTGCATGTAACCCTTTGTACAAAGCCAGGTGCAGACCCTGAGCAACAGATGAATAAACGAAGCGCTGGGGGGCCCCCGACAAGATTGCTTACATGCATAAGCATATCATGAGCATAGCATGATCATGTAGATGAGGTCGCATGTAACACTGTTTTCATCTGCACTAAGTTGCAGGGTTCTTGCCGTGGACTTGGTCCCGAAGAGAAGAAATGGAGACAAGCCTACATAGGGGTCCCCGGCAAGCCAAACAGATAAGTTCCTTCTTATCCATACCTGGTCTGTAAAGAGAAAACTTGTGCATATGAAAACCTCGTCACCTTCGAAACATAGGTGCTCCCATCCTTTGTCCCGAACATTGCTTCAGGCAAGGTGGTCGCAGTGGCCTTTGATGGAGAGGGTTCGACGGGGAGCTGGTCCCTTTTTTATAGTTCTATGCCCGGCAGGCCATGCCCCACGGCAGCAAACTAAAGGTACCGGCAGGATAGCTTGCCGGAGAAAACTTGTTTACTTAAACATATAGAGGCACCTCAGCTCTACATGGATATGATACATGCACAAGTACCCAGCAAGGCTTGTCTTTTTCATTAATATGCTGATAAGCAAGTATAGATCTTACGGAACACTGACATGGATAAAGAAGATTACATAATTTAGACTAAAGTTTGGCAAGTGCCTACATGTTTTAGACTGAAAAAAGATAAGTGCCCCGTAATCCCTTTCTTGTCCCTCTCCTCCTAGGGACTACAGTGGGAGGTGGAGAGGGCAAAAGTAGTGCCTGAGCAGAAGCCCAGCCCGATCCCGTCAGGGCTTGCTGCGCGTAGCCTGACAAGATTGGGAGTGGCAAGGCTGCAAAGGAGAGGGGCGGAGGGAGCAACTCGGCGGTGCCCTGGTCACCACCTCCAGGGCCAGCAAGAAGCCCCAGCCCAAGCACCGGCGGGGAGAACCACCGGAGCTCAACTGGAAGACTGCTGGAGGAGGCAAAGGCACCAAGAGAGCGACCCCCTCCCCGGCAACCGTCCTAAAGAGGCCGGTGATGATGGTGCCGGGGAGGGAGGGGAAGAGCGGAAAGATGAGGCAGCGGGACGGCAGTACGAGGCGAAGGCGGTGGTGCCAACCTGACCACCTGCCACCCATCTTCTCCGTCTTCCCTCCTTCCTTCTTCATCACCACCACTCCAGGAGGACGCCGGCCCCTCGGGCCGATACCTCCCCCGAAGAATAGGCGACGGTGGCATCCGAGGCATGCGAGGAGCACCGCTCCCCACCTTGGAGGGCAGGAAGGTGCCGCCGTCTTCAATGTTCGCCCCGACTCCGCCGGAAGGAGCAGTGCTGGGATTACCAAAGATCCCGAGAGCTGCACCGCAGACAGGCGCCGAAAACCCCAGGAGCCTCGTCATCAAGTTGGAAAACCTCGGCCTCTTGTGGCCAGGGCAAGCATTCTCCACCAAGTGGCCAGATTGTGTGGGAGAGGTGGGCGCCTCACTGTCTCGGAGGAGCGTAACGCCTCCCACACGAGGGACAGTTCGGCGCCCATACCCCCGACCGCTGCATCTCCTGCGCCCCCAGACCAGACTATCTCCCCCAGCGTCAATGCGAGCGTTCGACATCATCAACCCCAAGCTAGAGCCTGGGGCCCGGCCCTGGCCTCTCCCCCTCGACACAACAAAGAAGAAGGCAAGAAATAAAGAAAGAGAGGTGCGTGGATGGACACCTCTGCTTCATCCTTGCCCCCTCTTTTATAGGCAAGCTGGGGCT
Source organism: Thinopyrum elongatum (assembly GCA_011799875.1). Classification (NCBI taxonomy): domain Eukaryota; kingdom Viridiplantae; phylum Streptophyta; class Magnoliopsida; order Poales; family Poaceae; genus Thinopyrum; species Thinopyrum elongatum. The sequence goes on along the minus strand of CM022298.1, from coordinate 573,290,653 downwards.
GGGGGCTGATCCTTCGCCCCCGCCCCAGAAGGGTTTCTTTCTGATCCGACCAGTCCAAGCTACCACCAACGGATGGATCCGATCGCCGTCCCCTTACACCATCCAAGGAAGGCCGAGCTCTTCCCATGACTCTCTCTCCTGCACCACGCGCCTCCGTCACCTACCCCACTCAATGCATGCAGCATACGTGGCAAAGGATAAGGACGTGGTGGGAAGAGTGAATTGGCAGTTACTCCCCCGTGCGTTAAAGTCATTCATGGGCCATTACAAAGGTGGCCCCACTGCAATTGGCATCACGCAACGCACGGGAAAACCGGAAACTGACTCAAGCACATGTTAATGGAGAAGCAAAGAAGATCTCAAAGGACGAGCTACCACAACCCGCTCGCCTGTGTATTAGACAGGGCCTACCTCGACGACGCTCGGCAGCGCGTTCAGGCCAGGCCCGGGGTCTCCTGTCGGTGCAACAAACCCCCAGGTGTGTTGCCCGGACTGTACACAGGCTCAAGAGCAAGGTTACGGCATTCAAGACAAGTCCAAGCAGAAGAGATGGCTGTTTGAGAAATCAAAGGGTGGATCAAGAAGACCAAGACCAACCAAACAAGCAAGATATCACTAAGGAAAAACCTCCTTTGCCGGGCAGGCGATCCTGGCAGGGTCGAGGTTACTCCAAAGACAAGCCTCAAGACTCCCCTGGCAGGCTTGCCGGGGACGCAGAAGGCAGATCACCCTGCCAAGGATCCACCACTCCACCTGACAGCAACGCAAGTCACCTATCGGTGCGGTGTCGAGCCCCCAAGTGATTATGTGGCTGTTATTTGGTACGTGGCAGGCCATTTTTGAGGATGATCATCCCTAAATGACACCCGTCCAGGAGACATGTCATGCAGACAAGCGAGAAGGTGGCGGCATGGCGCGGCAAGGCTTGCCGGGCAACACCATGATGTGACACTAAGAGGCGCATTTAATGCACCCTATCCTGTCTGTAGAGTTAGGTATGATAGCACTGTGGCTATCTAATCAGTGCATAATGACTGTTTTGCCATTGTGGTGACCCCTTGATCTATAAAAGGAGGGCCGTGGTAACCTTAGAAAGGATTTGGACCCTTGTACGCTCATACGCGCGTAGCTGCTCTCGCCCCGAGGTGACCTCACCGGGCTAGAGCGCTGCGTCTCCACCATGGTCCTTTCATCAATCCACCAAAGCAGGAGTAGGGTTTTATGTCTCGCAGCGGCCCGAACCTGGGTAAAACTGCTCGTGTCATCATTGTCGTGCTACTCTATGCTTTCCGCTCTTTGTGCAATGTGCTCTTCCCCCTTGCCGAACCACAAGGGGCCGATGGCCCCATCGGTGGCCGTGTGATACCACGACACCAGGAATTACCCCCGGCCCGAAGCGACTCAATCTCAAACCCCAGCGTGGAACCCACACACAGGGATCAAAATCCGTCCTTGACTTCCGATGAATGTCCGGACCCAATCAAGGATCCAGTTCCACACCATGTAACACCCTGGATTTTGCCCATTTTTTCCTGTCTGGATTTGCCTTTCTGTGGCTTAGTAGTCTTGCAACCTGAAGGGATCACCCTTGATTCATCTTCCTAAGTGGCTTGCCAACCTCAAAACCATCCCAAGACCATGTCATTTCTATCTTGGACCAATCCAATATTCTTTTCTTGGGAATATTCCTTTTTCTATTAAAGGAATAACCCTGTCTGTCCTGGGTTGTGAAGCAACCCACATTTCCATCATTCCCAAGATTCCCAAATAATTCTCATAAATTGTTTGGGTCAGATCTTCCACAAATATGTCAAACCCTTCCTTGCCATGTTCAAAAATATTTCACAAATATTCCTTTTCTAATTCTGCCCTAGCTGTCAAGTTGAGAAGCAAGTACTCTTTATATTTTCTTGCTTGGTCTCAAACTTTTTGGGCATTCTTTACTATCCATATCATTGCCACCTGCCAAAATTCAACTTCATTTGGCTATTAAATCTCCCTTGGCTAATTTCCAAAGTTTCTGGTCAACTGGAAGCTTTGTGAAGCAAGTGCTAACTAGGAGTATCCAAATGAGTTGAAATTTTGCAAGCTTCTTCATATGCTCATATAATGACTCTCCACCAAGTTTCAACCCTATCAAATCATCCATGTGAGCACAGCCTCAAATCTTGGCTTCTGGTTAGATTTTCACATTGTGAAGCAACTATATTTTATATTGCTCCATAATTGCTAAAAATTTACCCGAGCATTCTCCTACCCATATAACCTATCTCCACAAAATTTGGGCTCATTTCACCTTCCAATAATTTCCTAGAATTTTTCTAAGATTCTGGTCAAAGAGGATATCTGTGAAGGAAGTACCATTTTGGCTTGTCCAAATGGCATGAAATTTTTATGGCACTCTCATATGACCAAACCATCATGATATACCAAATTTCAGCTCAAGTGGCTACTCAATGTGAGTGCCACATCAAGATTGAGTTTCTGGACCAGATTGGTCAGTTGCAAAGCAACTATATTACATCTTGGTCCATTTCTCTCCAAACTTCACAGGATCATAGTCCTTCCTATCCCAAACCTCCCAGACATCACCCTTGACCCTTATCACTTCTCTGTTCATCGCAGTGGCGTGGTCAAGTTGGCTGCTAGAAGCTTGTTGACCTTGGTCCAGTCACTTCAGACCTCTCCCGAGCCATCCAGCTGCATAAGTGATCTCCGGGAAGGAAGAAGAACCTTCCAGACATGATTTGGCATCAAGTATGGCGTGGCAATGCCGTGGCCACGCGGTGACCACGTGCAGAGCACGCCAAACCCGCGCCCTGTGCTCCGTACGCGTCGGGAGCGCATCTCCAGCGGGTTCTACCTCGTCCGGGAGCGCCGACGAGCCCTCCACCGCACGCGTGTGCCCTCTGGTAGCTTCTCCCCCTCGTCCCCGAGCCCATGGCCGTTTCTGCCGACCGCCGGAATCCGGCAACCTCGCCGTGCCTCTCAAAGCTCCGTCCGCCGCCTCGTAGCTCACTCCAAAGCCTTCCTCGCGGCTATAAGTAGCTGCCCCAATGTCTCCCACATCTCATCCACCCCTCCCCTGCGTCCCTAACCCGCTGGAGCCCCTCTTCCCCCTCCTCTGTCCGCCGTGGTGCTCGCTGGAGCTCGAGCAAATCCGGCCATCCTGAACTCCTCTCCCCTCCCCGCCACCACCATCGACTTCTCCAGCTCCTGGCGCACCTCCCCCACCATCGTGTCCGCACGCACCAAATCCAGCCGCCGCCCCGCCCTCTGTCCCCTCACGCTGCCGCCGTTCTGCTCCTCCCCGGCGCTCGTACTGCATCTGAACGGGCGCGGCACCTCCTCCCGAGTCCGCTGGTGGTCCAAGCTCCGCCGGAGATGGCCGGAGCCGCCCGCGCCCTCCGCCGGCGCCCGCCTCTGTACACTATCGCGGCCGGTCTCCACTGCCGACCCCCGCCACTTCTGCGGCCCTTGCTAGTCGCGGCGTTCCTCGGCGCGCTCGCCGACGCCGGCGCCCTCGCCGGAGATGGCCGGAGCCGCCGAGCTCATCGCCGGCCAAGCCCAGCCACGCCTCTGCCTCGCCCCTCTCTCTGTTTCTGTCGGGCGCCAGGGAGAAGGAGGGAGATAAGGTGGGCCAGCCCACCAGAGCCCACCATTTTTTTTAAAAAGGAGCAGCAGCAGCAGCGGCGGTAGGATTCAGCCCGAACCGGCCCAGCTGTACAGTTGCATTTATTCTTTTCCAGAAAAAAAAAACAGCCAGGGACCTAGAAGTAAATACTTTTCTTATAGACAGGTCCTTGGTAGTCCAACCATCACATCTTTTTGCTCACAACTCCGATCGAGGTGATTCCAAAGCCCACTTCTTCATCCCTTCGAGCCCGACATGTTGGTATCATTTTCATAATGTTTTGAAACTGTGAAAATGACCATTTTTCCCTTGCCCGTAAACAGCCCCCTCCGGGAGAGAACTGTTTCCGGCAATCATTCCCGCGGACTCTCCGCACTCCTTCCCGATGGTTCCTTCATCCCCAGGCAAGCCACAACTCTCATCTGCATAATTGCATTGCAGTATCATAGTTTAACCATTTACTTTAACAGCAAGTATGAGTTATTTGTGTAATGAATTGGATTATACAATGCTTGAGTAAATTCTTGGATAGGTGACTACCATGTTGAGTACCGGATTGTAGTGACTAGTAGTTTACCCACTCGTTGATGCCATGATGTTGAGATTACCGTCTATGATTATTCTGGATTTCATCTGGCAGTTCGTGGAGATGAATTAGTAGCAGTAGCTTGGACATAGTGGCTATTCGACTACCAGTTGGTTAATGTTACGGCTTGGATTACTATGATATCGGAGTGTCATCTATGACAGAGATATTATTCGGAGATAGGATACTTCATGGTTGATCCAGAGTCACCTGCCCGGACTTATCCGTGCAGCCACATTTGCCGGTATGGGACGGCCTTGACTTGGTCTGATCACATGCTCTTTCACCGGTATCGCCCGACAGGGAAGGTTATGCGTGCGCACTACCCTGGCCCGGTAGGCGGTGATAACCTTGTGAGCCCAGTTGAGTTATATGGTACCAAGTCCCCGTTTGGGACAGTTGTTAGCCATGACGGTGGCAGGTGTCACGCGGTGACATAGGGACCACCCAGGGTAGGACTTCGGGGGAGGATGATTGACGGTGGTACGATGGGAGAGTCACGGGTTAGGCAGGTTTCGTTGGAGCAACACTGGTCCACCCGAATGGGATCACGAGGTCAGGTGCTCCATGGTGTGGGTAAAGTGCGCAACCTCTGCAGAGTCTAAAATCTATTCGAATAGCCGTGTCCACGGTATTGGACAGTCTGTCTAGACCTCTTTAGGTGGTCAACCATAGTAGTGATAAGGATGGAAGAACTCGTGTTTTGATCGGAAGTACTCGGTGGATCGTGAGTATTCTAAAGGTTGTGAGGCAACCCGGAAGAGAGTAAGTTTGTTAGACTTACAGTGCAGATGGTACGAGGAATATGATATGTGAGCCATGGGATGGCTATGAGATGAGTGGTCGGATGACCACATGATTTGGATTGGATTTGGAACAGATTCAGATTGGGTCCTGAGGTTATTCAGAGTATGGATTAAACTACTTAATATGATTTACCTTACTGCATGTACTTCAGTAGCTATCTTGCTATGATGTTGTCTTGCCTTAATGCTGATGTTTGTTGTGAGCTTGCGAGTACATTCAAAGTACTCACCTGGTGTGTCATGCCAGTTTGCAGGTCATGCCATGATTGTTTGCTTGTCGAGGATCCCGAGTTTGTGACCTAGGATACGCGTTCTAGCCAGAGTCCCTGCGGAGTGGAGTCCATCACTGCCGTCGCTATTCCGCTGCCGAGAGAGTTACTCCGCTGTTAGCATAGAGCTACCCCGGGCAGGCGTAGTGTTGCCGTGCCGATGTAATCCTTGTACCCATTGTAACCATATCCATTGTAATAAAGAGCTGATTTGTTCTATGCCAATAGTGCCATATTCCAGAGGACTTGTCCCTGGGCTGGAATACGGGGTGTTCCAGTCTTCTCTAAGCCGTGGTGCCACAGGCGTTGGTATCAGAGCAGGTCTGGCTATAGGGCGTCCTAGACCCTAGACCGCGCGAGCGTTAGTAACCGGTAGTATAGGATCCAGTTGGTTTGCTGCACTTGTGTGTTGCATTTGTTTGTGCATATCATACATATAGACTAGATATCTTATCACTAACGATGGATTTGGTGAGTGTAGGTGACATCGGTTTCGATTCCCTACCTGCGCTCTCCAGTTTGCATATTTGTTCCTTAGTATGGTGTCATCTTCGTCCCAGCGGAGTGATGCCAAGGTGCTTAGGGGTGTCGATCACTAGCAAGACTGATGCACCGGTACCACACCAATATATTCTCTTCAGCTACCCCTATCGTTTCGGTGATAGACAAGTTCTATCCCGGATCGTGCCATTCCACTAGCCGCTTCGGCAACCCTTACTGATCCTTCTTATCAGAAAAGGGCAATGCCTGCAAGCCTTTCTCTCCACCACTAACTCATTCTGCCACCTATTCTTTGGACGTGTACGGTTTTCTTCCGTACGCTTGATGATGATGTGGTCGTAACTTCTGTGTTCTGACCCCCGATCACCAAGTTCGTCCTCGCCCCCGTATCTGTCCAGATGGAACCGGTGTTAAGCTTGTGTTTGGTGTAGCCTTGTTTACACCAATTTTCCTCCACACATTGATTCACTCATGCACATCACCACAGCATGTTAGACCGTAATACCGGAGTTCTTGCGAGATTTGTGTGCTTAAGTAGGAATGCATATTATTGCTGTGAATAACTGTAGAATGTGATATTGCTTGTGTATGTGATCTTGCTGCTCTATGTGCTTTTGTTTAGTTGTTTCTTTTGCTTCTTTATTTGGGCCCTTGGTGTTACCTTATTTTCCCCTGATGGAAGTTGCTCACCGACCCTGAACCCAAAGAGTCATTGAAGAGACAGCCATTTGGAAGCTCAGCTCAGCAATATGAAATTTTCAGCAGACTGTGTTATATCGGGAATATCGGGCCTAAATACAAATGATATCCTGGCTGGATTGATTATCAGCATCAAGTATACCTCAATGTGCAATCTTCACAGTAGCAATGATCAGATCAGCAAGAAGGCAAACCGTGTATATGATCCACAGTGCATTCTGTGCCAAAGTTATGATTCATATATACAAGGTTTGAGTTTGCTATGAGTACAATTTGAATCCTGCTATGTCTTGGAAGCAAGCCAGCATGTGCTATGAACTTAGTGTTCAGCAAGAAGGATAGCCAAATGCCCTGTATGCATAATAGTGAGCTGTTTGGGACGCGGATGAACCCTTGCCCGTCTTTCTTTGGTGACGGCACCACGCCTGTGTTCTGAGCTGTTTCCGGCCGTCCGGGGTGGATGCCGACTTTTATTTCTCTTTTCAGCAACCGGCCCATGTTCTGAGCTACTTTTCGGCTGTCTCGGGCAGCTGTTGAATTTCTCTCCGTAGCAGTGACCCTATGCTCTAAGCTGTTCTTCGGCTGTCTTAGGGAACTGCTACTTTCTTCTTATCAACACCGTCTCATGCTCTGAGCTGCTTTTCAGCCGTCTTGAGTCGGGGTTGAGTTATTCCAGTAATGTTCCAGATCTAATTTGTAAAGACCATTCTGGTGGCTACTGATTTATTTGCCGGTTTTATCCAAGGGTTCAGATGGTCGTTACCCTACGGCTACAACTTGTAAAGTAATATGCCTGCCGGAATATTGCACCTGACAACACCTATGGTCACATGGAGAATCAAGAACACATAAAGCCAAGTTCTTTCAGCAAAGGATCCAGGCAAAGAGAACCATAATGAAGGAGCAAGATTGGCCATACAGGTATGGTAATGGTACAAATACACTGGACAGTCAGGTTCGATACCAGTCACCATGGATACACACCCACGGGGTCTATTCCATTTGCAAGGACCCCATATCGAGACAACCCGCCCAGCCAACCAGGTATGCTCAAAATTGTTAGAAGAGGGCAACCAAGCTGGTCAGGTCAGCCGAAAGATTAACTCAGCAATTCAAATTCAGCAACCATGTTAAAGCATTACACGGCCTACCATCCATATAGAGATACCAACAAAGTGAGTAATCAGAAGTATGAACAACAGTCTCGAAGCATGTGTCCTCCCAGATGGGAATCAGTTAAAGACTAACCTGCCGTGAACAAGATTCTGCTGCCAGGACCACTGTCAGTCAAGTCTATGGATAATATCACCGTATACCTTTAGGCTGGTCACAACAGGTGATAGTCAAATGTTTGGTAGAAGTCTTATACCCAAGACAGTGAAGATACCCAAGATGACCCAGCAATCCGTGTGAGAAGTCAGATTCCGCCAGGAGAACGGTACGATTTACAATATTGTTTTGATCCAGGAGGACACATAGCCATTTGAAGTCACCCAATGCAATGAGTAAAAGATTTTGTATCCACCAAGAGAATCTGTTCACAACTCAGTGAACGGTCGTTCGTATTGGACCTCGTCACGACACGTCCATGAGGAACCACCCTCGGACTTATGAGCAGGGCACATAGTTTGGTCAGGATAATTTATTGCCCCAGACAGGATAGCAGACATAAAAGGATTGGAGTCAGAGTAGCATATGAGGTAAGATATGCCAGAAAAATAATTCAGTAAAGCAGACCACCCCAAAGCCACGCAGCGAGACAGATAAATCCAGTGGGAACAGGATATAAAGGCAAAAAGGAAACCCGGGTTGGAAATGGTTTCCTCAAGTGGGAATATTCATGTTTGATCCCTGAGCAACCAAATCTCGAGGACGAGATTTCCTTAAGGGGGGTAGGTTTGTAACACCCTGGATTTTGCCCATTTTTTTCCTTTTGATTTTGGTTTGGATTTGCCTTTCTGTGGCTTAGTAGTCTTGCAACATGGAGGGATCACCCTTGATTCATCTTCCTAAGTGGCTTGCCAACCTCAAAACCATCCCAAGACCATGTCATTTCCATCTTGGACCAATCCAATATTCTTTTCTTGGGAATATTCCTTTTTCTATTAAAGGAATAACCCTGTCTGTCCTGGGTTGTGAAGCAACCCACATTTCCATCATTCCCAAGATTCCCAAATAATTCTCATAAATTGTTTGGGTCAGATCTTCCATAAATATGTCAAACCCTTCCTTGCCATGTTCAAAATATTTCACAAATATTCCTTTTCTAATTCTGCCCTAGCTGTCAAGTTGAGAAGCAAGTACTCTTTACATTTGCTTGCTTGATCTCAAAAATTTTGGGCATTCTTTACTATCCATATCACTGCCAACTGCCAAAATTCAACTTCATTTGGCTATTAAATCTCCCTTGGCTAATTTCCAAATTTTCTGGTCAACTGGAAGCTTTGTGAAGCAAGTGCTAGCTACGAGTATCCAAATGAGTTGAAATTTTGCAAGCTTCTTCATATGCTCAAATCATGACTCTCCACCAAGTTTCAACCCTATCCAATCATCTATATGAGCACAGCCTCAAATCTTGGCTTCTGGTCAGATTTTCACATTGTGAAGCAACTATATTTTATATTGCTCCACAATTGCTGAAAATTTACCAGAGCATTCTCCTACCCATATAACCTATCTCCAAAAAAATTGGGCTCATTTCATCTTCCCAATAATTTCCTAGAATTTTTCTAAGATTCTGGTCAGAGAGGATATCTGTGAAGGAAGTACCATTTTGGCTTGTCCAAATGGCATGAAATTTTTATGGCACTCTCATATGACCAAACCATCATGATATACCAAATTTCAGCTCAAGTGGCTACTCCATGTGAGTGGCACATCAAGATTGAGTTTCTGGACCAGATTGGTCAGTTGCAAAGCAACTATATTACATCTTGGTCCATTTCTCTCCAAACTTCACGGGATCATAGTCCTTCCTATCCCAAACCTCCCAGACATCACCCTTGACCCTTATCACTTCTTTGTTCATCGCAGTGGCGTGGTCAAGTTGGCTGCTAGAAGCTTGTTGACCTTGGTCTAGTCACTTCAGACCTCTCCCGAGCCATCCAGCTGCATAAGTGATCTCTGGGAAGGAAGGAGAACCTTCCAAACACGATTTGGCATCAAGTATGGCGTGGCAATGCCGTGGCCACGCGGTGACCACGTGCAGAGCACGCCAAACCCGCGCCCTGTGCTCCGTACGCGTCGGGAGCGCGTCTCCAGTGGGTTCTAGCTCGTCCGGGAGCGCCGACGAGCCCTCCACCACACGCGTGTGCCCTCAGGTAGCTTCTCCCCCTCGTCCCTGAGCCCATGGCCGTTTCTGCCGACCGCCGGAATCCCGCCACCTCGCCATGCCTCTCGAAGCTCCGTCCGCCGTCTTGTAGCTTGCTCCAGAGCCTTCCCCGCGGCTATATGTAGCTACCCCGAGGTCTCCCGCATCTCATCCACCCCTCCCCTGCCTTCCTAACCCACTGGAGCCCCTCTTCCCCCTCCTCTGTCCGATGCGGTGCTCGCCGGAGCTCAAGCAAATCCGGCCATCCCGAGCTCCTCTCCCCTACCCGCCACCACCATCGACTTCTCCACCTCCTGGCGCACCTCCCCTGCCACCTCGCCCCTTCCCCGGAGCCACTGTGGCCGCGCGCACCAAATCCATGCGCCGCCCCGCCCTCTGTCCCCTCGGGCTGCCGCCGTTCTGCTCCTCCCCAGCGCTCGTACTGCATCTGAACAGGCGCGGCACCTCCTCCCGAGTCCGTCGGTGGTCCCAGCTCCGCCGGAGACGGCCGGAGCCGCCCGCTCCCTCCGCCGGCGCCCGCATGTGTACACTGCCGCGGCCGGTCTCCACTGCCGACCCCCGCCACTTTTTGCGGCCCCAGCTAGTCGCGGCATTCCTCGGCGCGCTCGCCGACGCCGGCGCCCTCGCCGGAGATGGCCGGAGCCGCCGAGCTCATCGCCGGCCAATCCCAGCCATGCCTCTGCCTCGCCCCTCTCTCTGTTTCTATCGGGCGCCAGGGAGAAGGAGGGAGATAAGGTGGGCCAGCCCACTAGAGCCCACCGGTTTTTTTAAAAGGAGCAACAGCAGTAAGTGGGCCGGCCCAGGAGCTACAGCAGCAGCGGCGGTAGGATTCAGCCCGAACCGGCCCAGCTGTACAGTTGCATTTATTCTTTTCCAGAAAAAAAAAACAGCCAGGGACCTAGAAGTAAATACTTTCCTTACAGACAGGTCCTTGGCAGTCCAACCATCACATCTTTTTGCTCACAACTCCGATCGAGGTGATTCCAAAGCCCACTTCTTCGTCTCTTCGAGCCCGACATGTTGGTATCATTTTCATAATATTTTGACACTACAAAAATGACCATTTTGCCCTTGCCTGTAAACAGCCCCCTCTGGGAGAGAACTGTTTCCGGCAATCATTCCCGCGGACTCTCCGCACTCCTTCCCGATGGTTCCTTCATCCCCAGGCAAGCCACAACTCTCATCTGCATAATTGCATTGCTATATCATAGTTTAACCATTTACTTTAACAGCAAGTATGAGTTATTTGTGTAATGAATTGGATTATACAATGCTTGAGTAAATTCTTGGATAGGTGACTACCATGTTGAGTACCGGATTGTAGTGACTAGTAGTTTACCCACTCGTTGATACCATGATGTTGAGATTACCATCTATGATTATTCTGGATTTCATCCGGCAGTTCGTGGAGATGAGTTAGTAGCAGTAGCTTGGACATAGTGGCTATTGGACTACCAGTTGGTTAATGTTATGGCTTGGATTACTATGATATCGGAGTGTCAGCTATGACAGAGATATTATTCGGAGATAGGATACTTCATGGTTGATCCAGAGTCACCAGTCCGGACTTATCCGTGCAGCCACATTTGCCGGTATGGGATGGCCTTGACTTGGTCTGATCGTGTGCTCTTTCACCGGTACCGCCTGACAGGGAAGGTTATGCGTGCGCGCTACCCTGGCCCAGTAGGCGGCGATAACCTTGTGAGCCCAGTTGAGTTATATGGTACCAAGTCCCCGTTTGGGATAGTTGTTAGCCACGACGGTGGCAGGTGTCACGCGGTGACACAGGGGCCACCCAGGGCAGGACTCCGGGGGAGGATGATTGCCGGTGGTACGATGGGAGAGTCACGGGTTAGGTAGGTTTCGTCGGAGCAACACTGGTCCTCCCGAATGGGATCACGAGGTCAGGTGCTCTATGGTGTGGGTAAAGTGCGCAACCTCTGCAGAGTGTAAAATCTATTCGAATAGCCGTGTCCACGGTACTGGATTGTCCATCCAGACCTCTTTAGGTGGTCTACCATAGTAGTGATAAGGATCGAAGAACTCGTCTTTGGATCGGATGTACTCGGTGGATCATGAGTATTCTAAAGGTTGTGAGGCAACCCGGAAGAGAGTAAGTTTGTCAGATTTACAGTGCAGATGGTACCAGGAATACGATATGTTAGCCATGGGATGGCTATGAGATGAGTGGTCAGATGACCACATGATTTGGATTGGATTTGGAACAGATTCAGATTGGGTCCGGAGGTTATTCGGAGTATGGATTAAACTACTTAATATGCTTTACCTTACTGCATGTACTTCAGTAGCTATCTTGCTATGATGTTGTCTTGCCTTAATGCTGATGTTTGTTGTGAGCTTGCGAGTACATTCAAAGTACTCACCTGGCGTGGCATGCCAGTTTGCAGGTCATGCCATGATTGCTTGCTTGTCGAGGATCCCGACTTTGCGACCTAGGATACACGTTCTAGCCAGAGTCCCTGCAGAGTGGAGTCCATCACCGTTGTCGCTGTTCCACTGCCAAGAGAGTTACTCCACTGTTAGCATAGAGCTACCCCAGGCAGGCGTAGTGTCGCTGTGCCGATGTAATCCTTGTACCCTTTGTAACCATATCCATTGTAATAAAGAGCTAATTTGTTCTATGCCGACAGTGTCGTATTCCAGAGGACTTGTCCCTGGGCTGGAATATGGGGCGTTCCGGTCTTCTCTGAGCCAGGGTGCCACACACCCTGAGCTTAGCTCGGCCTGTAGAAATCAAGGACTGGCTAGGGCATTGACTGCCCCCGTTACAACGGGATCTGGCTCAGAGCCCTCGAGTTCGGCGACCCTCGCTATGATAAACGAGGCGTTGGACCAAATTCAGAAAATGACTATCCAGGAGGACCTCTCCCCCGGTCACGATCGTCAACCCGGTGAGGTGTACTATAGGTAATTTTGCGCCCCACCCACCAGCCACTTGGTAGCCACTATCGATAACTTAACCGATATGCTACACTATAATTCGGAGAATACCGAATACATGGACGAGGGGGACAGAGCCACGGTTAATGCCGATGTCCCCCCCCCCCCCCCCCCGTCACCGGCTGCTAGTTGGCCACTTCCACCTACGACATTTACATGGTGGACACCCCCAAAGACGGTGACGGCAGTCCCAATCAGGACAGAGGCAAGCCCAGAGATGAGCTGCCCAAACGCCAAAAAAGCGTCGTCGATCAAAGCCATGTCGAAGCCATGCGAGCAACGCGGACTCAGCGGAGAACGACAACGTAAATAATACGGATGACCTCGCCGGAGACAAAACCTTCGAACATCATCAGGATGACCCCGCGGGGCAGGACGACCCTCTTAATTCAGAAAACCCCGACGACTCCGAGGATAGTAACTACCTCCCACTCTCTGAAGAGGAGGCCAGTCTTGGGGAGGATGATTTCATCGTCCCCGAAGAACCTCTGGAGCAGGAAAGGTTCAAGCGGAGGCTTCTAGCCACCGCCCGCAGCCTAAAGAAACAAAAAAGCAAAATCAAAGCCGAACAGGACACCCTCAACGACCGATGGACCAAATTCCTAGCTGCCGAAGAAGGGTATGGCCGCGAACTGCCAACCAGGAGTTACCCCAAGCGAAGGCTATTGCCCCAGTTCGACAACAAGGCCATAGAGCCAACACGCCCGACGTACACAAACGCCGAACAGCCGGACCGCCCCCCTAGAGGGCGGGACAGGGAAGCTGACGAGGCCGAACACCCAGCAGCCCCAGCTCACCATCACGGCAAGGATCAAGTGTGGCCTACTTACGAGTACGACCTCCGCCATGACCTAGATGCTCGTGGAGGCCGTACCAGGTCCATCTACGGACCCAGAGAGGACCCGCTCGCTTACCAGGAAGGATACTACGATCGACAAAACCGAAACGATAGAATCCGGGAGCAACAGCAGGCCTGGAGGGCCGAGGACCTCAGACGCGATGTAGCCCGAATTCAGGGCGCCGCACACCCCCTGTGTTTTACAGAGAGGGTGATGCAACACCAATTCCCGGAAGGCTTCAAGCCTGTGAACATCGAATCACATGACGGAACAACAGATCCAGCCATATGGTTAGAGGATTTCCTCCTCCACATCCACATGGCGCGAGGAGATGACCTCCACGCCATTAAATATCTGCCGCTAAAGCTTAAAGGTCCAACTCGACACTGGTTGAACAGACTTCCCAAAGACTCTATAGGCTGCTGGGAAGAGCTTGAGGACGCTTTTCGAGCAAACTTTCAGGGCACCTATGTCCGACCTCTGGATGCTGACGACCTAAATCGCATCACACAATAACCCGGAGAATCTGCCCGACAATTCTGGAACCGATTCCTGACCAAGAAAAACCAGATTGTCGACTGTTCGGATGCCGAAGCCTTGGCTGCCTTCAAGCATAGTGTCAAAGATGAATGGCTCGTACGGCAGCTCGGCCAGGACAAACCAAGAACTATGGCAGCCCTTACTTCCCTCATGACCCGGTTTTGCGCGGGCGAAGACAGTCGGCTTGCTCATAAGAACACTAACCCAGACACACCCGATACCTCCGAGGTTCGGGACGGAAATGGAAAGCCCCGACGCAGCAAGAATAAATGTCGCCACAATGACGGCGAGGGCGAGGATACGACAGTAAATGCCGGATTCCGAAATCAGAAGTCCTGACCACGAAAGAAAGCCCCTAAAGGCAGCAATGACGGCCCATCCAGACTAGACACAATCTTGGACAGGCCTTGTCAGATTCACGGCACATTAGAGAAGCCCGCCAACCACTCCAACCAAAATTGTTGGGTGATCAAACAGGCCAGCAAACTCACAGCCGAAGACTCGGGCAAAAGCCCACGAACCGAGGACGATGATGAGCCCCGCAGGCTGAATAGTGGAGGCCAGAAACCCTTCCCTTCTGAGGTCAAGACGGTAAACAGGATCTACGCAACCCACATACCGAAGAAGGAGAGGAAGCGAGCACTACGGGACGTATACTCAGTCGGGCCAGTAGCGCCGAAGTTCAATCCATGGTCAGCTTGCCCGATCACGTTCGATGGCAGGGATCATCCCACCAACATATGCCATGGAGGGTCCACAGCCCTAGTGCTAGACCCCATCATCGATGGATTCCACCTCACTAGAGTTCTAATGGATGGAGGGAGTAGCCTCAATCTGATATACGAAGATACAGTGAGGAAAATGGGGATCGATCCATCAAGGATTAAACCCAGTAACACCACCTTTAAGGGGGTCATTCCGGGAGTGGAGGCCCGCTGCACGGGCACCGTGACGCTTGAAGTAGTGTTCGAATCTCCAGATAACTTCTGAAGCGAGGACTTGATCTTCGATATTGCACCTTTTCGCAGTGGCTATCACGCCCTCCTCGGCCGAACAGCGTTCGCCAAATTCAATGACGTTCCGCATTACGCCTACCTCAAGATGAAGATGTCTGGCCCCTCGGGTGTCATAACTATCAACGGCAACACGGAACGCTCACTTCGAACCGAAGAGCACACTGCGGCCCTAGCGGCCGTAGACCACACCGGCCCATATAGGCCCAGATGCCGACCCGCCGTAAAGGCCGGGGATAATAGCAAACGGTTTCGAACCCGTTCCCCGTCATGAGAACCCGCATGCGTTTGCCGCAAATAGGGATACGCGCCCCACGGCACGCCCACATTCTTCATGCTCTATGTGCCTTGTCAGCACAACTTCGCACTCAAAATACCATGGGCAGCTGTCAGACATATATCAATAAATCCGAAGTGCATGTTCCGTTAAACCAAACTTCGGAATTACTTTGTCTTCGGACGACCCGGGGACCAATTCCGGATACCCCCAAGCATAAAGCTTCATCGGCAGGGTCCTCGCCCATCAAGGTCTCATCGAAGTTCCCAACCCCCACCTATTAGAGGCAAAGGCGCAGACGTGCAGCAGGGCACAGTGAAGGCTTCAACTCATGCATCAAGGCCCTGCATCATTCTTTACTCTGTAAACTTTCTTTTTCTTTTACAAGTATTGCCTTCGTAGTTTGAATTGTATGGATAGACGTCCTGAGCTTACAAGAAATAATAAAAATACCCTTTATGGTGTTCGGATATCCGCATCCTGCGATTTGTCTATTCCCTTTCCGATTCTCCCCTCACTCTTCGAACAGCCCGGCATGAAAATATATTAACTAGTCAAGAGTTAGATTTATATATCAGCTCAATATCTTCAAGTCCGGCACCGCTTTCTGCTAGGTGTTTGGCGTCTCGGATATTGCACTATATGCATCTATTTCGAACTATGTCTTGGGTCAATAGTTGGGTTGCCCGGCTCCTCTGTTTGCCTCTTATGTTCCGCACGTTCGGCTAAGAGGGCAAAGGGAGAACCCCTACGATTGTACTTCTGGTTTGCCCGGTCAAGTACCTCAGGAGGAAAAAGCCGAAAACTGACCGTCATAGTAAGCGCAAACTGGTCTTCGATCCGATGACGAGGTTTGACTCTAAAAATCATTGGCGATTTCGCCATGTCACACGAAGGGTTCGTCTTAACACAAACCATGTGATCGGAAAGGGCAGGTTTCGATCCCCAAGTATATCACAATACACCGGGGGCTAGTCCCTAGTCCCCACCGTCAAGCTCCTACGGCTAAGTGAAAGCAATAAAACCGAATAGCCTGATTGCCTGGTTTCGCTCCCGCACTTCCGCCTCCGGGCACCAAGACGTTGGCTAAGGGTAACAGTGCGGAGACGAAACACCCCTCGTGATATTCACTTGGGGGCTGAAGCTGATGACTGGTAGCTTTCAGAATAAACATATGGCCACACAGGAGTCAAAATTAGATCATGACAATATAAAACAAGTCAGGCAGATACATAATAAAGCATAAGGTCCACTTGGTACAAACTTAAACACAATCACTCAAAAATTACATCTTTCGAACACTGGCCTTCTATCGCCCGCGCTCCGGTTATCACCTGCGCGAAGTACTGCTCGGGGCGGCGATGCTCCTTCCCCTTGGGCAGAGGACCAGTGGCCATATCCATTGGATTAATCCTCAGCCAATGCACCATGGTCTTTGCAAACACGAGCCTCACCCCCTCAAGGCACACTAATCACTTTACGACATCAATCTGGAGCAGTGCCTCCTGTAGCTTCTGCACAAGGCCGAAGTAGGTGTCCGCAATGGGCTCGGCAGGCCACA
Organism: Thinopyrum elongatum; assembly: GCA_011799875.1. NCBI lineage: Eukaryota > Viridiplantae > Streptophyta > Magnoliopsida > Poales > Poaceae > Thinopyrum > Thinopyrum elongatum. The sequence continues at coordinate 573,273,636 of CM022298.1, read as the reverse complement.
GGCTGACACAGAGGTCCTTCTTGGCCAGCTTTGACATCAGATGCATCTCCATCAACTGCTTCATTTGATCGCTTAGAAGGGTGGGCGCTCGGAGTCCGGAAACTATGACCAGAAGAGTCGTTGCGTGAAGTCCTCCTCGAGGGTGGCATAGTGCCTCACTGCAGCCGCCGCATTCTTCGGAAGTTCGGCGAAGACGCCTACGGAGCGCCAGATCCGCGTCAGCAGGGCGAACCTGTTGCCTCCGAACACACTCTGCAGTAAGTATTTCTTACCATTTGCAATTTGCGCGGCTTGGCGGAGCTCCTCCCGCACACCTTGCACGTCACTCCTCGCCTCCTGAAGCTCCTTCTCGGCCTTGGATAGCCGGGAGGATTGCTCCTCCTACCCCTTCTGAAGGGCCTCCAGCTTCTTGGCGGCATCCTGGAGCTCCAATAGTACTTCGGTCACTCGAGCCTCGTGCTGATCAGCAGCAAGCTTGGCCTTCTCAAGCTCGGCCACCACCTTCTCAGCGGCCGTCTTCTTCGTGGCCACCTCAGCCTCGGCTTTCCTCAGGGCCTCCTTCAAGCCCTCGACCTCGGCGGCAGCAGCTGCAGGATCATCAAGATAAAGGATTAGCACATAGTCCGGATCGTTAATATCCAGTGTCAAGCAAACTACACATCTTCTCACAGGGCTTACCTTGTGCCTCGTCAAGCCGTTTGTTGACAAGGTCAAGCTCTTTGACGGAAAGCTTGAGCTTCTGATCCATCTCCTCTAGTGCCGCGGCATTAGCAGCCGCGGCCATGGAAGATGCCTGCATTAGCCACAAAAATATCGACATCATTAGTCGGCCTACCGAATTCGATCCTCTGCAGTTTTCTTCGAAGTCCTTGCAGAGTCTCGGGGGCTGGTACGTACACGGCCTACCCGAACTATCAATTACAACCGCATTATGAGGAAATAGTATTACTTGACTTACCTCAAATCCTGTTAGAAGGCCTTGGACAGCGTCGTTCAATCCGGATTGGACGGACCGAACACCCTGCATCACCACACTCATAAGAGAGCGGTGCCCGTCAATGATGGCGCAGTTGTCCACCAGCTCCTCTAGCACATCCGGCCAGCCAGCCGCCGCCCGTGTAGAGGTGTTCGCCGCTGGCGTTGGCTCCCCGACCCCTTCCCTGCTGGAAGGAGCCTATGCCGTCGAAGGCCTCGGGGGCTCGGGAGCGGTCGATGGATGGGGACCGGATGGTCCAGACACCTTTCCTTCGTCAGCCAGGAGGGATGCTCCCTCTTGGTCTTTGGTGACCAAGGTGTTAACCTCGGCCATTACGGCGTCCGCCTCCTCCTCTGTGTTCGGGGGAGGAGGAGTCCTTTGGGACCACACCTCCTCAACCTCTCCGGGTATCAGAGGAGGCGCGGAGTGTGCCATAGACCCACTGTCCGCCGGTTCGACAGGCGGAGACGTCCCCTCCGAAGTCTGCTCGGTGGGGCGTTCACGTGGGGGACTGCAACTCGGAGGGTTTAACCTTCAACTAAATCAAATTACTGAAAACAAGATTGCTAAAAATGCCAACCTGCTGGCCGGGGCCTTGACCCTGAGTTCCTTCTCCGGAACCTTCTCAGACACTTCAGACTCCTTGTCAGAGTCCGAACTGTCGGACAGAACCAGCTTGGGCCGGCATCGTCTCTTCGGGGCTGGGGAAGGTTGGACCTCCTTGATGTCCTCGGATGCCGCCCTCTTCTTGGAGTGCGAGGAGGCACTCTCCTCCTCGTCCTCATCCTCACCCCCATCCTGCACGGATGAGGCCATAGCATCTCCGGACCATTTTCCCGGACGAACCCTACGGCGGAGGCCCTCCCTGGCCTCCGGCCCTTCTTTCTTCTTGCCCTTCTCGGCGGGCGCCTTATAAGGCACCATGACCAGCAGCTTTTCCAGCTACTTTGATCGGGGCCCTTTCGGCAGAGGCGCCGGGCCGCGGATCTTCTTGGCCTTGGTGAGCCAGCCCTGCAAAATCCACATACCAGGGTTAGACCGAATCAAACATGGTGCAAATATCCGAACACTTCTTGAAGAAGAATGCCGCTCACCTCCCTTGGGGGGTTCACGGTGTCAAGGCCGATGTCCTTCCCCTCGACCGACCACTCCTTCTGGGGCTGGAATAATTGGCCCCATATCTTGTCAGGAGTCGTACTGTAGAGGTGTAGCACGGTGGCCAGATCCTCGGGCTCATGCTCCCACATAGGCTTGGCCCTCTCCTGGCAGGGGAGGAGCCGGCGGTGGAGCATGATCTGGACCATGTCGACCAGCTTCGCGCCGGTCTCTATTATGCTGTCGACGCACTTCTGCAGCATTTTCATGTCGGCGACACACCCCAAGTCCGGGCTCTTGGTGGTCCAGGAGGCCAATCGGGTAGGGGGTGCGGACCTGAATGCGGGGGCCGCTCCCCATGCGGCCTCCCTCGGCTCGGTGATATAAAACCACTCCTTCTGCCACATCTGGATAGTGTCAATGAAGTGGCCGTCCGGCCACTGGACCCGTGTCAGCTTACTAATCATGGCCCCTCCGCAGTCTGCATGCTCGCCGCCGACCATCTTGGGCTTGACATTGAACACCTTCAGCCATAAACCAAAGTGCGGCCGGACCCGGAGGAGTGCTTCACAAACGACGATGAAGGTCAAGATGTGGAGGAGGGAGTTGGCGGCTAGATCGTGAAAATCCAGCCCATAGAAGAACATTAGCCCCGGCACAAAGGGATGCAGGGGAAATCCGAGCCCCCTAAGGAAATGGGGAAGAAAAACTACCCTTTCGCCCAGCTCGGGCGTAGGGATGATCTGGCCCTCTTTAGGGGCCCGATGGGCAACATTGGCCGGCAAGTAGCCGGCCTCCTTCAGCTTCAGAATGTCCCCGTCGGTGACAGAGGAGGCCTCCAACTTCCCATTGGCTCCGGATCTGGCCATGGTCGAAGGATGTGAAGTGGGATTCGCTGTGGAAGCGTGGAGAAAGGGCGCTGGAGCTCTGAAGGTCTGCGAGAGCGGAAGGTGGAAGAGGGTGTGGGATGCAGACTGTAGCAGCCCCCCTTTATAGGCTGTGGGCAGGCCAGGGATTCCTTTTTCCACGCCGTTGGCTCCTCCAATTCCAGATATCTCTGCAACGTTATGAGTAGGGAGGGGAATCGAAATCATTAACCATATCCCCCGAAAAACGGGAGACGATCTTCACCTTGAGGGGACGTGTCAAACGTGGCGTCAGCCTTGAGTCGCGCTTTGAGAAATAGTAACTTCTTGGTGTTATGGCCGGAAGCGACTCTTCGTTGAGAGGGAAAAAGTTGTCAGATAAAGGCACTATTTATGATCGAGCGATGTTTTTATTGCCTTCAGTGTTAAGTAAAACTACAGTTTCAGATTCTGGACACCACCTGGTTCCGAACATGGAAGAACTCACCTCGCAAGCCGAATATAGGTCGGACGAATGGCTGCTGGATACAAGTCTTGGCATTGGGGGTAAGTTCGAGGGCTACTGAGGGAGTCATGGACTAAGGGGTCCTCGGGGCGACAGCCCATCGTACGCGGGCCGGACTGGTGAAGCCGTATATTGACAGGAGATCTGTGAAGCCATGGTGTGCCCTCCAAGTCAAGAAGACACAATATCTCTTTAAACCCTTGTTGTAATCTATCTTCGGTAACCCTAACCCTATCGGTGTCTATATAAACCGAGGGTGGTAGTCATTAGGGTTAGAGCTACATTCATCACCTCATAGCCTTAGGGTTAGCTCATGATGATCTCGAGGTAGATCTACTCTGTAAACCACATCATACATCCAATATAATCAAGCAGGACATAGGGTATTACCTCTTCGAGAGGGCCCGAACCTGGGTAAACACTGTGTTCGTCGTCCCTTGTTACCCATCGACCCTAGATCCACAGCTCGGGACCCCCTACCCCGAGGTCTGCTGGTTTTGACACCAACACACCTCGAATATGGATCCTCCCCGGAGGCAAGGGACAAGACAGAAATACTTCCTCCACAAGTCAAAGTGGGCCTCGCAACTCAAAAATATCTCGCAAAGGGCCATAAAGCAGGAAATGTGCAATATGGACCCCGGGGTGAGGTTGTGGAGCTGGATCCCATATAACTCCAACAAACCCTACAAAAAGGGATGGATGGGGAAGCCCAAACCTCTTAGGAGGAAGGGCACGAGACATACCCTCTCATCCTTGCCCGGAGCGGGGGAGTTCTCGGTGAGGGCGTGGCCATCGACGGAGATGAGACCGGCACGGACGGAAACCAAATCTGCTGGAGGGAGGAAGTGATGCGTCTGCAGGCAGCTTAGCTGAAGGTGTGAAACTGAACAGCTTGACCAATCGCCTGGGAGCGGGCCGTGCGGGCGCGAGGATGAACCTGGGAGGTCGGCCATGGCGCCTGGGAATTTTTTCGGTGTTGTTCCTTGTGAAAGGGGGAGGTAAACTGTCCCCCGTGCCTTTGGATCTATAAATAGGCATCTCACCTTGAAGCTGGAAGGACGGGCTCGTGGAAGGATGGCATTGGGCCGTACGCCTTCTAAAAAGGTGCATGAACCCTTGCCCCGAGGTATGGCGATTAACTCTGATGGTCCCACCCCAATCTCAAGATATCTTCGGATCACGGATTCTTGAGACTGTCCGGGCCCGAACACGATATTAGTCCGGGTTCCAGATAGTATCCAACGAGATTGATATGGCTCCAAACCAAATAAAGGAATGGAAGAACTCGTCTCGCAAGCCGATGATATGAAGATTCCAGAGGACAATCAACGGCATTAGAGGCAAGTTTGGGGGCTATTGAGGGAGTCATGGACTAAGGGGTCCTCAGGGCGTCGGCCCATCGAATATGGGCCGTACTAGTAAAGCTGCATAATGACAGAAGATCCATGAAGCCGTGGTGTGCCCTCCAAGTCAAAGATAGCCAGGATCTCTTGACCCCTCATTGTAATCTATCTTCGGTAACCCTAACCCTACCGGTGTCTATATAAACCGAGGGTTGTAGTCTTTAGGGGTAGAGCTACATCCATCACCTTAGGGTTTAGCTCATGCTGATCTCGAGGTAGATCTACTTTGTAACCATACTATACATCCAACACAATCAAGCAGGACGTAGGGTATTACCTCTTCGAGAGGGCCCAAACCTGGGTAAACACTGTGTTCATCGTCCCTTGTTCCCCGTCGATTTCAGATCCACAGCTCGGGACCCCTACCCCAAGGTCTGCCGGTTTTGACACTAACAAGGAGCACTACGGTGAGGGTTTTGATAGAGTGGAGGTGAGGAGAAGAGAGGTAAGGTGGAAGGAGGGAGCGATACAGTTTATATAGAGGCAAATGGAAATAACCGTACGCAGAGGATTTTGATCGAACGGCCCCAAAGCAGAGACGATTGCGAATCAAAGGTTAGGATGAACTGACAGTTGATGTGCAGCACGTGTCAACCATCAAAAGATCGTGGTTCTTACTTGGGCGGGAAACCCCAAATTTTGGACAGCTTTTGCCAAACAGATTAATGTTCGGACCGAATCTTAATCGTGGTCAAGGACACCAGATAAAGTTTCATTCCAGATAAAAATTGAGCATATGTAACGGATCAGCAAAGACTGGAAGAGATAGAATAGAAGGAGAACAAGGTCCTAGGCATTTCACTCAGTCAGAGACACAAACACTTGAGCAAATGGCTATGAATGAAATGCATTTGGACGAAGTCAAAAACTGTCGATCGAAGAGAAATCCAACGAAAGAAAATTGTGGTGGCGTTACCCACCGTATAAGAACTGTGTGACCCCGAGCGTCACACAATTATCGTGGCACCCTGTTAGTCTAGTTCTTCATTAATGTATTCACTCTCAGAAAGAAAATCTCACTTTGTCGAAATTTTCAAACTCTTCGAGTGTTATGCACCCATTTCTTCAAAGATGTGGAAGTGTTAGCACGGGTGCCGAGTCCAGCTTACTGCAGTTTGCGAAGTGCAGGATATTTAGCTCACACCATAACACACATAATCTTTTCTCATCGAGAGGCTTGGTGAATATATCAGCAAGATTGTCTTCGGTCTTGACATGATTGATGACAATATCCTCTCGAGCAACATGATCGCGAATAAAATGGTGTATGATGGCAATATGCTTCGTGCGAGAATGCTGCACGGGATTATGTGCAATTTTGATGGTACTCTCATTATCACAATATAGAGGAATATGCTTGACCTTGATGCCATAATCCTTCAGTGTTTGCTTCATCCACAATAACTAAGTGCAACAAGCGCCAGCAGCAATATATTCGGCCTCAGCCGTGGAAAGAGATACACAATTCTGCTTCCTTGATGACCAACAGACCAAAGATCTACTGAGGAAATGGCATGTCCCCGAAATAGATTTCCTATCAACCAAGTCACCAGCCCAATCTGAGTTTGAATATCCAACGATATCAAACTGTGCTCCCTTAGGATACCATAAAACTAAGGTGGGGGTGTGAGCCAAATATCTCAGAATGCGCTTGACCGCTTGGTGATGCGATTCTTTTGGTGCAGCTTGATAGCGGGCACACATGCAAACACTCAACATAATGTCAGGTCTGGATGCACATAGATAAAGAAGAGATCCAATCATCAAACAATAAGCTTTCTGATCGTAATCCTTACCATACACATCTGCATCCAGCTTACCATTCGTGGGCATTGCGGTTTTATAGCCCTTCATTTTGGAATCTTGCATTTTGAACTTCTTCAGGAATTCTTTCGGATATTTCTCCTGAGAAATGAATATTCCATTTGCCTGTTGACGAATTTGCAGTCCAAGAAAGAACTTGAGTTCACCCATCATAGACATTTGATATTTATCGGACATCATTTTCCCAAAATCTAAGCTGCAAGCATTGTTAGTACAGCCGAAGATAATATCATCCACATAGATTTGACACACGAATAAATCATTGTCAACAGCATGAGTGAAAAGTGTGGGATCAGTGGATCCTAGCTTGAACCCTTTATCGAGCCAAAACTTCTTCAGGGTGTCATACCAAGCACGAGGGGCTTGTTTTAGCCCATATAAAGCTCCCTTCAACCCGAAACTTTGTTAGCAAACTCAGGATGTTCCAAGCCAAGTGGCTGTCTAACATAAACTTCCTCATCAATTTCACCATTGAGGAAAGCACTTTTCACATCCATTTGGTAAAGCAGGATATTATTGTAGTTTGCATAAGCGAGAAGAATACGAATTGCCTCAAGGCGTGCAATAGGAGCATATGTTTCACCGAAATCAATACCTTCTACCTGTGTGTACCCTTGAGCAACAAGTCAAGCTTTGTTTCTCACCACAATGCCATTTTCATTTTGCTTATTGTGGAAAATCCATTTTGTGTCGATGATAATATGCTTCTTGGGATCCGGTTTGTCAACCAATTTCCACACATCATTTAATTCGAATTGCACCAACTCCTCTTGCATGGCATTCATCCAATCTGGATCATTCATGGCTTCTTCATATTTGGTAGGTTCTGCCAATGAAACAAAGGAGAAACTTCCACAATAGTTAGCCAAACGAATGCGTGAGCGAGTTGTGGGTCGATAACCTGGATTCTCAATTTCATCGAGAATTAATGAGGGATCAACTCGATTTTCCACACGAGGATGAGCATTTTCTTCATGATGATCATTGTCATTTTCATCAGCATCTGTATTTGTATCATCATTCCCTTCAGAGTTGCCATTCTGATTGGCATTAGGATTTTGATTGCCATTTGCATTCAGAGGATTATTTGCTTCGGCAGTGGCTTGACGAGTTCTGCTTCGAGTCATAGGAGCATCATCATCAGAGGACTCAGGTGCATTTCCTTCAATAGGCTTGACACTCCCAATGGCCATTTGCCGAATAGCATCTGATATCAATGGTTCATCTATCACATTTGGCAGGTGCTCCTTTTGGGAGTCGTTAGATTCATCAAACCACACACTTACCGTTTCCTTAACTTTCATGTGGTGAGAGTTATAGACACGATACGTATGCGAGTTTGAGCCATAACCGAGAAGAAAACCTTCATGTGCCTTGGGTGCAAACTTGGAAGAATGATTCATATCAAGAATGTAACAAGGTGCACCAAAAACACGTAGATAAGAAACATTCGGTTTCTTGCCAGTGATAAGCTCATATGAAGTTTTCTTAAGGAACTTGTGAAGATAAACACGATTGATAACATGACAAGCAGTGTTAATAGCATCAGCCCAGAAACGAATGGGAGTTTTATACTCACTGAGCATTGTTCTCGCCATTTCAATGAGAGTTCTGTTCTATCGTTCAACAACTCCATTTTGTTAGGGAGTGTATGCACCAGAGAACTCATGAGTAATACCATGTTCATCGAGAAATTCAGCAATATGAGTATTTTTGAACTCAGTTCCATTGTCACTTCTGACATGCTTAATTCGCACGTCATATTCATTCTAGGCCTTCTTAGTGAAGCTTTTGAAGATATCTTGAGTACAAGTCTTGTCTTCGAGAAAGAATACCCAAGAGTATCGAGAGAAATCATCAACAATAACCAGACCATAATGAATGCCACCGAAGCTTGCATAATTTTGAGGACCGAATAAATCCATATGAAGAATTTCCAGTGGTCTTGTAGTGGTCATAACTGTCTTGGATAAATGATGCTTCTTCGCCAATTTGCCAGCTTCACAAGCAGCACAGAGACGATTATTGTCGAATTTTACATCAGGAATGCCGCTAAGATGATTTTTCTTCACCAGGTTCTACAAATTTCTCATACCTGCATGACCAAGTCTTCGGTGCCATAGCCAACCTTTGGTTGCCTTTGCAAGCAAACAGGTTTGGACTGAGGGACCCTTAGAGAAATCCACAATATACAGATCACCCTTTCTAATTCCCTCAAAGACGAAGGAATTGTCAGAGGACATGAAGACAATGCATTTGGATATAGAGAATAAGACTAGCATGCCTAAATCACATAGCTTGCCAACTGACATAAGATTGAATCTGAGGGATTGAACAAGTAACACATCATCAATGGACTTATCCTTGGATATAGCAATTTTACCTAGTCCAATTACCTTTCCTCTGTTGTTGTCGCCAAAAGTGATATACTTCAGAGGAGAAGCAGTTAAGTTGGGGTCGACAAACAACGACTTATCTACGGTCATATGACTAGTGCATCCACTATCCATTATCCATTCTGTACACCCGGAGACATAGCCCTGCAGGAAGGTATAGGCTTTCTTAACCACCCACATCTTTGCAGGTGGCTTCGAAACAATAGAATGAGCAGGATATTATTTCTTTCGGTAAGCATAGTTGTTGTTCGATGACGTACGAGCATAATCAAAGGAATAAGCATTGAAATTCCTTCCAGATGCATGAGTAAAATGATTGAATGAGGTATGCATGTACTCATTCTGTCGAATCTTTTCTGCCTGCATGGTTAGTTTAGCGGTAATAGGCAAGGCATTAACAGTTTTCTTCGGAACCCAGATAGATTTCTTGGGGGAGCCATTTCTACTGTTTGGTCCAACATAGCGAGCATAAACCTTACCAAGTTGATTCTTAAACAACTTATAGTTGTCCATAGAATCATCATCAGGATATTCAGGAATAGGAGAGTTATATCCCGAAAGTAATGCTGGATCGAGCGTTTTGCTCTTTGCAGGAACCCACACAGTTTGAGGATATTGATGTGGTTCCCTGTAAGAACCATCTTCATTCAGTTTCCTTTCAAAATCGATGCCTTCCTTTCTGGGATTTTTGTGAAGAATAGATTTCTTCAGGACATCACAAAGGGTTTGGCGTCCTTTGAGAGATTTGAACATTCCTGTCTGAAGAAGATCCTTTAACCTAGCCTTTTCATCAGAAACAGAACCATTTTCCTCGACCGAGGTGTTAGCATTCATAGATGATTCAGCATTGGTTCATTCAAGGCATTTTAAACATGGTGGCTCAAACACTTCAGGTTTCTCTTTGAGTTGTTGGGTGAGAAGAGAATTTTCTCTGACCAAATCCTCATGAGCCTCTCTCAGCACCTCGAGTTCCTATTTCCTTTTCAGGTAATCATAGGTCAATCTTTCGTGGTCTGCTGAGAGAAAATCATGACGAGTTGAGATTTCATCCATTCGTGACTTGAGAGATGAATACTCTTCGGTCAATGATACGTCTCCAACGTATCTATAATTTTTTATTGTTCCATGCTATTATATTATCGGTTTTGGATATTTTATATGCATTAATATTCTATTTTATATTATTTTTGGGACTAACCAATTAACCTAGAGCCCATTGCCAGTTTTTGTTTTTTCCTTGTTTTTGAGTTTTACAGAAAAGGAATATCAAACGGAGTCCAAACGGAATAAAACTTTTGCGGCGAGTTTTCTTGGACCAGAAGACATCCACGGAGCTTGGAGAGGGGGTCAGAAGAGTCCCGAGGACTCCACAGGCCCTCAGGGCACGCCCTAGGGGAGGGCGCCCCCTAGCTTGTGGGCCCCCCGGGAGTCCTCCAACCCTAATACTTGGCCTATAAATTCCCAAATATTCCCAAACTAACAGAAGCGTCCATCAAAATACTTTTCCACCGTCGCAAGCCTCCGTTCCCGTGAGATCCCATCTTGGGGCCTTTTCCGGCACCCTGCCGAAGGGGGATTCGATCACGGAGGGCATCTACATCAACCTTGCTGCCCTTCCGATGAAGCGTGAGTAGTTTACCACAGACCTACGGGTCCATAGCTACTAGCTAGATGACTTCTTCTCTTTCTTTGATCTTCAATACAATGTTCTCCTCGATGTTCTTTGAGTTCTATCCGAAGTAATATTCTTTTGCGGTGTGTTTGTCGAGATCCGATGAATTGTGGATTTATGATCAGATTATCTATGAATATTATTTGAGTCTTTTATGAACTCTCTTATGCATGATTAAATATCTTTGTATTTCTCTTTGAATAATCGGTTTGGTTTGGCCAACTAGATTGGTTTTTCTTGCAATGGGAGAGGTGCTTAGTTTTTGGGTTCAATCTTGTGGTGTCCTCACCCAGTGACAAAGTAGGGGTAGCGAGGCACGTATTGTATTGTTCCATCAAGTGTAAAAAGATGGGGTTTTCATCATATTGCTTGAGTTTATCCCTCTACATCATGTCATCTTACTTAAGACGTTACTCCGTTCTTATGAACTTAATACTCTAGATGCATGCTGGATAGCGGTCGATGTGTGGAGTAATAGTAGTAGATGCAGGCAGGAGTCGGTCTACTTGACACGGACGTGATGCCTATATTCATAAACATTGTCTTGGATATCGTCATAACTTTGCGCTTTTCTATCAATTGCTCGACAGTAATTTGTTCACCCACCATATGTTTTCTTTCAAGAGAGAAGCCTCTAGTGAAACCTATGGCCCCCTGGTCTATTTTCCATCATATATTTTCAGATCTATAAACCAAAAAACCCAAAAATACCTTGCTACAATTTATTTATTTTACTTTGTTTTACGTTTTAGTAATCTTTTATATCTATCTCTATCAGATCTCATCCTTGCAATTGACCGTGAAGGAATTGACAACCCCTTTATCGCGTTGGGTGCAAGTGTTTGATTATTTGTGCAGGTGCATAGATTGGAGACTTGCTTGTAGCTCCTACTGGATTGATACCTTGGTTCTCAAACTGAGGGAAATACTTATCTCTACTTTGCTGCATCACCCTTTCTTCTTCAAGGGAAAAACCAACGCAAGCTCAAGAAGTAGCAGGAAGAATTTCTGGCACCGTTGCCGGGGAGGTTCTACATCAAGCCTACCAAGTACCCACCATAAACTCTCATCTCTTGCATTACATTATTCGCCATTTGCCTCTCATTTTCCTCTCCCCCACTTCTAAAATATTTTCAGAAAATCACAAAAATATTTGCCTTTTTATTCGCCCTTCTTCCGTTCGTCTTTTCGTTTGCTTTTTGGGTTGCTCGTGTGCTAGATTGCTTGCTTTGTCATGATGTCCCAAGAAAATACCAAGTTGTGTGACTTTTCCAACACTAATAATAATGATTTTATTAGTACTCCGATTGCTCCCGCCACTAGTGCGGAATCTTATGAAATTAATGCCGCTTTGTTGAATCTTGTTATGAAATATCAATTTTCTAGCCTTCCTAGTGAAGATGCCGCATCCCATCTAAATACTTTCGTTGAGTGGTATATGCAAAAGAACAAAGATGTGGATAATGATATTGTTAAATTGAAGCTATTTCCGTTCTCACTACTAGATCGTGCTAAAACTTGGTTTTCATCTTTGCCTAAAAATAGTATTGGTTCATGGAATAAGTGTAAATATGCTTTTATCTCCAAGTATTTTCCTCCCGCTAAGATCATCTCCCTTAGGAACGATATAATGAAGTTTAAGCAACTTGATCATGAACATGTTGCACAATCTTGGGAGAGGATGAAATTGATGATAAGAAATTGCCCTACTCATGGTTCAAGTTTATGGATGATCATACAAAAAAATTATGCGGGATTGAATTTTGCATCTAGAAATCTTTTGGATTCTGCCGCGGGAGGTACTTTTACGGAAATCACATTAGGAGAAGCTACTAAACTCCTAGATAATATTATGGCAAATTACTCTCAATGGCATACCGAAAGATCTTCCACTAGTAAAAAAGTGCATGCGATTGAAGAAATTAATACTTTGAGTGGAAAGATGGATGAACTTATGAAATTGATTGCTAATAAAAGTGTTCCTATTGATCCTAATGATATGCCTTTGTCTGCTTTGATTGAGAACAATAATGAATATATGGATGTGAATTTTCTTGGTAGGAACAATTTTGTTAATAACGCATATAGAGGTAATTTCAACCCTAGGCCTTTTCCTAGTAATTCCTCTAATAATTATGGTAATTCCTACAACAATTCTTATGGAAATTATAATAAAATACCCTCTAATCTTGAGAACAATATTAAAGATTTCATTAATTCCCAAAATGTTTTCAATGCTATGGTTGAAGAAAAATTGCTCAAGATTGATGATTTGGTTAGGAACGTTGATAGAATTTCTCTTGAGATTGATTCTTTGAAAATTAGATCTATGCTACCCAAGCATGATATTAATGAATCTCTGAAAGCTATTAAAATTTCTATTGATGAGTGTAAAGAAAGAACCGCTAGGATGTGTGTTAAGCGAGATTGGTTTGTAAAAGCGTGTTCTTCGATTTCTTGTGAGAATAATGATGAAGATCTTAAAGTGATTGGTGTGACTCCTATTGAATCTTTGTTTTCTAATATAAATCTTGATAAATATGGGACTGGAGATGAGTCAACTTTAGCTAGAAGGTGTCCCAATGATTCGGAGTTTAAAGATCTTAATGAAAAATTTGATATAAGTGGGATTGGAGAGGTCAAAACTTTAAGTAGCAATGAACCCACTCTTTTGGATTTCAAGGACTTTAATTATGATAATTGTTCTTTGATAGATTGTATTTCCTTGTTGCAATGAATGTTGAATTCCCCTCATGCTTACAATCAAAATAAAGCTTTTACTAAACATATCGTTGATGCTATGATGAAATCTTTTGAAGAAAAACTTGAGTTGGAAGTTTCTATCCCTGGAAAGCTTTATGATGAGTGGGAACCTACTATTAAGATTAAAATTAAAGATTATGAGTGACATGCTTTATGTGATTTGGGTGTTAGCGTTTCCACGATTCCAAAAACTTTATGTGATGTGTTAGGTTTCCGTGAATTTGATGATTGTTCTTTGAATTTGCATCTAGCGGATTCCACTATTAAGAAACATATGGGAAGGATTAATGATGTTCTTATTATTGCAAATAGGAATTATGTGCCCGTAGATTTCATTGTGCTTGATATAGATTGCAATCCTACATGTCCTATTATTCTTTCTAGACCTTTCCTTAGAACGATTGGTGCAATTATTGATATGAAAGAAGGAAACATTAGATTTCAATTTCCGTTAAGAAAGGGCATGGAGCACTTTCCAAGAAAGAAAATTAAGTTGCCATATGAATTTATTATGAGGGCTACTTATGGATTTAATACCAAAGATGACAATACCTAGATCTATGTTTTATGCCTAGCTAGGGGCGTTAAACAATAGCGCTTGTTGGGAGGCAACCCAAATTTATTTTTATGTTTTTTGTTTTTGGTTCTGTTCTTGAATAAATAAAAATTATTACCTCTGTAGTAATTGTGTTTTGATGTTTTAATTAGTGTTTGAGCCAAGTAAGACCTTTGGGATGGTCTACGGTGATAGTTGATTTGATTTTGCTGAAAAACTGAAACTTTTGTATCCAGTTGCAGAATTTTATTTATTCACAGAACCGACAAAAAATTCTGAATTTTTTACACAAGATTTATATACCAATTTACCAGGTTGTCCTAATATTTCAGAATGTTTAGAGTTACAGAAGTATGGGTAATATTGGGATCTTCACAGACTGATCTGTTTTTGACAGATTCTGTTTTCTATGTGTTGTTTGCTTATTTTGATGAATCTATGGGTACTATCGGGGGGTATTAACCATGGAGAAGTTGTAATACAGTAGATATTACAGCAATATAAATAAAGAATGAGTTCACAATGGTACCAAAAGTGGTGATTTATTTTCTTATACTAACGGGTCTCATGAGTTTTCTGTTGAGTTTTGTGTTTTGGAGTTTTCAAATTTTGGGTAAAGATTTGATGGACTATGGAATAAGGAGTGGCAAGAGCCTAAGCTTGGGGATGCCCAAGGCACCCATCTAAGCTTGGGGATGCCCCAGATGGCATCCCCTCTTTCGTCTTCAATCCATCGGTAAATTTACTTGAGGCTATATTTTTATTCACCACATGATATGTGTTTTGCTTGGAGAGTCTTGTATGATATGAGTATTTGCTTTTTAGTTTGCCACAATTATCCTTGCTGTACACACCTTTTGAGATGGACATGCATTAATCATGAATTTATTAGAATACTCGATGTGCTTCACTTATATCTTTTGAGATAGGCAGTTTGCTCTAGTGCTTCACTTATATCTTTTTAGAGCACGGCGGTGGCTTTATTTTATAGAAATTGTTGAACTCTCATGCTTCAGTTATATTATTTTGAGAGTCTCTAAACAGCATGGTAATTTTCTTAGGTTATGAATTTAGTCCTAATATGATGGGCATCCAAAAGGGATATAATAAAAACTTTCTTATAAAGAGCATTGAATACTATGAGAAGTTTGATTCCTTGCATTTGTTTTGAGATATAAAGATGGTGGTATTAGAGTCATGCTAGTGAGTAATTGTGGATTGGTAGAAATACTTGTGTTAAAGTTTGTGGTTCCCGTAGCATGCACGTATGGTGAACCGTTATGTGATGAAGTCGAAGCATGATTTATTTATTGATTTTCTTCCTTATGAGTGGCGGTTGGGCACGAGCGATGGTCTTTTCCTACCAATGTATCCCCCTAGGAGCATGCGTGTAGTACTTTGTTTTGATAACTAATAAATTTTTGCAATAAGTATGTGAGTTCTTTATGACTAATGTTGAGTCCATGGATTATACGCACTCTCACCCTTCCACCATTCCTAGCCTCTCTAGTACCGCGCAACTTTCGCCGGTGCATTAAAACCCACCATATACCTTCCTCAAAACAGCCACCATACCTACCTATTATGGCATTTCCATAGCCATTCCGAGATATATTGCCATGCAACTTCCACCGTTCCGTTTATTATGACACGCTTCATCATTGTCATATTTGCTTTGCATGATCATGTAGTTGGCATAGTATTTGTGGCAAAGCCACTGTTCATATTTTTTATACATGTCACTCTTGATCATTGCACATCCCGGTACACCGCCGGAGGCATTCGAGTCATACTTTGTTCTAGTATCGAGTTGTAATCCTTGAGTTGTAAAGTAAATAAAAGTGTGATGATCACCATTATTAGAGCATTGTCCCATGTGAGGAAAGGATGATGGAGGCTATGATTCCCCCACAAGTCAGGATGAGACTCCGGACGAAAAAAAAGAGAGAAGAGAAAAGAAAAAAAGAGAGGCCAAAGAGCCCAAAATAAAAAAATGAGAGAAAAGAGAGAAGGGACAATGTTACTATCCTTTTTCGACACTTGTGCTTCAAAGTAGCACCATGGTCTTCACGATAGAGAGTCTCCTATTTTGTCACTTTCATATACTAGTGGGAATTTTTCATTATAGAACTTGGCTTATATATTCCAATGATGGGCTTCCTCAAATTGCCCTAGGTCTTCGCGAGCAAGCGAGTTGGATGCACACCCACTTAGTTTCTTTTTGAGCTTTCATACACACTTATAGCTCTAGTGCATCCGTTGCATGGCAATCCCTACTCACTCACATTGATATCTATTGATGGGCATCTCCATAGCCCGTTAATACGCCTAGTTGATGTGAGACTTTCTCCTTCTTTTTGTCTTCTCCACAACACTACAAAAAAAATACACTTCCATGATGATACGTGTTTGTCACAGTAGGTCACGTTTTCTGTCATGCATGTACATCCATGACGATTTTATGACAGAATCAAGATAGTCATACCTGTGCTGTCGTAGAAGTGTTCCATGACAATACCAAAATTATCATCACAAAAGTGTCCACTTCCATGACGATAAATGGCGCGTCATGAAAGTGCTTCTGTCAAGGGTGACCGACACATGGCATCCACTGTAACAGGTCGCCGTTAAGCTATCGGGTTCCAGTTTGGATCTGATAACCCGTTAACAGCCCCGACCAATGGGGATTTTCCACGTGTAAAATTCTCATTCGCCGGAGTATCCACGTGTCAGCTCAGTGCTAGGAAAGATGTCATCCAGTGAATGGACGGGACACACCTATGATACGTCGACACGTGGCTCGGCCCAAGAGTGGCCCATTCAGGTCAAAAGGCCGGCCCATTTGACTTAGTCAAAAGGTAGCGGCCCGGCCCATGGAAGGCCTGTTAACGGCCTGCTCGCATATAGCCCATTTATAGCCCGCTAACTCACGGCCCGTTATAGCCTATCCGAATTAGGCCTAGTAGCGCCATATCGGCCGTCCAATATGATTCCAGCCCATTGTAACTTCCAGCCCATGTATGGCCCATGACGTCTTTCGGCCCATATGAGGCCCTTTGTAAATCTTGGCCCATAAACGGCCCGTGGTGAAACTGGCCCATAATGAACAATATATCGCTTTATACCCATTACCGGCCCATTATTCCATTGGGCCATTTCAGCCCGTGTTTTCTTTCGGCCTTCTAAGGGCCCATTTATTATTGGGCTCATTTTCGGCATTCGATTACTTACGGTTCATTACTGGCTTGTTCTGCTTGTTGGCCATATCCAGCCCGTGGTTAAAGTCGGCCTGTCTGTGGCCCTTTAATCCGTTGGGCCATTTTCATAGCGTCATAAAATATGGCCCATTAACGACCCGTTATGCCTGCCGATAGAATTAAGCCCATTGTAAACATGGGCCTATTAATGGCCCGTTATGGTTGGCCCATAAACACACGATTCCCATTATAGCCCGTTTACGGCCCATATTGCGGTCTGTTAATTGTCCACGAAAGTACGACCCATGTTTGGCCAATCGATCATACGGCCCGTAGAAGTCCCATTGAATCTACGGCCCTTAGAAGGCCCATGGATCATACGGACCTTAGGAGGCCCACTACAATAGGCAGCAGGACCATTACAGCGGTCCTTATGTTGCCCATGGTTATTGTGGCCTAGTTCTAAATAAAAAGGTTACCGCGGAAAAAGAACTACAACGACTACAAGCAAAAAAATAAACAAGACAATAAGGAAATAAATAAGCAAGCAACTTACGCTAGGCTATTATGGCTATTATAAATATTACATCCACTGGGCATCAAAGTTCGCCACCAGTGCAAATATAGTGAACAAAGCAGCATATTACATACACTAGGCGTCTAAATTGGCCACCAGTGAAAATAAATGCGGCAGCAAAACAAGTCCAGAACTGAAACCACTTCAGAAGAGCTCAAGAAACGATATCATGGATACCCACCATGCTGGCAAGAAACTTAGCAAGCTTATTAGTTTTCTCTTGTTTGGCGCTAAAATCGTCCAGCGCTTGCTGTTGCACCAGAAAGTATGCATCTGAATTATGCAGGAACTTCCTCAGTCCTTTGGCTTCTTGCCGCAGCACAGCTAACTGATGCCTTTCAGCTTGTAGCTGAGACTGAAGAAGCCGAAGTGATTCAGGCAGCGAGTTAGAAGAGCTTCTGCCAGCGGTAGTGGCCAGGAACTCAAACACTACATCAATGCAGGACTTTGGGGTTGTCTCACTGTCTACAAGATAGTTTTTATCACCTTTCTTGGAGACCAACAGGGTTGTCTCACTATCTTGAACCTTATCTGCATTACTTTCTCTACCATTGCATAATGGGGTGCTCTTCTCCAATATTCTGTTCGCATTCAACAAGAGAAACAAGCAGACACATCACAGGTTTAGCATGTAGTATATGAAACGCATTTTGGTAAACTGGTTCAGTAGTAAGGTGGACAGGATAACAGCATGAAACAAACATATATCTATGTACTATGGTCACTGTATTGTCTATATCATTCTAGTTTATGTTGCCAAATCAAGAAAGAGACACAGTTCAAATCATATCTTTTTAAGACACAGCAGCATAGACAAAATATAAGTGTGGGAAACTACATAGCACTGGCAACACTTGTAATGTGCATGACATGAGAACAACTGTTTATACAACTGAAACTGAAATCAACATAGAGCAAGAAGTCAGAATAGCAATCCAGTTAAAGAAATAGGTTTAAAACATACCTGTTGCGCCATTGGAGTTTCAATTGGATCCTTCAAATTTGAAATTAGTTGGTATGAGTAAATACAGTGATGCAAGAGCAAAGGAGTATGAATCATAGCTACGGAATCTAACCTGAGAACAGTTGCTCTTCTGCTTTAAACGTGGAGTTTGGGTTCGCTGTGGTGGTCTTCGTACTTTTGGCACTGCAGTTGCTTTACAAACTGCTCGTCTGGGGGTACTCTGTAGTGGACATGGTGTTGTGTCAACTAAAAGTGGGTTACTATCTGCTGGGGTTGGGGTTAGATGGAGCGTAGCTGGTTCTCTGTCCAACGGTGTAAGTGTATAATCTGGAAGAGTCTCAATTATGTGTGGTGGGGCTAGTTCATGGGCCAGTACAACCATGGTTCTATCTGCATCAACGGGTAGCACCGTCTTTTGTGAATAATGGGTTTTTACTCCCTTAGATACTGCCATCACCCCCTCCAATTCAAATGGCTGATAAAAAAGAAAAGAAATTGAATGTACAGACATTGTATGATAGACACATGTGGTAATTCACATATATGTTGTCTAACCAAATAGGACAGCATGACACAATTTCACATATATGATGGCTAACTAAATAGGATAGCTTGACACAGTTTCAGATATATGATGGATAACTTAATAGGATATAATGGCATAATTCAACATATGATGAGTATCTAAACAGGATGACATGACAAAACTATATGATGTCTTTCTATAATAGGTTGGGATGAAATAATTCACATACATGTTGTCTAAGTATACAGGATGGCATGATATAATTCACATAATTAATTCATATACTAAGCAGCTGGCACTCGCATGTATGATCTCTAAACTAAGCAGATGGCAATGACTATTGTGTATATGCTGTCTAAACTAAGCAATGCAAGACACCATATGCATGATATGATAAATATAAACATTGCAAGTTAGAGCATACATCTTAGGTGGGATATAGGACTGGTCATCTGTCTCTGAATCCTCCTCTGAGGAGCTATCTGTAACCATCGAGATATATGCTTCAACAGGTACCATTACCTGCTCTGAAGACCTTGTTTTCACTCCAGATTTTTCCATAACCGGCTCAAATGGCTGATACACATGAAGAGTAGTTCAATATACACAGATTGTCGACAAATGGAATACGTAATGAAAAAAAAGGAAGGCATGAGATAATTCACATATATGATGCCTGGCTACACAGGATGGCGGTGCATAATTCACTTATATGATAACTGGCTAAAAAACATGGCATTGCATAATTCACATATCTGATATAGAAAGCAAACACAAAGCATGTCTAATCTAAGCAGATATGAGCAATATAACCCGGCCAAGTTAGAGCATACACCTCGGGGGGGGAATACGACTGGTCATCTGTCTCTGAATCCTCCTGTGAGGAGCTATATGTAACCAGCAAGAAATCTGCATCGACAGGTAGCACTGACTGCTCAGAAGACCTTGTTTTCACTCCGGATTTTCCCATCACCAACTCAAATGGCTGATGCACAGGAAGAGTAGATGAATGTACAAACGTTGTTGACAAATGGAATACATTATGAAAAAAATAGTATGGCACGATACAATTCACATATACGATGACTGGCTAAACAGGATGGCATTGCATGATTCACGTATATGATGCCTGGCTAAAGAAGATGGCATTGCATAATTCACATATACTCCCTCCGTTCCTAAATATTTGTCTTTTTAGAGATTTCAAATGGACTACCACATACGGATGTATATAGACATATTTTAGAGTGTAGATTCACTCATTTTGCTCTGTATGTAGTCACTTGTTGAAATCTCTGAAAAGACAAATATTTAGGAACGGAGGGAGTATGATATAGAAACCAAACAAGTGGCATTCACACAAAGCAAATATAAACTAAGTTGATGACATATAAGATGTATAAATAAGCAATGCGAGGCATGATGTTGGCTTGAACTACGTCGGTATTTCCCTAAAGAGGAAGGGATGATGCAGCACAGCAACGGTAGGTATTTCCCTCAGTGATGAGACCAAGGTTATCGAACCAGTAGGAGAACCAAGCAACACTACGTAAACAACACCTACACACAAAGAACAAATACTTGCAACCCGACGTGTTAAAGGGGTTGTCAATCCCTTTCGGGTATCGGCGCCAGAAATTGGCAAACAGACATGAGATAAATTGTAGTAGATTGGATAAATAGATCGCGAATAAAATAAAGTGAAGCAAAATATTTTTGGGTTTTTAGAAATATAGATCTGAAAATAAAAGTGGCAAATAAATAAAAAGGCAAATAGCAAAATAGATCTGAAAATATATGATGAGAAAATAGACCCGGGGGTCGTAGATTTCACTCGTGGCTTCTCTCGAGAAAAATAGCATACGGTGGGTAAACAAATTACTGTTGGGCAATTGATAGGACTTCAAATAATTATGATGATATCCAAGCAATGATCATTATATAGGCATCACGTCCAAGATTAGTAGACCGACTCCTGCCTGCATCTACTACTATTAATCCACACATTGACCGCTATCCAGCATGCATCTAGTGTATTAAGTTCATGGAGAAACGGAGTAATACAATAAGAGCGATGACATGATGTAGACAAGATCTATTTATGTAGAAATAGACCCCAGCTTGTTATCCTTAATAGCAATGATACATACATGTCGGTTCCCCTTCTGTCACTGGGATCAAGCACCGTAAGATCGAACCCATCACAAAGCACCTCTTCCCATGGCAAGAAAAATCGATCTAGTTGGCCTAACTAAACCAAAGATTCAAAGAAGAAATACGAGGCTATAAGTAATCATGCATATAAGAGATCAAAAGACTTAAATAACTTTCATGGATAAAAACATAGATCTGATCATAAACTCAAAGTTCATCGAATCCCAACAAACACACCGCAAAAAAGAGTTACATCAAATAGATCTCCAAGAGACCATTGTATTGAGAATCAAAAGAGAGAGAGGAAGCCATCTAGCTACTAACTACGGACCCGCAGGTCTACAATGAACTACTCACGCATCATCGGAGAGGCACCAATGAGGATGATGAACCCCTCCGTGATGGTGTCTAGATTGGATCTGTGGTTTCTGGAACTTGCGGCGGCTGGAATTGATTTTCGTCGACTCCCCTAGGGTTTCTGGAATATTAAGGTATTTATAGAGCAAAGAGACGGTGCAGGAGGTGGCCGAGGTGGGCACAACCCACCTGGGCGCGCCTGGGCCCCCAGGCACACCCTGGTGGGTTGTGCTCCCCTCGGAGCCCCCCTCAGGTACTTTCTTGGCCCAACTTGTGTCTTCTGGTCCAGAAAAAATCACCAAAAAGTTTCACTGTGTTTGGACTCCGTTTGGTATTGATTTCCTGCGAAGTAAAAAAACAAGCAAAAAACAGCAACTGGCACTGGGCACTATGTCAATAGGTTAGTCCCAAAAAATGATATAAAGTTGCTATAAAATGATTGTAAAACATCCAAGAATGATAATATAACAACATGGAACAATCAAAAATTATAGATACGTTGGAGACGTATCAGCATCCCCAAGCATAATTCCTGCTCGTCCTCGAGTAGGTAAATGATAAAAACAGAATTTTTGATGTGGAATGCATTCTAACATGTTCATCACATATTCTTTTCTTTGTATCATGGACATTTGGACTTTTATATGATTCAAAGCAATAGTCTAGTTTTGACATGAAGATTTCAATACTCAAGCATATCAACAAGCAACCATGTCTTTCAAAATATCAACACTAAAGCAAGTTATCCCTAGCCCATTATGCTCAATCATTGATCCATTCATGAAACACACTCGCATATTAGCTACACCCAATGCTCAAGTACGATCATAGTGCCCCATAGTTGGTGCTTTATAAGAAAAGATGGAGACTCAAAATAAAAATTGCATAAAGTAAAAGAAAGACCCTTCGTAGAGGGAAGTAGGGATTTGTAGAGGTGCTAGAGGTCAAAGCAAAAAAAAAGTAGAGATAAAACATTTTGGGTGGCATGCTTTTCCTGTCAACCAAAACGATCGAGTAGTTCCCAATACTTTCCATGCTAGATATATCATAGGCGGTTCCCAAACAGAAAATAAAGTTTATTCCTTTTTCCACCATACTTTCGCATTTCACGGCTAGCCGAATCCATGGGTGCCGTCCATACCAACACTTTCCAAGGAATTTATTATTTGACAACATAAAGAAAATTCATTTTTTCATTTCGGGACTGGGCATCCCTAATACCTTTGCCGTATCTCGTGCAATGACAAGTGAATAAACACTCATCTTGAGAATAACACATCTAGCATGGAAATATATCAGCCACCCCTACCGTTTCATGAGCGGTACGAGCACACAAAAGAGAAATTTACTTTGAAATTAGAGATGGCACATACAAATTTGCTTATAACGGCACAGAAATACCGCATATAGGTAGGTATAGTGGACTCATATGGCAAAACTAGTTTAAGGATTTTGCATGCACAAGTAGTGATCATACTTGGTGCAAATGAAGGCTAGCAAAAGATTGAGAAGCATCCAACGAAGAAACGAAAAATCTCATAAGCGAGCATTAAGCATAACTAACACCGAATAATGCACCACAAGTAGGATGTAATTTCATTGCATAACTATTGACTTTCGTGCTTGCATAGGGAATCACAAACCTTAGCATCAATATTCTTACTAAGCCATAATTACTCATTAACATGACTCACATATTATATCATCATATCGCAAAACTATTACAAGGAATCAAGTTTATTTTGTCCAATGATCTTCATGAAAGTTTTTATTATATCCCTCTTGGATATCTATCACTTTGGGACTAATTTTATATGTTGCTTTTGATAGCTCAAACAAATCTAAGTGAAGAACATGAGCATAAAATTTTCTTCTCTCAAAATAATTTAAGTGAAACAAGAGAGAATTTCTAAAAATTTACTAACTCTCAAATAAATCTAAGTGAAGCATGAGAGCATTTATTCAAAAATACTAAAGCACACCGTGCTCAAAAAGATATAAGTGAAGCACTAGAGCAATTCCATAGTTCATAAAGATTTAAGTGAAGCATAGAGAGCAATTCTAACAAGTCATAGCATAATTTTGGCTCCCTCAAATAGGTGTGTCCAGCAAGGATTCATGACTTAAAATAAAAAGCAAAACAAGCAAAGACTCATATCATACAAGACGCTCCAAGCAAAACTCATGATATGTGACGAATAAAAATATAGCTCCGAGTAAAATACCGATGGTCGTTAGAAGAAAGAGGGGATGCCACTCGGGCATCCCCAAGCTTAGTTGCTTGATTCTCTTTGGATAATGGCTTGGGGTGCCATGGGGCATCCCCAAGCTTAAGCTCTTCTTACTCCTTATTCCTTCATCCATCGTAATCTCACCCAAAACTTGAAAACTTCAATCACACAAAACTCAACAAAACCTTCGTGAGATCTGTTAGTATAAGAAAACCAATCTTTACTTTAAGTACTGTAGAAAACCCATTAAAATTTTGTTCTTGCATTATATCTACTTTATTCTAACTTTACCATGGCTTATAACCTCCAATACAAACCATAGATTCATCAAAATAAGCACACAATGCAAAGAAAACAGAATCTGTCAAAAACAGAACAGTCTGCAAAGATACGAATTTTCCTCATACTTCTGTAACTCCAAAAATTCTGAAAAATTAGGAAAACATAGGTAATTTTTATAATAAAAAAATTATAAAAAAATTCAGAATTTTTAGTCGCTTCTGTGAATTTTCAAAATTGTTTTACTGAATGCAAAAGTTTCTGTTTTCCAACAAGATCAAATCAACTATCACCAAAGCTATCCCAAAGGCTTTGCTTGGCACAAACACTAATTAAAACACAAAAAACACAATCATAACAGTAGCATAATTATGCAAACACCCAAGAACAGAAATAAAAAGACAAAAATAAATTTTATTCATTGGGTTGCCTCCCAAGAAGCGCTATCGTTTTACGCCCTTAGCTAGGCATAATGCAAAGATCTAAGTATTGTCATCTTTAGTTTCTAATTCCTCAATCAAACACTTAGAATTCTTCAAAGATTTAGCATACAAATTTTCAATAACAATACTCCTAGGAACATGTTTGAAGAATTCATCCATGTACGTAGGGTCTCTTATAACTTCAACAAAATCCGGGTGAATACTAATCATTTTAAGATCTTCTTTACTACTAGAAGTTGCACCCTTGTTCTTAGTGGTTTGAGTACTCTTACTAATTTTAACGGGGGTTTTTTCAATAGTTTTAGCAGAAGCAAAAGCCGTTCTTAAATTGCTAAAAAATTCTTCCAACTTATCGATCCGAGAAGGGCTTTCTTCAGTTCTTTCATGAATTATGATTCCCTTTTCTTTTAACAACTTAAAAACTTCTCCCGTTTTTGACCCAAATTTAGTAGCAAAATTATGCATCTTTTTATCCAAGTTCTCAATGTGTTCTTCGGTAAGCATTTTCTTTTCAATAGCATCTAGCCTTTCCATAACATGCTCGAGAGTTAAATTTGTTTCATTAATCATGAGAGGTGGTGATCCCACTAAATTTCCCATAGCATTAAAAGCATCAAGAGAGGGACACATCAAGAAATTTCCACTGGTAATCGTATCAAGGACGAATCTATACCAAGTGGTGATGCCCACATAAAAACAGCAAAGAAGAACAACGGTAGATTGCTTACGGATAGATCTATTATGAGCATTGCAAATCCTATACCAAGCATCTTTTAAATTCTCCCCTCCCCTTTGTTTAAAGTTAAGAACCTTGTTCTCGGGAGTGCACGTGATTGAGGAAGAACTATCCATAATGACAAAAAGTGATCAACAAGATTGCACACAAAACAGATCTGACAAGAAAACGGCAAACGAAAAAGAGGGCGAATAAAACGGCGAATTTTTGTGAAGCGGGGGAGAGGAAAACGAGAGGCAAATGGCAAATAATGTAAATTGCAAGGAGATGAGATTTGTGATTAGGAACCTGGTAGATGTTGATGATGTCTCCCCGGCAACGGCGCCAGAAATTCCTTTTGATGTTGGCTTGAACTACGTCAGTATTTCCCCAAAGACGAAGGGATGATGCAGCACACCAACGGTAGGTATTTCCCTCAGTGATGAGACCAAGGTTATCGAACCAGTAGGAGAACCAAGCAATACTACGTAAACAGCACCTGCACACAAAGAACAAATACTTGCAACCCGACGTGTTACAGGGGTTGTCAATCCCTTTCGGATAACGGCGCCAGAAATTGGCAAACAGACGTGAGATAAATTGTAGTAGATTGGATAAATAGATCGCGAATAAAATAAAGTGAAGCAAAATATTTTTGGGTTTTTAGAAATATAGATCTGAAAATAAAAGTGGCAAGTAAATAAAAAGGCAAATAGCAAAATAGATCTAAAAATATATGATGAGAAAATAGACCCGGGGGCCGTAGATTTCACTAGTGGCTTCTCTAGAGAAAAATAGCATACGGTGGGTAAACAAATTACTGTTGGGCAATTGATAGAACTTCAAATAATTATGATGATATCCAGGCAATGATCATTATATAGGCATCACGTCCAAGATTAGTAGACCGACTCCTGCCTGCATCTACTACTATTACTCCACACATCGACCGCTATCCATCATGCATCTAGTTTATTAAGTTCATGGAGAAACGGAGTAATGCGATAAGAACGATGACATGATGTAGACAAGATCTATTTATGTAGAAATAGACCCCATCTTGTTATCCTTAATAGCAACGATACATACGTGTCGGTTCCCCTTTTGTCACTGGGATCAAGCACCGCAAGATCGAACCCATCACAAAGCACCTCTTCCCATGGCAAGAAAAATCGATCTAGTTGGCCTAACTAAACCAAAGATTCGAAGAAGAAATATGAGGCTATAAGTAATCATGCATATAAGAGATCAAAAGACTCAAATAACTTTCATGGATAAAAACATAAATCTGATCATAAACTCAAAGTTCATCGGATCCCAACAAACACACCGCAAAAAAGAGTTACATCAAATAGATCTCCAAGAGACCATTGTATTGAGAATCAAAAGAGAGAGAGAGGAAGCCATCTAGCTACTAACTACGGACCCGTAGGTCTACAATGAACTACTCACACATCATCGGAGAGGCACCAATGAGGATGATGAACCCCTCTGTGATGGTGTCTAGATTGGATATGTGGTTTCTGGAACTTGCGGCAGCTAGAATTGATTTTCGTCGACTCCGCTAGGGTTTCTGGAATATTGGGGTATTTATAGAGCAAAGAGGCGGTGCGGGAGGTGGCCGAGGTGGGCACAACCCACCTGGGCGCGCCTGGGCCCCCAAGCGTGCCCTGGTGGGTTGTGCTCCCCTCGGAGCCCCCCTCAGGTACTTTCTTAGCCCAACTTGTGTCTTTTGGTCTAGAAAAAATCACCAAAAAGTTTCGCTGTGTTTGGACTCCGTTTGGTATTGATTTCCTGTGAAGTAAAAAAACAAGCAAAAAACAGCAACTGGCACTGGGCACTATGTCAATAGGTTAGTCCCAAAAAATGATATAAAGTTGCTATAAAATGATTGTAAAACATCCAAGAATGATAATATAACAGCATGGAACAATAAAAAATTATAGATACATTGGAGACGTATCAAGGCGCCATATGCATGATATGACCAACATCAGCATGCCAGGTTAGAGCAAACACCTCAAGGGGTAAATAGGATTGGTCGGCTCCCTCTGAATCCCGCTCTGAATAGTTATCTTCCTCTAGAATACAATCTGGAATGGGGGGAGGGGGCCCCCACTTCGCCCACCATGGGGCGGCGTCTGCATGACATTATATTCCCACACAACGGTCTTCTCTTTTTCTCTACATGTTCATTACGATTGTGTACAATAACTGACATACATAAAAAAACATAGTTAGATTATGTAAGGCCTAAGTGGTGCATGCCGAAATCAAGACTGATGGTAGCAAACGAGTGGATAGATCCAAAACTAATGATAGCAGGCAGATGATAGCTTCAGTTTAAGAAGATAGACGATGGCTCATCTATTGTATGTTGCCCACCCAACATGAACCACATAGATCCCCTGGATGAACCAGATAGTAGATAGATACTATTCATTACTGCCTCGATATGTGCCCCATAGGCATTTTAAAACTCAAGGTGGAACATTAGTTTAGACCTGACGCGGAGTCTAAGAGGTGAACAGGACGATAAAGTAGCAGGTAATAGTAACCGATGTATAACATAAGCAGACACGAAAGAGTGTGACCTCTCTTCCGGAACTGTGTAGCACTCAGGTTCATCTGTTCAGTCGATGATGGTAATGAAGTTGGCATGGCTGCCAGCAATGGGGAAGATGATCTGAGGCGGCGAAAGAAGGTTTGCAGGGGGAATCTCTGCTGCCGTGAACGCTTCCGTCGATGGTGCACCTCAGGTGGATTGGATGACAGCACGGCGGGAGTGGGACAAAACACACAGAGTTTTATTTGACACCTATCTAAAAATGAAGTAAATCTGTAAGGTTGGAGGATTATAAAAATGCAGGGACAAGAAAAACACAGGAATAGGATAGGAATGCACGTGCAAAACAGAGCATTTGCAAACATAGGATTTCTTTCAACCTGGGTGTTTGGTTCACATGAATTGGAAGAACACAGGAATGGAGAAACATGGTCAAATTAAAGTCAAACCACATGAAAATGTAAAATAATAATCTTATTATGCCAGTAATGCACTTAGTCTTGTTCTTCATGCATATTAATTTGAAAAGGACGTCCAAGTGGACATTAAAATTCCTACATTTTTTCTTTGAAAGTGACACCAATGGAAAAAAAATCCTCCAGTTTTGCTTTGCTCCATTCCTTCTAACCAAATGCATGAATAGTAGTACCATAGTAAAGTTTCCAATTCCTATGTTTTCCTTCACTTTTTCTTTGAACCAGTGGCGATTCTAGTAGGCAGTCTTCAACAGGCTGAAGCCTACCCTCGAAATATTTTGGGAGCTTAGATTTGGTCCACATGAATATCATATAATGGTTATCTTCCTAAACCGATTCAAATTGTGGTTCAAAAGAGCATTTAGTTTTCTCCCCGTTAACTTTGTGACCACGATTCATTTCTTTCTAGATTTGCAACTATGAACCAAAGGATCCCTGAGGGATCAACATGAATGTAGAGTAACAAAGTGATGCGGTGAGTGTACAACCTCTTTCGCATAGCCTTGTCGACCTTAGCATCATTGGGTTGGACGTGGAGGATGGTGATGCTGGTGTGACTGTCGGAGGCGGGGAAGAAGATCTGAGGCCTCTGGAGATGGCGCTGAGGGTACTGCTCTGCAGTGATGGACGGTTCCGTCGTTAGAGCAGCTCCGGTGAGGTGTACGATGGCGAGGCTGAAGCAGGACAAGACAGACAACGTTAATCTGAAGTGGGAGTCTAATAGAATGTGATTACATGATGTAAAATACATCACCAAAAAGTGCTAGATGTAAAATGCATCAGCCGCGCCGCGGCCGCTCCGACACATGCTGTAAATACTCTTGACTCTGAACTTAACTGAAAAACTGAACTTTATAGTCGAAACTGAATTTTACTGTGGAAACTGAATTTTACTGACGAAACTGATTGAACTAGTAGTAGAGCACTGTAATAGAAGTTTAGGGCGTTCAAGAACTGGTAGCAGAGAAGAAGTGATCTAAATCAGCAGCCGCTCAAGTAGGGAACGCACTAGCAGAGAGCAGCTCGTGCAGTAGACCGCGAGCGAGTGCTAAAGCAGCAACTCCTGTAGCTGCCGCAGGTCGTGCAGCAACAGCAGCAGCGCGAGCAAGAGCAAGAGCAAGAGCAAAGTAGAGCAACAGCGTAAATGAGAGCAAGAGCGGAGGAGCAGCATGGACGAGAGCAAGAGCAGAGCAGCAGCGCGATCGACAGCAAGATTAGAGCAGAGCAGCAGCATGAACGAAAGTAAGAGCAGTGTAGCAGCGCGACCGATAGCAAGAGCAGAGCCACAGCGCAAGCGAGAGCCGGAGCAGCAGCAGCTAGTGCTGGTGTGGAAGTCACAGCCGAGGAAGCAACAACTTGGGGGAGAGACGCCGTGGAGGAAGTGGCCGGCGACGGCGCCGTCGATGGAGACCCGCCATGGCTGCTCGGTATTGAGCACCGGCAGCCCCGTGAGATCGAATAAAAGATAAAATGCAGCGATGAGTGCAGAACCTCCTTGGTGGCGCCGAGTAGGCCTCGGCTTCATTGGAGGAATTGGTGAGGGTGCTGCGGTTCCGGTAGGGCAGGTCAAGACGGCGTTGTGGGGATGGAGGTGGCGCGATAGACGAGGCGAACGTCGGGGCAGCTCCCTGGAGGTGGAGGATGGGGCGGCTGATCCGGCGGGATGATGAGATCGACGATGGATCCTCATCCAGTGCGGTGGATGAGGGACGTCGAGCTGTTGCTGTGGACGACGTCATCGGGGAAGAGGCTCCGGCTGGGCGACGGTCGGGAGGCCGACGGAGGAGCGCGGGGTTTCACGGGTTTTGGCAGCCTTGGTGTACGAATGGGGGGTACGAAGGGGAAGGTAGGGGGGAGCCATGGCTTAGGGACATGCTTCTCCAAAATGTGGGGTAAGTTACGAACGTACCCACATCGGTTTTGACCACGCGATGTCGAGGAGGCATTTCCGGCTAAGGGGTAGAAGGGGGATTTCGCATGTCTGGGCTGCGAGACCGATTTCGAATGAGGAGGGAGTTTTCACGCGCGTCGAAATTTCGGGATAACAAGGCGCGGCGTGGGTTGAAGAGGCGGGAGTTTTGCAGCAGAAGAGACAAAAGATACTCGATCTTGAAAATTTCGGGATAACAAGGCGCGGATTCCATGTTCGGCAGAACAAACTTAACGTGTATAAAAAAAGACAATTCATACAAGACACAAGAGAGTCATGTACCCTTTTACTATATTGCTATAAATGCCATTGAAAAACTACAAGAAAAATGAAAAAAAAAATCGGGAGAACAAGATTAGCATGTACAGTACCAAATCAATTCGCACTTCCCTCAACAACAACAAAAAACAAATCAATTCTCACCACAAGAAAGAGTCATGTCCCTTTTTATATGATTACAAATGCCAGGATCTCGAATTTCAAATTTTGAATCCACGTTATGTTGAATTCGAATATATCGTTAGGTGATCTTGCGGTTTATAATGGATGTAGTCCTACATTTTGATCTTCCATCTTATATGAACATTTTACTCCACCCTATGAATATATATATATTGTCGTCTACCATATGGACTAAATTTGAATCAATTTTACTTATTTGAATACGATTTTTGTCAAGCTATACCATCATCTAAATATTACTAGCACATATGCCCGTGCGTTGCAACGGGAGAGATATTTTTTCGAGAAGCAACGAGAGAGATAAATTATGTGTTCACCAGAAACGGTATCCACAGTGGTGTGGCGATAGAGCGAGGAGTTGTGGTCTTCTCGCGAGTCATGTTTGTCCCGCGAGATGGTGATAGTGGTGGCATTAGTCGGCATGGCGGCGACCACCCAACTCATGTTTTTTATTTCCTTCAGGTTCACCCCCGTGTCGGGGTTGTGGCTGTCTCCTCATTTGTTAGCTGCGCGGCGACCTTTAGGGCACGGTTGCTTCGACCACTCTCTCCTACGACAACGTAACCAGATGGATTACTAATTCCAATGCATAAATCCTGTTTTATTAGCATAATCCACGCATAACCAGGCAGTCCCTTCTTTATCAGGGTTTAATCTCTTTAATTAGTTCAACGCTCACGTGCCCACGGTTCTTCTTAATTAGAGCAAACCGGCATATTCTCTTTTATTGGCACGTGCCCACAATATATTTCAATTATAGCCAACAAGCATATTCTCTTTTATCGTCAAATAGGTTGTGGGACGCACAACAGTTCACATCTAGGCCGGCCCATTGGCAGGCACCAAAACGACCTATGTTTGTAAGGCACGATATAAATTTTCAAAAATGACATGTTGAAGGATCGAACTCGCGACCTCAAAAACTCGACCACGGGCTGCTAGCCACTCGAATAAATAGGTCCTGCTAACCAATGGACAGCCCGAATGTTTAAGAATATGCTACAGTGTCAGATTCCAAATATGTTTATGTCTTTTTCTGAATTTTTCGGAGAATAAATTAATATTTATGAATTGCCAAATATTTTTGGAAACCGAACAATTCTTGAAACCCCAAACAGTTTTCAAAAATATGAACCATTTTCTGAAAATTTCGTTCATTTTTGGAAAAAGACGAACATCATTTGAAATAGGTAGATTTTTTTTTTAATTCATAAACATTTTTTGACAACATGAACCTTTTGAAAAAACACGAATATTTGTTGAATGTGTGAACATGTTTTGAACATTTAGAACAAGTTTAGAAAATGTGTTTTGTAACCACGAACATTATTTTTTTAATTTGTTAACATTTCACTAAAACAAGAATATTTTTAAAATATGGAATATTTTTTAAAATGCCACTTATTTTGAAAATCTTGATATTTTTGCAATACACAATCATTTTTTTGAAAAATTGGGAATTTTCTTTTAGTTTTGAATACATTTTGGAATGGGAACAAAAATTAAAGTTTTCAACATTTTACAAGATAGGAAACAAAAAAATTAAATTCTGATTTTTTTTTTCTAAAATATAGAAAGAAAATTGAAAGTTTGAACGATTTTTTCAAGATTTTAATTTATGAGAAAAGGGAAAATAATTGAAAATTGGAAGGAGAAAATAATCATGAAAGAAAAAGAAAAAGGAACAGGAAAAATAGAGACAGAACAAAGAAAAAAGTAAATGGGCCGGCCCAGTCTTAGGAATCATGTGCGAAGCTCCGACTATTTGATGCTCAATGCGGCAAATAGGTTTTCGTAGCTGTCTGCGCAGATAAATAAGGGGGCTGGCTTTGCCGGGCCACAGCGCGCGTGGCCCATGTACAAAAATTGTTTTTGTCTTTCATAGCAGACGGATGCACAAATATTTAGTACCACCTCGGATAGAAAAAAACTTTACGTCGGTGAACGGATGAAAAAATCGAAGAAACGCACCTTGCCTTATTAGTAGGTATAGATCTTGATAACAGAAAACATGCATATAGTAGTAATCATATTTAAATATGAACTACATGTACCATACGATCTCCAATTCAAATATTTGTATCCATTTTATGTTGAATTCAAATCACGGTACATTGGTGTAGGTAGCGAGATGTTCGGGATAATCTAAACCCTGTTTTCATATGTATAAAATTTGGCTGAATTGGGACAAGTTTTGGTATAAGCTTCCTGCAAACTAGAGCTTCTCTCAAGAAGGCTCGTGGTTCCGAGAGGGAACGTGTCACCTTTGTGTGCGAAACGATATACGCTGCCTCCCCTCCTGATTTTCTTTACAGAGGCAACATAGAACTATATGAGTGCCGTGTTAAATTTTGGAATTATTCCAGATTCGTTTGGCCTTTTTTATACATTAATTGAGTTTCTAGTCATTTAATGTGCATAATTCAAATTTGAACTGCAAGCACATGCTCCAGTGCACCAAAGTTGGTTGAAATATCACATGTGCGTCCTTGGGTGAATTTCTAGGTCCCATGCAAGAAATGGGAATGAAATTCAAACATCTGGGCGTCGTGGCTTGGCTGAGAACATTGAGAAACTTGGTTTTTTAATTCCTGTAAATCCAAAACTCGCTTGAAAATCATGAAACTTGGCATGGTGTCATGTCATGGCACAAACATGTTGTGGTAAAAAAATTGGCCGAATTGGAACAAGTTTTGGTATAAGCTTCTTGCAAACCGGAGCTTCTCTCAAGAAGCCTCATGGTTCCGAGAGGGAACGTGTCACCTTTGTGTGCGAAACGATATAGGATGCCTCCCCCCTGATTTTCTTTACAGAGGCAACATAGAACTATATGGGTGCCGTGTTAAATTCTGGAATTATTACGTGTTCATTTGGCCTTTTTTATACATTAATTGAGTTTCTGGTCATTTAATGTGCATAATTCAAATTTGAACTGCAAGCACATGCTCCAGTGCACCAAAGTTGGTTGAAAAATCACATGTATGCCCTTGGGTGAATTTCTAGGTCCCTTGCAAGAAATGAGAATGAAATTCAAACATCTGGGCGTCGTGGCTCGGCCGAGAACATTGTGAAACTTGGTTTTTAAATTCCTGTAAATCCAAAACTCGCCTGAAAATCATGAAACTTGGCATGGTGTCATGTCATGGCACTAACATGTTGTGGTAAAAAAATTGGCCGAATTGGAACAAGTTTTGGTATAAGCTTCTTACAAACCGGAGCTTCTCTCAAGAAGGCTCGTGGTTCTGAGAGGGAACGTGTCACCTTTGTGTGCGAAATGATATACGCTGCCCCCCCCCCTTGATTTTCTTTACAAAGGCAACATAGAACTATATGAGTGTCGTGTTAAATTTTGGAATTATTCCTGGTTCGTTTGGCCTTTTTTATATATTAATTGAGTTTCCGGTCATTTAATGTGCATAATTCAAAACAAATACAGTTCAAGCTCGATTCAGAATGTAAACCGTGCATGTGTTATACGTATAGGTTACTTCAAAGTACTGAGATCATTGATGCAATGTGGTCAAACTGTACCATCGATATCTCAAAGCCAAAATAGTTCGAGCTTGTTTGTTCTATATAAATAGTACTAGTACTATATGTTTATTCACCCGTGGGGTTGCTCAATGAATGGAGGGTCAGGGAGCACAAGTGAACAATACTACTAGTAGTACTAGTAGTAAGTAGGAGTAGTACAATACAGTACAAAGTGCGACGCGCAGTTAGTCACGTAATATACAGTTTCTTTTCTTTAATGCCACGTACACAAATTGAAACGCTTGTTGTGGAGAGAAAAAGATAATAACTCCACTATATATATATATATATATATATACATATATATATATATATATATATATATATATACATATATATATATATAGGCAGGAGCCTGAGTGCTTGCTTTAATAGAGTTGCTCTCTTCATTCTATCATCCTCTCCAGGTCTAAACAAGACAGCGGTAGCGACTCTCTCTCTCTCTCTCTCTGCTCACTGCTGGTCACAGATCCGGCCGGATCCCTTTGGCCGGGGTGTGTAGGGGACTAGGTATATTATTCACGCGGTCATCGGCAGCGAGGGAGGAAACCCATAGCTGCTGGCGGGTCCAGATCCTCTGCCCGTGACGTTCTCTCTGACACAGCGCCGACTCGGGAGCTCCTCGGACCCCTCCTTCCTCCCTGCCGTATTGTGGGCAGATCCGACCTCTCGCCGCCCTCCTAGCCACATCCCAACGACCCTCAGGTATAAGTTACTTCGAAAGCGGCCTTGCTCTACTGCCCCAGCACCCCACGAGGCTGCATGTGGATCTTTTTCTACTTCCATCCGCTCTTCCAAAGCCACCTAAATTTTTAGTATTATTAGAGGTAAAGCTACTTCATGCAGTCGAATCTAGGACTTGGTTCAAACAGCGAAGGGGGGAAAGTTGTAGCATGAATCTAGGACTTGATTCAAAGAGGAAATAACAGGGGGAAAGTAGTAGAGACTAGATACCCAATCGATCTCTTGGTTAAAAATGGAAATAAAGGGAAAAGGCAGTACAAACTGGATAAGGAACAGATCTATTATTAGTGGAAAAAAGGATAGAAAGTGGCGGCTGGTGGACAAGTCAACAAACTATGTCCAGGATTAGATTTGCTGCCCTCGCATAGTAAAAGGTCTCCAAGATTAGATTGTTGCCCTCACAGAGTATGAACAAACTTGGCATCACCACTTTATGACTCCTTGTACGTACATTGTGCTGATGCCTGTCGCATGTCCTTATACCAACTTTTTGCAGTTGTTAATATAAGGGCGCATGTAAAATGAAGCAATCACACTGTTACCGTAAGGACATGTCTAACCAATGTTATTGTTAATCTAATGCCTCCAGTAATACGATGCAATTAAACTATGTTACAAATGGTACTCCTGCTATTTTTCCTAGTATGATAAGTAAGTTGATTCTTTACGCTGCTGAGTGTCCTGGTGTCCCCACTGTACCATGCCCTTAAACCAACTCTTTAGCTGTTGTTGATCTACTGTATCTGGTAAACAAGCAATGCCACCATTAAAGTAATCCCATATTTGACGAATGTCATTGTTGATCGTAATGCTTCCGGTAACATGAAGCAATGCCGTCGTTTTAAAATTTCTACAGTTCTTGCGTGATTGCCATGAACATAATCAAGATGCTTCTTTTCATTTTGTGTATGTTTCGTATCTTGTTATTGACAAGTAATTGTTTTCTTTCTATCTTTTTGTGCAGATAGGGATATCCATTTCACCTCGTTGCTATTGTGACCTTTTGGTGAACTGCACAAAACACTTTTTTTTTTGGAATGAGTGTCTAGTGCACTTCAACTAAAATGTCACATGGGCAACGTCTCTCAATTTTGGTTGAACTGCACAAAGGTTTATTGGAGTTTCCAACATCTCCGTTAAACTCTGCTGGTAATCTCGTGCAACATTTTATTAGCCTTTGCAAGATGAGCCGTCACTGTCACCACAATGGCACTTTATTTTAGTGGAACTGCACAAAAGGATAAGAAAATTGTAGTTGCACCTTGCATGAGCAGGACAGCCAACCTTAATGTTGCTCAATTTTAGTGCAACTACTAAAGAAGAACCTGCCAGCTCTTGAGAGCAAGTACTTCTTGCTAGCTGCATGATGCAATCTTTGCTTCATTTCAGGCGGACTGCAGAAAAAGGTCGCATGAATTGAATCATCCGAGTGGATCTGCAGGTTCACCACATCGAGTCGTGGCGGCGTAGGGCCCCTCTCTCAGTTATGGTTCCCATGACCAGGTATGTTCCTTTTTGGTTGATTTTGACTCTGCATCCAGCTAGTGATCTTGTGCTACTGTTATGGCACTGCTATGAGAAAGCAATAATGATATTGTTTTTGCATCTTAATTTAATGCCACTAATAATTTGTGGCAATCTTTTGGCACCGCTACTGCCACTGATAAAATGAAGTAATAATACATTTAAAATAGAGCTACTGTCTTAGCTACCATTTCATTTCCAATGTAGATAACTTGCAGAAGGCCTATCCGGCAGAACCAAGTCCATGTGCACTACATCAATCACATAGCTGCAATGAACTAGTTGAGTCCATCACGCCTACCGTTGAGGTGGCGCGGGCCCCCTCTCTAACTGGCGGACGCCATAATTTTAGTTAAACTGCAAAAAAAAGTGATTGAAACGAGTCGACGCTCCTCCTTCTACTGCCACACTGAGGTGTTAATGGATGTCAACGAATCGCCTTCATGGCAAGATACGGGGACATGAAGAATATCTTGATCTCCCAAAGTCATCTCACACAGGTCAGTATTGTCCTTTATCAACATGATTGTGCTTTGTCATACTATGCTAATGTTCTTTTTTTTAATAAAGCTATTCTATCGCAATTTTTCTCATTTTGGAAATAAAGTTGCTTTAACTAGTGCCAATATTATAGTAATCATGCTCTTTCTTATCTATGCAAATAGGAATACTCAACTACAGATGTTGTGATGGTCAAAAGCATTCGCCAAGTTCTTGGGTTGTATGACATGGCTAGCCAAGATGGAATTAATCCCGAGATTCACTTTATCCAAAGGCTCTAAAGTGCCATGCGTGTGTGCTAGGTGGAAAGAGATATTTCAGGATGTTGATTGATGATTCCACTAGATTCTGTTGTGTATTTTTTAAATACTAAGGATCAGGCTCTATACACACTACTTCAAAATCTAGAAGGCCCTCTTGTGCATATATTGGAAGTGGTAGTGCCACCAGTGATGCAGAATATTTCAGCTGCCAATGTTTGACCTGTGTGGACTTAAAAAGGACTGGTTTCAATGTTTAAGCAAATCCTTGGATCAAATTGCTTATATGAAGCATCGATCAATTTTTATTTGTTCACATTCTCAAAATGTTTGAGATGTACAGTTACGATTGGCTCTAATTTGTGAATCATTGAGATGTGTAGGCATCTTTGTTATACTTATTATTTGAATCTAATGGGTTGGTTCTGAATCTTGCAAGCTGGGAATCATTGGTGATGTGTAGGCACCTTTGTCTTACTTATTGTTTCAATCTTATTTGTTGGTTCTGAATCTTGCAAGATGGAAAACATGACATGATGATGCAGAGGACAGCAACCATAACAAGCTGTTCAAACTTGGTAGTATTGTCTGTGAAAGTGCGGCAAATGAGTTGATCGTTTGTGTCCTGAGAATAATAATTCTAATTGCTGTGCATGTTGATCCTGTGGCACTGATAGAATGAGCCAATGCTTTGCTTGTTTTAAGAATAAATTTTTATTAAAGCTAATAAAATTTAAGTAAAGTGACCACTAACACTTGCTATTACAGTACCAATACAGACCCGCTCATGAACCCGAGGGGGCATGTTCTGCCGGGCGTGCAGTGGGCGAGGGAGGCGTAGTAACTGTTGTCGCCTATACACACTTAGTTTACTATTGGATGCAGTTCCCCAAGAGCTAAAAAATGAACTGTTGCTGCAGCCTAACGACTCGTTCACCGTCGATTGCAGTTCCCCAAGATTGGAAAAATGAACTGTTGCTGCTGCGGTGCCGCCCCCTAGTACCCCAATACACACCGATCGTCTTCATCTCCCCCTGCCCCCAATCCCCACAAAACGAGAACCGCCACATCAACTCTGCGTGAGAAGAGACTCCAATGGCGATCCGAGAGGTGAGCCTGCTAGATATGGACTTCAACAAGGAGTTCACCTTTGAGTTCGCCGTTCAGACCCATGGCAACACCAAGTTGAATGTGATGTACACCAATGATCCGGACTCGGTGAAGCTCTACCTCGCCAAGTAAGCAGTACCTACAGGAGGAGAAAGCACAAGGTCGCGGGACTAGACCTTGTGCCCATCCATTCGTCTCCTGACAGGGACCAGCGGATCGCCGTTGCCCAGGTATGTGTGCAGAACGAGGTTCTCGTCTACCACTGCTGTAGGGCCATCAGAGGTTCTGGAGCATTCACCCCTTTCATCTGTACCTCCGACTACACATTCGCTACGGTGGAGAGCAGGAAGAACGCGACTATGCTTTATGATTCGGCCATCTGGTGCAACAAGCTTGTAGACATCCAGAAGCAATACAAGATCATTGGCAACGGGTAGGAGAAGGACTCCGTGGTTGACCTCGTCGCGACCATCATCGACCCCTGCTACGCCAACATGAAAGAAGACGTCGATACCAAGGACCTGAACACGTGGGAGGTACCTCTGAATCTAGCCTACATAACCTACGCGGCCAAGGACGCATGCGCATGCTATGACATGTACAGGCGGATCTTGGACATGAGGGCGTCTCTGCTTCCCGTAACCGACGAGTACACCGACAGCCGCAGTGTCATGATCAAGCGTGCCAAGAAGGTCTAGATGATGTACTTTATCTGTTAAATCACCTTTATCATCTGGGTGTTTCATGCATTAGTCTATGTGTCATAATTATCTGTTTTGTCCGAAATATTTCGTCTAAAAACCCATTAACCTGTTTGCTTTTTTTAGTGGCTATTTGCTTATGTATGTAACTAGTTCACTGGGTTGCCGTGCTTTGAATCTCCTTCCTCCCAACATATTCCCCTTCTCAGGTGGACCCAGCAGGTCTCGTACACAGACATCTGGGACCAACCACCTATCCATTTGTATTTCTTTATTTTTGTTCAATCTTTCATCCTCTTCCTACAGCAGCTGGCAGCGCTGCCGAGCACACCTCGGTGACCCATCCTAGCCTATGGCACTGGCCAGGCCATCCCTCTACTCCCACACATTCTCTGGCGGTGGCAGCTCCACCGGCCCACCCTGCACGTGAACCATTCAACCCTCGTACTCCCCTCCGCCTGCGTCTTCCCCAGCTCTGGTTCGTTCTGGTCCGAGGTCTCGACGTCATCCTCTGCCTTGGTGCTCTCACCGCGACGCCACCGTCTGTCGTTCCCAACATGGTCAACAAAACGAGAGGAATCGGGAGACGACTGTTCGTCGGGAGGCTGACAGTCCGGGCCCACCAGGTTCATGGCCTAGGTTTTGTTGTTTAACACGCGCAGCCCACGACATGCAGACACAGTTGATCCAGCAGGTTTCAACTTTTTTTTTGGGGTCCAGCAGGTATCAAGCGGCCTCTGGGCCTCCCAGCCGAGCTTATCTATAACATCAGCAGCCCAAGTTATGTTTGTTTTTTCAAGACAACGCACAACTCAGTTCTATTTTTCTATAAGAATGCAAAACTGAACCTATGTTTTCCCTTCTATAATAGTATATATATACTTATATTTATATTTATATCTTATTTTATTACATATATATAATAGAAACAACGTAAGGTTCCATTAAACCTGTCGTTCGTCCAACCATTGTATAGACCTTCCCACTTCCTTTATTTTTTGTTTTTATTAATCCTATATCTGAATTTTCTCCCACTTTCTTTTTCGATGTAATCTGAGTTTTCTCCCAGTAGTTTTCCCTAGAACCAACTCAACTGTCCCACGTCTAGCCTAAAAAATAATAATACCCCACGTCCTATTAACTCATCAAATTAAAATGATATTTTATTTCGTAAATCGAAAGTTCTTACAAAATAATAATAATTATTATTATTATTAATATTTATATATAACTTGGCAAGTTAACTCCTGGTGATTGCATACGTAAGCTTGCAAAGATTTTACTGACCAATCATTAATAGACATTTTTTTAGACAAATCAGTAATAGACGTGCAATCATGTGTTTATGTTTTTATAACATTTCTCCGTCCAGTCCAACATGATATTTTCACCCAGCCCAGCAAGTCCGTGGATTTCGAAAAAAAATGCAAATGGGCTTTAAATTCTAACATAATATATAAACAGGCTGCATAGACTCTACATCATTGTTTCACCCAGCCCACCAAATGGACAAAAAAACCAAATGGACTGGCTGACATGTGGGCCAGTACGTCGAAGCCTAAGCACTTACGCAAAAAAAAGTACAAAGGTCGAAGCCTAAGCAAGCCGTTCGATTTACATCCAACGGCCAGCATTCTTCTTCAATCTCTTGTCTTCTTCCTCCAGCGCTGTCGGGACCGCCTGCTCCAGCCTCCGGCATCCAGCGGCGCTGTTTCGAGCGCCTCGCAGCGAAACACTACCCCACCGACGGCCAGGCCATCCCTCCACTCCTCCACACCTCCTGTTATTCTCTGCCGAGTTTATGCCCACCCCGCACCCGATCCAGTCAAGTTTCACACTCCTCTCTGTCTGCGACTCCACTGCCGCGTCTTCCCCATCTCCGGGTCGTTCTAGTCTGGGGCCTCGCTGTCATCCACCGGCCTTGGTGCGCTCGGCACGGTGTGGTCAACGTGGTCAACAAACAAGAGTCATCGGAAGATGACTGTACGTGGAGAGGCTGACAGTGGAGACGCACCATGCTAGCTACATCTTCGCACGCAAGGAAGTGTGTCCTTATTACGGGCCAAAAAATGATTCCTCCCCCTGACAGTTGGGACCCATCAGCTATATCTTCGCACGCAAGGAAGTGCCTCCTTATCCTCCCTAACAGCTGGGACCCACCTGGTTGAACCGTACGTAGGGTTGTCTCTCTGTTCGTGAACGTGTACGTACATACTGGTCGATTGGTCTCTCTGCAACAATGAACCGTGGCCGAGCAAGCAGCGACACGTGTGACGTAGCAGTTGAGGCAGTCCTGTATAAATCGTGTACACGTACATACAGCCACGCTGCAAGAAACTAAATACAGCTACGTACATACATACGGGCGGGGTCTCGAACACGTACAGCAACAGTGTCCTGTTCATCGGCAGCCAACCGGCTGGGTCGGAACAAAGGAAACCGCGTTGTGTTCATCGGGAGGCAAGCGACTGGGTTAGAATGCATCCTGTTCATCGAGAGCCAACCGACTTGGACGGAACTGCCCAAACCGGGTCCTATTCATCGACTCGGGGTCTCGCGTCCCGCAAAACGGAGGAAACGGAGTTCTCTTCGACCGCCTACGGTCGAAACGGGGTCCTGTTCATCGAGAGGGGTCTTGCGTACCACAAAACTGAACAAACAGACTTCTGTCCAACCGCGTACGGTCGAAACGGGGTCCTGTTCATCGGGAGGGGTCTGGCGTACCGCAAAACGGAGGAAACAGACTTGTCTCAACCGCCTATGGTTGAAATGGGTCCTGTTCATCGGAGGGGTGTGTGGCGTACCGCAAAACGGGACTCCACGGGCTACTGTTCATCCAGCCTCCACGGGGTCCTGTTCATCCACCCCAACCGGCTGGGTGTGTGGCGGCCTCCTCGGGGTCCTGTTCATCCAGCGGCAACGGCATACTACCACGGGGTCCAGTTCATCCAGTGGCAACCGCGTACTACCACGGGGTCATGTTCATCCAGCGGCAACCGCGTACTACCACGGGGGTCCTGTTCATCCAGCGGCAACCACGTACTACCACGAGGTCCTGTTCATCCAGAGCAACCGCCTACACACGGCCAGGGTCCTGTTCATTCAACCCCCACAGTGAACTGTTCATCCACAGCCAACCCAACCAGCTCGACTCACCACATCTCTCGACTCGTTATATGTATCGTGCGCGTGGCAGCAACAGGCATTGTTCATCCAGAGGCAACCCAACCGGCTAGCTACGTCTCGCACGGGGGTTTGATCGGCTTTAGTAAGCAGCAGCTGTGACCGATCGGGTTCAGTTAGCACTACAAGAAATATGTCAACTTGTGACCTTCTGTCAGTGACCCTGGAATAATTGGTCATAAATCTACGACCATTTGAGACCAATTGGTCAAAAGCTGTTCGGGGGGCTCCAAACCCTAAACTATAATGACCATTTTGGTCAGAAAGGTCGTAATTTCCTTACACGAAATGGTCATAAAGCAGACAGCACTGGTCTGCTGCCTTATTTCTAGCTGATCATGACCAATATAGATGGTCATAACCTTGTAAATTGTGGTGGATTGCTATGACTAGGCGCCACCTCATCAGTTTTGCCTATGTGTCATGTCCATGTGTCAATTTTTGCCCTAGGTTGTGAAGCAACCTATATTTCTGTCATTCCCAAAATTCCCAAAAAAATTGGGCATTCTTTACTATCCAAATCATTGCCTCATGACAATATTCAACTCCATTTTCCTGGTAAATCTTCCTCGGCAAATTTCTAAAGTTTTTGTTCAACTCGAACTGTTGTGAAGGAAGTACTTGCTAGGCATATCCTAATGAGCTGAATTTTTGCCACATCTTCTATATTCCCAAATAATAGCTCTCCACAAAATTTGAGCCCCATCTAACAATACATGTGAGCTCAGCATCCAATCTTTGTTTCTGGTGATATTTTCAGTTTGTGAAGCAACTATATTTTATGTTAATTTATATTTCCTGAAAATTTACCACGACATGACCCTGCCCATAGAACCTCCCTCCCCCAAATTTTAGCTCATTTATTCTAGCCAATTTCCCTCAGCATTTTTCCCAATTTTCTATTCAGTGGAGAGCACTGTGAAGGAAGTACCATTTTTATTTATCCAAATGGTAGGAAAATTTTAAAGTGCCTTCATATGCCTAAATTATCATCCTCCTCCAAATTTCATATCAATCCATTCATTCATTTGAGTCTAGCTTCAACATTCATATTTCTGTCCAGTGTGGTACGTTGCAAAGCAAGTGACACCTAGGTTCCTCCATTTGAGCTGCAAATTTTCCAAGATAGTGCCCTTAGTAGATGATCATCCTCGGCCAAAACTCAG
This sequence comes from Thinopyrum elongatum, assembly GCA_011799875.1. Taxonomy (NCBI): domain Eukaryota; kingdom Viridiplantae; phylum Streptophyta; class Magnoliopsida; order Poales; family Poaceae; genus Thinopyrum; species Thinopyrum elongatum. The sequence goes on along the minus strand of CM022298.1, from coordinate 573,229,977 downwards.
GCCCATTGGCCATGTGCATTTTCCCCACCACTAATCAAACACTTGGGTGCTAATTCATGTTTGAGCTCAGTTCAGTCTCCTCGTGAGATTCTTCTATTGCCTTCTTCTTCCTGACACCTATCGAGGGAGTGCCCAACCCACTAGACATGCCTAGGCCGCCCGGAACGCGTGGCAACACCACGGTCATACGGTGACCATGCGGCGGGCATGCGAGTTTACGCGCTCTGGAGTTGCGGCCCTCGGCCACCATCCAAACCTCAACGTATCGCCACCAAACCATGTATTTCTGATTAAATAGATAATTATGCACCTATAAATGATTTTTGGAAAAAATAAAGAGCAAACTATGAGGCAGCTGCAGTTCAAATTTGACCCGCTTCCAGCTGAATCAGCGGAAATTTGTCTTTTTCACCAGAGGTGTATAAATACTTTTGACGACCAACCATTTTTCAATTGTACATTAAATATGGCCTAATATATTATAAAAATGACCTGGTCCCATTTTTCAACAAATATATGGTAGGTCCTTCACAAAAAAAAACTCATTTTGGGCACTCAAAAAATAGAAAATGAATTTTTCGTACAAAGAAAATGAGAACTTCCTTAGGCAACATTGTTTGCCATCCCAAGATGCACACTTGTGCACAATATGAGATCATTTGAACAAACTATGCCATGAATGTGGCCATAAGATTGATCATTTGGCTTGAAACCCATGCATCTTAACACATGATAGCTCATTTCTGAGAACATTTTTTTAAAATAATTATCGTATTACAACTTTATTATTTTTAATGGTAACTTTGCCACATATAATGACACAATGCGAAGGTTTTCCAAATATTTGATTTTTTTTGAATTTTTCATGCCCGTTTCAAAATGCGGTCAAAACGGCGGGCATGACCGTTTCTAGCTAGTGGTTGAATCTTGGAAAACTTTTGCTGTTTCTCTGATTAAATAGATACTTTTGTACCTAAAAATGATTTTTGGGAAAAATAAATAGCAAACTAAGAGGCAGCCGCAGTTCAAATTTGACCCGCTTCCAACTGAATCGGCAGAAATTTGTCTTTTTCATGAGAGGTGGATGAAAACTTTTGACACCCAACCATTTGGTCAATTATGCATTAAATATGGCCTAGTATTTTAGAAAATTGATTTGGTCTAGTTTTGCAACAATTATTAGGTAGGTTCTTCACAAAAAAACCTCATTTTGGGCACTCGAAAAATGGAAAATGATTTTTTCGTGCAAAGAAAATGAAAACTTCCTTAGGCAACATCACTTGCCATTCCAATATGCACCCTTGTGCACAATATGAGATCATTTCGACAAACTATGCCATGAATGTGGCCATAAGATTGATCGTCTGGCTTGAAAGCCATTGATCTCCACAAATGATAGCTCGTTTCTGAGAACACTTTTTTAAAATAATTATCGTATTACAAGTTTATTATTTTTCCTGGTAACTTTGCCACATATAATGACACAATGCGAATGTTTTCCAATTATTTGATTTTTTTTTTAATTTTTCATGCCCATTTCAAAATGCGGTCAAAACGGCGGGCATGACCGTTTCTAGCTAGTGGTTGAATCTTGGAAAACTTTTGATGTTTCTCTGATTAAATAGATACTTTTGTACCTAAAAATGATTTTTGGAAAAATAAATAGCAAACTATGAGGCAGACGCAGTTCAAATTTGACCCGCTTCAAACTGAATCGGCAGAAATTTGTCTTTTTCACGAGAGGTGGATGAAAGCTTTTGGCACCCAACCATTTGGTCAATTGTGCACTAAATATGGCCTAGTATTTTAGAAAATTAATTTGGTCCAATTTTGCAACAATTATTTGGTAGGTCCTTCACAAAAAAACCTCATTTTGGGCACTCGAAAAATGGAAAATGATTTTTTCATGCAAAGAAAATGAAAACTTCCTTAGGCAACATTGTTTGCCATTCCAATATGCACCCTTGTGCACAATATGAGATCATTTCGACAAACTATGCCATGAATGTGGCCATAAGATTGATCGCCTGGCTTGAAAGCCATTGATCTCCACACATGATAGCTCGTTTCTGAGAACACTTTTTTAAAATAATTATCGTATTACAAGTTTATTATTTTTTCTAATAACTTTGCCACATATAATGACACAATGCGAAGGTTTTCCAATTATTTGATTTTTTTTGAATTTTTCATGCCCGTTTCAAAATGCGGTCAAAACGGCGGGCATGACCGTTTCTAGCTAGTGGTTGAATCTTGGAAAAATTTTGGTGTTTCTCTGATTAAATAGATACTTTTCTAACTAAAAATGATTTTTGGGAAAAATAAAGAGCAAACTATGAGGCAGCTGTAGTTCAAATTTGACCCGCTTCCAACTGAATCGGCAGAAATTTGTCTTTTTTACGAGAGGTGGATCAAAGCTTTTTACACACAACCATTTGGTCAATTTTGCACTAAATATGGCCTAGTATTTTAGAAAATTGATTTGGTTCAATTTTGCAACAATTATTTGGTAGGTCATTCACAAAAAAACTCATTTTGGGCACTCGGAAAATGGAAAATGATTTTTTCGTCCAAAGAAAATGAAAACTTACTTAGGCAACATTGTTTGCCATTCCAATATGCACCCTTGTGCACAACATGAGCTCATTTGAACAAACTATGCCATGAATGTGGCCATAAGATTGATCATTTGGCTTGAAAGCCATTGATCTCCACACATGATAGCTCGTTTCTGAGAACACTTTTTTGAAATAATTATCGTATTACAAGTTTATTATTTTTCCTGCTAACTTGGCCACATATAATGACACAATGCGAAGGTTTTCCAATTTTTTTATTTTTTTTTTGAATTTTTCATGCCCGTTTCAAAATGCGGTCAAAACGGCAGGCATGACCATTTCTAGCTAGTGGTTGAATCTTGAAAAAAAAATTGTTGTTTCTCTGATTAAATAGATACTTTTGTACCTAAAAATAATTTTTGGAAAAAATAAAGAGCAAACTATGAGGCAGCTGCAGTTCAAATTTGACCCGCTTCCAACTGAATTGGCAGAAATTTGTCTTTTTCACGAGCGGTGGATCAAAGCTTTTGACACACAACCATTTGGTCAATTGTGCAGTAAATATGGCCTAGTGTTTTATAAAATTAATTTGGTCCAATTTTGCAACAATTATTTGGTACGTCCTTCACAAAAAAACCTCATTTTGGGCACTCAAAAAATGGAAAATGATTTTTTCGTGCAAAGAAAATGAAAACTTCCTTAGGCAACATTGTTTGCCATTCCAATATGCACCCTTGTGCACAATATGAGATCATTTCGACAAACTATGCCATGAATGTGGCCATAAGATTGATCGTCTGGCTTGAAAGCCATTGATCTCCACACATGATAGCTCGTTTCTGAGAACACTTTTTTAAAATAATTATCGTATTACAAGTTTATTATTTTTCTGATAACTTTGCCACATATAATTACACAATGCCAAGGTTTTCCAATTATTTGATTTTTTTTGAATTTTTCATGCCCGTTTCAAAATGTGGTCAAAACGGCGGGCATGACCGTTTCTAGCTAGTGGTTGAATCTTGGAAAAAATTTGGTGTTTCTCTGATTAAATAGATACTTTTCTAACTAAAAATGATTTTTGGGAAAAATAAAGAGCAAACTATGAGGAAGACGCAGTACAAATTTGACCCGCTTCCAACTGAATCGGCAGAAATTTGTCTTTTTCACGAGAGGTGGATCAAAGCTTTTTACACACAACCATTTAGTCAATTATGCACTAAATATGGCCTAGTATTTTAGAAAATTAATTTGGTCCAATTTCGCAACAATTATTTGGTAGGTCCTTCACAAAAAAACTCATTTTGGGCACTCGGAAAATGGAAAATGATTTTTTCGTCCAAAGAAAATGAAAACTTACTTAGGCAACATTATTTGCCATTCCAATATGCACCCTTGTGCACAATATTAGCTCATTTGAACAAACTATGCCATGAATGTGGCCATAAGATTTAAGATTTGGCTTGAAAGCCATTGATCTCCACACATGATAGCTCGTTTCTGAGAACACTTTTTTGAAATAATTATCGTATTACAAGTTTATTATTTTTCCTGCTAACTTGGCCACATATAATGACACAATGCGAAGGTTTTCCATTTTTTTGATTTTTTTTGAATTTTTCATGCCCGTTTCAAAATGCGGTCAAAACGGCGGGCATGACCGTTTCTTGCTAGTGGTTGAATCTTGAAATTTTTTTGGTGTTTCTCTGATTAAATAGATACTTTTGTACCTAAAAATAATTTTTGGAAAAAATAAAGAGCAAACTATGAAGCAGCTGCAGTTCAAATTTGACCCGCTTCCAACTGAATCGGCAGAAATTTGTCTTTTTCACGAGAGGTGAATCAAAGCTTTTGACACACAACCATTTGGTCAATTGTGCATTAAATATGGCCTAGTATTTTATAAAATTGATTTGGTCCAATTTTGCAACAATTATTTGGTAGGTCCTTCACAAAAAAACTCATTTTGGGCACTCGGAAAATGGAAAATGATTTTTTCGTCCAAAGAAAATGAAACTCCCTTAGGCAACATTGTTTGCCATTCCATGTTTGTTATTTTCCTGAAAGCTAGTTCACAATTGGTGACACAATGAGAAGGTTTTTTATTTTTTTGAATTTCTGAGATCATAAAATAGCTTACATGATTTTTACATCTTATTTTTAAATCTATCACGACCAATTTAGTTGGTCATAATGTTGTATTGCGTTCTGATTGGTCCGTGGACAAGACACGCGGATCATGCATGAAACACCGTTGGATCCTCCCGGATCCAACGGCAGCCCTCACCTCTCGCCTCCCCCACCAACCCCACGTGAGGCGAAACCCTACCTCTGTTCTCCCCCGTTTTCCATCCACCCCCCCGCCTCCTTTCTTTCTTTGTCGCTTCCCCGATTCCCTCCCCGTCAACTCCACTGCCCCTTGCTCCTCTCCGATGACCGATGAACACCGGACCCTCTGCTCCCTGACGCCGCCGCCGTGATCTGGGGTGGTTCCCGCCGTGTCCTCGCCTACCCCATGTAGCCCCCTTCTCTCCAACCCTAACCCTCTCCCTCCATCAGATCTCAATCCGCCGCCGTAGCCCAACCCAATCTGCGCCGTCCTTTGCCCAGATCCCTCCCAGCTCCGGCGAGCCCGCCATGAACCGTCTGCGGGCGGGGAGCCTGGTCTACGGGCGGCAGCACAGCGGGAGCAGTACGGGCTCCACCGCCCCGGGCGGCGTCTCCCCCTCCCACCACCTCTCCTCCTCCACCTCCTCCGCGGACTCCCTCCCGGGCGCCGCCGCCGGCGTCGGGGGCATCTCCAACGTTGCCGCGCGCGCCGTGGCTGCCAGGCTCGCGCAGGTTATGGCCTCCCAGAGCGCCGCCGCGGCCTACAGATCCACTCGTCCTCGACAACAGCAAGAACTACAATGCCAACTTCGCGGTGGATCCAGGCCGCCCATGCCGGTTCCCGTCTATCGCCGCTCTGGATCCGCGCCGCCCGTGCTCCTCGACCTCGAGCTCCGCCCCCGCCCGCCCCTCCTTCTCCCCTCTCCCCTGCTCTCTCCTACTGCTGGATTGCTCTTAGCGGGATTGCTTGGCTCAGTTGCTTTCATTGCTTGCTTGCTTGCACACACATCAATCCACCCGCTGATTTTTTTCACTTGATACCTGTGCTGCTCTTTTTCTATCTATGTATGTATCTATGTATGTATGTATCTATTCCTACCAAGCAAATGGAAACAAACAGTGGAACACTACCTAATCTAGTCTAGTGTATAAATTACAGACAGACTTGTATAGTTTCAGGTGTCCCCTCTTCATTCATTTCCTAATCTAGTGTATACAGACTTGTGTAGCTTGTATACTCTATTCTTTGCCAATACTCTATTTTTTCAGTGGAACATTATCTCTTGCTTGCTTGCTTGCACACCCTCTTATTTTTACTACTTGTATAGTTTGATTGATATATGCTTTCTATGTCTGTATGGAACCTAAACAAACATGCCATACAAGGAAATGGAAGTCTTGTGTAGTTTCAGCTGTTCGTTGCCAATGATTAATCATCTTGTTTGTTTTTTGGCTGCATCTGACATACATTCTTATGCCTGTTTACTCCAGGTCAGGCTCACATTTCCCCTCCTGCCCGCCGACGCACTGCTCGCAAACAGAAATGAAGCGTCAATCATATGAACCGCAACAACAATTGACAGAGCGCCATGGACCCCAGAAGGGACGCAGCTGCTGGCTCTGCGCCCGAGAGAGCCATGCATGCGCCATTGGTTTCGTCGTCCACCGCTCCTCCCCGTGTTCCAGAGTACCTTGCTCGTTGCTTCGTTGAATTGCTTGGCTGGTGCTCGCAATTGCGTGGTTTGGTTTCGTTTGACTTAGCACTGAATCCCTCAACTTACCATTCAGTGAACAATCCTCTCATGGTATGTGTCTACACTAGATTACTCCTACTGTGATGATGATGTGTCTAATGATAGACACTTTGCAACTAGCCACACATGTACTGATAGTTTATTATGATTATTACTGTACCATGAGTCATTCAACACTTGAAGGCACTGAACTACTATTCTGTATTTTATAATATGTTCCTGTTATGCATGACATAGGCTTGATGAAATCTTACTCTTTTAATCACAATAGCATAGCAGTAACATGTTATCACGCTGGATGAAGAAAAGCATATGTAATAAGTTCTTTAATGTTTAATTACCTCAATTGTCAAGCAGTGTTTGGTGTTGTATACATTTACTGCTATCAATCGACTACAGTAGTAATCTGGATGCTTGGGAATTGCATATATTCCGCTGCACTTGAAACATCAACAAGTATTTTTCCTTGTTTTTTGGAACAATTGGTGAACTACATATTCCTGAATATATGCATTACTATTCGGTATAGGTCTAGGCGGCTCTTCGTATTTTACAGCTCCTTATCATGTCCCTCTAATATTTCTATAGGTGGCCATGAACTCAGTAAATCATCAGGAAATGCCTTTGCTACAGCTCACCTATGGCCTTGTTTGTCCTGCAAGTTAGTGAGCAGCATTAGGAGGAGGAGCTCAAGCAGGCCACCATGACGCACCACCGCAACAGCAGGTAGCACGTCCATCTCCCTCTCCCTATGCTGCCAATCCTTTTTGTTTCTTTAAAACTAGGTCCAATCAGCACACAAATTGACTGTCTATTCTCTCAAAAATCAGTTTACAACTCTATAGAATTGTTTTGATGGTCATCAGTAGAGAGAGGGAGAGAATGTTTCTTGCAAATGAGTGAGAGAGAGGCATAGTCTAATTGCGAATCCATGTGTGTGCATTTCTGTCTTATTGGAATATGTTGAGTACATATTGGAATATGCTAAATGCTATTGCCTGATATAATATAAGTATGAGCTACAGCTGTTTGCATATTTGTTTTGTATTTTTTTATAAATGATGATAGTTTGTGCAAGATGTTCACATGTTAATTTTTGTTGACTAAAATCTCTTATGCCATTGACTTAGCTTGACCCAGAACAGCAGCATCCTTGATGCGTACTGACCTTCACCTCGTTCTTTCTCTCGCAGACTCGAAGGAGACCGTATGCAAGGCACCTCCTCTTCGGTTGTGAGAGTGTCTAGGGGTCGTGGGTGCGGCTAAGGGGTCGTGGGTGCGGCTAATGCCTATGTCTGTGGCCGCACTTGACACTGCCCTCTCTTTAAGGGCACGTATCATTTTTTCTATCTCTGCTATCTTTTCCCAAGTCTTTATTATCTTGCCTAGCCTTGTACTGATATGTATTGTTTGATGCTAATTACCCAAGTTAGTGTATGATGTTAAGGATAACCTGAGAACACTTGCCTAAGTTTATAAGATATGACATGTGACAGTCCAAGCCTGCTGCTCTTTCAATGCTTTTGCTGCTGTACTGTGCTTCTCTAGTTGTTTGAATGCTTCTGCTGCTAGCCTCCTAGGCTGCTACTAGCTTAAATAGGTGTGCACTTGTGCTGGTGGTGGTGTTGCTTGTGTTGCTGCTGCTGATTTAATGCTTATGCGCACGCTGCTGTTGATTAAATGCTTATGTTGTTGCTGCATGCTTATGCTACTGATTCAATGCTTTGGAAATTGATTGAATTGAACCTATTGTAATCCTTCATGTTATACTCGTATTTAATTTTTGGGTTTCTATTTGATTTTTTAGTCTGTTATTTACTTCCAGTGTATTTCACTAATAGTTTATCTAGATCGGGATCTAATGTCGTTGGGGCTGCTGCTGCTGTGACAGAAGATGAAGAAGCTTGGAGATGCGTGCCACAGTTTTAGTTGATGTATCTCTACTAATGTACCTGTTTAATTGTATGTGCACTTGTTTAAGTTGCTTCAAGATGAACAACATCAGTAGTGCTTGTGTATCTCTGTTTTTTATTGTATGTGCATTTGTTGGACGTGTAGATGTGTATTTCTCTTGTGAGTATTTGGCTGGATGATTTCTGGATTTAATCAGTTAACTGAGATATTTATTGATTTTTTGCTGTTTAAATGTGTAAATTTAAATCTGTGAATGAAATAGACCAAATGTTCTACTTGACAAAATAACATTTGGGCTCTAAAAAGGCTGCGGCCCAAACTATAGCGGATCAGAATATTGTGCATTTCTGAAAACCAGAAAAATAGGCTTATTGAAATGATCTGCAAAAGGCCATGCCCTAGAAAATAAAAAGGCCAAATTGTTGGGCCAGGCCCATGTAGCTAGAGAAAATTAACAGAAAAAATATACAGTAAAAAGGATGAATTGTTGGGCTCGGCCCATGTAAAGCGTCGAATTGGACCGGGCTGAATCTTATCAACGACCTTTTCAATTGGTCACAATTTTGCCACGTCAGATTGCCACGTCGGATCCGACATGGCCTGGGCAGACAGCCAGTGACCAAAACAAAAGGTCGTTGGTTCAACGACCTTTTGTTTTGGTTGTTGCCTTCCACGACCTTATCCCGAAGAAGGTCATTAATTTCAGTTTACGACGGCCAGCTTTTGACCATCTGTTTTTGGTCACAAAAAGGTTGCAAATGGAAAACAATGACCATTCAGTGACCAATAGTGATGGTCGCAAGTTGACGTATTTCTTGTAGTAGCAGCGAAGGAGTCGGTCGGGTTCAGCTAGTAGCGAAGGGATCGATCGATCGGCTTCAGTATGTAGCAGCACGTGGTCGCTCGGGTTCAGTAAAGTGAACGCCTCTCGCTCGGGTTCAGTTATAGTGACATGGCAAGCACCACGCGCGCGTACGAGAGAAAAGCGCAAACCACAGTGCATCGCTTGGCCCCGACCAACCCACCGTAACCGGGAACTCCGCGAAAATTTCCTCGCCCTCACTTCTACCACTATTTTTATGTCATGGACGGCCCAAAGAATGTCATGCAGGTGCGTCCCCGGCCCGCCCAGGACGAAAAACCCATTTTCTGTCATGATTTTTTTTCATAGAAGTAGGAGCCCACCACATCTATGATGATACATGGTTTTGTCACAATTATCATCATAGAAGTGTCATAAGCATGACAAAAAAAATTGTTCGGCCCATAATGTCACGGATGTGTCTTTTTTTTGTAGTGCAACCACCATATTCTATTCCATCTATAGTGCTATATCCATGGCTCACGCTCATGTATTGCGTGAAAGTTGAAAAAGTTTGAGAACACCAAAAGTATGAAACAATTGCTTGGCTTGTCATTGGGGTTGTGCATGATAAAATACTTTGTGTGATGAAGATGGAGCATAGCTATACTATATGATTTTGTAGGGATAACTTTCTTTGGCCATGTTATTTTGAGAAGACATGATTGCTTTGTTAGTATGCTTGAAGTATTATTGTTTTTATGTCAATATTAAACTTTTGTTTTGAATCTTATGGATCTGAATATTCATGCCACAATAAAGAAGATTACATGGATAAATATGTTAGGTAGCATTCCACATCAAAAATTATGTTTTACATTTACCTACTCGAGGACGAGCAGGAATTAAGCTTGGAGATGCTTGATACCTCTCCAACGTATCTATAATTTTTATTGTTCCACACTATTATATTATCTGTTTTGGATGTTTTATATGCATTAATATGATATTTTATATTATTTTTGGGACTAACCTATTAACCTAGAGCCCAGTGCCAGTTTTTGTTTTTTCCTTGTTTTTGAGTTTTACAGAAAAGGAATATCAAACGGAGTCCAAACAGAATAAAACTTTTGCGACGATTTTTCTTGGACCAGAAGACATCCACGGAGGTTGGAGAGGGGGCCAGAAGAGTCCCGAGGACTCCACAAGCCCTTAGGGCGCGCCCTAGGAGGGCGCCCCCTGGCTTGTGGGCCCCCGGGAGTCCTCCAACCCTAATTCTTGGCCTATAAATTCCCAAATATTCCCAAACCAACAGAAGCGTCCACCAAAATACTTTTCCGCCGCCGCAAGCCTCTGTTCCCATGAGATCCCATCTTGGGGCCTTTTTCGGCACCCTGCCGGAGGGGGATTCGATCACGGAGGGCATCTACATCAACCTTGCTGCCCTTCCGATGAAGTGTGAGTAGTTTACCACAGACCTACGGGTCCATAGCTAGTAGCTAGATGGCTTCTTCTCTCTCTTTGATCTTCAATACAATGTTCTCCTCGATGTTCTTGGAGTTCTATCCAATGTAATATTCTTTTGCGGTGTGTTTGTCGAGATCTGATGAATTGTGGATTTATGATCAGATTATCAATGAATATTATTTGAGTCTTTTCTGAACTCTTTTATGCATGATTAAATATCTTTGTATTTCTCTTCGAATTATTGATTTGGTTTGGCCAACTAGATTGGTTTTTCTTGCAATGTGAGAGGTGCTTAGTTTTGGGTTCAATCTTGCAGTGTCCTCACCCAGTGACAAAGTAGGGGTAGCGAGGCATGTATTGTATTGTTGCCATCAAGGGTAAAAAGATGGGGTTTTCATCATATTGCTTGAGTTTATCCCTCTACATCATGTCATCTTACTTAAGGCGTTACTCCGTTCTTATGAACTTAATACTCTAGATGCATGCTGGATAGCGGTTGATGTGTGGAGTAATAGTAGTAGATGTAGGCAGGAGTCGGTCTACTTGACATGGACATGATGCCTATATTCATAATCATTGCCTTGGATATCGTCATAACTTTGCGCTTTTCTATCAATTGCTCGAGAGTAATTTGTTCACCCACCGTATGTTTTCTTTCAAGAGAGAAGCCTCTAGTGAAACCTATGGCCCCCTGGTCTATTTTCCATCATATATTTTCAGATCTATAAACATAAAACCCAAAAATACCTTGCTGCAATTTTTTTGTTTTTACTTTGTTTTACGTTTTAGTAATCTTTTATATCTATCTCTATCAGATCTCATCCTTGCAATTGACCATGAAGGGATTGACAACCCCTTTATCGTGTTGGGTGCAAGTGTTTGATTATTTGTGGAGGTGCATAGATTGGAGACTTGCTTGTACCTCCTACTGGATTGATAACTTGGTTCTCAAACTAAGGGAAATACTTATCTCTACTTTGATGCATCACCCTTTCCTCTTCAAGGGAAAAACCAACGCAAGCTCAAGAAGTAGCAGTCAACGACTGATTTTTCTCCATCTCCTCAACCAACAACCCTTCAGATTTCCTGAGGGTTTTCTCAATTTTCTCAAGAGAATTTTGTTGAATATTAGCAATTTTGATCAACCTGGCACGGTCATCCTCATCAGAAGAATATTGATCACTGGAGTGAACCTTGTGATGCTTGGAGGATACCTTTTCTTTTGAAGCCTTGGCCATGAAGCAGTAGGCAGGAGATTCATCGTCGCTTGACGGATTCCTGAAGAAGTTTGTCATAGTACAGGAGGCACATGCTATGGCAGCCATGCCCGAGTCAGAATCCTCATCGGATCCATCAGCTTCTTCAGAGGCAGATGATTCTTCTTCTTCAGAATACATCTCCTTGCCGATGTACGCCTTGGCCTTGCGAGTGGTATTCTTGCGGTTGGAGGAGGACTTGGAAGGATTTCTTGACGAAGATTTTGACGTGGAGTTGTCCTTCTTCTTGAAGAATTTCTCCGTCTTCTTCTCATCATCGGAGTCATAGTTCTTGCTCTTGCTTTTGCCTCGATGGTTGCCTGAATCATATCTCCCACTAGCATGGATTTTAGCTTCCTAGAGAGGGCAGTCCAAAATGAAGTGTGCAGGCTTTTTGCACTTGAAGCAGGTGTATTCTCCAGCGGGTTTCGATGAAGATTTTGAACCCCCAGAGTTGCTTGAACTTCTTTTCTGGAACCGGCTCTTCTTGTGAAAGCATTGGAATCTTTTCCTGATCAGTGTGAGATCTTTGCTGAGTCTTTTTGGAACATCATAATCTTCTTCGGCATTTCCATCGGAGGAGGAATCAGCCACAACCTTGAGAGCATGATTTTTGCGTAAACTTGAGCCATACAAATCTCTTTTCTCTTCTTCCTATTCCTCGTGAGTGTTCAGTCTCTCCATGATATCAGCAGAGTCAAGGTGTTTGAAGTCAGGTCGTTCTCATGTCATCAGAACTAGAGTGTCGAAAGAACTGTCAAGAGATCGAAGCAGTTTCTTCACGACTTCATGGTCAGTGATGTCTTTGGCGCCGAGACCTTGAAGTTCATTAGCGATATCACTCAGGCGATCGAAGGTTTGTTGGCAGCTTTCATTTCCAATTTCATCTTTGGCCTGAGCATCCAATTTCACACTGGCGGTAGCGAAGAAATTGTGCCCGATTGAGATGGCCACCAATTTCATCTTTGGCCTGAGCATCCAGCTGAATGAGCTTCTTTTCTTTGTCGGTAGGGGCTTGAGGTACAACAACTTTGAGCCCAATTTGCACCACATTCCACATATCATCATCTATTCCTCGGAGACGGATCTTCATCCTCTCCTTCCAGAAGGGGTAGTCCATCCCATCGAATATGGGAATCTTGAGATGTGACTTGTAGTTCACTGAAGACATACTTAAACTCCAAAGTCATTAGACTAAAATGAGCAGAGTCAAGGAGTACCTTGCTCTGATACCAATTGTAGGAACGAAGTATGTCTACCATAGGGAGGTGAATGGGAGTTTTAAATTTTCTTCAGAAAACTTAAATCTCTTAGAACCCAGCAGTGGAATGAAAGAAAAGTAAACTATAGTGAACTAGAATAGAGCATCGAAAGAGAACTAAGACATGCATCGAAGTAAATCATATGAATGGACATGCATCGAAGGTAATCATGAGTGAGAGAGATAATCAAAGATGCTCGATGGCGACAAATAATTTGTTCGACCAGTTCGTCCTTCTGCAGAAGGACTACGTCTGGTTGGAGGGGCTGTGACTTAACACGGAAGATAAACTCTCTTCACCCTATTCTCCTCGACAATCGATTCATCAACCGATGCCAATCACTCATGGTAGATACTTGAAGGCGATCTCCGAACCTTTACAGACTTCTTCTTCGAGAACCACAATCACTCTTGGTCTCAAGAAATTGACACCTAACCGCCTAGAAAGTTTGCAGCTCTCAAGAGTAATAGGCGGAGCATACTAAACTTAGATCCCAGTGATGCTAAACCACTATCTAATTCTTCGGCTCTAGGGTTTTTCTCTCGGTGGATTTTAAACTCAAATCGCTTGGAGAGTGGGTTGCTCAACAATCTTCTCAGAATCAAAAGGAGCATCCACCGGACAAAGCCGGGTGGGGTGGCCATTTATAGCCGCAGCCTTCCCTGATGGGAAATGACCATTTTGGACACGAGGTCCAGCCAATGACCAACCGACATGTTCACAACGGTCGGATTTTTGGAGCAATAGTAACATTACTTGAGGAACTAGTAATGCTAACTCCTCGGTCCGAGACAAATCCCTCGTAGCGAAGAAGATCATAGTCTCTTGCTGGCAAGTATTTGCTCGGAACATAAAGAGATTTCTCTCACATCTTTCATAGGATTTGGGTTTAGCATCAGAGAATCAAAGCGTCAAATGCTACACCCCTCTTAATAGTACGGTGGTCCTATGACTCAATGAAAGAAGAAGAATAACGAAACAAATGCTACGTCTTCACTTCGTCTTCATTCTTCCTCGAACGCAGTCATATTCTTCAAACAGACACCGAACCAATTGCTTGAACTTCAGCAATTTTTAGGGGTCACTCTTGTTAGCTTTATCTTCGTGATAACCTTCACTGCCACGCAGGGAGATTATCTTCGTCGTTTGCATCAAACTCCTCGATACTTCAGGGACCTTTACTCTGTGTGCACTAGCAAACACATAAGTCCCATGTTGTTTATGTCAACAAACTAAACATAAGGGGACTATCATTGCACCAACAATGTTGGATCAATGTGAATAATTTAGGGATTATCACTTGACACAAAAAGGGAAACTCTTGTGGGATCAAATTCATATGTTGCATTGGTATGCTTGGAATCTATGCTTCAGATATGATTATACTTGTTGCTCTAGGATGAAGGCTCCACACCTTCCCTTTTCATGCAAATTTAACGATAATGAAACCTTGGCTTGTTATGCTAATGGTAGATATGATTACTATGATGTGGAACGAATAGAACAATTTGTTGCTTTTAAGGGTGCCTATGAAATTGAATATCTTTTTGAAAAGTATGAAGATTATGATGATGTTGTTTATAGACCTGAATTTTTTTCTATACTTAAATACTGCTATGAGAATTATAAATACAATTCTGATATTAATGTATTTATTGAGAAAGTCTCCATTGTCCAAGAAGAGACTAAAATTTTGCAGGAATATATGGAAGAAGAAAATGATGAAACTGTGAGCTCATTGGATGAAAAAGATGAGGAGGAGAGCGAAGAACAAAAGGAGGAAGAGAGGATTAGCTACCCGTGCCCACCTTCTAATGAGAGTAACTCTTCAACTCATACATTGTTTAATTTCCCTTCGTGCTTACTGAAGGATGGATGCTATGATCCCGCTGTTTCGTTTGAAATATCCCTTTTTGATGAAATTGATGCTTGCTATGCTTGTGGCCATGATGACAATATGAATTATGCTTATGGAGATGAACTTGCTATAGTTCCTTATGTTAAGAATGAAATTGTTGCCATTGCACCCACGCATGATAGTTCTATTATCTGTTTGAATTCTCCAAACTACACTATATCGGAGAAGCTTGCTCTTATTAAGGATTATATTGATGGGTTGCGTTTTGCTACTACACATGATGATTTTGATGAATATAATATGCATGTGCTTGCTTCTCCTACTTGCATTATTATGAGAGAGGAAGTACATCTCCGCCTCTCTATGTTTCCAACACGATAAAATTGCAAGAAACTGCTTATGCTATGTATTGGCCTTTACTTGATGTGCATGAATTGTTCTTTTATGACATGCCGACGCATAGGAAGAGAGTTAGAATTCGTCATTGTATGATATATGTTGCTTTGTGCTCACTGCTAAATTATAAATCATTGCTAATTAAAATTGGCTTTGATATACCTTGGGATCCGGGTGGATCCATTACTTGAGCACTTTATGCCTAGCTTAATGGCTTTAAAGAAAGCACTGCCAGGGAGACAACCCGAAAGTTTTAGAAAGTCATTTTATTCTGTTGTGTGCTTTTATAAAGTTTAAAAACAAAAAAATATAGAGGGGAACTTAAAAACTTTTTCAAAAAAGAGAAGCGATTGGAAGGTTATGCATTGGAGAAGTGAGGGCCGACCTTGAACACTTGTGTTCATGCTCATGGAAATAATGTAGAATTTTTCATTGAAGTTTCTAACAAAAATAATTATCCCCTTGTACAAATCCATTGTATTATAAAAATAATGTGCAAAGATTTGCCTTTAGGATGATTAGATTGCTTGTTGGTATGTGCAGTGTAAAAACAGAAACTTTGGCTGTAGTGCGTGATTTTATATTTTTTATTGGAACGTCAAAAGTTTCTGAAATTTTTACATAGTATTGCTATGCAAAATGTTTATTTTTTAATAAGTGTTCATAATTTTTAGAGTTACAGAAGTATGGTGAATGTTCAGATTACTACAGACTGTCGTGTATTCAACAGATTCTATTTTTGATGCATTGTTTTGCTCATTTTGATGAAACTATCGATTGTATCGGTGGTATAAGCCATGGAGAAATTAATATAGTAGTTACAATGCAAAAAAAATATTAATGGGTTTGCAACAGTACTTAATGTAGTAATTTGCATTAATTATACTAATGGATCTCACGAGTTTTCTGTTAAGTTTTGTGTGGATGAAGTGATCAAAGATTGAGGAGGTCTCAATATGTGGAGAAGGAGGAGAGGCGATAGTTCAAGATTGGGGATGACCAAGGCACCCCAAGTAAATATCCAAGGATACTCAAGCATCTGAGCTTGGGGATGCCCCGGAAGGCATCCCATCTTTCTTCAACAAGTATCGGTATGTTTTCGTCTTCGTTTCGTTCACGTCATATGCGTAAATCTTGGAGCATCTTTTGTGTTTAGTTTTCACTTTTCTTTTATGCACAATGCTGGTATGAGATAGTCCATGGTTTATTTATAGAATGCTCATTGCACTTCACTTAAATCTGTTGAGTATGGCTTTATAGAATGCTTCATGTGCTTCACTTACATCATTTTGAAGTTTGGATTGCGTGTTTCTCCACATATAGAAAACCATTATTCGTAGAATGCTCTTTTGCTTCACTTATATTTATTAGAGCATGGTCTTTTGTAGAAAGAATTAACTCTCTTGCTTCACTTATATCTATTTAGAGAGTCAACATGAATTGGTCATTTGCATGGTTAGTCATGAAATCCTACATAAAACTTATGGATCACTGAATATGATATGTTTGATTCCTTGCAATAGTTTTGCCATATAGAGATGATAATATGTGGGAGGTACTAGTAAACGGTTGTGGTTAGTAAGAATATTGGTGTTAAGGTTTGTGATTCCCGAAGCATGCACATATAGTCTCTCGTTATGCTATGAAGTTGGAGCAAGATTTATTATTGATTGTCTTCCTTATGAGTGGCAGTTGGGGATGAGCGATGGTCTTTTCCTACCAATCTATCCCCCTAGGGGCATGCGTAGTAGTAATTTTCTTTGAGGGCTAATAAACTTTCACAATAAGTATATGAGTTCTTTATGACTAATGTGAGTCCATGGATTATACGCACTCTTACCTTTCCGCAATTTGCGAGCCTCTACGGTACCGTGCATTGCCCTTTCTCACCTTGAGAGTCGGTGCAAACTTCGCCGGTGCATCCAAACCCCGTGATATAATACACTCTATCACACATAAGCCTCATTATATCTTCCTCAAAATAGCCACCATACCTACCTATTTTGGCCTTTCCATACCCATTCCGAGATATATTGCCATGCAACTTCCACCGCTTCTGTTTTGATGACTTGAGCATTCATTGTCATATTGCATTGCATGATCGTAAGATAGCTAGCATGATATTTCCATGGCTTGTCCATTTTTTGATATCTCTGCTACGCTAGATCATTGCACATCCTAGTACACTGCCAGAGGCATTCATATAGAGTCATACTTTGTTCTAGGTATCGAGTTGTAATATTGAGTTGTAAGTAAATAGAAGTGTGATGATCATCATTATTCATTATTAGAGCATGTCCCAGTAAGGAAAGGATGATGGAGACTATGATTCCCCCACAAGTCGGGATGAGACTCCAGAAAAAAAGAGAAAAAAGAAAGAAACAAAAGAGATAAAGAGAGAAGGGGCATGCTAATTCCACACTTGTGCTTCAAAGTAGCACCATGTTTTTCATATAGAGAGTCTCTTATGTTGTCACTTCCATATACTAGTGGGAATTTTTCATTATAGAGTTAGATGCACACCCACTTAGTTTTCATGTTGAGCTTTCATACACTTATAGCTCTTAGTGCATCCGTTGCATGGCAATCCCTACTCCTCACGTTGATATCAATTGATGGGCATCTCCATAGCTCATTGATTAGCCGCGTTGATGTGAGACTTTCTTACCTTTTTGTCTTCTCAATATTTACCCCTATCATCATATTCTATTCCACCCATAGTGCTATATCCATGGCTTGCGCTCATCTATTGCGTGGGAGTTGAAAAAGCTGAAACGCGTTAAAAAGTATTTACCAATTTCTCATCTTGTCAACGGGGTTGTGCATGATAAATACTTTGTGTTAAGAAGATAGAGCATGACAAGACTATATGATTTTGTAGGGATAGCTTTCTTTAGCATTGATATTTTGAAAGACACGATTTTTTGTTGGGATTCCTGAGTATTAATGTCTTTATGTCAAATTATAGACTATTGCTTTGAATCACTTATGTCTTAATATTCATGCCATGATTATATATATGATCAAGATTATGGTAGGTAGCATTCCACATCAAAAAATATCTTTTTTATCATTTACCTACTCGAGGACGAGCAGGAATTAAGCTTGGGGATGCTGATACGTCTCCAACGTATCTATAATTTTTGATTGTTTCATGCCAATATTGTACAACTTTCACATACTTATGGCAACATTTTATATGATTTATTGGACTAACATATTGATCTAGTGCCCAGTGTCAGTTCCTATTTTTTGCATGTTTTTTGTTTTGCAGAATATCCATATCAAACGAAGTCCAAATGCAATAAAATTTTATGGAGAATTATTTTAGGATATATGTGATTTTTGACATGTGGAATCAACGCAAAAGGAGGCCCACAGCCCCCACAAGACACCAGGGCGGGGCCCAGGCGCGGGGTGATGGGTTGTGCTCACCTCATAAGGTGGTTGCTGCTCTACTTCGGGCGCAAGGAAGATTATATCTGGAAAAAAATCGTGTTAAAATCTCAGCGCAATCAGAGTTACGGATCTCCGGATATTTACGAAACGGTTTTCGGCCAGATCAGGGGAACGCGAAAACAGAAGAGAACAAAGAGGGAGATCCAATCTCGGAGGGGGCCCTGCCCTTCTGCCGCCATGGCAACCATGGACCAGAGGGGGAACTCTCCTCCCATCTAGGGGGGAGGCCAAGGAAGAAGAAGAAGGGGGGCTCTCTCTCCCCCTCTCTCCCAGTGGCGCAGAAACGCCGCCGGGGCAATCATTGTGTGACGGCGATCTACTCCAACAACTCCGTCATCTTCACCAACATCTTCATCACCTTCCCCCATCTATCTACAGTGGTCCACTCTCCCACAACCCGTTGTACCCTCTACTTGAACATGGTGTTTTATGCTTCATATTATTATCCAATGATATGTCGCCATCCTATGATGCTTGAGTAGATTTTTGTTGTCCTACCGGTAATTGGTGAATTGCTATGATTGGTTTAATTTTCTTGTCGTTATGTTGTTGTCCTTTGGTGCCCATCATATGAGCGTGCATGTTGATCACATCATAGGGTCAGTTGTATGTTGATAGGACTATGCATTGGAGGGCAAGGGTGACAGAAGCTTCTTCCTAAACATAGAAATTAATGCATACGGGATTGAAGGGGGACCAATATATATCTTAATGCTATTGTTGGGTTTTACCTTAATGAACGTTAGTAGTTGCGGATGCTTGCTAATAGTTCCAGTCATAAGTGCATAGAATTCCAAGTACGGGACGACATGCTAGCAGTGGCCTCTCCCACATAAAAACTTGCTATCGGTCTAGTAACGTAGTCAATTGCCAAGGGACAATTCCGCAAATCCTACCACCACCAATCCACACTCATTTTACTAAGTTAATTGTTTCTTTATCTAAACAACACCTAACTTTTATTTTCACATTCTTTATTATCTTACAAACCTATCCTACCACACCTACAAAGTACTCCTAGTTTTATTCTTGTTCTAGGTAAAGCAAACGTTAAGCGTGTGTAGAGTTGTATCGGTGGTCGATAGAACTTGAGGGAATATTTGTTCTACCTTTAGCTCCTCATTGGGTTCGACACTTTTATTTATCGAAAAGGGCTACAAACGATCCCCTATACTTGTGGGTTATCAGTGATGTGTGTGGTCCGATGAGCACAACTACCAGAGGTGGCTATCAATACTTCGTGACTTTTACCGACGACTTGAGTAGATATGGATATATCTATTTGATGAGGCACAAGTTGGGAACTTTTGAAAAGTTCAAAGAGTTTCAGAACAAGGTTGAAAATCAACTCGACAAGACTATAAAGCTTCTACGATCAGATCATGGAGGTGAGTACATGAGCCATGAGTTTGATGATCATTTGAAAAGTCGAGGTATAGTACCTCAACTCACACCTCCAGGTACGCCACAGAGAAACGGCGTGTCGGAATGGAGGAATAGGACCTTGTTGGACATGGTTTGGTTAATGATGAGCAAATCAAATTTACTCTTGTCATTCTAGGGATACGCTCTAGAAACTGCAGCTTTCACACATAACAGGGTACCATCAAAATCCGTAGACAAGACACCGCATGAGATGTGGACCGGGAAGAGTCCCCGTTTGTATTTTCTAAAGATTTGGGGTTGTGAAGCATTTGTCAAGCGACTTATGTCAGACAAGCTTACACCCAAGTTGGATAAATGCATATTCGTGGGATATCCGAGGGAAACCTTGGGATATAGCTTCTACAACCGCGAAGAAAACAAAGTGTTTGTTGCTCGGAACGGGGTTTTCCTTGATAAAGAGTTTCTCAGTCGAGACGCCAGTGGGAGGATGGTCAGACTCGAAGAAGTTCAAGGACCACTCAGGGACAACTCGGCTGGTGATGTGATCATACCGGAGTCGGTCAGGGAACCCGTAGTGGAAGCGGCACCGGAACCACGGAGGTCGGAAAGATTGCGCAGAGTGCGTGATGTATTCTTGCTAGAAAGTGATGTCTACTATGCAACTTGTTCTTGTAGACTTGTGTTGGGCCTCCAAGCGCAGAGTTTTGTAGGACAGTACCAATTTTCCCTCAAGTGGATGACCTAAGGTTTATCAATCCGTGGGAGGTGTAGGATGAAGATGGTCTCTCTCACACAACCCTGCAACCAAATAATAAAAAGTCTCTTGTGTCCCCAACACACCCAATACAATGACAAATTGTATAGGTGCACTAGTTCGGCGAAGAGATGGTGATAAAAGTGTAGTAATGATAGTAGATATTGATTTTTGTAATAGGAACAATAAAAAACAGCAAGGTAGCAATTGATAAAACAGAGCACAAACGGTATTGCAATGCTTGAAAATGAGGCCTAGGGTCCGTACTTTCACTAGTGCAACCTCTCAACAATGCTAATATAATTGGATCATATAACCATCCCTCAAAGTGCGATGAAGAATCACTCCAAAGTTCCTATCTAGTGGAGAACATAAGAATAAATTGTTTGTAGGGTACGAAACCACCTCAAAGCTATTCTTTCCGATCGATCTATCCAAGAGTTCATACTAAAATAACACCAAAGCAAATTCAGATTCGTAATGCTCAATCCAGCACAAAGAACCTCAAAGAGTGCCCCAAGATTTCTATCGGAGAAACAAAGACAAGAACGTGCATCAACCCTATGCATAGATTACCCCAATGTCACCTCGGGAATCCACGAGTTGAGTGCCAAAACATATATCAAGTGAATCAATATAATACCCCATTGTCACCACGGGTATTCGTATGCAAGACATATATCAAGTGCTCTCAAATCCATAAAAGTATTCAATCCGATAAAACGAAATCTCAAAGGGAAAACTCAATTCATCACAACAAGATAGAGAGGGGAAAACACCATATGATCCGACTATATTAACAAAGCCCGTGATACATCAAGATTGTGCATCTCAAGAACATGAGAGAGAGAGAGAGATTAAACACATAGCTACTGGTACAAACCCTTAGCCCCGAGGGTGGACTACTCCCTCCTCATCATGGTGGCCATCGGGATGATGAAGATGGCCACCGGTGATGATTTCCCCCTCCGGCGGGGTGCCGGAACGAGGTCTAGATTGGTTTTTCATGGCTACAGAGACTTGCGGTGATGGAACTTCTGATCTAGGGTTACCCCGAGGGTTTTTGGAATATTTGGTGATTTATAGGGCAAAGAGGCGGTGCGGGAGGCCACCGAGGTGGGCACAACCCACCTGGGCGCGCCTGGGCCCCCAGGCGCTCCCTGGTGGGTTGTGCCCCCTCGGGGCACCCCCCCAGGTGCTTCTCTGGCCCACTGGATGTCTTCTAGTCCAGAAAAAATCTACAAAAAGTTTCGCGGTGTTTGGACTCCATTTGATATTGATTTCCTGCGATGTAAAAAACAAGCAAAAACATCAACTGGCATGGGCACTGGGTCAATAGGTTAGTCCCAAAAAAATGATATAAAGTTGCTATAAAATGATTGTAAAACATCTAAGAATGATAATATAGCAGCATGAATACTTCATAAATTATAGATACGTTGGAGACGTATCTGCATCCCCAAGCTTAATTCCTACTCGTCCTCGAGTAGGTAAATGATAAAAGAAATAATTTATGAAGTGTGAATGCTAGCAAAGTGCACAAGTTTGATCAATGACAATTTCAATCACTTTTCCTAGCATCATAACAGCAATTCTTTCTTATAAAACTTCTCATGTTAAAGTAGCAACCAATTCACATGTTAAGGTTCAAACAATGAATTCTCTTGAAACTCAGCAACCTATGTTCTCAATCACCAAACAATTGCAATTCAACTTATTCAACAGAGTCTAAGTAAGAGCTCCACATACTCAACCATCATATAGTCTTCTATGACTGCTAACACTCACCTCATACACATGAGCAAAACGTTCCAACCGGACACATAGAAAGATAGGGGCTTATAATTTCGCCTCCCAACGTATTCACCTCAAGGGTGATGTCAACAATAATAACTCATGCCACCCATATCCAACTGGACATATGTGCCTAGATCTTTCCTCACCACATGATGCTTGCCAAAGGAGAAAAATAAAAAGGAATAGAGAGAAAAACTTTGAATCTTGCATAAAAGTAAATACATAAAAGTAAAAGATAGGCCCTTCGCAGAGGGAAGCAAAGGTTGCCATGCGCTTATTTGTTTGTATGCTCAACCCCTTAGTGCAAAAGAACGTCACGTTATATTGCCCCTTGTGATGGCAACCTTTATTATGCAGTCTGTCGCTTTTATTTCTTTACCATCACAAGTTCGTACAACGCTCAATTTTCTCTTACACTAAATGATCTTACACTTTTAGAAGCAATTTTTATTGCCTTATTGCACCGATGACAACTTACTTGAAGGATCTTACTCAATCCATAGGTAGGTATGGTGGACTCTTGAAAATAAGATTTGGGTTTAAGGGTTTCTGGATGCACAAGTAGTATCTCTACTTGGTGCGGAATTTTTGGGTAGCAAAGATGGGGGGCAAGCACCACATGTTGAAGGATCTATGACAATATAACTTCTATGTGAATATGAACAAGCATAAATCATTATGTTGTCTTCCTTGTCCAACGTCAACAATTTTGGCATATAATATTTTGATGGGGGCTCACAATCACAAAAGATTTCCAAGATAGTGTATTTGCATGTGAAAGTTCTCTTCCTTCTACTAATCATTCATGAATTGCTTGTATGACCAATATTGTGATTGTCAAGCCTCAAAAGATTTCACTTTCTAAACCCAATGTGAAGCTACCACTAGGCATGATATGAACATATAATTTCAACTTCATGATATTCAATTCATTCAACAATTTACTCATAGGATATAAGTGAAGCACAAGAGTAAATGACAAGCTACTCCAAAAAGATATAAGTGAAGATCAAGCGAGTAGTTAAGTAAATAGGTAGCTAATTGTGGACTCCCTCTTATTTAAAAACTTTCAGATCTAAGTATTTTATTAAAACAACAAGCAAAAAAAAAACAAAATGACATTCCAAGAATAGCACAACTCATGTGAAGAAGCAAAAACTTAGGCTCAACCGATACTAACCGATAATTGTTGATGAAGAAAGGTGGGATGCCTACCAGGGCATCCCCAATCTTAGATGCTTGAGACTTCTTAAAATATTATCTTGGGATGCCTTGGGCATCCCCAAGCTTGAGCTTTTGTATCTCCTTAATTCCTTTTATATCACGGTTTCCGTAAATCTTAAAAACTTCATACACACAAAACTCAACAAGAACTCGTGAGATAAGTTAGTATAAACCAATGCAAAAACCTTATCATTCTCTACTGTAGCAAATCACAAAAATATTATTCAACATTGAATACTAAATGCCTCTGCATATTTAATACTTCCATCCTCAAATAGAATCATTAAACAAGCAAACATATGCAAACAATGCAAACATAACAGCAATCTGCCAAAACAGTATAGTCTGTAAATAATAGAAGAGTATCAATACTTATTTAACTCCAAAAATTATGAAAATTTACCAAACTGTATAAAATTTATCAGAGCTTATTGTGCAAAAAGTTTCAACATTTTATCACATTCTGACTTTTCTCGGGAATTTTTGCAACATCGATAAACTTTCTGTTTTGAAACAGCAACTCATATACTTGCAAAATAAGCATGGTAAAGGCTATCCTTGACATTTTTATTGAAAAGAAAGATGCAAAACATTATTATAAATAACAGAAAGCAAATCCTAACAAGAAAATGATGCTCCAAGGAAAACACATATCATGTGACGAATAAAAATGTAGCTCCAAGTGAGGTTACCGATAATGTTGGAGACGAAAGAGGGGATGCCTTCCGGGGCATCCCCAAGCTTAGTTGCTTGGATATTCCTTGAATATTACCTTCAGGTGCCTTGGCCATCCCCAAGATTAGGGTCTTGTCACTCCTTATTCTCCTCATATCGACATCTCACCCAAAACTTGAAAACTTCAATCACACAAAACTTAACGGAACTTCGTGAGATGCATTAGTATAATAAAGACAAATCATTCACTTTGGTACTGTCAAGATAAGATTCATAATTGTTTACACATAATGCCTACTGTACTCTACAATTTTCACAATTTATAATAAGCAATATAAGCCATGGAAACCATAAAAGCAAGCAAACTATGCATAGCAAACAGAATCTGTCAAAAACAGAACAGTATGTAAAGATCTGAATTAAGGTCATACTTATGTAACTCCAGAAATTCTGAAAACTAAGGAAAACGTAGAAAATTTGTATACCCATCAACTGTAAAAAATTCAGAATTTTTCCACGTTCTAGTAAAATACAGGAATTTCTGCACTGGACGCAAAAGTTTATGTTTTTGCACAGAATCAAGTCAACTATCATCCACACTATCCCAAAGGCTTTACTTGGCACTTTATTGAAAAAAAAGCTATAAAACAAGATTACTACAGTAGCCTAACCATGTGAACACACAAAAACAGTAGGTAAAAGTGTTGGGTTGTCTCCCAACAAGCGCTTTTCTTTAATGCCTTTTAGCTAGGCATGATGATTTCAATGATGCTCATACAAAAGATATGAATTGAAACATGCAAGAGAGCATAATGAATCACATGGCAAGCACATTTAAGCCTAACCCACTTCCTATGCATAGGGATTTTGTGAACAAACAATTTATTGGGGCAAGAATCAACTAGCATAGGAAGGCAAAATAAGCGTAGCTTCAAAACTTTCAACATAAAGAGAGGAAACTTGATATTATTGCAATATGTAAAAGCATATGTTCCCCTCTCATAATAATTTTCAGTAGCATAATGAATACAACAATATAACTATCACATAAAGCATTCTTTTCATGATCCACAAGCATAGAAATTTTATTACTCTCCACATAAGCAAATTTATTCTCATGAATAGTAGTGGGAGCAAACTCAACAAAATAACTATCATGTGATTGGAAATTAAAATCATGATGACAAGTTTCATGGTTATCATTATTCAATATAGCATATATGTCATCACCATAATCATCATATATAGGAACTTTGTTGTCATGATCAATTGAAACCTCTTCCAAAATAGTGGATTCGTCACTAAATAAAGTCATGACCTCTCCAAATCCACTTTCATAATTATCACAATAAGATTCAACACCCTCCAAAATAGTGGGATCATTAGTACCTAGAGTTGACACTCTTCCAAACCCACTTTCATCAATATAATCGTCATAAATAGGCGGCATGCCACCATTATAACAAATTTGCACATCAAAACTTGGGGGACTAAAAATATCATCTTCATCAAACATAGCATCCCCAAGCTTGCAGCTTTGCATATCATTAGCATCATGGATATTCAAAGAATTCATACCAACAATATTGCAATCATGCTCATCATTCAAAGATTTTTTGTCAAACATTTTATAGAATTCTTCTTCTATCAATTGAGCACAATTTTCCTTTCCATCATTTTCACGAAAGACATTATAGAGATGAATAATATGATGCAACCTCAATTCCATTTTTTTAGTTTTATTTTTATAAACCAAACTAGTGATAAAACAAGAAACTAAAAGATTCAATTGCAAGATCTAAAGATATACCTTCAAGCACTCACCTCCCCGGCAACGGCGCCAGAAAAGATCTTCATCGACGGGATGTGAGTGCCGCTTACCTAACCTCCCCGGCAACGGCGCCAGAAAAGAGCTTGATGTCGACTACACAACTTGTTCTTGTAGACTTGTGTTGGGCCTCCAAGCGCAGAGTTTTGTAGGACAGTAGCAATTTTCCCTCAAGTGGATGACCTAAGGTTTATCAATCAGTGGGAGGTGTAGGATGAAGATGGTCTCTCTCAAACAACCCTGCAACCAAATAATAAAAAGTCTCTTGTGTCCCCAACACACCCAATAGAATGGCAAATTGTATAGGTGCACTAGTTCGGTGAAGAGATGGTGATAAAAGTGTAGTAATGATAGTAGATATTGATTTTTGTAATAGGAACAATAAAAAACAGCAAGGTAGCAATTGATAAAACAGAGCACAAACGGTATTGCAATGCTTGAAAATGAGGCCTAGGGTCCGTACTTTCACTAGTGCAACCTCTCAACAATGCTAATATAATTGGATCATATAACCATCCCTCAAAGTGCGATGAAGAATCACTCCAAAGTTCCTATCTAGTGGAGAACATACGAATAAATTGTTTGTAGGGTACGAAACCACCTCAAAGCTATTCTTTCCGATCGATCTATCCAAGAGTTCGTACTAAAATAACACCAAAGCACATTCAGATTTGTAATGCTCAATCCAACACAAAGAACCTCAAAGAGTGCCCCAAGATTTCTATCGAAGAAACAAAGACAAGAACATGCATCAACCCCTATGCATAGATTACCCCAATGTCACCTCGGGTATCCGCGAGTTGAGTGCCAAAACATATATCAAGTGAATCAATATAATACCCCATTGTCACCACGGGTATTCGTATGCAAGACATATATCAAGTGCTCTCAAATCCATAAAAGTATTCAATCCGATAAAACGAAATCTCAAAGGGAAAACTCAATTCATCACAACAAGATAGAGAGGGGAAAACACCATATGATCCGACTATATTAACAAAGCCCGCGATACATCAAGATTGTGCATCTCAAGAACACGAGAGAGAGAGAGAGATTAAACACAAAGCTACTGGTACAAACCCTCAGCCCCGAGGGTGGACTACTCCCTCCTCATCATGGTGGCCGCCGAGATGATGAAGATGGCCACCGGTGATGATTTCCCCCTCCGGCAAGGTGCCGGAACAGGGTCTAGATTGGTTTTTCGTGGCTACAGAGACTTGCGGCGGCGGAACTTCTGATCTAGGGTTACCCCGAGGGTTTTTGGAATATTTGTGATTTATAGGGCAAAGAGGCGGTGCGGGAGGCCACCTACACACCTGGGTGCGCCTGGGCCCCCAGGCGCGCCCTGGTGGGTTGTGCCCCCCTCGGGGCACCCCCCAGGTGCTTCTCTGGCCCACTGGATGTCTTCTGGTCCATAAAAAATCTACAAAAAGTTTTGCGGTGTTTGGACTCCGTTTGATATTGATTTCCTACGATGTAAAAAACAAGCAAAAACAGCAACTGGCACTGGGCACTGGGTCAATAGGTTAGTCCCAAAAAAATGATATAAAGTTGCTATAAAATGATTGTAAAACATCCAAGAATGATAATATAACAGCATGAATACTTCATAAATTATAGATACGTTGGAGACGTATCAGAAAGCGATGCGCCTGCTGATACGTCCATTTTGCATCATGTTTTTATGTTCATATTTATTGCATTATGGACTGTTATTTCACTTTATGATACAATTCTTATGCTTTTTCACTCTTAATTTACAAGATTTACATGAAGAGGGAGAATGCCGGCAGCTGGAATTCTGGACCGAAAAGGAGCAAATCTGAGATACCTATTCTGCACAACTCCAAATGTCCTGAAACTTTACGGAGAATTGTTTTGGAATATATAAAAAATATTGGGCGAAGAAATAACAGAAGGGGACCCACCAGGTGGCCACAAGCCTGGGGGGCGCGCCCTACCCCCCAGGGTGCGCCCCCTGAGCTTGTGGGCCCCCTGGCCAGCCCCCGGTGTCCATCTTCTGCTATATGGAGGCTTTTGACCTAAAAAATCATAAGGAGGCTTTTGGGACAAAGCGTCGCCGTCTCGAGGTGGAATCTGGGCAGAAGCAATCTAGGGCTTCGGCAAAGCGATTCTGCCGGGGAAACTTCCCTCCGGGAGGGGGAAATCAAAGCCACCGTCATCACCAATGATCCTCTCATCGTGGGAGGGTCAATCTTCATCAACATCTTCACCAGCACAGTCTCCTCTCAAACCCTAGTTCATCTCTTGTATTCAATCTTTGCCTCACAACCTTAGATTGGCACCTGTGGGCTGCTAGTAGTGTTGATTACTCTTTATAGTTGATGCTAGTTGGTTTATTTGGTGGAAGATCATATGTTTAGATCCTTAATGATATTTATTACCCTCTGATCTTGAAGATGAACATGCTTTGTGAGTAGTAACATTTGTTCCTGAGGACATGGGAAAAGTCTAGTTATAAGTAATCATGTGAATTTGGTATTCGTTCGATATTTTGATGAGATGTATGTTGCCTTTCCTCTAGTGGGGTTATGTGAACGTTGACTGCATGACACTTCACCATGATTTGGGCCTAGGGGAAGGCATTGGGAAGTAGCAAGTAGATGATGGGTTGCTAGAGTGACAAAAGCTTAAACCCTAGTTTATGCGTTGCTTCGTAAGGGGCTGATTTGGATCCACGTGTATAATGATATGGTTAGATTTATCTTAATTCTTCTTTCATAGTTGCGGATGCTTACGAGAGGGGTTAACCATAAGTGGGAGGCTTGTCCAAGTAAGGACAACACCCAAGCACCGGTCCACCCACATATCAAATTATCAAAGTAGCGAACACGAATCATATGAGCATGATGAAAACTAACTTGACGATAGTTCCCATGTGTCCTCGGGAGCGCTTTGCTTGATATAAGAGTTTGTCCAGGCTTATCCTTTGCTATAAAAAGGTTGGCCCACCTTGTTGCACCTTTGTTACAATTATTACTTGTTAACCGTTACGAATTACCTTGCCACCAAACTACCAGTTACTGATAATTTCACTGCTTGCAGAAAATACCTTACTGAAAACCGCTTGTCATTTCCTTCTGCTCCTCGTTGGGTTCGACACTCTTTCTTATCGAAAGGACTATGATTGATCCCCTATACTTGTGGGTCATCAAGACTCTTTTCTGGCACCGTTGCCGGGGAGTGAAGCGCCTTTGGTGAGTGGAATTTGGTAAGGAAACATTTATATTATGTGCTGGAATTTATTGTCACTTGTCACTATGGAAAATAATCCTTTGAGGGGCTTATTTGGGATATCTTCACCTTGACCGGAAGAACAAAGAGTTGCTCCTCAACCTACTACACCTACTAAAAATATTTATTATGAAATTCCTTTGGGTATGATAGAGAAACTGCTAGCTAATCCTTATACAGGAGATGGAACACTACATCCTGATATGCATCTAATCTATGTGGATGAAGTTTGTGGATTATTTAAGCTTGCAGGTTTACCCGGAGATGAAGTCAAGAAGAAGGTCTTCCCTTTATCTTTGAAGGTAAAGGAATTGACATGGTATAGGCTATGTGATGATATTGGGGCTTGGAATACAACCGATTGAAATTGGAATTTCATCAGAAGTTTTATCCTATGCATCTGGTTCATCATGATCGGAATTATATATATAATTTTTGGCCTCGTGAAGGAGAAAGTATCTCTCAAGCTTGGGGGAGGCTTAAGTCAATGTTATATTCATGCCCCAATCATGAGCTCTCAAGAGAAATTATTATTCATAATTTTTATGCTCAGCTTTCTCGTAATGATCAATCCATGCTCGATACTTCTTGTACTGGTTTTTTATGAAGAAAACTATTGAATTGAGATGGGATCTTTTGGAAAGAATTAAATGCAACTCTGAAGATTGGGAGCTCGACGAAGGTAAGGAGTCAGGTATAAAGCTTGAATTTGATTGTGTTAAAACTTTTATGGATACCGATGCTTTTCATAATTTTAGCACTAAATATGGACTTGACTCTGAGATAGTAGCTTCTTTCTGTGAATCATTTGCTACTCATGTTGATCTCCCTACGGACAAGCGGTTTAAATATCATCCTCCCATTGAAGTAAAAATAGTAGAACCCATTGAAGCTAGAGAAGAAACGACTACTTATAATGTTGATCCAGTTATTCCTACTGCTTACATTGAGAAACCACATGTTCCTGTTAGGATAAAAGAACATGCTAAAGCTTCAGTTGTGGTTCGCAAGAGTTATACAAGAACACCTACACCCTCTAAACAAATTAAAGTTGAACCTAATGTTGCTATGGTTAAAGATCTCTTGGTTGAAAATATTGATGGGCATGTTATTTATTTCTGTGATGAGACTACTAGAATCATTAAACCTGATGAAAAAGATAAAGATAGACCTGTTGTTGGCATGCCTGTTGTCTCTTTTAAAATAGGAGATCATTGTTATCATGGCTTATGTGATTTGGGTGCTAGTGTGAGTGCTATCCCGTTTACTTTATATCAAGAAATTATGAATGATATTGCACCTGCTGAGATAGAAGATATTGATGTTACTATTAAACTTGCGAATACAGATACTATTACACCACTTGGGATTGTTAGAGATGTTGAAGTCTTGTGTGGGAAGATAAAATACCCTACTGATTTTATAGTTCTTGGTTCCACACAAGATGATTTTGTCCCATTATATTTGGTAGACCTTTCCTGAATACTGTTAATGCTAAGATTGATTGCACTAAGGAAACGGTCAGTGTGAATTTTGGTGATGTGTCTCATGAGTTTAATTTCTCCAAATTCCATAGATAACCTCATGATAAAGAATTTCCTAGTAAGGATGAAATTATTGGTCTTGCTTCTATTTATGTGCCTCCTACTGATCCTTTAGAACAATAATTGCTAGACCATGAAAATGATATGCATATGAATGAAAGAAATGAAATAGATGAGATATTATTTAAGCAAATGCCTATTTTGAAACACAACTTACTTGTTGAAACTCTTGGAGATCCTCTGCCACCCAAGAGTGATCCTATGTTTGAGCTTAAAAAATTACCTGATACTTTGAAATATGCTTATCTTGATGAAAAGAAGATATATCATGTTATTATTAGTGCTAACCTTTCAGAGCATGAAGAAAAGAGATTATTGAAAACTCTGAGGAAGCACCGTGCCGCTATTGGATATACTATTCATGATCTTAAGGGCATTAGTCCCACTCTATGTCAGCATAAAACTAATATGGAACCTGATGCTAACCCAGTTGTTGATCACCAGTGACGGTTAAATCTGAAGATGAAAGAAGTAGTAAGAAATGAAATATTAAAGCTTCTGGAAGCAGGTATAATCTATCCTATTGCTGATAGTAGATGGGTAAGTCCTGTTCATTGTGTCCCTAAGAAGGGAGGTATTACTGTAGTTCCTAATGATAAAAATGAACTTATTCCACAAAGGATTATCACAGGTTATAGAATGGTAATTGATTTTAGAAAATTAAACAAAGCTACTAGGAAAGATCATTACCCCCTACCTTTTATTGATTAAATGCTAGAAAGACTATCAAAACATACACATTTTTTCTTTCTAGATGGATACTCTGGTTTTTCCCAAATACCTGTGTCATAAGAGGATCAAGAAAAAACTACCTTTACATGCCCTTTTGGTACTTTTGCTTATAGACGTATGCCCTTTGGTTTATGCAATGCACCTGCTACCTTTCAAAGATGTATGACTGCTATATTCTCTGACTTTTGTGAAAAGATTGTTGAGGTTTTCATGGATGATTTTTCCGTATACGGAACTTCTTTTGATGATTACTTAAGCAACCTTGATCGAGTTTTGCAGAGATGTGAAGAAACTAATCTTGTCTTGAATTGGGAGAAGTGCCACTTTATGGTTAATGAAGGTATTGTCTTGGGGCATAAAATATCCTAACGAGGTATTGAAGTTGATAAAGCTAAAGTTGATGCAATTGAAAAAAATGTCATGTCCTAAAGATATCAAAGGTATAAGAAGCTTCCTAGGTCATGCTGGTTTCTATAAAAGATTTATTAAAGACTTTTCTAAAATTTCTAGGCCTCTTACTAATCTTTTGCAAAAAGATGTTCCATTCATTTTTTATGATGATTGTTTAGAAGCCTTTGAAATACTTAAGAAAGCCTTAATCTCTGCACCAATTGTTCAACCACCTGATTGGAACCTACCCTTTGAAATTATGTGTGATGCTAGTGATTATGTTGTTGGTGCTGTTCTAGGAAAAAGAGTTGATAAGAACTTAAATGTTATCCATTATGCTAGTTAAACTCTCGACAGTGCCCAAAGAAATTATGCTACCACTGAAAAAGAATTCTTAGCAGTTGTGTTTGCTTGTTATAAATTCAGATCTTACATTGTTGATTCCAAAGTAATAGTTCACACTGATCAGGCTGCTATTAAATACCTTATGGAAAAGAAGGATGCTAAACCTAGACTCATTAGGTGGGTTCTCTTGCTACAAGAATTTGATTTACATATTACTGATAGGAAAGGAGCTGAGAACCCCGTAGCAGACAACTTGTCTAGGTTAGAAAATATTCTTGATGACCCACTACCTATTGATGATAGCTTTCCTGATGAACAATTAGCTGTCATAAATGCTTCTCGTAGTACTCCTTGGTATGCAGACTATGCCAATTATATTGTTGCTAAATTTATACCACCTAGTTTCACATACCAACAAAAGAAAAAAATCTATGATTTAAGACATTACTTCTGGGATGACCCACACCTTTATAAAGAAGGAGTAGATGGTGTTATTAGACGTTGTATACCTGAGCATGAATAGGAACAAATCCTACGCAAGTGTCACTCCGAGGCTTACGGAGGACACCATGCTGGAGATAGAACTGCACACAAGGTACTACAATCTGGTTTTTATTGGCCTACTCTTTTCAAAGATGCTCGTAAGTTTGTCTTGTCTTGTGATGAATGCCAAAGAATTGGTAACATAAGTAGGCATCAGGAAATGCCTATGAATTATTCACTTGTTATTGAACCATTTGATGTTTGGGGATTTGATTATATGGGACCTTTTTCTTCCTCTAATGGGTATACTCATATTTTCGTTGCTGTTGATTACGTTACTAAGTGGATAGAAGCTATTCCAACTAGCACTGCTGATCACAACACCTCTATCAAAATGCTTAAAGAAGTTATTTTCCCGAGGTTTGGAGTCCCTAGATATTTAATGACTGATGGTGGTTCACAATTTATTCATGGTGCTTTCCGTAAATTGCTTGCTAAGTATGATGTTAATCATAGAATTGCATCTCCATATCATCCTCAGTCTAGTGGTCAAGTAGAATTAAGTAATAGAGAAATAAAAGGTGCCGATGGTTGCACGATACAAATACTCTGGACAGCCTAGTTCGGTACTGGTCACCATGGGTACACACCCGCGGGGTCTATTCCATTTGCAAGGACCCCTATCGAGTCAACCCGCTCAGCCAACTAGATATGCTCAAAATCATTAGAAGGGGATATTCGAATCTGTCAGGTCAATTTAGCAGTTTGATTGCAACGGCAGTGTTAAAGCATTACACAACCTACTATTCACTTAAAGGTGCCGAGAGACGAAACGATCAGAACATTGGACAACGACCTCGGAGCATGTGAGAATCAGTTAAAGGATAGCCTGCCGTGAACAAGATCTTTCTGCCAGAACCACCATCAGTCAAGTCTGCAGAAAATACCGTTATAAGGTCATACACCTTTACGCTAATCACGACAGGTGACAGTCAAATATTTGGTAGGAATTTTACACCTGAGACAGCGAACAGATCCAAGATGACTCAGCAAACCGTGCGAGAAGTCAGATTCCACCAGGAGAACAGTACGATTCACAGTACTATTTTGAACCTGGAAGACACACAGCCATTTGAAGCCACCCAATGCAATGAGTAAGAGATTTCGTGACCACCAAGAGAATCTGTTCACAACTCAATGGACGGTCATTCGTATTGGACTTCGTCACAACACGTCCATGAGGAACTACTCCCGGACATGCAAGAAGGGCATGTGATTCAGCCAGTATGATCCATTGCACCCAGATAAGTCAACAGAGATAAAAGGCATGAAGTCGGAGTAACATATGAGGTAAGATTTGCCAGAAAAAGGATCTAGTAAAGCAAACCACACTGAAGCCAGGCAGTGAGTCAGATAAAATCTGGCGGGAGCATTATACAAAGGCAAAAAGGAAACCCGAGTTGGAAATGGTTTCCTCAAGTGGGAATATTCATGTTTGACCTCTGAGCAACCAAATCTCGAGGACGAGATTTCTTTAAGAGGGGTAGGTTTGTAACACCCTGGATTTTGCCCATTCTTTTTCTTTTGATTTTGGTTTGGATTTGCCTTTTTGTGGCTCAGTGGTCTTGCAACCTGGAGGGATCAACCTCGATTCCTCTCCCCAGTGGCTTGTCATTATCAAAACCATCCCAAGACCCTGTCTTTCCATCTTGGACCAATCCCAATATTTTTTGGGAATACTGTTTTTTCTATTAAAGGAATAACCCTGTCTGCCCTGGGTTGTGAAGCAACCCACATTTATATCATTCCAAAAATTCCCATAAATGGTTTGGGTCATATCTTCCTCCGATATGTCAAAATCCTTCCTTGCCATGTTCAAAAATATTTCACCAATATTCCTTTTCTGGTTCTGCCCTAGCTGTGAAGTTGAGAAGCAAGTACCCTTTATATTTGCTTGCTTGCTCTCAAAAATTTTGTGCACTCTTTCCTATCCATATCATTGCCACATGCCAAAATTCAACTCAATTTAGCTAGTAAATCTTTCTCGGCAAATTTCCAAAGTTTCTGTGTAACCAGAAGCTTGGTGAAGGAAGTGCTAGCTAGGTTGATCCAAATGAGTTGAAACTTTTCCATGATCTCAATATGCTCAAATTAACACTCTACACAAGATTTGAGCATCATCCCAGCATCTATGTGAGCACACCTTCCAATCTTTGTTTCTGGTCATTATTTTGGGTTGTGAAGCAACTATATTTTATGTTGCTCCATAATTTCTGAAATTTTGCAAGGACATTCTCCTACTTTTATAACACCTCTCCACCAAATTTGAGCTCATTTCATCTACTCAATAATTCCCTAGAATTTTCCTAAGATTCTGTCCAATGGGATGTTGTGTGAAGGAAGTACCATTTTGGTTTATCCAAATGGTATGAAATTTATACAGTATCCTCATATGCCAAAATAGTTAGCCTCCTAAAAAATTCAGCTCAATCCAAGCAAGTATGTGAGTGCCACTTCATACTTTGCATTTCTGACTAGTAGGGTCCATTCTACAGCAAGTGTCCTCAGTTCTTATCCAAATGGCCCCAAATTTTACCAGGGCTTTTACCCTGGTAGATCATTGCTCCATGCCAAATTCTAGCTCATTTCACTCATGGATCTACCCAGAAACAACTACAAACACCTTGCTATCAAGAACTTCTTCAGCAAGTTTCCCTCCCCTTAGAGCCTCCCAGATGGTTCCATCCACATAGATCCTCTATTTGAGCAGTGAGGGAGCTGTTGGACAAGATTGGACAGGTAGGAGAGTGCCAGAGCTTGTAGTGCATGTGGTGACCATGCCACGGCCGTGCAGAAATGGCGCACTGGGTACTGACCTTGTCGGATAGCTCTCTCCGGCCAGCTCCGGCTTGTCCGAGCTTGTCTAACGGCCTCGGGGAGTCGACGTAGCCCCTCTCCCGCACCTTCCCCTCCTCTTTCTCCCTCCTCACACCACGGCGATCGCGGCCGCAGCCACTGTCATGCCTGTGACTTGCCAGCGTCGTTTTCCTCTCTGTCTTCTTCTCTCTCGATCTCTCTCGAGCGCACTCGAAGCCCCTGCCCTTCCCATGAAGCCTCTCGACACCACAAATGGCCAGCCACGTTGCCCCGGAGCTCCAGTATGCGGCTAAGCTCGCCACCGCGGCCGAGCTTATCCAGCGAGCTCGCCGCGGCTATAAAAGGCCCACGAGCCTCTCCCGTCCTCACCAACCTCTCCACCACACTCCGCTGGTCTTCCCCGAATGCTCCTCTTGTCCCAGGAGCCCCCCTTGCCTCCAACCGCCGCCATGGCCACCGCCCGGCTCCGCCTAAATTGGCGGAGTGCCGCACCTCCCTTTCCCTCTACTCACCACCAGAAGGTCCCCAGAGCCCAGCGAACCTCCCCCTCTTCTCAGCCCGTCGCTGGAGCACCCCTAGCGCCGTGACCGCGAGCCCCCTCCAACACTCATAGCCGCCGTCCGCTACAGTCGAGGCTGCGCTCGCTCCGATGCATCTCGACGAGCGTGAGGAGTCTAGGCGGGAGCGCCTTGTCTTCCCGATCTCGCTGGTGTGCTAGGCGTCGTCGGAGACGACTCAGGTTGCCAGAACGGCCGATGCCGGTAGCACCCCTCCCCTGCTCCTCCTCTTTCCCGTGCGGGGAACGGGCAAGGAGGAAGAAGGAGGCGACCCTGCAGGCGGGCCCCGCCCGTCAGCTGCCCGTGGCCCGGCCCCGCCACTACTAGAATCAGGATCTTTGCCGTCAGCCAGCTCTTTGCCGTCTGCTAGCTGACGGCAAAGAAGGTCTTTGCCATCAGCTTAGAGAAAGCTGACGGCAAAGAAAGAGCGGACGGCAAAGAACGTGTTTGCCGTCAGCCTGCTCTTTGCCGTCAGCTAGCTGACGGCATAGAATCTTTGCCGTCTGCTAGCAGACGGCAAAGAGGGTGGGTGGCCCACTAACGAGAACGACCTAACAGCCACTTTCTTTGCCGTCTTCTAGCAGACGGCGAAGAGCCCGAAAGCAGACGGCAAAGAAAATAACCTAAGGTATCTAACGGCCGCCCCCGCCCCCGGCAGACGGCAAAGAAGAAACGCATGCCACAGATCGATCCCACGGATCGATGACTTGGCACACACCCACCCACGACCCACACAGCCCCGGGCCCCACCCACGATGCACACACGCCCAACCCACGCACACACACACCCACATTGGATCCCATCTCTCTCGCCTTCCTCAATCCCCTTTCTCCACCCCACGCTGCCGCCAGACTCCGATGATCCCCGCCGTTCCCTACCGCCCAGCTCTCCTCCCTGAGGTCACCTCTCCCCGCTCACCATCTCCACCGACCGGTTTCTCTTCTTGCCCAAGAGAGCCGCGCGATGGAGCTGTCGTCTGCTTTCGAGGAGCGCGTCCGGCGGATGGAGGACGCGCGCAACCACTCCATGTCCCGTCTCCAAGCCGAGAAGGAGATCCAGGCCGCCAAGGCCGCCGCCGCCCGTCGCCTCGAGCGGCGCCACCTCCTCCTCGAGCGCCGCGCCATGGACCTCTCCTCCCGTGCCCTCGCCGCCCGCGCCGACATCGACGCCACCCACGCGCGCCGCCTCACCGTCGCCCGTGACATCAGCTCGACCAACGGCGAGATCGAGGACACGCAGCGGAAGGCGGAGGAGTGGGATCGCTTCTACGAGTCCAAGAGGAAGGAGATGGAGAAGTTCCGGGCGATGTCGCAGCAGTTCGAGGCGGGAGCTCGTCAGGAAGTGCAGAGGCTCAAGGCCTCTGTGTCTCAACTACAGGCAGCCCTGCAGGAGCTGCAGAGCAGCGGGTTGCACTCGGACGACGCCGGGATCGGGGCTGTGGAAGCCAGGAAGGCCGACCTCATGGCTAAGAAGGCCAAGCTGGACGAGACCCTGGCTGCAACCCGCCAGTTCAGAGCACTGCTTCGGCAGCAGCACCAGAAAGCCTTCGCGTCACAGGTTAGGGATCAAAAGGCAGCACAAAACTAACTATTTATGTGGTACAAGCAAAACGACATTCATTAGCTAGCTCATCAATCGATTCGGATTAAGGATGCAATGCAAGTGTGGCGGGCTAGTGGACAGTAACATAGTAGTACAAATGTAGTGTTACTTTTAGGAAAATGTTGAGCAAATTTTGAACTAATGGATGAGTTTCGTGGGACAAAGCGGGCTGCCACTTGCACTCCTACTACTGATGAAACGAACTTCAAATGTCTCTACATGCAGATACATGCTTTTTATTTCAGTCTTGTTTAGAGGAGGCCCCAGCGGCGTCGAGCTGCTGTTGCTGCGGGCACAGCGACGTCGGCGTGGTCGGGATGGTCGCAGCCCTTCAAGATTCTCAACGGCGGCATCTCGGCGCTGATGGCGGAGTCAACGGTGAGCATCGGCGGGTACAGGTTCAGATCATCCATGAATTGGTAGTTATTGGTCATATTTAGTTGCATTTTGGTCAGTCCGGTTGTGGCTATGGAGCACTTCTTTTGGTCATATGCTAGATCTGTCATGTAGGAGTATTTGGCAATGGATATTTGCTCATACAGAATTTTGATAATCAACTAGGAATTACAATTAGAATCAAAGCAATGCTACTTGTACTCCTTTCATGAAAAAAAAGGCTACTCGTAGGACCCTTGTAGGAGACCATCCTCAAGATCGACGAGAAGATGAGGTCTGGACCCTTGTAGGAGACCATCCTCAAGCAGCGCCAGATGTAAGTTGACTGCTTCAAACCCAATCCGTGCTTGCTCCT
The DNA here is from genome assembly GCA_011799875.1 of Thinopyrum elongatum. NCBI lineage: Eukaryota > Viridiplantae > Streptophyta > Magnoliopsida > Poales > Poaceae > Thinopyrum > Thinopyrum elongatum. Next base: position 573,190,881 of record CM022298.1, on the reverse strand, counting down.
CTTAATCAACTAGATTATATTAATTAATACTAGCTACTGAACTTCTTGGATTATGTTACCAATTTTGATGATGGGCATCCAGCTATTATATTAGTAATTTGATTTTGGTAGTACCGTTGAATTTGTTTGCTGCTATTCATTTATGTATGTGAAGGAATTGGATAATGTGCTCTTTTTTTGTTTGCAAAATGAAGGACGTTGCATCTAGGTAGTGGGAATAGTTAGTCCTTGCTATCAATAGTAGTAGCATTATTCACTGTTGAGTGTGAGGGAATTTGATGATCATCTACTTTTTCCTCTCATCTACTTCTAATGTTTTCCCTAAAAGTGACACGTGATCTTCCTTTATTTTTCTTTAGCTGATAGTATGATAACTGCTTGCTTGGCAGAAGTCATGGTTGTGTTGTTTCTTAGGTAAATAAAGAAACTGAGATTTAGTTTGATTTGGAGCGCCTCTTGTTGTATCACGGTTCCTTCTCTTAGAGCTGTACTTGTACAGCAGGTTTTGGATTGGGAGGGGAAAATGCTCTTCTTTCAGTCTCTGTTGAAGTCAAACCCATCCATGCAAAATCTGTACTGTAGTAGAATTAATGTAGATGAATATATATGCCTTGCAGTTTTATCGTGCATGCCATTCAACTAACTTGCTCTTGTCCATGCAGATGGAGTAGGAGGACGAGCAGCAGCAGCAAATCAGCCTGATGATGACGGGGTGCGGGAGGCAATGGTGATCATGCTGATGGCATGAAGAAGGCTGATGACCATAACCTGGACCTGTTGGCATTTAGAGATGGCAAACACAGGTGGCGTGGAGAGAGCAACCTGGACCACCCACCTCCCTTGCCTTTTTAATTTTGGTTGTGGTGGTTGCATCACCGGTGCGGTCGCAAATCAGTATATACTGTGCTTGTGGAGTTGGGTCTGGACTGCAGTGTCCATCCAGTAGGTTAGGTGCTGTTGCTGCTAGATCCCATGATGCTCACCTAAGTTTTGTGTTATGTGGAGGCCAACCTTTGTGATCTTATTTGTCGACACTTGTGTGATCTTGTCTTACTTTGTGATACATGTCGTATGATATATATATGTTTTTATGGATGATCTTGTGATGTTCTTATTTTCCTGTGGTCTGTGTTGATATTTGTGATATATGCATGGGCTATACATATGAATATGAATTGCTGAACATACTGTAAATCAATGACAGAGATGGCAAAGAAGGAGATTTGCCGTCTGTGCATCTGGACACTTTGGACACTTTGCCGTCTGCTGGCAGACGGCAAAGACCTTTGCTTCTTTGCCGTCTGCCAGTAGACGGCAAAGCACACCGTTAGACACCTAACGGACCTAACCTGCCACGTGTGCCGTCCAGGCTCTTTGCCGTCTGCTGGCGGACGGCAAAGACCATTTCATCTTTGTCGTCCGCCAGCAGACGGCAAAGAACCCTTTGCCATAGCCTATTCAGCCGGACCTGTTGCCGTCTGCTGGCGGACGGCAAAGGCCTTTGCCATTCGCCGGGCATGCCTTTGCCGTCAGCCATGGCAGACGGCAAAGTGCCTGATTCCTGTAGTGCGCACCTGCTGACTGGGATAAGTGGAGGCGTACTCCTCTGGAGTACGTTTCCCAGCTAAGGAAGCGTATTTTCATATAATGCGCTTTCTGTTTTATCAGTTAGGGGCTAGTTGTGAAGATTTTTTTCCGATTAGTCCCTGAACTTCGTCGGGCTATATCTTTTTACTCACAACTCTGATTGAGCCCCTCTGAGAGAGAACTGTTTTCGGCAACTCTTTCCGCGGACTCTCCACACTTCTTCCCGATGGTTCCTTCATCCCCAGGCAAGCCACAACTCTCATTTGCATAATTGCATTGCAATATCATAGTTAAACTAATTATTTTAATAGCAAGTATGATTACTTGTAAAGTGGATTAGATTATGAAATGCTTAAGTAAATTCTTGAATGGGTGACTACCATGTTGAGGATTGGATTTTTAGTAGTTTGCCCACTTGATGATGCCATGACATTGTTGGATTAAGAGATTACTGTCTATGATTATTTTGGGTTTCATCCGGTAGTTTGTTGGTATGAATTAGTGGCAGTGGCTTAAGCATAATGGTTATTGGATTACTAGTTGGTTAATGTTTTGACTCGGATTAGTATGAGATCGGAGTGTCAGCTATGACGGAAAGATTATTCGGGGATAAGATACTTCATGGTTGATCGAGAGTCACCTGTCCGGACTTATCCGTGCAACCACATTTGCCGGTACGAGATGGCATTGACTTGGTCTGGCTTTGTGCTCTTTCATCAGTACCACCAAATAGGGAAGGTTATGCGCGCGTGCTACCCTGGCCCGGTAGGTGGCGATAACCTTGTGAGCCCAGTTGAGTTATTTGGATCCAGGTCCCCGTTTGGGACAATTTGTTTGGCCACGACAATGGCAGGTGTCACGAGGTGACACAGGGGCCACCCAAGGCATGACTCCGGGGGAGAATGATTGCCGGTGGTACGGTGGAGGAGTCACGGGTTAGGCAGGTTTCATTGGAGCAACACTGGTCCACCCGAATGGGATCACGAGGCCAGGTGCTCCATGGTCTGGGTAAAGTGCGCAACCTCTGCAGAGTGAAGAATCTATTCGAATAGCCGCGTCCACGGTATTGGACAGCCCATTCAGGCCTCACTAGGTGCTCAACCGTAGTAATAATAATAATGATGGAAGAACTCATTTGAGTATGGTAGCAGTTGGGCATCATGCCATCGGCAAGTCTGGGTAACACTCTCGAGGATAATCGTTGAGTGTTCTTGGAGTGATCACGAGTTGGTCACCAGAGTATAGGGAGAGTAGCCTGTTATTGTTATTTTCAATCATTCCTTCGATAACAATAAATCTTGACTGCTATGATGTTATCTTGCCTTGGTGCTGGTGTTGGTTGTGAGCTTGCGAGTACATTCAAAGTACTCACCTGGCGTGTCATGCCAGTTTGCAGGTTATGCCGTGATTCCTTGCTTGTTGAGGATCCTGAGTTTGCGAGCTAGGATACGCGTTCCAGCCAGAGTCCCTGCGGAGAGGAGTCCATCACCGCGGTCGTTGTTCCGCTGCCGAGAGTTACACCGCTTCCTCGGGTTGTTCCGCTGCTAGCATAGAACTACCCTGGGCAGGCGTAGTGTCGCCATGCCGATGTAATCCTTGTACCATTGTAGCCATATCCATTGTAATAAAGAGCTGATTTGTTCTATGCCAGCAGTGTCATATTCCAGAAGACTTGTCTCTGGACTGGAATATGGGGCATTACGGTCTTCTCTGAGCCGGGGTGCCACAAGCGTTGGTATTAGAGCAGGTCTGGCTATAGGACGCCCTAGACCGCGCGAGCGTTAGTAACCGATAGTATAGGGTCTGGTTGGTTTGCTGCACTTGTTGTTGCATTTGTTTATGCATAGCATGTATATAGACTAGACATTTTATCACTAACGATGGATCTGGTGAGTGTAGGTGGCATCGGTTTCGATTCACTCCATGTGCTCTCCAGTTTGCATATTTATTCCTTGGTGTGGTGTCATCTCCGTCCCAGCGGAGTGATGCCAAGGTACCCAGTAGTGTCGATCCCTTGCAGGATTGACGCACCGGTACCACACCAATTTATTCTCTTCAGCCACCCCTATCATTTCGGTGATAGACATGCTTCTATCCCGAATCTTGCCATTCCTCTAGTCGCTTCGGCAACCCTTACTAATCTTTGTTATCAGAAAAGGGTAATGCCCACAAGCCCTTCTTTCCACCGCTATTCTACCCTGTCACCCATTCTCTGGAACAAGTACAGTTTTCCTCCGTCCGCCTGATGATAATGTGGTAGTGACTTCTGTGTTCCGATCCATGATCACCAAGTCCGTCCTCACCTCCATGTCCGCCCAGATGCAACCGGTGTTAAGTTCGTGTTTGGTGTAGCCTTGTTTACACCAACTTTCTTCCACACATTGATTCACTTTCGTGCACACCGCCACAGTATGTTAGACCGCAATACCGGAGTTCTTGCGAGATTTGTGTGCTTAAGTAGGAATGCATATTATTCTGTGAATAGCTGTAGAATATGATATTGCATGTGTGTGGTCTTGTGTGTTTTAGTCTTTTCTTTTGCTTCTTTCTTTGGGCCCTTGGTGTTACCTTATTTCTCCCCTTATGGAAGTTGCTCACCGACACTGGACTCAAAGGAATCAGTGAAGAGACAGTCATCTGGAAGCTCAGCTCAGCAATATGGAATTTTTAGCGGATTGCATTATATCGGGAATATCGGGCCTGAATATAAATGGTATCCTGGCTCGATTGGTTATCAGCATCAAGTATACACCAGTGCAACCTGCACAGTAGTAATCATCGAATCAGCAAGACGACAAATTGTGTGCATGATCCACAGTACGTTCCGAGTCAAAGGTATGGTTCATATACAAGGTTTGAGTCTGCTATGAGTGTGATTTGAAACCTGCTATATTCCAGAAGCAAGCCAGAATGTGCTATGAACTTGGTGCTCAGCAAGAAGAATAGTCGAACAACTTTCTTCATACAACAAGTAACCGACAACAGTAACATCAAGGTATACATATATATGCACTCCGTCCGCATATGGCAAAAAGAAAGCTTCAGGTGTAAGCAACCCAGTCTTTCTCCGCAAGCTACCAGAGAAGCTTACGACGCAAGGTTCCTGTGTCTTCCTCGATACGACACACGGATTTTTGCTCATACAAGACACCCATGCTTCTCCAGTAAGCTATCACAGCAAGCTTCTGGCATAAAGTACCGAGTCTTCCCCAGCAAGCCTTTAAGGGGGGAAGTGTCTGAGGTACGGTACCCAATCTTCTTTAGGAAGCTACCCCGGCAGAAGCTTTGAGCACAAGCTATCCAGTCTTCCTTGACACGACACTCTTGATGGCTTACAACGCAAGCTAAGCAACCTTCGTCAGTAAGGCATCGCATCCTCATCCATACAAGCTATTCCACCAACAATTGGCAGCATATGACCATGCATCCCAAGGATCAGCTCCACAACAGTTTGGTCAGAAGGCAAGAATCAGTCAGGACACAAGTCCGCGTCAGAAATCAAGTGCCTAGTTACACATGTTTCCATAGATATGGTGAGTATGCTACCAAGGTCATACGAGTCAATCATACAATGATGTCAGCCCGTTGAGAATCCGACTATCACCTGAGTTACGTAAGAAAGAGAAAGACAGTTATACACCTTAGTGTGATGCAAGATATGAAGCCAGACAACGTCGAGACAACCATTTTTGCAGTAATTATCAAGGCCAGTTTCCGCACGCCCGACAAAGTGATATCATTAACCACTGTCAGTGTATGCGTGGTTGACAACAGCCAGGAGCCCCATACAAGTAACTATGAACCTGAGTTCGGATGATCATTGCCCTACGAATAAAGCATGGAGGATGATAAAGCTGGTCATGTGAGCAAAGATACCCTGTCAGGGGATCAAGATAAGATATGCCTGCTGGAATATTGCACCTGACAGCACCTATGGGAGAGAACTGTTTCCGGCAACTCTTACCGCAGACTCTCCACACTTCTTCCCGATGGTTCCTTCATCCCCAGGCAAGCCACAACTCTCATTTGCACAATTGCATTGCAATATCATAGTTAAACTAATTATTTTAATAGCAAGTATGATTACTTGTAAAGTGGATTAGATTATGCAATGCTTAAGTAAATTCTTGAATGGGTGACTACCATGTTGAGGATTGGACTTTTAGTAGTTTGCCCACTTGATGATGCCATGACATTGTTGGATTAAGAGATACTGTCTATGATTATTTTGGGTTTCATCCGGCAGTTTGTTGGTATGAATTAGTGGCAGTGGCTTAAGCATAATGGTTATTGGATTACTAGTTGGTTAATGTTTTGACTCAGATTACTATGATATCAGAATGTCAGCTATGACGGAAAGATTATTCGGGGATAAGAGACTTCATGCTTCATCGAGAGTCACCTGTCCGGACTTATCCGTGCAACCACATTTGCCGGTATAGGATGGCCTTGACTTGGTCTGGCTTCATGCTCTTTCATCAGTACCACCAAATAGGGAAGGTTATGCGCGCGTGCTACCCTGGCCCTGTAGGCGGCGATAACCTTGTGAGCCCAGTTGAGTTATTTGGATCCAGGTCCCCGTTTGGGACAGTTTGTTTGGCCACGACGGTGGCAGGTGTCATGAAGTGACACAGGGGCCACCCAAGGCATGACTCCGAGGGCGAATGATTGCCGGTGGTACGGTGGAGGAGTCACGGGTTAGGCAGGTTTCGTTGGAGCAACACTGGTCCACCCGAATGGGATCACGAGGCTAGGTGCTCCATGGTTTGGGTAAAGTGCGTAACCTCTAGAGAGTGAAGAATCTATTCGAATAGCCACGTCCACGGTATTGGACAGTCCGTCCAGACCTCACTAGGTGGTCAACCGTAGTAATAATAATAATGATGGAAGAACTCGTCTGAGTATTGTAGCAGTTGGGCATCATGCCATCAGCAAGTCTGGGTAACAATCTCGAGGATAATCGTTGAGTGTTCTTGGAGTGATCACGAGTTGGTCACCAGAGTACAGGGAGAGTAGCATGTTATTGTTATTTTCAATCATTCCTTCGATAACAATAAATCTTGACCTAATCTTGACTGCTATGATGTTGTCTTGCCTTGATGCTGGTGTTGGTTGTGAGCTTGCGAGTACATTCAAAGTACTCACCTGGCGTGTCATGCCAGTTTGCAGGTTATGCCGTGATTGCTTGCTTGTTGAGGATCCTGAGTTTGCGAGCTAGGATACGCGTTCCAGCCAGAGTCCCTGAGAGTGGAGTCCATCACCGCCGTCGTTGTTCCACTGCCGAGTGTTACACTGCTTCCTCGGGTTGTTCCGCTGCTAGCATAGAACTACCCTGGGCAGGCATAGTGTCGTCGTGCCGATGTAATCCTTGTACCATTGTAGCCATATCCATTGTAAGAAAGAGGTGATTTGTTCTATGCCAGTAGTGCCGTATTCCAGAAGACTTGTCACTGGGCTGGAATACGGGGCGTTCCGGTCTTCTCTGAGCCGGGGTGCCACAACAGGAAACTCCTCTCCAAATGGGAAGGTCCCTACATGCTTGAAGAAGTTTACCGTTCCGGTGCTATCAAGATCAACAATGCCGAAGGCAATAACCCGAAGGTGGTGAATGGGCAAAGAATCAAACATTATATCTCAGGTACGCCCATAAATGTTGAAACTAATATTATTCATTCCATAACACTGGAGGAGTACATAAGGGAAACATTCCAGAACGCTCCAGAACCCTGAAAAGGAATAGGTATGTGATACGGTAAGTAAACCGACTCCAAAAGTTTTTCAAAAAGCAATTTTAATCTGTTTTGGAATATTTAAAAAATTAGGAAAATAAAAATTAGTCCGAAAAGTTCACGAGCAGGCGACAAGCCTGGGGCACGCGCCCTACCTCCTGGGTGCGCCTCCCTAGCTTGTGACCACCTCGTGTACCCTACGGACTCCGTTTTCTCCTAGTTTACTTGTTTTGCACGGTAAAAATACATTATATAATCTTTAGAAGGTTTTGACAACTGTATCATGACAATATCCTCTGTTCTTGTTTCGAGCTATTTTTCTGACAGATCTAGATCGCCATGACATCTCCAAGCGCCCCCAAGGACAAGTTCTGCGAGAAGATCATCAACCCCTACCTTTCTTAGGTGCTGAAACACCCTCAAACCATGGAGATGCGTGAGGGGGTGCTTCACATTCGGGATGTTCAAGGGCCAAGGAGGACCGGAAGCATGGAGGCCAGGCTCGAAGCGGTGTAGCAGGAGGTCTTCAAGTGCCAAGGGATGGTGGAACGCAGACTCAACGCCAACCACTCCATGATTACGGAATTCACCCGTGATCACAAGCTGGACAACAATAGTATTGGAGAGGCCATCTTCAAGCTTCATGAGAAAACTGAGCATCTCCAAGCCCAGACCAATGACCTGCAAAACCAAAACTGTGAGTATGAATACAGATTTAAGAGGATGAGTTTGGCTGCAGATTTGAGGATTCCGGAGACTCATTCATCTTTTTATGATGGTGAGCCTATGCCTTGGAAGACGGAGGACAAGCCTCCCACATCATCAACTTCATCATCACCACCTCCGAAGAAGGAGACTTGAGTACATGGGTATGGCACTCCCCTTGGCTTGTGCCAAGCTTGGGGGAGGTGCCCGGGTATCGTATCACCATCACATCTTTATCTTTATCGTTTATCTTAGTTCGATCCTTTTGGTTAAATCCTGATCTAGTAGAATAAAAGTTTTAGTATGATCTAGTCTTTAAGTTTTGCTTCGTGATCTATCTATGGAATCGAGTATGAGAGTTATATAATAAATATTAGTTTTGAGTTGAGGGCTTTGCTTTCTTGCTTTGATCTTTGGAAAAGAAAAAGAATAAAGGAAATAAAAAGATTATATAAATAACCTTATGGAGAGTGATGACTTCACATATAAGAATATGTCGCATGAAACTTATTGAGGGTTGACAAACATAGTATTGGTCATTGTTGCAATTAATAGGAAGTAATAAAGAAAGAGAGGTTTCACATATAAATACACTATCTTGGACATCTTTTGTGATTGTGAGCACTCATTAAAATATTATATGCTAATAAGTTGATGTTGGACAAGGAAGACAACATAATGTGTTATGTTCTCTTATATCCGAATAGAAGTTATATTGTCATGGATCCTCCAACATGTTGAGCTTGCATCTCATCCTATGCTAGCCAAAAATTCCGCACTAAGTAGAGATATTACTTGTGCATCCAAAATCCTTAACCCAGTTTTGCCATGAGAGTCCACTATATCTACCTATGGATTGAGTAAGATACTTCAAGTAAGTTGTCATCGGTGCAAACAATAAAAATTGCTCTCTAAATATGTATGATCTTTTCGTTTGAGGAAAATAAGCTTTATACGAACTTGTGATGGGGAAGAAATAAAAGCGATGGACTGCATAATAAAGTTCTCTATCACAAGCGGCAATATAAAGTGACGTTCCATTGCATTAAGATTTCTTGCATCCAACCAAAAAGCGCATGACAACCTCCGCTTCCCTCTGTGAAGGGCCTATCTTTTATTTTCACTTTCTACCTTTATGCAAGAGTCATGGTGATCTTCACCCTTCCTTTTATATTTTCTATTTTTGGCAAGCACTATGTGTTGGGGAAACATCCAGACAAATATATTCACACGTATGTAGGTGATCATAAATTATTATTGTTGACGTTACCCTTGATGTAAATGGTTGGGAGGCGAAACTATAAGCCCATATCTTCCTATGTGTCTGATTGAGGCTTTGATCTCATAGGTATCATGTGAGTGCTAGCAATTATGAAAGATTAAATGATGGTTGAGTATGTGAACTTGCTAATTAAAAGCTCTTACATTGATTCTTTCCGATGTTATGATAAATTGCAATTGCTTCAATGATCGAGATCATAGTTTGTTAGTTTTCAATAAAGTTTTTGGTTCGTACTATACCTTGTGAACGAATTATCACTTTAGCATAAGAAGTTATATGACAATATATATTGCTGTTCTAAAGATGATCATGATGCCCATGTCCGTATTTTATTTTATCGACACCTCTATCTCTAAACATGTGGTCATGATTATCGATCTCGGCTTTTGTTTGAGGACAAGCGAGGTCTAAGCTTGGGGGAGTTGATATGTACATTTTGCATCATGTTTTTATGTTCATATTTATTGCATTATGGACTGTTATTTCACTTTATGATACAATTCTTATGCCTTTTCTCTCTTATTTTACAACATTTACATGAAGAGGGAGAATGCTGGCAGCTGGAATTCTGGACCGGAAAGGAGCAAATCTGAGATACCTATTCTACACAACTCCAAATGTCTTGAATATTTATGGAGAATTGTTTTGGAATATATAAAAAATATTGGGCGAAGAAACAACAGAAGGGGACCCACCAGGTGGCCACAAGCCTGGGGGGCATGCCCTACCCCCCATGGCGCGCCCCCTGAGCTTGTGGGCCCTCTGGCTAGCCCCCGGTGTCCATCTTCTGTTATATGGAGGGTTTTGACCTAAAAAAATCATAAGGAGCCTTTTGGGATGAAGTGCCGCTGTCTCGAGGCGGAACCTAGGCAGAAGCAATCTAGGGCTCCGACAGAGCGATTCTGCCGGGAAAACTTCCCTCCGGGAGGGGGAAATCGAAGCCATCGTCATCACCAACGATCCTCTCATCGTGGGGAGGGTCAATCTTCATCAACATCTTCACCAGCACCGTCTCCTCTCAAACCCTAGTTCACCTCTTGTATTCAATCTTTGCCTTAGAACGTCAGATTGGTACCTGTGGGTTGCTAGTATTGTTGATTACTCTTTGTAATTGATGCTAGTTGGTTTATTTGGTGAAAGATCATATGTTCAGATCCTTAATGATATTTATTACCCCTCTGATCTTGAACATGAACATGCTTTGTGAGTAGTTACATTTGTTCCTGAGGAAATGGGAGAGGTCTTGTTATAAGTAATCATGTGAATTTGGTATTCGTTCGATATTTTGATGATATGTATGTTATCTTTCCTCTAGTGGTGTTATGTGAACGTCGACTACATGAAACTTCACCATGATTTGGGCCTAGGGTAAGGCATTGGGAAGTAGCAAGTAGATGATGGGTTGCTAGAGTGACAAAAGCTTAAACCCTAGTTTCTGCATTGCTTCGTAAGGGGCTGATTTGGATCCACATGTTTAATGCTATGGTTAGATTTATCTTAATTCTTCTTTCGTAGTTGCGGATGCTTGCGAGAGGGGTTAATCATAAGTGGGAGGCTTGTTCAAGTAAGGACAACACCAAATCACTGGTCCACCCACATGTCAAATTATCAAAGTAGCGAACGCGAATCATATGAGCATGATGGAAACTAAACTTGACGATAATTCGCATGTGTCTTCGGGAGCGCTTTGCTTTATATAAGAGTTCGTCCAGGCTTATCCTTTGCTATAAAAAGGATTGGGCCACCTTGCTGCACCTTTGTTACACTTGTTACTTGTTACCCGTTACAAATTACCTTGCCACCAAACTATCTGTTACCGATAATTTCAGTGTTTGCAGAAAATACCTTGCTGAAAACCGCTTGTCATTTCCTTATGCTCCTCATTGGGTTCGACACTCTTACTTAGCGAAAGGACTATGATTGATCCCCTATATTTGTGGGTCATCACCGGCCACATATGCGGAAGGAATGGTGAGCCCAGATTCCGAGGCAAGGCTGGAGGCCATGAGATCCGAGTTAAAGTCCATGGATGAGAATCAAGTCTGGGACTTGGCTGATCCGCCGCCTGGTGTAAAAGCCATTGGTTGCAAATGGGCCTTTAGGAAGAAAACCGATGTGGATTGATATGTTCAAATCCACAAAGCTCAGCTTGTCGCTAAAGGTTATGGACAAGTTCAAGGAATTCACTATAACGAGACTTACTCGCCGGTAGCGACGCTGAAGTCGGTAAGGATCGTACTAGCTATAGTTGCATATTTTGATTACGAGATATGGCAGATGGATGTCAAAACAGCTTTCCTTCACGGAAATTTAACCGAGGACGTGTATATGATACAACCCGGAGTTTTTTTCGATCCGACTAGCGCTATAAGGTATGCAAGCTCAAGAGATCCATTTATGGGTTGTGGCAAGCATCTTGGAGCTGGAATATTCATTTTGATGAGGTCGTTACTGGTTTCGATTTCATCAAAAGTGAAGAGGGCGCTTGTTTATATAAGCAGTTAAGTGGGAGCTCGGTAGTGTTTTTGATCTTGTATGTGGATGACATACTACTGACCGGAAATGATGTTTCGATGCTAAACTCGATCAAGGAATCATTGAGTGGCAAATTTTCAATGAAGGACCTCAGTGAAGCAGTTTACATTTTAGGCATCAAGATCTATAGAGATAGATCGAGGAGGCTGCGCGGCTTAAGCCAGAACACGTACATAGATAAAGTGTTGAAGCGGTTCAACATGAGTGAGGCGAAGAAAGGGTTCTTACCACTCTCACATGGTATAAGGCTAAGCGAGACTCAGAGTCCTTCGACATCTGATGAGTGAAGCAGGATGGGTAGGATTCTGTATGCCCCGGCAATCGGATCCATCATGTATGCCATGATATGTACAAGGCCTGATGTTGCTTTTGCAATAAGCCTAACAAGCAGATACCAGGCCAACCCTGGTGAGAGTCACTGGGCAGCGGTGAATAATATTCTAAAGTACATGGAAAGGACTAAGGAAATGTTTCTAGTTTATGGAGGTGAGGAGGAGCTCGTCGTAAAGGGTTACGTCGATGCTAGTTTCCAAACAGACAGAGATGATTTTCGATCAGAGTCTGGATTTGTGTACGTCATGAACGGAGCAGCAGTGAGCTGGATGAGTTCCAAGCAAGATACGGTGGCCAATTCTACCACAGAAGCCGAATACATTGCGGCTTGTGAAGCTGCAAAGGAAGGTGTTTGGATCTAGAACTTTCTGGATGATCTTCGTATTTTCCCAGCCTCGGTAAAATCGTTGGACCTTTATTGTGATAATTCTGGTGCCATAACACAAGCCAATGAGCTAAGGAATCACCACAAGACCAGACACATAGATCAGAAATATCACCTGATACGAAAGATCGTAAAGAGTGGTGATGTAGAGTTATGCAAAATTCACATGGATGCAAATGTTGCAGATCTGTTGACTAAGCCGCTTCCATAACCCAAGCATGGGGGGCACGTTAGAGCTGGGCATTCAATGTCTGTTTGATTGACTCTAGTGCAAGTGGAAGACTGTTGGATATATGCCCTAGAGGCAATCATGTATGATGATATTCCCTATGTGTTTATGAATAAAGATAGTCCTTGGACATTATCAATGATGTGTATAAGCAAGTACGTGACTTGTTTACGGGACTATGCATTGTATGATGACTGTCCTAAAAGGTCCCTAGTCGAAAGGGCCGTGTGGACGCACAACCGACTAGACTAGCATATGACACGGTGGATGGCTCGGTCTCACTAGCCATGGAGCATTGGATGCTAACCGGATAATATGGACTCGGAAGGATCTGGTCGGATCCAACATAATCTGATCCGAGTCGAGATAAGGTCCGAGTCAGACAGACCCAACTATGAGACGCAGTCATATGTCATCTATGAGTCTCTAGTACAACATATGTTCTATGTCCTAAGACCTGAGCTGGCGCATGTACTCGGGATGGTGACAGACTTGCTTTGGGCCGACAATTGCTACTCCGTGACTGGGTAGTTACAAAGGTAGGTTTCGGGCTTGTCCAGACCCATGCTGCAGACATGGTCGAGCAAGATGGGATTTGCCCCTCCGATCAGGAGAGATATACTCTGGGCCCCTCACGTGATCCGACCAAGATAAGCATCGCCATGCGACAAGGATTATGAGATAATCCGTTTTGTGGTCGGCATCATTGGAACGAGAAGAGGTCGGGCTAGCACAAGGATGACAGACTCGCCTTGAGCCCGACAACATATATCGTGTGGCAAAGGGAATAGAAGTGTGATGTACACATTCGCCTAACCAGCTCCATTGTCTACTTGGTGGTCGGCACGCTTTGCTAGAGGCTGCTACCGACTAGCCGAGGCGGATGTGATCTGACTCGCAACCAAGTGAATGAGAACCTAAGAGGTCGCACGCTTAAGGGAAGGAACCTGTGAGGTCCAATCCGACTCCACGAGTCAGGTGTGATCCTACTCGGACTCGGATACAAGCCGAACAGACATTGGGCTTTAGGGTCTATGTGAGGCCCAAGTGTTGAGCCCACGACGGATGCCTATATAAAGTGGAGGTGCGGCACACTCAGGCGGTTGGTCGCTTCGACGCTGTCACTAGGTTTTGCATGTGTTGCGAATAGCCACCTCCACTCGCCGCCGACTGTGTGATCGGACCTAGCAGTCTGCCGCACGGTGTTCCTCCTGCACGCGCGGATACCGTTAGAGGCGATGCATTTGCGCCGCTCCGGCGAACCGGTACATGGGATCCGATGACCGGCTGTTCGAGGGAGATCGGAAGAGGAGGAGACGACTCCGGAGACGCGCTGCCCCAACTCTACTTCCGTTGCACGACACTGCGCGTCTAGTGGTAACGATCCGTGATCCATCTCTCGTAGCATGTTCCTGGATGTTCTGTGGGTAGGATTTTTTTTTAATTTGCAGTTGACGCAGCCTACCGTAGAACCCAACAAAACTCACGTAAAAAAACTGAGCATAGAAGAACAAATTGCCCAGGACAATATAGAGTGAATAGTACGTCTAATATAATGTTGATTTCTTGCAAAAAACAATATAGTGTTGATTCTGTTTTTTGCTAACAATACCACAAAAATGGGACAACCCAGAAATTTTTACATGAGTGTAACATTTTATCAACTTTATTGCCAAGAATTTTCATGATTTTTTACCATTTTTTAAATTACTTTAAAAAAGCGGTGCACCTACCCCATGTTCCATTCGTTCCCCTCCCTAGCATGAAGCAAGAATTTCAGCCGGCCTAGGAAGGGTTCAGAGTGGCTTTCGAGACATCAAGATTGATCATGGAGTAAATATAAGGGTTGACCAAGATAAAGCTCGAAGATTGAATTCTATATGGTCAACACAAAGGCGCAAATGAGGTACCACATGTGATCCTGTGGTATAGTAAGAACTAACCCATACTATTCGCTTTCTATGTCGATGTGGGTCAGGTGACTCATGTACTAGCACCAATAGAAATATTTTTAAGTAGCCCATGTAAGGATGACATCAAGTGAAGATGATCATACAATGGACATGTGAAGATGTTTTACAAGAAGAGGCTCCCCATCTGGGAGATATTTGAAGAACTTCACCAAGCTTTCAAGAGACATTGATTAATTGACATATGCTTGAAGCCTCTATGAATTATTTGTACATGTGAAGATGGTATATGATGCAATGTTTCACACATGGCTTATGGGGGAGCTACCTCAAGTCTTCACCAAGTGACGTGACCAAGATTGTGTTTCCAAATTGAGCCAAGCGTGTACATCAACATCAAGCTCAATTGTAATGCTCAAGGCAAAGGTATAAACTAGTTAGTTTTTCCTAGTCTTGCTGCTCACATGGTTCTCGGTGAGAGACTGCATTATAGTATTGATAGCCGTACTATCAAGAGGGACTTTGGGTGAGTAGCTGGCCAACGTCGTGCATAGAGTACTCAAACCTTTGAATTATTTGCATCCTCGTTTTTAGTTGATCTTGGGTGGTTCCCTATGTGAGGATCTTGAGATTTTCAATAGCTTCAGAATGGGCCCATGATCACCGAAATCGGATTTCGTATGAGAAAACTATGCACATTTCAATGTTGTTGTCCAAGTTGTTCTGTGTAGCCCGAAAGTTCTGGGGATACCTCCAAGAGGTCCTTCCAGGAAGGCTAGATTCTGGGGCACCTCTGGAGATGTCCATAAACTTCTGGGTCAGCCGGAAGTTGGTTCCGAAACCTCCAGGATGAACTTTGGGGGGGGGGAGGGGAGGGGGTCCCAAGGAGCCCCAATGGGCAGATTTGGTTGACCCCTATTTAAGGGGCCTTCTTCCCCATCGGTTGAGGGGCTTTTAGATTTGAGATTTTCCCATTATTTTGAGCTCTCTCTTTCTCCACCAAGCCTCGAAACTCCAATCTATTTGGGGGAAGCTATTCCATGGACCTAGGATTTATTTGTTGACCTCCTCCATTGTTCCTCTCCTCTTCCATCCCTCCATAGCATTAGTTGCTTTGGGTGGGATTTGGGGAGGGGGGGTTTGAGCATTCTTGTGTTCTTGCTTTGCATTTGTTGCGTAAGTTTGTGCTCTCCGCGCCAATTTGTTAGAGTGAGAGTCTATGAGCTTGTTACTCTTGGAGGCCACCACCTTCTAGATGGTTTGATGGTTGTTGCCTTGGTGACCTCTTCATGGAGATTGTGAAGAGGCCTGAGTTACTCCTTTGCGACGATTGTGAAGTGGTCTTGGAGTCTGTCATAGTGGAGGAAGAAGCTAACCATAGTGATTGAAAATCGCCTTCATAGTGATATCTCAAGGGGAGAATAGTTCGAGCCTTCGTGGGGTTGGTGTGCCTTTATGGTAACATCCATCCCTCCGATGGAGACTAGAGTATATGTGGATACTTGAACTTCGAGAACATATCGGTAGTCATTTGTCCCATTTACTTTTCACAATTTCATACTTGCTACTATTGATATATCTTGTGACTAGTGTGAATTGCTAGCTGGTATCGTTCATTTTCATATCTTGTGTAAGCTTGTATTGCTACTAGTGCTTGCTAGTGTCCTCGTTGTGCTCATCTTGTTTAGCTAAAAGTTGTTGGTGCACTTTGTTGAGCCTAGTATTTAGTATTTGTGCTTGAAATTATCCGCCTCAGTTTACTTTTGTATTAGGATAAATCCAAATCCGTTAAAAATGCCTATTCACCCCCTCTAGGCGACACCTTGGTCCTTTCACCGGTGACCCCAGTTGCTCGTCTGATAATGACTACAGTGGCGTAGTCTGTGAATGGTTCTCCTAGTTTGGATCTAGTTTTTCCCGAGATGATGATTCAAGATGTGTAGGAGCAAACTAGGGTTGATGAGTATGTGGTATCGATCAATGCATTGAGCTGACTCAGACGACTTTGCCATTAGCTCGATTAGGAGGGAGGGGGTTGCCTTCCTTGGTCTCGTCTCCAGAGATAAAAACATTAGGTGACCCTAACGGCATGAGGACGTCTAAGTTTGAGAAGTCAATTGGTGACATTGGCTACATCAAGGCCCGACATTGTCTACCTTGGTGGTTGTGTTCCTATCGGGGGGATGATCCCCGGGTATGCCCAAGACGGCAAAACGACGCTTCAAAACATTGCCAGGGGAATGCCCCCTGGCTGGCTGAATCTGGCTGGGTTGAGTCTGGCTGGGTTCTCCCTGTCCGGGTTCTCCTTGGCCGGGTTCTCTCTGTCCGGGTTCTCCCTGGCCGGGTTCAGCCTGTCCGGGTTTAGCTGGCCAAGTCAACTAAGACGTCCCGTCGGACCCACGCGGACAAGATGGCCATACCGCGACCACTATTGCTGATAAAGCATACACTATTCACTCGTCATAGTGACATCATGCACAGTGCTACTTGTCCCTGGGCACTAGTGTATAAAGTGACCCAGGGGATACTGACTTGGAGAGGAGGGCATTCCCTTGGCCAAGAAGTCATAGACTTGGCCAAGGGGACAGCCACACTACAAAAGCACACATCCATCCACCCACTCTCGGAGGGGCTCACTTGGTCACAAGCCACAAGGGCTCCAACGCCACACACTCATAGCCAGGGGCTCATGCCCACTCACGTACATGGAGACTAGCACATAGCTGCTCTCTTCTGTCTTCCCTAAATACAGCTCCAGGAGCAACTCTGTACTGCTACATATACACTGCATATATCATCAGACATGCAGGAGTAGGGGTGTTACCTCCACACGAGGGCCCCGAACCTGGGTAAATCACCGCGTGCTGTTTGCCCAATCCCGTCCCTTGATCTCCACTGCAGCCTTGCCCTCACCTAAAGCCACCCCGTGGCATCTGCCGTGAAGCGAACTCACCCGTGAGATCACCACGACAGTTGGCGCCCACCATGGGGCAAGCTGCTGCTGGAACCATGGTCTGGGCGGGACCCTTTTCATCATCATCACCGCGGCGTCGCGCCGTCTCTCCGGTGGCGCTCGGAGGTTCGACATCGACACGCCCCCAGGACGACCGCGCGGGACGGCGCTTGTTCGCCGGCGGCCTCGACACCATCCAACTCGCTCGCTCCTCCACAGGCGTTCTGCGCCGCACGCCTTACCAACTCCTTGCGAGCGTCCATGGCCTCGCGCCCCGCCGTCCAAGCGGCAGTGGCGCTGCTCAACGTCGTCACCGAGCCCGGCCAGTACACACTCGTCTCCGCCGGCGCGCTCTCCGGCGGGCTCCCTTGCTACCTCACGCCACCACGCGCGCGCTCATGCTCGCCTCCGCTAGTTCCTGCCTCTTTTCCTCTCCTCTGCTACCACGGCCCCTGCCGTCCGCCCTCCCGGTCGTCTCTGGCGAGTTTGGCTACTAGCCACCCAACAAGGCAGCAGACTCTCTGCTCCTCCACTCAAAAAACTCCTCTCAATCCCCCTTGTCCTCGTGACTGACAGCTTCCACCACCACCAGCAGTTTTAGCAGCATCTGCAGTAGCAGTCCCAGCAGCCGCTGCTCCCCTCCCGCGGCTATGCCCTACCACCCTGGGTCCTTCGCTGGCATCCCTCTGCGGCCGCGCCGCTCCGTCCCCAGCGGCACCCAGTGGGTGCGAAGGTGTCGCGCCCCCAGTCCCCGCGGCCCGCCGCTGACCTTGGGCGGCCAGGGCCGCACGCATGGGCAGCGCCCATGGCGCCCCTGTGCCCTTCTCCTCCCTAGATCCCCGTCGGCCTCGCCTTCCTGCCATGGCCAAGCGTCGCCTCTGCTCCGCCCACGACGCCCCTTCCCGGCGCCCGGCCCTCCTCCCGCAGCAGGCGTGCAAACCCAACCCTCGCGCTGGCCGCCCCACGCCCGCGCGTCTGCACCCCTCGCGCGCCGACAGTTCACTCCCTACTGCTCCGTGCCCCTGCATCACTTCTGTGACCCGCCTCCCCGTCGCCGTGGCTTCGGGCAACCGCGCGCTGCTCCCTCCACGGCCGCGCCCCGGGCAGCTTCCCGTAGCCCCCGAGCTAGAGGTCCGCCCCCTCTCATGCGTCCCCGCCGCCCCGCGGCCTTCTCCGCCTCTGCGTCCACGCGTGACCGGTGAGCTCCTCCTTCGTAGCCGGCCCCCGTCGCCGCTCCCGCGCCACCGCTCCTCTGCTCGGCTCCGCCCCGGTGACCCTCCGCGGTCGCGCGCCCGCGTCGGGTCGCCGCGCGATGCTCCCGCCGCATATACGCGCGGGTCTGCCCGCTCCGGTCCAGCGCCCTGCCGTCCGCGCCCGTCCTCTGCATCACCTACTCCGCTTCGTCCCGCACGCGTCCTCTGCTCCATGCCCGCGCACGTCGGCTCCACCTCCTACGCGCCCGCTCCGCCCGCACTGCCGCGTCGCTGCGTCACTCCGCCCGCACCACTGCATCGCTCCACGCCCTCCCCGCCCCGGCTCCACTGCCGCGCCGCGTCCCGGACGCCGGCTTCTGCCGTGACCCGGCCGCCGACTGCTGCCGCATCCCGGACGCCGGCTTCTGCCGCGACCCGGCCACCGGCTGCTGCCGCGACCCGGACGCCGGCCTCTGCCGCGACCCGGCCGCTGGCTGGGCGTCCCAGCCGGCCTCCTCCGCGTCCCGCTCCTGCCAACTCCGTGGGCTAAAAAAAAGGGCAAGCCGGCTGGGAAAAGAAGACATGGTCAACTGCAAAAAAAAGTGTGCCCAAACCGGCTTCCCAAGAAGAGAAGGGCCGGCTGCGCAAGCCGGCTGAGAGAAAAAAAGGGGGAGTTGCTGCCGAAAAGAAATACCGCAACTGTTCCTGGCCTGCTCGCCCTGCCGGCTGTCCGCCTGCCTGCATCACCGCCTGGCCGGTTGGGCCAAGTCGGCTAGGGAGCCGGCCCGGCTGCCTATCCGCTCCGACGCCTGGTTGGTCGGGTCCGACCGGCTGGGGCACCCCTCAAGCCACCCGGAGGCTCGGAGGCTACACCCAGTGGGCGGGACGCATCGGCCGTCATCAACAACCTCCGCCTCGTCCGCGCCAAAGCAATGTGAGTTTCCCATCCGCATGTCGTTGCACCGCACACAAAAACGGATAATCCCGAGCGACCCTCGGGGGATATCTCCGCATTTCTATCGGTTGCATTACTGTTCACCCCGGCGCCAGCCAGTCTCGGCCCGGGGGCTGGCCGCTCGGCCCAATACGTTTGTTCCGCAGACGACTTAGTAGCGCATACGGTACCGAAGGCCCACCTCTCAGCCATAGACCGCCACGCGGCTGTCCGGCAAGCGAGAGCAAAAGCTAGAGGTCACCCCACGCGAAAAACATCCGGGAGAAAACGGCTTGGGCAACCCGGTCGTTTCCTTTATGAGCATCTACTCGATCGAATCTGCTCCTGTAGTCCGAGTACTGTACGCTCCACTCTGCGGCCACTCTTCGTAACAGCCACAGACCGGCTCCCGGCTATCTAGCTAACAAGAGGCAAAGCCAAAGAGCGGAGGAGACATGAAAAAGATTGAAGGGGGCTCGGACGAAACTGAGTCGGCACCCTCTGCATAAAACTTGCACTACTAAAAGCAAACATTTGATATATCTGCGCAGACTAACCTTGTCTTTTGCACTATCATCTCTGTGGGGAACCCCTTCCTCGCCCGGAGGCTCAGAGGCTACACCCAGTGGGTGCGCTGACGCGCCCCGCTGGGAAAGCGTCGCGTTGGTTCCAGGCCCAACGCCGGCTGCAACCGGCATTTTCGATGCCACCATCTGCTTCATCAACAGCAAGATCCTCCGCCCAACTTTTTCAAGTTGCCCGAAGGCTCGGAGGCTACACCCAGTGGGTGCGCTCGCGCGCCCCCACTCAGCCGGCGGACTCCGCGTCCGTGCCCGGCACCCTCGACATCGCCGTCGGCTTCATCATCAACAGCAAGACCCTCCGCCCAACTTTTCCAAGTTGCCCGAAGGCTCGGAGGCTACATCCAGTGGGTCCCCCACTCAGCCGGTGGACTCCGCGTCCGCACCCGACAGGGCCCCGCGCCCATATGCCTGCGGACTCCGCATCCGCGCCCGGCAGGGCCCCACGCCCACCAGCCGGCGGA
Source organism: Thinopyrum elongatum (assembly GCA_011799875.1). NCBI lineage: Eukaryota > Viridiplantae > Streptophyta > Magnoliopsida > Poales > Poaceae > Thinopyrum > Thinopyrum elongatum. The sequence goes on along the minus strand of CM022298.1, from coordinate 573,170,061 downwards.
CTCCGTGTCCGCGCCCGGCATCCTTGACGCCGCCGTCAGCTTCATCAACAACCGCGAAAACCCTCCGCCCAACTTTTCCAAGTTGCCCAGAGGCTCGGAGGCTACACCCAGTGGGTGCGCTTGCGCGCCCCCACTGGAAGCAAGCCGCGCCGGCTGCGGTCCGTAGCCAGCTGTCATCGACATCTTCTGCTACATCAACGCCTGCAAAAACCCTCCGCCCAACTTTTCCAAGTTGCCCGGAGGCTCGGAGGCTACTGTCAGGGGGATGACCCCCGGGTCTGCCCAAGATGACGAAATGACGCTCCAAAACATTGCCAGGGGAATGCCCCCTGGCTGGCTGAATCTGGCTGGGTTGAGTCTGGCTGGGTTGAGTCTGGCTAGGTTCTCCCTGTCCGGGTTCTTCTTGGCCGGGTTCTCCCTGGCCGGGTTCAGCCTGTCCGGGTTCAGCTGGCCAAGTCAACTAAAACGTCCCGTCGGACCCACACGGACAAGACGGCCATACCGCAACCACTATTGCTGATAAAGCATACACTATTCACTCGTCATAGCGACATCATGTACAGTGCTACTTGTCCCTGGGCACTAGTGTATAAAGTGACCCAGGGGACACTAACTTGGAGAGGAGGGCATTCCCTTGGCCAAGAAGTCATAGACTTGGCCAAGGGGACAACCACACTACAAAAGCACACATCCATCCACCCACTCTCGGAGGGGCTCACTTGGCCACAAGCCACAAAGGCTCCAACGCCACACACTCATAGCCAGGGGCTCATGCCCACTCACGTACATGGAGACTAGCATATAGCTGCTCTCTTCTGTCTTCCCTAAATACAGCTCCAGGAGCAACTCTGTACTGCTACATATACACTGCATATATCATCAGACATGCAGGAGTAGGGGTGTTACCTCCACACAAGGGCCCCGAACCTGGGTAAATCACCGCGTGCTGTTTGCCCAATCCCGTCCCTTGATCCCCACTGTAGCCTTGCCCTCACCTCAAGCCACCCCGTGGCATCTTCCGTGACGCGAACCCACCCGCGAGATCACCACAATAGTTCCCGAGCATCTTTAGTTGCACAACGCCGTGTTCCTTGCTTGAAGCACCGTTCATGTTGAAGAGGCTGAATATAGGTTAGCAGAGGCTTTTGGAAATTTTCCAAAGGACAATATCTCAAAGAAAGTCATCGATGAGGGTGGCAGCGGCTTGGGCGTCGTCTAGATTTCAGTATGGCACGATTACCAATGAAAACCATGCTGACTTTGGTCATGGCGGAGGATGGCAGCGGCTTGGGCGTCGTCTGCTTATCAAAGACATCGTCGGTTGCAATCGTCGTCACATTATTTCGTCTACTCTGGGGCAAACCCTAGATCTAGGCCTCCCAGATCGGACGGTGGCAGTGCCTTTGGGGTCGTTCTCCCTCTTGGAGGCATCGTTTTAGAGCAGGTGCTGGCTGGAGGGTGGCACTTTCTAGCATCGTCGTGACGTCAGTGACAGAAAGGCGGGGCAAGGTGAATGCATTGATCTCTCCTGAAATTAGGACAACAAAAGATGGCAACATATGATTCTAGAGCATGCGCATGCGGCGCGTGCTGAGGCTCTGCTTGATCGCTTGGTGCTCTCGACTCGTCGTTGGGTGGCTTCATGAGGCCACTGTATTAGATGGTGTGTGTTGGCGCGAGGTGAGGGCACATCATCAAGTTTGTAGATGTAGCAACAGAGTTAGTCAGGAAGGTGGCTTTAGATTGATCCATGTATTTGTTTTGACATGTTCGGTTGAGTAACATAATAGAATGACTGTGTGCATCCTTAGATGCAGAGGCCGTGGGTTCAAACCTCCTTTTCGAAGAAAAAGAGAAGCCACTCATGTCGACGGCGATCCAGTCAATTCATTGCCTTGTTGGAGGTTAATGTTTGATCGCGTTTTCTCCTGAAAGTTAGACACGAGTGCACATCCGGTTGCTAGAGTGTTCTCGAGATTGCGAAGGTCTACTTGGTTGGGCATGAGGTGCTTTCGACGATCCTGGGCCTATGCGCCCTTTTACCCGACTAGGACGGAGTGCCCTGATAGCTAGTTGTTTGCTTTGTTTGTGGGTCCGATTTTAATCATTATTTGGACAAACTCACTTCTTTTTAATGCAATGCATACACTACAAACAACATACTTTGGCCTGTATATATCATCACAATTCTACCAAATAATCCAGCATAGGTTTTGAAATGTTAGACAACTTAGTGTTAAGTAAGTGACCTCGCTTCCCATTTCAGTTTATTGATGATGAAACCAACGAAACAAGTCACAAAGGTCGGTTGTTTGAAACAAATGCAAATGGTTGACCTCCGGTCCACGGCGACAACCAAACACAGCCAAACAAGCTCGTTTCCCCATATTGCCCCGGTTCATCCCAACGGTACAGCACGCGTGCTATAGGTAAACCGTCATTTCCCCTTCTCAAAATCATCAAGCTCGCCCTGCGTTCAATCTCGTGCCTGCTATAAGTAGGGAGAGAATTTCTTATTTGGACCTTTCTTAAAATTTGCTTCCCTATTTGGCCTAAAATAAATTTTCTTCCCTATTTGACACCTAAATTAATTTTTGTACCTTATACAACACTTTCGTCCATTTTAGACATTAATAGTGTTAATTGTGTGGTAAAAAGACCATTTTGCCCTTGATGCATTTTGTAACCGTCCAGGATAAAGTAAAAGAGCAATCAGTTGAGTTGACCCATGTTTTAGGGATGTTCAAAGGATGCTGCACATGTATGTATGCTCCAATATTTTGTCTTAGGAGGCTGTGCGAGCTGTGTAATCGTAGGGGCCCCGATCCGAGAAAAATCACAAAACAAACATGCCGTTTAATTCGCTGGCTGGCTCGCTCGATCCTAAAAAGCAGCAGGATGCGCGTGCGGCCCCAATCAAAGCCAACAAGCCCATAATCCGTCTGGTACCAATTTCATACTGGTTCATAGTGGAATCTCTCCAAAGACTTGTATTTAAGAATCGAAGGGAGTACTTCCCTTTCGGCCTGTTTGTAGAACATCCAAATCCAAATAGAAAAACAAGGCTACAGCCGAGCGTGCGATTTGTACTTAGTACGTGCAACGGTCCAAGTGCATCTGGTGCAAATCGATCCAGCTGTACGTACTAGACGTACTACTACGCGAGTCTCCCGACGGCCGGAAAGTAATCAACCGCGGCTAGCTCGTACTGCATCTTGCCGGAAAGTACTCGGCTGTATTACAAGCTACGTCTCGTCCAAAAGTACATGCATCTCGCCGGAAAATATATGGCACTGTGCTTATTGGCAAAAGAGTAAGTAATCATAGATATGCTAGTACAAGTTCTACGGATGTATTGTATGGCTTTTACACGCACATACCACTTTACCTAAGAAACAAAATATTGAAGCATACATATGCATGCGCAACATCTGTTGAACATCTCTAAAACACGGGTGAACTGATTGCTTTTTAACTACATTCAAGATAGTTACACAATGCACTAGGGTAAATGGTCTTTTCACGTCACACTTAACCCGATTAGTGCCTAAAATGGACAAAAGTGTCATATAAAGAATAAAAATTACTTTAGGTGTCAAATAGAAAAAAATATATTTATTTTGGGCCAAATAGAAAATCAAAATTTAAGAAAGGGCCAAATAGCGCCGTTACCCCAACCGCCTCCCCCGTTCGAAGTTCTAGAGGGGGGAAAATCCTCCAAAAAAACCCTCCCCCATCAATCCGTCGCTGCTTCGTCCGACCTCCGCGTCGAGATGTCCAATCAGCGCGGCGGCGGCTACGGGGGCCGCGGCGGTGGTCAGGTGGGCCTCCGCCGTGACGGGGGAGGAGGCGGCGGCGGGGTTGCTGACGTTGACGAAGACGGCTTTACTCTCGTCAGCCGCAGGAGAGGCGCCTTTCGCGGCGGGGGCGGTGGAGAACGCGGGGGCAGCGGCGGCGGCGGAGGCGCCCCTCTCGAGCCAAGCGGGCGAGGGCGTCAGGATGGACAGCAGCATCGGGACTCGCGCTTCCCTCGGTACGACCACGCGCAGCAGGGACAGCAGCATCGGGGCTCGCGCTTCCCTCGGGACGACCACGCGCAGCAGGGACAGCAGCATCGCGGCCTTGGCAACGGGGGCCGCGGCACAGGCGACAGGGTCGATATCGACAGCACTCACGGTCGATTCCAGGGCCACGGCGGAGGCGGCTTCCAAGGCCAGCACCGCTCGTCGCAGGAGCAGCAGCATCGCAACAACCAGCAGTATGACCCGCCATGGTGGGCGCCGAAGGAGATCACACAGGCGACGAGCTCGTCTTCTTCGCGACCTGTTGGTAAGCACCGCTCCCTGATTCTACTTGCGAGCCTTGTGAACCTCGGCATCCTTGCTTTGTTCCTCTGAAATTTTCGAAACATGGGCGGTCGATCGATCAAGGGTTTCGCGATGGTTAGTCAATTAGAGCCTGCCCTGTTTGATTTCGCGTATGCGGTTGATCGGGGCGATGCGTTTCTCCAGGCCTACTGTTTACCTTTTGAAATTACGGGCCTGTGACTACAAATTTTGTTGGCCGCGTGTTGATTCAGAGTAGCATTTGCGTCGGTGTGATCTGAGATTGCTTCGTATTACGATTCTGGTTCATGATTACACGCAGTATATCAAGTTTTATACGGTTCTGTTGTAGTATCATGAACTCCAGGTTTATAGATCGAGATAATATGATTGTGGATTATCTGTCTGTATGATAAATTCCTTTTGCTGCATTGTCTGTATTAGAGATGTACCTACATCTTATTCTCTTGTATCTTGAATCCATATGAATCGTTTGATTCTTAGCTTGATAGGGTCATTACAATCCTGAATTGCTTGAAAAAGTGGGATGAAGATGTGGTGTTGAACTTGCCTACATGCTAACTGAACTCCTAAACTGTTGTTGGTAGCCTCTGTTCTGCAATTTTGAGATGGCAAATGATTGTTTGAGAGGATGCAGAGCATATGGGATAAGAATCCTGTCAAATAGCACTAGAGGAACCTTGGTTGTTTGGTATGTCACCTTGTAGTTTCAGAACATTTAGAAAATCATTTAACTACCATATCCTTCATCAACAATGCATGAAAGAACCATAGTTTTCACCAGTAAAAACCTGTATGTGATTCTTTTTGGAACTTTTTTTCTAAGAATGTTTTATTTCACAAGTAGGCTTGCATTAATGCGTCAATGGGTCAGTTGCTTCATGCTATGGTTTGGAGTCAGCATGAAGAAGAACTTTGGGCCTTTTGGGGGCACCATTTGCAGTACTGTTTCCTCATTTTACTTGCAAGCCTTGCAAACTCTGCCATGATTCGTTTGTTCCTCCGAAATGTTCTAAACATGGGCGGAGTTGATCGATCATGTGATCAGCGATTTTGTATGGTTAGTCATTAGAGCCTATGCTGTTTGATTTCACGTATGTGGTTGATCAAGGTGATTCGTTTGTCCAGACGTCCATGTTGTAGTAGCGTGATTGCTGTCTTGTTTGAAGCTACGGGCGTGTGATTGCAATTTTTGTTAGTTGTGTGCTGATTTAGAGTAGCATTTGCATCGGTGTAATCTTAGATTGTTTCTTATTTTGATCATGGTTCATGATTATGCAGTACATGAAGTTTTATATGTTTCTGTTTGTAGTATTGTGGATGCCCAAATGTACTTCATTCTTTATGGATCTAGATAGATTGGACTGAGGTTTATCTCTCTGTATGATAAGTTCCATGTGCTGCATGCCTGCATTGTCTCATGATTATGCAGTTTCTGAAGTTTTATACGCTTCTGTTGTAGTATTATGAATGCCTATGTGTGCTCCAAGGTTTCTAGATTAAGATAAATAGGAATGAAGATTATCTCTCTGTATGACAAGTTCCCTTAGCTGCATTGTCTGTATTACAGCTGTACTTATAGCAGCTATTGATCCATCTTGTTCTCTTGTGTCTTGAATCCATATGAAGTGTTTGATTCCTAGCTTGATAGGGTCATTATAATCCTGTTTTGCTTGAAAAAGTGGAAGATACAGTGATGAACTCACCTTCATGCTAACTGAACTTCTAAACTGTTATTAGTAACCTCTGTTCCGCAATTTTGAGGTGGTAATAATTGTTTTAGATGATGCATAGCATATGAGATAAAAAGAAATCCTGTCAGATAACAATAGAATTTGGTATGTCACCTTGTAGTTTCAGAACATTTAGAACATCATTTAACTACTGTATCCTTTATCCGAAGACAAGAAAGCATCACAGTTTTCACCAGTGAAAACCTGTATCTGAATCTTTTTGGGACTTTTCTCTTACGAGTGTGTTATTTCACAAGTTAGGCTTGCATGCATGGGTCAATAGAAGTTGCTTCATGCTGTGGTTTGGAGTCAGCATGGAAAACAACTTTGAGCCTTTTGGGGTCACCCTTTGTAGTAGTAGGGGTACGAAATGAATTGCGCAGCGGTGGTGGTGGGAGGCATTTACTATCTGAAGTTCAAAAGGATGAGCGATTTCCTCTCCGTATAGCTACATTTGCTTCTGCATTTTAATTTGGGTAACTGTAGTGTCTGGCTGAAACTTTTAGGGAAACTGCAGCTTTTCGTGATCCTTCATTCTCCCTCTCTAATAGCATGCCACATTACTGTTTTCCTTGTGTGCAACCTTCGTTGTTTCTAACTGCTCTTGTTCCCCCTCTAGGCTGTCCACTTGAAAAGATAGAAGTCAAACTGTTCGTGAACCACTTCAGAATCGAGTTTGGAGGATCAACTATCTTTTGCTATGGTATCGAGCTTGGCCAAGATTCTTCTGAAGCTTCAGGAAGCTTGCAGCTCTCCCTGTCAGATCAGAGGTCTGCAATGGCTAAACTCTTGGAGATACTTGAGCGGCCTCCATATTCATTAGCTGCTGCCTCTGATGGCAAGGGCCATCTGTTCACCTTTGCCAAACTGCCACAAAGTGTATATCCAGTGGAAGTCCGGTCACGGACCTACAATGCATCAGCAGTGCTCAAGCCGGACCTTCAGCTGAGGCAACCCCTTCGGCCGCCTGTGACTAAAGGGATCTTGCCGGCTCTTGATGCCATTGTGCGTGAGGCCTCTAGCTCAGGCAAGATTATCATCGGTCAGACATTTTATTCACAGCAGCAGGTTCCTAAGATCAGCTCTCATAGGGCCTTTACTACCGAAGCTCTGAAAGGAACCATGCAGACCCTAAAAGCCACCGAGCAAGGGCTGGTGTTATGTGTGGACTATTCAGTTATGGAGTTTTGCCGAGATGGAAGCAGTGTTCTGGATCTTGTTAAGCACTTGGTGAAGCGGCTTGACACTGAGATTCCCTTTGACATGGAAACAACTCTAGACGAGAAGCAACGGAAATATTTGGAGAGTCAGCTGAAAGGCCTCTGTATCACAGTGAATTACCTGAAGAAGTCCTCCAAAGGGAAAGAAAATGGGACCAGAATTCGGAAGTACAAGGTTCAAGGTTTGACAGCTGAGCCTGCACAACTTATCACCTTCAAGGATTTCGATGCAGGGAAGCCCCCCCATAAGCTTGTTGAGTATTATCGTGAGCAGTATGAAGTGGCGATTCAGTATAAGATGCTTCCATGCTTGGACTTGAGCACGACAAATGGCAGACCAAATTATGTCCCGATTGAGCTCTGTACTCTTCATCGACGGCAGAAGTATCCCAAGGACAATAAGCTCAAGGGTTCCAACCAGAAGCCGAGGGACAAGCCACTTGAATCAAAAACCCGTAAAGAGACGATTCTGGATATGGTAAAACCTCCAGAAGGGCCTTGCAGGTAACTGTTTTGAGTTTGGGTGCCCTTCTACTGTTTGTAAACGCCTGACCATGCATTCTTTCTTTTTGTCAAATCTGGGAACTTAATTTATACGTGCTGTTTATGAGATCCAATGCGATGCAATTTGCTAGATATTTAGTTCAATAGTTTTCTGTGTAAACAGTACATCTACAATAAAACTTGAAAGTTGTGCTAACATAGATGCTAATTAAAAAAAATATGAAGTTTTAACCATGCTTGGATTCAGTAAAAAAAATGAAGTTTAACCATGTTTGTTCAAGTTATCAAAGTATTTTCTGGAATTTTCTTTCTTTGGGCGGAACTGATCTTTCCCTTTCTTTCAAGGAAGGATCTGATCTTATTGTAAAAAAATAGCAAACTGAACTCATGTTTATTATCAGTCACTAATTATCACTTTACTTTCAGCAGTAGCAGAGGCCAGAAATTTAACATTACATTGAACAGAGAGATGACAGAAGTCACGGGTACTATTCTTGCTCCCCCCACCCTGACACTCGGCTCCTCCAGAGGCCGCTGCAACTACAATATCAGCAAGAAAAACTGCCAGTGGAACCTCATGAATTGGATGAAACTGGTAGACGGCAAAGTACTGAAGTGCTGGGGCATTCTCGACTTCAGTGCAACGCCATCTCACTCTGGCCAGGAAGAGCCGCTTGATGGAGACAAGTTCATTGACAATATCGTCGACAAGTGTGTTCACCTTGGTATTCAGATGCAAAGACAAGGATGTTTTGTACGTTGTTCAGCAATGTCGGTGCTATCTGATCCGGGCAAACTACGCGAGGAGCTTATCCAGGTGAAGAAGGATGCCGAGGAGCACACGCAGAAGAAGCTGCAACTCCTCTTCTGCCCGATGTCTGAGCAGCACCGTGGGTACAAGATGCTGAAGATGATCTGCGAGACAGAGCTGGGGATCCAAACCCAGTGTCTGTTGAGCCACCTCGCAAACAAACAAGGCAATAACCAGGACCAGTACTTGTCCAACCTTGCCCTCAAGATCAACATCAAGCTAGGAGGAAGCAACATGAAGCTATCTGACGAGCTTCCAATGGTGACTGGCACACGCTTCATGTTCATCGGGGCGGACGTGAACCACCCGCCTCCAGGAGACTCGGAGAGTCCGTCGATAGCAGCTGTTGTGGCGTCCATGGATTGCCCTAGCGCCAGCCAGTACGTGCCGAGAATCCGTGCCCAGGAGGGACGCAAGGAGGAGATCGTTAACCTCGGTATCATGTGTAAGGAGCTCATCGAAGTTTACAAGAAGAGGAACGGCGGCGTCAAGCCAGCAAAGATCATATACTTCCGTGATGGCGTGAGCGATGAGCTGTTCAATATGGTCCTCGACAAGGAGCTAGTGTCAATGAAGGAGGGTATCTGCGAGGACGGCTACTCGCCGACGATCACAGTGATCGTGGCCAAGAAGCGGCACCACACGCGGCTGTTCCCCAACGACAGAAAGGAGCTGCGGATGGATAACGGCAATGTGCTCCCTGGCACGGTCGTCGACACCGTCGTGGTCGACGGGTGGCACGATGACTTCTTCCTCTGCAGCCACGACGGGCTGCATGGGACGAGCCGGCCGACGCACTACTACATGCTGAAGAACGGGCACGGCTTCAAGCCCGTGGACCTGCAGAAGCTGGTGTACAGCATGTGCTTCATGTTCGCTCGCTGCACCAAGCCAGTGTCGCTGACGGCGCCCATCAAGTACGCCGACATCGCGGCCTACCGCGGCAGGGACTACTACGACAGCAGGATGGTGTCCCAGCAGTCCCAGGTCCAGGAGCCCGGGCCATCATCGTCGGCCTCCGTCCCCGCGGGTGCTTCCCTGTTCCGGGATATGCCCGAGGTGCACGCGGATCTCAAGGACAGCATGTTCTTCATCTGATGCCGCCTGCTTTTCAGCATGGTAAGCTCCAACCCTGCGTTCTGCTTCTTGTGTGCGCCTTCTTGCTGTGTATGGTGAAGGCCTTTGGCACTTCTGTTACATATTTGCTGCGTTTCTGTACATGCTCGCCAAATTGGCTCTTACAGCATTGCTGTGTTTCTGTACATGCTCGCCAAATTGGCTGTTACAGCTTTGCTGTGTTTCTGTACATGCTCGCCAAATTGGCTTGCTACAAACTTGTTCTGCACACATTCTGTTACTGATTACTGTAAATCAACAAAGAACTAGTTTCAGTCTTCCTTCTTTTTTGCTTTATCATATTTCATATTCCGGCAGATGTTCGATGTGAGATTTCCAACATGTTGAGAACTGCAGTCCTGGGAAAGGATATGAGATTTTTTTTAACATTTCTTTTCCCGTTCCTGGGATCAGCCAAATGTTGTATGTAAAAGGCAGACAGTTACATACAAAAGATCCCTCTGGGATGCACTACTGCATAAGAACACTCAGGGCACATCACAATGAATTTGACAATGGCAGTTATCTAAGCCAAACAAGCTCATATCACTCAGTAGATTGGAGGAAAGACTCACCATGTTGATTGGACAACATCTGCCTCTTATTACATGTGGGAGAGGCTGGCAGGGTAGCATTATAACTGAACCACTGACGCACCGGTAATAACCATGGTGATCGGAGAAAATCCCACACCCGTATCGATGACTGACTCTGATCGCCATTCTCATGGTCGGTCTGGGGATTCGTCTACATGAACTGCAGCGCGTGCATGTCACTAGGATAGGCCTGCAGCGGTGTACCATCGCTTTAACTATGGCATCAAGAATGGTATGAAGCACATACCGTGCAGTCAAGGCTTCAGAATTAAACAACTACTTCATTAAGTGGACAAGAAATGTCAAATGCCTCAACAAGGCATCAAGCATAAGCTTCTCTACAAGCAGTGATTTGAAACAACTCACATTTGTTTGTTGACCATTCCCGGGGAATGGCTGCTTTTGCAGGGTTGGAACTGCAGAAGCCTGCATGACACAAGAACTGATAAACCTGATAACTAATCGATAAGACTACACATTGTTATCGAGAGATGAACACAAACCTGACCAAAATGGTTCAACTTGTCATGAAGGTTATGTGAGGTACTAAGACCAAAGTTGTGACCAAGTACATAATGTCCATGCACAAAGAGAGAAGCTAAACCAAATTCACAAGGTCATATGAAAATCTATGTATCATGTCTTCATGTTGAACATTAGCAAAAAGAAAATGTCTTCATGTTGAACAATTCACCTGCATTAGTTGATCTGGTAGGAACTGATCCGTAACAGGTTCTGTTTGCATAGTGTCAGGTGTAATGTTCACAGGATGCGTTGGGAGTGTGGAAGGTGGATTTCAGAGAGTTGGACTTTGTTTACCTCTTTGGCCATGAGGCATCGATGAGTGTTAGGCTTGTTCTCGTCGGGGGAGTCGAAGAGGCCGGTGAACTTGTAGGAGGTTGTGGCATGCATGACAACAGCGGCCGTGCCCATATTATCATCATCACCGTCATCTTCATCTCCGGACATGTATTCCTTGTGAACAAAAGCCTTGTCATCCTTCCTCTTGGTGAACTTTGAGAATTTCTTATTCTTGAGCACAAACTTCTTGGACTTGTCTTCACGTCTCTCATAGGCTCCACAACAAAGTGTCATGGACTATCACAGTTGTAGCACTTTCTTCTTCTAAATGATCTTCCATTGAGACTCTTCCCCTTGTTTGCCATGGCACCCAAATATTTCCTGACCAAGAGGGCCAAGTCTTCTTCAAAGTCATTTGTCGGGCACGAGGTGTTGACTTCTTCTTCAACACTTTCCTCAACTTGATTTTCCTCTCTCGATGAGCGCACAACCACTTTCTTGGCTTTCAAATCGAGATTTGAATTCTTGGTCACTTGAGCAATAACAAAGGTCTTCTTGGACTTGGTCTCCAAAAGGTCATGGGTGGAGAAGGTTGATACAACTTGAGCTGCAGTCAATTTGTTGTAATCCGGACGTTGATGAACCATCATCACATAATGTGCTCCATCAAGACCATTGCATCAATGAACTTGTCCTTGATGAAATCATCATTTGCCCAAGTGCATCCAAATGTTCTCAAGTTTAGCACAAGAGACTTCAACCTTCGATACATATCATCCGCGGTCTCACCATCATTTCTCACAAACAAGTTGACCTCTTTATTGAGGAAGGCCAACCGAGACCTTTGAATAGCTTCATCACCTTCAAATATCTCCTCGAGACAATCCCTAATTTCTTTGGTGGTCTTGAAGAGAGTAATGGAGTCACTATAGTTCTCGGTCACGGCAAGGCGCAACATGTTGAGAGCGGTGGCATTGAGTTGATCATCAACGGCTTCCCTTGGAGTGAGGCTTGTCGGATCCTGGGGCTTGAAACCATTGACCACAATCCACCATATTTGTGCCGATGCACTACAAATGTGAGACTCCATAGCTAGTTTCCACATAGCAAACACGTTAGCATGCAAAGGGGACGGAGTCCCAATATGATTAATGTGCACGTGTTGTAAAGGTTGCAGAGAGTAAAAAGGCTCAACGTCATTGTACTTAGGAACGAGTGTGCGAGCAGACGATGCAAGGGGTTCTCTCGTGCCATCCGCATCTGGAAGTTTATTTGGATCAAATGGACTAGATGCGGATGTTGAGGGCTTTAAGTGCGCATCCACTTCCTCCTTGACCGAGGAACATACCTATCTCAACATTGTGGATTTGAAATCCACAAACATTGACATAATATCTGTTGGGAAACGTAGTAGAAAACAAAAAGGAATCACCCTACGAACACCCAGGAACAATATGAAGATGGATATAGGGTTTGGATCAACGATCGTTACCGACTCCGGAGTGCAGCGGAAGTAGACAAGTTGGTGTAGATCGTACTTGGAGTCCCTCGAATAGTTGATGACAATCCCGCGAACCGCCCTCGAACGATCCCTCGAATGGAAGACCGAAAGCACGGCCTCTCTACTTGGTTGCAAGCGTACGGTCTTCACGATCCGGCAGCGCTTCGCCGTCTAGAGCTAATCGTCGCCGGAGAATTAGAGGGAGGAGATTAGAACCACACTAGGCTTTTAATTATGAGGATTAGAGGTTCTAGGTCAAGCTCTAATTGATCAACTAGAATCAACTAGAACTAGAACTAGAGGAACTCACTACTGGGAAAGGCCTTATAGGTGAACCCCAATAAGTGGCGGGCGCAGCTGGGCACCTGCCAAAGCTATTTTGGAATGTTTGCACTCGCAGGTAACAAGTTTCGACCGCCACTACTAGTCTAACATCGAAACGCCCGCCACACGTAAAATCGTGTGTATGTTTTTTTGCATAACTCACCTGTGGCGGGCGCTCGAGGGAGCCCGTCACAGGTACGTGTAAGAGCAGTGGCGGGCGGCTCCTAGCAACCGCCACTAGTTGGCAGTGCCCGATGCCCACTGTTGGCAGAACATAGGTGTGGCGGGTACTTAAGCTCACCCGCCACAACTAAATCCATCATCGAAAGTTTCACTTTTCCCCCAAAACCACCCCTCTCTCACGCGAAAAGGGCAGTTTCAAAATCTTATCTCGATTCTCCGTCGCCCTCGCCCGCTAACCCCGTGCCTCGCCGCTGCCGCGCCCCTCCAACACCACCGCGCCACGCTTGCCGCCGGGGTCGTCCTCTTCCGTCCTCGTCGTCGGGCCCTCCTCCGCCGCGGTCCCCTCGCCACCGTGTTCCCCTCGTCGTCGCGACTGCACTCATCGCTGTGCCCTTCTCCGTCGCGACCACCTCACCGTCACGTCTGCCCTTGTCGTTGGGCCTGCTCCGGCGGACCTCCCTTCCTGCCGCGTCTGCCTCATCGCCGGGCCTCCTCTGCGCCGCCCCCTAGTAGCCATGGCTTCCTCCGCTAGCAACGGGGCCATGACACCGCCGCCGCAGCTGACTCCTCCACCTCCGAGACCACTACCGCTCCCTCCTCCACCTCACACTCAAGCAGTGTACAGGTAAGTAATGTGTATACATTGTAGTCGAATATTAGTACTAGATTCACATATGTATAGATTTTAGTTGAACATATGTGTAGATTCACATATGTATACATTTTAGTTGAATATTAGTTGATGCCTAATATATTTAAAACACGACAACAAAGCCTTTAGTCTCAAACAAGTTAGGGTACGCAGATCCCATCCAAAACCCATCATATTTACATCATACTAGTAGAGCGAAGGAAGAATGACAGTTCAATAACCAGACCAAAAGTAAAAACAGTAGCTGCAACAAATGCCAGGTCGCTAACTAGATCTTAGAGGCACCAGCTGCAGTAAGACTAAGTAAGCACATAATAACATCACTAGAACATGGAGAACTCTAGGCAGCTTGAATATCTCAAAAAGAGTCTTCCAAAGATCCGCCATGAACAGGGTTATCTCACGTTGAGTCAATGCCGAGAAACCACTCTGGCACCGAGAAAGGATCAATCAAGGGATCTGATGAGAGAACTTTAAGTACTCATCCTTATGTATCATTTACACCAGTTGGTGTACTACATATATAGGATGAGAAAATGATTATGTAGCAGTGTAAGTCATAATAGCATCGTTGTCACTGGAAACCGAGGACAGACATCAAGTCATCTTACTTGTACTTTATTATTTTTGAGATCGACGTTCCTTATGCCGGCAGATTGAGTGTATTTGGTGCCAAACTCCTGATCTTTCACTGAACTACTCTCTGGAACAACAGAATCAAAAGCCTAATATATTTACATAATATGTCCATCCATAGCCTTTAATATTGGTTGATCTTTAATATATTTACATAATTGCTAGCCTGTTAGTCTATCCATGTCTTATCCGTATCAATATTCACATGCATATTTATTTGCAGTGCTCCAACAATACATGACTTCAAAAGAGTGTAGAAAATATCATCAAACGTTGATTAATTTCCGTTTCGCGAGATTTCAGACACTCAATGCTTTCTTTTTTACCATAAGTCATGCCCAATTTTTCCGTCCATCCATAGCCTTTAATATTGGTTAATCTTTAATATATTTGCATAATTGCTAGCCTTTTAGTCTATCCATATCTTATCTGTATCAATATTCACATGCATATTTATTTGGAGTGCTCCAACAATACATGGCTTCAAAAGAGTGTAGAGGAACTAGAGGAGGCTCCAAACTTGTGTATAAAAAAGGGCCAACACCTCATGTATATATAGGTTAGAGGGGAGAGGAGGGGCTTCCACCAAGGAGGGAAAGCCCCTTCCTGATGCGTCGGCCAAGGGGAGGAGTCCCCCCTACTACAATTCGGCCTCCCACTTGGAAAAGTAGGGAGCCTTCCCTATTGGGCCATGGTGGCCCAATATTCTTTCCACCACTAGGCCCTTTAAGGCCCGCTGATATCAAATTAAATATAAAAGCCCTTTAACAATTACTAGATCATATTATATATAATTTAACCTCTCTAGAAACATTTTCCATCTATATATTACTTATCGGTAATACCTGGTGTTGCCCGATTAACTCCGAAACCCTTCCGGTGACCCCGGAACGCTTCCGGTTCCTCTTGGAACTATTCCGAATATGAATGAAACAATTCCACAAATAAATCCTTGATATTATCATCCTACTAACACTCACAGATCCTGATTACCTTAAGCTTGTGACCCTGTAGGTTCGGTAAACATAGACATGAAGGAAACCCCTTCGTTCAATTACCGATAGCGGAACCGTGGACGTCTATATCAATCCCTATGATTACATGAATGAAATTCGAGTGAACCTTTGGTTATCATGTGATGTTCCCTTTGCTTCGTGATACTTTACGAAACCCGAGATGCATCGATATCCTCATGAGTCATACACATACTCACTATACCGTCATCCTCGTTGCCGGTTTTCTTCTTCTTTCTTGTTGATGTGTTCCGGCATCCCCATGACATAGTCACCTATGTCTGGCCAGAGGATGATGGATGTCGTCACACCGAGAGGGCCCTAAGAATATATCTGCATCGTTGGAGGGCCAAATCCCACTCTCGAGCTATCTAGTCCCTTGTCAAACTTTCCAATGAACCTGTAAGTTGTCGCTATGATCACCTAGTTACAGATGACGTTTGAGTAACCCCAAAGTCCACCTATGGCAGGAAGTGACTACGATACTCTCATGGTCTGAGGAACTAAAAACACATGTTAACACTCCATGTTATATGATAACCTACAAGTATAGGGGATCGCAACAGTTTTCGAGGGTAGAGTATTCAACCCAAATTTATTGATTCGACACAAGGGGAGCCAAAGAATATTTGTGAGTATTAGCAGTTGAGTTGCCAATTCAACCACACCTGGAGATTAAATATCTATAGCAAAGTGATCAGTAGCACAGTAATATGATAGTTTGATAGTGATAGCAATAGTAATGGTAACAGTAACAGCAGTAGCAATAGTTTGATAGCAGTTGTAACAGTAGCAACAACAGTAGTAACTTAGCAAAGATCAATATATGAAAAGATCATGGGCATTGGATCGGTGATTTCGTTGAATGATATTCATCATATAACAGTCATAACCTAGGGCGACAAAGAACTAGCTCCAGTTCATCAGTATAATGTAGGCATGTATTCCGTAAATAGTCATACGTGCTTATGGAAAAGAACTTGCATGGCATCTTTTGTCCTACCCTCCCGTGGCAGCGGGGTCCATAAGGAAACTAAGGGATATTAAAGCCTCCTTTTAATAGAGAACCAGAACAAAGCATTAACACATAGTGAATACATGAACTCCTCAAACTACGGTCATATCACCGGAAAGTATCCCAATTACTGTCACCTTGGAGTTTACGGATCATAACACGTAACATGTGCATATAACTTGCAAGATTGGATCAAGAACATAGATATAATGGTGAAAACATAAACGGTTCAGATCTGAAATCATGGCACTCGGGCCCTAGTGACAAGCATTAAGCATAGCAAAGTCATAGCAACATCAATCTCAGAACATATTGGATACTAGGGATCAAGCCCTAACAAAACTAACTTGATTACATGATGAATCTCATCCAACCCACCACCGTCTAGCAAGCCTACGAAGGAATTACTCACTCCCGGCGGTGAGCATCATGAAATTGGTGATGGAGGATGGTTGGTGATGACGATGGCGACGAATCCCCCTCTCCAGAGCCCAGAACGGACTCCAGATCTGCCCTCCCGGTGAAGAACAGGAGGTGGTTGCGGCTCCGTATCGTGAAACGCGATGAAACTTTCTCTCCGATTTTTTCTCTGAGAATATGAATTTATAGTATGCAGAATAGGGTTGGAGGAGCCTCGTGGGCCCCACTACCCACCAGGGCGCGCCAGAGGGGGGTGGCGTGCCCTGGTGCCTAGTGGGCAGCTGGCCCCTCCCCTCTAGTGGGTCTTGGTTCCAATATTTTTTATTTATTCCAAAATAATTCTCCAAAAAGTTTCGTCCAATTCCGAGAACTTTTATTTCTGCACAAAAACAACACCATGGTAGTTCTGCTGAAAACAACGCCAGCCCGGGTTAGTTTCATTCAAATCATGCAAATTAGAGTCCAAAATAAGAGCAAAAGCATTAGGAAAAGTAGATACGACACAGACGTATCAACTCCCCCAAGCTTAACCCATTGCTTGTCCTCAAGAAATTCAGTTGAGAAACTGAAAGTGATAAAGAAAAACTTTGACGAACTCTTTTGTTCTTATGTCTATATACATGCTTAAATAGCACCCAGGTTTTCAGCAAAGATCATTATTAACCAGGCAAATGATAACTCTTAGAAATTATATTCACTCATATCAATGGCATAATCAACTAGCGAGCAATAATAAAATATTTCAAATGCCAACACTTTGTCAAAACGATCATGATATAATATGATAATAATGGTATCTCGCTAGTACTTTCTGAGACCGCAAAACATAAATGCAGAGCACCTCCAACGTTCAAGCAGCGACTAAACATTGTAATTCACGGTAGAAGAGATCCAGTCATGATGCACACAACATTAACTATACACAATGCATGAGGATGACAATAGTGCTCTAAGGACTGGTGCTTGTTTGAGAAGGTGATGACTCAATAATAAAAGTAAAATAACATGAAACTAAATAGATAGGCCCTTCGCAGAGGGAAGCAGAGATTTGCAGAGGTGCCAGAGTTCAAAGCTTAAATGAGAGATAAATATAATTTTGGGAGGTGCACCTTTCCTGTCAACGTTACGACCAGGAGTTTTCAATATCTTCCATGCTAAACAAATTAGCGGCGGTTCCCAAGCAGTAAAAGTAAAGTTTTCTCCCCCTCCACCAACAAACACAATCCATGGCTAGCTGAATCCTCGGGTGCCCTTCATACCATCAACAGTCCGGGGGAGTTTTGTTTAATTATTTTTGCAATTTTGATCATGGGACTGGGCATCCCTATTACTAGCCCCTCTCGTGCAAGGACGAGTGAATAAACACTCATCATGAGAATAACCCGCTTAGCATAGAAGATACTGACCACCCCCTGTCGCTCCATTAGCGGTACGGGCACACAAAACAGATGTTCATTTGAATATTTAGAGGTGGCACATGCAAATTTACCTGGAACGGCAGGGTAATACCGCATATAGGTAGATATAGTGGACTCATCTGGAATAACTTTTGGCTTAAGGATTTTGATGCACAAGCAGTATTCCCGCTTAGTACAGGTGAAGGCTAGCAATTAGGTTGAGAAGCAACCAACTAGAGAGCGAAAATGTTCATGATCATGCATTATGAATAATTAACATTGAGTACTATCATGAGTAGGATATAAACACTATGAACATAAATATCGTGGAGACTATGTTGGTTTTGATTCAACTACATGCGTGAACATATGCCAAGTCAAGCCACTTGAAGCATTCAGAGGAGGATACCATATCATCATACTACATCACAATTATTTTAATGCATGTTGACACCCAAGATAAATCATTATCAACTCCTAACTACTTAAGCATGGCATGAGCAAATATAATCTCTAATTGTCATCACAAACATGTTTAATCATAATATGCTGGATCATGGATACTGAGTTAAACATATTTACAAAAACAAAAACAAGTTGAGTTCATACCCGCTTTTCCTGCCACAGTCACTTCATCATATATCGTCATTATTGCCTTTCACTTGCACGACCGAATGATATGAAAATAATAATAGTGCAAGAGTGCCTTGGACTGAGCTAGAATCTGCAAACATTTTATTTAAAGGAGAAGGCAAAATAATTTGGGCTCTTTGTTAGATCAATAGTAGTGCATGTGAGAGCCACTCAACATTTTCATCGTGGTCTTCCCTTTAGTATGACTCAACAAAAAGAAAAGAATTTCAGAGAAACACATTGGAATGTTTTTGGAGTTTTTAGTTTTTCTTGAAAAGAAACAAATTAAAGAAAGAAAAACAAGAACGAGAAAAACTATTTACACAGGAAAGCTCCCAACAAGTAAAAGAAGAAATGAGAAATCTTTTTGGGGTTTCTTTTAATACTACAACTAATTAAGCAAGAAGAAAAACCCAAAAAGAAGCGAGAAATATTTTTGGATTTTCTCAAAGTTTTTCAAACACACAAGAAGAAAGCGAGAAAAATAAAACTAGCATGGATAATACAATGAAAAGTGTGAACACTGACAACCGAATTGAAGTGTGTGATCATGAATGTAATGTTGGTGGAAATGCGTACTCCCCCAAGCTTAGGCTTTTGGCCTAGCTTGGTAATCACCACCTATGGTCGGGATAATAGTCAGAATGATAGCTCATGGAGGCTCTCGGTGCAGCCTCCTCATCCTGGCAGGCAGCCTCTACTGCAACGTTGTATTCACGCACCTCGCTCTCATAGATGTAATACTTTCCTTTTCCCTGGTAATCAAAGAGAGCAGATGCTGGCAAGATAACAAGTATGATGGGTTTTTTATTGAACATCCAGTTATAGTTGTAGCTCGTGGCCTTATATTTAATGAATTCATGACGCTGCATTACACCAAAGTCTAGGTACTGGGTAGGTAAAATAGGATCATTAGGCCAAGGTGACACACCCAGCTTCCTAGCTATACAGGAGGCATAAATCCCTCCATAAAAGTGACCACTATCAGCATTGTGTTGCAACCTCCGTGCAACGATTGCTCCCAGATTATAACATTTAATTTATGTTAGAGCAGTGTGTATGAGGCTCAAGTCTGGGGCACATAGGGTACTCCAATCTTGTTTGCCCACGATGCATTTGCCATTAACGAGTGCAAAGTAACGAATAGATGGAAATTGTATACTTTTTATTCTTGCTTGTGTCACTCCTCTATCCTCACCACAACATAGACTAGTTAAAAACATCTCATACTTGGATTTTGGTGGTTCGTCCAGCGAACACCAATATGGAATTTTGCACACAACACATAATTCTTCTAGAGGCATGGTGAAGGCACTATCATAAAGGCTAAATGAAACTCTAGAATCACGAGAATGATATTTAAATTTCTTGGTGAACGTTTGGGTGAGGTTGAGATGTTGAATGCACTTATCTGCGATGAAGGGAGCGAGCTTGGTGTTGTGAATATATTGCTCAAATTCTTCCTTGATACCTGCTCCTATCATGGACTTGTCACATTGCCATAGGCATGATTTGGTATCGGCATCCCGTATCGAGCTCGCACTTGGCTCAACATAAGACCGTCGTATCGAGCTCCCACTCGATGATGCCTCCGAGGACCTCCTCCTCGAAGAACTCCTCCCAAAGAGGTACATTTTTGTATGAAGAAATTTCTGAAAATTTTGAGTCACAAAATTTTGTCAACAAAACTTCGCAAGATTGATATCAACTACTCATAAGGATGTCTAGAGGCTATATCAAGTATTCAAACTACTTAGAACTCAAAGAATTCAACATGCAAGCTCATTTACAACAGCACCAAGAGTAGCTAAATATTCAAAATATAAACCACTAGAACAAAAACTAATTGGAGCAATGGAGGAGTCACATACCAAGTAGCAATCCCCCAAAACAGTTTTAGAAATGGAGCTTCGAGCAAAGAGATTGAAATCCGCGGGTTTGTGAGCAAGAACACTAGAGAGAGAGCTACAGAGAATTTTTTTTCTAGAGGCAGGTGATGAAGTGAGCTAAAGGGATAAGTGAGGGGGGCCTTGTGGGGCCCACTACCCACCAGGGTGCGCCTGGAGAGTGTGGCGCGCCCTGGTGCCTAGTGGGCACGAGGGGCACCCCCCTGTGATAATTTTTGCATCAGAAATTCTAAAATATTCAGAAAAAAATCGTGTAAAAATTTCAGGTCATTCTGAGCACTTTTATTTTTTTGGCACTTTTTTATTGCACGGATAATTCAGAAAATAGGCTAAACATGGCATTTTATTGTATTTAAATAAAAATAACAGATAACTAAAAGTGAGTACAGAAGGTTGTGCCTACTAAATTCATCGACCACATGCCTCTCGAAAATAATCCATTAATAAGGTTGATCAAGTCTTATTAATAACCACTTTCGATTAGCATGAACCCGAAGAATCTTCGTGAAACACTAAGTTACCTCAACGGATAATCGACATGTTGTCATCCTCGGGCATCTCAAGTATAACAAAGTCTGTTAACATAGTAACATTTGCAACAACAACAGGCACATCCTCACAAATACCGATAGGTATGGCAGTTGATTTGTCAGCCATTTGCAATGATATTTCAGTAGGTGTGAGTTTATTCAAATCAAGTATTTTGTATAAAGAGAAAGGCATAACACTAACACCAGCTCCTAAATCACATAAAGCAGTTTTGACATAACTTTTTTTGATGGAACATGGTATAGTTGGTATTCCTGGATCCCCTAATTTCTTAGGTACTCCATCCTAAAAAGAATAATTAGCAAGCATAGTGGAGATTTCAGCTTCAGGTATTTTTCTTTTATTAGTGACAATGTCTTTCATATATTTAGCATAAGGGGCCATCTTCAAAATATTAGTTAAACGAGTACGCAAAAAGACTGGCCTAACCATTTTAGCAAAGCGTTCAAATTCTTCATCATCCTTTTTCTTAGAAGGTTTAGGTGAAAAGGGCATGGGTTTCTGAACCCATGATTCTCTTTCTTTGCCATGTTTTCTAGCAACAAAGTCTATCTTATCATAACGTTTATTTTTAGGTTGTGGGTTATCAAGATCAACAACAGGTTCTATTTCAACATCATTATCTGGTTCTTTATCATTGTCTTGTTGAGCATCTTCATGAACATCATCATTATCATTTTCATCATCACTAGACGAATGTTCATTACCAGATTGAGTTTCAGCATCTGAGATAGAGACAACATTGTTATCTTCGGAAGGTTTTTCTATTTCAGGTTCACTAGAAGTATGCAAAGTCCTATTAGTTTTCTTTTTCTTTTTTTCCTTTTAGATGGACTAGGTGCATTAGCATTAATTCTTTGAGAGTCTTTTTCAATTCTTTTAGGGTGACCTTTAGGATAAAGTGGCTCCTGAGTCATTGCACCTCCTCTAGTCATTACTCTAACAGCATGATCATTCATATTATTCATTTCATTGAGCAACTCACTTTGAGATTTGGCAACTTGTTCTAACTGAGTTTGAACCATAGAAGCATGTTTTCATACTCCTCTAACATCATTAGTGATTCTAAATAACAAGTCACTCAAGCGAGCAATCATATCAGAATTTTGTTTTAACTGTTTCATAACATAGGCATTGAAGTGATCTTGCTTCATGATATAGTTATCAAATTCATATAAGCACCGACTAGGAGGTTTATTATGTGGGATGTCACCTTCATCAAATCTCAAAAGAGAATTTACCTCCACCACCTGTGGTGGTGTGTCGAGATCATGTATTTCTTCAATAGATGGTAAATTCTTAATATCTTCAGCTTTAATATCTTTTTCCTTCATACATTTCTTTGCCTCTTGCATATCTTCAGGACTGAGAAATAAAATACCCCTCTTTTTCGGAGTGGGTTTAGGCGGTGGTTCGGGAAGTGTCCAATCATCATAATTCTTCAATATATTATTAATAGTTCCTCAGCTTGTTTGACAGTTCGTTCCCTGAAAACACAACCAGCACAACTATCTAGGTGGTCCCTAGAAGCATCGGTTAGTCCATTATAGAAGATATCAAGTATTTTATTTTTCTTGAGAGGATGATCAGGCAAAGCATTAAGTAATTGGAGAAGCCTCCCCCAAGCTTGTGGGAGACTCTCTTCTTCAATTTGCGCGAAGTTAAATATTTCCTATAAGGCAGCTTGTTTCTTATGGGCAGGAAAATATTTTTCACAGAAATAATAAATAATATCCTGGGAACTACGCACACAACCAGGAGCAAGAGTATTGTACCATATCTTAGCATCACCCTTTAATGAGAAAGGAAATAATTTAAGGATATATTAGTAGCGAATTTTTTTCTCATGAGCAAATAGGGTGGCTATATCATTTAATTTAGTAAGATGTGCCACAATAGTTTCAGTTTCATAGCCATGGAAAGGATCAGATTCAACCAAAGTAATTAACTCTGGGTCGACAGAGAATTCATAATCCTTATCAGTAACAAAGATAGGTGAAGTAGTAAACTTAGGATCATATTTCATTCTAGCATTTAAGGATTTTTCTTTCAACTGACATAATAATTTCTTAAGATCATCTCTATCCTTACAAGCAAGAAAGTCTCTAGCTACCTCTCCATCCATAACATAACCCTCAGGTACTCAGGCAATTCATATCTAGGAGAGCTAGGTCTAATAGGTGTTTTCTCAGTTTCAAAGACTTCATCAGTTTCAGTAATTTCATCAGTTTCAGCATTCTCAATTTCTTTGGCTCTAGCAAGTTGTTCATCAAGAAATTCACCTAGTGGCACAGTCTTATCAACCAAGGTGCTAGCATCATCAATAGCATCATTCATAGCAGAAGTAGCATCATCAATAACTTGCGACATATCAGGATTAATAGCATGTGCTCGTGTTGCAAGATTACTCAAAACAAAAGGTGAATCAAGTGTAGAGCTAGATAATAGTTCCTTACCTCCCCTCGTCTTAGAGGGAACGGTCTTGGTTCTATCATCCTTAAGATTCTTCATAGTGATAAATAGATATAAATCCCAAGTGACTCAACAAATATAGCAATGCTCCCCGGCAACGACGCCAGAAAAGGTCTTGATAACCCACAAGTATAGGGGATCGCAATAGTTTTCGAGGGTAGAGTATTCAACCCAAATTTATTGATTCGACACAAGGGGAGCTAAAGAATATTTGTAAGTATTAGCAGTTGAGTTGTCAATTCAACCACACCTAGAGATTAAATATCTGCAGCAAAGTGATCAGTAGCACAGTAATATGATAGTTTGATAGTGATAGCAATAGTAATGGTAACAGTAACAGTAGTAGCAATAGTTTGATAGCAGTTGTAACAATAGCAACATCAGTAGTAACTTAGTAAAGATCAATATATGAAAAGCTCGTAGGCATTGGATCGGTGATTTCGTTGGATGATATTCATCATATAACAGTCATAACCTAGGGCGACACAGAACTAGCTCCAGTTCATCAGTATAATGTAGGCATGTATTCCGTAAATAGTCATACGTGATTATGAAAAAGAACTTGCAATGACATCTTTTGTCCTACCCTCTGTGGCAGCGGGGTCCATAAGGAAACCAAGGGATATTAAGGCCTCCTTTTAATAGAAAACCGGAACAAAGCATTAACACATAGTGAATACATTAACTCCTCAAACTACGGTCATCACCGGAAAGTATCCCAATTACTGTCACCTTGCGGGTTACAGATCATAACAATTAACAGGTGCATATAACTTGCAAGATCGGATCAAGAACATAGATATAATGGTGAAAACATAAACGGTTCAGATCTGAAATCATGGCACTCGGGCCCTAGTGACAATCATTAAGTATAGCAAAGTCATAGCAACATCAATCTCAGAACATAGTGGATACTAGGGATCAAGCCCTAACAAAACTAACTCGATTACATGATGAATCTCATCCAACCCACCACCGTCCAGCAAGCCTACGAAGGAATTACTCACTCTCGACGGTGAGCATCATGAAATTAGTGATGGAGGATGGTTGGTGATGACGATGGCGGCGAATCCCCCTCTCTGGAGCCCAGAACGGACTCAAGATTTGCCCTCCCGATGAAGTACATGACTTCAATTTTTTCTCTGAGAATATGAATTTATAGTATCCAGAATAGGGTTGGAGGAGCCTCATGGGCCCCACTACCCACCAGGGCGCCAGAGGGGGGTGGCGTGCCCTGGTGCCTAGTGGGCAGCTGGGCCCCTCCTCTAGTGGGTCTTGGTTCCAATATTTTGTATTTATTCGAAAATAATTCTCCAAAAAGTTCCGTCCAATTCCGAGAACTTTTATTTCTGCACAAAAACAACACTATGGTAGTTCTGCTGAAAATAACGTCAGTCCGGGTTAGTTTCATTCAAATCATGCAAATTAGAGTCCAAAACAAGAGCAAAAGCATTAGGAAAAGTAAATACGACGGAGACGTATCATTATAACAATTGATTTCAGATGATATTATCTTAAAGTATAACAAACAAGTTTGGGTCTATTCAATATGATCGTTCTTCTAACATCATACTCTCAATGTTGTTTTAGGACTATCGTTGCACCTAACGATATCCTAAGATCTAGAAACATGATCACCAACAACACTTGAGCCAGTCTTAAAGGCGAGACTAGGAACCTATTCTTTACCATTTATCATACCACACGTGCATATGACTTTTCCATTGAATCGCATTTTCCAGGATCATAGCAGTTGTAGCATGAAATATAAACTCTTAATTATGAACACGAAAATATGATAATACAATATTATTGCCTATAGGGCATATTTCCAACAATATCTACCGCGGTCAAGGTGCGAGCTGGAGGGGGTTGCAGCAACGGCGGCAAGGGCAGCCGTTGCCAGCCGTTGGAACCCGCGCACATAGGCTAACTTGGCCCCGTGCACACAGGGTGTCTAGAGAGCTGACCACTAGCCTGTGCGCACGGGGTCCAGGACCACCGTGTGCACGGGGTGACCAGCAACTTTGGGAATGTTCCCACGCTTAATTCTTCCACCTTAACCCCTCCTGATAGTCTGGTTTCCCTACGACTCAAATCAAACCAAAATAAAACCTTTAGTCACTGCAAAACCACACCTTTGAACTTTTTGATGGGTGGGGGGTGGGGTCAACCATGTCCATAATAAACAACCACGAAACCAATGGCCTGCGATAGATCTTAGCAGGCCTCATTAGTTCCACTAACCACATTGTCATCACCCCAAAATACCATTAATTGATAAATGCACTTTCACCATGTTATCTAAAACCCGATGCTTACATTCAAGCTAGATAGATTATCAAGAGAGGGCAATGACGCCATTGAGAAATTTCCTTTCCTTGGCCAGCACCGCCGCCACGATCGGCGGCCACCAGACTCGCAACGTCGACTCCACCGTGGGAGCAAAACAATGCAACCACTCCAAAAGCAAGATGTAGAATCAAACTTGCTGCATGAAAGGGCATCACAAAAATGGGTGATGGGCGTCCTCTGAATCTTTGGAACACACGACACAACAAGCCTAGTGTGGCACCTTACGCCTCTCAAGGTGGTCCATCGTCCATTGCGGGTTGCTTGGCGCCAGCCAGGCAAACAATTTGACCTCTAGCGGAGCCCAACTATTCCACTCCTCCTCCGCACCTGGGGCAGGCATGTTGCCCAGGAAGAGCGCGAGGTAAGCAGAGCGCACATAATAGGACCCTGAGATTGACAACTTCCAGGAGGAGTCTGGAGATTTAGGTGCCAATGCCCAAGGCTGCAGAAGCTCCTACAAGCTCAAGAACTCTGCCAACACTGGCATGGAGATGCTGCCCGAGATGTATTGCACCCATGCATTTCCAGAAAGCACATTAGCAACCAAGCGCTTACGACCAACGACCCCGATGAGAGGCATCAACGTTGACGCTAACTGCCTCATGATGCGCCCATCCACCCAACGATCCACCCAGAACAACTGGCTCTGCCCATCCCCCAAGCACACAACAATTCCCGGCCTGGAAAAGTTCCCCCGCCTCCGCATGGATGGGAGCATGGAGTGCATGCCAAGGTTTGTTGTCGTCGACCTTCTCCAGCCACCTCCAACAAATGCGCAACGCCAAGTTGAGGAAGCGCAAATTGGGAACACATAGGTCGCCTAGCTCCTATAGCAGGCACATGCTGCGCCATGCCACGATGCAGTGAGTGCCCTTCGCCTCACCATGACCCCTCCAGAAGAACTCGCGTTGCAACTTCTTGAAGCACCTGAGGAACCAAGGAGGGAGGTTCAACGATAGCATGTGATAGATCAGCATGGCCGAGAGGGAAGGGTTCAGTCGTATCCGCCTCCCACTGTATTTCATGAGAGAAGCCTTCCATGTCGGGAGCTTGGCCGCGCCTTTATCCACTAGGGGCTGCAGATCCACCTTGGATAGCCGCAAGAGGGAGAGCGGGAGACCCAAGAGGTAATGGGGAACTCACGGATTGGGAAGCCCAATGCCTGCAATACTAGCGTGAGGTCCAACCAAATGATGTTATATTAATCATCTTGGTAGATAGTCAAATGCTTTTGATGGTATCCAATGAAACATGCAAATCTATAAGAGTAGGTGCTTAGCGAAGATTTGTGACACACGGTAGGATGAGACTTGAAAAGCAAGGAGAGACACCATCCTCACACATGAATTACGAGGGTAAAGCCAATGTAACATCTTTTGTGGTATATATGCCCATCAGACTAACTAATACATTAGCTACAACAATGGAGGGCAAACCCACATGGGACGATGTTTACGACTCGTCACGTAATATCCTGTCCTCTCGACCCCATCACCGACACTTTGGTCTTCCCTACGGTACATTTGCCCGTCGTTGTCAATTGTAACGAGGTACACCATATCATCGGGCAACTTCTTTGTTGGCCGTAAGTTTTCTTCGGAGTAGTAGACATGATTTCTCTCCAAACCATGATGTCCATCTGCCGTCACGTGCACCGCCTTAGACCAATTCACCCCTAAGAACAAGGCGTGGTCACCAAAAGTAAGTACTTCTGCCCACTTGTACTTGTAAGCCTTGTCGCTATCGGTGTCGACAAGTGTAAAAACCTTGAAGAAGGACTCTCGGTTCGGCAACCACCAATCATCTATTGCCATAGATGGCTTGCCGTGTAGCTCGATGAGATGGCCCTCATATATCTGGGGACCGTGGCGCCTTTCGATGGCCAGCGGGTGGCAGGATGTGATGACCGGCGTGCCCTCTGCCTTCATGTCAATTTTGAACTTGATCAGCTCCTCGTTAGGACAGACTAGACCATATAGCTCACCTTTGCAGAATGCGATGTCTATAATGAACTTTTCGCCCAATATTTTTACGGTCCACCCGCTCTGGTGGCGGCCAACTTTACACAGTGCAATGTGGTACCGCTGATAAGCTATGGCTGCCAGGATGCAGCTGCTAGAGGTGGGGGCTTCGGAGAAGATGATTTTTCGAAGGCTGGTTGTTCCGATGTCATCTACGTCTAGATTGCGCGAGCGTATTGGGCTGGCCTCCACCTCCGCACCAGAGAAGAGATTCACGATGACGAGCTTGCTCCAGTCGACCGCAGCGACCCAGCCGCCTTCGTGTGAGCCGAGGAACCACTTGCGTTCTGCCTTGTCTGGAACGCGCACGACCCAGCTGTCGTCGGGGCCGCACAGGCGCTTCGTCCCGTTGCATCGGACACGCCGCGGCGACACGAGCAGAAGCGGGCGGGCCGGCGGCCGCGGGAGCAGCGACGCGGCGGCTCGCCACCCCTTGCAAACGGCGGCGACGCGCACACGATCGCGCGGGGAGGCA
Organism: Thinopyrum elongatum; assembly: GCA_011799875.1. NCBI lineage: Eukaryota > Viridiplantae > Streptophyta > Magnoliopsida > Poales > Poaceae > Thinopyrum > Thinopyrum elongatum. The sequence continues at coordinate 573,141,381 of CM022298.1, read as the reverse complement.
AGCCTGAGGTGGACCAGGCCGAGGAGGTCGTCTGGCAGGTCGGACCACTGCGGCGATGACGACGACTGGGTGCTGCCGGCGGTTGTCGACATACCGCGCGTCCGTGTCTCTCGGTCGATTACGAGCGGTGGCAAGCAGAAGTGGCACTAGAAACGAGAATCGAACCTTTTTGTTGGTGATATTTCTAGCGATTGGGTCGATCTGTTACACCGAGTCTGGTCTCCGGTCGTGTCTATCGTTCTAAACCGAATCGAAAGTAGAGTCCAAACACGAGGTTACACGAGGATCCGTGACTGCGTCCTCCTCACCGAAGCATGTCAGGAGAGCCAGCAGTCGCAACTCGCACGCACTCCGGAGACTTGCTGGAAGCCGCACGCGCCAGAGTCTCGCGTCATCCCGGCAGAGCTTCAGGGTGCGGGGAAGCGAGGGCACTACCCTTACCACATAGTAGTACTTTTACGACTTAGCTTCGGCCTAAAGTTCGACATAATAGTGTCAGTTTCAATGGACGCCCGGATTCCAAACGCCGACTCCTGCACTCCAAACGAATACTATCTCCGTCCGTATTTATTGGTCCCTTTATAATCTGTGCTAAATTTTGACCAAAGATTTAACTAATAAAATGTTAATGCATGTCAAGAAAAATTATAACGTTAGATTCGTATTTGAACATAGTTTTCAATGATATAATTTTTTATAACATGCATAAATATTTTGTTAGTTAAATTTATGATCAAAATTTGGCACAGAATACAATGAGGACCAATAAACCAGAACGGAGGTAGTACTAATAAGAGCAAGTACAATAGAGCTGAGTCAGCTAGCTATAAGAAATAAATTAGTATATTCTTACTTAGTTGGATGAAAGTAAAGAGAAGAGAGAAGGTAAGCGGACTCTTGGTGGAGAGCCAGCTCTAGCACGTGCTCCTAAGCACTTTATGAGAGTGAAAGATGGCCATATAATAAAAAAATAGTACACTCTTCTAATTAACTATTGTACATATTGGCTATAAGATGGGCTATAGATAACATGATAATGGCTTATAGTCAGCAGTTGGCTATACTATTTAACCATGCTCTAACTCCAACGCGCCCAGGTCGGCGTCCGCCCTATTTATAATTTAGGTCAGCAGTGCGCTCAACGCGTCGATCCATATTTGACCGCGTGTTCGGCTTGCCTTCGTTTTTCAATAAATATACACACATTTTGCATGGTTTCACAAGTAAAAAAAATAGCATAGTTTCACAACCAATTTTTTTATGAGAAAAGTATGTTTTTGGTCCCTTAAGTTCCCAAAAAGTACAGACTTGATCCCTCAAGATTTTTTGGTATACATTTGGTCCCTCAAGTCTCAAAACCGGACAAGTTTGGTCCTAAACCAGATTTTGACCCCGTTGACCGGGTTTGACCGCCACAAAACCGCGCGACGAACAGTAAATTCGAGTTTTTTCAAAAAAAATCTTCAAAAAAATCTGAATTTTTTTGCGGTCCAATATGCTTACATGCGTAAGGTGCGACCAAATTTTCGTGGTCTTTTGACACTTGAGGAGCTCGTGACAAAAAGAACAAAAATATCTGTCTGATGAATAGTAAATTCAAAAAAAAATTCAAAAAAATCTGAAATTTTTTGGGGTCCAATATGGTTATATGCGCAAGGTGCGACCAACATTTTGTCATGAAATGACGTAGGACGGGCTCTAGCAAAAAAAAAACAAAATTTGGCTATTTTTTGTGAGCGAAAATTTGTTTTTTTGCCACGAGCTCCTTGAGTCTCGAAACACCACCAAATTTTGGTGGAACCTTGCGCATGTAACCATATTGGACCCTTTTTTTTTATTCTTTTTTCGAATTTACTATTCATCAGACAGATATTTTTCTTCTTTTTGTCACAAGTTCCTCGAGTGTCAAAAGACCACGAAAATTTGGTCGCACCTTACGCATATAAGCATATTGGACCCCAAAAAAATTCAGATTTTTTTAAAGATTTTTTTTTAAAACTCGAATTTACTGTTCATCGCGCGGTTTTGTGGCGGTCAAACCCGGTCAACGGGGTCAAAATCTGGTTTAGGACCAAACTTGTCCGGTTCTGAGACTTGAGGGACCAAATGTATACCAAAAAATCTTGAGGGACCAAGTCTGTACTTTTTGGGAACATGAGAGACAAAAACATACTTTTCTCTATTTTTATAGCATAGTTTACAAGCCGAATAAAAATTAAATAGTCTCAAATACATTTTTTTTAAATACATCTATTGATTGCCAACATGAGCCCACATATGCTCAACCAAATCATTTTGCAGCTGAATGTGAGTTTCTATATCACGTATTTGATGATGAAATTGGTGAACCGTGCAAACGTTGCGGCTTCTCCATACTCATGCACAACATTGCCACCCTGAAATTGAAACCCTCGATCGTAAATACGTTCTAGGCGCTCATCCTCTATGATCATATTGTGCATGATCACACAAGCAGTCATCACCTCCCACAACTTCTCGGTGTTCCAAGTTATAGCAGGATACCGAACGATGTCCCATCGAGATTGCAGAACACCAAAGGCACGCTCGACATCCTTCCTAGCACTATCTTGCTCTTGGGAAAATCTTTTCCTCTTCTCTCCAACGGGGTTGGGGATTGTCTTCACAATAGTGGTCCACTGAGGATAGATACCGTCACCTAGGTAGTATCATTTCTCGTAGTTGTGGCCATTGATGCTAAACATTCACCGGCGAGCTGTTGCCTTCGGCAAGCCTTGCAAACACGGCGAGCGTTGAAGCACGTTGATATCATTGTGTGGTTCGGCCATGTCGAAGAAAGAGTGCCAGATCTAGAGATCTTGTGAGGCCACGGCCTCAAGTATGACAGTGCAAGCCCTGACATGGCCCCTATACTGCCCTTGCCAAGCAGAAGGGCAGTTCTTCCACTCCCAGTGCATGCAGTGTATGCTGCCAAGCATCCCTGGGAAGCCCCTGCTAGCATTCATCGCCAACAAGTGGGCTGTATCTCAGCAGTCGACTCTCTCAAGTACTAAGGGCCAAACACAGCAATCACAGCCTTGCAGAACCTATACATGGACTCTAGGCACGTAGACTCGCTCATACGGACGTACTCATCAATGAGACCACTGGGCACTCCGTATGCAAGCGTCCGGATAGCTGCAGTGCATTTTTGATAAGATGAGAAGCCAATCTTTCCAAGGGCATCCTATTTGCACTCGAAATAATTATCGTATCCGACCACCCCCTCTCTAATATGGTTGAAAACATGCCTAGCCAGACGGAAATGCCGCCGGAATTTGTGATGTTTGAACAGTGGGTTGGTTGTGTCAAAGTAGTCCTTCCAAAGAAGGAAAAGGCCGCTCTCTCGGTTGCGATTCAATGCCGGAATGTGCCCTGGGATTGAGCCCCGGAACAACGGCCGCTGCCTATTAAGGTGGTCATGGACCAACACAGCAGCCACCATCTCCTCATCATCGGATGAGGAATCGTCGGAGTCGCACAAAAAAATGTGGAAAAAGAACTCATCCGCGGAGTCCATTTGTACCTTGAGGCAAACTGTCGAACAGTTTGCGGGCATCGACGAAGAAGCTGGTTGGGGAAGAGACGTGCGCCTCCCCTGGACCAGGTGGCTGGCCTGGCGGCGTTCGACGAGCATGGCCGCGTCAGTCCAGCGTGGTGTCGACGAAGGAGATGGCCGGGGCCACGGGGGGCGACTTTGTGCTTGCTATCGGTGTCAAAACCGGCGGATCTCGGGTAGGGGGTCCTGAACTGTGGATCTTGGATCAATGGGCAACCGGCGACGAAGGACACAATGTTTACCCAGGTTCGGGCCCTCTCAAAGAGGTAAAACCCTACGTCTGCTCGATTATATTGAAGTGTATAGGATGGTTACAGAGTCGATCTACCACGAAATCAGATGAACTAAACCCTAGGCTAGTAGGATGATGGTTGTTGTTCTAGCCTCTACGAACTAAACCCTCTGGTTTATATAGGCACCAGGGGTACTAGGGTTACACATGGTCGGTTACAACAAGGGAAATAAACGTGCCGAATCTTCTATCTTGACTTGGAGGACACACCAAGGCACCCAAAGTCTTCTGCCCGAATACGAAGCTGCCTCGCAGTCCGGCGTTCCAGCAGCTGTAGTGCGGCCCACCTGCCCGTCCCATGAAAGTGGAGGCAGTAGCCCGAGGACCCCCTAGTCCAGGTCTCCCTCACTCGCGGCAACGTCGGAGTGGGGGGTGGTGTGACGACCCCGGCTTAATAGTGCACTAACCATACACGCAAATGCACACGATCAAGCCTAAGGACTCACTTGAAGATATCACAACACAACTCTAAAACATAAATAAAGCCATACAAGCTTTATATTACAAGCCAGGGGCTGGAGGGCTCGAATACAAAAGCTCGCATACAAGTGTCAGCGGAAGCATCAGATATCTGAGTACATATATTACAGAGGAACAGATAAGCCTTTAGAAAGGCGGGGCAAAATAAAATCTACGATCGAAAGGCGCAGGCCTCCTGCCTGGGATCCAACGAACCTACTCCTGGTCGTCGGTCGACTCCTCGTAGTAGTACTCGCCGGGAGGGTAGTAGTAGTAGCCGTCGGCGGGGGCAGCTGGCTCCGGGGCTCCGTCATCTAGTTGCGACAAATGGATATGGGAAGAAAAAGAAAGCAAAGCAAACATGAGTACTCATCCGAAGTACTCAGCAAGCAAGGATCTACACTACATATGCAACATTTTCAAAGGAGGGCTGTATTTGTGGACTGGGCTGCAGAAATGCCAGAATAGAGGGAAAGCCTAGTCCTATCGAAGACTAGCATCTTCATTATCTTCAGCGGTCTTGCAGCATTAGAAGAGTGCAGATTAGCATAATGTACAGTAGTAGTAATGTTATCAACCTCGCCCAGAGATCCTTCCACGACTTCCTGCGAGAAAGCAATCCCAGAGCCATACTATCCAGTTATCATCTCAAGTGTCTAGTTCTAGTTGTACCGATCGGGATACAACTCCGAGTGTCTGTTACCTTAGGACAGGCTATCGATAGATTAGTTCTTCCCTGCAGGGGTGCACCAACTTACCCACCACGCTCGCTTAACTCCGGCCGGACATACTTTTCTGGGTCATGCCCGGCCTCGGCCAAACGACATGCCGCAACCCGACCTAGGCTTGAAAGAGAGGTCAGCACGCCGGACTAAACCTATGCCGCCAGGGGTCTTGGGCCATCGCCCCGAGAACTCCTGCACGTTACGGGGCCACTGAGAGCAGACCTAGCAACCCCTTATACAAGCGCGGTTGCGTTCCCAGTCCAACTCGGCGTGTGCCGCTCCTTACTGACGTCAATTAAGCTTCGGCTGATGTATACAACGCAGAACGCCCATACTATGCCCACGTGATGGTTAGTGCTATCAGGCCAGAGGCCCCTCGGATCAAATATCCAAACCGTTAGTGTGTTGGTAGTGCGGTAACGAGCAGAGACTCACGAAAGATGTGACCCTGTCGCCCCGTCTCGAGGACTTGTGGCAAGGGCTTAGAATGCCCGGCCACGCCTCGTAATCATCTCTCGGGCACCCTCCAGGTCAACCCGTCTCCATATCACTCTCATCATAATCTCGTGCGGGTATCCCTCAGGGCCGACCCGTCTTTATCCAGAATAAACAGTTTCAACAGTAATGTAAAGGCATCCGTGTGGCTACCATATCAAGAAGGAATCCGAGGCATCACCCTCGTTGGATTCCCACCTGACGTAAACATCAAGGTGAACGAAGGAGGAATCACCCTCGAGGTCCACTCTTGAGGAGTTGCGCGACGGTGTCGTTATCGGGGGTGGTGTAGGAGGAATCACCCTCGCTGACCACGACCGAATAACTAACCTACAAGGTTATCATCAGAAGTGCTGACGAGGTATCACCCTCGGCACTCGATAGTAACCCAGTAGTGTCGACAACTAAGGGGAAAGTGATGTGCGGTGCCGGGGCCTGGTCTTCGATCCCGTTGATCGGGTCTTCTAATGATCCAGCGGGGCGGTCGGGATAAAGTGGGGTCTCAGCTGGGTCTCTACCCAACCTATACTAAGCAGTTTAGGATAAGCAGGTAGGTAACAATAGCAGGTTACAATAAACAGGCTATGCAGCAGAAATAGGATAACAACAATAGCAGTAACTTCTAATGCAAGCATAAGAGAGAAGAGAGTGGGCGATGTCAGAATGCTCAAAAGGGGGGTGCTTGCTTGGAAGCTCGGTGGCAAGGGCCTGATCGTCAGGGGCGTAGTCGACCTCCGGAGCTGCGTCGGTCTCGGGAGCTACGTCGACGTCGGGGTCTACCGAGAGAGAAGAGGGGGAGGAAACAAATAAATACACAGCAAATAATGCAACTCAGATCATGCTATGCTTAGGATGCAGTATAGGGTTGCCTAAAGTATGTCTAAGTTATTTTAGTTATTTTTGGATTTAAGTTGGATTTATTAACCGGTGAATATGCACTATTCATATACCGGAATCGGACTAAAAGTTACGGGTTCTTCTACGTAGGGGGTTCCAACATGGAAACAGACGACACGATCAGATTCGTCTCGTCGTTCTGACCAACTTTCATGTATAAATTTTTTCGATCTGAGCTACGGTTTATTTTCTACGAATTTTCAAAGATTTAAATATTTTCTAGAATTATTTATATTTAGCAGAAATTGATTATTGCGTCAGTAGTGACATCAGCAATGCGTCAGCAGTCAACTGGGCTGCTGACTGGGTCAAACTGACAGGTGGGACCCACCTGTCAGCCTCTCTGGGTTAACCAGTGCTTAAACTAATCTGATAGAGCTAATTAGGGGTGTGGGCCCCAGTTGTCAGTGACTCAGTTAATTAACAAATTAATTCTAAAATCCTAATTAACTTAATTAAGCGTAGGGGCCCACTTGTCAGTGTCTAAGGGTGAACAGTGACAGGCGTTGACCCCGATCAACGAAGTCAACCAAAGGCCAGGGGCCCACTGGCAGTGTCCGTGGGCGGGCCCCACGTGGTGCCACGCTGGCGGGGTCGCCGGAATCGCTCCGGTGAGCCTCCCTCGGCGGCGCTCTCGCCGGAGAGGCTCGGGATTGCGCCACAGTGGGTCATTTTGCACGCGCCCGGGCTCGTTCGAACGGGCACACGGAGACGCATCCGTTGTTGGTGGCCACGGCGGCTGGGGTGGCCGGAATCTCGCCGGCGTTGAACCATGGCGGTGAGGAGCTTCGGATGAAAACAAGAGCGTGGCTACGGTGAGATCTAGCGCGTGCTTACGGTTCCGTTCGGACCACCGCGAGGTCCCGCGTCGAATCAAGCTAAAGCGCGGCCCTGGAGACGGCCGGAAGTGGCCGGACGGCGAGGTGCCGCGGCGGCCGAAGCACGGCTAGGTAGCAAGCTCGCTAGAGAGGAGCACGGTGGCTCGGAAGAGAGGCGGAGGGAAGAGGAGGCTCACCGTGCGGTTAAGAAAAACCCTCGACGGTTTAGGAGCTGCAGCGAGTCGCCGGAGTCGGAGATGGACGGCGACGATCGGAGATGCGGTCGAAAGGGGATTCGATGTTGCTGAGCCCTCCGGCTCCACCTAGGGTCACCAGGAGACGTGGTGAACCGTGGCGGAGCTGGCGGACATGGTCGACGGGCACGGGGCCGCCGGTGGCCGTGAGGATGAGCGAGGACAACGGCGACCGTGCTCGGGCGTCGACGAATCTAAGGGGGAGAGCGGTGGAGAGGGAGAGAGGATGGATAGAGATGGAGGGGGATGGCCAGGGGGATGCTCTTATCCCCTCGCCTGGCCGCGGCTGTCGCCGTGTCGCCGTCTCGCCGGCGCGCGCGCGCAGCCAAAGGCGAGCCGACACGGTGGCGAGGAGGAGGACGACTGTGCACTAACAGGCTGGGCCGGCTGGGCCTGCCACTATGCACTAAGGTCCTGCCGGTCCAGGCCTTCTTCTTTTTCCTTTTCTGTTTCTTTATTATTTCTCTGTTTTGGTAATTGTTAGGCCACATTTGCACTTTTGTAAAATGTGAGTCTTGGCCCAAATATTACAGTGCAATGTCACCTTCCACCAAAAACTAGTTTGGGAAAAATATGATTCCACTTGGATTTTTATTAAATGAAATGGAAGTAAATGGGTGTTGTTTGCCACTGTTCTAGGTTGTTAGAGTCACTTAACTTATTCTATAAATGTTGATTACAATTTTACAACTGTCTCTGGATTATTTACAATATTTGGAACATTTTGGTTCCTGGATTAAAACAACTTCATTTTGCACTTTTGAATTTGAGTTGATTTTCAGAGAGGATTTGAAATGAAAGGTTTAACCACTGTGATTAAGTAATGCAAAGGAGGATGACTTGGCAGTGACCATAAAGGTTTACTGTAGTGTGATGCTGGGGATGTTACAAATCTCCTCCACTACAAGAAATCTCGTCCCGAGATTTAAGTGGGGAAGTAAAGAGTAACTTCGAGGGAACTGACCCTTATAGGATTATTTATCTGGTGCACAACTCAGGGAGTGTGGCAGGAGTATCTCTTGAGTTGAAACTTAAGGAAACGTCGAGAGCAAGGTAAGAGGTTATAATAAGAGATTTCAAGTGAATGGACAAACGATCGATACCTGAACAGAGTATAAGAAGGGGGGTTATGAGTATCGGGAATAGATCAACTCTCGGAGGGTGGCTCATGATAACGCACAAAGCCAAGAGCATATGATACTTCAGAATCAAGGATGTACAGGAGAGTCAGGTTCCGATCCTGTGGAACTGTGGGGCGGTGTCGATCAAAAGTAGGGAGAACGGTGATATCTTAACGGTCTCGACATCAAGGTATGTCAGAGAATAGCCTGTCAGTTAAGTTGGTAACAATGTCGGTACCAAGGGCGAGGGACGAAGAGAACCATTTTCCTGCTCGTTGAATGAGGCGGACCAATAGGCAAAGTTCTCGTCCATTGATGGTTACCGGAATGTCAACAACATTAGCAACTGGGTCTCTCTGACAAGGTTATTCATCGAGGTGTTTTTCATAAGCAGGGAATTATTTTTGCTTATATCATATAGATCATAAGAAAGGTTAAACAAAACAATGGAAAGGAAAATGTGTTTATACACAAGATTTAGGAGTGTATCTTTTCCAACGAAAAGTGGAGCATGATATACATGATATGTCAGCAAGTTCAAAAGCATTTAGATAAAGGGACGAGGGAAAAATCAAGATGTTACCCGTACAACGGTGTCTGGATAATAGATCAATAATCATTTGGCAATGTGCTTCCAATGTTCATGTTGGTGTTCGGAATACCACAATCATGCTTTGAGGTAGCAGTAACATGCTGTTTCAAACAAAGATAATGGTGAAGCGAAAGGTTATTGGAACCACAGGTACGACACAAGCTCGAAATCAAGTTCGTTGTTCGAGGTGAAAAGATAAGATATGTCGGGGATATCGTGCGACATATGCCAGGGGATGGCTTATCGTGGATGGGGACAAAAGTACGTCGTCAGGCTCTAGAAGCGGGAGTGAGCGAGACCGCGTACGCTTGCGAATCTTACCCAGGTTCGGGGCTTTCCTAGGAGATAACACCCCTAGTCCTGCTCTGCGGGGTCTCCGCATGATCACTATTTCAACAGGTGGCTACAAGCTTGCTCCTTGAGCTACCTGGTTGGAGGAGGAAGAAGGGCAAGGCTAGCTCTACTCCACTCTCTCTGCGTGTGTGTGTGGTGCTGTGAGTACTCGACGAGGCCTCTACCAAGGAGCCAACCCCCTGCATGGGGTGACCTGGGGGGTTTATATAAGCCTACCCCCCAGGGGTACAACGGTAATCTGGCAAGATGTGGGGCCCGGCAGTCAGCGTCACTGGGCGCCGGCTTCTTCGCCGACCGCCGGGGCCCGCCGCCTGGTGGGTCCGCCGACTGCCGCGATTTCAGCCGACAGGTGGGTCCCGCCGTCCAAGGGCCGCGTTGATGGCTTTATGCTGTAGCATTGCCCTTGATGACGAAGGCCTCGTCAGGGGGAGCGTGGATACAGTCACGCCGCCTGGCGGGAACTCACTGTAGCCATACCCCGTCGTATCTGGTTAATGGCGCACGGACTTCGAGGGAGGAGGAGGGACGCCTACTGGGAGCCGGCCTCCCACTGAGCCGACTAGTCTGGGCTCGCCGCCTTCTGGCTTGTCACGGACAAGTAGGGCCCGCCGCCTGCGGGCCGTACTGACCGCCCGTCATGGGAACATGGCTCCCTCTGCCATGGGTGACGTCATGAGTGGCATGGCAACAGGCCTGCGTTGGGCGCAGGATGCCTGCCCGGTACGCAGTACTGTGGCCACACCCTGCCCTGGATTCGGAGGTGGCAGGCCTGTACTGTAGCCATGCCCTGTCTCATCATGTTTATGTTGGCGCTGAATTTGAGGGCGCGAGGGGCCGCCTGCTAGGACTCGGCATCCTAGGAGGCCGCCTGCCAGGAGTCGGCCCACTTCATGGCCGTCTTGTGGACTCCGCCGCCTCCCGGCTACCGGCTGCTTGGACCAGCCGGCCTCAAGAAGGCGGCCCTTGTCCTTGATGTTTGAGGGGCGCAGCCTGCCCCGATGTCTTGAAATACCAAAGGGAGCTGATGGGGCTACCCGTGGTCATTTACTCCGACAAGATAGGAAGAACGACGTAAGCTTCGCTCATCGTCGAAAATTGTGCTCCGGAAAGAAGGGCCAGGTAACACAGTTAGAATTTAGCATGATAGGGATATAGCCGATCAGGCTAGGAATGACCGGAAGGATTATTAAACTCGCAATCAACAAAAATTACTTAGTGTTATCGAATCGGAGTGCGGGATCGATTCACTTACCGGTGTTCTCGAGTGACCAACCACTCAGAACCCGGGAATATTGGAATTGGTGATCAATAGTAGTTTGATGAAGAACTCATAAGAAGTTATGTAGTTCCTGCGATATTCTCGAGATACCAAGGGTAATACTCGAAGGTAGATCAAAGTAGAGGTTGGACGGGGAAAATGATTTGCAGAGGATAAGTATTTTAACTTATCCAGAAAATGGAATCAAGGGGGAAATATGGTCGGAACCACGATTGTAAAGGATCAATTTATAGATACAAGATGAACTTGTACCAAGGAAATAATTATTTATACGAGCAGCTTCCATGATAAGTTCTACATCAGGTCCATGGGCATGAACACAAAGGTTCAAGGTCGACTCCGACTTCTTCAATGCATAACCTTTCATTCACTTCTCGGTTTTAGTGAAGTTGAAATGTTCAAAATTTATCTGGCGTAACACCAACAGAGTATGACTCGTAGAAGTTTCTGGGTTCTCGCAGACGGCAGAAGCATAGATACAACCCATCGGGACAATTTTACGAATCCATACAACCATCAACCAAAGCAAGGGATGCGAATTCGAAAGCAGAGTATCGAAGTCAAAGCAGATGATACAATTTACCGGAAGTACTAAATACCAAGGGAAGAGCTCATAAGATGTTTGAATATGAAGGATATTGTCGGATATTAATCCAACAAAAGATCAGGTAGATGACAAAGGATCTGACGTGGGTAGCGGTACTCAACCAGAAGAAGAAGAAATGCAAGGGCATCGGGTTATGGAAACACCTGAATAATTCGATGCTTAAATTCAAAGAAATTTGATTTCTAGATCGGTGTATCAGAATCAGGTGTTCCGATCGAAGATGGATAGGTTGAACAGACTTAGAGGCACACCGATCGAATCTTGATTGGGCAAGAACCAGCTCATATCCGGAATGATGTCTGAGCCGGAAAGAAAATTCCTAAGGATTAATTGGTAATAGTAAGAAGTCACATACATAATGAATCAAGGGACTCAAAAGTGATGGCGACAAAGGATGCCGATAAGGTTAATAGACATATGGAATTAACCATAATGAAAGCAGGTAAGAAGAATCTCATAGGCAGTAGGCTGCAGGAGATTCTCGGAAGATCGGATAGCATTATGAAACATTTCAGGAAACACAAGAGCAACTGGGGACGAATGAATCCCGGTAATGTGAGGAATTAACCGTAGTGCGAAAGAAGCTGCATGGCGGTAGACTCAAAGGATTCCCGGATTAATGAGGAGTATTTCGGGGTATCTCATACATAAAGGAGTAACTGGGAATGAAGATACAAATGGTAAGGAAGTGTAGTTATTCACAGTGATTATCGGTGGTAAGGTTTTGCAAAGATAGTGGGTACAAGGGTCTCGAAAACTTCGAGGAGTGTCTTCAGAATCTTCTGGTGAAGCAGGTGACCATCTGTGGTGAAGGGGCTCTCCGGGATGAAGTGGTTACGAGAACCTAATGTCAGAGTTAGTAAAATCCTTAACCCGAATAGAAGAGAGATCAGAGTCCTAGAGTAAGGAAGAGGAATAAATAGATCCTAATACCACCCAGTTGGCGTCGTGGGCCCGTAAGCCACACAGCCAAGTTAGTAAAATAGTTTTCGACCACTAGACTCAACTTCGGCCAAGGAGTTGGAAAGGGGGACTCCTACAGGCAGTCGGCTTTGATACCAACCTGTGTCGACCCCGGCTTAATCATGCACTAACCATACAAGCAAATGCACACGATCAAGCCTAAGGACTCACTTGAAGATATCACAACACAACTCTAAAACATAAATAAAGTCATACAAGCTTTATATTACAAGCCAGGGGCCTCGAGGGCTTGAATACAAAAGCTCGCATACAAGCGTCAGCGGAAGCATCAGATATCTGAGTACAGATATTATAGAGGAACAGATAAGCCTTTAGAAAGGCAGGGTAAAATAAAATCTACGATCGAAAGGCGCAGGCCTCCTGCCTGGGATCCTCCGAACCTACTCCTGGTCGTCGGTCGGCTCCTCGTAGTAGTACACGCCGGGAGGGTAGTAGTAGTAGCCGTCGGAGGGGGCAGCTGGCTCCGGGGCTCCGTCATCTAGTTGCGACAAATGGATATGGGAAGAAAAAGAAAGCAAAGCAAACGTGCGTACTCATCCGACGTACTCAGCAAGCAAGGATCTACACTACATATGCAACATTTTCAAAGCAGGGCTGTATTTGTGGACTGGGCTGCAGAAATGCCAGAATAGAGGGAAAGCCTAGTCCTATCGAAGACTAGCATCTTCATTATCTTCAGCGGTCTTGCAGCATTAGAAGAGTGCAGATTAGCATAATGTACAGTAGTAGTAATGTTATCAACCTCGCCCAGAGATCCTTCCTCGACTTCCTGCGAGAAAGCAATCCCAGAGCCATACTATCCAGTTATCATCTCAAGTGTCCAGTTCTAGTTGTACCGATCGGGATACAACTCCGAGTGTCCGTTACCGTAGGACAGGCTATCGATAGATTAGTTCTTCCCTGCAGGGGTGCACCAACTTACCCACCACGCTCGCTTAACTCCGGTCGGACATACTTTTCTGGGTCATGCCCGGCCTCGGCCAAACGACACGCCGCAACCCGACCTAGGCTTAAAAGAGAGGTTAGCACGCCGGACTACACCTTTGCCCCCAGGGGTCTTGGGCCATCACCCCAGGAACTCCTGCACGTTACGGGGCCACCGAGAGCAGACCTAGCAACCCCTTATACAAGCGCGGTTGCGTTCCTAGTCCAACTCGGTGTGCGCCGCTCCTTACTGACGTCAATTAAGCTTTGGCTGATGTATACGATGCAGAACGCCCATACTATGCCCACGTGATGGTTAGTGCTATCAGGCCAGAGGCCCCTCGGATCAAATATCCAAACCGTTAGTGTGTTGGTAGTGCGGTGACGAGCAGAGACTCACGAAAGATGTGACCCTGTCGCCCCGTCTCGAGGACTTGCGGCAAGGGCTAAGAATGCCCGGCCATGCCTCGTATTCATCTCTCGGGCACCCTCCAGGTCAACCCGTCTCCATATCACTCTCATCATAATCTCGTGCGGGTACCCCTCAGGGCCGACCCGCCTTTATCCAGAATAAACAGTTTCAACAGTAATGTAAAGGCATCCGTGTGGCTACCATATCAAGAAGGAATCCGAGGCATCACCCTCGTTGGATTCCCACTTGATGTAAACATCAAGGTGAATGCAGGAGGAATCACCCTCGAGGTCCACTCTTGAGGAGTTGCGCGACGGTGTCGTTATTGGGGGTGGTGTAGGAGGAATCACCCTCGCTGACCACGACCGAATAACTAACCTACAAGGTTATCATCAGAAGTGTTGACGAGGTATCACCCTCGACACTCGATAGTAACCCAGTAGTGTCAAGCAACTAATGGGAAAGTGATGTGCGGTGCCGGGGCCTGGTCTTCGATCCCGTTGATCGGGTCTTCTGATGATCCAGCGGGGCAGTCGGGATAAAGTGGGGTCTCTGCTGGGTCTCTACCCAACCTATACTAAACAGTTTAGGATAAGCAGGTAGGTAACAATAGCAGGTTACAATAAACAAGCTATGCAGCAGAAATAGGATAACAGTAGCAGCAGTAACTTCTAATGCAAGCATAAGAGAGAAGAGAGTGGGCGATATCGGAATGCTCAAAAGGGGGGTGCTTGCCTGGAAGCTCGGCGGCAAGGGTCTGACTGTCAGGGGCGTAGTCGACCTCCGGAGCTGCGTCGGTCTCAGGAGCTACATCGACGTCGGTGTCTACCGAGAGAGAAGAGGGGGAGGAAACAAATAGATACACAGCAAATAACGCAACTCAGAGCATGCTATGCTTAGGATGCAGTACAGGGTTGCCTAAAGTATGTCTAAGTTATTTTAGTTATTTTTGGATTTAAGTTGGATTTATTAACCGGTGAATATGCACTATTCATATACTAGAATCGGGCTAAAAGTTACGGGTTCTCCTACGTAGGGGGTTCCGACATGGAAACAGACGACACGATCAAATTCGTCTCGTCGTTCTGACCAACTTTCATGTATAAAGTTTTTCGATCTGAGCTACGGTTTATTTTCTACGAATTTTCAAAGATTTAAATATTTTCTGAAATTATTTATATTTAGCAGAAATTGATTATTGCGTCAGTAGTGACATCAGCAATGCGTCAGCAGTCAACTGGGCTGCAGACAGGGTCAAACTGATAGGTGGGACCCACCTGTCAGCCTCTCTGGGTTAACCAATGCTTAAACTAATCTGACAGAGCTAATTAGGGGTGTGGGCCCCAGTTGTCAGTGACTCAGTTAATTAACAGATTAATTCTAAAATCCTGATTAACTTAATTAAGCGCAGGGGCCCACTTGTCAGTGTCTAAGGGTGAACAGTGACAGGCGTAGACCCCGGTCAACGAAGTCAACCAAAGGCCAGGGGCCCACTGGCAGTGTCCGTGGGCGGGCCCCACGTGGTGCCACGCTGGCGGGGTCGCCGGAATCGCTCCGGTGAGCCTCCCTCGGCGGCGCTCTCGCCGGAGGCTCGGGATTGCGCCACAGTGGGTCATTTTGCGCGCGCCCGGGCTCGTTTGAACGGGCACACGGAGACGCATCCGTTGGTGGTGGCCACGGCGGCTGGGGTGGCCGGAATCTCGCCGGCGTTGAACCGTGGCGGCGAGGAGCTTCGGACGAAAACAAGAGCGTGGCTACGGTGAGATCTAGCGCGTGCTTACAGTTGCGTTCGGACCAGCGCGAGGTCCCGCGTCGAATCAAGCTAAAGCGCGGCTCCGGAGACGGCCGGAAGTGGCCGGACGGCGAGGTGCCGCGGCGGCCATAGCGCGGCTAGGCAGCGAGCTCGCTAGAGCGGAGCACGGCGGCTCGGAAGAGAGGCGGAGGGAGGAGGAGGCTCACCATGCGGTTAAGAAAAACCCTCGATGGTTTAGGAGCTGCATCGAGTCGCCGGAGTCGGAGATGGACGGCGACGATCGGAGATGCGGTCGAAAGGGGGTTCGGCATTGCTGAGCCCTCCGGCTCCACCTAGGGTCACGAGGAGACGTGGCGAACCGTGGCGGAGATGGCGGACATGGTCGACGGGCACGGGGCCGCCGGTGGCCATGAGGATGAGCGAGGACGGCGGCGACCGTGCTCGGGCATCGACGGATCTAAGGGGGAGAGCGGTGGAGAGGGAGAGAGGATGGATAGAGATGGAGGGGGATGGCCAGGGGGGATGCTCTTATCCCCTCGCCTGGCCGCGGCCGTCGCCGTGTCGCCGTCTTGCCGGCGCGCGCGCGCAGCCACAGGCGAGCCGACATGGTGGCGAGGAGGACGGCGACTGTGCACTAACAGGCTGGGCCGGCTGGGCCTGCCACTGTGCACTAAGGTCCAGCCGGTCGAGGCCTTCTTCTTTTTCCTTTTCTGTTTCTTTATTATTTCTCTGTTTTGGTAATTGTTAGGCCACATTTGCACTTTTGTAAAATGCGAGTCTTGGCCCAAATATTATAGTGCAATGTCACCTTCCACCAAAAACTAGTTTGGGAAAAATATGATTCCACTTGGATTTTTATTAAATGAAATGGAAGTAAATGGGTGCTGTTTGCCATTGTTCTAGGTTGTTAGAGTCACTTAACTTATTCTATAAATGTTGATTACAATTTTACAACTGTCTCTGGATTATTTACAATATTTGGAACATTTTGGTTCCTGGATTAAAACAACTTCATTTTTCACTTTTGAATTTGAGTTGATTTTCAGAGAGGATTTGAAATGAAAGGTTTAACCACTGTGATTAAGCAATGCAAAGGAGAATGACTTGGCAGTGATCATAAAGGTTTACTGTAGTGTGATGCTAGGGATGTTACAGGTGGGAAGCTGCGGCGGCCCGGTGGAGAGGTGGTGGTGGCGGCGACATGGGAGGTGGCGACGTGGGGGAGGTGTGGAGGCACGGACTGCTGGCAGAGACACCGGAACTGGGCGGCGACGTGGCGGGGCGGCGAGAGCTTGCTTTCGATAGGGGTGGAAGAGGATGACCAATGTGCCACCGACTAGCGGGCCAGGAGGAGGAGTAGGCGTGCGTCACGCGCGTCCGCTTCGTGTCCGCGCCAGCGCAAATCAGACTCAAAATTGGACCAGAAATGGGTCGGCAGACGGACGAAAAACGAACGCGCGTCCGTTTGGGTCGACGTGTTGGGCCGACTTTTCTGTCCGCAGCGACCAAAACGAACATGCGTTGACGAAATGGATCGACGCGTTGGAGTTGCTCTAAGTTTCCGTCTGTCAACACTGTCCAAAACAAGATTATCCACACAACGCAATACAAGAATGGATACAGAGGTCTGCTCAGTGCATTCCTCGTGTTGTGAAATGCGTGAGAGCCAACCCAATTATACTTCGTCAACTTAATATATAGTCCCTTTACAAAGAAATATAAGAGTGTTTAGATCACTAAACCTACTTATTAGTAACAAAAATTTTATATATATTGGTAAAAAGCAAAATAGTCGGGTGATCAGTAATCCCAAGGTCATATGCACCCAATGATCAGTAATAAAATCTAAAAAATAGTGATTTTTTTAGCAACAAACATTGATGAGTGTTTCAACAGTATGCAAGTTTTAGTGATGGAATGACATTTGTGGAGGTCTAAACAAAACAAGATCAATGCTCCAAAATGCTTTTAAAACTAGTTTTTTGGAGCATCGATTTGTTTTTCTTTGTCGAGACCTCCATGACTGTCATTCCATTGCACGTAGGTGAAACCTTTATCAATGTTTATTACAAAAGTCGAAATTTTCTAAGATATTTACTTTTTGTTTTTACTATTCATACAGGTGCATATGAGTTTGGTATCAGAAACTCTGTATCCGAGTTGGAACGCTTTTTCACATTGATCAATCACAGACACTGACAAACTACACAGTAAAAGCATCGATAGAAGAAACGTGTTGAAATGGTTCTTGGCCATTATAGAAACTTTTTTTTCGAAAGCAAGAAAATTGTGTGCCTTAGCTTTATAGAAGGCAATGAGTAAAGTACAAGAAAGATCAACAAGCTCCCACCACAACCCGGTGAGAAACAAATCCCACTCAAACTTAACCGTGCACAAAACAACCACAACAGATAAGAGCATGTCCTAAACTGGTCAAACAAAGTCGCGTCTCAACCAACGCCGATGACCTCCGAAGAGCAATGAGTCCAAAAAACTCTTCTTGTCAACGGACCAACCACCCTTGAGCACCTAGAAGAGTTGGCAGGTGGGTGGCGGGACTTTGCCAGCCCCGAGAAAGCCATTGTCTTGGACTCACCCACGACGGCGCACATAGAGCCCTTGCAACACAATCTAGAACAACGGTGAGCACCGAAGAAACGCAACATAGAACCTCCAAGGCATGTCTCCAAAAAGGATGCTCCCAACAGAGGAACAATGTAGGTGCACTGGAGGATGTCGAGGAAGATAAGAGGCTTTCTAATAAGGAATCGCCCAGCGCTTCTATATGTATGTATTTGAATTTCCAACATGCAAGTTGCTAAGCCTATGTCGATGCAGGATACAATCCTGCAACTAATCATGATAAAGCCTCTCCCGGAGTATTTTTAAGGGATGAATCAAGAAGCCATTCTATCTTTATTCAAGTTGTTTCTACAAATGTTTGTTCAGTTTTGCAAGCTGAAGCACTATGGCCTCTTCTGACGGTAGAAGTTGTCAAAGCCTTGAATCGCAACTCTATCTCATTTTTCTCTGATTGCTGGACTTTGGTAGAAGTGGCGATGGTGAAGGACCTGATACGACACCCAGGTGATTGTAACTTACGACCTACTCTTGCTAATTTCTTCAATCTTGTCTCTGGTCTTGGTTCTTACATGATTGAGCACATTCCAAGGAACAAGAATCTTATGGCTCATAATCTTACAAATAAAGCTTTCCCTAGTAGAACTCCCTCTGGTTGCAACTTTCTTTGCAGCAAAGGCTCAAGTTGTAACTTCAAAATGGCTTTTGAAGTCATCTCTTTTCCTAGAGCAAACTTGGTCTCTGTACACTGCCTAGGTTGCTAACAATAAAATGCAGAGACCTCTTTATAAAGTTGTTGCTTGCCAAAAGAAAAAGAGGAATGATGCCATGGACGTCGCCATCGCTGATCTGAATCTGAATCTAGGCTTTCGCCAGGAGACAACAAACCAAGTGAGAGAGATAGAGCGCGCGAACGAGGTGCTGACACACCACATCAACACCTCCAAGGAGGGGAATGACACCTGACTAGGTCATCTCCTAGCAGGTAGGCCCGAAGTGACTTAAACCTAGCAGAAACCCATGGGGGCCGAGGCCCACATTCTTCAGATACCGGTATACCAGTCGGAATGGTGGAGGTTTATTCACTCGGACCAGTAACCCGCATGGAGATTCACTTGGAACGAAAAGAGCACAATTCCACTCAGGTGTACTTCACTCGGATAGGAGCAACTCAACGGCCAGGTGCATTAATTGAGGTGTTACTGCAACCATCAAGAACTTGCGTTATTTCTAGATATAAGGGCACTCGTTACTACAACTAGTGGGGACGCATTACTATTGAACTTTAAATCACCTGTAATGTAGCATGTGAGCAAGATATGGAACTCTATATAAGCTCCCTTTCGAGACCTAGCTACAGGTTCAAAACATTTGTACTCAGACACTCATACGCAAGATCACTCTCCTCGGAGAACAGGACTAGGGTTTTTACCTCCACAGCGAGGGGCATGAACCTCTATACTTCCTTGCATCACCCCATGCATCTCGCGTGATCAGGCCTCATTCCTCCCCCTCTCTTACTATCGGAATTCACACCATAATAGTTGGCGCCCACCATGGGGTTGCACATATCATGATCAATTAAGTAGGTGGTTTGTTCATAGCTGATCCCGGGGGAGAAGATCTTCTTCAGGTTGATCGGTTTTGTTGCTGATGATTTGGCGTGGCTCCCCGAGGCCCCTCTAGATGCTAATTCTTTGCCCGAGTGCAACATCACACATTGTCGCGCCGAAGACTCTGGCTTGCTGTATCGCCATCCATTTGTCTCGTATCAGGCGGCAGGGTGGCCCGCCGTTCTTTGACGTCACAAGCGCTCAGGCAAGTCGTGTCTTCACCATTGGACTCGGCATGTTGCAGCACGCCGGGCTTCTTCACAGCAGGTAGAAATGACCCAACACTCAGAATCTGTTCATGATCTATTTGCATCTATTTATGATGGTGATGATGACAACTGCGAGAGATGTGGGAGCCTCACATCCGTTGTAGTGGTTTTCATGGCCAATCCACCACCCAGGATGGTCGATCCACCCGTTGTGAGGAAAGCTGAGGAGCAAGATAATTAGAACACACAAGATGATGCTGACACCGGCCATGGATACGGCGGGGGTCCTTGGGGGCGGTGGTGCTCATGGCGTTGCCACTACTCTCACTCGAGAATAGTTGGCAACTTTGTCTCGGGAAGCAGAGCAGATGTTGCAAACCCCAACAGTTTGAATATGGTAAAGGGCAGGGGCATAGACAGGTATGTCTATGTGTCCCTCGTGATAGAGATCAAACACTTGACGTCTCTTTGTATGACTTATGCTACTCATGTTAATTGTAGCGAAAATACGGCTAGTGATTTTTTGGCTAAATTTTGTAGAACTAAGAGAAGAACTGTCATTTGGTTGGGCTCCTGCCTCCGAAAGGTAGTTGATCTACGTAAGGAAGAGTGTAATTTTGTTGATCATTGAGAAATACAAGTTTTCCCCGGCAAAAAGACCTAGATAGAGGGATCACAAGCTATAGGGACCACATTGTGTTTTTGAGGGCATGTCGAGCGCATTCGCCCAATGTGTTGCCCCGCAGAGCCACATAGGCTCAGATTGCAGGCTGTAGGTTTGGGCATAGCTTCAATTCTGACAGTGTTGCTTGCAGAAGAGGCTGGTGCTCTATTTTTTCATGAATACGCAAAGCTTGCATATCATTTCATTGATAGAAGAAGTTAGAATGAGTACCAGAGGTGGTACAACACATGGCACAGACGCAAGAGGCATGAACATGGTTCCTGAATCAAAGAGACATGAGATGCTCGACCCAAATATGAAAACACATCTAAACTCGCCAACTAGATAAGCAGTCCAACCAACAACTGGACGACCAACATCTCCAAATCCTGCACCAAGGACACTACAAGCAAACAAGACAATGCATTGATGAAGGAGAATGACACCAAGATGTCGTCGTCGTCCGATCCGGAAAACCGGACCTAGGGTTTCCCTTGATGCTCGTAGAGGGGAACAAATAATGGCCATGGCAGTGCCTCCAAGAAGGGGATGACACCCGTGGTTGTCAACGCTGCCAGCATAGGATGCATGGATTTCTCCTTGGCCAAAATCCGAGTTGTTGGAAATATGCCCTAGAGGCAATAATAAATTGGTTATTATTGTAACACCCCTGTGTATTAGTCACTATAATCTACTACTAATAATGCCAAGTCATATCATTGCAGTTCTTAAACATAGTGGTTAACCAAAACAATTCAACTCCATTCTGAAAATCAACTCAAATTCAAAAGTGCAAAATAAATTTGCTCAAACACCTTTGGAAAAATGTTCACTAATTAGCAAATATTCCAGAAGCTCTCATAAAGATATGACCAATGATACTTGGATTAGTTAAGTGACTCCAACCACATGAAACAGTACCAAAACGCCCATTTTTAATCCATTTAAAATTATATTAAATTAAAATGAAATCTAACTATGCCCAAACCAATTTTTGGTGGAAGGGAATATTGCATTGTAATATTGGGGACAACTCTCATACCTTACAAAAATGCAAAAGAGCCCTAACTAATACAAAACAGAAAATAAATAGAGAAAATAGAAAACAGAAATAAGAAAAATGAAATGAGGCACTGTGCACTGGGCCTAAGTGCACAGTGCCCCTGGACCAGCCCACCAGGCCCATTACCTTCTCTCTCCCTCGTGTGTCGTCTCCTCCATGGCCGAGCGCGCGCGCGCCGCTCGCGCGGCGACACGCCGACGCCACCGACACTACAAGGCAGCGGAGGGGATAAGCCCGAGCCCATCCTTCCCCCCTGGCCTCCTCCGCCACTTCTCTCCCTCTCCCCAGCGCTCTCTCTCCCTTTCCCCTCTCTGGCCGAACACCATCACCGCCGCAGCTCCGTCGTTTCCACGGCCACCGGCGTCCCCGCGGGCCACCATCGTGCCTGGGAGGAGCGCCGCGCTCGACCACATCGCCTGTGTCCACGAATCGGAGCTGGGAGCCGCCCATCCTCGCCTACGTCGTCGTCTTCTTCCTCGGATCGCCGACGCCTCTCCGACGAGCCCCGCCGTTCTGCTGCTCCTAAGCCACCAAGGGCTTTTCGTAGCCGCTCGATGAGCTCCCATCTCCTTCTCCGTCGCTTTACGCTATCCATCGTCGCCTGTAGCTAGCTGCCGTCGATGCCGTAAGCTCGCCGCCGCCGAGCATCTCACCGCCGTGACCACAGTCACCGTCATGCTCGTCCGAGCCCAGCGTCGAGCTCCTGGAGCTCGTGCGAGTCCAACAAGCACGCGTACATGTCTCCCCGTGCCCTCTAGCTCCGATCCCATCATCGCCCGAACTCCGGCGTCCGCTGTGCTCGTCGCCGCTGTCGCTGTAGGGCTTCTCCGGCGACGCCACCACCACGGTTGGACGCGGCGTTGAACGCCCGTTCGAAAGAACCCAATCGCGCGCGATTTGACCCAGCATAGGCGAAATCCGACCCCCTCCCGAGCCGCGCCGCCGCTAAATTGGTCGCCGGTGGCGAAACTCCGGCGGCGCTGACGTGGCAGCCTCCCGTGTGACTGATAGAGGGCCCCACGGGCCTCAGTTGACTGGGTTGACCCAGTCAACTATGCTGACTGGGTAATCCCAGTCACTGACACGCGACCCCACCATAATTAGTTTTATAAAACATTTTTAAATAAATGAAAATCAATTAATAATACTAACGACTCACTGACATGTGGGGTCCACCCCCTAATTAACCCTGTTAGTTTAATTAATTCATTGTTAGTCTAACAGAGGCTGACATGTGGGTCCCACATGACCCACATGACCCACATGTCAGGTTTGACCTGGTCAGGCGACCAGTTGACCTGCTGACGTCATCTATGAGTCATGCTGACATCATAATTCAATTCTGTTAATAAAAATAATTCCAAAAAATCATTTAAACTTCGAAAAATAATAACTTTTAAACCGTAGCTCAGATCGAAAAACTTAAAACATGAAAGTTGCTCAGAACGGCGAGACGAGTCTGATCGTGCCGTCTGTTTCCTTGTCGGAACCTCCTACGTAGGAGAACTCATAACTCCGAGCCCGATTCTGGTAGATGAATAGTGCCTAATCACCGGTAAATAAATCCCACCTTAACCCTAAAATAACTAAAATGACTTAGACCTATATTTAGGCAACCCTGCACTGCATCCTAGCATAACATGCCCCATGTTGCATTTGATTGCTGTGTATTTATTTGTTTCCTCCCCTTCTTCTCTCTCGGTAGACCCCGACGTCGACGTAGCTCCTGAGGCAGACGCCGCTCCGGAGTACGACTACGTCCCCGACGACCCTGCCCTTGCCGTCGAGCAGATAGGCAAGCACCCCCATTTTGAGCATTCTGATATCGCCCACTCTCTTCTCTCTTATGCTTGCATTAGTAGTTACTGCTGCTACTGTTGTCCTATATCTGCTGCATAGCCTGTTTACTTGTAACCTGTTGTTGATACTTTCCTGCTATCCTAAACTGTTTAGTATAGGATGGGTAGAGCCTTATCAGAGACCCACTTGTCCCGACTGCCCCGCTGGATTCTCAGAAGACCTGAGCAACGGGTTCGAAGATCAGACCCTGGCACTGCACGTCACTTCCCCCTTAATTTGCTCGACACTACTGGGTTACTATCGAGTGCCGAGGGTGATACCTCGTTAGCACTTCTGATGATAACCATGTAGGTTAGTTAATCGGTCATGGTAAGTGAGGGTGATTCCTCCTACGCCACACCCGATACCGACGCCGTTGTGCAACTGTTCAAGAGTGGACCCCGAGGGTGATTCCTCCTTCGTTCACCTTGATGATATCATCGAGTGGGATTCCATCGAGGGTGATTCCTCAGGGTTCCCCCTTGGTGTCAGACACACGGAGACTTTGGTTACTATGATGGAACACCGAACCATGATACTAAAGACGGGTCGGCCCTGAGGGGTACCCGCGCGAGCATGAATGCGAAGTGATGTGGAGTAGGGTTGACCTGTGAGGTGCCCGCGAGATAACTACGAGGCGTGGCCGGGCATTCTTAGCCCTTGCCGCAAGTCCTCGAGACGGGGCGATGGGGTCACATCGATCGTGAGTCTCTGCTCGTTACCGCGCGCTCCTAATCCACTAACGGTTTGGATATTTGATCCGAGGGGCCTCTGGCCTGATAGCACTAACCATCACGTGGGCATAGTATGGGCGTTCTGTGTCGTATACTTCAGCCAAAGCTTAATAGACGTCAGTAACTGAGCGGCACACGCTGGGTTGGACTGGGAACGCAACCGCACTTGTATAAGGGGTTGCTAGGTCTGCTCACCGGCGGTGTACGCAACGTGCAGGAGCGTCCGGGGCGATGGCCCAAGACCCCTGGGGGCATAGGTTAGTCCGGCGTGCTGACCTCTCTGTTAAGTTTTTGGTCGGGTTGCGGCGTGTTGCTTAGCCGAGGCCGGGCATGACCCAGGAAAGTGTGTCCGACCGGAGTTAAGCGAGCGTGGTGGGTAAGTTGGTGCACCCCTGCAGGGAAGAACTAATCTATCGATAGCCTGTCCTACGGTAACGGACACTCGGAGTTGTATCCCAATCGGTACAACCAGAACTGATGACTTGAGATGAAATGGATAGTACGGCTCTGGGATTGCTTTCTCGCAGGGAGTCGAGAAAGGATCTCTGGCCGAGGTAGATGATACTACAACTACTTTACTTTATGTTACTCTGCACTCTTCTAATGCTGCAAGACTGATGAAGATGCTAGTCTTCGATAGGACTAGGCCTTCCCCTCTATTCTGGCATTTCTGTAGCCCAGTCCACATATACAGCCCCCTTTGAAAATGTTGCATATGTAGTGTAGATCCTTGCTTGCTGAGTACTTTGAATGAGTACTCACGTTTGCTTTACTTTCTTTTTCCCCCATATCCAATTGATGCCACCAGACGACGGAGCCCCTGAGTCAGATGCCCCAGTCGACGACCACTTCTACTACCCGCCCAGCAAGTACTACTACTACGAGGAGCCGACTGACGACCAGGAGTAGGATCGGAGGGTCCAGGGCAGGAGGCCTACGCCTTTTGATTGTAGCTTTTATTTTGCTCCGCCTTCTAAAGGCCTATCTTCATTTCTGTAATATATCTGTACCCAGATATCTGATGCTTCCGCTGACACTTGTATGCCATCGAGCTATGTATTCAAGCCCTCGAGGCCCTGGCTTGTAATATAAAGCTTGTATGAATTTATTTATGTTTTAGAGTTGTGTTGTGATATCTTCAAGTGAGTCCTTAGGCTTGATCGTGTGCATTTGCGTGTATGGTTAGTGCACGATTAAGCCGGGGTCGTCACAATTATCATATTTCCCGTTCATGATAAATGTTTATTATTCATACTAGAATTGTATTGACCAGAAACTTAAATACATGTGTGAATACATAAACTACACTATGTCCCTAGTAAGCCTCTACTACACTAGCTCATTGATCAAAGATGATTATGGTTTCCTGGCCATAGACATGAGTTGTGATTTGATAAACGGGACCACATCATTAGGAGAATGATGTGATGGACAAGATCCAACCATAAGCTTAGCATAAGATCGCATCACTTAGTTTTGCTATAGCTTTCTTCATGTCAAGTATCTGTTCCTTCGACCATGAGATCATGCTACTCCCGGATACCGTAGGAATGCTTTATGTTCTATCAAACGTCACTTCGTAACTGGGTTATCATAGAGGTGCTCTACATGTATCTCCGATGGTCTCTATTGGATTGCATGGATCGAGACTGGGATTTGTCACTCCGTATGATGGAGAGATATCTCTGGGCCCACTCGGTAATACAACATCACAAGAAGCTTCAAGTGACTAATGAGTTTAGTCACGTGACCTTGTATTATGGGAATGAGTAAAGAGACTTGCTGGTAACGAGATTGAACTAGGTATGGTGATACCGGCGATAGAATCTCGGGCAAGTAACATATCGCCGAACAAAAGGAATTGCATACGGGATTACTCGAATCCTCGACATCGTTGTTCAACCGATAAAGATCTTCGTTGAATATGTGGGAACCAATATGGGCATCTAGGTCCTGCTATTGGTTATTTACCAAACAGGAGTCTCAGTCATGTCTGCATGATTCTCGAACCCGTAGGGTCGCACGCTTAATGTTCGTTGACGCTAGAGTAGTATTGGGATATGTACAATGGTGACCGAAGGTTGTTCGGAGTCCCGGATGAGATCCCAAATGTCACGAGGATTTTCGTAATGGTTGAGAGGTAAAGATTTATATATGGAAAGTAGTTTTCGGGATTCCGAAAAAAGGTGCAGTTTTTTTAGTATTGTACCAGGAAGCTTCCAGAAGGTTCCGGAGGATTCTGGAGGGGTCCGGAAGTCCACAAGTGGGTCCACCACGTCCCGAGGGCTAGCATTGGCTAAGGGGAGGCGCCCTAGCCTCAGTGGGCCAGGCGCACCAACCCCAAAGTCCCATGCGGCCAAGGGGGGCAGAGTCCCACCTTCGTACGACGGAGGGGGGGGAGGAGTAGGAGTCCCTCCTCTCTTCCCTTGATGTGCTAGCCATAGGGGGTGAAGGGTCTAGACTCCTAGCCCCCCACCAACACATTGGCCTTGGCAGCTTCCCCGTCTCTCCCTCCCGGCATAATCCTCGTCCCCGGTTTTCGTTTAGCGAAGCGCTGCCGTTGCTCCACCACCACCATCACCACCACGTCATCATGTCGGTTGTGATCCAATCTACTTCACCGCCTTCTCTTGCTGGATCAAGGAGGAGGAGACATCACCGAGCCGCACGTGTGGTAAACTCGGAGGTGTCGTCCGTTTGGTGCTAGATCGGTTTGGATCGTGATTGGATCGCAAAGAGTACGACTACATCAACCATGTTATATACGCTTCTGCTTTCGGTCTACAAGGGTATGTAGACACACTCGCCTCTCATTTCTATGCATCTCCTAGATTGGATCTTGGGTGTTTCGTAGGAATTTTTTTGATTTTCATGGTTCATTCCCGATTAGTGGTATCAGAGCTAGGTATATGCATAGATGTACATGCATGAGTAGAACACAAATTTGTTGTGACCGTTGATGTTCAAATTGCTTACTTCCCTTTTCTTATTTGGATTCGGCAGTATTGTGGGATGAAGCGGCTTGGACCAACCTTACATGTCCTCTCACATGAGACCGGTTCTACTGTTTGACATCCAACTAGTATTGCATAAAAGTGGCTGGCGGGTGTCTGTCTCTCCTACTTTAGTTGAATCTGATTTGACAAAGGCGGTCCTTGTAGAAGGTTAAAAGGCAACATGAATATCACCGGTGTGGTTTTGTGTAGATAAGCAGGTCTCATACACAGACATCTGGGACCAACCACGTATCCATTTGTATTTCTTTATTTTGTTCAATCTTTCGTCCTCTTCCTACAGCGGCTGGCGGCGCTGCCGCGCACGCCTCGGTGACCCATCCTAGCCTATGGCGCTGGCCAGGCCATCCCTCTACTCCAACACATTCTCCAGCGGCGGCAGCTCCACCGGCCCACCCTGCACCCGAACAAGTCAACCTTCGTACCCCCCTTCGCCTGCGCCTTCCCCGGCTCCGGTTCGTTTCGGTCCGAGGTCTCGACGTCGTCCTCCTCCTTGGTGCTCTCGCCGCGGCGCCGCCATCTGTCGTTCCCAACATGGTCAACAAAACGAGGGGAATTGGGAGACGACTGTTCGTCGAGAGGCTGACAGTCCGGGCCCACCAGGTCCATGGCCTAGATTTTGTTGTTTAACATGCCCAGCCCACGACATGCAGACACAGTTGATCCAGCAGGTTTCAACTTTTTTTGGGGGTCCAGCAGGTATCAAGCGGCCTCTGGGCCTCCCAGCCTAGCTTGTCTATAACATCAGCAGCCCAAGTTATGTTTGTTTTTTCAAGACAACGCACATCTCAGTTCTATTTTTCTATAAGAATGCAAAACTGAACCTATGTTTTCCCTTCTATAATAGTATATATATATATATATACTTATATTTATATTTATATCTTATTTTAATACATATAAATAATAGAAACAACATAAGGTTCCGTTAAACCTGTCGTTCGTCCAACCATTGCATAGACCTTCCCACTTCCTTTATTTTTCATTTTTATTAATCCTATCTCTGAATTTTCTCCCACTTTCTTTTTTGATGTAATCTGAGTTTTCTCACAGTACTTTTTCCTAGAACCAACTCAACTGTCCCATGTCTAGCCTAAAAAATAATAATACCCCACGTCCTATTAACTCATCAAATTAAAATGATATTTTATTTCATAAATTGAAAGTTCTTACAATATAATAATAATAATTGTTTATATATAACTTGGCAAGTTAACTCTTGGTGATTGCGTACATAAGCTTGCAAAGATTTTACTGACCAATCAGTAATAGACGTGCAATCATGTGTTTATGTTTTTATAACATTTCTCCGTCCAGCCCAACATGATATTTTCACCCAGCCTAGCAAGTCCGTGGATTTCGAAAAAAATACAAATGGGCTTTAAATTCTAACACAATATATAAACGGGCTGCATAGACGCTACATCATTGTTTCACCCAGCCGACCAAATGGACTAAAAAAACCAAATGGACTGACTGACATGTGGGCCAGTAGGTCGAAGCCTAAGCACTTTTGCAACAAAAAAAAACAAAGGTCGAAGCCTAAGCAAGGCGTTGGATTTACATCCAACGACCGACATTCTTCTTCAATCTCTCGTCTTCTTCCTGTAGCGCTGCCGGGACCGCCTGCTCCTGTCTCCGGCGTCCAGCGGCGCTGTTTCGCACGCCTCGCAGCAAAACGCTACCCCATCAACGGCCAGGTCACCCCTCCACTCCTCTGCACCTCCTGTTATTCTCTGCCGAGTGTAGGCCCACCCCGCACCCGAACCAGTCAAGTTTCCCACTCATCTCCGTCCGCGACTCCACTGCCACGTCTTCCCCATCTCCAGGTCGTTCCAGTCTAGGGCCTCGCCGCCGTCCATCGGCCTTGGTGCGCTCGGCTCGGTGTCGTCAACATGGTCAACAAACGAGAGCCATCGGAAGATGACTGTACGTGGAGAGGCTGACAGTGGGGATGCACCACGCCCATGGACGCATGTATGCAACTGCATCCTTATTCCCCTAAAAAATAATGTTTTCTCCCCCTGACAACTGGGCCCACCAGTTATATCTTCGCACGCAAGGAAGTGCGTCCTTATTACGGGCAAAAAAAATGATTCCTCCCCCTGATAGCTGGGACCCTTTAGCTATATCTTCGCACACAAGGAAGTGCCTCCTTATCCTCCCTAACAGCTGGGACCCACCCGGTCAAACCGTACGTAGGGTTGTCTCTCTGGTCGCGAACATGTACGTACATACTGGTCGATCGGTCTCTCTGCAAGGATGAACCATGGCCGAGCAAGGAGCAGCACGTATAATGTAGCAGTTGAGACAGTCATGTACAAATCGTGTACACGTACGTACAGCCACGCTGCAAGAAAGTAAATACGGCTACGTACGTACATACGGCCGGGGTCTCGAATGCATACAACGACGGTGTCCTGTTCATCGGCAGCCAACCGGTTGGGTCGGAGCGGAAGAAACCGCGTCATGTTCATCGGGAGGCAAGGGACTGGGTCGGAATGCATCTTGTTCATCGGGAGCCAGCCGACTTGGATGGAACAGCCCGAACCGGGTCATGTTCATCGACTCGGGGTCTCGCATCACGCAAAATGCAGGAAACGGAGTTCTCTTCGACCGCCTACGGTCAAAACAGGGTCCTGTTCATCGGGAGGGGTCTTGCGTACCGCAAAATGGAAGAAACAGACTTTTCTCCAACCACCTACGATCAAAATGGGGTCCTGTTCATCGGGAGGGGTCTGGCGTACCGCAAAACAGATGAAACGGACTTCTCTCAACCGCCTACGGTCGAAACGGGGTCCTGTTCATCGGAGGGGTGTGTGGCGTACCATAAAACGGGACTCCACGGGCTACTGTTCATCCACTGTCGACTTCCTCCAGCCTCCACCAGCCATTGTTCATCCACAGGCTACTATTCATCCAGCCTCCATGGGGTTATGTTCATCCACCCCAACCGGCTGGGTGTGTGGCGGCCTCCTCGGGGTCCTGTTCATCCAGCGCATCCGCGTACTACCACGGGGTCATGATCATCCAGCGGCAACCGCGTACTACCATGGGGTCCTGTTCATCCAGCGGCAACCGCTACACACGGCCGGGGTCCTATTCATCCAACCACCACCGAGAACTATTCATGCACAGCCAACCCAACCGGCTCGACTTACCACGTCTCGACTCATTCTACGTATCACGCGCGCGGCAGCAACGGGCACTGTTCATCCAGAGGCAACCCAACCGGCTAGCTACGTCTCACACGGGGTTCGATCGGCTTCAGTAAGCAGCAGCAGCGATCGATTGGGTTCAGTTAGCAGTGAAGAAGTCGGTCGGGTTCAGTTAGCAGCGATGAGATCGATCGACCGGCTTCAGTACGTAGCAGCACGCGATCGCTCGGGTTCAGTAAGTGAACGCCTCTCGCTCGGGTTCAGTTATAACGACATGGCTCGCACCACGCGCGCGTACGAGAGAAAAGCGCAAACCACAGTGCATCGCTCGGCCCCGACCAACCCACCATAACCGGGAACTCTGTGAAAATTTCCTCGCCCTCACTTCTACCATGATTTTTTATGTCATGGACGGCCCAAAGAATGTCATGCAGATGCATCCCCGGCTCGCCCAGGACTAAAAGCCCATTTTCTGTCATGATTTTTTGTCATAGAAGTAGGAGCCCACCACATCTGTGATGATACGTGGTTTTGTCACAATTATGGTCATAGAAGTGTCATAACCATGACACAAAAAATTTCGTTCGGGAAAAAATGTCACGGATGTGACTTTTTTTGTAGTGACTTTAAGTACTATTGTAAACCCATTCATATTTTATTTTTGCATTATACCTACTCTATTCTAACTTCTCCATGGCTTATACCCACCGATACAATACATAGTTCCATCAAAACAAGGAAAACAATGCATCAAAAACAGAATCTGTCAAAAACAGAACAGTCTGTAGTAATCTGAATATTGACTCTACTTCTGTAACTCCAAAAATTCTTAAAAATTAGGAAGCAATAAATTTTTTGCATAGAAGTACTGTGTAAAAAATTCAGAATTTTTTCGCATTCCATAAAAATTGTAAATTCACGCACTACAGCAAAAGTTTCTGTTTTTGCACTGCACATACCAAACAAGCAATCTAAACATTCTAAAGCCAAATCTTGGCACATTATTTTTATAATACAATGGATTCGTACAAGGGGATAATTATTTTTATTGAAAAGTTTCTTTAATTAAGATTCACAAAGTTTCCATGGGCATGAACAAAGTTCAAGGCTAGCTCCCACTTTAACGATGCTTGTCTTTCTCACTTTCAATTTTATTTTTGAAAAGTTTTTAAGTTTTCCTCTATATTTTTTTTGTTTTTAAACTTTATAAAAGCACACAACAGAATAGAATGACTCTCTAAAACTTTCGGTTTGTCTCCCTGGCAGCGCTTTCTATAAATCCATTAAGCTAGGCATATAGTGCTCAAGTAATTGATCCACCCGGATCCCAAGATATATCAAAGCCAATTTTGATTAAAAATGATTTGTAATTTAGTAGTGAGCACAAAGCACATATATCATGCAATGACGAAGTGTAACTCTCTTCCTATGCATCGGCATGTCATAAAAGAACAATTCATGCACATCAAGTGAAGGCCAATGCATAGTATAAACAGTTTCTTGCAATTTTATCGTATTGGAAACATAGAGAGGCGGAAATTTAGTTCATCTCTCATAATAATTGCAATTAGGAGCAGCAAGCACATGCATATTATATTCATCAAAATCATCATGTGTAATAGTAAAATGCAACCCATCAATATAATCCTTAATAAGCGCAAACTTCTCCGATATAGTGTAGTTAGGAGAATTCAAAAAGATAATAGGACTATCATGTGTGGGTGTAATAGCAAAAATTTCATTCTTAACATAAGGAACTATAGCAAGTTCATCTCCATAAGCATAATTAATATTGCCATCAAAAAGGATATTTTAAAAAAATCCAAGGGATCATAACAATCATCATAGTATTCATCCTTCGGTAAGCACGAAGGGAAATTAAACAATGTATGAGTTGAAGAGTTACTCTCATTAGAAGGTGGGCACGGGTAGCTAATCCGCTCTTCCTCCTTTTGTTCCTCGCTCTCCTCCTCATCTTTTTCATCCAATGAGCTCACAATTTCAGCAATTTCTTCTTCCATAGTTTCCTGCAAAATATTAGTCTCCTTTTGGACAGTGGAGACTTTCTCAATAAATTCTTTAACATAAGCATTAGAAGCATAGTTTTCATAGCAATATTTAAGTATGACCAAATTTTCAGATTTGTAAAGAGTAACATCATACTTTTCAATCAAAGAAGCAACCTCGTAGGCACCCTTAAAACAAACAAATTCTTTAATTTGTTCAATATCATAGTAATTATAAGCACCTTTGGCATAAGAAGATAAGATTCCATTATTCTTAAACTCACATTGGAAGGGAAGGTGGCTTTTAGATTCTTCAGAATAACAAGTAAGACCATATATTTCACATAAATTCCAAGCATAGCATTGCAAATTATTAATATGATGTTGTAAAAGTTTCCCTTTTTGAGATACGCGGTGTCGCACAAAATAAGCATGCTCATTTTATGATTTTCCCTCAACAAAGCTAATTGGGTTTTTAGCATGAGCACAAATGGATCGAAGATGATCCAAGTAGAAACCTTCAGCAGTATGATAGATTTTGGGTGGTTCTTCAACCATTGGTTTAGCAGGTACAACTATTTTTTTGGTATTTTGCGTTTCCTACCCATAACTAAAGATAGAAAACAAGAGCACAAAATAAAATCTACTTAGTGATAAAGCAAACAAGCACACACGAGAATATTCACCCACGCTGTTGCTCCCCAGCAACGGCGCCAGAAAAAGGTCTTGCTAACCCACAAGTATAGGGGATCAATTGTAGCTTTTTCGATAAATAAGAGTGCCGAACCCAACTAGGAGATAAAGGTAGAATTTATATTCTCTTCAAGTTCTATCGACCACCGATAAAACTCTATGCACACTTAACGTTCGCTTTACCTAGAACAAGTATGAAACTATTTTGTAGGTGATAGGATAGGTTTGCAAGAATAAAACTAAAAGTACTTAGAGGAAATAAAACTAGGAGTAATTTGCAAGATAATAAAGTTAGTTTTTTAGTAGAGAGCCTTTTGTAACACAAGAAAGTTATTTGTCCCTAGGCAATCAATAACTAGACCGGTACTCATTATTGCAACTTTATATGAGGGAGAGGCATGGGCTAACATACTTTCCGTACTTGGATCATATGCACTTATGATTGGAACTCTAGCAAGCATCCGCAACTACTAAAGATCATTAAGGTAAACCCCAACCATAGCATTAAGTATCAAGTCCTCTTATTCCCATACGCAACAATCCCCTTACTCGGGTATGTGTTTCAATTACTCACGCCACCAACTATAAGTGAATCATGAACATATTGCAATATCATACAGTGGGGATCCCTCACGCTTGCGCGACACGGAGGGCACCATAGGACAGCACCAAAATATAATATACAACTCAAATCAATCACGATCATCAATCAACCCATTGGACAAAATAGATCTACTCAAACATCATAGGATGGCAACACATCATTGGATAATAATATGAAGCATCAAGCACCATGTTTAAGTAGAGATTACAGCGGGGAGAAGAGGTGTTACACCACTGCATAGAGGGGGGGAGAGTTGGTGATGATGGCGGCGAAGTTGTTGGTGAAGATCACCGTCATGATGATAGCCCCGGTGGCGGTCCGACGCCACCAGGAGAGAGGGGGAGAGCCCCCCCCCCCCCTCCTTCTTCTTCTTCTTCCTTGGCCTCCCCCCTAGATGGGAGGAGAGTTCCCCCTCTGGTCCATGGCCGCCATGGCGGATGAGGGACAGGAGCCCCTCCGAGATTGGTTCTCTCTCTTTGTTCTCTTCTCTTTCGCGTTCCTGTTTTCTGGCCAAAACCGTTTCTTAAATATTCGGAGATCCGTAACTCCGATTGGGCTGAAATTTTAACATGATTTTTTTTCGAATATTATATTTCTTGCGGTTAAAGAAGGGCTACAACCGCCTTACGAGGGGCTCACTACCCACCACGGCGCGCCCTACCCCCCTGGGCACGCCCTGGTGGGCAGGGCCGGGCTGGTAAAATCTAGGGCCCTATGCCAAATTCTAAAATGAGGCCTACCTCCCTAGAAAAATGAAGTTGTAATTAATATATCCATAGCTCCTTTCTCATGTTATTAAGTCTTCTATTCTTTGTTTTTTTATGCTTTTGATAACTAGATTTATATTCTCTCTAGACTGGTTTGTAAATGGCAGGACTTGTCTCTTAGAACACCAGAGGTCTAGAGCATTGATGCACATGTATATGAAAGATAAAAAGTAGAAAATTAAGGATATACACATCAAATGTTAGCAAGTTAGCAACTGGCACAACAGTTCAATAGATTGTTAAGGACTCCCAAGCAGTGTCAATTTGATGGTTATATTTGAAATTTGCATGTATGAATACTACATGCCTGAATACTACTGCTTCTTCTTATCAAAATTGCATCGATTGAAAAGAGAGTGGAACAAGACATGCCATGGAGGATGAAGTGCCCTTTCATCAGTTGATTTAATCAGTCAATTTAGTGTGTCCCTGGTGCATAACCATGTGATTACCTTCTCACCTGCTGGTTGTTGGAGCGCTGCACTGCTGCGGTGCACCTTGCCACTGCTGGCTGCCGCCTGGCGACCGACGGTATGTCTGTTGGGGAACGTAGTAATTCAAAAAAATTCCTACAATCACGCAAGATCTATCTAGGAGAAGCATAGCAACGAGCAAGAGAGTGTGTCCACGTACCCTCGTAGGCCGAAAGCGGAAGCGTTTAGTAACGCGGTTGATGTAGTCGAACGTCTTCGCGATCCAACCGATCCAAGTACCGAACGTACGGCACCTCCGCGATCTGCACACATTCAGCTTGGTGATGTCCCTCATACTCTTGATCTAGCTGAGGCCGAGGGAGAGTTTCGTCAGCACGACGGCATGGTGACGGTGATGATGAAGTGATTCCGGCAGGGCTTCGCCTAAGCTCTCTGAAAATATGACCGAGGTGGAAATCTGTGGAGGGGGGCACCGCACACGGCTAAAAACAATTAACTTGTGTGTCCTAGGGTGCCCCCCTCCCCACGTATATAAAGGAGGGAGGGGGAGGCCGGCCGGCCCTCATAGGCGCGCCAAGGGGGGAGGAATCCTCCTCCTAGTAGGAGTAGGACTCCCCCCTTTCCTAGTCCTACTAGGAGAAGAAGGAAGGAGGGGGAAAGAGAAGGAAGGAGGGGGCGCCGCCCCTCCCCCTAGTCCAATTCGGACTAGGCCCATGGGAGGGCACGCGGCCAGCCCTTGGCTGCCCCTCTCTCTTTCCCCTAGGCCCAATAAGGCCCATTACTTCTCCGGTGGTTCCGATAACCCTTCCGGCACTCCGATAAATATCCGGAACCTTTCCGGAGGCCAAATACTATCTTCCAATATATCAATCTTTACCTCTCGGACATTCTGAGACTCCTCGTCATGTCCGTGATCACATCCGGGACTCCGAACTACCTTCGGTACATCAAAACACATAAACTCATAATACCGATCATCATCGAACGTTAAGCGTGCGGACCCTATGGGTTCGAGAACTATGTAGACATGACCGAGACTCATCTCCGGTCAATAACCAATAGCGGAACCTAGATGCTCATATTGTCTTCCACATATTCTACGAAGATCTTTATCGGTCAAACCGCATAACAACATACGTTGTTCCCTTTGTCATCGGTATGTTACTTGCCCGAGATTCGATCGTCGGTATCTCAATACCTAGTTCAATCTTGTTACCGGCAAGTCTCTTTACTCGTTCCGTAATGTATCATCCCATAACTAACTCATTAGTCACATTGCTTGCAAGGCTTCATATGATGTGCATTACCGAGAGGGCCCAGAGATACCTCTCCGACAATCGGAGTGACAAATCCTAATCTTGATCTATGCCAACTCAACAAACACTATTGGAGACACCTGTAGAGCATCTTTATAATCACCCAGTTACGTTGTGACGTTTGATAGCACACAAGGTGTTCCTTCAGTATTCGGGAGTTGCATAATCTCATAGTCAGAGGAACATGTATAAGTCATGAAGAAAGCAATAGCAACAAACTAAACGATCATCGTGCTAAGCTAACGGATGGGTCTTGTCAATCACATCATTCTTCTAATGATGTGATCCCGTTCATCAAATGACAACACATGTCTATGGTCAGGAAACTTAACCATCTTTGATTAACGAGCTAGTCTTGTAGAGGCATACTAA
Source organism: Thinopyrum elongatum (assembly GCA_011799875.1). NCBI lineage: Eukaryota > Viridiplantae > Streptophyta > Magnoliopsida > Poales > Poaceae > Thinopyrum > Thinopyrum elongatum. Next base: position 573,104,772 of record CM022298.1, on the reverse strand, counting down.
TGACACTTTGTTTGTCTATGTATTCACACATGTATTAAGTTTCTGGTTAATACAATTCTAGCATGAATAATAAACATTTATCATGATATAAGGAAATATAAATAACAACTTTATTATTGCCTCTAGGGCATATTTCCTTCAGTCTCCCACTTGCACTAGAGTCAATAATCTAGTTCACATCGCCATGTGATTTAACACCAATAGTTCACATCACCATGTGATTAACACCCATAGTTTACATCGCTATGTGACCAACACTCAAAGGGTTTACTAGAGTCAATAATCTAGTTCACATCGCCATGTGATTAACACCCAAAGAGTACTAAGGTGTGATCAAGTTTTGCTTGTGAGAGAAGTTTAGTCAACGGGTCTGCCACATTCAGATCCGTATGTATTTTGCAAATTTCTATGTCTACAATGCTCTGCACGGAGCTACTCTAGCTAATTGCTCCCACTTTCAATATGTATCCAGATCGAGACTCTGAGTCATCTGGATCGGTGTAAAAGCTTGCGATGAACTCTTTTATCACCTCCATAACCGAGAAATATTTCCTTAGTCCTTTTAGGTAACTAAGGATAACTTTGACCGCTATCCAGTGATCTATCCCTGGATCACTATCGTACCTCCTTGCTAAACTCATAGCAAGGCACACAACTGGTCTGGTACATAGCATGGCATACTTTATAGAACCTATGACTGAGGCATAGGGAATGACTTTCATTCTCTTTCTATCTTCTACCATAGTCGGGTTTTGAGTCTTACTCAATTTTACACCTTGTAACACAGGCAAGAACTCCTTCTTTGACTGATCCATTTTGAACTTCTTCAAAATCTTGTGAAGGTATGTGCTTTGTGAAAGTCCTATTAAGCGTCTCGATCTATCCCTATAGATCTTGATGCTCAATACTTAAGCAGCTTCACCGAGGTCCTTTTTATTGAAAAATTCTTATTCAAGTATCCTTTTATGCTATCCAGAAATTGTATATCATTTCCAATCAACAATATGTCATCCACATATAATATCAGAAATGCTACAGAGCTCCCACTCACTTTCTTGTAAATACAGGCTTCACCGTAAGTCTGTATAAAACCATATGCTTTGATCACTTTATCAAAGCGTATATTCCAACTCCGAGATGCTTGCACCAGTCCATAGATGGATCGCTGGAGCTTGCATATTTTGTTAGCACCTTTAGGATTGACAAAACCTTCTGGTTGCATCATATACAACTTCTTCTTTAAAAATTCCATTAAGGAATGTAGTTTTTGATATCCATTTGCCAGATTTCATAAAATGTGGCAATTGCTAACATGATCCGGACGGACTTAAGCATCGCTACGGGTGAGAAGGTCTCATCGTAGTCAACTCCTTGAACTTGTCAAAAACCTTTTGCAGCAAGTCGAGCTTTGTAGACAGTAACATTACCGTCGGCGTCAGTCTTCTTCTTGAAGATCCATTTATTTTCTATGGCTTGCCGATCATCGGGCAAATCAACCAAAGTCCACACTTTGTTCTCATACATGGATCCCATCTCAGATTTCATGGCCTCAAGCCATTTTGCGGAATCTGGGCTCATCATCGCTTCCTCATAGTTCATAGGTTCGTCATGGTCTAGTAACATGACTTCCAGAACAGAATTACCGTACCACTCTGGTGCGGAATGTACTCTGGTTGACCTACGAGGTTCGGTAGCAACTTGATCCGAAGTTTCATGATCATTATCATTAACTTCCTCACTAATTGGTGTAGGCATCACTGGAACTGATTTCTGTGATAAACTACTTTCCAATTCGGGAGAAGGTACAATTACATCATCAAGTTCTACTTTCCTCCCACTCACTTCTTTCGAGAGAAACTCCTTCTCTAGAAAGGATCCATTCTTAGCAATGAATATCTTGCCTTTGGATCTGTGATAGAAGGTGTACCCAACAGTATCCTTTGGGTATCCTATGAAGACACTTTTCTCCGATTTGGGTTCGAGCTTATCAGGTTGAAACTTTTTCACATAAGCATCGCAGCCCCAAACTTTAAGAAACGACATCTTAGGTTTCCTGCTAAACCACAGTTCATACAGTGTCGTCTCAACGGATTTAGACGGTGCCCTATTTAATGTGAATGCAGCTGTCTCTAATGCATAACCCCAAAACGATAGTGGTAAATCGGTAAGAGACATCATAGATTGCACTATATCCAATAAAGTACGGTTATGACGTTCGGACACACCATTATGCTGTGGTGTTCCAGGTGGCATGAGTTTGTGAAACTATTCCACATTGTTTTAATTGAAGGCCAAACTCGTAACTCAAATATTCACCTCCACGATCAGATCGTAGAAATTTTATTTTCTTGTTACGATGATTTTCCACTTCACTCTGAATTTCTTTTGAACTTTTCAGATGTTTCAGACTTATGTTTCATCAAGTAGATATACCCATATCTGCTCAAATCATCTGTGAAGGTCAGAAAATAACGATACCCGCCGTGAGCCTCAACACTCATCGGACCGCATACATCGATCTGTATTATTTCCAATAAGTCATTAGCTCGCTCCATTGTTCCGGAGAACGGAGTCTTAGTCATCTTGCCCATGAGGCATGGTTCGCAAGTATCAAGTGATTCATAATCAAGTGATTCCAAAAGCCCATCAACATGGAGTTTCTTCATGCGCTTTACACCAATATGACCTAAACGGCAGTGCCAAAAATAAGTTGCACTATCATTATTAACTTTGCATCTTTCGGCTTCAATATTTTGGACATGTGTATCTCTACGATCGAGATTCAATAAACCATTTATATTGAGTGTATGACCATAGAAGGTTTTATTCATGTAAACAGAACAACAATTATTCTCTGACTTAAATGAATAACTGTATTGCAATAAACATGATCCAATCATATTCATGCTCAACGCAAATACCAAATAACATTTATTTAGGTCCAACACTAATCCCGAAGGTAGAGGGAGTGTGCGATGGTGATCTTATCAACCTTGGAATCACTTCCAACACACATCGTCACCTCGTCATTAACTAGTCTCTGTTCATTTTGCAACTCCTGTTTCGAGTTACTAATGTTAGCAACTGAACCAGTATCAAATACCTAGGGGCTACTATGAACACTAGTAAAACACACATCAATAACATGTATATCAAATATGCCTTTGTTCAATTTGCCATCCTTCTTATCCGCCAAATACTTGGGGCAGTTCCGCTTCCAGTGACCAGTCCCTTTGCAGTAGAAGCACTCAGTTTCAGGCTTAGGTCCAGACTTGGGCTTCTTCCCGGGAGTAGCAACTTGCTTGCTATTCTTCTTGAAGTTCCCCTTCTTCCCTTTGCCCTTTTCTTGAAACTAGTGGTCTTGTTAACCATCAACACTTGATGCTCTTTCTTGATTTCTACCTTCGTTGATTTCAGCATCACGAAGAGCTCGGGAATCATTTCTGTCATCCCTTGCATATTATAGTTCATCACGAAGTTCCAGTAACTTGGTGATAGTGACTAGAGAATTATGTCAATTACTATCTTATCCGAAAGATTAACTCCCACTTGATTCAAGCAACTGTAGTACTCAGACATTCTGAGCACATGCTCACTGGTTGAGCTATTCTCCTCCATCTTGTAGGCAAAGTACTTGTCAGAGGTCTCATACCTCTCGACACGGGCATGAGTCTGAAATACCAATTTCATCTCTTTGGAACATCTCATATGCTCTGTGGCGTTCAAAACATTTTTGAAGTCCCGATTCTAAGCCGTAAAGCATGGTGCACTAAACTATCAAGTAGTCATTATATCGAGCTTGCCAAACGTTCATAACGTCTGCATCTGCTCCTGCAATAGGTCTGTCATTTAGCGGTGCATCAAGGACATAATTCTTCTGTGCAGCAATGAGGATAATCCTCAGATCACGGAACCAGTCCGCATCATTGCTACTATCATCTCTCAACTTAGTTTTCTCTAGGAACATATCAAAAATAAAACAGGGGAGCTAAACGCAAGCTATTGATCTACAACAACATAGACATGCAAAATACTATCAGGTACTAAGTTCATGATAAATTAAAGTTCAATTAATCATATTACTTAAGAACTCCCACTTAGATAGACATCCCTCTAATCATCTAAGTGATCACGTGATCCAAATCAACTAAACCATGTCCGATCATCACGTGAGATGGAGTAGTTTTCAATGGTGAACATCACTATGTTGATCATATCTACTATATGATTCACGCTCGACCTGTCGGTCTCAGTGTTCCGAGGCCATATCTGCATATGCTAGGCTCGTCAAGTTTAACCCGAGTATTCTGCGTGTGCAAAACTGGCTTGCACCCGTTGTATTTGAACGTAGAGCTTATCACACCCGATCATCACGTGGTGTCTCGGCACGACGAACTGTAGCAACGGTGCATACTCAGGGAGAACACTTGTACCTTGAAATTTAGTGAGAGATCATCTTATAATGCTACCGCCGTACTAAACAAAATAAGATGCATAAAAGGATTAACATCACATGCAATTCAATATGTGACATGATATGGCCATCATCATCTTGTGCTCTTGATCTCCATCATCGAAGCACCGTCATGATCTCCATCGTCACGGGCGCCCCAGCATGATCTCCATCGTCACCGGCGCTCCAGCATGATCTCCATCATAGCATCGTTGTCGTCTCGCCAACTTATTGCTTTTACGACTATCGCTACCGCTTAGTGATAAAGTAAAACAATTACATGGCGATTGCATTGCATACAATAAAGCGACAACCATATGGCTCCTGCCGGTTGCCGATAACTCTGTTACAAAACATGATCATCTCATACAACAAATTATATCACATCATGTCTTGACCATATCACATCACAGCAAGCCCTGCAAAAATAAGTTAGACGTTCTCTACTTTGTTGTTGCAAGTTTTACGTGGCTGCTACGGGCTGACCAAGAACCGTTCTTACCTACGCATCAAAACCACAACGATTTTTCGTCAAGTGTGCTGTTTTAACCTTCAACAAGGACCGGGCGTAGTCACACTTGATTCAACTAAAGTTGGAGAAACTGACACCCACTAGCCACCTGTGTGCGAAGCACGTCGGTAGAACCAGTCTCGCGTAAGCGTACGCGTAATGTCGGTCTGAGCCGCTTCATCCAACAATACCGCCGAATCAAAGTATGACATGCTGGTAAGCAGTATGACTATTATCGCCCACAACTCTTTGTGTTCTACTCGTGCATATAACATCTACGCATAGACCTGGCTCGGATGCCACTGTTGGGGAACGTAGTAATTCAAAAAATTTCCTACGATCACGCAAGATCTATCTAGGAGAAGCATAGCAACGAGCGGGAGAGTGTGTCCACGTACCCTCGTAGACCGAAAGCGGAAGCGTTTAGTAACGCGGTTGATGTAGTCGAACGTCTTCGCGATCCAACCGATCCAAGTACCGAACGTACGGCACCTCCGCGATCTGCACACGTTCAGCTCGGTGACGTCCCTCGTACTCTTGATCCAGCTGAGGCCGAGGGAGAGTTTCGTCAGCACGACGGCGTGGTGACGGTGATGATGAAGTGATTCCGGCAGGGCTTCGCCTAAGCTCTCCGAAAATATGACCGAGGTGGAAATCTGTGGAGGGGGGCACCGCACACGGCTAAAAACAATTAACTTGTGTGTCCTAGGGTGCCCCCCTCCCCACGTATATAAAGGAGGGAGGGGAAGGCCGGCCGGCCCTCATAGGCGCGCCAAGGGGGGAGGAATCCTCCTCCTAGTAGGAGTAGGACTCCCCCCTTTCCTAGTCCTACTAGGAGAAGAAGGAAGGAGGGGGAAAGAGAAGGAAGGAGGGGGCGCCGCCCCTCCCCCTAGTCCAATTCGGACTAGGCCCATGGGGGGCGCGCGGCCAGCCCTTGGCTGCCCCTCTCTCTTTCCCCTAGGCCCAATAAGGCTCATTACTTCTCCGGTGGTTCCGATAACCCTTCCGGCACTCCGATAAATATCCAGAACCTTCCGGAACCTTTCCGGAGGCCAAATACTATCTTCCAATATATCAATCTTTACCTCTCGGACATTCCGAGACTCCTCGTCATGTCCGTGATCACATCCGGGACTCCGAACTACCTTCGGTACATCAAAACACATAAACTCATAATACCGATCGTCATCGAACGTTAAGCGTGCGGACCCTACGGGTTCGAGAACTATCTAGACATGACCGAGACTCATCTCCGGTCAATAACCAATAGCGGAACCTGGATGCTCATATTGGCTCTCACATATTCTACGAAGATCTTTATCGGTCAAACCGCATAACAACATACGTTGTTCCCTTTGTCATCGGTATGTTACTTGCCCGAGATTCGATCGTCGGTATCTCAATACCTAGTTCAATCTCGTTACCGGCAAGTCTCTTTACTCGTTCCGTAATGTATCATCCCATAACTAACTCATTAGTCACATTGCTTGCAAGGCTTCATATGATGTGCATTACCGAGAGGGCCCAGAGATACCTCTCCGACAATCGGAGTGACAAATCCTAATCTTGATCTATACCAACTCAACAAACACTATCGGAGACACCTGTAGAGCATCTTTATAATCACCCAGTTACGTTGTGACGTTTGATAGTACACAAGGTGTTCCTTCGGTATTCGGGTGTTGCATAATCTCATAGTCAGAGGAACATGTATAAGTCATGAAGAAAGCAATAGCAACAAACTAAACGATCATCGTGCTAAGCTAACAGATGGGTCTTGTCAATCACATCATTCTTCTAATGATGTGATCCCGTTCATCAAATGACAACACATGTCTATGGTCAGGAAACTTAACCATCTTTGATTAACGAGCTAGTCTAGTAGAGGCATACTAGTGACACTTTGTTTGTCTATGTATTCACACATGTATTAAGTTTCCGGTTAATACAATTCTAGCATGAATAATAAACATTTATCATGATATAAGGAAATATAAATAACAACTTTATTATTGCCTCTAGGGCATATTTCCTTCAATGTCGCGCTGCCGCATGCCCTGCTTGCTTGTGCGCCGCTAGGGCTAGTAGTGTGGATCGGGATTTCTGCGGCCTGCGCTCACGGTGCAATCGATCAGCATTCCCCTAGACAATTACCGATCAATTGCGAGTGTGGGCCATTTTCTTAGGAAACGACGGGGAAACGCCATTTGGGTTAACTAGGTCGAACTAATGAAGTACTGGCAAACTGGGGCCCCTGTGCGGGCCGCACAGGTTGCACGCCCCTGGGCCCGGGCCTGCTGGTGGGTAGTGGGGCCCTCGATCATCGTCTTGCGTTGATTCTTCTTCCAAAATTCATATATATTCCAAAATAATCTCCGTAAATTTATATTGCGTTTGAACTTCATTTGATATGAATATTCTGCCAAACAAAAAACATGCAACAAACAGGAACTGACACTGGGCACTGGATCAATATGTTAGTCCCAAAATAATATAAAATATTGCAAAAAATATATGGAATTTTGAGAATATTGGCATGAAACAATCAAAAATTATAGATACGACGGAGACGTATCACTCCACCACCACCATGCCGTCGTGTCGGTTGTGATCCCATCTACTTCTCCGTCTTATCTTGCTGGATCAAGGAGGAGGAGACATCACCGAGCTGCACGTGTGCTAAACTCGGAGGTGCCGTCCATTCGGTGCTAGATCGGTTTGGATCGTGATTGGACCGCGAAGAGTACGACTACATCAACAGTGTTATATACGCTTCCGCTTTCGGTCTACAAGGGTATGTAGACACACTCGCCTCTCGTTGTTATGCATCTCCTAGATTGGATCTTGGGTTTTTTGTAGGAATTTTTTTGATTTTCATGCTTCGTTCCCCATCACGAGCAATCCCAAGCTATCGGAGCACGAGAAGAGGAAGCTGGGCATAGGCCGCAACTGCGACTGCGGGAAGGGGAGCCATGCCATACACCGAAGGAGGCATCGGGCTCCGCCGAACGCGTCAGCCTCCGAGGAGGGCAAGGTGTGTGGCTGAGCGGAATGAAGACGGCAGGGATGCGACGGTGGCCGGAGACCCTAGCGAGCCAGAATCCGGAAGGGAGCGTAGACTCATGCCACTGGGACTGGAGCAGCAGGACGTCGACGGGCTCAAAGAGCTGGAAGGGGATGCAACTCTCGAAGCGTTCCAGAATGGACGATGGGCTGTGGATAGCCAACCAAGGGCACTAGCATGGTGATGGTCGTGCGGAGATGTCGGGGAACCAACGAGCCAAAAGAAGCGGAAAGAACACAACTCCCAGGGCGCGCCGGGTCCGAAGCCATGCTGGCCGGCCATGGACGTTGGAGGGGGCCTAGTTCCATGGCCGTCCGACCGAAGCCGCCCCTGCCAGGGGTGGGTGGGTGGTGAAGGAGACTCACGGGAAGCCAAACCTCTTGGCCGCTGCGCTGCAAGAAGCAACCGCCGCCGGGCACAACCAGACACCTCCATGGTTGCCTCCCGAAGAAGCCGACCCGAAGCCAAACCAGGGGATGGGGAGGGTTGGGGTGAGGATCCGTAGGGAATAGGGCGCACCCGGCCACCATGAAGGACGGTTGGGGAGCACCACGGCCGGCTGGGGGAGGGGGGGCCCAGACCCCATCTGGGGCGGACCACAGCCGGGGGTAGGCCACCCGAGCAGCCAACATGTCGGGTAGGAGACATCAGGTAGTGGATGTGTGGGGCGAGTGGCAGAGGGGAAGGGCAGGGACGAGGGGGAAGAGAAATGGCCACGCCGCCGCCATCCCAGGGCCTGGCGCGGCTTCGCCAGCCGGCCCACAGGTGACGGCGACACGAGGGTGGGCGGGAGGTGGGGGGCAGGACGCCGGCGAGCAGGGTTCCCCCCGAGTCGCGTGGCTCGGGTGACACGAGGGTCAGGGGTCTAGTCAAGATGCTGGTGCTCTACGAAAAATATAATAAAAAATCACGGGATGGAGAGAGAGGAGGGTAGTACGCATGCATGAGGAAAAGGGTGGAAGTTAAAAAGGTAGAGTGGGGTTCGTTGCAGAATAAACTAGTGCTTCCTTTGGATAGTGCATGGTTTCAACCGTGGTTCCAGTGCTTCGGATGGATGGGCTAGCGCGTTTGGTGTAGCCTCCATAGTTCATGTCCTAAGTAGAAATAATATACAGATACTTATATCAAGTTAATTAATAGTATGAAAAGAGAGTACAAGGATTTTTTTTGGGGGGGGGGGGGGGGGGGGGGGATTCGGCCCTTATATCAAAACATAACTACATACTTAAATTCTACCAAGAATTGCTTCCCGGTTTTGAATAAATATCATCCTCAACAGTTGGCAGACCATCCATTTTTTCTGAGCATGACAACCTGCTTGTATGAAACGCTTTGTATCTGGCCAAGCATTAACAAATGGATTAAATATTGTCACACATAACATAACTTCACTAAAATTTAACGTCGTATGTTCTCTAACAGTCAACATTTCAAGGACCACGGGTGAAGAAAGAGGTGTGTGTGCACATTTGAAAGAAGAGTATGAACTTGATTTGCTTCCCTTAAGCCTAATGAAATCCTGAATTCTTAGCAAGATCAATATGATAAAGAAATCAACAATTGCAGAATGTAAGCTTAGGCGTTCACGGATGCAAATGTAGTCCTGAAACTACTGATTGAAGACAAATATATTTGCATATGAACTAGTGGTAAAAGGAATGCACAAAGTAGCTGGGCCAGCTCAACTGAATCAATAAAACTGAAACAGGAACTAATAAAATTATAACAAGGCAGATAACATATTATCTATGGTGAACATAGCTTGATTACAGAATACAAGTCTTCTAGCAAGTAACAAAAATATCAGCGATCAGACGAAGTTGACAGTTACCAGAAGGTGTATACGTCCTGGTATTAAACAAAGGTGTTCAACTAATTACCTGCATTTGTCGGTGTGGAGATCCCAGGGTTTCTAGCATGAACTTTCAAGGTACTAGTAATGATCTGGCAGATTCGAGTACCTGCAACAAGTCGACAGTTTGCAATTGAACAGTTCAAAAATATTTAACTGTGTGTGGATAAAAGCGGGTGAGGGTGTCTGGTTAATTTACCAGGAATTTTCACTAATGATGTGGCATGGGCTTTAACATTATCTGTGGATGTGCCGAGCATGGTCTGCGCAGACGGAAGAGCATCAGAAGCATCTGCAGCAAGTTCAACTGTAAAAAATGACAGCATCCAGCATTAATTTAACATGCCTTCAATCGCCGCCGATATATCCAAGAGTTCTTATTGCTAACTGGAAGTTTAAATATTATTAGCGTTGTGATATTTCTTAGCGAAAGTTATGCGACAGTGTAATCTCAAAGATATGCGTGCACAAAATATAGCAGGATGAAAGGTATCATGTAAATACAGGGCAGGGCAGTGCCCAAAAGGACTCAAAACAGAGTAAACAGCCAGTTAAGAGCCCATATAGCACATTGAGAGAGATAGTGGTAAAGTGATCATAGATAAGGACTTGTTGAACAGAGTAATTCTGAAGTTTACCTTCCTTCCCAGTTGGTTGAAGGTCATAGGTTAATTTGCACCCTCTAGGTAGGCCAGCCTGTAGAGTCTCATCTGAAGATCACACAAGTTCATCAGCGCAAACAGAACAGAACATAACAGTAACCAAAAAGTGGTTCGTTTTCCCATACAAAATAATTAGTGGAGTGTAAACAGTGTTCTCCGTGGAAATGCAAGACACATGAAGAGGAGAGAGGTTAGTTTACCTAGGAAATTCACCAGCAGTTCCAGTGCTTCATCTTTCGACGCTGCCGATTCATTGTAAAACATGGTTAGTGACTGTCAAAATATGGAATCTAAGACCCACATTGCTTAATCATAATCATAATGTTTTCATCCGAAAAAATAATCATACTAATGTTTTCTGAAGGGGAGATTATACCGACGCCCGATTCCCTAAACTGTGTGCAATACTGCTGGCTGCAAAAGGCAAGGAATTTGTTAATGTGCTGTCAAAAACCAGGACAAGCAGAACAGAGGTAACAAGATAGTACTGTTTTATGGCCATTAAGATAGCGTCTGTTTTTGGCGGCTGGGGGCCTTGTTTCTTCACGCGTCGCTTCCGGAACAAACTGCCAAAGGTTGCAGACAGGAGAGACAAAGTGAGATTAAATTGACACTGGCTATGTCATCTAGGAAGCCAGGATTAACTGAGGCTGAATGATGAATTACGTACCCAGCCCCGATGGGGAGTACATCGTGCGGCATCATGCAGCGGGACGGCAACACCAACGGGCGTCTCAGCTCTGGAGTAGCAAGAGCCATCCTGCGGACAACAAACTCTGCATGGCTCCTCACTCTGTCCCAGTCGATGGCGGCCCTGAGCTGGCCGGCGTCCGGGGCGAGTATGGAGTAGTTCATGGAGCGGAACCTGCGCTCAGCGTGTGTGGAGTTACTGCGGCCGTCGGCGTACTGCTTGTCCAGGTACGGGTCCTTGTTGCCGGCGATGACGTCGGCGAAGCGACCGTGCATGAGGAGGAAGTTGTGGAAGATCTTGGCGCGCAGGCTCCTCCGCTCACTTTTGAGAGGCGGCAGGAAGGTGTTGAGGTAAAAGAGGGCGTCGTGCCACCGGCCCCGCCTGACCAGCCGCCGCATGTGCTCCAGGTCGAACAGCGCCGCCGTCTCGCGGGTCAGCCTGCATGCAGAGATCCATCGATGTAAACCAAACCAGCATGCGTGCGTGATGTGATGTGTTCGGATGGAATCCGATTCATCATTGATCTCAAAAGAGAAGCATCATCGATGTCAAGAGAGAAGGTAGCATCGATCTCAAGGTAAAAGGTAGGATATGCGTACTCTCTGAAGGCGCCGTGGAAGCCTTGGTCCAGGAGGAAGGAGAGGAGGCGCCGCTCACGAAGCCGCTTGACGCAGGAATACTGCACCGTACACGAGGGCTTGACGGCGTCCTTGCCCTTGCCGGAGACCACGACGGAGTTCTCGCCCACGCAGGCGTCCTCGTCGTCATTGCCGAAGACCACGACGGAGGAACTCATAATGCCCAGACGGCGATTAGGATGGAACTGAACTTTCGATTGGATTTGGACGGGGGAGTTGGAATTGGGGGCTTTGGGGCACCGGCACTAGTCCCCCCTCGTTATAGCGGCAGCGGCAGGACGCGGAGCCCGATTTCTCTCGCTTCTCTTTTCCCTCTTCTTCTCCCCCCGCCTCTCTCCTCTCTCGCTTCTCTCTTCCCTCTTCATCTCCGCTCGCTTCTCTCTCCTTGCAGAGGCTGGCTGGGCCTGGGCCTGTAAGTTCAAGCAGTCCTTTTTTCATTGATATACGTTATATAAATTTCTTTTCTATCCCTCAAAAAAATATAAATTTCTTATCTTTTGAGTTCTTTTACGATACCTCCTATTCAGCGCTTCAGGCACAGAGATAGGGGAGACCTCCTATTTAGGCGGGCTCCTATTGGGCGCTTCAGGCGCCAGGGACACGGCACCCTCGCCCATGTAGAGCGATATCAATCGCATTTTATATTCTTTGGGTTCGCTCGATCGCATTTGAAATAAAAAGAAAAATCATAAAAAACGAAACAACTCATAAATTCAAAAAGTTCATGATTTTGAAGAAAAAAATTCATCAAAAATGAAAAAATGTTCATCAAATTTAAAAAAAAACCATCAATTTTGAAAAAAAGTTCATGGGTTTTGAAAAATTCATCAAATTTGAAAAGGTTCACTGAATTTAAAAAAATCATCGATTTGAAGAAAACATTCACGTATTTGCAAATGATTCATCGAACCAGGAAGAAGAGAAAAGGAAAAATAGAAATTGAAAAAGGAAAGAATCGAATAAAAGAAGAAAAAGGTTAATGGTTACCAGATCTTGTTGGATGGGTTGGTTACACCAGCGTACCTCGAGGAGGGAGGTCGTTGGTTCGATTCACAAACAACACGCTTTTTTGCAGATTAAGACACACAAAAAGAATGTTAGATGGGCCGGCCCAGCACGGGGGCGCTTCAGGGGCCCGCTTGCAAAAAACACTAGTAACAGGCGCCTGAAGCGCCAAATAGGGTCTCTCCTACGTAGCATGTGACGCTAGAGACCGAGCCAGCGCACCTCCTCGGGAGCTCCTATTGGGCGCATAACGCGCTGGGAAGGATGCCAGCGCGCACCCGCCGCTCCCCTTGGCGCACATCTGGGCAGGCCCATGTGCGGGCCGGGATGCCGCCTGCCTTTTTTTTTCCTTCTTTTTCTTTTGTTTTTCCTTTTTCAATAATGTGGGATATCAAAAGGTTCTAAATTTCAGAAAAAGTTAAGAATTTTGAATAAAATAATCATGAATTCAGAAAAATATTCCTGATTTAAAAAAACAGTTCGGGAATTCCAAACAAAATTCACGGTTCAAGAGAACGTCCATGAATTTGTAAAAAAAATGTTCATGAATTTAAAAAATGTTCATGAATTTCAAAAACATGTTCATGATTTCATAAATATCAGACAAAATTCATATTTTCAAAAAATGTTCATGATTTCAAAAAATGTTCGCGATTTCAAAAAAATGCTCAGGATTTTAAAAAATGTTTGCGAATTTGAAAAAATATTCACGAATTTGTACAAAATGATCAACAATTTAAAAATATTTCATGATTTAAAAAAAAATGGTCAGGAATTTAAGAAATGTTCATGATTCAAAAAATGTTCAATATTTCGAGAAAAATGTTTCGTGAATTTGAAAAAGTATTCATGATTAAAAATAGGAAAAGTGTTGTTTTAAGCCGGCTGATAACGTGCACGCATAAGCCGTCTCCACAGCCAACCACGTGTCCACGTGGGTGGGCCTATTGCCTGCGTCTGCGCCTACTAGCCAGTGGGATGAAACACTTAAGATCAATGTTGTCATTGGTAGGAAGCTAGGAGCGAGACACTGCAAAATCAGTGTTGTTGTCGCTACAAGCCAGAACGCGATGTGATGTTGCAAGTCGACGTCGTCTCTGCTACAAGCGAAAATCATGGCGCTACTAAGAGATGTCATAATTGTGGGTCTATGTAACATAGCCGGAACATTTTAAGTTGCATTTTTGCAACATCGATCGGGGGTCATTGTTGCAAGCGAGACACGCGACGCTGCTAGACCAGCCGTCGATGCTGCAACTAGACGTGCGACGCTGCAAGGCCCGGCCGTTGCAAGCCGGAAGCACACCAATGCAAGACCGACATCCGAGCAGATGTTGTAACAATGGTCGACCCTTCTCAAGTTGGACATGTAACGTTTGCAAAGCCGACTATGTGGACGTTGTGAGGGTGGTCAGCAATGCTGCAAGATGGATTTGCAATGTTACAATGCCAGTCATTGTTGTCTTTTTTTGTTGCAAGGCTGGACCGACACCACTAAAAGCAAGGACGCGGCGTTGCGAAGTCGAGGCGCTGCACAAGTCGAGATGCAACATTGCAAGCCTAGCACCATCGCTGAAGCAAAGGTTTATCGGTCATGCTACAAGCCGGGGCATGAGGTTGCCAGGCAATGACGCCGCGCTGCAAGTGGGGATCTCGCGCTACAAAGCGTAGACGCGACGCTGCAAGGCTAGCCAGTGCTACTGCAAGTCGAGACATGATGCTGCAATGTCACATGTCGCGCGCTGCTGTAGTAGGGGACCCACGACACTGCAAAGACTCATCACCGTTGCTGCAATGATAGTGCTTCAAAGCCCAATCACTTATAGCAGCAAAATTGGTCGGCCACCGCAGCTTATGAAAATGTTCTTTTCTATTCATGTATGTATGCTTGAAGCATATTTTGTCAATCTTGCAATGATTATTGGCTGCTTGAAAAACTAAATGTTGCGACGACCAACATGTTGATTTATCCTTTACTCGTCATGTCGCTCGCTGACGTTGCGGAGGATGTCACAATGCTACAAACCCATGTTGCAGCGGTGTCGTCGTGCTACTCGCGGACGTTGTCGAGGATGCCGCAATGCTGCAAACCCATGTTGCAGAGTTGTCATCGTGCCACTCGAGGATGTTGTTGAGGACGCCAGCAAAGTGCTTCGCAACATGCTTCGTGTTGTGAAGGAGTGACATAGTGTCGACCACAACTTTTGTCGGTCATGCTTTGTTGCGAAGAGGTGGTCGGAGGGTGTCTACAAAAAGCCTTTTGCAACATATGCCATGTAGCAAAGGTTTTCAGAACATCTGCCATATTGCAAGGAGTGTCGCAACATGCGTCGTGCTGCAAGGGGAACCGCGGCGATGGGTTGCTCCATCATGCCGATCCACAACTCATGACTCGGCCGATCTTCGCAAAAGATGAGTAGGCTGACGCGTAGTGCGGGCCTTTCTTCCGTGGACAGCAGCTACGCCTAGCGACGCCACAACAATCGTTATATAATCTGGTTGTAAAAATATATTTATCTATAATATGCAGAGTTTTGTTGTTATTGCATGTGTTTTATACGTGTGTTATCGTTGCATGTTTTTATACACAAGCTATAGATGCATGTATTTGTACATGTACTACTTAATGGAAATTTAGCTGGGTTAGGTGTGCACGTGAAGTGTGAGGTGCCACAACTTTACGTCGTCTGCTGCAATAGTGTAAAAGTAGCTATAGCTAGCTAGTGTGCGCCGTGAACGCATCCAGACGTGAACGCGGATTTTCTCTACTGTTCATGCCCAGGTGAGGTGTGAACGCACCTCTCGTGCCTGACCACCTCACGCGAACAACTGGGCTACTAAACTGGGCTAGACGTATGATTGTAGGGCGTACGAGGCGGTTTAGTTTTTGCTGGATCAACCGGATGATCCGTAGCAGCGGCCTTAAAAATAATGTTTGCATTATAAAAAAAAAGTTTGTGAGTTTTAGAAAAAATTACGGTTTCAAAAAATATTCATGATTTAATATATTGTTTATGAATTTGCAAAAAAAAATCACGACTTTAAAAACTGTTCATCATTTCATAAAAAGTTGGTGACTTTAAAAAATATTCACGGATTTAAAGGATTTTCACAAATTTAGAAAAACAAGAAGAAAAACGAAAACAGAAAAACAGGAAAGAAAAAAACGAAAAGAACGAAAACAGAAAAACAGGAAAGAAAAAACGAAAAGAAAACAAAAAAGGAACAAAAAGAAAAGAAAAACTAAAAAATGAACAGAAAAAAACCAGAAATACACGGTTCCCAAATCCGGTTAGAGGTGAAACCCTGAAATGGGCCGGCCCATTGAAACAGCTCCCCGCGCGCGAAGCGGGTACGCGCTACGTCGCTTCCCAGCGACCTACGCGCTATATAGAAGCGCGGCACCTCCTACCCACCTCCTATGAGTCATATTAGGCTGGCCCAAGAGCGGGGTAGGACGGCCCCTGTTTTTTAGTTCTATTTTTCGCTTTTCCCTTTTCGTTTTTTAATGTTTTTATTTCTTATTCTTTGCCATAATACAAACATTTTCAAAAAGTTGCAAATTTTGAAAAAGTGAAATTTGGAATTTGTTTACAGAAATGATAAATTATTTGTGTATTAAAAAAAGATTCATCCTTTTGAAATAAATGTTCGCGTATTGAAAAAAATGTTTGTCGATTTAAAAAAAAGAGAATTCGAAAAAGTATTCTTAAACTTTTAAAACATGTTACAAAAATTGAAAATATAATCGTGAATTACAAAAAAAGTTCATCAACAGAAAAACTGTTCGCTGATTCAAAATGTTCATGCATTTAAAAAAAATGTTTGTCAAACAAAAAATGTTCATGAATGTCAAAAAAATTCCATGGATTCTAAAAATGTCCGTTGATTCCAAAAATGTCCATCGATTCAAAAAAGTTTGCTCATTCAAAGAATTTCCATCGATTTAAAAAAGTTTGCTGATTCAAAAATATGATAAAGGATTCAAAAAATGCTCACCGAATCAAAACAATGTTCATTGATTGAAAAACATTGCACCAATTCAAAAAAAGAGTTTGTCGATTCAAAAATCGTTTGCCTAGTCAAAAAATATTCATCTATTCAATAAATGTTCACCGATTCAAAAAATGTTCATCGATTCAAAAATAGTTCACCAATTCGAAAAACTACTTATCAATTCGAATAATGTTTATCATTTAAAAAATTAAATATTCACCAATTAAAAAAATCAGTAGTTCAAGAAAAGTTCGCCTTTCAAAAAATGTCCATCGATTCAAAAAATGTTCACAGGTTCATACAATTGTTCACAATTTCATAAACATGTTTGTAATTTTTTAATAAAATCCCCTGTTTGTTAAAATGTTCGTGAATTCAAAAAAACATGTCCATAACTTAAAAAGTGTTCATGATCTATAAAATTTGAGAACTTGAAAAGATGTTTGTAGAATATAAAAAGAAAGAAAGAAAAGAAACATGAAAATAGAATTCAAAACGAACTTGAAATAAGAAAGAAATTAAAATTTTAAAGAAAATAAAAAAAATGTAAAAATAAGAACGAGAAATGTAAAACAAAGAAAAATCAGAAAAAAATTAAATCAGTTCAGTGAAGGTTTTCCCAAATCCAGGTGGAAGAAGCCGGACTGGGCCGGCCCATATTGTGGAGAGGCGCGCAGGGGGGCCAGTTAGCCTCTTTTTTGTGCAAGCAAATCTAGTTTTGGGAACCTTCTGGATGGTTCCTGATCAGTTTCGGAACCTTCCAGAATATTCCTGGACCATTTTTCTTATAGTCTTGTGGTTTTATTTTTCTTTATTCATTTTTCTTCTACTGCTTTTTTATTTTCCCTTTTTTTATTTTCTTATTTTCCCCAATTTTTTACAAAATTCAATAAACATTTCAATTATTTGAAAATTGTTTATGTTTCAGAAAATTATGCTTGAATTTCAAAATTTGATTGACGTTTGAAAGTTGTTCACGTATTGAAAAAAATGTTCAAAGTTTAAAAAAAAAGGTGTTCCAGTTTACATATTTCTGTTCACATATTCAAATAATTTTCATCTTTCCAAATCTGTTTGGAATTCTCAAATTTTCTTCTCAAAATTCAGAAAATGTTTGTGGTTTAAAAAATATTCGGATTTTCAAACATTGTTTCTGTCAAAAAATGGTTCCCGTTTTAGAAAAAATCACGAATTAAAAAAATGTTCATGTTTTAGGAAAAAGTTGGGGGATTTCAAATTTGTTCAGAAATTTCGGAAAATATTCACACAGTTTAAATTTTGTTAGACTATGAAAAAAATTACTTGAATTTTGAAAAATTATTCGTTATATTTCATGAAATGTTAAATCTGTTGCTGCCATTAGTTCTTCAAGTGATGCACTGCAATCGGTCGTGAGAGCTCTTTACTCCTAGTGCCTAGCAGCAAGCGCACATCAATAGGCAGTTGTATGTTTGATTCCTAGCAACTGTGCAATACATTTTTTTAATTTTTCACCCTCGCTACACGGTGCATCACAACGAGCCGACCCAAGTGGGCTGGTCCAGATGCAACTTGCCGACTACTTGGCGCAGTGTGCGACATATATGAGGTTTCGTCCCTGGCGCTTGTTAATTTCTTACGTGGGCCGCAGCCCAAAGGTGCCACCTCTACCTCTCACGCATCCTCTCTCTCGCTCGCGAGGATCGCTGTCTTTCTTTTTCTCGTTCACTAACTAACTGGCCACCCAGCTTTATATAGTTTATTAATTGAAAAGTCATCAACTCAAAAAGAAATCACATATTCAAACATATCGTTTAATTTTGATAATATTGCAAAATTTGAAAAAAAATATCACATTGAAAAAACAAATCATGAAATTGAAAGAAGTTCGCTGAGTGGAAAAAATGTTCACAGATTTTAAAAATGAATATGAGAAAGGTTCAAAATTTGTAGTTTCAAAATTAAATCCACAAAATTAAAAAAAAGTTCATGGATTTACTGAATGTTCATGGATTTGAAAAAAATCACAGATTTAAAAAAATCACATATTCAAAAAAGTTCATGGATTTGGAAAAAGTTCATGGATTTGAAAAAGTTCACATATTCAAAAAAAGTTTGCAAGATTTCAATTTTTTTTACAAATTTAAGAAAACTTCATCGATTTGAAAAAAAAAGTTAGGAAAATTTGACAAAAATCACAAATTTGAAAGTTTTCATGTATATGAAAAAAAATCATGAACTTGTAGAAATGTTGATAAAAACTAAACAAAAATGAGAAAAGAAAAAACCATAAGGAGAACTGAAGAAATAACAAAAAGAAAATCAGATTTGGAAGCTACTAGAAGCCTGCCCAAAATCGGGATGCACCAGCGGCTCGCGAATCTCACACGCATGCTGCGAGCATACAAAGCAAACGAGGGAAAAAATGGGACGAACCAGGACAGAAGGGGGGGTGCGTGTTGCGGTGCAAAAACAATAGCAAACAACGTTATATCCCATCCCATTGTTAGAGTCCAGCCTCAAATGAAGCCTCCTCAGCCATTTGGATTCTGGGCCGTCGGATCGTCTTCCCGAGCGAATCCTGTCCGTCGGATCTCCAGATGGAGCGTTTCTGGTCGTCGGATCGGGTAAAACACTGCTACAATGAATAGTAGCCTGCCCTTTTACACTCTCGCTACCGCTCTGGCTGTCTATTACAGGCGGGGCCCAGTCAGGGTGGGCCCCGGCTGTCAGCGGCTGCGATGGCTTGTGCGTCCAGTGCTGGTTGTGTTAGCGCGCAGTAGGCATGCCACCGCCTGTAATATTTTGTAGCCGCCGAGGGCATTTTCGAGATTTCACGTGGGCTGGTGCCACGTGGCTTTTCCCAATTCGTTGCTTCCTCCCCAATCAGTGAGACGGCTAGGCTTTGTCTCACCCTCCCTCACTTCTCTCCGTCTCTCCAACCACGCGCCTGTGCGCTCCCTGCCGCGCCGTCGCCTCCACTCTCCTCGCGCCGTCGCCTCCGCTCGCCTCGCCATCGCCTCCGCTCGCCTCGCCATCGCCCCCTCGGTGCTTGGCAGGGGGAGCGCGGGTCGCCGTCGGCCCGGCGACGGCGGCTGCAGCGGTCTGATGGCACCGCCACAACCGACCCCGACCTCGCCTTCTTCCGCCTCGGTGCCCACAGCCGGCAACCCAAACCCTTCCCTTCCCTCCCCTTCCCCTGCTCGGGAAACCATCAAGGTCCGCCCCCCTTGCTCTCCTCTTCGATTTCTTCTTCTCTGCTCGATCCAGATCTCCATGGAAGATCCCCTTTTTATTTGTTGCAGGCGACCTCCAATTCCTTCCTTCCATGGATGACCACCAAGACCTCCTCATGCTACTGCTGCTACTGCTGTTCGTCGTGGTTGCTTTGCCACCACCGCCACCAGCCAGCCAATGAGTCGAGGAGGAGGTAGGCCATGAGCACGAGGGGGAGGCCACCGACGCCATGGACCTTCCTTCCCTTCCCCTGCTCCGACCCTAGCTAGGTCCATCTCCTCTCCTTCCCTTTCTTGATGTTATTTCTGCTGCTCCTTATCCTCGCTGCTCCCTGTGCCAGCTCACGCGTCCCCATCCCGAGGAGTGGAGGCCGCCGCTCACGCAGCTGCTCTACCCGGCGGAGCTCGTCGTCGCCGTCTCCATCGTCAGCAGGAGTGCAAGGCAACACTAGAAGACGATTCAAAAGCGATTGATGAGGACGTCCAACCAAGGTGAGACCCCCTTCCCGCGCCTTCCCATGATGCCCCCCTTTGTGGTGCTTAGCCGTTGGTCATCTGTGGTGTGCCACTGCCGCTCAGAGAGGGGAGGAAGGTGAGGCGGATAGGGAGATGGATTTGGGAAGAACAAAGGATGCCATATAGTTTCTTTTGGATCTGATGCCACCGTTCTGTTTTGTTATTAAGTAGAGGCAGCAAGGGAGATGGATAGGGAAGAACAAAGGGTGTTATTTATGACAGGCACTGCAATATAAATAGTATGATGCTATCAGGAGACGTAGCAGAATCCATAGAAACTTAATGAAATAGTTAAAATATCATGATGTCAGTGTCACCGAGGATGACAGTGCCATCCTGCAATTGTCTCACACTGGTTCTTATAGTAAACTGATATGTGGTGCAAGGGATCATACATAGCTGCAAGGGCACCATAAATGCCTTTTAGAGATTATTATTGGAAACTACAGATTCTTTGTACCAATTAATTATTTTAAACAGCCAGTCCCAGTCGTCTACAAGATCCTACTGTATTTGATATATTTATCATGGTTTGTAAACGTGTCCTCAGATCGTATTTCCTATGTTGGTAATGCAGATTCTGACTCGGGCAGTGATTCTGAAAGTGAATCAGAAAAGGTCGGTAGCCCAGCAAAGCTTGCAAAGGTGCTTTGGCAATTTTTTACTGGGTGATCCTTCGGTTCAGCCAGTTAATGCATAAGGACTATCTTATTTAGTGAAGATATGGACCAATGAAGTGTGTTAGCAAGATGAAACCCACCAGTTCTTTCTCTCCTTAGCTCTCTACATTCATCCATTATTCGCTTGTCATTTTCTTTACCACCTCTGTAGTCACCAGCCCTTCTGTTCGCAACTTGACCCTCCTTGTCCAATTTATTTCTGACAGTACCACGCCTTGTCAGTGTCCACGGTTAGCTTCATAGCTTGTATGGTTGACTTGCTTTAGTCAGACTATACCAGATCACAGAACGGGTGATCTCAGTATCAGTGTTTGCGGTTAGCTTCGTAGCTTGTACTTCATTGGTTGACTCACTTTAGTGAGACTGAACCAGATCACAGAATGGGTGATCTGGTTGTGTTGATCTTTATGATACTCTGGGTCAACTTTGATCAGTAATCATGATATTCAGTTCTACTAATGTTGTGGCAAGAGTTTGTTGTTTCATTTCCATTGGCTGGCCAACCTCTTATATTTGCTACCTTGTTGTGTTGCAATAATCGGTTTCTTCTTTGCAGGTTATTAAAATACCAGAACAACCTGCAGAGCAAGAAAAGAGTGATGTTGTTAACCCTATTGATGCTAACCGTAAGTTTTATACCCAATGTCCCTTTGGCTACATGTTGCGAGGAATCTGCTTTTATTTGTCATACTTAACCAATTACCATTCGTTAAATCACAGACACTGCTAGTGATGTGGAACTCCGTGAGCAAGACAATGAGTCCAAGGCTGCACCTGAGGGTAAGCATGATTATGTAAGCAGGTTCATATGAGACCACTAAGGGGTCTTGGTGCATTGATCTGGTCGGATCATCTGATCCTTTCCCAATGAATATATAGGGGAGAATGCAAAACCCGACAGGCAAGTCTCCCCAGACAAGCTCTTTTGAGGAGCCGTTATGCTAATGTAATTGTTAAAGCTCGTGGGATTCTCAGCCAGGTTTGGGAACTTTTACATCTAGCTTTCTTTCCTTCATTATTATTCGCTGCACCTCTTTCTGACATGTAATTACCTAATGAGCTCAGGGTGAGGGTGGAGATAAACAGGAGGAGCTGGAGAAACTGCAGAAGGAAGGTAAAAAGCATATGCATCTGTTTGTTTGCTGCCAAGTAGTAAGCTCCTGCTTTTCTAAGAATTGTCTTGCCTATGGACACAGAGAAAGAACGGCTTTTGGCTGAAGGTAATGCAGCTATGGAAGCTTGCAGAGCTGAAGCCGAAGCTGAATCTAAGCGTAAGTGGGACCTTGAGAGGGAAAAGGCTCGTCAGGCCTTGCAAGAGGCAAGTGAATGAACTGCATTTGCTGGTGCTATGTGACTCATCTTCCCTTTGAACTTCATACTGCCAACATTTTCACCTTTCTCTTGGTGTATGTGTGCAAGTAGTGTTGTTTCAGTCAGCGAGGCTGCCAATGAGGTGTTGTTAACATACTCACTTTATTTTTGTTTCTTCTTATTTTGGGTTGTGGTGATTTGCGGAGTTTAATCCTCAGGCATTCACATATTTGCTTATGTGGTTCTTTTGTCTATGCCTACGAGGTGTTCAATGATAATATAAGCAGTCAGACAGGGGAAAACTGTTTTATGCATTTCAGGTAATTTCTTTTTTTTTTGAAATTTAGCTCCAATAAATGATGATTGGAAAGTATGACTACTTGATGGGAATATTTGCTTATATGGTTCTTTTGTCCGTGTCTAGTAAGCTATTGAAGAAAGTATCTTTTCTGATGTGCGGTTTGCCCTATGAGCTTGCAGATGCTAAGAAGTTTCAGAGGTGACTTCTTTTTCCAAGATTATTGCTATATACTATTTGCCTATTTAACTCATGGATGGCCTAATTATGATTTTATTTCTTTGCATTATATCATTCAGTTTGTGGGATATGAAATATTATGCATTCAGGTTGCAGTTTAAAATATTAATTATGTGTGTGGCGGTGATTCTATGTCATGTGTTTGAAACCATCTTTACATGCAGGCCCTGTTTGGTAGTTATTATAAGCTATTTCCCTTATGCTTTCTAACAGTGAAATGTGCTTGCTAACTTAGGTTTTTTGTGCCTTCTCAGTAAGTTGATTGCATTGGCCTTTTGTACATTAAAAAATAGCCAATTCCTTAGCTGATTATACCTAGGTGATGTTTAGGTCCATATGTGGACCTTTTTGTCCATAAAGCAGAGCATGCTTCATGTATTTCTACAATGAAAGAACAATGATGCTTTAGGTTGATTATCTTCATATTTATTATGTAGATATCTCATTGATGCATACATTTTGTTGGTGTGATACATCATTGTTGAAAAACAATTATAGTGCCATGTTGTGCTAGATGTTTGATGTTTGGCTTTAATAAGTACTCCCTCCATCCCACAATATAAGATTTTTTGCAAGCTAAAACAGAGGGAGTAATTATTTCTCAAGCAGGGGATACGATTTCCTTGTCCTCTTCCATTTTGTAGGATTTTGTTTTCTCATTATGTTGTCCTCTTCCATTTATGCATGATTTTATTTTCTCTAATACCAAGATAAAGAAGTTCCCTTATTAAGTTATTATGTTGTCTTACCTCTGTTTATTTCTGCTTTTAGGGGTCTGGCCGGTGGTAAAGCTTGCAGATGATACATACATCAATGATGACATATCTGAAATAAATGTTCTTCGCATGAGGTATTTCTCTATTGAGATCTGTCGCTAAATTGAGCAACTTTATGTTTATTTAAGAACCAGCTATTGTTGTCATATCTTAGGGCGTACCATTAAGTTGGACACATCCTTCCCTTGGTTTCTTACTGTTATAGGATGCACATATGTTACAATTCCAGATTAATGTTTTGTTCTGCTTGGATGCAACTGTGGTTCCTAATTATTTCATTTTCTCTTTGCACTCATTTTTCCTAAATCAATTGTCAAAGAAATGTAATATATTTCCATATGAACTATGTTAATGATGGAATATGATTGATCTATGCTAAATAAATATGAAAATAAATAGCCCAGATGTCATAAAAATCGCCTTATGACTTTTAAGTGATTAAGTGACTGGAACACACTGAGTTCAGTGATTAAGTGCTACTTCTACAGGCAATGGCGTTCTCGATTATGGAGAGGGACCGGCTCGGCCTCCGCATTCTACTCCCGCCGGTTCAGTCGTTTCCTCACAGGAGCGGATTGATCGATTGAGTACGACATGATGCCCCACAGGTTCAATTGCTCCTTGCGTACCATTCTCAGCTGACAGCCAGTTTTTTGGTACCGTGCTTTGACTACCTATTCCTCATCTCCCAGGAGAAGCTTAGCCATGAGTTTGCAATGGAGGGGGCACATCCATCGGCAAAGATCGAGGACAGTTCCCTCGACGACATGCTACTGGTGGCCTGAGTACCATCTGTTAGTGAGGAGAAATGCATGTCTACCCCTTCTTGACAGGTAACAACTTCTTCGTGTCTCTCCCATCTCCCCCACTCTCCCTTCCTTCCTCGCCATCACATCCCAAATCAAGAGGTAAACCGTAGCAACCCCTTTCAAGTTATTATCTGTATGCCACCACATTCGGTCAGTCAAAATTCATACTTGGCAGGGCGTCTTCGATGGTCTGTCTGCCTCATCGGCGCCCAACGAGGGTGCGGAGAGATCCTGACCAGCTCAACAGACAACCCCTTTCACTCCTTCTGCAACATAAGGTTTCCAGGCAAACCCTAATCTCCACTGTCGGTAATTTGTTCTCTACTGTCACCATCCATCTCTCACTATTCTGTATGGTTCACGTAAAAGAGATTTTTCTGCATTGTTTATTTGTATTAGATGATTATTAGTACATCAGGAAGTTGTGGTAGCTTCCACACCCTTTATATGAACTCTGGGAGGATTTTTATTCAGATGTGATTTGCTTGACCTGTGTAGATGTGTAGACCTTCCCCATTTTCTCTCAATATAGCCCATCGTTTCTAATTGGTATTCATTACAGTACTCTCGAGTTTGGTCATTACAATTGCCATGTTTTACCAGCATAAATAATTGCTTTTGTTTATGTTTCCCCCCTTCTGCCATTGTTATCATGCATGTACTATAATTTTCATTTGAACTAATTTATGAATGTGGAGCTCCTAATTTGGTTTCACTGAGCCCCCTCTTTGGAACAATCCATCACTACTACCTCATGATTATGGTGTATATATATACGGCAAATGTGTTTCTGTATTTACATTGGTAAAACCTGCGTTTAGTTGTACTGGCCAAGAATAGTTCTCTGATTAATAATGCTATAGTTTACTGTCGACTACTTCTACCTTCTTATCTCTCATGTTGTTTTACCGGTATTCTTCCTTATCTCTCCTGTTGGTTTTACTTCCTAGAACCACAATTCTCATTACAAAGCATTTCTGTCTCTCTCTGACAGTTACTATTTCCATTGTCTTTGCTTGCAGGTCGCCGCTTTAGTCAGACGAGGTCATGGTTACCTTACCTGGTGAGTTACTGTCCACGAAGAGCACAATCCACCACCACCATATACCAGATGGCGCCATCAAGGACGTCGTCGTACTGACTGCCGATGACCTACATCCTTTCTCTTTCCCTCATATTTTGGAGAATGGAAGTGGCCTGAAAGCCCCTTGAATGAAATCCTGTGTCTTGCGCTGTGCCAATGCCATGAATTAGATCTCTGTAGTATATTTTTTAATTGAAATTTGTATCTGTGATATTGAGCATGGTACATTAGTGCACGGATCAGCATTGCTGAATGCAACTGTTTTAATGTATGGTGATCTCTGTTTTGTGCAGACTAAGAAGGCTTTGTACTGAATTTTTATAGGTCATGCGTGACAAGTTGCCCTTACTATGTTATTATTAATCTTGATGCTTTGTACTGCATTTTTATACAAACCAGTTATTTGCCCGGATTGTCTTATATCGTAAATCTTGATGTCTTCTACTAAATCTTGATGCTCTCTATCAAACCACTCCTGGATTTTGGTGGTTTCTATTGATTCATGTCCTGCTTTGTATAGTACTTTGTATTGGATTACATCCTTGATAAATACCAGACGTTGGATCATTGCTTTAGACAGGCACACTTTGCGTCCAAATATAAATTGAGTCTTTTTGTCTATATTGAGCACTATGAATTGGATCAATGTTGTAACGACCAAATGTGTCATGTTTGCCTTACCCTTGGCATTACTTTAACAGAATCCTCTGCTGGAAATAGATGTCCCGAGTAATGGCAATGCTCTGTTTCTGATGTAAATTTACTGTATTGGACTAATTCATTCTGAGCCATAACTCTAATTCTCTTTGGCAACACAAAATGTTATGTTTAAGCGTTGGGACAATGCGATGAGCTGACATCGCACGCCAAGGGGGTTGTACCCGGCAGCGGTGCTGCCGGGTGCGGCAAGCCTCACTTTCTACCTAGTGCGCTAAATAGGAAACAACTTCTTTACATGGCAATCCCTATTTGTTGCTTGGTACGACAGAATATGGACATAGCGCACAAATATGTCGTCTGATGGACCGCCCCATCACACAAGGTTTGCGCCTGATTTTTCTTGGCCTTTATCGTGTCATTCTAGGTTTGGTTCAAGCTCCATGGTTTATTTCATTATTTTTGTTTTTTATGATTTTCATTTTTCTACTTTATTTTTGTTTTTGGTAAAATTTATTATTTTTCTTCTATAGTTTTCAAACTCTGTCTATGTTGTCTCGACACAACCGTTTCCAAACCCATGTAAAGGAGGAGGGTTGTAATAGGACTGGCAAGCCAACGTTGAAAGTAAGCCAGTCTTATGGAGATGAGATCTAGAAGAACATAGTTGGAGCATAACCCACTTAGTGACGCACCATATTAGAACATGTGTATGGTGTTAAATAGGCAAGGGCCGAGGTGTCATCCCCTTGGTGGTGCGCCATATCTTTGATCTTGATATGGTGATAAGTGAGCAAGGATTGGATAGGCGCATCCCTAATGATGCGCTACATTGACTCCCAGGTGCGACGGATATGAGTAAGGACTTCACATTTGATTCGGCGAGTGCAAAGGGTAAGGATGCTACATGAGAAAAGTAGAACCCGCTTAGGTAGCTGGAACATAGGGTCACTAACGGGTATGTTACTAAAGTTAGTTGATACAACGATGATGAGAGGTGTCGATATCATATGCGTCCAAGAAACCAAATGGAGGGGACAAAAGACAGAGGTGGAGGATACTAGCTTCAAGCTATAGTACACGGAGACAATTATACAAACAGAAGTGGAGTAGGCATTTTATTAAAAAAAGATCCTCAAGTAAACGTCAAGAGGCAAGGGCGGATTATCCTGGTCAAGCTGATCGTTGAGGACTTAGTTCTCAATGTTATCAGTGTGTATGCCCTGCAATTAGGCCACAATGAGAGCACCAAGAAAGAGTTCCGGCAAGGCCTAGTGGACATGGTTAGGAGTGTACATATTGGCAAGATGCTCTTCATAGGATGAAACCTCAATGGCCACATGGGTACATCTGAGGGGTTCATGTGTTATGGCAGCAAGAATCAAGTAGGGGAGGATGTATTAAGCTTCGGTTTAGCCTATGACATGATCGTAGCTAACACCCTCTTTAGAAAGAGATAATCATATCTAGTGACTTTTAGTAGTGGTAAGCACTCTAGCCAAATTGATTTTGTCCCCTCGAGAAGAGAAGACAATACCTAGAGAGAATGTTGTTCCTAGATTGTAAGGCAATACCTAGAAAGAGTGTTTTCCTAGATTGTAAGGCAATACCTAGAGAGAGTGTTGTTCCACAACATAAGCTTGTGGTGACTGACTTCTAATTTTGGATTCGTGCCTATCAGGATAAGTGTGCCTAAGTCGCTAGAACAGAGTGACGGAAGATCAGGGGGAGGCTCAAGCATTCAAGGAGGGAGTTACTAAGGAGGGTTCTTGGGAGGAAGGAGGTGATACAAACAATATGTGGATGAAGATGTCAACTTGTGTTCGGTAGGTGGCTTCAGAGGATTTTGGGGTGTCTAGATGAAGTAGAAGCGAAGCTAAAGATACCTAGTGGTGGAACGATGCTGTCCAGAAGGCTATTAAGGAGAAGAAAGACTGTTTAAAAGGTCTACACCTAGATAGGAGTGCAGACAACATAGAGAGGTGGCAAAAAAGATCGCAAAGCGAGCTGTGAGTGAAGCAATGGGTCAGACATATGAGGACCTCTACCAGAGTTTAAACACAAAGGAAGGAGAAAGAGACGTCTATAAGATGACCAAGATCCAAGAGAGGAAGACGAGAGGTTACAACCAAGTCAAATGCATCACGGACAAAGTAGATTGGCTTGGCAGTACTACAGAACAGACTAGCGATAACGGGTGCAAAATGCCTACCGGTGGCAGACTTGGCTGCGGAGGGTGCCTGCCGCTGACCTCCCACCACTACTAACAGGTCACCAGTGGCGAGAAGAGAGCCCTCCACTAGTAAACCATTAGTAGTTGCAGGCGATATTAAGTACCCGCCATAGGTCTTTCAGGTACCACTGGCTGGCATCCCAATCTGCCGGCCACAATCTTTTGTTGTTGCAATGGTTATCTCTTATTTACGCCCGCCACTAATAGCAATCCAAGCCAAAAGAAAAAAATGCTGCCACGACAGCTTTCTTTTGCTGTTGTGGCAACATTTTGCACTTGATCATCACATTGCATTGCATTACATCTATATGTTTGTATCAACATTCAAACATTCATCCATACATACATATCGAAACTGCCTTACACATTAATCATTTATATTACATCAATGATGAGTACCAAGACCGGTAGAACGAGGACCAGTGGGTCGCCTGCTCTAGAATCGGAGACCTGGCCTCCCGAAGTGCCCATTTAACTACCTCACTCGTCATGGGTATGGTGGTTGGACTCCGACCCTGCCACATCCACAACCTCTCATCCAAGGTCGCCACCGTCAAGATGCAGACTACAAGGTCATTGAATCGCCTCTCTGCTATCTTTTGCATCGCTGGGAACCCGACTAAAAAATGTGTTTTCCTCTCGGGGCAGCGCCCTTGGCTACTTTGGACATTCTAGCCTGATTCTGAGTGACGCATATGGCCGTCACTATGCATGTGCATATTCTGTGATAGTTTTTAGTGTCACGAAAAGTGCCGGACAAGTCCTTTTTTGAAAACATAAATAAAAAACAGCTAATTTTTCTAGCTAACTCATTTAGCGGGATCTCTTTTTTTAATACCGGGAAATTACTTGGAATCGAGATGGTTCGGTTCCCTTCTAACAAAGGAATTGTGCACATCGAGTTAGGGCCCTCCTCTATTATCACGTCCCGGGCGAGGAGAGAGGTTGGCACGGCGAGGTGAACGCAGATGAGGCGTACGGCGAGGCGACGTGCCCCTGCTGCATAGAGAAGTGACACGTGACTACACAGAGTGAAACAAAGGTGATTTCAGGTGAGATCTATTTACTGAAAGATATCATAGCAAAAATGTTTGGGTTTCCTGTATTAGGTGATGCTAATTCTTATGCACTTTTTTTATGTTTCTCAGGAAGTAGGTCGAAAATGGACTAATGGTGAACCAAAGATGACCCGACATAAAACCATGGTGCGAAGGATTTTATGATTTCGCGGTTGCTCAGAACAACGGATCTGAAGACATGTTGTGCTCATGTCGGGATTAAGGTAATGGGTTCCTCCACCCTATAGATCGAGTTATATTTCACGTTAGTATCAATGGTATGTCCAAGGCCTATATGAGGTGGATCTATCATGGGAATCACTGGACAATGGTGAAAGCAGTGGTACTACCAATGAAGGTGATTATGGATGCACCTTGTCCTAGAGCAACATCCTTTACCTTGTGTAGCATTTTTTGTTAGGGAGCTAGTTTCGAAAGGCTTGAGTTGGGTGGTGGGTACGACAACAAAATTAAGTTCTTGGATCATAAGTGGATCCCAGGCCACCCAACAGGGTCTTTTTGTACTCTGGTCCTATTCCCGAGGGAGTGATAGTAGATTTCCTCCTTAATGTCGATCAAAAATTCTGGGATGAGGGGGGTGGTCCGAAGTGTTTTTCCTAAGATGATGGCCAAGGTAGTGTTACAGATTCCAATCCGTGTGCGTGAGGTGGATGATTTTGTTTCCTAGCCTCATGATCGCTTTGGATCCTACTCAGTCAAATCAGCATATAACTTGGCCAAGTATGAGAAATTTCATGCTACTCGTAATTCTAATGGCCATGGTGTGCAGTTAGACTTTGGTGTTGAATAGAAAAGTTGGCAAGCTCTTTCGAAGGTCAATGCTCCGGGGAAGATGAAGATCGTTCTCTCGAGACTGGCCCATGATTGTCTGCTGATGGGCAACCAGTTTCTACGACGCCATTTTGCATTTTGCAAACATTGGGGCATTTTTTCTGTAGTAGACAAGAGCTGGTTGAGCATCTATTCATGTTTTGCCATTTCGCACGTCAGGTATGGCGAGTGGTGAAACAGAAATTAGGCTTCCATCTATGCCAGAAAGGTTTCGTTCATACCAGATATTTGATTTCCTTCGGCGAGCGCCCTCTCTTGAGGCCACAACTTTGGCGGTAACAATTTGGCATATTTGGGAGGCCCGGAATAATGCAAGAATCAATGATGTTACGACGCGTCCTCGCAGAGTGGCTGAGAAAGCTTTGGCTTATGTTGACTTCATTGTGCAGAACTGTGGTAGGACTGTAATTGCTTCAAGGAGTGATACCCCAGTATCTCTTGTTAAATGGGTTCCACCGCCGCCAGATGCAGTGATGGTTAACGTGGATGCTGCACTCTTCAAGAATTCTCGATGAGTGAGAGTTGACGTGGTAATCAAAAACCACATCGGAGATTGCTTGCTAGCTTGCCACGAGCACATTGATGAGGTTACCGCCCCGAAACTAGCAACATGACTAACGCTAAGGCATGTGGTGGCTCTCACCTGCCAAGGCTTGTGGTGGCTCTCACCCGTCAGGAAGGCTTTTCAAGGGCCGTTTTCCAGTCAGTCTGTCCGTTATCTAGAGAATCAATGCTTCGACGATTGATCGCTCACTGTTGAGGCTCATCACTGGTGATATCACTCGCCGGTTCCGTCTGTCAACACTATTCAAACAGTGGCGTCTCACAAAACTATCCACACAACGCAACACAAGAACAAGTATAGAGGTCCGCTGAGTACATTCGTAGTTTTGTGAAATGCGTACATTCCTTGTGTTGTGAAATGCGTGAATGGAGCCAACGCAATTATACTTCATCAACTTACTATCTAGTTCCTTCGTACTAAAATATAAGATGTTTTTGCAGTTCAAATTCAGCACTATCACTTTCAGTGTAATTTCAATGAAATGTCAGGAATTTCATTAATTTCGGTACATAC
Organism: Thinopyrum elongatum; assembly: GCA_011799875.1. Taxonomy (NCBI): domain Eukaryota; kingdom Viridiplantae; phylum Streptophyta; class Magnoliopsida; order Poales; family Poaceae; genus Thinopyrum; species Thinopyrum elongatum. The sequence continues at coordinate 573,073,093 of CM022298.1, read as the reverse complement.
TAAAATAATTGTCTTTCAGTCAAAATTTCAATAATCTCGGTAGTACATAGAGATTCAAATTGTTTTTTTGAATTATCAAAATATTTGATGGATCTTAGTCAAATTCAAATGGAAATTTCGGTCCTTTGGCCGAAATGAAAACCGAAATCACTAAATTTCATACTTAAACTGTACGTACCAAGAATTGCTTTACCAGATTTTGCATGGAAGAGCTAGATCAATTAGCATCCTGTACGCACCAAAATAATAAAATCCAAGACCATGCAGGTGTTCCATTAAAACACATGACATAAATCTGACTTGCTAGCATATACCATATATATAGCTCTAATCAACAAGAGCGCCACGACTTCATATAGTAGCATCATAGCATAACATAACATTATGAGTTCTAGGAGACTTGCAAGCCTCAAGCAAGCAGGTAACATAATCACGGCGCAAGCACTAAGTAGGTAGTATAGGAGGAGCAGCACGAACGAAACAACCAAATGCTAGCTGCAGCAGCACCGGTGGGTGCGGTCGCCCATCAACCATCTCTGTCTTCACATGGAGCAGACGGGCCTCGGCTTCGGCCTGAAGTTCACCAGTGTGTTAGCATCGGTGGATGCTCGGCCTCCAAACGCTGGCACCTGCACTCGAAACAATCAGACAACCCTGTCTGAAAGAGTAGGTACCTGACAGAATGATCCATATAACGCAACACAAGCAAGAACAAAGGTACTCTCAAGTGCATTCCTCATGCTGTAAAATGCAATGCGCTATGATTGAAAACACTACAAATTCATAACAGTCAGCAGTCAGCACTACTGCAAAGCCGTTACAGATCAATCAGAGACACCCGCCAGTCTACTGTCGGAAACAGTAGGTACTTGTTCTCAAGTGCTGAAGAGATCTTTTGTCATTGTAGGAATTGGCTTAAGTATCAATCAAAGTCGATGTATGTCTCGATAAGCTGAAAACCACTATTTCTACCACGCAACACCAAAAATTGTATACTTTTCAAGACAGGCAACCAGTGCATCTTATCAACTAAAAACAGGTGCTGTACCCTACTAAGATCTGTACAAAGGATACAGTCTTCTATCAACGACATCATACACAATTTGTCTATTCAAGCTATTCTACTATGCTATTCATGCACAACAGTACAAGTAAGAACAAAAACCGAGTCTTACCGAACTTTTTTCACCAAATGTCCCAGCCGTTCGTTGCCTCTTTGCCTCAATATCATCCTCAACGGTTGGCAGTCCATCCATTTGATTATGAGTATGATAACCTTCTTGTATTAAACGCTTTGTGCCTGCCCAAGCATTAAAAACTGGATTAACTATTATTACATACTATAACATAACTTCACTCATTTCACCTCTAGCCTACCCCAACTTGTTTGGGACTAAAGGCTTTGTTGTTGTTGTTGTTGTAACATAACTTCACTCAAATTTAACGTCTTATCTTCTTTAACAGCCAGCATTTCAAGGACCACGGGTGAAGAAAGAGGTGTGTGCACATTTGAAATAAGAGTATGAACTTTATTTGCTTCCATTAGTTTCTAGTGAAGTCCATGATTTCTTAACAGGAATGCAAGATCAATACAGAAGTAACACTAGCAGAATGTAAGCTTAGCCGCTCACAGATGCAAACGTAGTCCTGAAAGACTGAAACTACCGACTGAAGACACAAAAAAGTTGGTAAAAAGACAGCAGAAAGTAGCTGGGCCAGCTCAACTGAATTAATACTCATCTGAAACAGGAACTAACGAAATTATAACAAGGCAGATAACATGTTATCTATGGTGAACATTGGCACTTGATTACAGAATACATATTCTCTAGCAAGTAACGGAAAAGGGATCAAACAAAGCTAAAAGTTACCAGAAGGTGTATATGTCCTGGTACTAAACAAAGGTGTTCAACTAATTACCTGCATTTGTCGGTGTTGAGATCCCAGGGTTTTCAGCATGAACTTTCAAGGTACCAGAAATAATCTGGCAGATTGGAGCACCTGCAACAAGTTGACAGTTAGCAATTGCAGCAAGTAACCAAACACTGACGAATTGCAAGAAAAAAGCAATCCCAATAAAGAGTGCAGTTATAAACTAGTACTCCCTCCGTAAACTAATATAAGAGCGTTTAGATTTCTACTTTAGTGATCTAAACGCTCTTATATTAGTTTACAGAGGAAGTATCAGGCAAATATAGGAAGGCACTTAATGTGAAGCAACCAATAAAATGATAACCGCATAGAGAACTTAAGGGAAGACTTTAATTTTCACCTAGATCTACTAATGTTAACCTCCACAAAAGTGGGGCAACGATGTCTTAGGAACCTAGCTAATGCAGGGCAGCAGGGTTAGACAGAGATTGAATAGGTACAGAATTGTGACAGAAGTGGGGAAAATATGTTTGGACACAGATCTTCTAAAATAAGCCATACAAACAGAGGCAGGATGTGCTAGGTTATTTGAAATGCAGGACTTCGTATGAAAAGCTACCCCCATGTACCTTACTTAGAAAACATTATGATAACAAGCCGCAGCCCGCAGGAGGGCAGAAAACAGAGCATAGACAGTTTTAAACTACTGGTTAGACTGAAGCATATCACTGAATGCTATCTATCAATGATGCATATAGCCAGTTGGTCAACTGTGCGGATGGAGGGTTATCAAAACATAAAAGCGGACGAGGCTATCAGGATAATTTACCAGAAATTTTCACTAATGATGTGGCATGGACTTTAACATTATCTGTGGATGTGCCGAGCATGGTCTGCTCTGACGGAGCATCAGAAGCATCCGCAGCAAGTTCAACTTTAAAAAAAAAAGACAGCATCTCAGTAGATGCATCTTAAGTTCTTAACATGCTTTCAATCGTCAGCATTATTGCTAACTAGAAGTTTGAACATTATTAGTGTTATGATATTTCTAAGCAAAAGTTACACGATCATAGCATCCTGTAATCTCAAAGATATGCTGCACAAAATGTAGCAGGATGAAAGGTATCATGTAAATACAGGGCAGGGCACATCCATGCTGTCCTATGTTTGGTTTAGAGGGTCAAGGTGAAGTAGGGGCCATTGATTGGAAATGACTCCATCTACAAAACTACTCCCTCTATAAACAAATGTAATAGTAGCCTAAAACGTCTTACATTTGTTTACAGAGAGAACACTATCTAATTTACCTATAAATTTACCGCCATTTTCATTGGCATAGTTTTCAGTAAAATCTATTAGACTGTACTATCATAAAATCTAAAAAACTTGCCCCTGTATTACTTTTTAAATGCTCACCTTAACATGCTTTTCAAATTTGAACTAAAACCACGACACTTATTTTGGGACAGAGGGAGTATAATATACTCATGTTTTAAAGGTTCTTAAAATGAAAGGGACAGTGGAAATTTCTGCACTGAAAAATCTCTGGTCTTGTAGCAGGTGGCCAAGACATCTAAACTATTGCAGGTGATCAGCCAATAAAATAGGAGATATTCTATGCAGGGTTTGATAGTTAGGTTGTAGTTACAAGGTAAAATGCAGCTGGAGGAAATGATGTGCGTATATGGACCAAAAGGACTCAAAACAGATTAAACACTCAGTTAAGAACCCAGCTAGTGCATTGAGAGAGACAGTGGTAAATTATCATAGCTGAAGAATTGCTGAACAGAATTATTCTGAAGTTTACCTTCCTTCCCACTTGGTTGAAAGTCATAGCTTAGTGTGCAACCTCTAGGTAGACCAGCCTGTAAAGTCTGATCTGAAGATTACACAAGTTCATCAGTGCAAACAGAACAGAACAGTAACCAAAAGTGGTTCGTTTTCCCAAACAAAATAATTGGTGGAGTGTAAACAGTGTTCTCGGTGGAAATGCAAGACACATGAAGAGGAGAAGCTGGTTTTACCTAGGTAATTGACCAGCAGTTCCAGTGCTTCATCTTTCGATCCTGCCGGCCGGTTCATTGGAGGAAGACATGGTTAGTGACTGCCAAACATATATCGAATCTAAGAGCTACATTGCTTAATCATAATATATATTTCTGAAGGGGACATTATACCAATGCTCGAATCCCTAACGAGGCGGCAATACCGCTGGCTGCAAAAGGCAAGGAATTAATCAATGTGTTGTCAAAAACTTCGAAGAGCAGAACAGAGGAGAGCTTAAATCAATTCGCCTGAGGTAACAGGACATTACTGTTTTATGGCCGTGATGATAGCGTCTGTTTTTGGCGGCTGGGGGCCTTGTTTCTTCACCCGACGCCTCAGGAACAAACTGTGAATGGTTACAGACAGGAGGGCCGAAGTGAGATCAAATTGACACTGACTATGTTATCAAGGTACCGAGTCTGAATGATGAATTTTTCATACCCGGTCCCAATGGGGAGTACATCGTGCGGCATCATGCAGCGGGACGGCAACACCGTCCGGCGTTTCAGCTCCGGAGTACGGTGAGCCAACTCGGGGATAAGACACGCTGCGTGGCTCCTCACCTTGTCCCAGTCGATGGCGGCCCTGAGGTGGCCGGAGTCCGGGGCGAGTATGGAGTAGTTCATGGAGCGGAACCTGCGCTCGGCGTGGGTGGAGCTGCTGCGGCCGTTGGCGTACTGCTTGTCCAGGTGCATGTCCTTGTTGCCGGCGACCACGTTGGCGAAGCGGTGGTGCATGAGGAGGAAGTTGTTGAAGATCCTGGCGCGGAAGCTCCGACGTTCACTGATGAACGGCGGCAGGAAGGTGTTGAGGTACATGAGGGCTTCATCCCATTGTCCCCGCCTCACCAGCCGCCGGATGTGCTCCACGTTGAACAGCACCCCCGTCTCGCGATTCAGCCTGCTCGCAGCGATCCAGTGATGTAAACCAAACAAGCACGCGGGCGTATGTGTGAAGAAGGAATCCAATTTATCGATCTCAAGAGAGAAGGCAGAATCGATCTCAAGATAAAAAGCATATACGTACTCTCTGAAGGCGCCGTGGAAGCCTTGGTCCACGAGGAAGGAGAGGAGGCGCCGCTCACGAAGCCGCTTGACGCAGGGATACTGCACCGTACATGAGGGCTTGACGGCGTCCTTGCCCTTGCCAGAGACCATGACGGAGGCCTTACCCTTGCAGGTGCCCTCGCCCTTGCCGGAGACCACGACGGAGGCCTCGCCCTTGCCGGAGACCACGTCGGAGGCCTCGCCCTTGCAGGCGTCCTCCTCGCTCTTGACGGGGACCACGACGGAGTTCTCCCCCACGCAGGCGTCCTCGTCGCCATTGTCAGAGACCACGGCGAAGGAACTCATCACGCCCAGAGTCGGCGATTAGGATCGATGGAATTGAACTTTCGATTGGATTTGGATGGGGGAGTGGGGATTGGGGCACCGGCGGCACTCGTCCACCCTCGTTATATTGGAAGCGGCGGCAGCAGGACGCGGGCGGCGGGCCCACTACCTCTCGCTTCTCTCCCTGCTCTCGCTTCTCTCGTTTCTCTCCCTTCTCTCGCTTCTTCCCTTGCTGCTCCTCTCTCCTGGTAGAGGCGCCGGACCCGGGCCTATAAGTCCAAACCGCGTTTTTTTTTGGTTCTAAATTTTCTTTCCCTTTTGAGAATTTATATACGTTTCGCCCTTTTGTGTTATTTTAATTTCAATTATGTTGGGTCGGGCCTACGTGCAAAAAATATTTTTTTCCTATCTCCTAGTTGTCGGCGTTCTGGGATCGGGGTACCCAGATCTGCCTGTCTGCGGCCCAGCACGCGGGCCCATTAATGACCTGGTACGGCCCAGCGGCAGGGCTTCTAAGACAAGACCCTCGCGAGGTCCCCCGGCCTCGCGAGGAGAACGATACCAAGACCTTCAGAGGAGCAGCTCCCCGAGCCTGCCTCACGAGGAGCGGAGAACTCTATGCAAACCTCTCGCCTCATGAGGCAATGATGACGTGAGCCATGACGACCAAGGCCAGGCGGGCGCCAGCGGGCGCAGAGGGGACAGTTTCCTCTTCGGTGCTAAGGGAGCAAGAGCAGGCGCAGGTTCCCGAGGAAGGCCCTAAAGCTTTCCATTCCGGTGCAACGAGACCAAGACCACGAGCTCGACAGGACGTATGTCATCGCCGACCCCATCGCTGTGTCATGGCCGAAAGCTTTGCAGGCGAAGACCACCTTTCGTCAGGATAAGATGTACTGCTTGTCCCCTTTCAAAATTGGCCGTTGTGGGATCCCTTCCCGCCTAAGCTATGAGGGAAGAGGACTAAGGCCACTATAAATATGGGCTAGCCATCAGCCCATCACCGTAGAGAAGGACCGATCCATCCTCACTACCCGAGCCCTCGCGAGGCAGCTCAACCACTGTACCAGTTCATCCTCTACCTCCTCGTGAGGCCAATCCACCAAAAGCGGGAGTAGGGTTTCACACCGCAAGGTGGCCCGAACCTGGGTAAATCTCTGTGTTCATCTTCTTCCCCGCTCGCACGGACTCGACGAGGCTAGGCCATGGGATGGTGAGTTTGAGACTAGAGCTGGTTGGGATCTTCGCACACGCCCCAGAGTTCGAACCTTCTTGGGTCTGCGGAGCCCTGAATCCGACACTAGTCAAACAAAACCTAATTATAACTAATCCGCGATGTTGAATCAACAGTGATTCAGGCCATCAGGAATGGACTATTCTCACAGCAAACATTGGTTGCAATAGTGTTGAAATTGAGTGTCATTGCATGATGGCGATGGAAGCAACCATCAATGGATGAGTATCTTGGAGATGATATGGCTGTGGTACTAGAGTGTAAACAGATGGCTATGGATTTTAAAAAAATTAGCTATAAACATTGCTTCTGGGAAGCGAATTAGGTTGCTGATGGTTTAGCTAGATATCCATTTGATAGCCGGTTGTCTGGACTATGGGAGAATTCTACCCCAGATTTTACTTCCTTTCGTCTTGTAAATGATATGGCCATTATATGAGAACTAAAGTCTTTGACCCGTCAAAAACTTTTAACTATTAATTGGTTCAAGTTCGATTTGATTGGGGTTCCTGGGCAGAATTGGCACTCCAGATTTCGTTCAAGATCATGTAATGAGGAGTCGGTGGTGGTGGTGGTGGGTCCTTTGCATCTACCACCGCTATCATCGTCGTTCCGGGAGAAAGATTTGCTCTTAAATGCAAATTTTGTCATTCTTTGGCACTCTGAGGAGATGACTATGCTTGATCGCGTTGCGTGGATGATTCTGCAGTGAGAGAAATGTCAGCTCGTCCTCTTGGAAGATAGAGAAGTTGTAGTTAACTCATGCGAAATAGAGAGATCATTGTGGCTGGTGTGTTGAATGATTTTCCATGTCATGTTGTTGCAATTGGCGCGGTGTGCAGACATGTCAAGAAATGGAGTCGAAGATTAGGCTCATCGGGTGGCGTAGCTCCGCCGCCGGCGTTACTCTGGTTAACCGAACGATGCACGTGCTTCGCACGTGTGTGTGTGTGTGTGTGGTTTGGTTCGGTCGAGTGGCGGGTTGGTAGGGCTTCTGTTGGTTTCTAAGAACCTAGATATAAGTTGTGAGCAACAACCCTTTGAGAGTTCAGCCAGGGAATGGACACGTCTAGCAATCCTAAGTCATGATGAACGATGGTGGGATTGAAAGTGCAACTAATCCCCCGGTGGTTTTGGTAATTAATAACAACATATAAGTCATTCATCTAATGCACATTGATAATAGACTTCAGAAAATATCAATGATTGGCATGGCAAGGACTAGTGGATGTGGACCCCTCAAAATGCTAAGGACAAAGATTGGCAAAGCTCCAAGACTCTACATTTTTGGTTAAGTGATCCAAGATCACATTGAGTCCATAGAAAAGCCAATACTATTAAAAGGGGATGGGGTTTTAATCATGACTCAATTGCTCAAAATGCTTAGTGATATTGCTCCAAAACCCTTAACTACTCCACTTCACTCCTATCCAAAACCCTAAATATCCATCTCGGTCCCACCGAAACATTCCCATCTGGACCCACCGAGATGATTGCTACTTCTTGAGCTTGCGTTGGTTTTTCCCTTGAAGAGGAAAGGGCAAAGTAGAGATAAGTATTTCCCTCAGTTAAGAACCAAGGTATCAATCCAGTAGGAGGAACACACAAGTCTCCAATAGTTATACATGCACAAACAAACAAATACTTGCACCCAACGCGATAAAGGGGTGTCAATCCCTTCACGGTTACTTGCAAGGATGAGATCTGATAGTGGTAGATGCAAAACAAATAAAAGTAAATAAAACTCGGCGAGGTATTTTTGTGTTTTTGATTTTGTAGATCGAAAGCAATATGATAAAAGATAGACCCGGGGGCCATAGTGTTCACTAGAGGCTTCTCTCTTGAAAGAAAACATACGGTGGGTAAACAAATTACTGTTGAGCAATTGATAGAAAACCGCATAGTTATGACGATATCCAAGGCAATGATCATGTATATAGGCATCACGTCGGAGACAAGTAGACCGACTCCTGCCTGCATCTATGTGACGCCCCCGGCTTAATCGTGCACTAATCATACACGCAAATGCACACGATCAAGCCTAAGGACTCACGGGAAGATATCACAACACAACTCTAAAACATAAATAAAGTCATACAAGCTTTATATTACAAGCCAGGGCCTCGAGGGCTCGAATACATAAGCTTGCGTACAAGCGTCAGCGGAAGCATCAAATATCCGAGTACAGATATAAAAGAAAGCACAGAAAGGCCCTTAGAAAGGCGGGACAAAAGAAAAACATTACGATCGAAAGGCGTAGGCCTCCTGCCTGGGACCCTCCGATCCTACTCCTGGTCGACGGCAAGCTCGAAGTAAAATCCACCCTCGGGGTAGTAGTGGTGATCGTCGGCGGGGGCAGCTGTATCCGGGGCTTCGTCATCTGGTTGCATCAAAAGGGATATATGGGGAAAAAGAAAGCAAAGCAACCGTGAGTACTCATCCGAAGTACTCAGCAAGCAAGGATCTACACTACATATGCAACATTATCAAAGGAAGGCTGTATATGTGGACTGGGCTGCAGAAATGCCAGAATAGAGGGGAAAACCTAGTCCTATCGAAGACTAGCATCTTCAGCGGTCTTGCAGCATTAGAAGAGAGTAGAACAGTACCATATAAGGTAGCAGTAATGATATCAACCTCACCCAGAGATCCTTTCTCGACTCCCTGCGAGAAAGCAATCCCAGAGCCATACAGTCATCAACCTCGTCCTGAGATCCCTTCTCGACTCCCTGCGAGAAGCAATCCCAGAGCCATATATCCAGGTATCATCTCACGGTCTAGTTGTGTCGATCGTGATACAACTCTGAGTGTCCTTTACCGTAGGACCGGCTATCGATAGATGTGTTCTTCCCTGCAGGGGTGCACCAACTTACCCAACACGCTCGATTAACTCCGGCCGGACACACTTTCCTGGGTCATGCCCGACCTCGGCCAAACGATACACCGCAGCCCTACCTACAGCTCAGCAGAGAGGTCCCCGCCGGTCTACATCCTAAGCGCTCAGGGGTCTTGGGCCATCGCCCTATGCACTCCGGGTCATTGCGAGCAGGGTGAAGCCAGGCACCAGGAGGGCGCCGGTCCGTCCCGGCCGCAAGGCTGAACTAGACGTCTGACAGAGCTTTCGGCTGATGCTACGATGCAGAACGCCCATACTATGCCCACGTGATGGTTAGTGCTATCAGGCCAGAGGCCTGCTCGGATCAAATATCCAAATCGTTAGTGGACTAGGGCTTGCGGTAACGAGCAGAGACTCACGAAAGATGTGACCCCGTCGCCCCGTCTCGAGGACTTGCGGCAAGGGTCAAGAATGCCCGGCCACGCCTCGTATTCACCACTCGGGCACCATCCAGGCAACCTGTCTTCACAACACTCGCCACTTAGGCGCATGCGGGTACCCCTCAGGGTCGACCCGCCTATCCAAGTAACAGTGTAAGGTCCAAGTATCCGTGTGTCCATAACATCAGGGGAAAATGAGTTATCACCCTCGTTGAATTCCCACTTGATGTATCCGTCAAGGTGAACTCGGAGGAATCACCCTCGCTGGGTTCACACTTGTGGTGTTGTACGACGGTGTCGTTATCGGAAGCGGTGAAGGAGGAATCACCCTCGATGACCACGACCGAATAGCTACTCGACAGATTTAACATCAGAAGTGCTACACGAGGTATCACCCTCGGCACTCGATAGTAACGCTGCAGTGTCGTTACAATTAAAGGGGGGTGATGTGCGGTGCCGGGGCCTGGTCTTCGATCCCGTTGCTCGGGTCTTCTGATAATCCAGCGGGGCAGTCGGGACTAGTAGGGTCACTGATAGGTCTCTACCCAGCCTATACTATACAGTTTAGGGTAAGCAGGTAAGGTTTCAATTGCAAGTTACAATAAACAGGCTATGCATTAGAATAGATAAAGCAGTAGCAGCAGCATTTCTAATGCAAGCATGAGAGAGAAAGAATAGGCGATATCGGTATGCTCAAAGAGGGGGTGCTTGCCTGGTTGCTCGGTGGCAAGGGTAAGGTCGTTAATGGTATCGTCGGGCTCCTGAGTTGCGTCGGTTCGGGGACGACGTTGGTGTCAGGGTCTACCGAGAGAGAAGAGGGGGAAGAAACAGTAAATACAAAGCAAACAAGAGCAGCACAAAGCATAACATGGCAATACGCAGTGCTAGGGGTAGTCTAACGCAGTACTACACGTATCAGACGGAGCGGGAGAATATCTGACGATATTTCCCGGGTCTGTGGATTTATCGGACAGACGATCCGGAGAGGGAAGTTCCATGTTCAGCATGCTAGGAGCATGTGACAGATGAAAGGAGGGCATATTCGGATTCGTGGGATTTTTCTGATCAATTTATATATATAAATTATTTTCATCGGAGTTATGGATTAAAAGATATGATTTTCTAAAGTTTTATTAATTTCTGGAATTTCTGGATTTAATTAAATCAACATTATCCAGAACAGTACAGGGTGATGTCATCATGATGTAAAGCTGACATCAGCAGTCAACAGGGGGCCGGCCAGGTCAAACCTGACCAGTGGGGCCCACATGTCAGTGACTCAGTTAATTAAACAGAGTTAGCTTAATCTATTTAAACTAATTAGCAGGTGGGGCCCAGCAGTCAGTGACAGGTTAGGCTAATTTAATTATTTTAATTAACCTAATTAGTTAATTAGGCACTTGACAGGGGGGCCCATATGTCATAGACATAGGGAGAGGGGCCCCACCAGTCAGTGACTGGGCAGTGCCCAGTCAGCGTTGACTCAAGTCAACTGGGCCAGCTGGGCCCTGGGGCCACCAGGCAATGACCCTGTGGGGTGGCCCCAGCTGGCCACGTCGGCGTCGACCGGCGACTCGCCGCTGGCGACCAAAACGACGGCGGCGCGCACTGGAGGGGGTCGGATTTCGTCTACGGTGGTCCATTCGACGTGGGGTCGGGCTCATTCGATCGGGCGTTCAACGTCGCGTCTAACCGTGGGGGTGCCGTGGCCGGGGATGCGGTGTGGCGTCGGCGGCGAGCTCGCGGGCGGCGTCGGAGTTCGGGGGCCTGCGGAACCAGCGAAGCGCGGCGCCAGCGCTCGAGCTAGCTAGCTAGGTAACGGCAGTAGCACTCCAGAAGCTCGCCAGAGCCACTGGCCCGAGCCGTAGCGGCTCGGGAGCACGCTAATGGCAGTTGCGGCGGCGATCAGAGCACGGCACCGCAGCGGCATGCGTACGGGCTACAGGAGATGGCGCAAATGGAGGGGAGAGGAGGGCGATCTCACCGTGCGGCGCAAGGTGGCCCGTGGAAGATTAGGAGCGAAGAGGGAGGCCGTGGTCGCCGGAACTTGCCGGAGATGCCAAAGGGAAGCGGTGGCTTGATTCCGACGAAGGTGGCGTCCTTGGCTCGGGATCGTTGGCGTAGTCGACGCAGCAGTCGCCGGCGAGCCTCCTGGACAGGGTCCTAGGCGACGAGGAGCATGGTGGTCGCGAGCTTCACGGTGCCGCGGTCATGGCGAGGTGGGGAACGAGGGAGGAAGGGGGGAATGGTGGCTAGGGTTCGCCAGGGAGAGCGGGGAGCTGCTCTTATCCCCAGCGCCGGCGCGGGTGCGCTGTCGACCGCACAGAGGGGGGGGGGGGTCTAGCTCGCGCGCGCGAGGTGCTCGACAGCGAGGCGCGCGGTGAGCAGTGAGGTAGGGGATGGCGCGGGGTGGGCCGGGCCGACACTGTAGATGGTAGGCCTAAGTGCATAGTAGGGTCTTTAGGCCGTTTCCCTTTTCTCTTTTTCTGTTTCTTTTCTTTTCTATTTGCAAAATGTTTGAGCACCAAATGAATTTTGTTCAAAGTGTGACCTAGTCCATAATTAGCAGTACAAATGTACCCTACCACCAAAAACTAGTTTGGGCAAAACATCATTTCATATTTGACTTAGATTAATTAAAAGGTTATTAAATATTATTTTCAGCCACTGTTAGAGGAGGTTTGGGTTACCTAAATAATTTATTAAATGTTGGTTACAATTTTAGAACTGTCTCTGTAATATTTGCTATTTATTGAACATTTTAGTTTCTATGTTGAACAACTTTTATTTTCCACTTTTAGTTTGAATTTCCATTTGAGTTTGAATTTGAAAAGGGATATGTTACTAATGATGATTAAGCACTTGTTGATCATGATGACATGGCATAAAAAGGGTGATTACTGTAGACAAATACATGGGGTGTTACAATCTACTACTACTACTACTCCACACATCGACCGCTATCCAGCATGCATCTAGTGTATTAAGTTAACAAGAACGGAGTAACGCCTTAAGCAAGATGACATGATGTAGAGAGATAGATCCAAGCAATATGAATAAACCCCATCTTTTTATCCTTAATGGCAACAATACAAATACGTGTCATGTCCCTTTCTATCACTGGGATAGAGCACCGCAAGATTGAACCCATTACAAAGCACCTCTCCCATTGCAAGAAAAATCAATCTAGTTGGCCAAACCAAATCAATAGATCGGAGAGAAATACAAAGCTATCTTAATCATGCATAAAAGAGTTCAGAGAAGACTCAAATAATATTCATAGATAATCTGATCATAAACCCACAATTCATTGGATCTCAACAAACACACTGCAAAAGAAGACTACATCGAATAGATCTCCAAGAACATCGAGGAGAACATTGTATTAAAGATCAAAGAGAGAGAAAGAATCCATCTAGCTACTAGCTATGGGCCCGTAGGTCCGTGGTGAACTACTCACACATCATCGGAAGGGCAGCAAGGTTGATGTAGAAGCCCTCCGTGATCGAATCCCCCTCCGGCAGAGTACCGGAAAAGGTCTCCAGATGGGATCTCTCGGGAACAGGAACTTGCGGCGGTGGAAAAAGTATTTTGGGTTGCTTACTAGTCTTCGGGGAATATTTGGGAATTTATAGAAGAAGAATTAGGGTTATGGGAGCCACGGGGGGGCCCACAAGCTTGGAGGGCGCCCCCCCGGGGCGCGCCCTATGAGCTTGTCGCCGCCTCGTGGGTCCCCTGGCCTCTTCCCGAAGCTTCCTAGGTGTCTTGTGGTCCAAGAAAAATCATCAAAAAGTTCCATTCCATTTGAACTCTGTTTGATATTGATTTTCTGTAAAGCCAAAAATAAGGAAAAAATAGCAACTGGCGTTGGCACTAGGTTAATAGTTTAGTCCCAAAAAATGATATAAAATAGCATAATAATGCATATAAAACATCCAAGATTGATAATATAATAGAATGGAACAATAAAAAATTATAGATATGTTGGAGATGTATCAATGATCACATACAATGCCACATGCCAAACCCTAACACTTCGGTACGGCCGAAATGGATCTCGGTCTCACCGAGATGGCCTGACCAAGTTTCTGTGATGAAGTCGCTTCATTTCGGAATCACCGAGATGAACCGATCGGAATTTATGAAATGAGGTCTTGCCCTAGCCATTGCACTTCGGTCTCACTGAGATGTTCTGTTCGGTCTCGCCGAAAAGCCTAATGGTCAAGTCTTTTACACTAGTTGGTCTCACCAAGATTTTCATGTCGGTGTCGCCGATTTGGGTCAAAGACTTGTAACGGTTGGATTTTTGGTGCTACCTAATTATACCCCTTCACCACCACCTACTCTCTCAGAGAGAGCCATCAGAACAAACCACAACTTCCACTACTCATTTTCTGAGAAGAGAACTACCTACTCATGTGTTGAGATCAAGAGATTCCAATCCAACCATTTGAACCTTGATTTCTAGCCTTTCCCAAGTTGCTTTCCATTCATCCCTCTCATCCACCAAATCCAAATATGTGAGAGAGTGTTTGAGTGTTGGGGAGACTATCATTTGAAGCACAAGAGCAAGGAGTTCATCATCAACACACCATGTATTAACTTTTGGAGAGTGGTGTCTCCTAGATTGGTTAGGTGTCACTTGGGAGCCTCCAAGAGATTGTGGAGTTGAACCAAGGAGTTTGTAAGGGAAAGGAGATTGCCTACTTCGTGAAGATCTACCCGAGTGAGGCTAGTCCTTCGTGGGCGTAGGCCATGATGGAATAAACAAGGTTGCTTCTTCGTGGACCCTTCATGGGTGGAGCCCTCCGTGGACCTGCGCAACCGTTACCCTCCGTGGGTTGAAGTCTCCATCAACGTGGATTTATGATAGCACCACCTATCGGAACCACGACAAAAATCATCGTGTCTTCATTGTGTTTCAAATCTCTGACCCCTTGATATCGCTTGAACTACGTCGGTATTTCCCCAAAGAGGAAGGGATGATGCAGCACAACTACAGTAGGTATTTCCCTCAGTTATGAAACCAATGTATCAATCCAGTAGGAGAACCAAGCAACACTATGTAAACGGTACCTGCACACAAAGAACAAATACTTGCAACCCAACGCATAAGAGGGGTTGTCAATCCCTCCACGGTAAAAAGATAGATAAATTTGTGGTAGATTGGATAAATAGATCTCGATAAAACGCGAAATAAAAGATGCAAATAAAAAAGTGCAGCAAGGTATTTTTGGGTATTTGGAATAATAGATCTGATAATAAAAGTGGCAAATAATAGATCGGAAAGCAAATATGATGAAGAATAGACCCGGGGGTCGTAGATTTCACTAGTGGCTTCTCTCAAGAAATAGCACACGGTGGGTAAACAAATTACTGTTGGGAAATTGATAGAACCTCAAATAATTATGACGATATCCAGGCAATGATCATTATATAGGCATCACGTCCAAGATTAGTAGACCGACTCCTGCCTGCATCTACTACTATTACTCCACACATCGACCGCTATCCAGCATGCATCTAGTGTATTAAGTTCATGGAGAAACAGAGTAATGCAATAAGAATGATGACATGATGTAGACGAGATCTATTCATGTAGGAATAGCCCCCATCTTGTTATCCTTAATAGCAACGATACATGCGTGTCTTGCTGCCCCTTCTGTCACTGGGAAAGAACACTGCACGATCAAACCCATCACAAAGCACCTCTTCCCATGGCAAGAAAAATCGATCTAGTCGGCCTAACTAAACCAAAGATTCGAAGAAGAAATACGAGGCTATAAGTAATCATGCATAAAAGAGATCAAAGAACTCAAATAACTTTCATGGATATAGATCTGATCATAAACTCAAAGTTCATCGGATCCCAACAAACACACCGCAAAAAGAGTTACATCAAATAGATCTCCAAGAGACCATTGTATTGAGAATCAAAAAGAGAGAAGAAGCCATCTAGCTACTGCCTACAGACCCGTAGGTCTACAATGAACTACTCACACACCATCAGAGAGGCACCAATGAGGATGATCAACCCCTCCGTGATGGTATCTAGATTGGATCTCGTGGTTCTGGAACTTTTGGCGGCTGGAATTGTGTTTCAACGTCTCCCCTAGGGTTTCTGGAATATTGGGGTATTTATAGGGCGAAGAGGTGGTGCGGGAGGCCACCGAGGTGGGCACAACCCACCAGGGCGCGCCCAGGTGGGTTGTGCCCCCCTCGAGGCACCCCTCTGGTACTTCTTTGGCCCAAGTTGTTTCTTCTGGTCCATAAAAATTCTCCAAAAAGTTTCGCTGCATTTGGACTCCATTCGGTATTGATATTCTGCGAAGTAAAAAAAGAAGCAAATAACAGCAACTGGCACTGGGCACTATGTCAATAGGTTAGTCCCAAAAAATGATATAAAGTTGCTATAAAATGATTGTAAAACATCCAAGAATGATAATATAATAGCATGGAACAAGCAAAAATTATAGATACGTTGAAAACGTATCACCCCTCCTTTACATTCATATGCAAAGTCTTTACTTTCCGCCGCACAACTCTTAGACTTGCATGTGTAGCTTGTACTTGACTTGGTAGAATTGCTAAAACTTGCCCACAACTAAAATTGGGAAAAGGATAATTTTTTATTTGGTCAAGTAGTCTAATCACCCCCTCTAGACATACTTTCGATCCTACAACTGGTATCAGATCTTTGGTCTTCATTGCATTGGTTTCACAACCTAGAAGAGTATGGCATCTAGGGAGGGAAATTATCACCGTAGAGGTCCATATTTTGATGGTACAAACTTTGCTAGTTGGAAACATAAGATGAAAATGCATATTCTTGGTCATAACCCCACCATTTGGGTTGTTGTTCATGTTGTCTTGCAAGGTGAATTCTTTGAGGATAGCAAGGAATTGGATCTTGAAGCAACCATGGAAGAATTGAAGATGTTGCAATACAACGCTTAAGCATTTGACATTCTCTTCAATGGTTTGTGCCGAGGAGTTCAACAAGATTAGCCGCCTCAAGAATGCAAAGGAAATATGGTATACTTTAGTTGATATGCATGAAGGTAATGAGTCCGTCAAGGAATCCAAGTTGGATGTGCTTCAAAGTCAACTTGACAAGTTCAAGATGAAGGATGGTGAAGGAGTCGCCGAAATGTACTCTAGGCTTGCTCTCATCACAAATGAGATTGTCGGCTTAGGAAGTGAAGAGATGACTGATAAGTTCATCATCAAGAAGACCCTTAGATCTTTGGATGGAAAATATGATACCATGTGCACATTGAATCAAATGATGCCCAACTACAGAGATCTCAAGCCCACGGAAGTCAATGGAAGAATTGTTGTGAAGGAAATATGCCCTAGAGGCAATAATAAAGATTGTTATTTTATATTTCCTTATATCATGATAAATGTTTATTATTCATGCTAGAATTGTATTAACCGGAAACTTGATACATGTGTGGATACATAGACAAAACACCGAGTCCCTAGTAAGCCTCTACTAGACTAGCTCGTTAATCAAAGATGGTTAAGTTTCCTAACCATAGACATGTGTTGTCATTTGATGAACGGGATCACATCATTAGGAGAATGATGTGATGGACATGACCCATCTGTTAGCTTAGCATATTGATCGTTCAGTTTTATTGCTATAGCTTTCTTCATGACATATACATATTCCTTTGACTATGAGATTATGCAACTCCCGGATACCGGAGGAATACCTTGTGTGCTATCAAACATCACAACGTAACTGGGTGATCATAAAGATGCTCTACAGGTATCTCTAAAGGTGTTTGTTGGGTTGGCATAGATCGAGATTAGGATTTGTCACTCCGAGTATCGGAGAGGTATCTCTGGGCCCTCTCGGTAATGCACATCATAAGAAGCCTTGCAAGCAATGTGACTAATGAGTTAGTTGCGGGACGATGCATTACGGAATGAGTAAAGAGACTTGCTGGTAACGAGATTGAACTAGGTATGAAGATACCGACGATCGAATCTCGGGCAAGTAACATACCGATGACAAAGGGAATAACGTATGTTGTCATTACGGTACGACCGATAAAGATCTTCATAGAATATGTGGGAACCAATATGAGCATCCATGTTCCACTATTGGTTATTGACCGGAGAGGTGTCTCGGTCATGTCTACATAGTTCTCGAACCCGTAGGGTCCGCACGCTTAACGTTCGATGACGATTTTGTATTATATGAGTTATGTGATTGGTGACCGAATGTTGTTCGGAGTCCCGGATGAGATCACGGACATGACGAGGAGTCTCGAAATGGTCGAGAGGTAAAGATTCATATATAGGACGATGATATTCGGACACCGGAAGTGTTCCGGGGGTACCGGGTACATATCGGGTCACCGAAAGGGGTTCCGGGCACCCCCCGGCAAAGATATGGGCCTAATGGGCCAAGAGGGGAAATGCAGCAGCCAGCAGGGGCTGCTGCGCCCCCCATATGGGCCGCACCTGAGGGAAAGGAAAGGGGAGAAGAGAGAAGGAAGGGGAGGGATTCGGCCTCCCCCTTCCTTCCCTCCACCCTCCTCTTTCCTTCCCCCCTCCGGTGGATATGGTAAAGGGGGAGGCCGAATTGGGAGGCACCCAAGTAGGATTCCTCCTACTTGGGGCGCCCCCTTGGCTGCTTCTCCTCCCCTCCAACCTATATATATGAGGCGGGGGGGGGGGGGGGGGGCACCGCTAGAACACACACCAACAATTGTTAGCCGTGTGCGGCGCCCCCTCCATAGTTTACGCCTCCGGTCATATTCACGTAGTGCTTAGGCGAAGCCCTGCGTGGATCACTTCACCATCACCGTCACCACGCCGTCGTGTTGACGGAACTCTCCCTTGACACTTTGCTAGATCAATAGTTCGAGGGACGTCATCGAGCTGAACGTGTGCAGAACTCAGAGGTGCCGTATGTTCGGTGCTTGATCGGTCGGAACGAGAAGAAGTTCGACTACATCAACCGCGTTAACAAACGCTTCCGCTTTCAGTCTACGAGGGTACGTGGACACACTCTCCCCCTCTTGTTGCTATGCATCTCCTAGATAGATCTTGCGTGAGCGTAGGAATTTTTTTGAAATTGCATGCTACGTTTCCCAACAGTGGTATCAGAGCCAGGTCTATGCGTAGATGATATGCATGAGTAGAACACAAAGAGTTGTGGGCGGTGATAGTCATACTGCTTACCACCAACGTCTTATTTTGATTCGAAGGTATTGTTGGATGAAGCGGCCCGGACCAACCTTACATGACCATGTTCATGAGACCGGTTCCACCGACAGACATGCAACTAGTTTTGCATAAAGATGGCTGGCGGGTGTCTGTTTCTCCAACTTTAGTTGAATCGAATTTGATTACGGCCGGTCCTTGTTGAAGGTTAAAACAACAAACTTGACGAAACACCATTGTGGTTTTGATGCGTAGGTAAGAACGGTTCTTGCTAGAAGCCCGTAGCAGCCACGTAAAACTTGCAACAACAAAGTAGAGGACGTCTAACTTGTTTTTGCAGGGCATGTTGTGATGTGATATGGTCAAGACATGATGTGATATACGTTGTTGTATGAGATGATCATGTTTTGTAAAAGTTATCGGCAACTGGCAGGAGCCTTATGGTTGTCGCTTTATTGTATGAAATGCAAACGCCATGTAATTGCTTTACTTTATCACTATGCGTTAGCGATAGTTGTAGAAGCAATAGTTGGCGAGACGACCACGATGCTACGATGGAGATCAAGGTGTCAAGCCGGTGACGATGGAGATCATGACGGTGCTTTGGAGATGGAGATCAAAGGCACAAGATGATGATGGCCATATCATGTCACATATTTTGATTGCATGTGATGTTTATCTTTTATATGCATCTTATTTTGCTTAGTACGGCAGTAGCATTATAAGATGATCCCTTACTAAAATTTCAAGGTATAAGTGTTCTCCCTGAGTATGCACCGTTGCGACAGTTCTTCGTGCTGAGACACCACGTGATGATCGGGTGTGATAGGCTCTATGTTCACAAACAATGGGTGCAAGACAGTTTTGCACATGCGGAATACTCGGGTTAAACTTGATGAGCCTAGCATGTACAGACATGGTCTCGGAACACTGGAGACCAAAAGGTCAAACGTGAATCATATAGTAGATATGATCAACATAGAGATGTTCACCATTGAAGACTACTCCATCTCACGTGATGATCGGACATGGTTTAGTTGATTTGGATCACGTAATCATTTAGATGACTTGAGGGATGTCTATCTAAGTGGGAGTTCTTAAGTAATTTGATTAATTGAACTTAATTTATCATGAACTTAGTCCTGATAGTATTTGCATATCTATGTTGTAGATCAATAGCTCGCGTATAGCTCCCCTGTTTTATTTTTGATATGTTCCTAGAGAAAACTAAGATGAAAGATGATAGTAGCAATGATGCGGACTGGGTCCGTGATCTGAGGATTATCCTCATTGCTGCACAGAAGAATTATGTCCTTGATGCACCACTAGGTGACGAACCTGTTGCAAGAGCAGATGCAGACGTTATGAACGTTTTGCATGCTCGGTATGATGACTACTTGATAGTTTAGTGCACCATGCTTTATGGCTTAGAACCGGGACTTCAAAAATGTTTTGAACGCCATGGAGCATATGAGATGTTCAAAGAAGCTGAAAATGATATTTCAGACTCATGCCCGTGTTAAGAGGTATGAGACCTCTGACAAGTACTTTGCCTACAAGATGGAGGAGAATAGCTCGGCTAGTGAGCATGTGCTCAGAATGTCTGGGGTACTACAATCGCTTGAATCAAGTGGGAGTTAATCTTCCAGATAAGATAGTGATTGACAGGGTTCTCTAGTCACTATCACCAAGTTACTAGAACTTCGTGATGAACTATAATATGCAAGGGATGACAAAAACGATTCCCAAGCTCTTCGCAATGCTGAAATCAGCGAAGGTAGAAATCAAGAAATAGCATCAAGTGTTGATGGTTAACAAGACCACTAGTTTCAAGAAAATAGGCAAGGGAAAGAAAGGGAAACTTCAAAAAGAATGGCAAGAAAGTTGCCACTCCCGTGAAGAAGCCCAAAGCTAGACCTAAGCCTGAAACTGAGTGCTTCTACTGCAAAGGGAATGGTTACTGGAAGCGGAACTACCCCAAATAATTGGCGGATAAGAAGGATGGCAAAGTGAACAAAGGTATATTTGATATACATGTTATTGATGTGTACTTTACTAGTGTTCATAGTAACCCCATGGTATTTGATACCGGTTCAGTTGCTAAGAGTAGTAACTCGAAACAGGAGTTGCAAAATGAACAGAGACTAATTAAGGACGAGGTGACGATGTGTGTTGGAAGTAATTCCAAGGTTGATGCGATCACCATCGCACACTCCCTCTACCTTCGGGATTAGAATTGGACCTAAATAAATGTTATTTGGTGTTAGCGTTGAGCATAAATATGATTGGATCATGTTTATTGCAATACGGTTATTCATTTAAGTCAGAGAATAATTGTTGTTCTATTTACATGAATAAAACCTTCTATGGTCATACACTCAATATAAATGGTTTATTGAATCTCGATCGTAGTGATACACATATTCATAATATTGATGCCAAAAGATGCAAAGTTGATAATGATAGTGCAACATATTTGTGGTACTGCCGTTTAGGTCATATTGGTGTAAAGCGCATGAAGAAACTCCATGCAGATGGACTTTTGGAATCACTTGATTATGAATCATTTGATGCTTGCGAACCATGCCTCATGGGCAAGATGACTAAAACTCCGTTCTCCGGAACAATGGAGCGAGCCAATGACTTATTGGAAATAATACATACCGATGTATGAGGTCCGATGAGTGTTGAGGCATGCGGCGGGTATCGTTATTTTCTGACCTTCACAGATGATTTGAGCAGATATAGGTATATCTACTTAATGAAACACAAGTCTGAAACATTTGAAAAGTTCAAAGAATTTCAGAGTGAAGTGGAGAATCATCGTAACAAGAAAATAAAGTTTCTATGATCTGATCGCGGAGGCAAATACTTGAGTTACGAGTTTGGCCTTCATTTAAAAACAATGTGGAATAGTTTCACAACTCATGCCACCTAGAACACCACAGAGTAATGGTGTGTCCGAACGTCGTAAATATACTTTATTGGATAGGGTGCGATCTATGATGTCTCTTACCGATTTACCACTATCGTTTTGAGGTTATGCATTAGAGACAGCTGCATTCACGTTAAATAGGGCACCATCTAAATCCGTTGAGATGACACCGTATGAACTGTGGTTTGGCAAGAAACCTAAGCTGTCGTTTCTTGAAGTTTGGGGTTGCGATGCTTATGTGAAAAAGCTTCAGCCTGATAAGCTCGAACCCAAATCGGAGAAGTGCGTCTTCATAGGATACCCAAAAGAAACTATTGGGTACACCTTCTATCATTGATCCGAAGGCAAGATCTTTGTTGCTAAGAATGGATCCTTTCTAGAGAAGGAGTTTCTCTCGAAAGAAGTGAGTGGGAGGAAAGTAGAACTTGATGAGGAAATTGTACCTTCTCTCAATTTGGAAAGTAACTCATCAGAGAAATCTGTTCCCATGATGCCTACACCAACTAGAGAGGAAGCTAATGATAATGATCATGAAACTTCAGATCAAGTTACTACCGAACCTCGTAGATCAACCAGAGCATGTTCCGCACCAGAGTGGTACGGTAATCCTATTCTGGAAGTCATGTTACTAGACCATGATGAACCTATGAACTATGAAGAAGCGATGATGAGCCCAGATTCCGATAAATGGCTTGAGGCCATGAAATCTGAGATAGGATCCATGTATGAGAACAAAGTGTGGACTTTGGTGGGCTTGCCCGATGATCGGCAAGCCATTAAGAATAAATGGATCTTCAAGAGGAAGACGGACACTGATGGTAGTGTTACTATCTACAAAGCTCGACTTGTCGCAAAAGTTTTCGAAAAAGTTCAAGGTGTTGACTACGATGAGATTTTCTCACTCGTAGCGATGCTTAAGTTTGTCCGAATCATGTTAGCAATTGCCGTGTTTTATGAAATCTGGCAAATGGATGTCAAAACTGCATTCCTTAATGGATTTCTTAAAGAAGAGTTGTATATGATGCAACCAAAAGTTTTTGTCGATCCTAAAGATGCTAACAAAGTGTGCAAACTCCAGCGATCCATCTATGGACTGGTGCAAGCATCTCGGAGTTGGAATATACGCTTTGATAAGGTAATCAAAGCATATGGTTTTATACAGACTTATGGTGAAGCCTGTATTTACAAGAAAGTTAGTGGGAGCTCTGTAGCATTTTTGATATTATATGTGGATGACATATTGTTGATCGGGAATGATATAGAATTTCTGGATAGCATAAAAGGATACTTAAATAAGATTTTTTCAATAAAAGACCTCGGTGAAGCTGCTTATATATTGAGCATCAAGATCTATAGAGATAGATCAAGACGCTTGATAGGACTTTCACAAAGCACATACCTTGACAAGATTTTGAAGGAGTTCAAAATGGATCAGTCAAAGAAAGGGTTCTTACCTGTGTTATAAGGTGTGAAGTTGAGTAAGACTCAAAACCCGACCACGGCAGAATATAGAGAGAGAATGAAAGTCATTCCCTATGCCTTAGTCATAGGTTCTATAAAGTATGCCATGCTGTGTACCATACCTATTGTGTACCTTGCCATAAGTCTGGCAGGGAGGTACCAATAGTGATCCAGGAGTAGAGCACTAGACAACGGTCAAAATTATCCTTAGAGGACGAAGGAAATGTTTCTCGGTTATGGAGGTGACAAAGAGTTCGTCGTAAAGGGTTACGTCGATGCAAGCTTTGACACTGATCCAGATGACTCTAAGTCTCAATCTAGATACATATTGAACATAGGAGCAATTAGCTAGAGTAGCTCCATGCAGAGCATTGTAGACATAGAAATTTGCAAAATACATCTGGATCTAAATGTGGCAGACCCGTTGACTATACTTCTCTCACAAGCAAAACATGATCACACCTTAGTACACTTTGGGTGTTAATCACATAGCGATGTGAACTATATTATTGACTCTAGTAAACCCTTTGGGTGTTGGTCACATGGCGATGTGAACTATGGGTGTTAATCACATAAATATGTGAACTATTCGTGTTAAATCACATGGCGATGTGAACTAGATTATTGACTCTAGTGCAAGTGGGAGACTGAAGGAAATATGCCCTAGAGGCAATAATAAAGATTGTTATTTTATATTTCCTTATATCATGATAAATGTTTATTATTCATGCTAGAATTGTATTAACCGGAAACTTGATACATGTGTGGATACATAGACAAAACACCGAGTCCCTAGTAAGCCTCTACTAGACTAGCTCGTTAATCAAAGATGGTTAAGTTTCCTAACCATAGACATGTGTTGTCATTTGATGAATGGGATCACATCATTAGGAGAATGATGTGATGGACATGACCCATCCGTTAGCTTAGCATATTGATTGTTCAGTTTTATTGCTATAGCTTTCTTCATGACATATACATATTCCTTTGACTATGAGATTATGCAACTCCCGGATACCGGAGGAATACCTTGTGTGCTATCAAACGTCACAACGTAACTGGGTGATCATAAAGATGCTCTACAGGTATCTCCGAAGGTGTTTGTTGGGTTGGCATAGATCGAGATTAGGATTTGTCACTCCGAGTATCGGAGAGGTATCTCTGGGCCCTCTCGGTAATGCACATCATAAGAAGCCTTGCAAGCAATGTGACTAATGAGTTAGTTGCGGGATGATGCATTACAGAACGAGTAAAGAGACTTGCCGGTAATGAGATTGAACTAGGTATGAAGATACCGACGATCGAATCTCGGGCAAGTAACATACCGATGACAAAGGGAATAACGTATGTTGTCATTACGGTACGACCGATAAAGATCTTCGTAGAATATGTGGGAACCAATATGAGCATCCAGGTTCCGCTATTGGTTATTGACCGGAGAGGTGTCTCGGTCATGTCTACATAGTTCTCGAACCCGTAGGGTCCGCACGCTTAACGTTCGATGACGATTTTGTATTATATGAGTTATGTGATTGGTGACCGAATGTTGTTCGGAGTCCCGAATGAGATCACGGACATGACGAGGAGTCTCGAAATGGTCTAGAGGTAAAGATTCATATATAGGACGATGATATTCGGACACCGGAAGTGTTCCGGGGGTACCGGGTACATATCGGGTCACCGGAAGGGGTTCCGGGCACCCCCCGGCAAAGATATGGGCCTAATAGGCCAAGAGGGAAAACACAGCAGCCAGCAGGGGCTGCTGCACCCCCCATATGGACCGCACCTGAGGGAAAGGAAAGGGGTGAAGAGAGAAGGAAGGGGAGGGATTTGGCCTCCCCCTTCCTTCCCTCCTCCCTCCTCTTTCCTTCCCCCTCCGGTGGATATGGTAAAGGGGGAGGCCGAATTGGGAGGCACCCAAGTAGGATTCCTCCTACTTGGGGTGCCCCCTTGGCTGCTTCTCCTCCCCTCCAACCTATATATATGAGGGGGGGGCACCGCTAGAACACACACCAACAATTGTTAGCCGTGTGCGGCGCCCCCCTCCACAGTTTACGCCTCCGGGCATATTCACGTAGTGCTTAGGCGAAGCCCTGCGCGGATCACTTCACCATCACCATCTCCACGCCGTCGTGCTGATGGAACTCTCCCTCGACACTTTGCTGGATCAAGAGTTCGAGGGACGTCATCGAGCTGAACGTGTGCAGAACTCGGAGGTGCCGTACGTTCGGTGCTTGATCGGTCGGAACGAGAAGAAGTTCGACTACATCAACCGCGTTAACAAACGCTTTCGCTTTCGGTCTACGAGGGTACATGGACACACTCTCCCCCTCTTGTTGCTATGCATCTCCTAGATAGATCTTGCGTGAGCGTAGGAATTTTTTTGAAATTGCATGCTACGTTTCCCAACATGTTACCCATGAGATGTCACTCAAGGATAAGGAGGAGCTCCACAACAAGTCAAGTGGTGCATATAAAGCTTCCAGTGATGCTCCTACAACATCAAGTGACAAGCTAGTATCCAATGAGGAATTAAGCCTAATGGTGAAGGACTTCAACAAATTCTACAGGAATAGAAGCAAAGAGGGAAGCTCCAACTCAAGGCAATATGAGCAAAGATTATCAAGTCGTGACCGTAATTGCTACAATTGTGGAAGACCTGGACACTACTCAAATGAGTGCACAACACCTCACAGGAAGAGAGAAGACTCACCTAGAAGAAAGAGTAGAAGAGATGAATCACCTCATAGAGAGAGGATGAGTAGAGATGATCGTTATGAACGAAGACCTTCTCAAAGAAACAAGCTATCGGAAGGGAAATACAAGTCAACCAAGAGCTACTCTAGAAGAAGACATCAAGCTCATGTTGGTGAATGGGTTTCCAGCTCCGACTCCGAAAACAACTCTGAGAGAAGTTATCACTCCGACTCCAACTATAGTCAAGATGAAGGTGTTGCCGGACTTGCTCTCGTATCCTCCAACTTCTACGACCTATTTGATTCACCAAATGAAGGAATTGGAAGATGCTTCATGGCTAAAGGCCCAAAGGTATCACACCCCGAGTATCTTGTAGTGATGAGGATGATTTGCTAGGTGCTGATTATTTGCTTATTGATAAAACTAGTGATGTGAGCTATAATGAACTTGCTAGTAATCATGATAGTCAAGATGAAATGAGTGATAATTCTAGAAGGAGATTGAGCATCTAACTAAATAACTAAACACTCTTAAGTTAGCTCATGAAACAACTCAAGAAGATCATAGAGAGCTTATAAGAACTCATGAGAAGCTACGCTTCTAGAAGCTAAATTAGAGCAAGAGCATGAGCTTCTAAAAGAAATCAATGATGATCTTCAAAAGAAGAGTTCTTCTTACATTTCCAAATGTCTTCTCTTGTCTACTTTTATGCCACAAGTTAAATCTACTCAAGCTAGTAACAAGAGTAAGAAAGGTTCTACCTCTAGTAGTAACAATAACAATGCTAAATCCAATATTGTTGCTTCTAGTAGTTCTATTGATTCCACTAATGATTCTCTTAGCCAAGTTACACTTGAGCAAGAAAACAATTTATTGAAAGGAATCATATAAAAGGGTGTCTACCTGAGCCTTGCCGAGAGTAAGCAATTTGAGGAAATTGTGCGAAAGCAAGGAAGACACTGGAAGAACCAAGGTATTGGTTTGAACGAAAGTTCAATGCCAATTGAGTTGAGTGGGAAGAAGATCAATACCCCAAGATGAAGTTTTTTCCTCAATAAGAGAAGTATGATCCACTTCTCTTGAGGGAACACAAGCTCAAGATGATCTTCCACCACAAGACCACAAGCTAAAAGGCAAGGACAAGCTTCAAGAAGAGATTGACTCATTTCAAGATCCACCTCAAGCTTTGGTCAAATGGGTTCCATCAAGTTGATGTGGGTCCCAAAGAAGAAGAACTAGATAGTTCTTGAGGGTGACTCCGCCAACAAATCTCGGTCATATTCACTTATGGCAAGGACTTGTGCAACCAAGCTCAATATCTTGCACTAAGTCCATGGAGTCACAAACCCTCTTGTTGGTAAGACAAGGGACAAGGTATTCAATGCATTTATGGACATAATCTTGGCTGCATTTCACTCTATGTCTATGGAAATCCTTGTTTGTTCCTTGTGGGACTAACCCATGTAGGTATTGAAAGTGCAAAACTCCAAGGATTGCTCCCAACTCTTGATGGTCTACATCAACATTGAGCATCTACATGAAGTCATCATCGACAAAACCCATGGTTATATAGATTATCCCTCTTTGGGGGGATATCACATCTAGGGGGGGCTTTACTCTAAAAATTGAGTCAAAGCAACTCTAATGATGTGAACACACTAATGCTTTATGTAAAAGTGGTAACCCCACTTGTGCTTAAACGATGAGTATGACCTATGATCAAATGTTCTCATTTGGATCCTAAGTAAATATACTCATATATAGATGACTATGTCATCGCCCATTGCTTGATAGTTGCTAGTGTTGGTTGTGCATGTTTGAAACATACTCGATTTGCTATTTTATTGTGTGAGCATGTTGCTATGCATATTTCTCAATCAAGGACATCCAATTGTAGTTTGATTGGTTTTGTCTTCTTTGGCCAATTGGATGTACAAGAATGCCTAAGCACCTTCTCTAGCTATCTATCTCATCTTGTCCCAAATTCTATTCATGTTATATCACAAAATTTGAACAAGCTCATTTTTGGACCCTCTGGGTGAGGAGCGCTCAGAGCCACCGATCTGATTAGGGTTGATTTCCAAAACCCTCTAAGTGTTTATCAGACAGACCAATTCACTCAAATTCGGCTCCACCGAAAGCACTTACATCGATCCATATTCCAATATCCGTACGACCTATATCAAAAACTCAGCTTCATCGAAGCTCACTATCTCTGGCAGTTATGCTTCTCGGTGAGACCGATTCGTTTCGATTGGTTCTACTGACAGCACACGGGTATATATATGTACGCAGACCGTACGTTGAAATTTCTTCAAACCTTACGCACCCGCACCCTGTTGCTGCCGTCGCCCTGGTCTTTGGATCGTCGCCCTTGTCTCCAGTGCGCCCTCGCTGTGGATTCTATCGCCGTCAATGGGAATCTACCCCATTGTTGCCACCGTAGAGGATCTCCATCAAGTTAGGGTGAGATTCTACCCCCTCTGTGCTTCTAAACTCCGATTCGATGCACAGATGGTTCGCCTAGATCTTGCCACAGATTGAAATTTCCCGTCTACTGAAATTCCTAGCAATAGATTGAATTAGAATTTTAGGTTTAGGGTTTTACAGATTTCATCTCGGATGGACCAAATTGAGGCAACCCGGCGTCACCAATCTGGCCACGACCATTGCACACGGTACGTTTCGGTGTGACCGAAAGGTACTGGGTCGGTGTAACCTAGTTGGCTTCCGTATAGCATCATGTGTGCTTTGGTGGAACCGGGAACTACTTCGGTTAGACCGAAAGTGCAAACCCTAGTTCCAGTTGCTGCCTCAGTGCTATCGAAATCTTCAAATCGGTCACTCCGAAATGGTCTCTGTAAAAACCTAAAACTGAAGTTTGAATTTGAATCTTTTCAAAAATAGCTGCATTTTGTGATACTCATCCACTCTGCCTTATCCCATCTATTCACAGGTTCAGTTGTCAGTGTGTCTGAGGCCAGTGACAGTCAGAATGTGTCCAGAGGTCAATGTGAACTTGGATGCATGCACTTGTGTAGAAGAGGGCTACCATGAGGGAGAGAGGATCTCCCCAAGCTTGCCAAAGGCAGCTACCAGAACAAGGAAGAAGAAGAACTCAGATTGTGAAGATGAGGACTTACTTGTGGAGGAGGTCACCTCCAAGAAGAATAAAGTTGTGCTTGCGAAAGAATATGGCACAACTGCTAGCACAAGGCCAGCTGCAAGAAAATATATGGCCAAGGTGGCAGGCAAGAAGAGAGTAAGAAAGCAATCAGCCAATGTGGTGTTCAAACCCACATCCATGAGGAGAGATGATGCTACAGTTGCTGATGAGCCCCCTGCTAAGCAACAAAAGCTCATGGTTGCTGCAATGCCAAAGAAGGCTGCAACAACATCAAAATATGATGCTGCCCCCAAGCCTAAGGGGAGGACTACCAGGAACATATCTGCTATAGAAAAGGACAAGGCCCCAATGCCTAAGAGGGAAGAAGCTGATGATGATGCCCCAGTGCTAAGAAAGCTTAGAGCCAGACTGCCAGAATGTGATGGCAATCACCCTGTGGCAGAAAACACGAAGGAGAGGAAATATAAGGGACTGAGGAAATGGAGAGAGTCAGACCCCTACTCCATCAGAAGGAGAACTGTTGTGGACTACCACTTCTATACCAAGGAGCAGCAGGACTTCTATGAGATAGTACTTCTCGACAAGAAGTATGTACTGAGTGACATGATGTGGGTGGATTGAAAGTTCATTGACAAGCATGAGAATCACTTCCCCCATGTTCATGAGGACTTCAGGACAGTTGGTATTGATGCGTTCGTCTGGAAGAAGCTGACTGCATGGAACGATGAGATGATCATGCAATTTTACTCGATAGCTCACTTCTATCCCAATGGAAGGATTGTTTGGATGATTGAAGGAGCCAGGCATTAATCCAGTGTACTTGAGCGGGCCACATTGTTGGGTGTGCCTGAGGATGATGAGAACGATATCGATGTATATGCCAAGCCAAAGATGGACCACAATTCCATGGCTAACATGTACACTGAGATTCATGACAAGTACAAGGACTCTCATAAGCTTGGCTCAGTTTATCACCTATTGGCAGGTCTTGCAACCTCTAATACTATCATGGGGCATACTTTAATGCCCAAGTCAGGCGATGAGAAGATGATCTGAGGTCACTCTATCAACATGTTGCATCACATTGATCAACACGAGAAGTTCAAAGTCATGGATCTTATTGTGGAAATTGTCAAGAGGACTGCTGCTGACCAGAAGAGGTCTTGTGGGTTTGCACCGCACATTCAGGTGCTCATCAATTCCAAGGGTGCACACAAATCTTTTTTGCTGGATCGTGAGCATCTACCGCTATAGCCTGAGGTTGAGGATAACACTGTGGTGATGGTTCCATCCCATACCACCTCAACTGCAGCACAGACAGAAGCAGAGGCTTCTAGGGCTGCTGAGCCACATGCTCCTACTGCACCTTCACTCAAAATCAAGACTGATCAGATGAACTATCTCATTCAAGCTACTCGGAGGATCAAGCGAAGTCTGGCCAACCTCGCAGAGAACCAGAAGAGTCTTGAGAGGATTGTTGAGACAAAATTTCATGATCTGGATGTCAAGGTTTCATGATCTGGATGTCAAGGTTACAGAGGTTCAGACCACAGTTGAGAGCCTAAAGCGTGAAGTGGATTAAGCTAAGGCACGATCTTCTAGTGATGAGGAAGAGCACCAGGGCACAGGTCTTGGGACAACCACTCAGTTTCAGATGATGCCTAGATCAGCTGCAGCACCAGTCACTTCCAGAGCTACAGTCTTAGCTCTAGCTGTTGCATCTACGATTGCTCCCACAGTGCCTCCAGCTATCCCCACTCCTCCATCCCATCAGACCTCCGTAGATATCTTCGCAATCACTCTTCTCTCCACTCCGACGCCTACGTACAACGGTGCTGCAAGTCAGAGGACTTCACCACCATGAGCTACTGGAGATCAAGCCTAGAGTGACGTTTAGCTCTATACTTCTTTGAACTTTTTCGTACTTGTTGCCAAAGGGGGAGAATTTGTATAGATCATTAGGCTTTGAGAGAGTGTTTTTGCTTTTCTTAGTTGGTTTTCTTGGATTTCATGCTACCTTGAGTTACTTTTGGTGTATGCATGTATGAGACTACGTTACATTGTGTGCTTGATCATACCATACTTTGATGCAATGCTTGCATGAATATCCATTCTTATGCTCTTTGTATGATCATTTACTTGTTTGATTGGTGATGAGTGCTTACTATATTGCAATCATATCATTTTGAGCGCTCCACTAAGATGTATGTGACACGGAAGAGTAACCCATGAGCCTAATCGATTGTGAATTTGCATTCAAATGCCAATCTTGAATAATGCACAAATTTAGGGGGAGCTCTTGCTTATCACATACTTCTCAAAGCGACGATGTATTTCATTGATTATATCAATTTTCAAAGCTTTGATCTATATGTTGCCATCAATTCCCAAAAAGGGGGAGATTGAAAGTGCAACTAATCCCCGGGTGGTTTTTGTAATTAATAACAACATGTAAGTCATTGATCTAATACACATTGATAATAGATTTCAGAAAAGATCAATGATTGGCATGCCAAGGACTAGTGGATGTGGATCCCTCAAAATGCTAAGCACAAAGATTAGCAAAGCTCCAAGACTCTACTTTTTTGGTTAATTGATCCAAGATCACATTGAGTCCATAGGAAAGCCAATACTATTAAAAGGGGATGAGGTTTTGATCATGACTCAATTGCTCAAAATGCTTAGTGATATTGCTCCAAAACCCTCAACTACTTCTCCACTTCACTCCTATCCAAAACCCTCAACTACTTCGCCAGTTCACTCCTATCCAAAACCCTAAATATCCATCTCAGTCCCACTGAAACATTCCCATCTGGACCCACCCAGATGATCACATACAATGCCACATGCCAAACCCTAACACTTTGCTACAGCCGAATGGATCTCGGTGTCACCGAGATGGCCTAATCAAGTTTTTGTGATGAAGTCGCTTCATTTTGGAATCATCGAGATGAACCAATTGGAATTTCCAAAACGAGGTATTGCCCTAGTGCTACTTGTGATCTGCGTTGGGATTTCCTCGAAGAGGAGAGGATTATGCAGTAGAGTAGAGATAAGTATTTCCCTCAGTTAACAACCAAGGTTATCAATCCAGTAGGAGAACCATGCAAGACCTCGTGAGCAACACCTGCACACAAAATAATAAATACTTGCACCCAACGCAAACAAGGGGTTGTCAATCCCTTGGCTGTTAATTGCAAGGATCAAATCTCGTAGTGATAGAGAGATAAAAAAAAATGCAAAATATAATAACGGTAAATAAATTGCAGCAAGGTATTTTTGGATTTTATATATGATAAATATAGACCCAAGGCCATAGTTTTCACTAGAGGCTTCTCTCTCAAACAAAAAGTATATGGTGGGTAAACATATTACTGATGGGCAATTGATAGAAAAGCGCATAGTTATGACGATATGCAAGGCAATGATCATGTATATAGGCATCACGTCTGAGACAAGTAGACCGACTCCTGCCTGCATCTACTACTATTACTCCACACATCGACCGCTATCCAACATGCATCTAGAGTATTAAGTTCATAAAGAACGGAGTAACACCTTAAGCAAGATGACATGATGTAGACAAAGTAAACCCAATCAATATGAATAAGCCCCATCTTTTTATCCTTAATGGAAACGATACAAATACGTGTCATGTCCCTTTCTGTCACTGGGATTGAGCAACGCAAGATTGAACCGATCACAAAGCACCTCTCCCATTGCAAGATAAATCAATCTAGTTGGCCAAACCAAACGGATAGATCAGAGAGAAATACAAAGCTATTGCAATGATGCATAAAAGAGTTCAGAGAAGACTCAAATAATATTCATAGACAATCTAATCATAAACCCTCAATTCATCGGATCCCAACAAACACATTGCAAAAGAAGATTACATCGAATAGATCTCCAAGAACATCGAGGAGAACATTGTATTGAAGGTCAAAGAGAGAGAAGAAACCATCTAGCTACTAGCTATGGACCCGTAGGTCTGTAGTAAACTACTCACACATCATCGAAAGGGCAGCAAGGTTGATGTAGAAGCCCTCCGTGATCGATTCCCCCTACGACAGAGTACCAGAAAAGGCCTCCAGATGGGGTCACGTGAGAACAGAAACTTGCGGCAGCGGAAGAGGTATTTTGGGTGGCTCTCTGATGTAATGGGAATATTTGAGAATTTATAGAGCTGGAATTAGGTGAAGAGGTGCCATGAGGTATTCTCCAGAAGCTTCTAGTGTCCCTTCTGGTCTAGAAAAATTCATCAAAAGGTTTTGTAGCATTTGGACTCCATTTGGTATTGATTTTCTGAAAAGCCAAAAACAAGCAAAAAAACAGCAACTGGCACTGGGCACTAGGTTAATGGTTAGTCCCAAAAAATGGTATATGATTGCATATAACTGCATATAAAACATCCAAGATTGATACTATAATAACATGGAACAATAAAAAATCGGATTTCTATTTTTGTGCCCCTGGTTCCTTAATTGTGCTCAGTTTTGCCCACGCTCTAAACTTTTGCTCACTTTTCCCCACTCCCTTGTCTGAAACCCTCACAAATGCTCAAACTGGACGTTGTCGTCAAGTCAATGTTTGACCGTTAACTGCTGACAAGTGGGGTCGCGTTGTACTTTTTTTTTCCATCTCTAGGGTCGTTGTTGGAGTCGGGCCACGTAGGACGGATGGGCCATGGGTTCGATGATTCAGTATGCTATGCGTGGGGGCATCTTTGACCTTGACCTGCATGCATGCGCGCCGCCTGGATTCAATGATGCTGGCCATGGCCCACGGTGCCGACGCAGACAGCTGTTGGCCACACGCCGCCGCAGAGAACTGCTGGCCGCAGCACTGCCGAAGATAGCTGCTGGCCACGCCGCCATCGCACACAGCTACTAGTCGCTTGACTCAGCTTCGTCGCATTAACTCAGGGGAGTAGCTCGCTGGCCACGCCCGCGCATACCGGTCAAAGTGCCTCATTTTGATGCATCGCCTCTTTTTCTGTGTGAACCCCTAAAGCAAGGGCATTACTGACGACGCGCCCCCACGCACGCGCATTACATAAGGTCAAGGGCAAGGGCGTGCATGCATACAGATCAACACGCCTCATTTCAATGTAGCAACACGGCTATTTAAATCACCCCACCCCGTGTACCTCTTCTAACACACTCTTCCATCTGCGCTACCCTTCTCTTCTCTTCACCAAATTAGCCAGAGCAAGATCCAATCGAAGATGCAGTACTACGGGCCCACTTTCCTCCTGCCACCCACCATGCCAGAGCGGCGTTACCCCACCGGCGTTGTGGTGGAGACCCCACTGTCGGTGTCAAAACCGGCGGATCTCGGGTAGGGGGTCCCGAACTGTGTGTCTGAGGATCAATGGTAACAAGGGACGATGGGGACACGATGTTTACCCAGGTTCGGGCCCTCTTAAAGGAGGTAAAACCCTACGTCCTGCTTGATTATATTCGATGAGTATAGGGGTTACAAGAGTTGATCTACCTCGAGATCGTAATGGCTTAACCCTAGCTGTCTAGCCTATGAGAATTCTGATAGCCCTTAAGGACTAAGACCCTCCGGTTTATATACACACCGGAGGGGCCTAGGGTTGTACAGAGTCGGTTTGCAGAAGAAGGAAATAACATATCCGGACACCAAACTTGCCATCCACGCATATAGGAGTCCCACCTGGACACGGGGAATATAGTCTTTAGTTTTATCTTCACGGCCCATCAGTCCGGCCCATATCAAATAGTCCGGACACCCGAGGACCCCCTAATCCAGGACTCCCTCAGTAGCCCCTGAACCAGTCTTCGATGACGATGTGTTCGGCGCGCGGATTATCTTCGGCATCGCAAGGTGGGTTCCTTCTCCTGAATACTTTAAGTTAGCTTCCTGCACAAAGGAACTATATCCGACTAACTTTTTCGGCGAAGCATCACACTTGACCCTTCAACATTTTGAACCGTTTTCACGCCTCCCGTTTCGTGTTTCGAGGCCTAGCTCTCATTGGCACGTCTTGTCAAAGCAGATATCGTGACCGCCCATTACGGGATTCACATCAATGTGGTTTGGGTAATCCAACCGCGCCGTTCGCACGATCTCTTTGGAAACATGTGAGTTTTAAGGCTCGAGAGGGGGGCGTTTGGTATTTCACTGCCTATAAGAGGGTAAAGATTCCTCCTTTTTCCCCCACGCCTTCTTCTAGCTCTTGCCTTCCCTCCTTCGAGCTCCAGCGCCCAAAACTTCAATCTTCCTCACCGCCACCACCTTTCCCAGCCATGGCTGGATCCGGTTCCAAGGGCAAGTGGGAGGCCTCCTCCGTCACTAAGAAGGACATCAAGGAGCTTCGGAGCGCCGGATATCTATCGGTGGATATCGTGCACCTGCTAAGGATCAGGTCATCCCCACTCCGGAGCCCGGCGAGAGGGTTGTATTCATTCCCCATTTCCTCCGAGGTCTAGGGTTTCCCCTCCATCCCTTCGTCCGGGGCCTCATGTTCTATTACAGGCTAGATTTCCATGATCTAGCCCCAAATTCTTTCCTCCACATCTCGGCGTTCATTGTCGTGTGCGAGGCTCTCCTCCGCATCCCACCACACTTCGGCCTATGGCTTAAGGTTTTCAATCTGAAGCCGAAGGTGGTCGATGGCCAGCATGCGGATTGCCGCGGGGCCATGGTAAGCAAGCTCCCCAACGCCGTCTGGCCTAAAGGGGCATTTGTGGAGACGGTCAAGGTGTGGCAGCAGGAGTGGTTTTACATCACCGAACCCCGCAACGCCAACTGGGCGGCCACACCTGACTTCAGATCCGGACCCCCCACGAGGCTCACCTCCTGGACCGCCAAGGGCCTTGATTGGGGGTCCACGACGGAGGTGCAGATGCTGCAAACACACATCACCAACATGATAGGCAAAAACACCGGTCTCACAAACGTGATTCAGGTGATGCTCTTCCGCCGCACTCTTCCTTGCCAACTCCGGGCCTCTCACATGTGGGAGTTCAATCCGGAGGAGCCACGGACCCTGAAGCGCTTCTTCGGCACAACGCACGAAGATATTTGGAAGCAGCTCTTCAAGGCCCAAAAAACATGGCCGAAGAAGACCGAGGACATCGGACTCGACATCGAGAACCTGGCCTCACCGGTAAGCATAACCTTTCCGAAGACTTATCCGGTCAGCAGTTTGAATATAATGTAAGTCATATTGCCTGCCTTCTGAATAGGGCTGGACGGCAAAGGCGGATCAGATCAACTGTCTGGCACCGCTGCCTGAGATCCCAGCCACACCCCAGCAAACAGATATGCTGGTCCCGGCGCCCTATCAGGCGCCAGAGAGGAAGGCCAAGAAGACGAAGGGTAAGGAGGCCAAGAGCGGCCCCCGCCATAAGGGTCCTGCAGACACAGTATTCGGAGAGACCGAAGCCCTCTCTTCACATGACGGAGACGAGGAAGAAGAGGAGGAGGAAGTGGAAAGCGACTCCCCTCGTAAGGGGAGGAAAAAGAAGAGGGCAGCCTTCGAAGACCCGAAGGGGGAGGTGCCCAAAAGAGGGAAGATGACCCTCCCGGACAGTTCGGACTCGGATTCCGAACTAGTCTCCAACAAACCTCCCAGGGCGAAGCCCCTGGCTGAATCGTAAGTATTCATAGACTTACCAGTTCATCTCTTCGGTTTTCCTGTTTCCATTATATAAGCCATTCGTTGTGTGCCTTTCAGCCCTCCACGCGAGCTTCTGAACACTCCTTTATCAGAGGGGAACTCTCTGCCACCCGAGATGGCAGAGAGCAAGACGCCGCCACAAGCCCCCTCGCCTATCACCATGGATGACACCGAGATGTTATCCCGAAGGACCTCTCCTGGCCCCGGAGGGGCGGGCGAGGCTGTCGAAAAAGCGCCCGAGGTTAATACCTCGGTCGCCAAAGACATAGGGAAGGCGACCCCTATGACAACCGATGGTGGGGACCCCCAACAATCCGGGCCCCAGCCGGACACCATTCCGGAGACCAATGCGACTCCGGGATCAGGTGAGCTGCCCCCTTCAAAAGAGGGGGGAGGAGCATCAGCTCTGTGGGCGACCTCCGCTAATCCGGAGGCGCCGAACGCTCTAGCGGAAGCACTGCAATGTGCTTCCATCGTGGAGGAGCACCGCACCTTGATGGGTGTGGTGGTGGAAAAGGTTCAGTCTGCAAAAAGTGGACTGAACGAAGCCTTCACCAGCCTACTGATAGGCTTTGAGGTATGCGACGTAATGTCCTAAACATTTTTGTTTCATTTAGAGGAATATACCTGTATACAGATAGTAGCCCCTAAGGCTCTGTTCGATTTGAAAAGAACCAGACAGAGGATCCACATAGTACTCGGGCGTGTTATCATACTACTCTGCTGTTGCAACAGGCTTCCCTGTTGGCGGCCACCACCCAGGCCGCAGAAGTTTCTGAACTCAATCGGAAGCTTGAAGCGGCCAATGAAGAGCTCGACCGCATCAACAAGCGGTTCGATGAGATGCAAGGTATGTGAATGATGAAAAAAATTCATTTTTCATGTCAGAAGTGATATGTAAGTTGAGAGGTTAACTCACAAGATGCTTTGATTATGAGCATAGTTGGCGCAGCCGAGGTCGAGACCCTCAAAGGCGCCCTCGCCCAGGCCAAGAAGGAAGCCGAGGCGAGCAAGGCAGCCGCTGATAAAGTGGCTGCTGAACTAGAAGCCGAACAAGTTGCCCGCCGCCAACACGAAGCTCGGGTGGCCGAAGTCGAGCAGGAGCTGAGGGATGCCATCAGCAAATGCGAGACATTGGAGCAGAAGACTTCGGCCCAGTCGTCCGAGCTTGCGAAGGCTCTCCATGATGCCAAAGAGGCGCGGAGCGAGTCCCGGAGTGCTCGCGAAGAGATCCGTCAAGCGAGGCAGATAGCGGCTGGTAAGGCCTTTCCTTTGCAGAGTATTTTTGCAGGTCAAAGATATGCTTTGCTCACCCGAGTGTGGAGTTCTCCAGACGCGTTTGCGGACCTCCCGAGGAGTGCCGGTGATGCCGCATGGTTCTTCCGAGCCCAGGAGGGGAACTCGACCGAGAAGCTGTTCTGGTCGCAGTTTCTTGCACCGGAGCACCCGGTGCTCCTGAATGACCAAATGAAGCAGCTGATGGAGCTGCATAGGGTGTCCGGTTTGGCGACGAAGGATCTAATAGTCCAACTTTGGCCCGCCGAACCAATTCCCCATAGCTACTTCGGTTTGGTGGAGCGGCTCGTCGGCGCGCTGCCTCAGATTGATGCTGTGAAGCGTTCGGCCTGCATAGAAGGTGCCCGGATGGCCTTCGCCCGCGTTAAGATGCAATGGGCAAAGATGAAGGCCACCGATGGGGCGACCGCAGGGCTACCCGAAGGCAAAGATCATCGGAGGCCGGAGAGATATTTCGACGACGTCCTGGCAGGGGCCCGAATTGTAGAGGGCCAATGTTCTAAGGACGTCATATTTGAGTAGATGTATTCGGGTTGTAAAAACTATGTTATGAACCCATGCTTGTAATGTATATTGCGCCTTTTGTTTCAAGCAATGTTTTCCTCCTGTGCGGCCGTTTATTTCTGAAAGTTGCCAGTCGTCGGCTTCAGCGCCCACGTAGATGCTACGGGGGTGTTCGTAGTGACGCGTGACCACACTTTATCCAACGTCTTGGTCCGTAAAGGAGGTGTCCGCGAGGTGAACCAGGCAATCAGACTATGCGGCTTTATTACTTTCACTTAGCCATAGGAGTTTGACTGTGGGGCTAAGTACTAGCCCCTTGTGCGTGTGCGGCAATCCGGGCTGAATAGCCATTTCCACGCGGCTTGGACGAAGACCAGCCCCTCATATAACACGGAGTAAATCGCTAACAA
This sequence comes from Thinopyrum elongatum, assembly GCA_011799875.1. Classification (NCBI taxonomy): domain Eukaryota; kingdom Viridiplantae; phylum Streptophyta; class Magnoliopsida; order Poales; family Poaceae; genus Thinopyrum; species Thinopyrum elongatum. The sequence goes on along the minus strand of CM022298.1, from coordinate 573,034,073 downwards.
TTGTAGTATAAGACTAAGTCACCGAATCGCCGACCAGCTCTCGTTTTATCATGACAGTCAGTTTTCGGCTTTCTCTACTGAGGTATTTGACCGGATGAACCAGAAATACAATCGCAGTAGTTCTCCCTTTACTACCTTAGCCGAACGAGCGGAACGTAAGGTGGTAAGCACAGGAGCCGGGCAACCCAACTATAGACCAAAGACATGATTCGGAGCCGATGCATATAATGCAATATTCGGGACACCGAAGAGTACCCCATAGTAGTTCGGACTTTAAAATGTGCCGGGCCGGATATAGCCCCCGGTGTTTAAGACCGGTACTAAGGCACGTGTGGCAGTCGGGCGTAGGGAGGGAAGACAGATGATAATATAAAATAGATGAGTACCAAAAAAAAGTGGTGATCAACTGCTTCCTTTATGCCCTGATTAATACGTCGAGACGTGTCGTTACAGATAATGCCTGAAGGCCAAGGTCATTTTACATGCCAAAAGTTTACACAAGGGAAAGGTTTATACAGGGCTTTTTTTGAGAAAATAGTGGCTTGAAGGTCCTAATGATGCCCTGCTGCACGTCTACGCCATTTCTCCTTGGTTAGAAATCCTTTGAGAGGAGGAATCGATGGTCGTCTATAAGAAAGGGGATCCTAGAAAGGAGTCCCTGTACAACCGTAGAGTAGGTAGGTTTTTAATGAACCTGTAGTAAAAGAGAAAGAAAAGAAAAAAAAGAGAGTTAAGGTCCGAATAGGGTCAAGCCGTACTATAGACCTGTTCTGCAGTTTGCCTCCGGCACTGCCCAAGGTATTTTAAGTGCGTAATTATGCACGCGCGGTACGTATGCCGCAACCTTATGGGGCGATCGGCGGAGGCCGAACTGCTATTCAAGCTCCGAATTCGCCGAGCTGTCATGCTGTAATGTTGATCGGACTCGCTTAGCGGTGTCGTGGGTCTTGATGACCGATGAGCTGTTGAGGCCGTTCTGTACCTCGGCTGCTAGGGCCGCGGTGTGTTCCTCAGTACTGAGGGAGCATTCCATATTTCCATTGACTGTGATGACGCCGCGCGGTCCGAGCATTTTGAGCTTCAAATAAGCATAGTGCGGGATTGCATTAAAGCGGGCGAAAGCAGTTCGTCCAAGCAATGCATGATAACCACTGCGGAAAGGGACGATATCGAAGATCAATTCTTCACTTCGAAAGTTATCTGGAGAGCCGAATACCATTTCCAGTGTTAAGGAACCCGTGCAGCAGGCCTCTACGCCAGGTATCACTCCTTTAAAGGTAGTGTTGCTGGGCTTGATTCTTGACAGGTCAATGTCCATCTTACAGATAGTGTCTTTTTAAATCAAGTTGAGACTACTACCGCCGTCCATAAGGACTCTAGTGAGATGGTATCCGTCGATGATGGGATCGAGTACCAGGGCCGCCGAACCTCCGTGACGGATACTGGTTGGGTGGTCCCTGCAATCGAAGGTGATCGGACAAGCCGACCAAGGGTTGAATTTCGGGGCGACAGGCTCTATGGCGTAGACGTCCCTCAGTGCGCGCTTGCGCTCTCTCTTGGGGATATGCGTGACATATATCATGTTGACTGTTTTCACCTAGGGGGGAAACTTCTTTTGTCCCCCGGTGTTTGGAGGGCGGGGTTCATCGTCATCCTCGCTTTGAGGTCCTTTCCCCTTATGTTCGGTATTTAATTTACCGGCCTGTTTAAAAACCCAGCAGTTTCTATTGGTGTGGTTGGCAGGCTTGTCAGGGGTGCCATGGATTTGACAGGGCCTATCCAGTATTTTATCCAAGTTGGACGGGCCGTCTCTATTTCCTTTGAACGACTTGTTCCGCTGACCGGGTTTAGAGCCGCTGAATCCGGCGTTGATCGCCGTATCCTCGGTTTCTTCATTGTTGTTCTGATGCTTATTTTTGCTGCGTCGTGGCCTTCCATTGCCATCCCTGGCCTCAGAGGTGCCAGGGTCGCTGGTGCTGTTGCTTCTACGAGCCAACCAGCTATCTTCGCCCACACAGAAGCAGGTCATGAGTGCAGTGAGAGCTGCCATAGTCTTCGGCTTTTCCTGACCGAGGTGTCGAGCGAGCCATTCGTCGCGGACGCTGTGTTTAAATGCCGCTAAGGCTTCGGTGTACGGATAGTCGACAATTTCGTTCTTTTTAATTAAGAACCAAGTCCAGAGTTTGTGGGCTGACTCTCCGGGTTGCTGGACTATGTGACTCAGGTCATCAGTGTTCGGTGGCCGGACATAAGTGTCCTGAAAGTTGTCCCGAAAAGCATTCTCTAAATCCTCCCAACTGCCAATGGAGTTCTCTGGGAGGCTATTCAACCAGTGCCATGCTGGCCCTTTTAGCTTTAGAGGAAGGTATTTAATGGCATGGAGATCATCGCCGCGAGCCATGTGAATGTGGAGAAGAAATCCTTCAATCCACACAGCGGGATCTGTCGTTCCATCGTATGCCTCGATGTTTATGGGTTTAAACCCTTTCGGAAACTGGTGCTGCATTACCTCGTCGGTAAAGCACATGGGGTGTGCGGCTCCTCTATATCGGGAAACATCACGACGGAGTTCGGATGACATCCGTGTTCGGTTCTCGGCTCGAACTTAGTTATGCTTGTCGCGCCAGGCTTGATGGCTGTCGTCTCGTGTTGGAGCACGTCCCCTTGATCCGTAGATTGATCTGGTCTGGCTGACTCTATTGTCCAGGTCCTGACATAAGTCATATGTGTAGCCCGGAGCCGCTGCTTCTTTGCCTCTACGGCGAGGTGGCGCGGGCTGGTGTTCGGCATAATTAGCTGCTTTGTCACGTCCATGTGGTGGTCGGTCTGGTTGATCAGCATGATTGGGTATTGGCTCAAGGGCTTCGTCATCAAATTGTGGTAGTAGCCTGCGTTTTGGGTAGCTCTTTGTCGGGCGCTCGAGGCCGTATTCTTCGGCAGCTAGGACCTTGGTCCATCTGTCATTGAGCGTATCCTGTTCGGCTTGAAGCTGTTGCTGTTTCTTTTTCAGGCTCCTCACAGTGGTGATGAGTTGTCGCTTGAAGCGTTCTTGTTCGAGGGGTTCCTCTGGCATGATGAAATCTTCGTTGCCGAGGCTAACATCCTCCTTGGAGGCCAGTAGATAGTTACTATCTTCCGAATCCTCATGATCGACAAGTTCGTCGGAGTTGACTTGTCCCTCTTCCCTATCATCCTGCTCGAACACAGGGTCGACGGGGTCTTCGGCATTGTCCGGAGTGTCATCATCTCTGGTGCCGGTGTTGATGTCCTTCGCCCGATGTGATCGTGAGCGGCGCCGTTGACGCCGGCGCTTTGGTGGATCATTGACGGGCTTGTCCTGATCTGGATCTTGAGTGCCATCGTCGTCCTGCTTCTCAGGTGTGTCCACCATGTATACATCATAGGTAGAAGTGGCCGTCCAACGCCCAGTGATAGGCGGGTTTTGACCTGGTTCGGCTCCGGCATCGTCCTCCATACCGTCGATGTCTTTGGAGGCGTAGTCTAGCGTGTCAGTTAGATCCTCGACAGTGGCTATTAAGTGGGTGGTGGGTGGGACGTAAAATTCCCTACTCTCAGCCCCCAGTTTAGGCTGGTCGTAGTTCGGAGGTGATACTTCCGTGATGGCGAGAGATCGCATTAGGTCCAGTGTCTCGTTTAAGAGCGAAAGCCGGACGGGCGTATGATGATCTGCGGAGCTGGGTTCGGTAATAACCACTTGATCGAGCTCAATGGACGCAGACCTCGAGAGTTCGGAGTTGACGTCCAGAGGCGAGTCCGGCTCCCCGATGTCAGGAAGAGTCACGTTTGACTGCGGGTCTGCTGACAGTATAGTCGCCTCTGGATCTCCTGCAGGAAGCTCCGTAATGGGAGAGAGTCCGGCGGGGTTTATCCTCCCATCTTTGGACAGAGTGGTCCACCCTGGATCTAAGGCCAGGGTAGGCACGAGAGTCGATCCTTGAGCGGAATCTGACAACGGATCCGACGGGTTTCCTTCATGTGGATGAAGAGTGGCGGCCGAGGCCGAGAACCCTTCGAAGACCAAGTCTCCTCAGATATCCGCGATGTAATTCAAGCTTCCAAACCTGATCTGATGACCAGGGGCGTAGCTGTCAATCTGCTCAAGGTGACCAGTTGAATTGGCACGCAGAGCGAAGCCGCCAAACACAAAGAGTTGACCAGGGAGAAAGGTCTCCCCGGAAGCAGCATCGTCGCTGACGACAAGTTGAGCCATCGATCCTTCTGTCGACGACACAGTGGAACTCTCAATGAAAGCACCAATGTCGGTGTCAAAACCGGCGGATCTCGGGTAGGGGGTCCCGAACTGTGTGTCCGAGGATCAATGGTAACAAGGGACGATGGGGACACGATGTTTACCCAGGTTCGGGCCCTCTTAAAGGAGGTAAAACCCTATGTCCTGCTTGATTATATTCGATGAGTATAGGGGTTACAAGAGTTGATCTACCTCGAGATCTTAATGGCTAAACCCTTGCTGTCTAGCCTATGAGAATTCTGATAGCCCTTAAGGACTAAGACCCTCCGGTTTATATACACACCGGAGGGGCCTAGGGTTGTACAGAGTCGGTTTGCAGAAGAAGGAAATAACATATCCGGACACCAAACTTTCCATCCACTCATATAGGAGTCCCACCTGGACACGGGGAATATAGTCTTTAGTTTTATCTTCACGGCCCATCAGTCCAGCCCATATCAAATAGTCCGGACACCCGAGGACCCCCTAATCCAGGACTCCCTCACCCACTTCGCGTGAGGGTGATCTCGAGGTGGCGGGGTGCTAGGGAGTTGGCCGAGCGGTTCCTCCGTGCTGGCTTTGCCCACCTCCCAGCGAACTCGCCGATCATGTTTCGCCTCGAGGAGATGCGTCCCAAAGCTAGCTCACCGCCGACTGTGCTCCTCGCCCACTTCACCAATCGCTTTGACACCTACTACCTCCTCGGCAAGGTGTTTTGGTGTGGTTGCGAGTTCATCGCGTTCAAGACCTACAACATCTTCACCGATGTCGAGAGCATCTTCCCCGCCGAAGACCGCATGCACACTCTCCCGTATTATCTAGGCGAGGAGGAGCACGCAGAGTGAAGATGCCGGCCGGCAGTGAAGGCCCAGGTGTGGAAGACGATGGTGAAGCTGGTGAAGGCGCGAATTTCATGTTCTGTTTCCCTAGCTGCCCTAGCTAGCTATATAGTGTTAGGTAGCTAGCTAGGGCTTTATTATCCCCCTTATATATATTGTGCTTGGTTCGATCATGTGTACCATGTGAACTTTAATCTAGCTACCCTTAATTAATTATATTAATGTTGTGTACGTGTTATATATATGTGTCGCATGTTACCCATCTATATATGTTATGAGTGTTATATTATTATTTTTTACGGGTAGTTATAAGTGTTATTAAGGGCTTATATTTTGTGATTTATTTGTCCCAAGTTTTGGCACACGGCTAATAATGTTGTTTTCGCGAATAAATACTGTAGCCATGAGAGCCCACAGCTGCGCGTGCCTCCTCCTGGATCGGCTAATCTGTAAAAAAAAATGAGATGGTGTGTGGAACAAAGTTTGGATTTAATTTCACAATATATATATCGTCAAAACCTCAAAACAAAGCTAGAAAAGAAGAGCCGCTCGATCGCAATGCTGAATTTGTTGGGTTCATATATGCCTATATAGTATACTCATTGGGCCATATCTCACTATTATTTGGCCAAACTATAAATTGAATTCTCACTATTTATTGAATTAATCTCACTATTATGGAGCCAAACTATTTATTGAATTAATCTCATTGGGCCATATCTCACTACTATTGGGCCAAATATATTGGGCCAAAAAAAGGTAAAAAAATGTGATGGCCATTTGAAGCCTCACTATTTATTGAATTAATCTTCATATTTTTACATGAAGATGACTTAATCCAAAATAGTATACTCATGAGCTAGCTAGCCATGGCCCCTACAGTTGGCAGAACTGAACACATAATGATGAAACACAATCATAAATAATCCATTACATCTGATAAATGAAGAAACACTAATATAGTTCAACACATAAATGATCTTTGCCCAGTAACAAAGATTCTACTCATCACAGGCATATTTTATCTTCTTGATCTTTGCCGTGAACCCTTCTTTCTGTTTCAGCAGATCTTCAATCATGTACTCCAGCCTCTTCTTATCTTCCTATAACTGATCCCTTTCCTTCTCTACTTTCACCAACAAAAACTTGTGCATGCTGGTAGTTGATGCATCAAGCTTTTTCTTCTCCTCCAATTCAGCTCTTGCAATAGCCAGAGCTTCTTCAGCTTTGGCCTTCAGGGCTAGTGTCACCTAATTTTCCTCAACTATTTGCTTAAGCTCATCTTGGGCATTCCTCGGGTCACGATGAAGCTTCTTAATCTCATCTGTGAACTTAAACCTTGTTGAAAGCATCACGAACTCTACCATCTCTCACTTCAATGTACATTTCCCATAGCTTCGACAGGGATTTAATCAGTGGACTCTGCCACACAGGATCAACCCATTGCACAAACTCACATTTGTCTCCAAACTACAATATATATGACACAGCAGAATCTATTAGGAAATTACACAGCAAAAACTTAATTTGAATGATTGTAAATAAGTTCACATACCTTCCCTGAACAGGCCAAGAACCTCCTGCCAGTCCAACATCCTTCAAAAGCAACAAATTTGGAGGGCACGAAATTGCATTTACAGCGGATAGGCTTATCTCTATCATCGGCTAGTCCACTATAATCAAAATCGTACATTGTATTTGGACCCTAACAATACAAATATCCATAGTAAATAGGGTTTCCCTCGTAAATAAAAGGAAATCAGTGCTGAAATAAAAAAATCCCCAAATCGATATGAATGCTAACTGTAGATTGACAAGAATGCAACACTTACATCGGTGCCAAGGGAGTTTGGGTCGATGGAGGATTCCTCGCCATCGCCCCACGAAACCATGCCATCCTTGAGTGGCTACAGGAGATCTATGAAGCTACACTGACGAGAGGCGATGAGAAAAATGGCAGGGGAAAGGATGGGGACAGGAGCTGGAGCAGAGGAGGGGCACAGGAGCGGGAGCAGAGGAGGGGGAGGGCGCTGTCTGAAACGTGCCCCACATGTCATTGTGATCGCCGGCCCCACACACGGCCCGGTCGTCAGCCTCTAGTGGATTGCCTAGTCACACACGACCAATCATGTCGCAGAGACCAGCCTCTCGCAGATCACCTTGCCAGTCCTTCTAGAAAACCATATCTAACGGCTCTAGTTCGACGCTAGGGTATGATCGACCGGCTGCAGTTCGGTGCTAGGGTTTGGAGGGGTTTGGAGACGGTCAACGGTGTTTTGCAGGGTTTAACCAACATTCAAATGAGCATAACTAATTAAAAAAACATCAAAAAATACAAAACCGGCGCACATAGTCATTTCAAGTGATATAGTGTCGATAAAAATAATATAAATTGGTCTATGGTTAGTTTTATGAAAATAACTTCACAAAACCTAGCTACCTCGAACGATGTTGCAGAGAGTTCAAGGCGCAAGTGAGAGGGGTTTGGGGTTTTGAATTAAAAAAACATAAAACCAGAAATGCTTCATTATGGAGTAACTAAGAAGGATCTGAACTTACTTTTTTCCTTTTCATATTTTAAGCGTGTTTTCTAATGGTTCTCTATAAAAGCATAACCAATTAAAAAATCAAGAAATGGACATTAATTCAATAAATATTGAGACTTCAAATGGACATTATATAGACTGAACAGGTCTTAATAAAAATTATTTGTCTCATTTAGACAAGTTAAAAAAAACTTGATTACAAATGGGGCCGTTTACCCTAGCTTCGGAGCTCATTTTGAGCATTCGGAGCTTCAGAGCTCATTTGCATTTGGAGCTTCGGAGCTCATTTGGAGCTTAGGATCTCATTTTGGAGCAAATTTTAATAGTTCAGAAAACATTGCAACATCACACACAGAGCAATGGACTTCAAAAGTTGGTTCAAATTCAAAATTTGCCTTAAAATCAAAATTTGCCTCAAATTTGAATTCTACCACAAATGTGACATCAAAGTACAAATATCATTTTGCATTACTACACCTTACAAGTTTTCACACTAGTTCAAAGTTCAAGTTCAAATATTTGACTTGCTCCTTGTGTTCGTAGATGGCTTAACCGTCTTGTTCCTGGTTTCCCTAGGTGGCATATTCTGCGGCTTTGTCTTCTTCCTTTTGATCTTCACTTGGGATAGCTGCTCCTGGTTTCTCGAGCACTTGATTACCAGTTGACGGTCATCTGTTGGTTCCATAATCTTTAAAGGAACGATAGGAACCATGTCTTGCTCCTCTCTTATAGCTTCAATACCATCATAAGCCATGCATGGCTTCAAATTCTGCATCAGATGATGGTTCAACGGAAGTTTCTTCCTCTCTAGGCCTTTTCTTTCCTTTGTCTCCACCTATCCTAGAGCTGGGTCAAACAGAAGTAAGATTAGGGATAAGCCATCGATAAAAAAGAGAACAAATGCATACAAAAAAGGGAAGACTGCACACATACCAAGATGCCGGTGCTTCTACTGCACACATACCAAGATGCCGGTGCTTCTCCTCTGCTGCTGCATTCTGCTTTGCATTTTCTGCTGCCCATTGTTCCTCTTTTCCAAATGATGCATCCATTGGATTGGTACAAAGCCTAGCAATGTGCCCTAGGGTTCCACATTTTTTGCACTTACGCTGTCTTTTTACACGACCCTCTTCACCGGCTCTTATCCTGTTCTTCCTTGGTCTTCCTGGTGGTCTAGTAAGTACAGGAGAACATAGTTTGAACCCTGGATCTACTCTATTCCATTTGTCTTTTCCCAAGAGTGCAGGTACATTGTTAGCATAAGCAGCCCAAAATTTGGCAACAGAGAAATATTCAGAGCAATACTGATCAACTTCACCATCTTCACCCCAGATAACAGTCATGAGATGTAGGGCATGTATGCATGGCTTCCCACGGATCTGCCATTGCCTACAACTGCATTCCCTAGTTGCTAGGTTCACTGGATACCTACATTCCCTATTTTTAGGGTGTGTTCAGTTCAGGTAACCGACTGGAATGGAATGGGTCGGACCTGTTCCTAGGCCTCGTTCGTGCGTTTGGTACACAACTGTAACAGTAACCAACTCGTGCCCGCAAACCGAATATTCGGCCAAGATCCGGAACCTGCTCGTACCTCCAAATCGACGGAACGACGCGGAACCACTCGCTCTCACATCTCGCTCCCAAAAACCCCCTTGTCGTGCGCCGCTTCTCCCTCGTCTCTTGCTCTCTCGATCTGCACTGCTGGCTCTCCTCTCTCGATCTGTGCTGCCTCCACCTCATCTCTTCCTGTCCCGATGTACCCCACAGCAAGGGAATAGGATGGGGTGGTAGACCGATGAAAAGCAGGTGCGGCGGGCGAGCGGTTGCAGGCCGGCCGGCGAGTGGTAGAGGAGCGGCGGCGGCCAGCATCGATGTCTAGTTTCGATTTAGATGGGATCCTGGGCATAGCAACAGTGCCAAGCAGCAGTATCAGGTAGCAATGGCAGATCGGCGGCGAGCAATTTGATGGGGAGAAGAGCAGCGGCGGCCAGCTCACCTCCCTTCCTGTCGCTTGGGTGGCTGTGGCTGAAGCTTGGGTACGGCCTGCAGGTGGTGGCAATGATTTGGCGGGCGGCAGGGTTGGATTAGCGGCCACACCTATGCAACGACGGAGCCCAAACCTGGCCAGATAGCATTGCACGTTTACTGCTCATGTGTGTATAACTTGAAAATGGGCAGGTCTTTAATACAAATGAAATACGATACAACTTTGAATAAATTGCAACTGAAAATGCAAATTAGTGATGTGAAAATTTTATACATATGCTATTGGAAACATCACCATTCCTATATAAGAAGTGATTTGAATTAAATTCATCACATTCTAATATTTTATCTGCTCAACCAAACACCAAGACGGAACCATTCCATTCCATCTCGTTATCTCTACCAAACACAAGAACGGAACCGTTCCATTCCTGTGGAATGTAACCATTACATTCCATTCCACTTAGCTCCTCAACCAAACACACCCTTAGTGTCAGTATATGTTACCTCAGCCTCGTATGTCGATGGTCGAATGCATTTCAACTTCAGTCCTCTTGCCTTGGCATGCAATGCCTTAATCAGAGATGGGAGCATAAAATGGTCAATGTATTGTGTTTCTGCAATTCTTTTACGAAGAGCCATCTTTATGATCATCATCTGCCTTATCTTATCAAATGCTTGCCACAACAATAGCCCTTTCACTGACTTGACCTTTGCATTGAAGCACTCTGCAAGGTTACTGGTCATATAGTCTACTTTGCAGATTTCATTGAATTTGCTTCTTGACCACACCATTCCATGATGTGCTTCCAAGTACTCCTTCACCTTAGGATTGTGAGCATACAACACTCTCAAATGGTGCTCATGCTTCCTCAAGCTGCATGTGTATGATGCTGGCCATAGGTTCTTGTTGTAAACTTTACCTCTGAATTTCTTTTTAAAATTCTGCGCTAGGTGTCGCATACATTCCCTATGTTCTGCTCCAGGGAATACAATTCCTACTGTAGTCTCTAAACCTTTGCAATCATTTGTCTGTATAGCTAAACTTGAGGGTGTACCTATAATGTTGCGCAACTGCTACAGAAACCAGACCCAACTTTCCTTGGACTCTGCCTCCAACACACGAAATGCAACTGGGAATAGCCAGTTGTGTCCATCAACTACAGAAGCTGCTACTAGCTGTCCTCTCCATCTTCCATTCAAAGTAGTTGCATCGACAGCCAAATAGCAACCATCCAGAAACCCCTGCCAGCAAGCCTTGAAACAAACAAAAGCCCTCCCGAAGCACTCCTTCTCAAATGACTTCCCTCTTATTTTGTATGAAACTGTATTTGTCAATCTCTACAACACTCCTTGGACTAGCCATCTCCACTTCAGCTTTGTAAGTGTAAAGCAACTGAAAACTCTCATTCCATGGACCATTTATCCTGTCAAGAGCCATTTCCATACCATAAAAAATCCTCATGTAAGGTGTATCAATTTTGTACTTCTCAAAAAGCTTCCCATGGAGTGTTGTTGGACCAAGTGTTGGTGTTTCTCTCAGCCAATCCAAGATTGCATCTGCCACCCACCTAGTCTTTGCTAGCTTTGTTTTGGTCTTTCCCCCTCCCTCTCCAGGTGGACAAGTGTGCTGGTGTGGGTTTTGTTTTATCTGAAACAAAATAAAGCACAATTAAGAAACATTACACAATGATCTGAAAGTATAGTGGATCAATAAACTGAAATCCATAATGAGGTGTAATACCTGAATCAATTTGCTCTTTCGCATACGGGATGCATGCAGCCTCCACCTACACCTATCATATGGGCAATGAACAGTGAACCTTGTTGGCTCACTCCTATCAATCACATAATTATTTTCAGTGAGAATGCAATATGTAGTCACTGCATTACGATAGTCCACCATCGATTCGAATATGGTTCCTGGAGTAAGCTGAGGATCTTCCTTGTTCCACTCAATTGTGTCGTCACCATCGTATTCATCTAAAACTAAGCTATCAATGTTCTCGTCCCTCTCTTCATCATCAGTGTCATCAAATCTAGCACGACTGTTGGGCACCTCCAGATATTCATCTTCCATTGTCTGTTGACTGACTGTATCTACCAGTTCAGGGTACATCATCTCATCCTCATCATCAAGTCGAGGCACTTCCTTGTCAGGCTCTGCATCTACATCTACAGTAGCTACAAAAGGGACAGGAGAAGCAGCAGCACTAGCGGCAGCAGAAGCGACAGCAGATATGTTGTGGCTTTCAGAACCACTAGGTTTACTTGGTCTCGACCTAGAAGGAGTGCCGGGGCGCTCGCTATTATCAGAGACAGATGATGCATGAACACTCTTCCCCTTGTCTCGTTCTTTGCATTGCTGAAGCACCTCAATATGCATTTTACCGAAACGTTTGTCAGCATTCAAACTAAATAGCAATTCTAGATGCTCGTCGCAAGTTAGTGGGAGAAATCTTTGCTCGCTACTGTTCAAATATTTCAGTTCAACAACATCGGCAGAGCTCCAGTCATACATGAAACGGAGTGCATCGCGAAAATCTTTGAATGAAATGCTGGTTTTCTACCACCTTCGGGTAAAAAAATCCAGAGATCATATGCGGTTTAGTACCACGCAGCATGCTAGTTTCCATTCTAACCGCCAGCCGAAAAGCAAGCGCGGGATCAATCCTATTCGATCGAAAGAAAGGGTGAAAAATTAAGCAACCCAAATTGGTACGATTCAAGCGAGTAGTGGTGAAATACTGCCTAATTGATGAGTTTTCTCATAAATTCGAGGGGAAACGATGCTTACCAGATGGAATCCATGAATTATCTGCCTCCGATTCAACCCAATCATCTCCACGGAAGATGGGCCGGAGGACGTATACCCTCGACATCGCTTCTAAATCCTAGATTGGGGGGAGGGGGGTTAATGTGGCAGAGGCGCGGCATCGCCGACGGACGGAATAGGGTTAGAGTGTGGAGGGCACGACGGCGGCGGCGGAGGAGGCATCATGTTAGTGGCTCGATCTATTTTAGACAAGCTGCTCTGACGTGTCTCCTTGTGGCCCCACTCGTCAGGACGTAACAGTCAAAGGAGGACCCGGCCCTAGCCCCACTCGTCTGCAGTTAAGAGTCAAGCCATTGACCTGACAGCAAACGTCCAGTTTGACCATTTGTGAGAGTTTCAGACAAGAGTGTGGGGAAAAGTGAGCAAAAGTTTAGAGCGTGGGGACAACTGAGCACAACTAAGGAACCAGGGGCACTGTCATAAAAAACCCTAGAAAATTATAGATACGTTCGAGACGTATCAAGCATCCCCATGCTTAATTCCTGCTCATCCTTGAGTAGGTAAATGATAAAAACAGATTTTTTGATGCGGAATGCTACCTATCATATTCATCATGTAATCTTTCTTTTACGGCATGAATATTTAGATCTAAATGATTCAAAGTAATAGTCTATAATTTGACTTAAAGACATCAATACTTAGGCATACTAACAAACAATCATGTCTTTCGAAATATCAATGCTAAAGAATGCTATCCCTATAAAATCATATAGACTTGTCATGCTCCATCTTCTTAACACAAAGTATAAATCATGCACTACCCCGGTGTTAGCCAAGCAATTGGTTCATACTTTTTAACGCGCTTCAGCTTTTTCAACCTCAGTATGGTGGTAGAGATGATATGGAAAATACAAAAAAAGGAGAAAGTCTCACATCAACGAGGCTAATCAAGGGGCTATGGAGATGCCCATCAATTGATGTCAATGCAAGGAGGTAGGGATTGCCATGCAATGGGTGCACTAAGAGCTATAAGTGTATGAAAGCTCAAAATAAAAACTAAGTGGGTGTGTGATGACCCACAAGTATAGGGGATCAATCGTAGTCCTTTCGATAAGTAAGAGTGTCGAACCCAACGAGGAGCAGAAGGAAATGACAAACGGTTTTCAGCAAGGTAATGTCTGCAAGCACTGAAATTGTCGGTAACAAGTAGTTTGATAGCAAGATAATTTGTAATGAGTAAGTAACAGTAAATAAAGTGCAGCAAGGTAGCCCAATCCTTTTGTGGCAAAGGACATGCCAAAATGGTCTCTTATAATAAGCAAAGCGTTCTTGAGGGTACACGGGAACTTCATCTAGTCACTATCATCATGTTGGTTTGATTCGTGTTCGCTACTTTGATAATTTGATATGTGGGTGGACCGGTGCTTGGGTGCTGTTCTTACTTGAACAAACCTCTAACTTATGATTAACCCCCTCGCAAGCATCCGCAACTACGAGAAAAGTATTAAGACAAAAATCTAACCATAGCATTAAACATATGGATCCAAATCAGTCCCTTACGAAGTAGCGCATAAACTAGGGTTTAAGCTTCTGTCACTCTAGCAACCCATCATCCAATAACTACTCCACAATGCATTCCCTTAGGCCCAAAGATGGTGAAGTGCCATGTAGTTGACGTTCACATGACACCACTAAGGGAATCACAACATACATATCATCAAAATATCGAACACATATCAAATTCACATGATTACTTGCAACATGATTTCTCACGTGACCTCAAGAACAAAAGTAACTACTCACAAATGATATGCATGCTAAAGATCAGAGGGGTATTAAATAGCATAATGGATCTGAACATATAATCTTCCACCAAATAAACCATATAGTAATCAACTACAAGATGTAATAACCACTACTAGTCACCCACAGGTACCAATCTGAGGTTCCGGTACAAAGATTGAACACAAGAGATGAACTAGGGTTTGAGATGAGATGGTGCTGTTGAAGATGTTGATGGAGATTGGCCTCCCAAAGATAAGAGGGTTGTTGGTGATGACGATGGCTTTGATTTCCCCCTCCGGGAGGGAAGTTCCCCCGGTGAAATCACTCTGCCGGAGGGCAAAAGTGCTCCTGCCCAAGTTCCGCCTCGAGACGGTAGCGTTCCATCCCGAAAGTCCTCTCCTGATTTTTTCTAGGTCAAAAGACCTTAAGTACCAGAAGATGGGCACCGGAGGTGTGCTGGGCTGACCACAACCCACCAGGGCGCGCCTGGGGGGCCTAGCGCGCCCTGGTGTCTTGTGGTCACCAGGCAGCCCCCCTCCGGTAGTTATTTGCTGCAGTATTTTTTTATATATTCCAAAATAAATCTCCGTAAAGTTTTAGCTCATTTGGAGATGTGCATAATAGGTATCTCTGACGTAGCTTTTCCAGGTCCAGAATTCCAGCTGCCGGCATTCTCCCTCTTTGCGCAAACCTTGCATATTATGAGAGAAAAGGCATTAGAATTACTCCATAAAGCATTATTATACATAAAAACAATATAAATAATAGAAGGAAAACATGATGCAAAATGGACGTATCAATGTGCATCCAACTTGCTTGGTCTAGAAGACCTCGGGCAATTTGAGGAAGCCCATCATTGGAATATACAAGCCAAGTTCTATAATGAAAAATTCCCATTGGTTATATGAAAGGGACTACATAGAAGGCTCTCTATATGAAAAACATGGCGCTACTTTGAAGCACAAGTGTGGAAAAAGATAGTAGCAATGCGTCTTCTCTCTTTTTCTGTCATTTTTTTGTTGGGCTCTTTTTGGCCTATTTTTTTCTAGGCTCTTTTGGCCTCTTTTTTCCTCACTTGGGACATGCTCAAATAATGACAATGATAATCATCACACTTCTGTTTACTTACAACTCAAAATTACAACTTGATACTAGAACCAAATATGACTCTATACGAATGCCTCTGATGGTGTACCAGGATGGGCAATGATCAAGCATAACATGTATAAAAAATGATGAACGGTGGCTAGGCCACAAATACTATGTCAGCTATATGATCATGCAAAGCAATATGACAATGATAATGTGTGTCATAATAACGGAACAATTAAAGTTGCATGGCAAATATATCTCGAAATGGGTATGGAAATGCCATAATAGGTAGGTATGGTGGCTGTTTTGAGGAAGATATAAGGAGGCTTATGTGTGTTAGAGCATATCATATCACGGGGTTTGTATGCACCGACGAAGTTTGCACCACATCTCGAGGTGAGAAGGGGCAATGCACGGTACCGAAGTGGCTAGCAAATGGCGGAAAGGTGAGAGTGTGTATAATCCATGGACTCACATTAGTCATAAAGAACTCATATACTTATTGCAAAAGTTTATTAGCCCTCGAAGCAAATTACTACTATGCATGCTCCTAGGGGTGAGGTTGGTAGGAGTTAACCGTCGCGCGCCCCCGACCTTCACGCTAAGGAAGACACTCAATAATAAATTGTGCTCCAACTTCTTAGCATAACGAGAGACTATACATGCATGCTTCGGGAATCACAAACCTTAACACCAATATTCTTATTAAACCACAATCATTCACTAGTACCTCCCACATATTACCATCTTTATATCGCAAAACTATTGCAAGTAATCAAACTTACCATATTCAATGATCTACATGATTTTTTAATTATATCCCTCTTGAATACCTATCATATTAGGACCAATTTCATAACTTGTGCCTATTGCCATTACTATTTATCAAACTCTCAAAATGATATAAGTGAAGCATGAGAGTATGAGCCTGTTTGGGACTGCTCCGCTCCTTAAAATTTAGCTCCGCTCCAGAAAACACAAGCCAAACGGGGTAGCTCCACGATATGCCGCTCCACAAAAAATCTAGAATCTGGGGTACAACTCTCAGTTTTTTATAAAGCTCTTCAGGGGGTGCTCCAAAAAATCTAGAAGCTGGAGTTGGGGAGAAATTACCCACCACTGCAACCAGTAAGTGGATACCCCTTCGATTCTCCCCCCTCATCCAATCAAATAGATCCTTTCCACCAGATTTCCCATTCCTGAAGCTGGAGTTAGATGGAAGCCAAACATTCTCTTTGTTAGTGCTACAACTTCTGTATGAAACTGCTCCAAAGTGAATTTGGTGGAGTGAAACTGATTTTGATGAAGCGGAGTAGTCCCAAATAGGCCCTATATCTATTTCTTTAAATATAACCACCGTTGTGCTCTAAAAGATATAAGTGAAGTACTAGATCAACTGCCTAGCTCAAAAGATATAAGTGAAGCAAATAGAGTATTCTAAAAAATCATGAATAATGTGTGTCCCTCTCAAAAAGGTGTGTCCAGCAAAGATGATTGTGGCAAACTAGCAAGCAAACAAAGCAAAGACTTATATAATACACGACGCTCCAAGCAAAACTCATATCATGTGATGGATAAAAATATAGCTCCAAGTAATTTACCAATGGTTGGTAGAAGAAAGAGGGGATGCCATCCGGGGCATCCCCAAGCTTAGAGTCTTGGGTATCCTTAAATATTACCTCGGGGTGCCTTGGGCATCCCCAAGCTTATGGTCTTGCCGCTACTTATTCCTTCATCCATCGCGATTTCACTCAAAAGTTGAAAACTTCACCACACAAAACTCAACAGAAAACTCGTGAGATCCGTTAGTATAACAAGCAAATCTTAAACTTTCAGTACTGTTGTAAACCCATTCATATTTAATTATTGCACAAAACCTACTGTATTATAACTTCAACATGACTTATACCCGCCGATACAATCCATAGATTGATAAAAACAAGCAAACTATGCAACGAAAACATAATCTGTCAAAAACAGAACAATTTGTAAAGATTCGAACAATGACCGTACTTATGCAACTCTAAAAATTCTGAAAAATCAGGACAAAGTGGGAAATTTGTATATTAATCAGGTGTAAAATTTCAGAAAATTAGCACCCTCCAGTGATTTTTAGATTTTTCTGGACTGAGCGTAAAAGTTTCTGTTTTTTCACAGAATCAGATCAACTATCAACCAAATCATCCCAAAGGATTTACTTGGCACAAACACTAATTAAAACATAAAAACACAACCATAACAGTAGCATAATTGTGCACACACACACACACACAAAAACAGAAAAGAAACAAGAAAAATAAAGATAACTACTGGGTTGTCTCCCAACAAGCGCTATTGTTTTACGCCCCTAGGTAGGCGTAATGCATAGTTTCAAGTGTTGTCATCTTTCAAATCTACTCCATAGGTGGCCCTCATAACAAATTCATATGGTGGCTTAATTCTCTTTCAAGGGAAGTGTTCCATCCCTTTCTTTAATGGAAACTTAAATCTTGAGTTACCTTCTTTCATATCAACAATAGCACCAATGGTACGTAGGAAAGGCCTACCAAGTATTATGGGACAAGACGGATTGCAATCAATATCAAGCACAATGAAATCAACGGTCACATAATTCCTATTTGCAAGAATAAGAACATCATTTATTCTACCCAAAGGTTTCTTAATAGTGGAATTCGCTAAGTGCAAATTAGGAGAATATTCATCCAAATCATGAAGGCCTAGCACGTCACATAAAGATTTTGGTATAGTGGAAACGCTAGCACCCAAATCACATAAAGCATTGCACCAAAAATATTAATCTTTTATTTTAATAGTAGGTTCCCATTCATCATATATTTTTCTAGGTATTGAAACCTCCTATTCTAGCTTTTCTTCTAAAGCTCTCATCATAGCTTCTAGAATATGTTTAATAAAAGCCTTATTTTGTTCATAAGCGATGGGTGAATTTATCATGGACTGCAACAAGGAAATACAATTAATTAAAGAACAACTATCATAATTAAAATCCTTGAAATCCAGAGTAGTGGGCACATCACTTTTTAAAGTTTTTACCTCTCCAAACCCACTTTTATCATTTTTATCATCAAGATTATCACCCTCCGAACGATTGGGACGCCCTCTAGCTAAACTTGACTCTTCTTCAGTCCCTTTTTCATCAAGTTTTATATTACTAAACAAAGAGTCTATGTGTGAGACACAAATCATTTTAATATCTTCATCATGATTACGATAAAAACCGGGCGGAATCGCTTTTTCTAGGAATTCTCACTTAGCCCTCAACCTAGCGGTTCTTTCTTTACTTTCATTGATGGAAACATAGAGAGCTTTAATGGACTCATTAATATCAAGCTTGGGTGGCAAAATTTTAGATTTGACACTTTTCCACATCATGAGCAATTATGTCCATGTTTCTAGACATATCATCAACTTTATTCAATTTTTCCTCTATCATAGTGTTGAAAATCTTTTGAGAATTGATAAATTCTTTAATATTACTTTCAAGATCAGAAGGTATGCTATTATTATTGCTATAGAAGTTACCACAGGAATTGCCATGATTATTAGAGGAATTTCCAAGAAATGGCCTAGGAATAAAATTACCCCTATAAGCATTACTATTGAAATTGTTTCGAGAGACAAAATTCACATCAATGGCATCATTATTTTTTCTCAATAAAAGTAGACAATGGCGCATCATTAGGATCAATATGAGCAGTCTTACTAGCAACCATTTTCATAAGTGCATCTACTTTATCACTCAAAGTATTAATTTCTTCAACATAATTTATCTTATTACACTACAAAAAAACACTTCTGTGATGATACGGCTTTGTCACAGTAGGCCATGTTTTCTGTCATGCATGTACATCCATGCCGATTTTATGACAGAATCAAGAGAGTCATACATGTGCTGTCCTAGAAGTGTTCCATGACAATACTGAAATTATCATCATGGAAGTGTCCACTTGCATGACGAAAAATGCCACGTCATGGAAGTGTTTTCGTCAAGGGTGACCGACATGTGGCATCCGCTGTAATGGGTTGCCGTTAAGCTATCGAGTCTGGTTTTGGATCTGATAACCCATTAACAGCCATGACCAATGGCGATTTTCCACGTGTAAAATTCTCACTGGCTGAAGGAAACACATGTCAGCTCCACGTTGGGACAGATGCCAATCATCCAATGGACAGGAGTCGGCAATGAAATATTGACACATGGAAGGGCCCAATAGAGGCCCATATAGGTTAAAAAGCTGACCCAGCAAAAGGCCCATAAGATTTCGTCAGATACTAATGGGCCGACCCATTAACAGTGTACCATTTTCTGGGCCAAATTAGGGCCCATATCAGATATGGCCTCTTAAAAGCTGGCCATATTATGGGCCAAATTACGGCCCATATTAGATCCAGCCCGTTGACAACCTGCAATAGTTTGGGACAAATTACGGCCCATATCAGATCCGGTCCGTTAACTGTCTGTCATATTTTGGGCCCAATTACGGCCCATAACAGATACGGCCCGTTAACAGCCACTGTTCCTTTGGGCACACTGAGGGTCCGATTTTCTCTTAGGCCTCTTAATAGCCCATTTCAAAGTTCGTCCCGATATTAGTTTCGGCCTGTTAGCAGCCCAGTGTACATATGGGCCGCTGTCGGCCCGGTTTCACTTTTGGCCATTTAATGGCCCGATCTGCATCTAGGCCTACTTCTGGTCTGTAGTGACTTTCGGCCTCTTAACGACCTGTAGTCTTCATGGATACATTTTAGCCCAACCTGGCTATCGGCCCATTAAAGGCCCTTGATAGTGTTGGGCCTAATTTTGGCCCGATAAGCATCCGGCCTGCTTCCAGCCCGTCATGTGATTGGGTCAACCAAGGCCCAACTACATTTCGGCCTATTAATGGCCCATCATATCCTTGGGCCAATCATGGTCCAATGTATATTTCAGCCTGCTGTCGGCCCATGATTTGTTCGGCACAATTCAGGCCCAATCTACTTCTCAGCCTGTTAAAAGCTCATTTTATTTTCTGGCCCAACTAAGGAAAGCGGTTTACTCGGCCTTTTAAAGGCCTGAAAGTAACAGTGGGTCAGTTTAAGTCTAGGCCTGCTAATGGCCCAAGATGATTGTAGGCCCACATTCCGACCCATTTATAGCGATTTGCGGGTCGGCCAGTTTTAGTACTGTAATTTTTTAATATAAACCTAATGTATTGGCCATGGCACTCCGATCGAAGCTTACGACCTTTTTAGAGAGCGACAACATCATATACAGTAAATAAATTATAGCAGCGGGACGAAGAGTAAATCTAGACTATAAAACAAAGAAATAAGAGCATACTACACCCACTGGGCATGAAAGTTCGCCGCTAGTGATAATAAAGGGAAACCAAACAGCAGATTACATACACTGGAAATCAAAGGTCGCCACAAGTGCAAATAAACCCGGCGACAAAATAATAGACAGAATCAACATCACTTCAATCAACAGAGTTCAAGAAAGGTTAGCCCTGCCCGGGAGCTGCAGCGCAAGCAGCTGAGCAACCTGATGAGACTGCGCTTGTTTGACGCTTATATCCACCAACTCAAGTTGCATAACATCAATAGACGTAATGTACTTATGGTTAATCTTGTGTAGAGATTGGAGTTCCAGTCAGATTTGAGCTGCAGCATGTCTTTCTGCTTGGATTTGAGACTCAAGAAGTTGAACAGATTCAGGCGGCGGCTTCATCAAGCTTGTGTCACTGCTATTAGTGAGTAACTTCGACACTACATCAAGACATGACTTTGGGGTTGTATCGCTATCCTGAAGATGTGTTACCTTCTTCCCTGCAATATATGTTATAGGGACAAGCAATGGGTTTGTCTTACTATCATTGTGGCAGTTCTTCCTAGCGTCAGTGGTGTCACCCTAAAAGAGAAACAAGTAGATAGATAACAGGTTTTGCACGTATAAGCATGAGTGTTGTCAATTCATCCCATTTCTTAGTCGAAAAAAAGAGACACGGTTTAAAATAGCAATAACATAATAGCATTGTTCATAGTTAAGACGGCAGGAAATGGCATTGTGTAGGAGCAGCCAGCTTCACCACACCACTGGATTACAGATCAAGAACACAAGCATACATGTAGTGCTAAACAACGTATTCGCATGAATGGTGAGTATACACTGGTACAATGAGGTGCTATACAATCGGTTTTTAACCCCTTTCCGCGACGGCGTTTTGAACCATCGCCAAGTGAGTGTGTGCAATAGGGGGGGTCCTTCCCACACAACCTAGAAACCATCGGGGATAGGCCCTCCTGGCATAAACGATGGGCAAAATGAGGTCGTGTGTGACGGGTGAGCGATCAAATACAGTTATACGTATAGTTGTGTTAAAAAAATTATACAAGCACAATCGTTTCCGGTCGTAAGTACATCCTACACAGTCAGTCCCAGACAAATGTTTCCGTAGGTATGTAAATTCCACACAGTCAATCCAAGGAATACGTTTCCGTTCGTATGTACATCCCACATAGTCAATCCAAGAAGTACGTTTCCGTTCCTATGTACATCCCACACAGTCAATCCAGGGAAAACGTTTCCATTCATACATACATCACACACAATTTTCCCCATTAAATCGTTTGTGATGGCGTTGCCATTGCAGACGATATTAACAATTTTACCGTTTGCGTTATTGAATGCATCACACACGGCGCGTAGAAGAAACTATGTGGCATAGGCTGTCCATCACACACAATTTTTATGTGGTAAACATTTGCGCATGGTGGCATAACGCAAACAGTTTTCAAGAGGAAGTCGTGTGCGATTGTTCATTGATCCAACATGTTTTATTCCTAGAAACTGTGTGCGTTGTCTCACCCATGGTGTTTTCTCAATAACCGTTTGCAAGAGAAAAACCCAATTAGCAGGCTAACTAGCCTATTATTAATAATCCATTTATTAATCTAATTGACATTTCATATTAAGCACATAATTGCTGGGAAATGTTGCATGGAAAACAAAAAAATTCTACGCACATGCAAGATCTATCCATGGAGATGCATAGCAATGAGAGGGGGAGAGTGTGTCTATGTACCCTCGTAGACCGTAAGCGGAAGTGTTTCACAACGCGGTTGATGTAGTCGAACTTTCTTCGCGCTCCAACCGATCTAGTACCGAACGCATGGCACCTCCGCGTTCTGCACACGCTCAGCTCGGTGACGTCCTCCGCCTTCTTGATCCAGCAAGATGGCGAGGTAGTAGATGAGTTCCGGCAGCACGATAGCGTGGTGATGGTGATGGTGAAGCTATCTCCGCAGGGCTTCGCCTAAGCACTACGAAAATATGACCGGGGGTGTAAACAGTGGAGGGGGGCGCCGCACACGGCTAAGATAATGTTGTGTTTTGTGCTAGGCATCCCTTCCCACATATATATAGGTGGGAGGGAGGGAGGAGCAGCCAAAGGAGGCGCCCAAGTAGGGGGAATCCTACTTGGGGTCCCTCCCAAGCTGCGCCCCCCTTTCCTTATTTGGAGTGCGGGGAAAGGCAGGGGAGGGTGGCGCCCCCCTTTCCTTTCTCCCATGAGAGGGAAACGCAGGAGGGGCTAGCTCTCCCCCTTTTCCTTCCCTAGGGCTGGCCAAACAAGGGAGGAGGCGCACCAGCCCCCTTGTGGGCTGGTTTGTTCCCTCCTTTGGCCCATAAGGCCCATAACTTGCCGGGGGGTGCCCGGAACCCCTTCCGGTGACCAAATACAATCGTCCTATATATCAATCTTTACCTCTCGACCATTTCGAGACTCCTCGTCATGTCCGTGATCTTATCCAGTACTCCGAACAACATTCGGTCATCAAAACATATAACTCATATAACACTATATCGTCAACGAATGTTAAGCGTGCGGACCCTACGGGTTTGAGAACTATGTAGACATGACCGAGACACCTCTCCGGTCAATAACCAATAGCGGAACCTGGATGCCCATATTGGCTCCTACATATTCTACGAAGATCTTTATCGGTCGAACCGTTATGACAACATACGTAATTCCCTTTGTCCATCGGTATGTTACTTGCCCGAGATTCGATCGTCGGTATCTTCATACCTAGTTCAATCTCGTTACCGGCAAGTCTCTTTACTCGTTCCATAATACATCACCTTGTGACTAACTCCTTAGTCATTTGCTTGCAAGCTTATGATGTGTATTACCGAGAGGGCCCAGAGATACCTCTCCGATACTCGGAGTGACAAATCCTAATCTCGATCTATGCCAACTCAACAAACACCTTCGGAGATACATGTAGAGCATCTTTATGATCACCCAGTTACATTGTGACGTTTGATAGCACACAAGGTGTTCCTCTGGTATCCGGGAGTTGCATAATCTCATAGTCGAAGGCATATGTATTTGACATGAAGAAAGCAATAGCAATAAACTGAACGATCATTATGCTAAGCTAACGGATGGGTCTTGTCCATCACATCATTCTCCTAATGATGTGATCCCGTTATTAAATGACAACACATGTCTATGGTTAGGAAACCTTAACCATGTTTGATCACTGAGCTAGTCTAGTAGAGGCTCACTAGGGACACGGTATTTGTTTATGTATCCACACATGTATTTAAGTTTCCGGTCAATACAATTCTAGCATGAATAATAAAACTTTATCATGATTTAGGAAATATAATAATAACCATTTTATTATTGCCTCTAGGGCATATTTCCACCAGTCTCCCACTTGCACTAGAGTCAATAATCTAGTTCACATCGCCATGTGATTAACACCCATAGTTCACATCGCCATGTGACCAACACCCAAAGAGTTTACTAGAGTCAATAATCTAGTTCACATCGCCATGTGATTAACACCCAAGAGTACTAAGGTGTGATCATGTTTTGCTTGTGAGAGAAGTTTAGTCAATGGGTCTGTCATATTCAGATCCGTATGTATTTTGCAAATTTCTATGTCTACAATGCTCTGCATGGAGCTACTTTAGCTAATTGCTCCCACTTTCAATATGTATCTAGATTGAGACTCATAGTCATCTGAATTGGTGTCAAAGCTTGCATCGACGTAACCCTTTACGACGAACTCTTTATCACCTCCATAACTGAGAAATATTTCCTTAGTCCTCTAAGGATAATTTTGACCGCTGTCCAGTGATCTACTCCTGTATCACTATTGTACCTCCTTGCCAAACTCATGGCAAGGTACACAATAGGTCTGGTACACAACATGGCATACTTTGTAGAACCTATGGCTAAGGCATAGGGAATGACTTTCGTTCTCTCTCTATCTTATGCCGTGGTCGGGCTTTCAGTCTTACTCAACTTCACACCTTACAATACAGGCAAGAACTCCTTCTTTGACTGATCCATTTTGAACTCCTTCAAAATCTTGTCAAGGTATGTACTCATTGAAAAATCTTATCAAGCGTCTTGATCTATCTCTATAGATCTTGATGCCTAATATGTAAGCAGCTTCACCGAGGTCTTTCATTGAAAAATTCTTATTCAAGTATCCTTTTATGCTATCCAGAAATTCTATATCATTTCCAATCAGCACTATGTCATCCACATATAATATCAGAAATGCTACAGAGCTCCCACTCACTTTCTTGTAAATACAGGCTTCACCATAAGTCTGTATAAAACCATATGCTTTGATCAAAGCGTATATTCCAACTCTGAGATGCTTGCACCAGTCCATAGATGGATCGCTGGAGCTTGCACACTTTGTTAGCACCTTTAGGATCGACAAAAACTTCTGGTTGCATCATATACAACTCTTCTTTAATATCCATTAAGGAATGCAGTTTTTGACATCCATTTGCCAGATTTTATAATTATAAAATGCGGCAATTGCTAACATGATTCGGACGGACTTAAGCATCGCTACGGGTGAGAAAGTCTCATTATAGTCAACCCCTTGAACTTGTCAAAAACACTTTTGTGACAAGTCGAGCTTTGTAGATAGCGATATTACCATCAGCGTCTGTCTTCCTCTTGAAAATCCATTTATTCTCAATGGCTTGCCGATCATTGGGTAAATCCACCAAAGTCCACACTTTGTTCTCATACATGGATCCTATCTCAGATTTCATGGCCTCAAGCCATTTATCGGAATCTGGGCTCATCATAGTTTTTTTTTCATAGTTCGTAGGTTCGCGATGGTCTAATAACATGACTTCCAGGACAGGATTACCGTACCAATCTGGTGCGGAACGTGCTATGTTCGACCTACGAAGTCCAGTAGTAACTTGATCCGAAGTTTTATGATCATCATCATTAGCTTCCTCTCTAGTTGGTGTAGGCATCACAGGAACGGTTTTCTGTGATGTGCTACTCTCCAATTCGAGAGAAGGTACAATTACCTCATCAAGTTCTACTTTCCTCCCACTCACTTCTTTCGAGAGAAACTCCTTCTCTAGAAAGGACCCATTCTTAGCAACAAAGATCTTGCCTTCGGATCTGTGGTAGAAGCTGTACCCAATTGTTTCCTTAGGGTATCCTATGAAGACGCACTTCTCTGATTTAGGTTCGTGCTTATCAGGCTGAAGCCTTTTGACATAAGCGTTGCATCCCCAAACTTTAAGAAACGACAGCTTAGGTTTCTTGCCAAACCACAGTTCATACGGTGTCGTCTCAACGGATTTAGACGGTGCCTTATTTAACCTGAATGCAGCTGTCTCTAATGCATAACCGCAAAACGATAGTGGTAAATCGGTAAGAGACATCATAGAACGCACCATATCTAATAAAGTACGGTTACGACGTTCGGACACACCATTACGCTGTGGTGTTCCAGGTGGCATGAGTTGTGAAACTATTCCACATTGTTTTAAATGAAGGCCAAACTCGTAACTCAAATATTTGCCTCTGCGATCAGATCGTATAAATTTTATTTTCTTGTTACGATGATTCTCCACTTCACTCTGAAATTCTTTGAACTTTTCAAATGTTTCAGACTTGTGTTTCATTAAGTAGATATACTCATATATGCTCAAATCATCTGTGAAGGTCAGAAAATAATGATACCCGCCGCGTGCTTCAACACTCATCGGACCGCATACATCGATATGTATTATTCCCAATAAGTCATTAGCTCGCTCCATTGTTCTGGAGAACGGATTTTTAGTCATCTTGCCCATGAGGCATGGTTCGCAAGTATCAAATGATTCATAATCAAGTGATTCCAAAAGTCCATCCGCATGGAGTTTCTTCATGCGCTTTACTCCAATATGACCTAAACGGCAGTGCCAAAGTATGTTGCACTATCATTATCAACTTTGCATCTTTTGGCATCAATATTATGAATATGTGTATCACTATGATCGAGATTCAATAAACCATTCACATTGGGTGTATGACCATAGAAGGTTTTATTCATGTAAACAGAACAACAATTATTCTCTAACTTAAATGAATAACCGTACTGCAATAAACATGATCTAATCATATTTATGCTCAACGCAAACACCAAATAACATTTATTTAGGTTCAACACTAATCCCGAAGGTAGAGGGAGCGTGTGATGGTGATCGTATCAACCTTGGAATCACTTCCAACACACATCGTCACCTCGCACTTAACTAGTCTCTGTTTATTCTGCAACTCCTGTTTCGAGTTACTAATCTTAGCAGCTGAACCGGTATCGAATACCCAGGTGCTACTACAAACACTAGTAAGGTACACATCAATAACATGTATATCAAATATACTTTTGTTCACTTTGCCATCCTTCTTATCCGCCAAGTATTTGGGGCAGTTCTGCTTCCAGTGACCATTTCCTTTGCAGTAGAAGCACTCAGTTTCAGGCTTGGGTCCAGCTTTGGGCTTCTTCATGGGAGCAACAACTTTCTTGTCATTCTTCTTGAAGTTCCCTTTCTTTCCCTCGCCCTTTTTCTTGAAACTAGTGGTCTTGTTAACCATCAACACTTGATGCTCTTTCTTACCTTCGCCGATTTCAGCATTGCGAAGAGCTCGGGAACTGTTTTCGTCATCCCTTGCATATTATAGTTCATCACGAAGTTCTAGTAGCTTGGTAATAGTGACTAGAGAACTCTGTCAATCACTATCTTATCTGGAAGATTAACTCCCACGTGATTCAAGAGATTGTAGTACCCAGACATTCTGAGTACATGCTCACTGGCTGAGCTATTCTCCTCCATCTTGTGGGCAAAGTACTTGTCAGAGGTCACATACCTCTCAACACGGGCATAAGTTTGAAATACCAATTTCAGCTCTTGGAACATCTCATATGTTCCATGGCATTCAAAATGTCTTTGAAGCCCCAATTCTAAGCCGTAAAGCATGGCGCACTAAACTATCAAGTAGTCATCATATCGAGCTTGTCAAACGTTCATAACATCTGCATCAGCTCCTGCAACACGTCTGTCACCTAGCGGTGCATCAAGGACATAATACTTCTGTGCAGCAATGAGGATAATCCTCAGATCACGGACCCAGTCCGCATTATTGCTACCATCATCTTTCAACTTAGTTTTCTCTTGGAACATATCAAAAATATAGGGGAGCTATATCGCGAGCTATTGATCTACAACATAGATATGCAAAACTATAAGACTAAGTTCATGATAACTTAAGTTCAATTAATCAAATTACTAATGAACTCCCACTTAAATAGACATCCCTCAAGTCAACTAAGTGATACGTGATCCAAATCAACTAACCCATGTCCGATCATCACGTGAGATGGGGTAATCATCAATGGTGAACATCTTTATGTTGATCATATCTACTATATGATTCATGTTCGACCTTTCGGTCTCTAGTGTTCCGAGACCATGTCTGTACATGCTAGGCTCGTCAAGTTTAACCCAAGTATTCTGCATGTGCAAAACTGTCTTACACCCGTTGTCTGTGAACGTAGATTCTATCACACCCGATCATCACGTGGTGTCTCGAAACGACGAACTGTAGCAACGATGCATACTCAGGGAGAACACTTTTATCTTGAAATTAAGTGAAGGGATCATCTTATAATGTTACTGTCGTTCTAAGAAAAATAAGATGCATAAAAGATAAACATCACATGCAATCAAAATATGTGACATGATATGGCCATCATCATTTTGTGCTTTTGATCTCCATCTCCAAAGCATCGCCATGATCTCCATCGTCACCGGCTCGACACCTTGATCTCCATCGTTGCGTCGTGGTCGTCTCGCCAACTATTGCTTCTACAACTATTGATAATGCATAGCGATAAAGTAAAGCAATTACATGGCGTTTGCATTTCATACAATAAAGAGACAACCATAAGGCTCCTGCCGATTGCCGATAATTTACAAAACATGATCATCTCATACAATAGCGTATATCACATCATGTCTTGACCATATCACATCACAACATGCCCTACAAAAACAAGTTAGACGTCCTCTACTTTGTTGTTGCAAGTTTTACGTGGCTGCTACGGGCTTCTAGCAAGAACCGTTCTTACCTACGGCAAAAACCACAACGGTGATTTATCAAGTTTGCTGTTTTAACCTTCTTCAAGGACCGGCCGCAGTCAAATTCGATTCAACTAAAGTAGGAGAAATAGACACCCGCCAACCACCTTTATCCAAAACTAGTTGCATGTCAGTCGGTGGAACCGGTCTCATGTGCGTGGACATGTAAGGTTGGTCCGGGCCACTTCATCCCACAATACCACCGAATCAAAATAAGACGTTGGTGGTAAGCAGTATGACTATCACCGCCCACAACTCTTTGTTTTCTACTCGTGCATATCATCTACGCATAGACCCGGCTCTGATACCATTGTTGGGAAATGTTGCATGGAAAACAAAAAAAATTCTACGCACACGCAAGATCTATCCATGGAGATGCATAGCAACGAGAGGGGGAGAGTGTGTCTACGTACCCTCGTAGACCGTAAGCGGAAGCATTTCACAATGCGGTTGATGTAGTCGAACTTTCTTCGCGCTCCAACCGATCTAGTACCGAACGCACGGCACCTCCGCGTTCTGCACACGTTCAGCTCGGTGACGTCCTCCGCATTCTTGATCCAGCAAGACGGTGAGGTAGTAGATGAGTTCCGGCAGCACGACGGCGTGGTGACGGTGATGGTGAAGGTATCTCCGCAGGGCTTCGCCTAAGCACTACGAAAATATGACCGGGGGTGTAAACGGTGGAGGGGGGCGCCGCACACGGCTAAGATAATGTTGTGTTGTATGCTAGGCACCCCCTTCCACACAAATATAGGTGGGAGGGAGGGAGGAGCAGCCAAAGGAGGCGCCCAAGTAGGAGGAATCCTACTTGGGGTCCCTCCCAAGCTGCGCCCCCCTTTCCTTATTTGGAGTGCGGGGAAAGGTAGGGGAGGGTGGCGCCCCCCCTTTCCTTTCTCCCATGAGAGGGAAAGGCATGAGGGGCTAGCTCTCCCCCTTTTCCTTCCCTAGGGCTGGCCAAACAAGGGAGGAGGCGCACCAGCCCCCTTGTGGGCTGGTCTGTCCCCTCCTTTGGCCCATAAGGCCCATAACTTGCCGGGGGGGGGGGGTGCCCGGAACCCCTTCCGGTGATCCGATTCCGTCCCGGTACATCCCGAAACATTTCCGGTGTCCAAATACCATCGTCCTATATATCAATCTTTACCTCTCTACCATTTCAAGACTCCTCGTCATGTCCGTGGTCTCATCCGGGACTCCGAACAACATTTGGTCACCAAAACATATAACTCATATAACACTATATCATCAACGAACGTTAAGCGTGCGGACCCTACGGGTTCGAGAACTATGTAAACATGACCAAGACACCTCTCTGGTCAATAACCAATAGCGGAACCTGGATGCCCATATAGGCTCCTACATATTCTACGAAGATCTTTATCGGTCAAACCGTTATGACAACATACGTAATTCCCTTTGTCTGTCGGTATGTTACTTGCCCGAGATTCGATCGTCGGTATCTTCATACCTAGTTCAATCTCGTTATCGGCAAGTCTCTTTACTCGTTCCATAATACATCACCTTGTGACTAACTCCTTAGTCATTTGCTTGCAAGCTTATGATGTGTATTACCGAGAGGGCCCAGAGATACCTCTTCGATACTCGGAGTGACAAATCCTAATCTCGATCTATGCCAACTCAACAAACACCTTCGGAGATACCTGTAGAGCATCTTTATGATCACCCAGTTACGTTGTGATGTTTGATAGCACACAAGGTGTTCCTCCGGTATCCGGGAGTTGCATAATCTCATAGTCGAAGGAATATGTATTTGACATGAAGAAAGCAATAGCAATAAACTGAACGATCATTATGCTAAGCTAACGGATGGGTCTTATCCATCACATCATTCTCCTAATGATGTGATCCCCTTATCAAATGACAACGCATGTCTATGGTTAGGAAACCCTAACCATCTTTGATCAATGAGCTAGTCTAGTAGAGGCTCACTAGGGACACGGTATTTGTTTATGAATCCACACATGTATTTAAGTTTCCGGTCAATACAATT
Source organism: Thinopyrum elongatum (assembly GCA_011799875.1). NCBI lineage: Eukaryota > Viridiplantae > Streptophyta > Magnoliopsida > Poales > Poaceae > Thinopyrum > Thinopyrum elongatum. The sequence continues at coordinate 573,003,327 of CM022298.1, read as the reverse complement.
CTTGCATGAATAATAAACCTTTATCATGATTTAGGAAATATAATGATAACCATTTTATTATTGCCTCTAGGGCATATTTCCATCAATAATATATTTCATTTTTGTATTAAGGAAGCAGAATTTCATAATTGAAATACATCAGAGTACAACATCATATAGCTTCAGCACTCAGCTACCCCATTACACAACTGCACCAGCCCCAAGTTTCACATGCAACATCTATAACCTTTGGAAATTAGCATCATAGATAGTACATAGACAGATGAATCTCATCTGGAAAACTGCTGAAGCGGAAGGCGAATATTGAGCCTTCATTGATGTTGAAGGTCTTTGCAACTTTAGGCCAGTGCATGTGGATGATTGACTGTCCATCCTTCGTCCTCTTCAAGAAGACTTCAATATTGAACCATGGGTGTTGTATGAATACCTTCCTTGCCTCCTGACCATACAGGTGGTTTGAGAGGTAATCATCAGTGAACTGCTTTGGAAAGGCCTGAAAACAAGGATATGCATAAATATCTTCTCTAGATTTGAAATGGCACAAAGGAATTAAAAAGACAAGGTATAACAGTTAGTACCATGATGTTGTGAACTAATGTCTTCTTCATTGTGCAGACAAAGATCTTGTTGTTTTTTGTCGCTAATTTCTTTATCCAAACAATCTTTCTGAGTTTCTTGACTTGACTGATATTCATGGACAACTCATTTCCCCATATGCAAAAAGGGTCGAACAGTGGGTCAAAACCTCTGATAGCAGGACCTACATGTGCAAGACCAAATTGTTAAAAACTTAATATTTAAAAACAAGAAGTGGAAAGGTGTGTTATTAACTGCAATAGGCCTAATATTTAAAAACAAGCAAACATAGTCATTCAAACTTGTATTGTGCAGGTCTAAGTACACTAGTTATTGGCCCTGTTTGGATCCATGGGTTAGAGTTAGTTTGAGCTAGTTTGGGCTCAAATATCCCTAAAGTATCCAAACATGAGGGCTAGTTTGAGCTAGTTGTGGCTAACCCACCCAGAACAACTATCCCACCCAACAGGTGCTAATTGGGACTAGTTCTCCTAATGCATTTATTGTCAATCTAACCCTGTCATCCAAAAACCTCTTTGGCTAGAGTTAGTTTAGGGTTAGTCATTGTTGAGTATCATTGTTATGTAGGAAATGTAGGATAGCATAGGATTTATTCTACATTGACTTGTACTCCAAGATGACCATGTACTCCTATATATATGCCCACGAGGCTCAAGCAATACAATCAACTATTCCACCAATCTCTCTCTCTCTCTCTCTCTCTCTCTCCCTTTTAACTGTCATGAGCTAGAAACTAACTCTAACCTCTAGCTAAGTTAGAGTATCCAAATAGTGCCATTGTTAAATCAAATGGAAAGGCGGGTTAAATACTCCCTCCGGTCCTTTTACTCTGCATATAAGAATTGTCTGAAGTCAAACTTGATAAAGTTTGACCTTATTTATATGAAAAAGAATCAACATCTACCATGTTAAAGTTATACAATATGAAAATTTGAGTCATGACACATCTACTGATATTGATTTCATATTGTGAATGTTGGTTTTTTTCCTATAAAGTTGGTCAAACTTTACGAGGCTTGACTTTAGACAAATCTTATATGCGAACTAAAAAGATTCGGAGGGAGTACAACATTTTTAACAGCAACCAAATATAGTTATTCATATATAGAGCTATTGTTAAAATTGGTATTGATGAAATTGAACTGCACAGTTCATACTAGCACATATAGAACATCACACTGTGAATAGCTGAAATTAACAAGGCATACTATGAACAACCAAAGATGGCAATTGAAACTGGACATATGCTAACTACAAACAACTGAACAACCAAAAAACCGTAGAAATAAACAAGGCGTAATGCAAACAACCAAATATAGCAATAAATACTGGACAGGTTCTCACTACGAAAGGGGTTCGAGAAAACAAATCATGGGTTTCCTCACTTGTCACAGATTGGCTCCACCTCGTGGTCGCCGTCGATGAGGTCTGACTTGCCAGCTGAGGATCCTAAGCCAGCGTCACAGAACGTGTCCTTCAGAAATGACAAAAGGGGCTCCATGGCAATGAAGGATGGCAAATTGTTCATAACGAGCCGCAAGAGATCAGCGGCAGGGCCATCGATGAGATCTACGGCTGTCGAACCCGAAGGGTCGGGGGTGGGCAACTTAACCTGCGACATAGCTCATACGTCCATTTTGCATCATGATTACCTACTGTTATTTATAATGTTTTTATGCATAATAATGCTTTTTGGAGTAATTCTAATGCCTTTTCTCTCATAATATGCAAGGTTCACACAAAGAGGGAGAATACCGGCAGCTGGAATTCTGGACCTGAAAAAGCTACGCCATGCCACCTATTCTGCACAACTCCAGATGAGCTGAAACTTCACGGAGATTTTTTATGGAATATATAAGAATTATTGGAGCAAATAACTACCGGAGGGGGCCCACCAGGTGGGCACAACCCACCAAGGCAGGGCCCCCAGGCGCGCCCTGGTGGGTTGTGCCCTCCTCGGCCCACCTTCGGTGCCCCTCTTTTGGTATATAAGTCATTTTGACCAGAAAAAATAAGGAGAGGACTTTCAGGATGAAGCGCCGCCGTCTCGAGGCAGAACTTGGGCAGGAGCACTTTGGCCCTCCGGCGGAGCGATTCCGCCGGGAGAACTTCCCTCCCGGAGGGGGAAATCATCGTCATCATCATCACCAACAACTCTCCCATCTTGGGGAGGGCAATCTCCATCAACATCTTCAATAGCACCATCTCCTCTCAAACCCTAGTTCATCTCTTGTGTTCAATCTTTGTACCGGAACCTTAGATTGGTGCTTGTGGGTGACTAGTAGTGTTGATTACATCTTGTAGTTGATTACTATATGGTTTATTTGGTGGAAGATTATATGTTCAGATTTATTATGCTATTTAATACCCCTCTGATCTTGAGCATGATTATCATTTGTGACTAGTTACTTTTGTTCTTGAGGTCACAGGAGAAATCTTGTTGCAAGTAATCATGTGAACTTGATATGTGTTCGATATTTTGATGGTATGTATGTTGTGATTCCCTTAGTGGTGTCATGTGAATGTCGACTACATGGCATTTCACCTTATTAGGGCCTAAGGGAATGCATTGTGGAGTAGTTATTAGATGATGGGTTGCGAGAGTGACAGAAGCTTAAACCCTAGTTTATGCGCTACTTCGTAAGGGATTGATTTGGATCCAAAAGTTTAATGCTATGGTTAGATTTTATCTTAATACTTTTCTCGTAGTTGCGGATGCTTGCAAGGGGGTTAATCATAAGTAGAAGGTTTGTTCAAGTAAAAACAGCACCTAAGCACCGGTCCACCCACATATCAAATTATCAAAGTAGCGAACACAAATCAAACCAACATGATGAAAGTGACTAGATGAAATTCCCGTGTACCCTCAAGAATGTTTTGCTTATCATAAGAGACCGTTTTGGCCTGTCCTTTGCCTCAAAAGGATTGGGCTATCTTGCTACACTTTTTTTACCGTTACCGTTACTTGCTCGTTATAAATTATCTTGCTATCAAACTACTCATTACTTATAATTTCAGTGCTTGCAGAGAATACCTTGCTGAAAACTACTTGTCATTTCCTTCTGCTCCTCGTTGGGTTCGACACTCTTACTTATCAAAAGGACTACGATTGATCCCCTATACTTGTGGGTCATCAAGGCTCTTTTCTGACGCCGTTGCCGGGGAGTGAAGCGCTCTTGGTAAGTGGAAATCGGTAAGGCAAAATTATTAGTACGTGCTGAAATTTATTGTCACTTGTTACTATGGAGAACAATCCTTTGAGGAGTTTGTTAGGGGTATCTTCACCTCGACCGGAACCACAATTAGTTGCCCCTCAACCTACTGCACCTACTGAAAATATTGGTTATGAAATTCCTTTGGGTATGATAGAACAACTGCTAGCGAATCCTTATGCAGGAGACGGAACTGAGCATCCTGATATGCACTTGATATATGTGGATGAAATTTGTGGATTATTTAAGCTTGCAGGTTTACCCGGAGATGAAGCTAAGAAGAAGGTTTTCCCTTTATCTTTGAAGGAAAAAAACATTGGCATGGTATAGGCTATGCAATGATATTGGATCTTGAAATTGGAATCGTTTGAAATTGGAATTTCATTAAAAAAATTATCCTATGCATCTAGTTCATCGTGATCAGAATTATGAAAGTGCGTTATATTGACTAGAGGGGGGGTGAATAGGCGATTTTTACAAATTCGTCACTGAGGAATTTCAAGGTGAGGAAATTCCTAAGCGACGAACTACTTAGCAGCGGAATAAGTACTCAGATGCAAGCATAACAGAGCAGTAGCACAGTCATCATGATGAAATGAAAACAAGCACAGAGTACAAGTAGCATAAACACAGGATAAGTAGGCTGAAGACAAACTGACTGAAGAAATTGAACTGAGGAAATTGAGAAAGTCTTCAGTCAAAGTCTTCAAACAGTAATGATCAAATACATAGCTAGTATGCTAGGAAATGAAAGGGTTGAGGAAATAGAACCAGTAGCTCGGTGAAGACAATGATTTGGTAGACCAGTTCCAACTGCTGTGACAGTTGTACGTCTGGTTAGAGCGGCTAGGTATTTAAACCTGAGGACACACAGTCCCGGACACACAGTCCTCACTGTATTCTCCTTGAGCTAAGGTCACACAGACCTCGCCTAATCACTCGTGGTAAGTCTTCAGGTGACTTCCAAACCTTCACATACTCGGTCACTCGGCAATCCACAATTTCCTCTTGGATGCTCTAGACCATGACGCCTAACCGTCTGGAGGATGCACAGTCCTCAAAGGTAACAAGCATCGGTTCCACACAGGAACAATCTCTTCAGTGATGCTCAATCACTTTGGGTTTGTAGGTGTTTGGGTTTTTGCGTTTTTCCTCACTTGATGATTTTCGCTCAAAGTCCTCGGAGGATGGGATGCTCTAAATGACAAGTGTCAATCTATCTCTCGGAGCAGCCAACCAGCTAGTGGTTGAAGGGGGCGGCTATTTATAGCCTAGGGAGCAGCCCGACATGATAAGACATAAATGCCCTTCAATGATATGACCGTTAGGTGGGTAGCATATTTGGACAGCTGGCGCGCAGCACAGCAACGATCGGATATTTGAGTATCAAATTCCTCAGGGCTATCATGTTCCTCACTTATAGGCAATCCGCACTGGCGAATTCCTAACTCCTCAGTGAGAACAAATTCCTCAGAGAACAGAAGAACTTCGTCTCTGTCACTGAAGAACTTGACTAAACTGTATGAGATTTCCAATGGCTTCACTCGAAAGGATTGGGTAGGTGTAGGATTTTGAGTTGAGCATCACTTGGAAACTTTTCCTTAGTTTTACCTCGACCCCCTTTAACAGTACGGTGTTTCCTATGACTCAAGAAGAAGAAAATGAAACTACAAAAACAAAAGTCTTCACGCTTCATAATCCTCGCATGAATATCAAGTCTTCAGGGTCACACCAATTTCTTCACTTTCAAAGTCTTCAAGAAAACCAAAGTCTTCAGTTGAAGACATTCATTTTTAGGGTCGACATTCATCGTAAATAACAAACTCCTCATAGACTTATAGACCTATGTAGACTCACAAACGCATTAGTCCCTTAACCTATAAGTCTTCAATACACCAAAATCACTAAGGGGCACTAGATGCACTTACAATCTCCCCCTTTTTGGTGATTGATGACAATATAGGTTAAGTTTTCAACGGGGATAAACAAATGAAGTGTAAATACTGATATTGAGGAATTTGATTGCAAGATATAGAAGAACTCCCCCTGAAGATGTGCATATTTGAGAAATTTGCTTTGAAATAGCAAATGCACATTGTTGAGTAATATCATGGAGATCTCCTCCTATATCTTGAAATTCATACACGCATTTAACATATGATATGAAGAATTTGAAATGCATGATGAAATATGGTGTCTGACGAAATTCAGCATGCGTGCATTATGGTATTGAGGAAATAGCATGCAGAAAAACAGAGCAAAAGTATCAGACCACCATAGGACTTAAGTTTACAACTCATCAGAGCAAACACCTCAGAAAAGCAAGAGTTGTAACTTAACAGAAATATAGCCCATATATAAGACCCGCTTGAAGACTAACTCAAATTTCTCCCCCTTTGTCATCGAATGACCAAAAGGGACGAAAAATGAGGACTAACGCCCCTGAAGAATATCATCATGATGTCGATGGAGGAGCGCCAACATTGTTGGGGTCGTCCGTTGAGGTAGGGCCTGCCGCAGTGTCGTTCAAGTCTTCAGCTTCATCCGTCTCGCGTGATGAAGAATATGAACTGGCAACAAGCTGGGGAACTTTGACTTTCTTGAATTTCTTCGAAGGTGGCTGAGACCAGTCAAAGTCCTGTTGGAATCCCATCTCCTTGAGTTCTTCAGCACTATGAAGATTAGACAGAATCGCCCAAGTGCGGTCAAAGACTTCATGCAAGTAGTAGTGATTCTTCTTCACAGTATTTTGAGTGACTGTCATGTTCTGAAGAATTGCACCAAACTGACGCTTGACTCACTTGTGATTTCAATCAACTTTCTGATGAAGACAAAGGAGAAGTTCATGATCAGTCATCACACGCGGAGCTGTGGCTTGAGGATGATGTTCTGAAGCTTTGGCGGCAGAATCTTGAGTTGCAGAGTCATCATTGGTGGAATAGGAAGTAGCTTTGCGAAACTGTCCATCCAATGGACGAGTACCTTCATCAATAACAGCAGCCTTGCCCTTCTCGTCAAATGAGGAAATAGTCCATTTGAGGACTTCAATAGGGGGCAAATAGCTGAGATGATTTTGAAAATCAGCCTTATAATGAATTGAAGATCTTGATCTGATGAACTTCATGATCCAGGGAGCATAAGGCTTCAACTCAAAAGGTGACAGAGCAGCATTGGCCAAAGTCCTCATGAAGAAATCGTGGTAGTTGATAGGAATACCGTGAATGATATTGAACAGCAGATTCTTCATAATGCCAACAACTTCTTCATCATCAGAGTTGTGGCCCTTGATTGGACTGAGGGTTTTGGTCAATATGCGATAAACTGTCCTTGGCACATAGAGCAATTCCTTGACGAGGAATTTGGTCCTTGGAGCTTGGCCTGGCTTCAAAGGCTTCATCAGCACTTGCATCAGATGATCAGACAGTTCAGGTTCAACATAGAGAAGCCTTGCACCTTCAGTGGGAGGACTGACTGGGACGGCATGAAGCAATTCAGAGGCCGGTGCTTTGAAATGAGTATTATCGGTCATCCAGTCCAATACCCATGAATTTACATCATCAACATTTCCAGTAATGTGCAGCGTGGCGAAGAATTGAAGAATGAGTTCTTCATTCCAATCGCAGATGTCGGTGCAGAAATTGAGTAACCCAGCGTCATGAAGAACACTGAGGACTGGGGTGAAGCAGGGCAGCGATTCCATATCTACATGAGGAATTTGCTCATGTTCAAAGATCTTATCCTTATCAAACAACAATGAGGAATAGAAGTTCATCTGGCTTGCAGTCCAGAAGCGCTTGCGACGAAGTCGAGCAGAGTCATAGGGATTGTAGTCAGTGAAGAATATGTGCTCATTGAAGAAATCCTCAACATTAAACTTCTGCTTCTTGGAGTGAGGGTTCTGTGGCTTGGGCTGAAGATTAACAGTTGAAGAATTTACAGCCTCTTGAGGTATAGCCACTGGAGCCACAGGCTAAGGAATTTCAGCAGCAGCCTTGGCCTCCATTTCTTCAGACATATGTACATCAGCGCTAGTGACTGGAACTTCTTCAGGAATAGAATGAAGTGAAGCTTGACGTTCATCAGAGCCCGTATGAATTTCTTCAGTTGGCACAGGGGACTAAGGAACATGATGTAGCGGGGTCGTCAGAGGTGAATTGGGGTGATGACTTTCCCAAAAGTCATCATTCAGAATAGGTGTTGTAGACCCAATATCCACATCCTCATCTTCTTCAATTTCTTCGACGCCTGCCTCTTCAGCTGTGAACTGAAGCATGGACGATGATACTAGTGGGGTTGAAGGGAAAGTATCCACTTCAATTTCTTCATCCATCTGCTCTGTCGAAGCAGCAGAAGGATCTTCTTCATCAGATTTACTTGGAATTTCATATTCCTCACCAAAGGGAATGATCTCCTTTGATGGCATGCTTGATATTGGAATAGCATCAGTTGGGTTTTCAGATGAACTCGTCAAAGTCTTCACTTTCTTGGGAGCTGAAGACTCTGAGGAGGCAGATGCTTTCCTTTTCTTCACAGCTGCTCGCTCCGCAGCCTTGGTTTTCTTCGCTTCTGATGCAGAAGGAAGGTTGATGCTTGTCATCGGTGCAGGAGGAGCAGAGGAAATTGGTTGAATTTCTTCAGGCACAACTGATGCAGTTGCCCTGGCATTTTCTTCAGAGACTGGAATTTCTTCATCAGCTCTGGCGCTTTCATTTTCTTCAGCAGACTGAACAGATGTTCCAGTCTGAGGAAATTTGGGTTGCGATGAAGCTGCAACACTTGGAGTAAATCCTTTTGCCATTCTGACGAATCTGACCTTGGCACCTAGCCAATCTGCACAGAATGCATGAAATTCATCACTGAGTGCTTTGATCTCAGCCTGCATAGTCACGAGTTCTTCAGGAGACATTTTCACAACATTGTTCTTCAAAAAACGCTCCTTCTTGTACTGAGCCTTCTTCACCTGCCTGGCCTTTTCAAATTTCCATTTCTCTTCATTTATGAAGGCCGTCAACATGTGACTTTGACCAGGAGTGAGGTTTAATTCAGCCAAATGTGTATTTGGATCCTTGTGCCATAGATCGATGAAATCAAGGATCTTCCTTGGATCCAGCATGAGGGGCACAGCACTGCCTTTGGCACTAGAGGCCCTTTGTTGTCGATCTCTGATGATCTCAGCTAATTCTTCATCATCAGCTTCGTCTTCGCTTGACGGAACCTGAAAGGCGACTTGCTTCTTGTGAGGACTTGGCCTTGTGCCTCGTCCAGCAGTGGCCTTTTTCTTCAGCAAGATAGGAGTTGTTGAAGACTAAGGTGGAGCTGAAGAACTTGCAGAGACTCCTGAAGCAATTGAGATTCCAGTAGTCCTTTGGCATGTGGCAAGATGCACAGGTGCTGAGGACTTTGCAGGAGCAGCTGAGGATTTTGCAACTGAGGGAGTTGGAGCTACTTTTGAGGAATTTGCTTGAGGAACAGGCCGTGAGGGCTTTGAAGAGCTTGGCCGTGAGGGCATTGCAGCTGAGGAACTTGTCTTGACAGCTGATTTCTTCAGCATAGCCTTCTTAGGCTTGATTGCAGAGGCCTCAGCGGCGGCAGCAACAGAATCTTCATTGAATTTCTTCACTGCCTCTTTAGCCACTTTGGCCAGCTTGGCTTGTCGCTTAGCCCACTCCTTGGGAAATTCCTCACCTCTTCTGATGCTAGTGGGATCAGCTTCTTGGCCAGGAGCCAATGGAGGTCTTGGACATGGAGGGTTAACAACGAATTTCTTCATGTACTTGGGAGTGACATAGCGATATTCCCTCCATTCTCTTGCCCATCTCCTCTCAATCTTCTGAATGCGCACTTTGCGCTGATTTTTGTTCTCCTTGCCATGAGTTGCTTCATCAGGAGTACAATATTCATCATAGATGTCATCAGGGATCTCAAAAGCAGTATTTGTTTCTGGCCTCTTTCCTCCCTTCTGAGGTCTTTTACCATCAGCCATTTTCTTCACTTGAGGATTTTGAACAATCGAATTTTCTGATGAGGTATGCAATTTTTCTTCAAGGAACGCTGCAAATGAGTTAAGTTGATGAGAACCAAGAGATTCAGTAGCGGACATGTGTACCTGTGAACAGAATATTGGTGCGAAGAATTTGGAGAGGTCATATGCGCTCTTAGAAGTTTTTCAAAAGTATCAAGTTTGAGGAATTTGACCAGGGGTGTCTTGAGGAATTTCACTAAGCATTTTTGACTTAGGTTCCAGAGTTGTGTAGATTGAAAATCCACACAATTGAGGAATCTTGAAGAAAAACATTGCTTAGAGAAACTGATCAAGGACAGAAGCAAGTTGGTGTTTAAGAACATGAAAGTTGAAGAATAAACAACTTTTGAAGATGTTGTGGAAATCATCAGAATCAACAAGGGCAGTAAAAATAAATTTTATTTACCCTTGACGAAGAACACGACGAACTGAGAGTAGCAGTGGAGAAGTTCGTCCGTTCAGATCTTCCACGCCCTAACTTGGCGATGGAAAACAGCTACGGCGGCGGCGGAGTGAAGATTTCCGCGGCCGACATGAGTACGACGGCGACGAGGTCGAGGCAGTGAAGCTCTTCCTCACCGGCGACGATGGAATGTAGCGGTGGCGCTAGGTCTGAGAGCTCGAGCGAGGGGAGTGAGATCGAGCGGGAGGAGAAATCTGAGGAGGGCGAGGGGTATTTATAGCCGAGGTGAAAAACCGCTCGTCCGAAGAAAATGGACGAACGTGCCCCTGACCCTTCTCATCCTAGCGACATGTGTCACCCACGTACTGTGAAGTGGAGATCATGTTTGATCGTGGGTGAATAGATAAATCTTATCGAAGGATATGGAATGGTTTGAGCGGCAAAAGCCAAAAATTCAGATAAGAATATTTTAAGGTTTCGTTCGCAAATTCTTCAGCTGTCAAGGACACAGTGAAGACTTTGAACGGGTTTCAAATAGAACGCACATGAAGAATTTGTGAACAGACTGTGTTGAGATTAGCATAGAGGGGGAAAGGGTCCGATCACATTCACTTAGAAGAAAAACAACTTGAAGAATTAGCAATAAGTGAATGCTGTAGAGGACTGAAAAACTCAAATATATATATAGTCAATGAAGAACACAGACGGGAAGAGTGAAGACTTTGCAAAGTTGAAGAATTTGAAAATTTGAAGAATTTGCAAAATGAAGAAAAACTCAATTTTGAAGATTTTCAACTTTTGTGGTGGCGTAACCCACCGTATAAGAATGATGATTTCAGACACCGCGTACAATTGTCGTAGGGTTCTGAGAATCAAATTCTTCATTAATTTCTTCACGCTTAGCGGGTTTGTCTTCATTGATTGAAGAAAAATGTTTCTTCATGTGTTGCACATCTAAGTCATCAATTTGCATAAGTGTTAGGATGTGTGTCCTTTTCAAAGGACATTCGAAGATTCTAAGATATTTAGCTCACACCGCAATTTGCTAAATCTCTTCTCATCCAAGGGCTTTGTGAAGATATCCGCTAGCTGTTCTTCAGACTTCACGGGATCAATAGAGATGTCACCCTTCAACACATGATCTCAAAGAAAATGATGACGAATCTCGATGTGCTTTGTCTTCGAGTGCTGAACTGGGTTATGAGCAATTTTGATGGCACTCTCGTTGTCGCAGTAGAGTGGCACATTTTTCACGTTGATGCCGTAGTCCTTGAGGGTTTGCTTCATCCACAACAATTGAGCACAGCAAGAACCAGCAGCAATATACTCAACTTCAGCAGTAGAGAGTGATACACAGTTCTGCTTCTTCGAGGACCAACATACTAAGGATCGTCCGAGGAAATGGCATGTGCCTGATGTTGACTTGCGGTCCACACGATCACCAGCATAGTCAGAGTCAGAATATCCAATGAGATCAAAAGCCGAGCCCTTGGGATACCATAATCCAAGTGTTGGAGTGTGAGCTAGATATCGAAGAATATGTTTCACAGCCTTATGGTGTGATTCCTTCGGTGTAGCTTGAAAACGGGCACACATGCAAACACTAAGCATAATATCCGGCCTAGATGCACATAGGTACAATAAAGAGCCAATCATGGAGCGGTATACCTTTTGATCGAAGTCTATTCCATTTTCATCAGTGCATAGATGGCCATTTGTGGGCATAGGGATTTTGACGCCTCTGCATTCTTGCATACCGAATTTCCTCAGAACTTCCTTGAGGTATTTCTCTTGAGAAATGAAGATGCCATTGCATTGTTGACGAATTTGAAGACCTAAGAAGAATTTCAATTCTCCCATCATGGACATTTGATATTCCTCACTCATCATGTAGGCAAATTCGTCACTGTAATGTTGGTTAGTACAGCCAAAGATAATATCATCAACATATATTTGGCACACGAATAATTCATCATCATAGGTTTTGGTGAAGAGAGTTGGGTCAAGTGAACCGGGTTTGAAGCCTTTCTTCATGAGGAATTCCTTCAAAGTATCATACCACGCCCAAGGGGCCTGCTTGAGGCCATAGAGGGCCTTATTGAGTCTGAAGACTTTGTCAGGATGCTTAGGATCTTCAAAACCTGGGGGTTGAGAAACATATACTTCTTCCTCAAGCTTACCATTGAGGAATGCACTTTTCACATCCATTTGATATAAGATGATATTATGATGGTTAGCATAAGCAAGCAATATGCGAATAGCCTCAAGTCTAGCAACAGGTGCAAAAGTTTCATCAAAATCAATTCCTTCAACCTGTGTGTAGCCTTGAGCCACAAGACGAGCCTTGTTCCTCACCACTAGGCCATTTTCATCTTGCTTGTTGCGGTAGATCCATTTGGTACCGATGATATTGTGCTTGCATGGGCCCGGTCGCTTGACAAGCTCCCATACATTGTTCATCTTGAATTGATGTAATTCCTCTTGCATCGCTTGAATCCATTCAGGCTCCAGAAATGCCTCATCAACTTTGGTGGGCTCTGTGATAGAGATGAAAGCAAAATGCCCACAAAAGTTAGATAAATGTGAAGCTTTTGAGCGAGTCAGAGGACCTGGTGCGTTGATGTCGTTGATGATTCTCTCAATCTGTACTTCATTTGCAACGCGAGGATGAGCAGGTTGACGACTTTGATTTGGCTCAACATTTTCTTCAGAGCCATTTTCTTCAGATGCGCCAGCATGCTGTTCTTCATGTTCTGGAATGATTTCTTCAGCAGATTCTTCAGTAGGAATGACATCCTCAGTAGCTTTGAACTTGATGGTTTCCTCAGGCGTCTTTTCATCTAGCACAGGAGGTAGGTGCTCTCTTTGCGAGCCGTTAGTCTCATCGAACCGCACATCTACAGTTTCAACAACCTTGTTGTGATAGGTGTTGAAGACCCTGTAGGTGTGCGAGTCCTTTCCGTAACCAAGCATAAAACCTTCATGTGCTTTCGGTGCAAATTTAGAATTGTGATGAGGATCTCTAATCCAGCATTTAGCACCGAAGACTTTGAAATAACTCACATTGGGTTTCTTGTCAGTGAGGAGTTCATGTGAGGTCTTCTTGAAGAATTTGTGAAGATATACCCTGTTGATGATGTGGCATGCAGTATCAATTGCCTCAGGCCAGAAGTGACGAGGTGTCTTGTATTCATCAAGCATGGTGCGAGCCATCTCAACAAGAGTCCTGTTCTTGCGCTCCACAACGCTATTCTGCTGAGGAGTGTATGGGGCAGATAGCTCATGAGTAATACCAAGTTCATCGAGATAGTCATCAAGACCAGTATTCTTGAACTCGGTCCCATTGTCACTACGTATATGCTTGATCTTCACACCAAAATTCGTCGAAGCCCTTGAGGAAAATCGTCTGAAGACTTCCTGCACTTCAGTTTTGTAAGTAATGACATGCACCCATGTGTAACGAGAATAGTCATCAACAATGACAAAGCCATATAGAGATGCTGCATTTGTTAGTGTGGCATAATGAGTAGGGCCAAAGAGATCCATATGAAGCAATTCAAAAGGACGAGAAGTAGTCATGATAGTCTTCGAGGGGTGCTTGGCTCTGGTCATTTTTCCAGCCTCACAAGCCCCACAAAGATGATCTTTGAGGAATTTGACACCCTCGATGCCAATGACGTGCTTTTTCTTCATGAGCGTGTGTAAGTTTTTCATGCCAGCATGACCCAGTCGTCGATGCCATAGCCAGCCTTCTGAAGCTTTAGCAAGTAGACAAGTGGCAGGCTGTGGTCCTGCAGAGAAATCAACAATATACAAGTCTCCTCTCCTAAAGCCTTCGAAGACTTTGGAATTGTCAGATTCCATGAGAACTAAGCAACGATATTTGCCAAAGACAACAACCATATCAAGATCACAAAGCATTGAGACAGACATGAGGTTGAATCCGAGGGACTCGACAAGCATGACTTTATCCATGTGTCGATCCTTTGAGATTGCAACCCTACCTAGACCCAATACCTTGCTTTTGCCTTTGTCAGCATAGGTGATATGCTTCAAGTGTGATGGAGATAAAGGAGTGTTCATTAGTAAGCTCTTGTCACCGGTCATGTGATTTGTACATCCACTATCGAGGACCCACTCAGTAGCTTTGGGTAAATCATCCTGCAGATGAATTAGTTCATCTTACGAACTCATATACTTCAGAGTGAAGAATATGACATCAAATTCATCAGACATATTTCATCAATTAAAGCAACATATGTATATATATAGCAATGTGAGGACATGAGAAATGAATAAATCATTTCTTCATGATTAGCTTGCGTCCTTTCAAGCATTTCAGGTCTCCAGCAAATTCTTCAGACGATTTAGTTCGTCTGGAGACCTGACCCTGCATAAAAGATTAGTTCTTTTTCTTCACCACCCACATCTGGAGGGGTGGCAAAGAGTTCATCATTCTGCGAGCTCCATAAGAGAAGGGTGGCATTGAAGCCAGAGTGCTTCGTTTCACAGGAGAGGGATTAGCATAGACATATGAGTAAGCAGAGAAATTCTTCGAGGACTTATGAATATAATGATTTGAAGAATAATGCACATAATCAGAACTCTTAGATTTTCCCTGCGAAACAGAAGCGTTAGCATGGTGATGATCATGCGAGGACTTGGATCCATGTGAGGAATTTGATCCATAAGAGGACTTGGATCCATATGAAGAATTTGATCTGGGGTTCTTATTCTTCACAGGTGGTGTCATGAGGACATTCACCTGAAGACTTTCAAGGCACCTTTTGGGAACCCAGATTTTCTTCATAAGGGGACCGTTCCTGCAGTTAGTGCCAACATATCTAGCAAATACTTCACAATTCTGATTTTTGAACAGTTTATAGTTGGAGTCAAATGACTCATCAGATGAATATGAGGATTCACAAGTAAAGCCAGATAAAGTGGATGGATCTACGGGAGGTCCTTTCGCAGCAACCCATGAGGTTTTGGGATACTGCTCAGGTTTCCAGTAGGTTCCATCAGCATTGAGTTTCCTCTCAAAGGCAATACCCTCTTTCCTAGGGTTCCTGTTCAAGATCTGCTTTTTGAGCACATCACAAAGAGTCTGATGCCCTTTGAGGCTTTTGTACATTCCTGTCACATACAATTCCTTCAACCCTGCATTTTCGTCAGTGATACTAGTGGTATCCTCAGATGAGGAATTTGTGACCACAGAGATAGTTGAAGAATTTGCAGCAATAGAAGCATTTGAACATTCAGGTGAAGAATTAGCAGTTTCACGTTCAATGCATTTCAAGCATGGTGGAATAAATTCTTCCTGAGCGGAACTGATCTGTTGAGCAAGCAAAGAATCATTTTCTTTCTGAAGATCTTCATGACTCACCCTTAGCTTCTCAAGATCTTGCTTTCTTTGAAGAAATTCATAAGAAAGCTTCTCATGATCGGCTAAGAGAGTTTCATGACGACCTTGAAGGTTGTCAAACTTAGACTGTAGTTGCTGAAGATTATCAGTCAGTGTTTGAGTTCGATCCATTTCGTCACCTAACAGATCATCGCTTTTGTCTAGCATATTTTGAACCTTTTCCAAAGCCTTTTGTTGTTTAATAGCAATATTAGCAAGTTTGGAATAGCTGGGTTTGAGGTTATCATCAGATTCATCCTCACTTGATTCGGAGGAGGGATATTTGAGTACCTTTGCACCTTTTGCCATGAAGCAATAGGTGGGAGCATAGTCATCGTTGCCGTCATCAGCAGTGTTGGGGAAGCCATTTTCCTCAGTGTTGAAGATGGACTTGCTAACATAAGCAGTAGCGAGGGCTAGGCTCGCCAAACCAGAGTCTGACTCCTCAGATGCCTCCTCTTCCTCATGTTCCTCAGATTCAGCTTCAGAGTCCATTTCCTTGCCAATGAATGCCCGAGCCTTTTTGGAACTGCTCTTCTTGTGAGATGAAGACTTTGAAGATTTTGACGATGAGGACTTTGAAGATTTCTTCTTCTTCTTAGAGTCATCTGAACTATCATCCTTGTATTTCTTCTTCTTTGATTCCTTTTCCCACTGAGGACAATCAGTAATGTAGTGACCAGGTTTCTTGCATTTATGGCAAGTTCTCTTCTTGTAGTCACGGGATGAGGAATCTGATTTCATGTCATCACCTCTTGAGGATTTTCCAAACCGGCCACGTCTAGAGAACTTCTGGAATTTCCTCACGAGCATTGCTAGCTCCTGACTCAGTTCTTCAGGATCACCAAGGCTGCTACCAGAATCTTCATCTTCAGATTCAGAGACTGCCTTGGCTTTTAGTGCACGAGATCTGCCATAGCTCGGTCCGTAGAGATCTCTCTTCTCAGCAAGTTGGAACTCATGAGTATTTAGTCTCTCGAGGATATCAGCAGGATCAAGTGACTTGTAGTCTCCACATTCTTGAATCATCAGTGCCAGTGTATCGAATGAAGAGTCGAGTGACCTCAGCAATTTCTTCACCACCTCATGGTCGGTGATGTCAGTGGCACCCAGTGCTTGAAGCTCGTTTGAAATGTCAGTGAGACGATCAAAGGTTTGCTGAACGTTTTCGTTGTCGAGTCTTTTGAAGCGGTTGAAGAGATTGCGAAGAATGTCAACTCGAGAGTCACGTTGAGTTGAGACTCCTTCGTTGACCTTGGACAGCCTATCCCAGATAAGCTTAGCTGTCTCCAAAGCACTCACTCTGCCATACTGCCCTTTGCTCAGATGGCCACATATGATATTCTTCGCTTGAGAGTCGAGTTGCTTGAATCTCTTCACATCAGCAGCGTTTACGAAAGGAGTGACAGAGGGAACGCCATTTTCCACAACGTACCAGAGATCGTTGTCAATTGCCTCAAGATGCATGCGCATCTTGTTCTTCCAGTAGGGGTAGTCCGTCCCATCGAAGGTAGGACACCCAGCCGAGACCTTGATCATGCCTGCAGTCAACATAACTAAAACTCCAGGTGGTTAAACCAAAATCACACAGAACAAGGGAGTACCTTGCTCTGATACCAATTGAAAGTGTGTTATATCGACTAGAGGGGGGGTGAATAGGTGATTTTTACAAATTTGTCACTGAGGAATTTCAAGGTGAGGAAATTCCTAAGCGACGAACTACTTAGCAGCGGAATAAGTACTCAGATGCAAGCATAACAGAGCAGTAGCACAGTCATCATGATGAAATGAAAACAAGCACAGAGTACAAGTAGCGTAAACACAGGATAAGCAGGCTGAAGACAAACTGACTGAAGAAATTGAACTGAGGAAATTGAGAAAGTCTTCAGTCAAAGTCTTCAAATAGTAATGATCAAATACATAGCTAGTATGCTAGGAAATGAAATGGTTGAGGAAATAGAACCAGTAGCTCGGTGAAGACAATGATTTGGTAGACCAGTTCCAACTGCTGTGACAGTTGTACGTCTGGTTAGAGCGGCTAGGTATTTAAACATGAGGACACACAGTCCTGAACACACAGTCCTCACCGTATTCTCCTTGAGCTAAGGTCACACAGACCTCGCCCAATCACTCGTGGTAAGTCTTCAGGTGACTTCCAAACCTTCACATACTCGGTCACTCGGCAATCCACAATTTCCTCTTGGATGCTCTAGACCATGACGCCTAACCGTCTGGAGGATGCACAGTCCTCAAAGGTAACAAGCATCAGTTCCACACAGGAACAATCTCTTCAGTGATGCTCAATCACTTTGGGTTTGTAGGTGTTTGGGTTTTTGCGTTTTTCCTCACTTGATGATTTTCGCTCAAAGTCCTCGGAGGATGGGATGCTCTAAATGACAAGTGTCAATCTATCTCTCGGAGCAGCCAACCAGCTAGTGGTTGAAGGGGGCGGCTATTTATAGCCTAGGGAGCAGCCCGACATGATAAGACATAAATGCCCTTCAATGATATGACCGTTAGGTGGGTAGCATATTTGGACAGCTGGCGCGCAGCACAGCAACGGTCGGATATTTGAGTATCAAATTCCTCAGGGCTATCATGTTCCTCACTTATAGGCAATCCGCACTGGCGAATTCCTAACTCCTCAGTCAAAACAAATTCCTCAGAGAACAGAAGAACTTCGTCTTTGTCACTGAAGAACTTGACTAAACTGTATGAGATTTCCAATGGCTTCACTCGAAAGGATTGGGTAGGTGTAGGATTTTGAGTTGAGCATCACTTGGAAACTTTTCCTTAGTTTTACCTCGACCCCCTTTAACAGTACGGTGTTTCCTATGACTCAAGAAGAAGAAAATGAAACTACAAAAACAAAAGTCTTCACGCTTCATAATCCTCGCATGAATATCAAGTCTTCAGGGTCACACCAATTTCTTCACTTTCAAAGTCTTCAAGAAAACCAAAGTCTTCAGTTGAAGACATTCATTTTTAGGGGTCGACATTCATCGTAAATAACAAACTCCTCATAGACATATAGACCTGTGTAGACTCACAAACGCATTAGTCCCTTAACCTATAAGTCTTCAATACACCAAAATCACTAAGGGGCACTAGATGCACTTACAAATTATATATATAATTTTTGGCCTCATGAAGGAGAAAGTATCGCTCTAGCTTGGGGGAGGCTTAAGTCAATGTTATATTCATGCCCCAATCATGAGCTCTCAAGAGAAATTATTATTCAGAATTTTTATGCTCGGCTTTCTCATGATGATCGATCCATGCTCGATACTTCTTGTACTGGTTCTTTTATGAAGAAGACTATTGAATTCAGGTGGGATCTTTTAGAAAGAATTAAACGTAACTCTGAAGATTGGGAACTCGACGAAGGTAAAGGGTCAGGTATTAAGCTCGAGTTTGATTGTGTTAAACCTTTTATGAATACCGATGCTTTTCAAAAGTTTAGCACTAAATATGGACTTGACTCTGAGATAGTAGCCTCTTTTTGTGAATCATTTGCTACTCATGTTGATCTCCCTAAAGAGAAGTGGTTTAAATATCAACCACCTATTAAAGAAGAAATTAAAGAACCGGTAATAGCTAAAGATGAAACTATCATTTATAATGTTGATCCAGTTGTTCCTACTGCTTATATTGAAAAACCACCTTTCCCTGTTATGATAAAGGAACATGCTAAGGTCTCAAACATGGTCAATAAAAGCTATATTAGAGCACCTAAACATGCTGAACAAATCAAAGTAGAACCTGGTGTTGCTATGGTTAAAGATCTCTTGGTAAAAAATATTGATGGGCATGTTATTTACTTTTGTGATGAAGCTGCTAGAATTGCTAAACCTGATGAAAAAGATAAACATAGACCGGTTGTTGGCATGCCTTTTGTCTCAGGCAAAATAGGAGATCACTGTTATCATGGTTTATGTGACTTAGGTGCTAGCGTGAGTGCTATTCCCTTTACCTTATATCAAGAAATTATGAATGACATAGCACTTGCTGAAATAGAAGACATAGATGTTACTATTAAGCTTGCTAATAGAGGCACCATCACACCACTTGGGATTGTTAGAGATGTTGAAGTCTTGTGTGGGAAAATAAAATATCCTACTGATTTTCTTGTTCTTGTTCCCCACAAGATGACTTTTGTCCCATTATCTTTGGTAGACCTTTCTTGAACACCGTTAATGCTAAAATAGATTGTGAGAAACAAACCGTCGGTGTTATTTTTGGTGATGTGTCTCATGAGTTTAATTTTTCCAAGTTCAATAGAAAACATCATAAGAAAGAATTGCCTAGTAAGGATGAAATAATTGGTCTTGCTTCTATTGCCGTGCCTCCTACTGATCCACTAGAACAATATTTGCTACACCATGAAAATGATATGCATATGCATGAAAGAAATGAGATAGATAAAATTTTATTTGAACAACGACCTCTGGTTAAACACAATTTGCCTATTGAATCTCTAGGAGGTCCTCCTCCGCCTAAAGGTGATCCTGTGTTTGAATTAAAACAATTGCCAGACACTTTGAAATATAGTTATCTTGATGAGAAAAAGATATATCATGTTATTATTAGTGCTAACCTTTCAGAACATGAAGAAGAAAGATTATTGAAAATTCTGAAGAAGCACCGAGCTGCTATTGGATATACTCTTGTTGATCTTAAGGGTATTAGTCCCTCTCCCTGTCAGCACAAAATTAATATGGAACCTGATACTAAACCCGTTGTTGATCACCAACGACGTTTAAATCCTAAAATGCAAGAAGTGGTAAGAACTGAAATACTGAAGCTCCTAGAAGCAGGTATAATTTATCCCATAGCTGATAGTAGATGGGTAAGTCCTATTCATTGTGTCCCTAAGAAGGGAGGTATTACTGTTGTTCCTACTGATAAAAATGAACTTATTCCACAAAGAATTGTCACTGGCTATAGAATGGTAATTGATTTTAGAAAGTTAAATAAAGCAACTAGAAAAGATCATTACCCTCTGCCTTTTATTGATCAAATGTTAGAAAGGCTATCTAAGCACACACACTTTTGTTTTCTCGATGGATATTCTGGTTTTTCTCAAATACCTATTTCACAACCTGATCAAGAGAAAACCACCTTTAGTTGTCCTTTTGGAACTTATGCTTATAGACGTATGCCTTTTGGTTTATGCAATGCACCTGCTACTTTTCAAAGATGTATGACTGTTATATTCTCTGATTTTTGTGAAAAGATTGTTGAGGTTTTCATGGATGATTTTTCCGTTTATGGGACTTCTTTTGATGATTGCTTAAGCAACCTTGATCGAGTTTTGCAGAGATGCGAGCAAACTAATCTTGTCTTGAATTGGGATAAGTGCCACTTTATGGTTAATGAAGGTATTGTCTTGGGACATAAAATTTCTAAACGAGGTATTGAGGTGGATAAAGCTAAAGTTGATGCAATTGAGAAAATGCCATGTCCCAGAGATATTAAAGGTATTCGTAGTTTCCTTGGTCATGCTGGTTTCTATAGGAGATTTATTAAAGACTTCTCTAAAATTTCTAGGCCTCTTACAAATATTTTACAAAAGGATGTTCCATTTGTTTTTTATGATGATTGTGTAGAAGCCTTTGAAACACTTAAGAAAGTCTTAATTTCTGCACCTATTGTTCAACCACCTGATTGGAACTTGCCTTTTGAAATTATGTGTGATGCTAGTGATTATGTTGTTGGTGTTGTTCTAGGACAAATAGTTGATAAGAAACTAAATGTTATCCATTATGCTAGCAAAAATCTAGACAGTGCCCAAAGAAATTATGCTACTACTGAAAAAGTATTCTTAGCATTTGTGTTTGCTTGTGATAAATTAGATCTTACATTGTTGATTCCAAAGTGATTGTTCATACTGATCATGCTGCTATTAAATATCTTATGGAAAAGAAAAATGCTAAACCTAGACTCATTAGATGGGTTCTCTTGCTACAAGAATTTGACTTGCATATCACTAATAGAAAAGGAGCTGAGAACCCCGTAGCTGATAACTTGTCTAGGTTAGAAAATATTCTTGATGGCCCACAACCTATTAATGATAGTTTTCCTGATGAGCAATTAGCTGCAATAAATGTCTCTCATAACACTCCTTGGTATGCTGACTATGCTAATTATATTGTTGCTAAATATATACCACCTAGCTTCACTTACCAACAAAAGAAAAAAATCTTCTATGATTTAAGACATTACTTTTGGGATGACCCACATCTTTATAAAGAAGGAGTAGATGGTATTATTAGAAGTTGTGTACCTGAGCATGAACAGGAACAAATCCTACAAAAATGTCACTCCGAAGCTTATGGAGGGCATCATGCGGGAGACAGAACTGCTCACAAGGTATTGCAATCTGATTTTAATTGGCCTACTCTCTTCAAGGATGCCCGTAAGTTTGTTTTATCTTGTGATGAATGTCAAAGAATTGGTAATATTGGTAAGCGTTAAGAAATGCCTATGAATTATTCTCTTGCTATTGAACCATTTGATGTCTGGGGTTTCGATTACATGGGACCTTTTTCCTTTCTCTAATGGGTATACACATATTTTGGTTGCTGTTGATTATGTTACTAAGTGGGTAGAAACTATTCCAACTAGCAGTGCTAATCACAACACCTCTATTAAAATGCTTAAGGAAATTATTTTCCCAAGGTTTGGAGTCCCTAGATATTTAATGATTGATGGTGGTTCACATTTTATTCATGGTGCTTTCCGTAAAATGCTTGCTAAGTATGATGTTAACCATAGAATTGCACCCCCCCTATCATCCTCAGTCGAGTGGTCAAGTTAAACTTTGCAATAGAGAAATAAAATTAATTTTACAAAAAACTGTCCATAGGTCCCGAAAGAATTGGTCTAAGAAATTAGACGATGCACTTTGGGCTTACCGAACAACATATAAAAATCCCATGGGTATGTCTTCTTACAAAATGGTTTATGGAAAAGCTTGTCATTTACCTCTTGAGTTAGAACATAAAGCATACTGGGCAATTAAAGAACTCAACTATGATTTCAAACTTGCCGGTGAAAAGAGGTTATTTGATATTAGCTCACTATTAGCTCACTAGATGAATGGAGAACCCAAGCTTATGAAAATTCCAAGTTACTTAAAGAAAAAGTCAAAAGATAGCATGATAAAAGAATCCAAAAGCGTGAGTTCAAAGTTGGAGAATATGTTCTTTTGTACAACTCTCGTTTCAGGATTTTTGCAGGGAAACTTCTCTTCAAATGGGAAGGACTCTATGTTATCGAGGGGGTTTATCGATCTGGAGCCATCAAAATAAATAATGCCGAAGGTACTAACTCGAAGGTTGTCAATGGGCAAAGAATAAAACATTATATCTCAGGTACGCCCATTAATGTTGAAAGCAATATTATCCAAACTATGACACCGGAAGAACACATAAAAAAAACCTTCCGGAACACTCCAGAATCGTGAAAAAAGAGGAGCTATGTGATACGGTAAGTAAACGGACTCCGAAAAATCCGCAAAAATATTTTCTGTCAGTTTTGGAATATATTAAAAATTAGAAAAATATGAAACAATCAGGAAGGCAACCCTGGTGGGCACAAGACACCAGGGCGCGCCTGACACCAGGGCGCGCCTGGCAAGCCAGGCGCGCCCAGGTGGGTTGTGCCCACCTCGGGTACCTTCCGGACTCCGTTTTTCTCCCGTTTGCTTGTTTCCCAAGATAAAAAAATCTTTATATACCCCACGAACCTATTGACCACCGTATTGCGGAGAAATCTTCTGTTCTTCTTTCTTGCTGTTTCCTGACAGATCTGAAAATATGTTATCCCAAGACTCGGAGGGTGAGAGCTATGTTGATGATTATATCTCCAATCCCAAGGTTTATGGTGATGAGGAGCACTATAGCTGGACTTCGGAGGAGGAAGAAGACTATGATCCTAAAGGGGAGGAGGAGACAAGCTTAGACGAAGATGAAGTTCCATTGCCTCAACCCGGGGACATGCACGTGGAATTCAAGAAGTCAAGTCTCCCTAACAAAGCAAAGAAACCTAAGATCCAGTTTATCCCCTTTCGTCTCTTGCAGGAAAACAAGTAAGAATTATGCAAAAAGATATTAGAGCTCGAGCAGGAGATCGGTGATTTAAAGGAGGAAAATTTCATCCTCAAGCGTAAGCTGAGGAAGAAAGATAAACCTACTACTTCATCACCACCATCTTCTTCATCATCAAAGGAGACTTAAGTATCGGGTATGGACACTCCCCTTGGCTTGTGCCAAGCTTGGAGGAGGTGCCCCGGTATCGTATCACCTCCATTATCTTTTGCCTTTACTTATCTTAGTTCGGTCCTTAGTTATCTTTCGATTTATCTCTACTCCTATAAAAGAGCGAGTTGATGATGATGGTGTGCCTGCCTTCGGGCCGTATATACCGTCCGATCTTGAATCTACGGCTGGATTGAGACTGAGGCGTGTGGTATAGAGCCAACCACCAAAACAGGATAGTCTGGAGGTTTCTCTCGTGAGATTGATTATTCTAGAACCCCTCCAAGTTTCCTCGCCGCCGGCCCCTCCCTTCTCTTTCCCTGCGACCACGTTGGAGTTGAGTTGGGCGAGCGTCACGCAGTAAATCGGATTTGGCTTAAGATCTCCCCTGCGACATCACTCCTTCTGGATCTGGCCGTTCAGGCTGTCGGAGAAGGAGAATGGCACACGGCGATCCACGGATAAAGTCAAAGGAGACGGCACAATTCGGCCAACACCGCCCACGGGAGGAAGTGCTTGTGGCGGGGACGCACTTCTTGCGCCATCGCGGACCCAATGTCGGCCGGAATCGGTGCCGAAAGGTGCCGTGGGAGGAGCCTCGTGTGCGGCGGCGGTCATCGGGGTCGGGGAAGATGATCACGACACGGATGTCGTGGTGGCCGAGAGGCAATGCCGATGGGCGCTCCGGTTCCGCCTCGTCGGCGTGAACCCCCTGCTGAGCGGGAGCAGCGCAGGGCCCTCGGGAGATGGAGATCGACCGAGCCACGACAGACAGCGGTCGGGAGCAACTGGGAGGGGGCAGCCGGCAGCAGCGCAGCGGAGGCATAGCAGGCAGCGGTCGGGAGCAGCGGAGGAGTCGGCAGTCGACGACCGGGAGCAGTGATTGGGGAGAAATGAGAGGAAATCGATTGGGGGCGTTCCGGACCTTCTCGCGCTAGCGTCCGCCATGCATCAGGCAACCGTGCTTGCCGTCCTAAGCCAGCCTTGAACGTCCCAATGGGCAGCGAGCGGACGAGCTGGCTGTGGGGGGCGGCACGATGGGCACTAGGCTGCGCACACGACCTCTACATGCGGAGCCTCATCAGTACGCCACTGTCGGCTACTACAGGTTTTTTGCGTACAGTGTCGATGGCGACATGCTGGAGCCTACATGCGCAGCTTCGGACAAGTGAGCAGCCCCGGATGGTAGTTCGGAGTGCAAAGTCGCTCTCGCCGGCACCGGCGTGGCGTTTGGCAGTTTCAAGGGGCATTTTCCGTCCCTGCATCTCCTAATTGTTCGAGGGATTCCTTATTCTCTCCTAATGGCCTCAATCGGTATACAATGGCATATTTGAAAGTATAAAACTTTGTAGTGGCATGTTTTAAAATATGAAAATAGTGATACCAATTCTCAAAGCCTGAAAATTTGTAGTGGCATATAGTACTCTTTCAATCCAAATTAATTGACGCACAATTAGTACAACTTTAGTACAGAATTGTACCAAGTGTGCGGCAAATAATTTAGATCGAAGAGAGTATCAAATTTACACCTAAATCTAGTAGGCTTCTCCCTTGGTGATATCCTGCCGGGAAAGATGGCCGTGTCGCCCAGGACTGCGCTCCCGGCCACCCCGGTAGGATGTCCAGGCTGCCGTTGCCAAGGACGACGAGCTGCGGTCCCGGTGACGGATAGCAACGACGTCTGCGGGAGACGAGAAGTATCCCATGTTTATTCCGACGAGCATTTGCAAGCTCTGAACTGTACATATTGCCATGATGAGGCCGCCCCGTATTAATTCTCCGCTTCCAGGGATACGTGCTGCCAGTGGTAGTGCAATAACACTGGCACAGCGCACCGCGCGCGTTGTCCGTGCCAATGCTGCTGTGTTCTACATCCACACTTCGCTGCTGTGATTCCATCCGCCGGGAGGTGCACGCACATATGTTTCATCCCAAATATTGCTTATGTGATTTGCTTATTTGGTCAACTTCGGGTCTGCAATAGTTGATATAATTTCATCCCCAATATTGCTTATTTGATAGACTAATCAATAGCTTAATAATTTATAATCACTTGGGCCAATTATCTGATGCGAGACAGGGAAAACGATTGTTGAAGAGGCTTAAGCAGTCTGCTCATAGAATTCTGCATGGGCGATAAGTTGCATGTACACAAAGTTCCGGATAATAGAAGTGTAAATTTGCACAGTACCATTAGAGGAAGCTTGTATGCTCAACATGCTTGACCATGTCAAAGCTCATGCATGAGTAATTATATCCTCAGGTTATTCGAATTATCTAGAAGGTGAGCTTTAAAATTTTGTAAATTAGTGTTTTCAATAGTTCAGAGCTGTTGCTTTACTATCAGTATTTAGGTGGATGGTCTCTATTTTAAATCCTGATACAAGTAATGCACTTCGACAAGTTCTATGTTTGACGAATGATTCCAAGGCCTCATAGATGCCCAAGGTATGTAACTAAGCATGAATGGGTCTACAATATTACTTCTCTTCATGGTGGCAATATATGCAGATTCTTGTAGCGGTTAATGGGGTGTGGACTAGAGGTGGATCATGTGTTAACCAAAAGCTGGTTGGGGTCGTCGCAATTGCCAAATGTGTGTGGACAATTTTTTTATTGCTGCATGCTCTCTGTCTCCCTTAATATGGGACAACAAGTAGAAAGTTGGGTAGGGAGAACACCAAGTCTTCTGCAAGGTGAAAATTAGAATGGCTTGGACAAGGGGGTTCATTGGTCGGAAAACATACATTTGATTTTGCTCGATGTGTACTTATCAACAATATGACATCACTTTGATTGATGTCTTGGTATATCTTTTATTGTTCAGTAGGCTACTGATACTTAGTAAAGAATTCCCACCCGATCATTTGTGATACCGTAGCGTAGCACGGGCATCTTACTAGTAGTTGAATAAAAGTTTAGTTCGATCCTTTCTTTTCAAGTGCTTGCTTAGTGATCTATCCCTGTAATCGTGTGTGAGATATATAATAAAGTTTAGTTTGAGTTTTTGTTTTCTTTACTTTCATGTTCAATAAAAAGAAAGGAATAAATGAAAAAGATCATATGCTAATCTTATGGTAAGTAATGACATCACATAATGAAGAGTATAAGTAGAAAAGTTTATTGGAGATTTACAAACATAGCATTGGTCAATGATGCAATTCATGAAAGAATTAATAAGGGAAGAGAAGATTCACATGCAAATACACTATCTTGGACATCTTTTATGATTGTGAGCCCCCATCAAAATATTATATGCCAAAATTGTTGACGTTGGACAAGGAAGACAACGTAATGATTTATGTTTGTTCATATTCACGTAGAAGTTATATTGTCATAGATCCTTTAACATGTGGTGCTTGCCCTCATCTTTGCTAGCCAAAAACTTCGCACTAAGTAGAGATACTACTTGTGCATCCAAAACCCTTAAACCAAGTCTTGTTTTGAGAGTCCACTATACCTACATATGGATTGAGTAAGATCCTTCAAGTAAGTTGTCATCGGTGCAATAAGGCAATAAAAATTGCTTCTAAATGTGTTAGATCATTTAGTGTAAGAGAAAATTGAGCGTTGTACGAATTTGTGATGGCAAAGAATAAAAGCGACAGACTGCATAATAAATGTTGCCATCATAAGGGGCAATATAACGTGACGTTCTTTTGCACTAAGAGATTGAGCATACAACCAAAAAGCGCATGGCAACCTCTGCTTCCCTCTGCGAAGGGCCTATCTTTTACTTTTATGTATTTACTTTTATGCAAGAGTCAAAGTATCTATCTATTCCTTTTTATTTTCTCTTTTGGCAAGCACCATGTGGTAAGGAAAGATCTAGGCACATATATCCAGTTGGATATGTGTGGGCATGAGTTATTATTGTTGACATCACCCTTGAGGTGAATATGTTGGGAGGCGAAACTATAAGCCCCTATCTTTCTATGTGTCTGGTTGAAACTTTTTGCTCATGTGTATGCGGTGAGTGTTAGCAATCATAGAAGACTATATGATGGTTGAGTATGTGGACTTGCCAAAAAGGCTCCGATACGTGACCCTTCCTGTAAAGATGATGAATTGTAGTTGCAAAGTTGACTAGGAATATAGTTTGTTGATTTTCAATAGAGTTTATGCTTTATACTTTGATGTTGTGATGAATTGTTACTTGTTCATGAGAAGTTTATGATAAAAGTTCTATAATAAGGTTTGTTGCTGTTATAATAATTTACATGATGCTTCTATGTCTGTATTTTGTTTTTATCGACACCTCTCTCTCTAAGCATGTGGACATGTTTTTCGATATCGGTTTTCGCTTGAGGACAAGTGAGGTCTAATCTTGGGGGAGTTGATACGTCCATTTTGCATCATGATTACCTACTGTTATTTATAATATTTTTATGCATAATAATGCTTTTTGGAGTAATTCTAATGCTATTTCTCTCATAATATGCAAGGTTCACACAAAGAGGGAGAATACCGGTAGCTAGAATTCTGGACCTGAAAAAGCTACGCCAGGCCACCTATTCTGCACAACTCCAAATGAGCTGAAACTTCATGGAGATTTTTTATGGAATATGTAAGAATTATTGGAGCAAATAACTACCAGAGGGGGCCCATCACATGGGCACAACCCTCCTAGGCGCGTCAGGGCCCCCAAGCGCGCCCTGGTGGGTTGTGCCCTCCTCGGCCCCACCTCCGGTGCCCCTCTTTTGGTATATAAGTCATTTTGACCAGAAAAAATAAGGAGAGGACTTTCGGGACGAAGCGTCGCCGTCTCGAGGCGGAACTTGGGCAGGAGCACTTTTGCCCTCCGGTGGAGCGATTCCGCCGGGGGAACTTCCCTCCGGGAGGGGGAAATCATCGTCATCATCATCACCAACAACTCTCCCATCTTGGGGAGGGCAATCTCCATCAACATCTTCAACAGCACCATCTCCTCTTAAACCCTAGTTCATCTCTTGTGTTCAATCTTTGTACCGGAACCTTAGATTGGTGCTTGTGGGTGACTAGTAGTGTTGATTACATCTTGTAGTTGATTAATATATGGTTTATTTGGTGGAAGATTATATGTTCAGATCCATTATGCTATTTAATACCCCTCTGATCTTGAGCATGATTATCATTTGTGAGTAGTTACTTTTGTTCTTGAGGTCACGGGAGAAATCTTGTTGCAAGTAATCATGTGAACTTGATATGTGTTCGATATTTTGATGGTATGTATGTTGTGATTCCCTTAGTGGTGTCATGTGAACGTCGACTACATGGCACTTCACCTTATTAGGGCCTAAGGGAATGCATTGTGGAGTAGTTATTAGATGATGGGTTGCGAGAGTGACAGAATCTTAAACCCTAGTTTATGCGCTACTTCGTAAGTGATTGATTTGGATCCAAAAGTTTAATGCTATGGTTAGATTTTATCTTAATATTTTTCTCGTAGTTGAGGATGCTTGCGAGGGGGTTAATCATAAGTAGGAGGTTTGTTCAAGTAAGAACAGCACCTAAGCACTGGTCCACCCACATATCAAATTATCAAAGTAGCGAACACAAATCAAACCAACATGATGAAAGTGACTAGATGAAAGTCCCGTGTACCCTCAAGAACGTTTTGCTTATCATAAGAGACCGTTTTGGCCTGTCCTTTGCCTCAAAAGGATTGGGCTGCCTTGCTGCACTTTTGTTACCGTTACCGTTACTTGCTCGTTACAAATTATCTTGCTATCAAACTACTCGTTACTTATAATTTCAGTGCTTGCATAGAATACCTTGCTGAAAACTACTTGTCATTTCCTTCTGCTCCTCGTTGGGTTCGATACTCTTACTTATCGAAAGGACTACGATTGATCCCCTATACCTGTGGGTCAGCAATAGCCCGCGTCAAGCCGTCACTGTCGACGACCTCGATGTCGTAGCCGGCATCCGTGACATGCCAGAATACTCTAGCCCGCTGATTGAAAGGCTCCATGCAGGTCCAGTCATCGTCATCAGATTCCTTGGCGGCCACCTCGCTGACGTCGGGCGAAGATGCCGCGGTAAAGCTCTTTTGGGCCATTCGCTCCTCGAGCACCCCGGGAAGCGTAGCCGATCTTAGGCTGCGACGCTCTGGAGTGGGGGATGGGGATTTGTGGGAAAGGGGGCGTTTCACAGGCGTCATCTAAGAAACTCAGGGCGGTGAGTGTATGTATATCGGTGGGTAAACTGCATGGGCAGACCGACAGAGGTTGACGATGGAGGCGGCGTGGCGGCGCGGCGACTTAGCTAGGTTTTGAGCGAGGGAGGGGTGGTGTGTATGTGTGTGAGCGGGGGATTTGGGGTGAGCGAAGGATTTGGGGTGTGTGTGTGGAGGGGGTCCAAGGTGGTGTTTGAGAAAATGCCGCGGGTACTAAAATTTTTACTAGGTGGGAGTAAAATGGCGGGGCTACCAAAAATTTGGATCAAGGGATTGAAGCAGAGCGGGGCGGGAGTAACAAACATCACACACGGTTAAAACATAATAATCGTGTGCTATCAAACAGAAAAACACTCTGGCCGAGCAGATATTTTTGAGATTGCTAGGGATGTAGGCGGGAGTAAATTGTCGGGGCTACTGAAAATTTGGATCTACTGATTGAAGCAGAGCGGGAGTAACAGACATCGCAACAGTCCACACATACTAATCGTGTGCTATCAAACAGAAAAACCATCTAGGCCGGTAAATATTTTCGAGATTGCGAGGGAGTAGATATTTTCGAGAGGGGGAGGGAAGCCTCGTGGATCCCAATCTACTGTGATCATGTGGGTGACAGGGGCAGGGGCGCGGCACATGGGTAGTCCTAGGGAACTGTGTCTGTTTCGTACCCGATCGCAGACGGTTGCTGCGTTCGACTCGTCTGCTATTTATAAATTTGGCGAAAAAATGCGGGAAAGGGTCAGAACACGAACACACTTGCATGTGGACCAAATATATGTATGAAAAGGGTGGTTTGATGTTCAAATACCCAATGCACAACTTTGATGTGGCACATGTCGCACAAAGCGCACGTTATTATTGCTAGCCCCCCCCCCCCACAGACACACACACACACACACACTTCGTGTTGGCGGGAGGGGAATCCTAGCTATGAACGCATGCCCCCAAATAGCTAGGTCTCACATCTCACCCTACCGTAACACAAAAATGAAAGGAGTACATCATGGTCAACCCCCCCCCCCCTTTGTCACAAATTTGATGTGGCACATGTGCATCGCAAATTAACCGGACATCCCCAACCCCACGGAGGTTCATCTAGTGCGAAGTAGTACTGTGCCCCCCCCCCCCACACACACCTTGAGTCGGTGGGAGGGGGCATCTCACCAAGGCGTATTGTAAGACTGACCAAGAAGAATCACCACCTTGGTCGTATAACCTCTCTTGTTGTTGGGTCAAAGTCATGCATGGAAGTCCACACGCGGCCCCACAAAATAGGCTAGCTTGTCGCCGATAACCACGCGAGGGAGTGTGTGAAGACAACCACTGCGTGCATGTGGCCCAATGCAAACATATGTATGAAGTGTCATGTGGTGTTTGAATATACCCAATGCACAACTTTGATGTGGTACCATGCTTTTGGAACCGGAAAGTCCCCACACGGAGCGAGGGTTCACGACGTGTATACTATATATATAGGGATTCATGTGTATGCAAGCCCTCGAACTTAGGTCTCGAATCTCACCATGATCGACGTACGACTAAACGGTAACGCGAACCAAGAGAAGAAGAATCGACCCTGGTAACCTCTCTCGCGTTGTTGGTCGAAGTGATGGACGTCCACGCGGGCCCACGAATATATAGGCCGTCGATGATAACCAAGCGAGGGAGAGTGTCCAAAGACAACCATTGCATGCATGTGCCCGAAACATATGTATGGACATGCGTGATGCATGCATATATGTTTGAATACCAAAAGCAGAACATTTTGTTGTGGCGCATGCATGCGTCGAAAATCGCACAGTCCCCACACAGATCTGGTTCATGACGCTTCGCGTGCTTGCCCCCCTCGACCCGGTGGGAGGGATTAGTGTGCACACATGCGCTCAAAGTATAATATGTTATCTCTCACATCATGACATGCATGTACTGTACAGTATAAGACAAACCAAAATTTAATCCCCTCCTAATTATAAGTCAAATTAACCTCTTTCGCTGTCGGTCAAAGTGATTGACCAAGCGGGCACACAGAGATGGACGAAGCATCTCGCCGATAACCCCGTGAGTGAGTGCTATAGGACAACCACCATCGCTTGCTTGTGGGCCAAACACATGTATGGAGATGTGTGGTTGTGATGTTTGAATACCTAATATATATGCAGAACTTTGATGTGGCACCTGCCTCAGAAACCTTCAAGTCCCCCACACGAACCGAGCTTCATGACACGCAGTATATATATATATGCTGCCCCCTCCCTTCTTCGACGTGTAATATATACTCCTACGTACTATAACACAACCCGAAAATAATCCTCCTTGTTCATCAAATTACCTTTCTCGTTGTGTCATATATTAAATGGACGACGACCTCGCGGGCCCATGGAGGGAAGCATCGCAGGCGAATGAGTGACAACCATCGTCTGCACGTGGCCCAATGTGTCGGTGATGTTTTTAATACCCAATATGCACAACTTCTTTGTGGCACCTACCTCGGAAACCGAAAAGTCCCCACACGGAGCAAGATCGTTCATGACGTGTGTGTAGTATGTGCTGCCACGGCCCCCTCCTCCCCTCTTCGACGCGTACTATATACTCCTACCACAACACAACCCAAAAAGAAACCTCCTTGTTGGGTCAAAGTGACGGAGGACAACCTCGCGGGCCTACGGATGGAAGCATCGCACGCGAGTGACTGTCCTATATGACGCGTAGTATATGTTGCCCTCGGCCACCCTCTTCAACGGGTACTATATATATACTCCTACCATACGAAACAAAAACCAAAAAATGACCATCCTTGTTGGTCAAATTAACCTCTCTCACTGCATGTCATAGTGCTGGACGGCGACCTCGCGGGCCCACATAGAGTGTCACACGCGAGTGAGTGTCATAGGACCACCGCGTGCATGTGGCCCAAAGATGCATGTCAAACTTTTTCTGCAGCGAACATACGACCAAAAGAGTTTAGTGTTAAAAAATGAAAAAAAAGATAAAATTTGTCAATTTTTATACATTCATTGATTTCCCATGGATTTAATGTGCAAAAGTCAAATTTGATCTACATGAGACCCGTGATAGTGCACGAAAATGGATTGCAAAATCATATGTGTACGTGTCCCTGGGTGCATGTTTAGTCCCCATGCAAGAAATTTCTAACATCGAGAATCTTGATTTTAAAATTCAGTAAATCCAAAACTAAGTTGAAATTCATAAAACTTATCGTGGTGTCATATGGACACCAATAGACTGTGATATTTTTTTTTCAAATTTGAGACAAGTTTTGATATAATCCTCTTACAGACAGGAAATTATCAATAATTATCAACCAATATCGCAAACGGACTCTTTATTCAAACCGTGTGTGTTAGACCAACAATGTACGTGTCGTGCTTCAGTTAACAATAAAGCGGCAGAATTAATCATCAAAAAGGAAAATCAATATAATACGTGTCGCACACGCGTCCCGTGTGCCGTACGAGCACGCGTGAGTTGACGAGACGCATGCTAGAAGTCCGCCGCGCAGGCACACCGGGAGGCCGAGACATGCGCGTGTTCGCTACTCACTCACCGTGGGGCGTGCTAGTAGCTGTGTGAAATGACGGTAGGCATGCAGCAGTCCACTGCGCAGGCTCACCGGGAGGCGTGTCAGCCCTTTGACCGCTGCCCACCTCGCTCCCACTACTCCATATTAATGGCGCGCCCGATCCGCTGGTCATAATAGGCGGCCGCACACCCCGTCCATAGTTATCACCACCGCATGGAGTGTATTAGGATTTTGCCGAAGCGCACCATCGGTGGGAGTGGCAACGCCGGGGCTGGTGAAGCACCCGCGCAACGCATGAAGCTAGGCGCAGAGGTTGCTGTCACCGCCGACGAGGTCTTGCGCGGGCAGCAGCGCGACATTAACTTCGTCGCCATCGTCGTGCCTCCCCAGTAGGAGGCGGAGGTCCACGGCTACTCCGGCAACAACTCCGACTCCGACGGAAAACCGGTTAGTCCCCCCTCTCCTTTTGTTGGGAATAGAAATCCTTGGTTATGTTCACCCAGTCCATGAAATCAGAGTAAGATTCGTTAGATTCGTGTAGTGTATTGATTGTTTGAATGGTATCTATGGTTAGTGATTAATTGTTTATTCTATACAAATGATTTTTTGCTAATAATCCGACTAGGGTTAGCGTGCGTGCTAATAATTCGTAGCCAGATCTTGAGAATTGATTTTGAATGTGCTGCATATATGTTTGTGCCTTTTTTTCTTCCATATCTTGAGAATTGATTTTGAATGTCCTACATGTATGTTTCTGCCTTTTTTTCCAGATTGCTATGTACACAGATGAGGCTTCGGCCAGCGGCGCCGCCGACTGTAGATCCTGCACCCGGCAGCGCGGGTAGAAGCGGACACGCCCCCTGGATCCGAGGAACTCGTAGAATATCGGGCAGACCGCAATAGCTATCTCCCGGACGCCATCCTTGGGGAGATCATCTTCCTTCTCCCCACCAAGGATGGCTACCGCACACAGGTCCTCGCATCTCGGTGGCGCACTCAGTGGCGCGCCGCGCCTCTTAATCTCGACTGTCACCGGCTATCTGTCGTTCATGATTTTGAAATCCATAGAGCCATCATCTCCTCCCACCAGGGCTCCGTTCAACGCCTATGCATCCCGGCATGCTGCCTGCTGCACATACCCTGCACGGTGGATGCCTGGCTAACATCCCGTCAATTCGAAAAACTCCAGCATCTTGAGTACTATCATTACTATGCAAATAGCTTTCCACCAAGCGTTGTAGCTGTGCCCTCACCACCAATGTCCATCTCATGGTTTTCCTCCTCTCTCCACACCGCCACCCTGGCCCAGTGTCATCTACCAGACAATCTGGTACAAATGCTTCGACTCCCACTGCTAAAAAAACTCGCGCTTGTGATGGTCGATCTGTCGGAGGCCTCACTGCACAACATCATCCACTCCTGCTACCCTGCCCTGGAGCGCTTGCTGCTTGTTTTTGGAAAATAAATCTGTATCCGTTGTCTCCAAATAAAGTCGCCTCACCTTGTAAGCATTGGAATTTGCTTTAAAGGAGAGGAGCTCATCATCAAAGATGCCCCTTCACTCCAAAGGATGCTCCTTGATTATCGTTATGCACCTTCACAAATAACTGTGGTCTCTGCGCCTAAACTGGAGACCTTGGGTGTAATTCCTGATCCGTTTGAAGGTTACAAGATGGTGGTTGGCTCCACACTTATTCAGGTACTGTATATTATCATCAACACTTTTGTAATCATAAGCTACATTTTTCATTTGTGTGCGTAAGTTTTATATCATCAACACTTCTATAATCATAAGCTGCATTTTTCATTTGTGCGCATAAGTTTTATATAATCTTGGAGTACGCTTTTGGTACTAATATTATGTTCTATGCTCAATGAAGATTTTGTCCATGGGTACCCTATCAATGGTGCTGGATTCTATCAAGACCTTACATATGAGTATGTGGTGTTTTGATCTGAACATGATTATCGGCTTGCTGCGATGCTTTCCATGTCTGGAGAATTTGTATATAGAGGTGATGATATTAAGCACATTGATATACTTTACTAGAACTAACCGTTCAGCTGTACTATTTTTTTTAGACATTAACTGTTTTCAGTCTTCATGTCTATTTAGGCTAAAGGACATGGACAAAAAGGTATAACCAATCGGTGGCATAAGAAGAACCGGGATTTTCTCAGTTCTCATGACATTTGTTTGAGGACAATAACGCTGGAAGGATATGCATTCAACCATGCAAACACTAACTTTGTCACATTCTTCCTGTTGAATGCGAGAGTACTATTGTCCATGAGGATTAAGTTTTTTTAACAAAAACTTTCTCACGGATGGACATGTTGAACAGCATAAAAAGAAGTTTCAAGTGGACAAAAGGGCTTCTGAACGTGCTCGGCTTCTATTTACAACAAATTGTCTTCATGTACCAGTAGATTTTCTGGCCCAGGATCTTGATTTTATGGATCAGACCGATCCATTTGATTGTGACTGCCAAAAACTTTGGTTGAGTTAGTTGTTATTGTCCTGTTCAATCTGGATTTTGTGTAAACCTGATGAACAATTAATCATCGTGCTTTTGTACCTTCTGTAAGCCGGGGTTAGATATTGCTGCCCTTCTCAACTCGGCTTTGATCCATATTTTCTTTCATACAAATCGGACCTTCTATCAAGAAGCCTCATGGTTCTGAGAGGGAACTCAGTCACATGATCTGTGTGCGAAACGACATACGCTGTATCTTCCCGCCTTGATTTATTTTACAGAGGCAACATGCAACTGTGCTAAACATATAAAATTATTCAGGGTTTGTTTCGCCTTTTTATACATTGATTTTCCTAGGCATTTTTAACAAATTGCCACCACGTTATTATCACAAACGGTCGTATTAGTCCAACCGTGGGCGTTCAACTAACCATTTACTACCGCGGGCAGCTATTTGATTAGACGGGACGACTGTGAGAAGTCCGCCGCACACGCTCACCATACCGGGAAGCGAGCCGCGAGCGCTGCAATTTATTGCTGGTTTTGGACTTTTGTTTCGGCCGCCTCGGGAAGGTACGTAGAACAGTCCTCTGTTCTCATCTACAAGCACCGCCGTCGAGGATCGCCGCCTGCTGCGAGATGGAGGACGAGCCGGCCAACAAGCGGGGGCGGGTCGAGCCAGAACCGCAAGAGCCTCCAGCGAACGTGGACTTCATCAGCAACCTCCCCGATGAGATGTTGGTAGCCATCATATCCCACCTCCCCATCAAATATGGCATGCGGACCACTGTCCTCTCACGGCGGTGGCGCCCCCTCTGGCACTCCACCCCCTGGACCTCATCGTCGACCACGAGTTCTTCAGCGGGGAGCAGCAACGCCTGGACGCATTGTCCCACATCCTCGCCACACACCCTGGGCCGGTCGGACGCCTTGCTATCGGCAGGCTCAGTCCCCACAACAAGACCAAACCCAGGTTTCACTACTGGTTCCTATCCCCAGCCCTGGATTGGCTCGAGGAGCTCAGCTTTCATGCTGGACGTCCTTGCTCGCTGCTGCCGTCCGTGCTCTGCCTCGCGCCCACGCTGCACCGCGCTACATTCAGGCGGTGCATTTTACCCCGGATTGATGCCGCGCATGCTCTTCATCTCCCCAAACTTAAGCACCTCGAGATCATTGCCGTCCGCATCTTGAAGGAGGATTTGGAGCGCCTGCTCGTCGGTTGTACAGCGCTCGAGTACCTTCGTCTTCATGCGATGGATGGGTTCAGTAGCCTCCACATCACCTCGACGAATGCCCGTGCGATTTATGTGCATTGCTGGCGCCACCCAAGGCTATCAGTTGAGGTGTTTCACGATATGGTCATTGAGAATGCGCCTTTCCTCGAGAGATTGTATGTACTTGTTAAATTAGGTCCAGCAAGAATCAGGGTAATTCACGCACCAAAATTGACAGTGTTGGGCTATTCGTGTGCTGAATTGAATGAACTTGTTATTGGATCATTATCCGTTCAGGTACAACAGTCTTCTTCTTCTCCTTCTTATATATTATTGGATAACACATTTTATCTAATTTTTGTTGATCTATATGTTCACCTGTCATCTAGAAAATGATTCCCACAAGCTTGACCTGGCCTCTGCGCACAGTGAAGATCTTGGCACTACAATCTGTCGGCCCCGATCTGGATGAAGTTGTTAGATTCCTTAGATGCTTTCCTTGCACAGAGAAGCTATACATCGAGGTGATGCTCCTTTCCTGTTAATTGTTAACGAGAACGGAGCTCAATTTTTTGTTACTTTTACCCATGATTACAATGACAAATGTAGAATGATTTCTAAAGAAAATTTTGAGGATTTCAATACATATATTTTTTGAGATGCTAGTGTTGTACGAGTTTTATTCCTTTGCCCGACATGTTTCGTGATAAAAGTTTACCATGAAAAATTGAAGGTGGCATTTCACTCTTTTCGTGTATTTTAGAAATCCTGCAAATCAAAGAGGCCCGAAATGTTCAAATTTGCAGCTAGGCACTAATATGTTGTCTTCGTTTGCATATACTAGCAGGCCCGAAAGTAGAAAATGTTGGGGAATATAACAATCCCATTGAATGCCTTGATCTTCATCTCACAGAAATTACTTTTAATGAGTACCGAGGCACCACACCAAAAATTAAATTCGCCAGGTTCTTTGTTGAGAAAGCAAGGTTGCTCAAGGTAATGAGATTTGCCCTATATTTACTGCACAGAAGTGAATGGATTGCTAAAGAGCGCAGGCGTGTACAGCTGAATGGAAAAGGCTCTGCAGAAGCTGAATTTCAGTTTGTAACTTCATATGACAGATTATTCGGAAGTCACTGTATCGAGCCGGTATATGACTTCTCGGTGGCTGATCCTTTCGCATAAATAATGCATGAAAAAGATTCTGAAGAAGATCAATTTTATGTGTCTGAATAGTTTGAACCTTGTAATCTTTGAATTT
The DNA here is from genome assembly GCA_011799875.1 of Thinopyrum elongatum. Lineage (NCBI taxonomy): Eukaryota > Viridiplantae > Streptophyta > Magnoliopsida > Poales > Poaceae > Thinopyrum > Thinopyrum elongatum. The sequence continues at coordinate 572,964,778 of CM022298.1, read as the reverse complement.
GGGCCTTGTAATGCTGGAATTTGAACCTTGCAATATTTATGGTATTTTTTATATAACGTAATTGGATGTTTAATTTGGTTTTGCAATCATGTCCTGTTATAAGTATATATATGTTGTTCTTCTGTACACAGAGCATAGATGTTGTGCAGACAGAGCATATCACGTCGCACACGAACCACACTAGGGAGCCCGTCGGTGATGAATTCATCAATTGCAAACGGTTGTATACCAGCAAGCGTTTGTCCACAACACACACGGCTTACTCCATCACAAACAGCTCGGATGGATCAACTGTATGTCACGTATCGCACACGCAACTCTAATCTGATTCGTGCTTTATGTCTCCGCCATCGCTCGCACAGTTCGTTTTATTTGCCACGTATCACTGTGCCGGCCTCTGCTCGCGTCCCTCGGCGCGCTCTGCTCACCGTTAGGCACCACAGTGCGCTCTTTTCGCGTCCGTCGACGCGCTCTCCTCGCGTACCTCCACGCGCTCGGCTTGTGGACAGCTTTTCCTTGCGTGTTCAACTGCTATATGCATATATACGGTTGCTCGCCATTGAGGCGACCGCGGAGCGCTCTGCTCGCATCCCTGCGCGCGTGCTCTGCCAGCGGTTGGGGCCTGCGCACGATCACATTGGGGGCCCATATGCATGCGGTTGCCCCGCGCTCGTCGCCACGATGCAGTTACGTGCAACACAATGGAGTTACGCGCTGCAAACTAGAACTGCCATCTGGGCGTGCGGATATTCCAGGCCGTCCGGCTTCCCCATTAATTCCCGGGGCCATTATAACCTTAGTCTCTTCAACCTTTCGATCTCGCCCCACAACACAACAAGCAGACCCACGACGACACATACAGAGAGGATATCTAGCGGCGCTCCTATGGAGTTCGGCGAGCATAAAGTGGATACCCATGTGAGGGAAACGGATCTCTCGGTGGTGTACACCATTGACCCGGCCGTGGTGGAGGACTACATCAACACCGTGGAGCAATTGCTTGCTCGAGACAAGTACAAGGTGGTCGGCATCGACCTCCAGTACACTGGCGGTCATCCCGGCAAAGATCAGAAGGTTGCCACCGCCCAGTTGTGCGTGCGCCATCATGTCCTCATCTACCACTACTGCATGGCCACAGAGCCTTGCGATCGTTTCGCCAGGTTTGTCAACAGCACCGACTACAAGTTCGCTACGGTGGAAACCTCCAACGATGTAAAAGCGCTCATGGTTACGGGCTTGGCCTGCAAGAACCTTGTCGAAATCCGTGAGCACTACAGGGTCTGGGGCAGGACGAAGAAGGACTCCCTGGTTGAACTCGCCTCGGCCATCATCGACCCCTACTATGAAAAGATGAAGCAGGATGCCAACAGAACAAGTCCCGTATCCTGGCACGGGGCCTGGATGCGGCAACTGGATGGACCTCACCTCAGGTTCGCGGCCAAGAGCGTGTACACATGCTACGAGATGCACAGGTGGATCATTGACATGAGGAAGTGCCTCGTTCCCAAAATCGACGAGGCTGGATCAAGCCACAAGCAGACACTACAAAAAAAAGACACATCCGTGACATTTTGGGCCGAACGAAATTTTTTCTGTCATGCTTATGACACTTCTATGACGATAATTGTGACAAAAGCACGTATCATCATAGATGTGGTGGGCTCCTACTTCTATGACAAAAAATCATGATAGAAAATGGGCTTTTTGACCTGGGCGGGCCGGGGACGCACCTGCATGACATTCTTTGGGCCGTCTATGACAGAAAAAATCATGGTAGAAGCGAGGGCGAGGATAATTTTGGGGAGTTCCCAGTTACGGTGGGTGGTCGGGGCCGAGCGATGCACGGAGGGATTGCGCGTTTCTCTCATACACGTACGCGTGTGGGTGCGAGGCGTTGGGCTCTAACTGAGCCCGAGCGAGGCGTTCGCTTACTGAACCCGAGCGATTGCACTGGCTACGCGTTACTGAACCCGAGCGATCGATCGATCCCTGGCTGTTAACTGAACCTGATCGAGCGATTCCTTCGCTACTGCTGCTAACTGAAGCCGATCAAACCTGCTGCCTCTTGATGAAGAGTGAGCGTTGTTGGGGGTTGGATGAATAGTTCCCGATGGGGATTGGATGAATAGGACCCCGTGGTTGTAGGCCATTGCCGCTGAATGAACAGGACCCCGAGGAGGCCGCCGCACCCCAGCCGGTTGGGGGTCGATGAACAGGACCCCGTGGAGGCTCTATGAACAGCAGCCGGTGGAGGCTGGATGAACAGTTGCCATGGATGAACAGTATCCCGTGGAGGATGGAGGAGGTCGACGGTGGATGAACAATAGCCCCGTGGAGGCTGGAGCGAGGCAGCAGACGGTGGATGAACAGGACCCCGTTTCGACCGTAGGCGCTCCAACACAAGTCCGTTTCCTCCGTTTTGAGGTACGCCACACCCCTTCCAATGAACAGGACCCCGTTTTGACCGTAGGCACTCCAACACAAGTCCGTTTCCTCCGTTTTGCGGTACGCCAGACCCTTCCCGATGAACAGGACCCCGTTTCGACCGTACGCGGTCGAACAGAAGGCCCGTTTCCTCTGTTCTGCGGTACACCAGACCTCGTTTCGGCTGTTCCATCCAAGCCGGTTGGCTCCCGAAGAACACGACGTATTCCGTTGCCTCCCGATGAACACGACGCATTTTGTTGCCTCCCGATGAACACGACGCAGTTTCTCCGTTCCGACCCAGCCGGTTGGCTTCCGATGAACAGGATGCCGTTGCTGCCGTCCGTTGCCTCTCCATGTACACGAGCCCTGGCCATATGTATGCGCGGGTACGCGTTCGAGACCCCGCCCGTATGTACGTACGTGGCCGTATTTTTTGGCATCTAGCTGTACGTACGTGTACACGGTTTTGACTGGACTGCCTGAACTGCTACCGCTCCTTACTCGGCCACGGTTCATCATGGCAGATAGACCGATTGACCGGTATGTACATAGACAACGCTACGTACGCTTTGACCGGGTGGGTCCCAGCTGTCAGGGAGGATAAGGACGCACTTCCTTGCGTGCGAAGATATAGCAGGTGGGTCCCAGCTGTCAGGGGGAAGAATCAATTTTTTTGCCCGTAATAAGGATGCACTTCCTTGGGTGCGAAGATGTAGCTGGTGGGTCCCAGCTGTCAGGGGGAGAAAACATTATTTTTCAGGGTAAAAAGGATACAGTTGCATGCATGCGTCCATGGGCGTGGTGCGTCCCCACTGTCAGCCTCTCCACGTACAGTCATCTTCCGATGACTCTCGTTTGTTGACCACGTTGACCACATCATGCAGAGCGCACCAAGGCCGGTGGACGACAGCGAGGCCCCAAACTGGAACACCTCGGAGATGGGGAAGACGCGGTAGTGGAGTCGCAAACGGAGAGGAGTGGGAAACTTGACTGGTTCGGGTGCGGGGTGGGCCTACACTCGGCAGAGAATAACAGGAGGTGCGGAGGAGTGGAGGGATGGCCTGGCCGTCGATGGGGTAGCGTTTCGCTGCGAGGCACGCAAAACAGCGCCGCTGGACGCCGGAGGCTAGAGCAGGCGGTCCCGGCAGCGCTGGGAAAGGAATACGAGAGATTGAAGAAGAATGCCGGCCGTTGGATATAAATCCAACGCCTTGCTTAGGCTTCGACCTTTGTATTTTTATTTTCTGCGAAAGTGCTTAGGCTTTGACCTACTGGCCCACATGTCAGCCAGTCCATTTGGTTTTTTTAGTCCATTTGGTGGGCTGGGTGAAACAATGATGTAGCGTCTATGCAACCCGTTTATATATTAGTTTAGAATTTAAAGCCCATTTTCATTTTTCTCGATATCCGTGGACTTGCTGGGCTGGGTGAAATTATCATGTTGGGCTGAACGGAGAAATGTTATAAAAACATAAACACATGATTGCACGTCTATTACTGCATTGGTCAGTAAAATCTTTGCAAGGTTATGTACGCAATCACCAGGAGTTAACTTGCCAAGTTATATATAAACAATTATTATTATTATTTTGTAAGAACATTCGATTTACGAAATAAAATATCATTTTAATTTGATGAGTTAATAGGACATGGGGTATTATTATTTTTTACGCTAGACGTGGGACAGTTGAGTTGGTTCTAGGGAAAAGTACTGGGAGAAAACTCAGATTACATCGAAAAAGAAAGTGGGAGAAAATTCAGATATAGGATTAATGAAAACGAAAAATAAAGGAAGTGGGAAGGTCTATAAAATGGTTGGACGAACGACAGGTTTAACGGAACCTTATGTTGTTTCTATTATATATATGTAATAAAATAAGATATAAATATAAATATATATATACTATTATAGAAGGGAAAACATAGGTTCAGTTTTGCATTCTTATAGAAAAATAGAACTGAGCTGTGCGTCGTCTTGAAAAAACAAACATAACTTGGGTTGCTGATGTTATAGACAAGCTAGGCTGGGAGGCCCAGAGGCCGCTTGATACCTGCTAGAACCAAAAAAAGTTGAAACATGTCGTGGGCTGCGCATGTTAAACAACAAAACCTAGGCCATGGACCTGGTGGGCCCGGGACTGTCAGCCTCTCGACGAACAGTCGTCTCCCGATTCCTCTTGTTTTGCTGACCATGTTGGGAACGACAGACGGCGGCGCCGCGGCGAGAGCACCAAGGCGGAGGATGACGTCGAGACCTCGGACCAAACGAACTGGAGCGGGGGAAGACGCAGGCGGAGGGGAGTACGAGGGTTGACTTGTTCGGGTGCAGGGTGGGCCGGTGGAGCTGCCACCGCTGAAGAATGTGTGGAAGTAGAGGGATGGCTTGGCCAACGCCATAGGCTATGATGGGTCACTGAGGCGTGCGCGGCAGCACCGCCAGCCGCTGTAGGAAGAGAACGAAAGATTGAACAAAATAAAGAAATACAAATGGATAGGTGGTTGGTCCCAGATGTCTGTGTACGAGACCTACTAGGTCCACCTGAGAAGGGGAATATGTTGGGAGGAAGGAGATTCAAAGCACGGCAGCCCAGTGAACTAGTTACATACATAAGCAAATAGCCACTAAAAAAGCAAACAGGTTAATGGGTTCTTAGACAAAATATTTCGGACAAAATAGATAATTACGACACATAGTCTAATGCATGAAACACTCAAATGATAAAGGTGCTTAAACAGATAAAGTACATCATCTAGACCTTCCTGGCACGCTTGATCATGACGCTACGGCTGTCCATGTACTCATCGGTTACGGGAAGCAGACACGCCCTCATGTCCAAGATCCGCCTGTACATGTCGTAGCATGCGTATGCGTCCTTGGCCTCATAGGTTATGTAGGCTAGATTCAGAGGTACTTCCCACGTGTTCAGGTCCTTGGTATCATCGTCTTCTTTCATGTTGGCGTAGCAGGGGTCGATGATGGTCTCGGCGAGGTCAACCACGGAGTCCTTCTCCTGCCCATTGCCGATGATCTTGTATTGCTTCTGGATGTCGACAAGCTTGTTGCACCAGATGGCCGAATCGTCGCGTTCTTCCTTCTCTCCACCGTAGCGAAGGTGTAGTCGGCGCTGCCGATGAAACGGGCGAATGCTCCAGAACCTTTGATGGCCCTACAACAGTGGTAGACGAGAACCTTGTCCCGCATGCATACCTGGGCGACGGCGATCCGCTGGTCCCTGTCAAGAGACGCATGGATGGGCACAAGGTCTAGTTCTGCGACCTTGTGCTTTCTCCTCCTGTAGGTACTGCTTGAACTCGGTGAGGCAGAGCTTCACCGAGTCCGGATCATTGGTGTACATCACATTCAACTTGGTGCTGCCATGGGTCTGAACGGTGAATTCAAAGGTGAACTCCTTGCTGAAGTCCATATCTAGCAGGCTCACCCCTCGGATCGCCATTGGAGTCTCTTCAAGTGAACGTGTGGGTAGGCGGCGGCAGCAGTTCGTTTTTTAGCTCTTGGGGAACTGAATTCACAAGTAAACTGAGTGTGTACAGGCGACAACAGTTACTACCCCTCCCTCGCCCGCTGCATGCCGGGCAGAACATGCACCCTCGGCACATTCAAACGCCTCCATTAAGAAACCTATTCCGGCCACACGTCGGTTCACAAGCGGGTCTGTATTGGTACTGTAATAACAAGTGTTAGTGGTCACTTTACTTAAATTTAATTAGCTTTAATTAAAATTTATTCTTAAAAGAAGCAATGCATTGGCTCATTCTATCAGTGCCACAGGATCAACATGCACAACAATTAGAATTATTATTCTCAGGACGCACACGATCATAACATTTGCCGCACTTTCACACAGACAATACTACCATGTTTGAACAGTTTGTTATGGTTGCTGTCCTCTGCATCATCATGCCATGTTTCCCAGCTTGCAAGATTCAGAACCAACAAATAAGATTCAAATAATAAGTACAACAAAGATGCCTACACATCTCTTTGATTCCCAGCTTGCAAGATTCAGAACCAACAAATAAGATTCAAATAATAAGTACAACAAAGATGCCTACACATCTCATTGATTCCCAGCTTGCAAGATTCAGAACAAAGCCATTAGAGCCTTTTGATAAAGTGAATATCGGGATTAAATCCATCTTGGCTAGCCGTGTCATACAACCCAAGAACTTGGCGAATGCTCTTGACCATCACAACATCTGTAGTTGAGTATTCCTGTTTGCACAGATAAGAAAGAGCATGATTACTATAACAGTGGCACTAGTTGAAGCAAACTTTATTTCCAAAACGAGAAAAGACTGCAATAGAATAGCTTTATTTAAAAAATACAATGTTAGCACAGTATGACAAAGCACAATCATGTTGATAAAGGACAGTACTGACCGGTGTGAGATGACTTTGGGAGATCAAGTTATTCTTCATGTCCCAATATCTTGCCATGAAAGCGATTCATTGAAATTCATTAACACCTCAGTGTGGCAGTAGAAGGAGGAGCGTCGACTCATTTCAATCACTTTTTTTGTGCAGTTCAACTAAAATTATGGCGCCCGCCAGTTAGAGAGGAGGAGCGTCGACTCATTTCAATCACTTTTTTTCTGCAAATTATCTACATTGGAAATGAAATGGTAGCTAAGACAGTAGTTCTATTTTAAATGTATTATTACTTCATTTTATCAGTAGCAGTAGCAATGCCAAAACAGTAGCACAAGATCACTAACTGGATGCAGAGTCAAAATCAACCAAAAAGGAGCATACCCGGTCATGGGAACCATAACTGAGAGAGGGGCGCCTACGCCGCCACGGCTCAATGAGGTCAACCTGCAGATCCATGATTCAATTCATGCGACTTTTTCTGCAGTTCACCTGAAATGAAGCAAAGATTGTATCATTCAGCTAGCAAGAAGTAGTTGCTCTCATGAGCTGGCAGGTTCTTCTTTAGTAGTTGCACTAAAAGTGAGCAACATTAAGGTTAGCTGTCCTGCTCATGTAAGGTGCAACTATAATTTGCTTATCCTTTTGTGCAGTTCCACTAAAATAAAGTGCCATTGTGGTGACAGTGACGGCTCATCTTGCAAAGGCTAATAAAATGTTGCACGAGATTACCAGCAGAGTTTGACGGAGATTTTGGAAACTCCAATCACCATTTTGTGGAGTTCCACCAAAATTGAGAGACGTTGCCCACGTGACATTTTAGTTGAACTGCACAAGACACTCATTCCAAAAAAAGTGTTTTGTGCAATTCACCAAAAGGTCAAAATAGCAACGAGGTGAAATGGATATCCCTATCTGCACAAAAAGATAGAAAGAAAACAGTTGCTGGTCAATAACAAGATACGAAACATACACGAAATGAAAAGAAGCATCTTGATTATGTTCATGGCAATCACGCAAGGATAGTAGAAATTTTAAAATGGCAGCATTGCTTCATGTTACTGGAAGCATTACGATCAACAATGACATTCGTCAAATAAGGGATTACTTTAATGGTGGCATTGCTTGTTTACTAGATACAGTAGATCAACAACAGCTAAAGAGTTGGTTTAAGGGCATGGGACAGTGGGGACACCGGGACACTCAGCAGCGTAAAGAAGCAACTTACTTATCATACTGGGGAAAATAGCAGGAGTACCATTTGTAACACAGTTTAATTGCATCATATCACTAGAGGCATTAGATTAACAATAACACTGGTTAGACATGTCCTTAAGGTAACAGTGTGATCGCTTCATTTTACATGCGCCCTTACATTAACAACAGCAAAAAGTTGGTATAAGGACATGCGACAGTGGACGCATCAGCACAATGTACCTACAAGGAGGCATAAAGTGGTGATGCCGACTTTGTTCATACTCTGTGAGGGCAGCAAATCTAATTCTGGAGACCTTTTAATATATGAGGGTAGCAAATCTAATCCTGGACATACTCTGTTGACTTGTCCACCAGCCGCCACTTTCTATCCTTTTTTCAACCAATAATAGATTTTTTCCTTATCCAGTTTGTACTGCCTTTTCCCTTTATTTCCCTTTTCAACCAAGAGATCGGTTGGGTATCCAGTCTCTACTACTTTCCCCCTGTTATTTCCTCTTTGAATCAAGTCCTAGATTCATGCTACGACTTTCCCCCCTTTCTTCGTTGTTTGAACAAAGTCCTAGATTTGACTGCATGAAGTAGCTTTACCTCCAATAATACTAAAATTTTAGGTGGCTTTAGAAGAGCTGATGGAAGTAGAAAAAGATCCACATGTAGACACATGGGGAGCTGGGGCAGTAGAGCAAGGCCGCTTTCGAAGGAACTTATACCTGAGGGTCGGCGGGATGTCAGTGGCGGCAGGTCGGATCTGCGCACAATACGGCGGGGAGGAAGAAGGGTTGGAGGACCTCCCGAGCCGGCGCTGTGTCGGAGAGAACGACACGGGCAGAGGATCGGGACCCGCCGACAGCTGTGGGTTTCCTCCCTTGCCGCCGATGATCACGTGAACGATGCACCTAGTCCTCTACACACACCGGCCGAAGGGATCCGGCCAGATCTGTGACCAGCGATGAGCAGAGAGAAAATGTCGCTACTGCTGTCTTGTTTAGATCTGGAGAGGATGAGAGAATGAAGAGAGCAACCCTAGTAAAGCAAGCGCTCAGGCCCCTGCCTATATATATATAGTGGAGTGATTATCTTTTTCTCTCCACAACAAGCGTTTCAATTTGTGTACGTGGCATTAAATAAAAGAAACTCTCTATTTAACATGACTAACTATGCGACTCCTACTTACTAGTAGTAGTATTGTTCACTTGTGCTCCCCGGCCCTCCATTCATTGAACAACCCCACGGGTGAATAAACATACAGTACAAGTATTTATATAGAACGAACAAGCTCGAACTATTTTGGCTTTGAGATATCGATGGTACAGTTTGACCACATTGCATCAATGGACTCAGTACTTTGAAGTAACCTATACGTATAAACACATGCACGGTTTACATTCTGAATCGCTAGCTAGAGCTTGAACTGTATTTGTTTACATGTACTACCTTTTTCTTTTGGTTTTCTGCTCCATGGCGCAATTTATTGATACAAAATTATACTATGAGTAGTTAAAAGTTGAGGGCGGGGCTTTTCCCGGGCAGTACGCGCGGCAGTTTTTGCGTAGGCGGTTTGACAGAGAGGCTAGGAGGGTGAGGGAGTAGCGGATTCAACTTACTGCTGGAAAGGTAGGGCTGTGCGATTTAACGGTGCGTTACTACTGGAAAGACGGGGTCTTGTGATATGACTACTCACTATAGTCATTAATTACTGGCGCTACGACCGGGGTGATGTCCCCTCTTCCGTTCCCCACTCTAATCTGGTGCATGACACGTCGACCCGGATGCTGGCTCTCCCACATGTCAGCAAAGTACGTAAGAAGGAGCAAAGAATCATGCGGTATATATAGTGTATATACTAGTACTACTACTCACGTCGGAGGAGTGCGAACCACGGCAGCCCAGTGAACCAGCAGGCGATAGGCCATAGAAAACAATGTGGTGATATGGCCATAAAAACAATGTGCTACAGTCCAGTCTCTAGCATGTACAGTACTCCTCCTCTTCCGCCTCCTCTCGGTTCATCGCTATCATACTTTCCCCATTCCTGTGTTTTCAGTATCCTGCGAATCAAAGAGGCCCTTAGACTGGTTTAGGTCCGGTACCTTTTTATAAATGTGTTATGTCCAAAATTTAATGAACGTGCTCCGGTTTCTAAGAAAATAATCCGGTTTGCATGTAGTAATTTATTTCTTTATTTATTCTTCTGCGGGGGGTTTGCATGTAATTTGTGAGGTCTGAAATGTAAAGTACGCCGGCATGGTTGCATATGCTCCAAGTCGTGCATGCACTACGACCTAGATGCTCTATGTCCCACATGTCGGCGAAAGGGAGCACGTGGAAATAGCCTAGGAGTACATATAGGAGGATAAATGCGTGAAAAAATTATATACTATGAAGCGTAGCTGTGGTTCGAAAAAGAGACCTAAAGTGATGACAGGTATAGGTCGCACGCACCCAACTAGTGGTACTAGACGTACGACTACTTTTTCCCTAAAAAAAAAGATGTACGAGTACTCAGTACTCCTATTCTATCAACACGAGTCCCATCTGACAACAGCGTCCGTGCTACAGCTAGCTCTTCTCCCTCATTTCTCTCTTCTAATTCTAACTCAGCCGACGCGTGGTGGGAGGGGTGGGGATTTGCCGATAGTCGGTTTGCTCAACTGCGGCCCCACCTGACAGTGAAAATGCTAAGACAACAAGCGTTCCCTAGCTTGAGCGGCGTGCCAGACAGACCGTGTGGGGGTGCGACGCGAACGACACAGGCATGCTGTACTTGTTCCACTTTCTCGTTTTGAACTCGTGACATGTAGTAACACTCAGTTTTGAATATATAAGTTTGGTTGTCGCGCCAATATATACAGTACTCCCTCCATGTAGGTTGGGTCGCTGAAGTCAAAATTAGACACAAAACACTATGGTGATGGACCAGTCTACCTCCGTCCTGGATTATTGCTCTCCATCGTAATCTGTGCCAAATTTTGACCATAAATTTGACTAACAAAAGGTTCATGCATGTCCCAAAACTATATCATTGAAAACTATGTTCAAATACAAATCAAACGATATAATTTTTATTGACATGCACTAACATTTTGTCAATTAAATCTTTGGTCAAAATTTAGCACAAATTACAAAAGGGACTAATAAACCAGGACCTAGGTACTACACCAGGACGAAGACAGTGATACTACATGTAATTAACGCCAAATAAGAGCAAGGGATCACACATGTCATCTATGACTGGAATAAAAATGCCATACACTAATAAAACATTAAGGCCACGAGGCGATGCAGTGCTGGTTACAGGAGGCAAGAAGAAAGATGCATCCATCGACGACGTCGACCTCCTCGACTCAGGGCGCCGGCCCACCGAACGGCGGCTAAGTAGCAGCTGCTTTCGTGGCCAGGTCGACGTGCTTTTGAACAATGGCGTCCAAAGATTCCAGCTGCTGGAAGAAGGCCAACGTCTTTCTGTCCTCGCTTGCCTTGTAGTGGCCTAAGTAGATGATTTCCTCGTAGACGTGGATGTGCAGGTCGACGGTTTCTTCCATGGCGAGTCGCTGCGCGGCGAGCGCGGCCTCGAGGTGCACATTCTTCGTCGCGACCTCCGGCAGCTGCAGGGCCACCAGGGCTTGAAAGAGTTCATCACCATGGAGGCCGATGAGGGTGGCAAGCAATGAGGAGCCTCGGTGCGTGGGCTGGAGCAGTACGGCAAGGTCGTCCGCGTGCTTCTTGACGGCGGTGAACTTGCGGATGGAGCGGACCATCATGTCGTCCATGCGAGAGGCGAAGCTGGCGTCGGTGAGGGTTATGATGCTGGCGGTCACCAGCACCATCTGGAAACGCTGCGCGGTGCGGGGCCGCAGGCCGGCATCTTGGATGATCTGGCACAGCCGACTTCCGCTCGCGTCAATCGCCTCCATAGGTGCTTGTGGCTTCTGGTCACTTGGTCATGGATTGCAATGAGCAGTGTTGCGCAGAGACTAGGAGTAGATGGATTGGAATGGTGGGGTGCCTTTATATGAGAGTCCAAACTATGTTGCATTCACATCATGCTAGCTCCATTCTGCTTCTCCAATTAATTCCCTCTGCATGCTAATTGAGGATGCATCATTGACCGTTCAATGTCTCGGGAACCGCTACCCTCTCCCTCCTTGGCATTCAAGCCGTATCAATGTAAATGCGGGTCAAGAAGAGACTAGTCATTTACTACATTGTGCACCACGACCGTGTGGGGGTGCGATGCGAATGGCACAGGCATGCTGTACTTGTTCCACTTTCTCGTTTTGAACTCGTGACTTGTAGTAACGCTCAGTTTTGAATATATAAGTTTGGTTTTTGTGCCAATATATACAGTACTCCCTCCATGTAGGTTGGGTCGCTGAAGTCAAAATTAGACAAAAAACATGATGGTGACGGACTAGTCTACCTTCGTCCTGGTTTATTGCTTCCCGTCGTAATCTGTGCCAAATTTTGACCATAAATTTGACTAACAAAAGGTTCATGCATGTCACCAAAATTATATCATTGAAAACTATGTTCAAATACAAATCAAATGATATAATTTTTGTTGACATGCACTAACATTTTGTCAGTTAAATCTTTGGTCAAAATTTAGCACAAATTAGAAAAGGGACTAATAAACCAGGACCAAGGTAGTACACCAGGACGAAGACAGTGATACTACATATAATTAATGCCAAATAAGAGCAAGGGATCACACATGTCATTTACGACTGGAATAAAAATGCCATACACTAATAAAACATTAAGGCCACGAGGCGATGCAGTGCTGGTTACAGGAGGCAAGAAGAAAGATGCATCCATCGATGACATCGACCTCCTCGACTCAGGGCACCGGCCCACCGAACGGCGGCTAAGTAGCGGCGGCTTTCGTGGCCAGGTCGACGTGCTTTTGAACAATGGCGTCCAAAGATTCCAGCCGCTGGAAGAAGGCCAACGTCTTTCTGTCCTCGTTGGCCTTGTAGTCGCCCAAGTAGACAATTTCCTCGTAGACGTGGATGTGCAGGTCAACGGTTTCTTGCATGGCGAGGCGCTGCACGGTGAGCGCGGCCTCGAGGTGCACATTCTTCGTCGTGATCTCCGGCAGCTGCAGGGCCACCAGTGCTTCAAAGAGTTTGTCACCTTGGAGGCCGATGAGGGTGGCAGGCAACAAGGAGCCTGTGCGCGCGGGCTGGAGCAGTACGGCAAGGTCGTCTGCACGCTTCTTGACGGCGGTGAACTTGCGGATGGAGTCAACCATCATCTGGTACATGCAAGAGGCGAAGCAGGCGTCGACGAGGGCTATGACACCGGCGGTCGCCAGCACCGTCTGTAAATGCTGCACGATGCGGGGCCGCAGGCTGGCATCTTGGATGATCCGGCATAGCCGACTGCCGCTCGCGTCCATCGACGCCATGGGTGCTTGTGGCTTCTGGTCACTTGGTCTTGGTCTTTGATTGGAGTGGGCAGTGTTGCGCAGAGACTAGGAGTAGATGGATTGGAGTGGTGGGGCGCCTTTATATGAGAGTCCAAACTGCGTTGCATTCACATAGTGCTGGCTCCATTCTGCTTCTCCAATTACTTACCTCTGCATGCTAATTGAATGCGGAGGCTTCATTGACCGTTCAACGTTTCGGGAACCGCTACCCTCTGCCTCGTTGGCATTCAAGCCGTATCAACGTAAATGCCTGTCAAAGAGACTAGTCAGTAGTACTATACTCAATATTGTGCACCGCGACCAAGGCGGAGAGGAAAACCAAGAGAACTACGTATTTATTTACGGTGTAGATTCACTCATTTTGCTCCGTATGTACTCATTTACGGTGTAGTCACTTGTTGAAATCTCTAGAAAGACAAATATTTAGGAACGGAGGAAGTAGTCCCTCCTTTCCGGTTTACAGGGCTATACTATTAAGAGCAAGTACAATAGTGGGCTTATAGCCTGCTTACATGGCAATTTTGTCTATGTGGAGGAGAGAGACATAAAAAAGAATTGCCACGAAACTGCTGCACCACGCCCCACCCCTACACAAAGACTGCCACGCGAGCGTTCGCAACTGCCACGTTCGGGTTGCGCTTGGCCCTTCGCCTCTTCGAGAAGACGAACAATGATGTTACTACTTCTACAGTATCGAATCAACTGCTGCATGTCCGTCCACCGCGTGCGGGAGGGATAGCTTGTTGTAGTAAGCAAAAGCATGTCCTCGTCTGCGAGCCACCGCGCGCATGGGCGAGGGAGAGGGCGTACTAGTAGTAAAGTCAAGCTTCTCCTCGTTGTACGAGTTGACGCGACACATCATAGCACTGGCCCCACATGCTTGCATCTAAACATGGCTAAAAGACCCGCCGTGTACAATATATTTGCTGCAACCTCTAATATTTACCCCACCACAATTTAAAATATATATTCCTGTCTTGACCAGATCAGAGTACAATCACCAGGATGCATGACAGGTAGGGCCAGAAGATTATTTTAATCAAAAAAATGCTTTGAGACGGCCTCATAGCATGGAGCCGACTCCAATGATTTTAAGCTTAGAGCATGGTTAATAATATAGCCAGCCGATGGCTACAAGAAACCGCCATGTCATCTATAGCCATCATCTATATGCACTCATACAATAATGTGGGCTATAAGGTTGGCTATTGCATTAGTACTTTCTTTCATCTTCTCTCTATCTCTTTCTTCACATTTATTGCATTTACCTAGGAATGCGCATATAGCCAGGCTCTTGCATGAGAGCCCACTCCCCTTACTTTTTCACATCTCTCTCCTCCACATAGACAAAAATGCCATGTAAGCGGGCTATAAGCCCACTATTGTACTTGCTCTTAGAGGCACGGTATATGCTATCCTAGACTATGTCACTATACTACCACCCCTACACATGAAACTGCCACACGAGCGTTCGGGTTGCGCTTGGCTCTTCGCCTCTTCGGGAAAACAATGATGGTACTACTACAGTGGAGTACTACTAGTATGCTTCCGGCCATCTGACACCGAATGAACTACTGCATGTCCACCACGTGCGGGAGGGAGAGCGTGTAGCGAAAGCTTCTCCTAGTCCTGCGAGCCACCACGCTCATGGGCGAGGGAGAGGGCGTTGTAATCAAACTTCTCCTTGTTGTACGAGTTGACGTGACACATCAAAGGAGTGCACTCGATATATTTCAATAATTTGCGTTTACCGATGCATTAATTACAACGCATGCATGCATGCCATGACTTTCCTTTTGATACTTGCATGTGTTGATTTAATGCACCTTGAAGTAGTATGAATATGTGATGGTAAAACTTTCTAATGCCCTGTCCCTAAAGCGAGAGATGGTTGTGCACGAGGAGGGCGAGATCAGTCCAACGGAACAGGCCTCCACGATGGAGCTCTCTATGGTCTCTATGGACCTCACCTTGCTCCACTGCCCCTTGTGCCTCCGCCCCTTGAAGCCTCCAGTGTATGAGGTTCGAATACACCTCGTCTGTTCGGCTGATCGGGCAAGGTGCAGGTTTCTTGATTGATGTGCTGTTCGATTGATTTGTGCAGTGCAAGGGAGGGCACCTGGCCTACGCGGACTGCCGCGGCGAGCGCCCCGGGAACCAGCGGCAGTGCCAGAAGTGCGAGCGCGGCGGCGGCTTCGATGTGCGGAATACGGCGATGGACGCCATCCTCTCCTCGGTGAGGGTGGAGTGCCAGCGCGAAGGCTGTGGGCTCTACGTCACTTACCACAAGCTCGCCGATCACCAGAGCATGTGTCCACTCGCGCCCTGCAAATGCCCTGTGCCCGTCTACGGCTATGAAGGCCCGCCGCCGGTGCTCCCCCACGACATCAGCACCGTGCATCCCATGCCCGTGCACAGGATCCAGTACGGCAAGGTGCTCCAGCTGCAAGTGCCAGTGTCGGAGCCGCCGCTCTTGCTGTTCGCGGAGGAGGACGACCGCGCGTTTTTCTTGGTCGGTGGCGTGCTCGACATCGGCGCGCCTATCGCCGTGTCGGTCATCTACATCAGAGCGGGGGCCTCCCTACCGCCGCACTACGCGGCCAAGCTATGGGCGAACGGCCCGCCGGGGGAGCCCAAAGGCAGGACCAACACCGTCAAGGTGGAAATCAAGGTGACAAGCAGCAAGGATCCCGGCGACGTCGCCGTGCAGGAGCTGACATTCTTCATAGTTCCGCCCAAGTTGCTGGCCGGGGCTGGGTTGTCGAGGACGGTGTCCCTCCACATTCAGATTGACAAGCTCACCTCCTAAATAATTCTACAGTGCCTTCTGTTTATCTTAGTAATATGCTAATATAGGGGTTAGCTCAGTCTACTTTAGCTTAAGAGATGGTGGGTTTTGGTGGCGATGCAGCAATTACTTCAACACCAGATCAGCAGTTAAAGTAATTTCCAACAGTCGAACGGATATTTTGTGTCTGTTGGATATAAAGATCCTTTGGGTAAGAAGTATAAGAAGCTTATATGCTTGTTTGTTGAGGAAGTGTTGCATACTTCTGCGAGTTGACGCGACACATTAAAGTAGTACTACTACTAGTAGTACTCACCCGACTGCGCACCAGGCAGACGAAGCTCGTGTCGTGTTGGTGCCGTGTGCGGCCTGCACATTAACCAAAACCTCGCGCCTCCAGCTTAGCCTCCACGTTTTAAACTTCTCAATCTCAAGGCCAAGGAGCAACGGGAACCTATGATAGAGCCAATTGGATGGTTGAGAACACTACAATTCGTAGCTACAGATGCGTGTGTGAGAGAGGATGAGTGCGTGCGTGCACCTCTTATCTTCGTGTATAACGTACTGAACTCAGAGTACAAGTGTATGTGGGTGGCATCGACCTAGGGAGCTAGAGATGGTGCGTGCGAGAAGTCCCAAGAGACTAGGTGTGTCCGTGGGAAAGAGGGAGAGAGATGATATGTGTCGATATAATGGGTGTGAAAAAAAGACTAGTCTATAGCTTGCCACGAGGCTATTCCTGTCGAACACCCCAATAACCATAAGGTATGTATCCGACGGTGCCAGTTATTGCACGTACATAGCAGTAGAAAAAGAAGTACCATGGCATATTACAAAACTGCTACACCACGGCCGAGAACGCGTGCCCACGTTACGCCATCCGGGAATAGTGTCGCACTTCGAAACTAGAACCATCAATAAATTTTGAGCTTGCGTCTCGTCACATTCCAAATTACTACCACGCTATATTTAATTGCAAACATGTTCACACTGATCAAAACCTAAACGGTTTCCCACTTAGGAGCGTATTAGTACTCGGTTATAAATACTACTATGCCAAGATGACTGCACATTCCTCCTCAACTCCTCATCCACAAAAACAAACAAGTCATTCATCATCGTTTCCTTGCGTCTGCCATGGCCAGCGTGAGTTCTGGGTCGAGAGATTACCACCAGGGAGAGGCGAGCATGGAAGCGGAAGCACGAGAGATGTCCCGCCTCGCCGTGAAAGCAGCCGACATGTCCCGCCGCGCAGCCGTAGCAGCACAGAGGTCCCGCCGTGCCGCCGAAGCAGCACGGAGGTCCCACCGCGCCGTCAATGTAGCAGACTGGTCCTGCCGCACCGCGGAAGCAGCAGAGATGTCCCGCCGCGCCGCATATGCAGCAGAGATGTCCTCCCGTGCCGCGGCGGCCTGGGAAAATGTCTCGCGGGCAGGCGAGGACTCTTACAGGCGCATGCATGCGATCGTCCATAGCCAGATGGATCAGATCTCCGGCTGGGCGAGGTTGCAGGATGACATGAAAGCCTCGTTTGAACAGGTTATCAGCATCATCCGGCAACTAGGGGAGGGCAATGCGAAGCTCCGGGCCGAGCGCGACCTGCTGAGGGCGAAGATCGCCGGAAGGGCGAAGCAGGTGGAGGAGACCGCTGCCTTGTTGAAGAGGACGGGCGTCATCATCAAGAAACTTATGGACGAGAATGCCATGCTCCGCATTGAGCGCGAAAGGCTGGTGGAGGAATCTGTGGATGCTGCCAAGCAGCATATTAAGGATATGAAACTGATGAAAGAGATCATCGCGGCTCGCCCCGAGAACTAGTCTCCGCAACCTGCAGCGCATCAAGAAAGTAGAGATCAGCGAGCCAGATCGTTGTATGCGTCTTCCTTCTTCTTTTGCCCTTGTGTATTTCGGGCGTAGCCGCATGTGGATTTTTTAATTATCTTCCTAAATATGTAAGACAATTATTATCCACTGTCGTCGTCCTTAGGCTGGTCTTAATGGGAGTATCATAGGTAGTATCATGCATGCCAACTAGGCAAATTTGATGAGGTGGCATAGAATTAAATGAAGAAAGAGTGGGGTGAGTATCATATCATGATACCGTATCATATTAAATGTTGTGCTAACATGTGTCATGCATGGCAATAAATGAAGTTATCTATGATACTAACACATGATACTATGCACTATGGGTGTAGTATCATACACTAGTATCATATACATGATACTAGTACTATGATACTCACCATTACGACCAGCCTTATATATTCATCAGTCTTGCTATAAGTTGCAGTAGATGCTATATAGGTCCGTCGGATCTTACATCAAGATCCGTGCAAAATTTTCTTTTCAGATTTTCTTTTTTCTCTCTTAAATCTCAGTCGAGTGAGACATAGCCACGCCATTAAACAGGGGCTCGGGCGCCATTAATGGAGACCTTGGGAGAGAGGTGGGCAGCAGATGGAGGTTAAAGGGCTCTCCTCCCGATAAGCACGTGCAGGGGTCTGATCGCACGCCTCCCATACTCAAATAGCTACCCCGCACGGCGCCTCCTAGCCAATAAAAAAAGGGGACATGTGGCGGCACGTAAATGGTAAGTAGAACGCCCACGGTTTCAATAATACTTGTGTTTCGATTGTAACATGACAACACTTGTTCAAAATGACTTTGTTGATTATTAATGTGTGTGCCTTTGCAAATCGGACAGCAAAATTACCACAGCATGTTGGTGCCATGTCATGACACCAAGCCAAGTTTCATGATTTTCATGCGTGTTTTGGATTTACAGGAATTAAAAAACCAAGTTTCTCAATGTTTCCGGCCGAGCCACGATGCCCAGATGTTTGAATTTCATTCCCATTTCTTGCATGGGACCTAGAAATTTACCCGAGGACACACATGTGATTTTTCAACCAACTTTGGTGCACTGGAGCATGTGCTTGTAGTTCAAATTTGAATTATGCACATTAAATGACTAGAAACTCAATTAATGTATAAAAAAGGCCAAAAAAACCCGGAATAATTCCAAAATTTAACACGACACTCATATAGTTCTATGTTGCCTCCGTAAAGAAAATCAAGGGCGGGGGGGCAGCATATATCGTTTCGCACACAAAGGTGACACGTTCCCTCTCAGAACCACGAGCCTTCTTGAGAGAAGCTCCGGTTTGCAAGAAGCTTATACCAAAACTTGTTCCAATTCGGCCAAAAAAATTACCACAACATGTTAGTACCATGACATGACACCATGCCAAGTTTCATGATGTTCAGGCGTGTTTTGGATTTACAAGAATTTTAAAACCAAGTTTCTCAATGTTCTCGGCTGAGCCACGACGCCCAGATATTTGAATTTCATTCCCATTTCTCGCATGGGACCTAGAAATTCACCCGAGGACAAACATGTTATTTTTCAACCAACGTTGGTGCACTGGAGCATGTGCTTGTAGTTCAAATTTGAATTATGCACATTAAATGACCAGAAACTCAATTAATGTATAAAAAAGGCCAAACGAACCAGGAATAATTCCAAAATTTAACACGACACTCATATAGTTCTGTGTTGCCTCTGTAAAGAAAATCAAGGGGGGCAGCGTATATCGTTTCGCACACAAAGGTGACACGTTCCCTCTCAGAACCATGAGCCTTCTTGAGAGAAGCTCCGGTTTGCAACAAGCTTATACCAAAACTTGTTCCAATTCGGCCAAAAAATTTACCATGGCATGTTAGTGCCATGACACCATGCCAAGTTTCATGATTTCCAGGCGAGTTTTGGATTTACAGGAATTTAAAAACCAAGTTTCTCAATGTTCTCGGCCGAGTCACGACGCCCAGATGTTTGAAATTCATTCTCATTTCTTGCATGGGACCTAGAAATTCACCCAAGGACACACATGTGATTTTTCAACCAACTTTGGTGCACCGGAGCATGTGCTTGCAGTTCAAATTTGAATTATGCACATTAAATGTCCAGAAACTCAATTAATGTATAAAAAAGGCCAAACGAACCCGGAATAATTCCAAAATTTGACAGGGCACTCATATAGTTCTATGTTGCCTCTATAAAGAAAATCAGGGAGGAGGCAGTGTATATCGTTTCGCACACAAAGGTGACACGTTCCCTCTCGGAACCACGAGGCTTGTTGAGAGAATCTCCGATTTGCAAGAAGCTTATACCAAAACTTGTCCCAATTCGGCCAAAAATTATACATATGAAAACAGGGTTTAGATTATCCCGAACATCTCGCTACCGAGACCAATGTACTGTGATTTGAATTCAACATAAAATGGATACAAATATTTGAATTGGAGATCATATGGTACATGTAGTTCATAGTGAAATATGATTACTACTATATGCATGTTTTCTGATATCAAGATAATATTTAAATGATGGTATAACTTGACAACAGTCGTATTCAAATAAGGAAAATTGATTCAAATTTAGTCCATATGGTAGACGACAATATATATGTTCATAGGGTGGAGTAAAATGTTCATATAAGATGGAAGATCAAAATGTAGGACTACATCCATTATAAACCGCAAGATCACCTAACGATATATTCGAATTCAACATAACATGGATTCAAAAATTGAAATTCAAGATCCTGGCATTTGTAATCATATAAAAAGGGACATGACTCTTTCTTGTGGTGGGAATTGATTTGTTTTTTGTTGTTGTTAAGGGAAGTGCGAATTGATTTGGTACTGTACAGGCTAATCTTGTTCTCCTAATTTTTTTTACATTTTTCTTGTAGTTTTTTCAATGGCATTTATAGCAATATAGTAAAAGGGGACATGACTCTCTTGTGTCTTGTATGAATTGTTTTTTTTGTACACGTTAAGTTTGTTCTGCCGAACATGGAATCCGTGCCTTGTTATCCCAAAATTTTCAAGCTCGAGTATCTTTTGTCTCTTCTGCTGTGAAACTCCCGCCTCTTTAACCCACGCCACGCCTTGTTATCCCAAAATTTTGACGCGCGTGAAAACTCCCTCCTCATCCAAAATCGGACCCGCAGCCCAGACACGTGAAATCCCCCTTCTACCCCTCAGCCGGAAATGCCGCCTCGACGTCGCGTGGTCAAAACCGGTGGGGGTACGTTCGTAACTTACCCTACATTTCAGACAAGCGCGTCCCTAAGCCATGGCTCCCTCCTACCTTCCCCTTCGTCCCCCCATTCGTATACCGAGGCCGCCAAAACCCACGAAACCCCACGCTCCTCCGTCGGCCTCCCAACCGCCGCCCAGCCGGAGTCTCTTCCCCGACGACATCGTCCACAGCAACAGCTCATGATCCCTCATCCACTGCACCGGATGAGGATCCGTTGTCGATCTCGTCGTCCCGCCAGATCAGCCGCCCCGTCCTCCACCTCCAAGGAGTTGCCCCGACGTTCGCCTCGTCTATCGCGCCACCTCCATCCCCACAGCGCCGTCTTGACCTGCCCCACCGGAACTGCAGCACCCTCACCAATTCCTCTGATGAAGCCGAGGCCTACTCGACGCCACCAAGGAGGTTCTGCACTCACCGCTGCATTTTATCTTTTATTCGATCTCACGGGGCTGCCGGTGCTCGATACCGAGTAGCCATGGCGGGTCTCCATCGACGGCGCCGTCGCCGGCCACTTCCTCCATGGCGTCTTTCCCCCATGTCATTGCTTCCTCGACGGTGACTTCCACACCAGCACTAGCTGCTGCTGCTCCGGCTCTCGCTCACGTTGTGGCTCTGTTCTTGCTGTCGGTCGCGCTGCTACACTGCTCTTGCTTTCGTTCGTGCTACTGCTCTGCTCTGCTATTGCTGTCGGTCGCGCTGCTGCTTCGCTCCTGCTCTCGTTCATGCTGCTGCCCTGCTCTGCTCTTAATCTCGCTCTTGTTGCTGCTGCACGACCTGCGGCAGCTACAGGAGTTGCTACTTTAGCACTCGCTTGTGGTGCTGCTGCACGAGTTGCTCTCTGCTAGTGCGTTCCCTGCTCGAGCGGCTGCTGATTTAGATCACTGCTTCTCTGCTACTAGTGCTCGAACACCCTAAACTTCTATTGCAATGCTCTACTACTAGTTCAATCAGTTTCGACAGTAAAATTCAGTTTCGACTGTAAAGTTCAGTTTCTTCAGTTAAGTTTAGAGTGAACAGTATTTACAGCATCTGTCAGAGCGGCCATGGCGCGGTTGATGCATTTTACATCTAGCACTTTTTGGTGATGTATTTTACATCATCTATTGCAGATGCTATTAGAGTCCCACTTCGAATTAACATTGTTTGTCTTGTCCTGCTTCAGCCTCGCCATCGTACACCTCACCGGAGCTGCTCCAATGACGGAACCGTCCATCACAGCAGAGCAGTACCCTCGTCGCCGTCTCTAGAGGTGTCAAAGAAAAAACATAGGTATTTTAATATCCACTTGGACGTCCTTTTCAAATTAATATGCATGAAGAACAGGACTAATTGCATTACTGGCATAATAAGATTCTTATTTTTTCATTTTCATGTGGTTTGACTTTAATTTGACCATGTTTCTCCATTCCCGTGTTCTTCCAATTCATGTGAACCAAACACCCAGGTTGACATAAATCCTATGTTTGCAAATGCTCTGTTTTGTACGTGCATTCCTATCCTATTCCTGTGTTTTTCCTGTCCCTGCGTTTATAGAATCCTCCAATTCTAAGGAGCCCTTACAGATTTACTTCATTTTCAGATAGGTGTCAAAGAAAACTCTGTGTGTTATGTCCTGCTCCTGCCGTGCCGTCATCCACGCCACCTGAGGTGCACCATCGACGGAAGCATTCACTGCAGCAGAGATTCCCCATGCAGACTTTCTTTCACTGCCTCAGATCATCTTCCCCGTTGCCGGCAGCCACGCCAACTACATTACCATCGTCGACTGAGCATATGAACCTGAGGACTACACAGTTCCGGAAGAGAGGTCGCACTCTTTCGTGTTTGTTACGTTATACATCGGTTATTATTACCTGCTACTTTATCGTCCTGTTCACCTCTTAGACTCCGAGTCACGCCCAAACTAATGTTCAAAGTTGAGTTTTAAAATGCCTGTGGGGCACATATCGAGGCAGCAACGAATAGTATCTGTCTACTATCTGGTTCATCTGGGGTCTTCTATGTGGTTCATGTTGGGTGGGCAACAAAGAGTAGATGATCCATCGTCTATCTTTTTAAACTGAAGCTATAATCTACCTACTATCATTAGTTTTGGATCTATCCACTCGTTTGCTACCATCAGTCTTGATTTCTGCATGCACCCCTTAGGCCTTACATAATCTAACTATGTTTTTTAATTATGCATGTCAGTTATTGTACACAATCGTACTGAACATGTAGAGAAAAAGAGAAGACTGTTGCATGGGAATATAATGTCAGGCAGACGCCGCTCCATGGTGGGCGAAGTGCCCCCCCTCCCGCCATTCCAGATTGTATTCTAGAGGAAGATAACTGTTCAGAGGGAGCCGACCACTCCTATTTACCCCCTGAGGTGTTTGCTCTAACCTGGCATGCTGATGTTGGTCATATCATGCATATGCCGCCTCGCATTGCTTACATTATACATCTTATATGTCATCAGCTTAGTTTAGATTTGCTTTGTGTGAATGCCACCTGTTTGGTTTCTATATCATACTCCCACCATTCCTAAATATTTGTCTTTTTAGAGATTTCAACAAGTGACTACATACGGAGCAAAATGAGTGAATCTACACTCTAAAAGATGTCTATATACATCCGTATGTGGTAGTCCATTTGAAATCTCTAAAAAGACAAATATTTAGGAACAGAGGGAGTATATGGGAATTATGCAATGCCATCTTCTTTAGCCAGACATCATATACGTGAATCATGCAATGCCATCCTGTTTAGCCAGTCATCGTATATGTGAATTGTATCGTGAAATATTTTTTTTCATAATGTATTCCATTTGTCAACAATGTTTATACATTCATCTACTCTTCCTGTGCATCAGCCATTTGAGTCGGTCATGGAAAAATCTGGAGTGAAAACAAGGTCTTCTGAGTAGTCAGTGCTACCTGTCAATGCAGATTTCTTGCTGGTTACAGATAGCTCCTCAGAGGAGGATTCAGAGATAGATGACCAGTCGTATTCCCCCACCCGAGGTGTATGCTCTAACTTGGCAGGGTTATATTGCTCATATCATGCATATGGTTTCTTGCATTGCCATGCCATCTGCTTAGATTAGACATTTGTGTGAATGCCTCCTGTTTGCTTTCTATATCAGATATGTGAATTATGCAATGCCATGTTTTTCAGCCAGTTATCATATATGTGAATTATGCACCGCCATGTAGCCAGGCATCATATATGTGAGTTATCTCATGCCATCCTTTTTTTCATTACGTATTCCATTTGTCGACAATCTGTGTATACTGAACTACTCTTCATGTGTATCAGCCATTTGAGCCGGTTATGGAAAAATCAGGAGTGAAAACATGGTCTTCAGAGCAGGCAATGGTACCTGTTGAAGCATATATCTCAATGGTTACAGGTAGCTCCTCAGAGGAGGATTCAGAGATAGATGACCGGTCCTATATCCCACCTGAGGTGTATGCTCTAACTTGCAATGTTTATATTTCTCATATCATGCATATGGTGTCTTGCATTGCTTAGTTTAGACATCATATGCACAATATTCAATTCCATCTGCTTAGTTTAGAGATCATACATGTGAGTGCCAGCTGCTTAGTATATGAATCAATTATGTCAATTATATCATGCCATCCTGTATACTTAGACAACATGTATGTGAATTATTTCATCCCAACCTATTTTAGAAAGACATCATATAGTTTTGTCATGTCATCCTGTTTAGATACTCATCATA
This sequence comes from Thinopyrum elongatum, assembly GCA_011799875.1. Taxonomy (NCBI): domain Eukaryota; kingdom Viridiplantae; phylum Streptophyta; class Magnoliopsida; order Poales; family Poaceae; genus Thinopyrum; species Thinopyrum elongatum. The sequence goes on along the minus strand of CM022298.1, from coordinate 572,939,684 downwards.
TGTTGAATTATGCCATTATATCCTATTAAGTTATCCATCATATATCTGAAACTGTGTCATGCTATCCTGTTTAGTTAGCCATCATATATGTGAAATTGTGTCATGCTGTCCTGTTTGGTTAGACAACATATATGTGAATTACCACATCTGTCTATCATACAATGTCTGTACGTTCAATTTCTTTTCTTGTTTATCAGCCATTTGAATTGGAGGGGTGATGGCAGTATCTAAGGGAGTAAAAACCCGTTCTTCACAAAAGAAGGTGCTACCCGTCGATGCAGATAGAACCATGGTTGTACTGGCCCACGAACTAGCCCCACCACACATAATCGAGACTCTTCCAGATTGTACACTTACACCGTTGGACAGAGAACCAGCTACACCCCATCTAACCCCAACCCTTGCGGATAGTAACCCACTTCTAGTTGACACAGCACCATGTCCACCACAGAGTACCCCCACACAAGCAGTTTGGAAAGCAACTATAGTGCCCAAAGCACGAAGACCACCACAGCGAACCCAAACTCCACGTTTAAAGCAGAAGAGCAACTGTTCTCAGGTCAGATTCCGTAGCTATGGTCCATACTCCTTTGCTCTTGCATCACTGTATTTACTCATACCAACTACTTTTGAATTTGAAGGATCCAATTGAAACTCCAAAGACGCAACAGGTATGTTTTAAACCTATTTCTTTAACTGGATTGCTGTTCTAACTTCTTGCTCTATGTTGATTTCAGTTTCAGTTGTATAAACAGTTATGTTCTCATGTCATGCACATTACAAGTGTTGCTAGTGCTATGTAGTTTCTCACACTTATATTCTGTCTATGCTGCTGTGTCTTAAAAATATACGATTTCAACTATGTCTCTATCTTGATTTGGCAACATAAACTAGAATGATATGGACAATACAGTGACCATAGTACATAGATATATGTTTGTTTCATGCTGTTATCCTGTCCACCTTACTACTGAACCGGTTTACCAAAATGAGTTTCATATACTACATGCTAAACATGTGATGTGTCTGCTTGTTTCTCCTGTAGAATGCGAACAGAATATTGGAGAAGAGCACCCCATTATGCAATGGTAGAGAAAGTAATGCAGATAAGGTTCAAGATAGTGAGACAACCCTGTTGGTCTCCAAGAAAGGTGATAAAAGCGATCTTGTAGACAGTGAGACAACCCCAGAGTCCTGCGTTGATGTAGTGTTTGAGTTACTGGCCACTACCGCTGGCACAAGCTCTTCGAACTCGCTGCCTGAATCACTTCGGCTTCTTCAGTCTCAGCTACAAGCTGAAAGGCATCAGTCAGCTGTGTTGCGGCAAGAAGCCAAAGGACTGAGGAAGTCCCTGCAGAATTCAGATGCATACTTTCTGGTGCAATAGCAAGCGCTGGACGATTTTAGCGCCAAACAAGAGAAAACTAATAAGCTTGCTAAGCTTCTTGCCAGCATGGTGGGTATCCAGGATATCGTTTCTTGAGCTCTTCTGAAGTGGTTTCAGTTTTGGACTTGTTTTGCTGCCGCGTTTATTTTCACTGGTGGCCAATTTAGACGCCCAGTGTATGTAATATGCTGCTTTGTTCACTATATTTGCACTGGTGGCGAACTTTGATGCCCAGTGGATGTAATATTTGTAATAGCCGTAATAGCCTAGCGTAAATTGCTTGCTTATTTATTTCCTTATTGTCTTGTTTATTTTTTTGCTGGTAGTCGCCGCAGTTATTTTTCCGCGGTAACCTTTTTATTTGGAAGTAGTCCTGCTGCTTGCTGTAGTGGGCCTCCTGAGGTCCGTATGATCCATGGGCCTTCTACGGGCCGTAGATTCAATGGGACTTCTATGGGCCGTATGATCGATTGGCCAAACATGGGCCATACTTTCATGGACAATTAACGGACCGCAATATGGGCCGTAAACGGGCTATAATCGGAATCGTCTGTTTATGGGCCGTTAACAGGCCCATGTGTACAACGGGCTTAATTCGAACGGCATGCATAACGGGTCGTTAATGGGCCATATGTGATGATGCCATGAAAATAGCCCAACGGATTAAAGGGCCACAGACGGGCCAACTTTAACCACGGGCTGAATTTGGCCCACAAGCGGAACAGGCCAGTAACGGACCTTAAGTAATCGAATGCCGGAAATGAGCCCAATAATAAATGGGCCCTTAGAAGGCCGAAAGATAACACGGGCTAAAACGGCCCAATGGAACAATGGGCCGTTAATGGGTATGAAGCTATATACTGTTCATTATGGGCCAGTTTCACCACGGGCCATTTATGGGCCAAGATTTAGAAAGGGCCTCATATGGGCCGAAAGACGTCATGGGCCATACATGGGCCGGAAGTTACAATGGGGTGGAATCATATTGGATGGCCCATATGGCGCTACTGGGCCTAATTCGGATAGGCTATAATGGGCCGTGAGTTAGCGGGTTGTAAATGGGCTATATGCGAAGAGGCCGTTAACAGGCCTTCAGTGGGCCGGGCCGCTACCTTTTGACTAAGTCAAACGGGCTGGCCTTTTGACCTGAATGGGCCACTGTTGGGCCATGCCATGTGTCGACGTATCATAGGTTCATCCCGTCCATTCACTGGATGACATATGTCCCAGCACTGAGCTAACACGTGGATACTCCAGCGAATGAGAATTTTACACGTGGAAAATCCCCACTGGTCAGGGCTGTTAACGGGTTATCGGATCCAAACCGGAACCCGATAGTTAACGGCGACCTGTTACGATGGATGCCACGTGTCGGTTACCCTTGACGAAAGCACTTCTATGACGCGCGATTTATCGTCATGGAAGTGGACACTTCCGTGATGATAATTTTGGTAATGTCATGGAACACTTCTATGACAGCACAGGTATGACTATCTTGATTCTGTCATAAAATCGTCATGGATGTACATGCATGACAGAAAACATGACCTACTGTGACAAACACGTATCATCACGGAAGTGTATTTTTTTTTGTAGTGAGAGCAGTAGCGGCAAGCGTCATAAGAAATAGATGATGATCAGATGATCATTTATCCCACTTAATTATGCATGTAATATATAGTTTACTTTGGTGTGTCGAAATGTCATGTGTGTAGTAGCCACCTATGTAATTATGCATGTAATAGTTTACTTTGGTGTGTGCAATTAGATGTCATGTGTGTAGTAGCCACCTATGTAATTCGATGTTTAATTTGGTTATGCAACCATGTCCTTATGAGTGTGTGTGTCTATATATATATATATGTTTTTGTTGTTCTGTATGCAATCCCATCGCACAACACACACGTCTTATTAGCAGCAAACGTCTGTGTTATTATCGGTCTTTGCACACATTTCTGATTACAGACCTGTTTGCCACGTATCACACACATCTTGTTAAATTGAACTGTTTCTGTTCTCTTGGCTCAACGCAAACAATTCATCCGAGTGGACTGTTTGCCCTCTATCGCACACACCTTGATCTGGCTGACCATTTGTTTTGTTTCGCCAAATCACAAACAGTTCATCCGAGTGAACTGTATGTCGTCAATCGCACACACCTTGATCTGGCTGACCGTTTCTGTTGTGTTGCCTAATCACAAACAGTTAATCCGAGTGAACTATATGTTGTATATCACACACACTTTCATCTGGCTGCCTATTTCTGTTGTTCTGCCTCATCGCAAATAGTTCATTGGAGTGAACCGTATGCCCCTCATCGCACACGTAAGTAAAATCCGAACTGTGTTTGATGTATCTGCCATCGCAAACGTTTTGCATATTTTTTGACGTTTTTTTACATCACCGTTTGTGATTAATGCATCGCACACAGTTTCATCAAAGGGTCTCTGATTGTAGTGTCACGTTAGCAGCGTCCTGCAATAGTGATACTGTCAATTTATCCCATTTTAGATTCATAAATAAAGAGACATGATTTAAATAACATTAACATAATATGGCATTGTTCATAGTTAAGACATAGCAGGATATGACATTGTGCTGGAGTTGGTAGTTTCACCACACCACTGGATTACAGATCAAGAACACAAGCATACATGCAGTGCTAAAGAAGATAACTTGCTATGTTTAGTTTAATTTACATGGTATGAATAAGGAACTAGGTTGTACAACTAAAAACTGAAATTGGGAAGGACAAACTTATGTTTATGAACTTCTTCGTAATAAACTTGGAACATGCAATTTGATGCAAACGAAAAAAATAAACAGCATTTGCAGTCATAGCTATCCAAATATACACAAGAAAGTTTGAAGGCTCGAGGAGGACGAACTTACGTTAGTAGTGAAGACTGGCTCTATAAAGCCCTTGTCCGTGTTGATGTGGGGGGGGGGGGGGGCAATTCAAGAAGTTTACCACAGAGTCTTCTTCATGAGCATTGCCTTTATTCTACATTTTGTTAAGAGTAAATATAGATGTGATAATATAGGAACAAATGGAGATTATTTAACCTAAGATGTAGACTATAAATGTAAGTACAGCATACAGGCAAAGGCACTGATAAGAGCAATGCAGAGCTAAACTTCTTCAATAGCATTGGTTTTATTCAACATTTTGGCAAGAGTAAATATAGATCTGATGTGTAGAAAATGGAGGGCAAGGGAAAATAAGATACAAAGTGATGGTACGTTAACAACTAGCTGACAATATAACTACAGTCATAAAGGACAACAGATACTTACAAGAACAATGCAGAGCTAAACTTCTTCATAAGCATTGGGTTTATTCTACATTAATGTAAGCATTTATATAGATCTGATAATTTGGAGTGAACAGTGGATAAGCAAGCTATAATGCACAATGATGTCACATAATCCACCTGGTATGAATGTAAGTACAACGATATAGGATAACAGGTACTAACAAGAGCAAAGCAGCGAGTAGCATAGTTGCGATATCCTAGGTTTTGTGGTGCTGGTTCTATCGCCAATATAAGTGGGGTGCTATCTGATTTGTCCAGTACCACCAGCTTTTTCAAGGAATTTGCTTGTACTCCTTCAGGTTCTGCAATCACCCTCTTCCTTTTGTAAGTCTGATTCACAAGAACATCATTTGAATGAAAATACATGATATGACAATGGAATAGGTATTGATAGTGGATGGGCACGGCATCTTCACATATATGATGAGTAAACTAAGCAGATGTTGGTGCAACGAAGCAGAAGAAATGCAAGACACCTTATGCAAGATATGTGCAACCAATAAAACCTTGCCAAATTAGAACATGCACCTTATTGGGTGAACAGGATAGGCCATCTGCCTTAGAATCCTTGAGCTCAGAATAGTCATTAGGATCATATTCGAATACGAATCTGTAGGTGGGGAGCATGTGGGTTTCATTGCATCCAGAATGGAACTCAATCCCTTCATGCTAAGTTTGTTACCCATTGAACTGTTCCGCAATATTCTTCGGATGTGCGCATTCTCATATTCATTGTGGTTACGTACAATATCTGAGAAACATGAAAACATAAATAGTAGTGAGATTATCTTTGTAATGCAGAGGATATTCTAATATAATAGGGGCTCACTGTAAACCCTTGTGTGCTATCACTGGATTCTGATGAGAGTGCCCATGTGTGCTGTAATATGGTGCATACATTAATATAATCTGGCACAACTACACAAAAAATAGGCTCCCTGTTGGGAGCTCCAGAAGTAAGGATAGTTGGCAGATGATAGGTTCATAATATACTGTATAGAAAGTTTATTGCCAAACCATGATAATGAGAGCACACAGCCACTAGGCAGATCGTAGTGTAGATAAAAGGGGTACACCCTAACCATCATAAATAAATCGGCAAAGTGGAACTGGCTGGAAAATATGGTATTGTATTTCCGCTACTAATTGAAAGCCTATCGATTACCTACAAGCCAGCTCTATTCACCTGAAGGTGCACTACTGTTACTTTCAGTCTAGTCTATCAAAGACCGCACAACTCCCACCATTTCCTGGATATTATGGCAGACCAACTTGAAGTGCTAAAATCATCTAGCAGAAGCGGCCCAATAGATTTGTCGACTGCAGATGTCCCTACTCCCCTTCCTGACAAGGAGCATACTGTACTTACTAAAGAAGAACAAAAGAGGAACATGTTAAATAATAGAAGAGGAAGCATATTATTGATGTTCCGCTTCTTTCTATACAATGTTGGTTGTCCACCCATGATAAATCACATCGCCCAAAGAAATGCAATTCCATGTTTTCTCTCTATATGTGGCCACATGCATTTGGAAACTAAAGTGGAGCATTAGCTGACCAACTAAATGTGTGTCTGTTAACTAATATCAGTATCATCTCACATTCGTATTTGAAGAAGTAAGCTTTGGACTTATGATTGGTGCGTTGTTTAGCTTCAAGAGTGGACTGCTGCTAGCACGACCCAAAGCACCTACACAGATCATAGTGTAGATATAATGGGCAAAACCCTAAGCATCACGAGTAAAATCAGGAAAGTGGAACTTGCTGGAAAATATGGGCTAGTATTGTCAGTACGGCTAGAAAGGCTTCAGATACCAGCTCTCTTCAACTAAAGGCACAGTACTGTTACTATTAGTCTAACTCTCAAAGGCAACACAGCTCCCAGCATTTCCTGGATATTATGGCAGACCAACACAAAGAGTTGAAAGTGTCCATCACAAGCGATCGGATAGACCTGTACACTGCAAATGTCCCTACTCCTCTTCACTACAAGGAACATACTGTACTACTACTATACTCCCTCCGTTCCTAAATATAAGTCTTTGTAGAGATTCCACTATGGATCACATACGGATGTATATAGATACATTTTAGAGTGTAGATTCACTCATTTTGCTCCGTATGTAGTCCATGGTGGAATCTATACAAAGACTTATATTTAGGAATGGAGAGAGTACTTATTAAAGAAGAACAGAAGAGGAACATGCTAAAAAAGAGCAAGCAGATTTAGGATAATAAAATGTTCGTTGCCCAGTGCCCACACATGATAAACCAGAGCACATAAAGAATGCAATTCCCTGCTGTCTCTCTATATGTGACGCACATGCTCTTTGAAAGTAAAGTAGGAACATTAGCTGACCAATTGAACGTTCTCTATTTTAGTAATATCAGCATCATATCAGATTCGTATTTGAGCAACTAAGTTTGGAATTATGAGTGGAATGTTGTTTAGCTTGATGGGTTGAGGAGCAGTGCTAGCACGTCTCGAAGCACCTAGGATGATGGTACTGGATATAAAGGAATGTCTACATGCAAGTCGCGTGACTTTTGTCATTTGGGTTAGTCGACCATTTCAGGCGGTTGGATGAAGATCCTACGTCACCTAACCCTTCTTCTTCCTCGCCTCTTATTATTCCCCTACAAACCACCGCACGGGCGGCCGGCCGAACCATCGGCCCCCGCCCTCCCCTGAACCGCCCCACCGCCGGTCTTCCTTCGCCCCCGGCCATCCCTCTATCCCCCTCCCCCACCAGCGTCGAGTATTTCCTCCGGTGAGGCCCCACCACCACCCGACCACCGCCCCCACAACCACCGTCCCCACCCAAGCTCCTTCCTTCCTTCCAGCTAACTCCGGCTAACTCTCAAAAATTGACTGACCCAATTTTGAAATTTAGTCGACTTTCATTTAGCTAATGTGGAATATAAAAGGGCAAAACCATAATCATTGCGAGCATAGTGTTGAGCATGCCATGCGGATCTGAAGGTGCAAACCGGACAAAGGCAACTTCGCAACCAATGTTTGCTTTCAACTAACAAGTAATATTCTAAGTGATGGACAAGAAATCACAGTAAAGCAGTGGCGATCTATTTTCTTGCTGTGATAAATAACTTGAGTAGACATGAAAGAGTACCGCCTCTAGTGCGGCGCCATGTAAGCATCTGCTGAGAATTTGACGGTGCTGCAGTAGCGATGGCTGTCGGTGGCGTAGAAGCAGATCTAGGAGGGCAGACGATGGTGGCAAGGGAAATATCCTGGCGTGGTGGACGAGATGGTCGTAGGAGCGGCCCTAGCAAGGTGGACGATGGCGCGGATGAAGCGAGAGGACGCGATGCAAGGATCCTGGTCTGAAGTCATGGATGAGAGAGGTCGATCTATTGTAATGGACGACGGCGTCGGGGTATCAGCTTCGGCATGATGGAGGAGGACGGCGGTGGATGGGGTGGCGGATGGAGGAGGCTGGGGTGTAGAGGGTGTCTTGGCGCCCACGGAGTACGATTGGGGAAATTGAGGGAGAGAGGTAGGGGGAACTAGGCCATGTCTTTGGGATGCGCTTGTCTCAAATGTGGGGAAAGTTAGAAACTTAGCCCCCGTTTAAAATTTTAGACATCACAACAATATTGGTCGGTTGGGGATAGGACGGTAATCTTGCATACACCGAATATTTGCCGACGGAGATTTCGGCCGAGGAGAGTTTGTTTTGGCGCCAACCGTGTATGAATCGGGGCGAGAGGCGATTTCGGCCGAGGAGAAACAGTGTTTTGGCGCCCACCGTGTATGAATCGGGGCGAGAGGCGATTTCGGACAAGGAGAAACTGTGTTTTGGCGCCCACCGTGTATGAATCTGGGTGAGAGGCGGTTATGTCACATTTGAGTGAAATTATCGATGTCCTAATCTCCAATTTAAATATCTGAATCCCTTTTAATCCAGACATTCGTCTCATATAGCTATCACTCATGCCCTTATATCTCTCTCTAGACCCGTACGCCTTCACCATCTCTCGGGTGTCTTGTGCTACTTCTATGTTGATAGCAGTCTTTTTTCTTCCTAACACACTAACAATACTCTCTCCCTCGACCTTCACTCTCTCTCTCTCTCTCCAAGTATATCTCGCTCCCTGCTCTGCCTTTCTAACTATGATTCTCCCTGTGAAATCTCTTTCTCTCACACAAACATGAACTTCGTCCCCCGAGGTCTCATTTCCCTCTGCTATTCCCCTGTATGCCGCTCACACACACCCTCTCACTCTATAGATGTCTCATGCTCCCTATGTCTCAATAGCTATGACTCTCCCTTTTAAATATCTCTCTCACACTCAAACACAAACTCCGTCTCCCAGGGTCTCATCTCTCTCCACCATTCTCGTGTATGCCGCTCATACACACCCTCTCTCCCAAGGGATATCTCACATTCCCTATGTCTCTCTAGCTACGACTCTCTGTGTGAATTCTCTCTCTCTCTCTCTCAGCCACAAACTCTGTCTCTCGGGGTCTCATTTCTCTCTAATATTCGTTTGTATGTCACTCACATGCACCCTCTCTCTCTATCTCTCTCTCAGACACACATAACTCAGCCTTCTCATCCACTCGGCTCTTAACCGTAACACACACACTAGCCGATCTCCCTCTAGCTAGCATCTGTATATCTCTATTTATCCATTTATCCATCAACCTTCTTTCTCGGACGCACTCTTGCTTCCTATCACGCACACTATATCTGTTTCTCTCTACATGCATCTATATGTCGATCTCTTTTGCACACACATTGTGTCTCGCTCTCTCTGCTTGCCATATATGCATGCTCCACCCCACGCCACTCTCTCTTAAAGACAAAAACACACGCTCCATCATCGGGCCTTCTTCCCTCCACTCTCACATGCATGCATATTGTCATATCGATCCATCTCTCCCATCATGTTGATCTTATGAATTATGTCTCCTCTCTTTTATCTCGATCATGCGCGGGTGCACACACACGCCCCACGTATATATGTATACCTCTCGCACATACACATTCAAAGTCTCATCTCTCTCCATACGTAATTAATAACCCCCGGTCCCCACCCCACATCGAATCCTTCTCTTCTTGTGTGCACATGACTTTCATCTGGATGGGTCTCTTCTCTAAAACACACACTCACACTTAACTATCTCCTTCTAGCTACCCCTCTCTCTCACTCTCTCCCTCTATCCATGAAACCAATATGACTATCCCATTGTTTAATTTTCGCCTACATGCACCATCGATAGTAGTGTTCCTCGGTGTCCCTCGAACGAATGTGTTATCTCGATGTCCACTTCTCTCACGCGCACACGCCTTCTCTTTGCTCTTTACGGGCTTTTTCTCTCTCGCACCCTAGTTGAAGGCCTCTGCCCTACACATTACATGTCTACGATGAAGCCATACACACTTAATTACTTTCCCTACTGAAGACTCCATTTCACACACACACACTCTCTCTCTCTCTCTCTCTATCTATTTATCTATCTATCTCCCCCTTCTCTCTTTCACAGCACGGTCTCTCTATACGACCACACAACACACACACATGCTTAGGTGGAGTATTTGTTCCTACCACCCTTCGTCCAACCTTACCCGTATGATAATCAATCACGTTAATTTACTTATAACATGGAAACATTCGACTTTATTTTACTAGTTGGCAAACTTCTCATAATTATATAACGCAAATCACGAGCAGGAAGTGAATTTTTTTGTACACAATCACATTAATGCGGCCAGGTAAATCACAAGCTAAAGTACCATTATACTTATATCCTGATGCAAAAGGTGGAGTACATGTTCGAAGAGTAGAGGCGCGCACACACACTGCCTACCAAACACACCCTTTGTGCACGCGCATGCGAGTTACGTGATGCACCCTAAACATACCCATATGTGTAAAATTTGTGAACGCGCGGGTACATGTGATGGAGCGCATTTATTTAAGCCGGACGGCATACCCAAACAATATCTGCATTCATTCCCCTCCCACTGCCTCTTCTTCGCTCGCCATCACCCGATAGCCATGGCCCGGCCGAAGGTAACAACATACGCCATGCTTCCGCCAGAGCGGCGCTTTGAGCTGCTTTCGGAGATCCGGAGGCGGCGCGAAGCCCGGATCGCAGCTGGCCTACCTCCAGACTAGCCGAAGCCGGAGGAGGAGGCGGAGCAGCACGCGGCCACGGAGGATGTGCAGCCGAAGGAGGAGAACAACAACATGGAGTCGGAACAGGAGGACAACGATGCGGGCTAGGCCGAGCCGGCGCCACCGGCTGCATGCTTCGCCATGGACGACGCCATGGCGGAGTTGATCCAAGAGGAGGGGGCGGCAGAACAGCAGGCCATCCTCGAGTCCATCCAGTCGGAGGCCGAGGCAGAGGCCAACTGTCACTTCCTCCGCCAGCGGGAGTGGGGGATTGATAACCCACAAGTATAGGGGATTGCAACAGTTTTTGAGGGTAGTGTATTCAACCCAAATTTATTGATTTGACACAAGGGAGCCAAAGAATATTCGCAAGTATTAGCAGGTGAGTTCTCAATTCAACCACACCTGGAAGACTTAATATCTGCAGTAAGGTGATCAGTAGCAAAGTAGTATAGTAGTTTGATAGTAACGGTAACACTAGCAATAGTAACAGTAGCAAAAATAGTAGCAGTTTTGTAGTGATTGTAACAGCAACAACGGCGAAAGTAACTTAGCAAAGATCAATATATGAAAAGCGTAGGCATTGGATCAGTGATGGCTAATTGTGTTGGATGATATTCATCATATAGCAGTTATAACCTAGAGTGACACAGAATGAGCTCCAATTCATCAATGTAATGTAGGCATGTATTCCGTACATAGTCATACGTGCTTGTGGAAAAGAACTTGCATGACATCTTTTGTCCCACCCTGCTGTGGCAGCGGGGTCCATAAGGAAACTAAGGGATATTAAGGCCTCCTTTTAATAGAGAACCAGAACAAAGCATTAGCACTTAGTGAATACATGAGCTCCTCAAACTACAGTAATCACCGGAAAGAATCCCAATTATTGTCACCTTGGGGTATGCGGATCATAACACGTAATAGGTGCATATAACTTGCAAGATCGGATCAAGAATACACATATATTCATGGAAACATAATAGGTTCAGATCTGAAATCATGGCACTCGGGCCCTAGTGACAAGCATTAAGCATAGCAAAGTCATAGCAACATCAATCTCAGAACATAGTGGATACTAGGGATCAATCCCTAACAAAACTAACTCGATTAGATGATAAATCTCATCCAACCCATCACCGTCCAGCAAGCCTACGAACGAATTACTCACTCCCGGGGGTGAGCATCATAAAATTGGTGGTGAAGATGGGTTGGTGATGACGATGGCGACGGATTCCACCCTCCGGAGCCCCGACGGACTCCAGATCAGCCCTCCCGATGAAGAACAGGAGGTGGCGGCGGCTTCGTATCATAAAATGTGATGAATCCTTCTCTCTGATTTTTTTGTTGGTGAATAGGTATATATGGAGTTGGAGTTAGGGTTACCGGAGGTCCAGGGGGCCCAAAGCTCGTAGGGCGCGCCTTGGGGGGTGGGCGTGCCCCTTGAGCTTGTGGCTCCTAGGTGGCCCCCTCTGGTATATCTTTCCACCAGTATTTTTTTATATTCCATAAAAATTCTCTGTAAATTTTCAGGTCAATCCGAGAACTTTGGTTTCTGCACAAAAACAACACCATGGCAATTCTGCTGAAAACAGCGTTAGCCCGGGTTAGTTTCATACAAATCATGCAAATTAGAGTTCAAAACAAGAGCAAAAGTGTTTGAAAAAGTAGATACGACGGAGACGTATCAACTCCCCCAAGCTTAACTCATTGCTTGTCCTCAAGCAATTCAGTTGACAAATTGAAAGTGACAAAGAAAAACTTTTACAAACTCTGTTTGATCTTGTTGTTGCAAATATGTCTAACCAATGTTCAGGTTTTTAGCAAAGATTATGAACTAACCATATTCATGATAACACTTAGGTATCACATTTACTTATATCAATGACATAACTAACTAGCGAGCTATAATAAGATATCTTGGATGACAACACTTTTTTTCAAAACAATCATGATATAATATGACGCAATGGTATCCAGCTAGCTCTTTCTGAGACCGCAAAACATAAATGCAGAGCACCTCTGAAGTTCAAGCACTGACTAGACATTGCAATTCCTGGTAAAAGAGATCCAGTCAGGCTCATACTCAACATTAACTAAACACAAAGCATAAAAATGATAATAGTGCTCTCCAGCTGGTGATTTAATGAGAAGTTGATGACTCAATAATAAAATTAAATAGATAGGCCCTTCATAGAGGGAAACAGGGATTTGCAGAGGTGCCAGAGCTCGAAGCCTTTAAAACAGAGATGAATATAATTTTGAAACGTATGCTTTCACTGTCAACGTAGCGACCGAGAGTTTTCAACATCTTCCATGCTAAACACATTATAGGCGGTTCCTAAACAGAAAGGTAAAGTTTTACTCCCCCTCCACCAACAAACACAAGCCATGGGTAGCCGAATCTTTAGGTGCCCTCCATACCAATAACAGTCCAGGGGAGTTTTGTTTCATTATTATATATTTATGTTTGATCATAGGACTCGGCATCCCAAATACCAGCCAGTTTCTCATGAATGACAAGCGAATAAACACTCATTGTGAGAATAACCCACCTAGCATGGAAGATACTGACCGCCCCCTATCGCTTCATGAGCGATTTGGGCATACAAAACAGATTTTTATTTGAAGATTTAGAGTTCGGCACAGGCAAATTTACTTGGAACGGCAGGTAATTACCGCATATATGTATGTATGGTGGACTCATATGGAATAACTTTGGGTTTAAGGAAGTGGATGCACAAGCAGTGTTCCTGCTTAGTACAAGTGAAGGCTAGCAAATAGATTGAGGAGCGACCAACCAGAGAGTGACAACGGTCATAAACATGCATTGAGATTAATCAACATTGAATACGATCATGAGTAGGATATAAAGCACCATGAACATAAATATCGTGGAGGATTTGTTGGTTTTGATTCAACTACATGCGTGAACATGTGCCAAGTCAAGCCACTTGAATCATTTAGAGGAGGATACCATCCTATCATACTACATCATAACCATTTTAAATGCATGTTGACACACAAAATAAACCATTATCCACTCCTAGCTATTAAGCATGGCATGAGTAACTATGATCTCTAATTGTCATTGCAAACATGTTTATTCATAATAGGCTGAATCAAGAACGATGAGCTAAACATATTTACAAAAACAAAACATGTTGAGTTCATACTAGCTTTTCTTCACCTCAATCAATTCATCAAATTTTGTCATTATTGCCTTTCACTTGCACGGCCAAATGATATGAATAATAATAAGAGTGCACATGTTGTGGACTAAGCTGGAATCTGCAAACATTTATTCACAAGAGAAGACAAGGTAATATGGGCTCATTGTTAGATCAACAATAATGCATATGAGAGCCACTCATTTTCATCGTGGTCTTCTCCTTACGATGAGCCAAAGAAGAGAACAGAATTTCAAAGAAACACACTCAAATATGTTTGGAGTTTTTGTTTTTCTAAAGAAAGCAATATGAAAGAAAAATGAAAACAAGATAAACTATATACACGGGAAAACTCCCAACAAGCAAAAGAAGAACGAGAAATCTTTTTAGGGTTTCTTTTAATACTATGAACTACTAAACAAATAAACCAGAAAGAAAAAACAAAAAGAAACAAGAAATATTTTTGGATTTTCGCAATTTTTCAAACATACAAGAAGAAAGCAAAATAAAACTAATATGGATTATACAATGAAAAAGGATGAACACTGACAACTGGAATGAATGTGTGATGCATGAATGTAATGTCGGTAAGAAATACATACTCCCCCAAGCTTAGGCTTTTAGCCTAAGTTGGTCTATGGCCACGACTCGAAGTAGCCTTCCTCCGAGTAGTGTGGAGGCTCCTGAGGGTTCCACTGGTTAGAGAGCTCATGTGGCTCCCACTGATGAACAGGCTCCAGATATGTCTCTGGTACTGGGGGTTGCGTCAGACCCCAGTATGTATAGATGTCCTCGGGCATAATAGTGTACCTGCCTAAACAAAGATCGAACAAAGAAGGTGCAGGCAAGGTAATAATCTCACGAGTCCCCTGGCTAAATACTAAGTTGTAATGAAGTCGCATGTGCTTATCAATGTCAATAAAATGATGCACCACCATACTAGCATAGTCTAAATATTTAGTAGGTAGGAGCCTCTCCTCCGCCTCCTCGTGTCTAATAGGAATCTCAAAATGTTCAGTGAGGCGGGAGGCATAGATACCACCATAAACAACATCCTTCGAACAGTTTGTGTGTAATCGTCGAGCAACCATAGCGCCCAAACTAAAAGTTCTATCAGCATATAAAGCATGGCGCAAAATAGCAAGGTCAAGCGCACTAGGCGCTCCACTCTCCCACCGACCAGTCAAACATCTCCCGGTAAATAATGCATAGTAATGTAAGATGGGAAAATGCAAACTAGCCACTCTGCTTCTGACACTCCCCTTGTCTTTCCCATAGTAGTTTCAAAGATCAACTCCTCCATGTCTCTGGGACATGGATACAGTGACTGCCCTCATAAGCCATTTTGCAAACATTGCAAAAATCATATAATGTCATTTCGTTAGGCACATCATAAAGATTAAATGCTACGGTGGGTGGTTCCTTCCTAGGACAAAAGTGAAAGCTTTGCACGAAAGTATTAGTGAGAAGGAGATACTGATCACACTTATCTTTGAGGAAGGGAATGATGCCGGCATTGTTTGCCAAATAATAGAAATCCTCGTGAATTCCCGCTTCCTTCAAGAATGTGTCACTCGATCACTCGCACGGTCGCACCTTCGCTGCACGCAGAAGATGGTACTTGGGCTTCCTTTTCCGAGTTTCCTTCGAATCCCGGCTTGACGAGCCCCTTAACCACCTGTTCATGGTTTTCTTTTTCTCTAAAAATTTCTAAAATTGTTAGTAATTAAAAAATAAAAGTGAACCAAACTCAACAAAATCGATAGCAACTACTCCTACAAGTGTCTAGAGGCCATCTCATGCACCAAAAAAAGTTTGAACCACATAAATTTGACATGCAAGCTCAAGAACATGGTCACCAACAGTAGCTAAATGTGCAAATAATAAACCACTAGAACAAAAACTAATTGGACCATCGGAGGAGTCACATACCGATGAGCAATCCCCCAAAACAGTTTTGGAAACGGAGCTACGAGCAAGGAGATCAAAAATTGCAGCAAGAAGAGCAAGTACACAGGCTATGGAGCAAGTTTGATTTTTTCTGGAGGAAGAAGATGAGCATGGGTGGCAGCAATAAGTGAGGGGGCCTACATGGGCCCCACAAGCTTGCATGGTACCCCTAGGGGGTAGGCGCGCCCTGTGAGCTTGTGGCTCATAGGTGCATCCCCCTGGGGTGTGTTCAGTGCCACTATTTTTCATATATTGCAGAAAAAACCATATTGAATTTTCAGGGCATTCTGAGAACTTTTATTTTCTGGTCATTTTTTATTGAACGGGTAATTCAGAAAACAGAAAAGTCATGGCATTTCTACTTTATTAATTTTAAATAACAGAATGTAAAAAGTGGATACAGAAAGTTGTGTTTACAAAATTCATCAACCACATGCCCGTCAAAAGGAATCCATTAATAAGGTTGATCAAGTCTTATTAACAAACTTCTTTCGAATGACATGAAACCGGAGAATCTTCATATAACACTAGGTTACCTCAATGGGGAATACATGTCCCCAACATTATGGATTTCATATTTCTTTTTGATAGTAGGAATAGGGAATTCAGAACCTCCAATAGTAATTGTTGAAAATTTTCCAATAGAATTGATACTATTCACTTGAGGTTGTTTCTTCAGAAAGTGTATCGTATGCTCATTACCATTGACATGAAAAGTGACATTACCTTTGTTGCAATCAATAACAACCCCTGCAATATTCAAAAAGGGTCTACCAAGGATGATCGGCATACTATCGTCTTCGGGTATATCAAGAATAACAAACTCCGTTAAGATAGTAACATTTGCAACTACGACAGGCACATCCTCACAAATACCTATGGGTAAAGCAGTTGATTTATCAGCCTTGCAAAGAGATTCCAGTTGGTGTCAACTTATTCAAATCAAGTCTTCGATACAAAGAGAAAGACATAACACTAACACCGGCTCCTAGATCACACAAAGCAGTTTTAACATAGTTTCTTTGAATGGAGCAAGGTATAGTTGGTATCCCTGGGTCTCTAATTTCTTGGGTATTCCACCCTTAAATGAGTAATTCGCAAGCATGGTGGAAATTTCAGCCTCCGGTATCTTTCTTTTATTTGTGACAATATCTTTCATGTACTTAGCATAAGGAGACATTTTCAGAACATCAATCAAACGAAGGCGCAAAAAGACAGGTCTAAGCATTTCAACAAAGCGCTGAAATTCTTCTTCATCCTTATTCTTTGAAGCTTTAGGAGGAAAAGGCATGGGTTTCTGAACCCATGGTTCTCTTTCTTTACCATGTTTCCTAGCAATGAAGTCTCTCTTATCATATCTTTTATTTTTAGGTTGTGGGTTATCAAGATCAACAGCAGGTTCTATTTCCACATCATTATCATTATTAGGTTGAGCATCTGCATGAACATCATCATTATCATTATTACTAGGTTCATGTTCATCACCAGATTGTGTTTCAGCGTCAGAAATAGAAATATCATTTGGATTCTCAGGTGTGTCTACAGTAGGTTTACTACAGGCATGCAAAGTCCCATCATCTTTCTTTTTCTTTTTAGATGGACTAGGTGCATCAGTATTGATTCTCTGAGAATCTTGCTCAATTCTCTTAGGATGGACTTCAGGATACAAGGGTTCCTGGGTCATTTTACCACCCCTAGTCATAACTCTAACGGCATGATCATTCATCTTATTATTCATCTCATTAAGCAAATCATTTTGTGATTTGATGACTTGTTCTACTTGGGTTTTTATCATGAATGCATGTTTACTCACACCATTGACATCATTAACAGTTCTAACATAAAGTCACTTAAGCGTTCAATCATATAAGCAATTCGTTTCAATTGTCTACTAACATATTCATTAAAGTTTAATTGTTTAACAATAAAGTTATCCAATTCATCAACGCATTGACTAGCACATTTAGTATAAGGAACATCACCTTCATCAAATCTATAGAGAGAATTTACCTCTACTACCTGTGTCGGGGTATCTAGACCATTTTTTCTTCAATAGGTGGTAAATTCTTGACATCTTCAGCTTTAATACCTTTTTCTTTCATAGATTTCTTCGCCTCTTGCATATCTTCAGGACTGAGAAATAGAATACCTCTCTTCTTCGGAGTTGGCTTGGGTGGTGGTTCAGGAAGAGTCCAATCATTATCATTCCTCAATATATTATTTGATAGTTCTTCAGCTTGTTCAACAGTTCGTTCCCTGAAAACACAACCAGCACAACTATCTAGGTGGTCCCTAGAAGCATCAGTTAGTCCATTATAAAAGATATCAAATATTTCATTTTTCTTCAGAGGATGATAAGGCAAAGCATTAAGTAATTGGAGAAGCCTCCCCCAACCTTGAGGGAGATTCTCTTCTTTAATTTGCACAATGTTAAATATTTCCTGTAAAGCAGCTTGTTTATTATGAGCAAGAAAATATTTTAAAGAGAAGTAATATATCATATCCTGGGGACTACGCACACAACCAGGAGCAAGAGAATTAAACCATATCTTAGCATCACCGTTTAATGAGAAAGGAAACAACTTAAGAATATAGTAGTAGCGAATTTTTTCCTCATGAGCAAATAGGGTGGCTATATCATTCAGTTTAGTAAGATGTGCCACAATAGTTTTAGATTCATAAGCACGAAAAGGATCGGATTCAACCAAAGTAATTAACTCGGGATCGACAGAGAATTCATAATCCTTATCAGTAACAAAGATGGGAGACGTAGCAAACTGAGGATCATATTTCATTCTATCATTCAGAGATTTTTGTTTCAGCTTACATAGTAGTTTCTTAAGATCATCTCTATCATTGCAAGCAAGGAATTCCCTAGCTATCTCATCATCCATAATGTAGCCCACAAGTATCTTAGGCAATTCATATCTAGGATAATCAGGTCTAGTAGGTGAATCATAATTTTTAGTTTCAGTAATTTCATCAGTTTTAGCACTCTCAAATTCTTTCGCTTTAGCAAGTTGTTTATCAAGAAATTCACCTAGTGGCACATTATCATCAAGCAAAGTACTAGCATCATCAATATCATCATTCATAGCAGAAGTAGCATCATCAATTACTTGCGACATATCAGGATTAATAGCAGGTGGTGGTGTTGCAAGCTTACTCAAAACAGAAGTCGAATCAAGTGCAGAGCTAGATAACAGTTCCTTACCTGCCCTCGTCGTAGAGGGAACAATCTTGGTTCTATTATCCTTAAGATACCTCATAGTGATTAACAGATATAAATCCCAAGTGACTCAGCAAATAGAGCTATGCTCCCCGACAACGGTGCCAGAAAAAGGTCTTGATAACCCACAAGTATAGGGGATCGCAACAGTTTTCGAGGGAAGAGTATCCAGCCCAAATTTATTGATTCGACACAAAGGGAGCCAAAGAATATTCACAAGTATTAGTAGTTGAGTTGTCAATTCAACCACACCTGGAAGACTTAATATCTGCAGCAAGGTGATCAGTAGCAAAGTAGTATGGTAGTTTGATAGCAACAGCAATAGTAGCAGAAACAGTAGCAGTTTTGTAGTGATTGTAACAGCAGCAACGACGAAAGTAACTTAGCAAAGATCAATATATGAAAAGCGTAGGCATTGCGTCAGTGATGGATAATTGCGTTGGATGATATTCATCATATCGCAGTTATAACCTAGAGCGACACAGAACTAGCTCCAATTCATCAATGTAATGTAGGCATGTATTCCATATATAGTCATATGTGCTTATGGAAAAGAACTTGCATCACATATTTTGTCCTACCCTCCCGTGGCAGCGGGGTCCATAAGGAAACTAAGGGATATTAAGGCCTCCTTTTAATAGAGAACCGGAACAAAGCATTAGCACTTAGTGAATACATGAACTCCTCAAACTACGGTAATCACCGGAAAGAATCCCAATTATTGTCACCTTGGGGTATGCGGATCATAACATGTAATAGGTGCATATAACTTGCAAGATCGGATCAAGAACACACATATATTCATGGAAACATAATAGGTTCAGATCTGAAATCATGGCACTCGAGACCTAGTGACAAGCATTAAGCATAGCAAAGTCATAGCAACATCAATCTAAGAACATAGTGGATACTAGGGATCAAGCCCTACCAAAACTAACTCGATTACATGACAAATCTCATCCAACCAATCACCGTCCAGCAAGCCTACGAAGGAATTAGTCACTCCCAGCGGTGAGCATCATGAAATTGGCGGTGAAGATGGGTTGATGATGACGACGACGACGGATTCCACCCTCCGGAGCCCCGAACGGACTCCAGATCAGCCCTCCCGATGAAGAACAGGAGGTGGCGGCGGCGCCGGATCGTAAAATGCGATGAATCCTTCTCTCTGATTTTTTTCTTGGCGAATAGGTATATATGGAGTTGGAGTTAGGGTTGCTGGAGGTCTAGGGGGCCCACAAGCTCGTAGGGCGCGCCCTGGGGGTGGGCTTACCCCTGAGCTTGTGGCTCCTGGGTGGCCTCCCTCTGGTAATCTTTCCACCAGTATTTTTTATATATTCCATAAAAATTCTCCGTAAATTTTCAAGTCAGACAACTTTGATTTCTGCACAAAAACAACATCATGGCAATTCTGCTGAAAACAATGTTAGTCTGGGTTAGTTTCATTCAAATCATGCAAATTAGAATCCAAAACAAGAGCAAAAGTGTTTGGAAAAGTAGATACAATGGAGACGTATCAGGGATCAACGAGATGTTCGCCGAACTGGAGGAGGAGCTGCAGTTGCAGCATGCGACCGCCTACCCATCTCCGACGATGAGTAGTATGGTCTAGCTTAGGTTATGTGTGTAGTACTAGTACTAGTTACTACTCCTATTGCATGGTTTGTATGGATTTGAGATATCTAATACTGAATGTAAACTGCTTTTAAGATGAATGAATGAAAGCTTGGCGCCTCTGAGCACCTTTTGTTTGTTAAGAAAGGATATCTAATATACGTGGTACGTGGTACTCCCCCGTTTCTAGTTTAAAGGGCTAATCTAAAAAATAGATTTCCATTATATTAAGCTCACGTTGGTCCAAGTTAAAGGGCTTTGAGTCTCACGCCAGATTTGTTTCATAGAGATAAGAGAAAGGATATTAGTGGTCATGCATGCATCTTTTTGTAGTACTAGTAGACTAGTCGCTTCCCGCGGATGTGCCCGGGCAGTGGAAGAGGAAGGAGAAGAAGCGGGCTGTGGAGTACACCAGCTGCAGCACGAGCTCCAAGGAACTTTCGTGCCAAACAATGCATAGCACAGTATTTTGTACTTACTACTAGCGAGTACTAGGTAGTACGTACACCAGCGGAGTATGAATTGGCCTTTAGGTTGCGTGTGGATGACATGGCTAAAAGATGCAGGTTGTAGTTCGACAGCCTACCGCTGTGCCACGCACGGTTTGGCCATGCAAGATTTGCATGCAGGCATGTCACGCACGTAGTTGTCGAAAGTCGTGCTCGAAAAATGGCGACGAGGTCCGCTAGTCCGCGTTGGTCCATGCGCCTGGAAAACAAAATAATCCCAGATGTTGTAAATGCCATGCGCGCTTTAATTCTGGGGTAGTGGATGGATGCGAACGTGTCGTACAATGAACTGCCCGCCGGCTCCCTAATCTCAAATATAAACTGCACTAGTGCTCGCCCGCAGAACATCCTTTCCGAAGGGACGTGATATGTCTCCAACGTATCTATAATTTATGAAGTATTCATGCCATGTTTACAACAATTTTATATGGTTTTGGTATGATTTTATTAGAACTAACCCGGACTGACGCTGTTTTCAGCAGAACTACCGTGGTGTCATTTTTTATGCAGAAATAAAAGTTCTCGGAATGGGCTAAAAATTTACGGTGATTTTTTATGGACCAGAAGAAGCCCCCGAAGCACAACAGTTGGGCCGGAAGAGTCCTGAGGCAACGACAAGGGTGG
Organism: Thinopyrum elongatum; assembly: GCA_011799875.1. NCBI lineage: Eukaryota > Viridiplantae > Streptophyta > Magnoliopsida > Poales > Poaceae > Thinopyrum > Thinopyrum elongatum. Next base: position 572,917,737 of record CM022298.1, on the reverse strand, counting down.
AGGGCGCCCCCCCCCCCTAGGGCGCGCCCCCCTATCTTGTCGCTGCCTCATGGACCCCCATGACGTGAGGCCGATGCCAAAAATTCCTATAAATCACAAAACCCCTAGAAAGAAACCTAGAGCGGGAGTTCCGCCGCCGCAAGCCTCTGTAGCCATGAAAAACCAATCGAGAGCCCGTTTCGGCACCCTGCCGGAGGGGGAAACCATCATCGGTGGCCATATTCATCATCCCGGTGGTCTCCATGACGAGGAGGGAGTAGTTCACCCTCGGGGCTAAGGGTATGTACCAGTAGCTATGTGTTTGATCTCTCTCTCTCTCTCTCGTGTTCATGATTTGGCACGATCTTGATGTACCGCGAGCTTTGTTATTATAGTTGGATCATATGGTGTTTCTCCCCCTCTACCTTCTTGTGATGAATTGAGTCTTGCTCTTTGAGGTTTTGTTATGTTGGATTGAGTATTGGATTTGAGAACACTTGATGTATGTCTTGCGATGGCATATCTGTGGTGACAATGGGATGTTCTATTGATTCACTTGATGTATGTTTTGGCACTCAACTCGCGGATTCCCGAGGTGACATTGGGGTAATCTATGCATAGGGGTTGATGCACGTTTTTGTCCTACGTTCTCCGATAGAAACTTTGGAGTGATTCTTTGTTGCACGTTGAGGGATTGTTATGTGATCCAAATATGTTATCATTGTTGAGAGACTTGCACTAGTGAAAGTATGAACCCTAGGCCTTGTTTTCAAGCATTGCAATACCGTTTTTGCTCACTTTTATTACTTGCTACCTTGCTGTTTTTATATTTTCAGATTACAAAAACCTATATCTACCATCCATATTACACTTGTATCACCATCTCTTCGCCGAACTAGTGCACCTATACAATTTACCATTGTATTGGGTGTGTTGGGGACACAAGAGACTCTTTGTTATTTGGTTGCAGGGTTGTTTGAGAGAGACCATCTTCATCCTACGCCTCCCACGGATTGATAAACCTTAGGACATCCACTTGAAGGAAATTTGCTACTGTCCTACAAAACTCTGCGCTTGGAGGCCCAACACGAGTCTACAAGAAGAAGGTTGCGTAGTAGACATCAAGCTCTTTTCTGGCGCCATTGCCGGGGAGGTGAGTGCTTGAAGGTATATCTTTAGATCTTGCAATTGAATCTTTTAGTTTCTTGTTTTATCACTAGTTTAGTTTATAAAAGAAAACTACAAAAAAATGGAATTGAGGTTGCCTCATATGCCTCATCTTTTTAATGTCTTTCGTGAAAATGATGGAAAGGAAAATTGTGCTCAATTGCTAGAAGAAGTTAATAAAATGTTTGGCACAAAATCTTTGAATGATGAGCATGATTGCAATGTTGTTAGTATGAATTCTCTGAATATCCATAGTACTAATGATGATTGCACTAGTCATGATAAAAATGTTTCTTATAAGCATGTCAATTTTTGTGGAGTGCATAGAGTTTGCAATTACATACCAAAAAGGGAAGATAGATTTTGCAAGAGGCATAAGTATTTAGAAACTAAATGGTTACAAGAGAGGCTAGATGTTTGTGCTGAAAGATTTAATTTTTCTCGCCGTCCTTGTGAACTTTGCAATGAGCGTGGTCATTTAAATCTCCAATGCAAATTGTTTCATGATCGAATCGTGTCCAAAAATTGTGATGACTTGATTTCCCTTGCGCATCAAAATGAACTTAGTTTGCTTCTGGGATATGAAGAAATGAAACGTATAACTAAGGATATTCCAGAATATAACCTTAAGAGATTTCTTGATTTTGATCTAGAGGAAATTTATATGTATTGTGCGGTAAATTGTATTGAGAATCCTTACATTGCCAATTGCTTAAAGACAAGAAAACAAATAGAAGATGAAGAGAGTACTAATGAAGGGGAAGAGATTTCCCAATATCCTCCTACTTTTTCTTATGATGAATCAGGTAACGAGGAGGAGCTTTTTATTCAACCAATCTCATCAATAAGGAGCTCCAAAAAGTTGATTGAACCCACACATGATGTGGAGAAGAAAAATAAAAGACGGAGAAGCAAAGGTAAAAAGGTATCCCTCCCAAATGATATTGCTCCTATTATTGTTATGCCTCATGAGAGTGAATCAAAAATAAATGTGGAAGATGATATACTTGATGATGATATTGATTCTTTGACTTATGGTACAATGTTTGAAGAAACTATTGAGGATGATTTTGTTATGCCTATTACTCACGGTGATGATTATGATTGGGAAAGTAATGATACTTGTTATAATCTTGAGAATCTTTTTGGCACCAACTTAGAAAATTGTGATGATAATAATTGCTATACTATTGGTGCTATTCATACTATTCATGATGAGAGTGATTATGCTTATGATATGCAAAGGCCCAAGCTTGGGGATGCTATGTTTGATGAGAATGACATGTTTGAGAATTTATGTGCTATAATTAATGTTTGTCCCAAGCTTGGGGATGCTATGCTTAATGAAGATAATATTTTTAGTTCCCCAAATTTTGATGTGCAGATTTATTGTGATGATAGCATGCCTCCTATTTATGATGATTATATTTATGAAAGTGGGTTTGGAAGAGTGTCAACTTTAGATAATAATTATCCCACTATTTTGGAGGGTGTTGAATCTTATTGTAATGAGAAAAGTGGATTTGGAGAGGTCATGAGTTTATTTAGTAATGATTCCACTATTTCGGAAGAGGTTTCAATTGACTATGATGAGAACAAAGTTGCTACTTATGATGATTATTGTGATGTTACTTATGTTATAAAAAGTAGTGATAATTATTGCCATAATTTTGAATATCCTTTTACTGAACATTACTCTTTTAATGTGGAATCAATTTATAGTATTCAAGTTTCATATGATACTCCCACTATTCCGAATGAAAAGAATTTTGCTTATGTGGAGAGTAGTAAAATTCTATAATTGTAGATCATGAAAAGAATGCTTTATGTGATATTTATATTGTTGAATTCATTCATGATGCTACTGAAAATTATTATGAGAGAGTAACATATGCTTTTACATATCTCAAAAACATGAAGTGTCCTCTCTATGTGTTGAAAGTTTTGAAGTTATGCTTGTTTTGCCTTCCTATGCTAGTTGATTCTTGTTCCCATAAATTGTCTGCTCACAAAATCCCTATGCATAGGAAGTGGGTTAGACTTAAGTGTGCTAGCCATATGCTTCATGATGCTCTCTTTGTGTTTCAATTCTTTACTTTTATGTGAGCATCATTGAAATCATCATGCCTAGCTAAAAAGGCATCAAAGAAAAGCGCTTGTTGGGAGACAACCCAACATTTACCTCTACTGTTTTTGTGTGTTCACATGATTAGGCTACTGTATTAATCATGTTTTATAGCTTTTGTTTCAATAAAGTGCCAAGTAAAGCCTTTGGGATAGTGTGGTTGATAGTTGATTTGATTCTGTAAAAAAACAGAAACTTTTGCGTCTAGTACAGAAATTCCTATCTTTTACTGAACGTGGAAAAACTCTGAATTTTTTATGAAGGATTGATATACAAGTTTCTACGTTGTCCTAATTTTTCAGAATATTTGGATTTACATAATTATGACCTTAATTCATATCTTTACAGACTGTTCTGTTTTTGACAGATTCTGTTTTCGATGCATAGTTTGCGTGTTTCCTAGTTTCTATGGCTTATATTGCTCAATATAAATTGTAGAAATGATAGGGTATAGTAGGTATCATGTGATAAAAAATTTGAATCTTGTCTTGACAATACCAAAGTGAATGATTTATTTTATCATACTAACCCATCTCACGAAGTTCCGTTAAGTTTTGTGTGCTTGAAGTTTTCAAGTTTTGGGTGAGATATCGATATGAGGAGAACAAGGAGTGGCAAGACACTAAGCTTGGGGATGCACAAGGCACCCAAAGGTAATATTCAAGGAAGATCCAAGCAACTAGGCTTGGGGATGCCCCGGAAGGCATCCCCTCTTTTGTCTCCAACATTATCGGTAACCTCACTTGGAGCTATATTTTTATTCGTCACATGATATGAGTTTTGCTTGGAGCGTCATTTTATTTTATTAGTATTTGCTTGCTGTTATTTAGAATAAGGTTTTGTTTCTTTTATTTCAATAAAAGTGTCAAGTATAGCCTTTACCATGTTTATTTTGCAAGTCTATATGTTGCTGTTTGAAAACAGAAAGTTTTCTATCATTGTCTGAATTCTTCCGGAAAGTCAGAATGTTATAAAATCTTGAAATTTTTACACAATGAGTAACAACAAATGTTATACAGTGTGGTCATTTTTCAGAATTTTTCGAGTTAGGTGAGTATGAGTACAATTGCACTCTTTACAGACTGTCCTGTTTAGACAGATTGCTGTTATGTTTGCATATGTTTGCTTGTTTAATGATTCTATTTGAGGATAGGAGCATTAAATATGCAGAGGCATTTAGTATGCAATCTTAAATAATAATTTTAGTGATTTGCTACAGTAGATAATGATAAGGTTTTGCATTTGATGTATACTAACTTTTCTCACGAGTTCTTATTGAGTTTTGTGTGGATGAAGTTTTTAAGATTTAGGGAAACCGTGATATAAAAGGAATTAAGGAGACACAAAAGCTCAAGCTTGGGGATGCCCAAGGCATCACTAGTTAATATTTCAAGAAGTCTCAAGCATCTAAGCTTGGGGATGCCCCGGTAGGCATCCCACCTTTCTTCATCAGGAATTATCCGTCAGTATCGGTTGAGCCTAAGTTTTTACTTCTTCACATGATGTGTGCTATTTTTAGAATGTCATTTTATTTTGTTTTTCTTGCTGTTTGAATAAAATACTTAAGATCTAAATTATTATTTTTGAGAGAGAGTCTTCACATAGCTACTTAATTATTTGACTACTCATTGATCTTCACTTATATCTTTTTGGAGTAGTTTGTCATTTACTCGTGTGCTTCACTTATATCCTATGAGTAAATGGTTTAATGAATTGAATATCATAAATCTGAAATTATATATGTTTCATATGCTTATCCCATGGGGAGTAATGACTTCACATATAAGAAGTGGAGGTGGTAAATTTATTGAAAGTTAGCAAACATAGTATTGGTCACTTGAACAATTCATGAAAGAATATTGAAGGAAGAGAGATTTCACATATAAATATACTATCTTGGACATCTTCTATGATTGTGAGCCCCATTAATTATTTTCAAACTTGAGCAAATTAGTTGAAGTTGGACAAGGAAGACAACGTAATGAGTTATGCTTGGGTATATTTGTATAGAAGTATTGTTATGGATCCTCCAACATGAGGTGCTTGCTATTTAGAATCTTTTGCTAGCCAAAATCTATGTACTAAGCGGGAATACTGCTTTTGCATCCAAAATCCTTGAACCAAGTTTCCTCCATGAGTGTCCACCATATCTACCTATATGCGGTATTTACCTGCCATTCCAAGTAAATTTGCATGTGCCAAACTCTAAACCTCCAAATAATAATCTTTTTTGTATGCCCGAATCGCTCATGTAGCGACTAGGGGCTGTTAGTATCTTCCATGCTAGGTGGGTTATTCTCACGATGAGTGTTGATTCACTTGTCATTCACGAGAAAGTGGCTGGTAATCGGGATGCCCAGTTCCATGCTCGAAATCAAATCAAAATATAATCATCAAACAAAACTCCCCCAGGATTGTTGTTGGTATGGAAGGTACCTGTTGTTTCGGATCAGCCGTGGAGTGTGATTGTTGGTGGAGGGGGAGTAAAAACTTTATCATTCTGTTTGGGAACCGCCTATAATGTGTCTAGCATGGAAGATAGTGAGAACTCTCGGTCGTTACATTGACAATGAAAGCATACTTCTCAAAATTAGATTCATCTCTGTTTTAAAAGCTTCGAGCTCTGGCACCTCTGCAAATCCATGCTTCCCTCTGCGAAGGGCCTATCTTTTACTTTTATGCAAGAGTCAGTAGTATTCCTTCTCATTCCGACCTACTCTTTAGTTGGCAAGCATCATGTGATGGGGAAAGATCTAAGCATATATGGCCATTCAAATATATTTGATCATGAATTATTATTGTTGACAATTATCTATATGATAAATAAGTTGGGAGGCGAAACATTAAGCCCCTATCTTTCTCTGTGTTCAATGGATGCTATTTGTTCTAAAAATATGCTTTGAGTGGTAGCAATCATGGAAGACTATATGATAGTTGAGTATGTGGGATTTGCTAAATCAAAGCTCTAACATAGACCCTTCCTAAAAATAAGATGAATTGCAATTGTTTGATGACTGAGAACCTAGTTTGTTAGTTTTCAAGAAAGTTTATGATCCATGCTTTAACATGTGAATAGCTTGCTACTTGATCATGAGAAGTTTTATGAGATGAGCTACTATTTATGATTTATAATGATGCTAGAAAAAGTGATTGAAATTATCATTGATCAAACTTGTGCACTTGCTAGCATTCACACTTCATAAATTATTTCTTTTATCATTTACCTACTCGAGGACGAGCAGGAATTAAGCTTGGGGATGCTGACACGTCTCCAACGTATCTAGAATTTATGAAGTATTCATGCCATGTTTACAATAATTTTATATGGTTTTGGTATGATTTTATTAGAACTAACTAGGACTACCGCTGTTTTCAGCTGAACTACCGTGGTGTCGTTTTTTGTGCAGAAATAAAAGTTCTCGGAATGGGCTGAAATTTTACGAGGATTTTCTATGGACCAGAAGAAGCCCCCGAAGCACAAGAGTTGGGCCAGAAGAGTCCCGAGGCAATGACAAGGGTGGAGGGCGCCCCCCCAGGGCGCGCCCCCTGTCTTGCCGCTGCCTCGTGGACCCCCTTGATGTGAGACCGACGCCAAAAATTCCTATAAATCACGAAATCCCCAGAAAGAAACCTAGATCGGGAGTTCCGCCGCCGCAAGCCTCTGTAGCCATGAAAAACCAATCAGGAGCCCGTTCCGGCACCCTGCCAGAGGGGGAAACCATCACCGGTGGCCATCTTCATCATCCCAACGGTCTCCATGACGAGGAGGGAGTAGTTCACCCTTGGGGCTGAGGGTATATACCAGTAGCTATGTGTTTGATCTCTCTCTCTCTTGTGTTCATGATTTGGCACGATCTTGATGTACCGCGAGCTTTGTTATTATAGTTGGATCATAAGGTGTTTCTCCCCCTCTACCTTCTTGTGATGAATTGAGTCTTGCTCTTTGAGGTTTCGTTATGTTGGATTGAGTATTGGATTTGAGAACACTTGATGTATGTCTTGCGATGGGATATCTGTGGTGACAATGGGATGTTCTATTGATTCACTTGATGTATGTTTTCGCACTCAACTCGCGGATTCCCGAGGTGACATTGGGGTAATCTATGCATAGGGGTTGATGCATGTTTTTGTCCTATGTTCTCCGATAGAAACTTTGGAGTGATTCTTTGTTGCACGTTGAGGGATTGTTATGTGATCCAATTATGTTATCATTGTTGAGAGACTTGCACTAGTGAAAGTATGAACCCTAGGCCTTGTTTTCAAGCATTGCAATACCGTTTTTGCTCACTTTTGTTACTTGCTACCTTACTGTTTTTATATTTTCAGATTACAAAAACCTATATCTACCATCCATATTAAACTTGTATCACCATCTCTTCGCCGAACTAGTGCACCTATACAATTTACCATTGTATTGGGTGTGTTGGGGACACAAGAGACTCTTTGTTATTTGGTTGCAGGGTTGTTTGAGAGAGACCATCTTTATCCTATGCCTCCCACGGATTGATAAACCTTAGGTCATCCACTTGAGGGAAATTTGCTACTGTCCTACAAAACTCTGCGCTTGGAGGCCCAACACGAGTCTACAAGAAGAAGGTTGCGTAGTAGACATCAGGACGAAGCCCTACCGTTACCATCTCCTCTTGTCTAAACTAGTTCCCCAAGGGACAAGGCAGTTCATCGCCATTGCCATGGATTTGCAAGGCGGTGGTGCTTCTCGTCCTCGTCGAGGTTGGGAGACCTTGGACGGCGGTCCTTTGGGAGAAATCATAAGTCGCTCCGACTTCCTCACATCCACAAGATTCGGCGGTACTTACAACAAATATTTTAAGACGGTGCGTAAATATGCGTGGGAGACGGCCATACTAGTTGGTCTGCCATGCATCCTCGAGGACGAGGATGTTTCCTGGGGGGTCTCTCTAGAGCGGCATGGCCATAGTTGCAAGTTGATGCCCCTTGAGATGCCGACGTTGAGGGACACTCAAATTTTGTCCGATGAGCAGGTGATGAGACTACTTCTGTGTTCCATTTCATAATTCCCCTGTTGCCCACTATTTCACAGGTTAGGCTTGGTGCCAATGGAGATTGGCTTGCATATGTACGGGAGGGTACCAACATAAATTTGCACAACATCCACAACGGTGTAACCGTTCCCTTAGAACCTTTGTCCAACATTGGGATCGGCCATGCAATGGGCCATCGACTGAATTGGTACAATGGAACCACGGTGAGATTGAAGACGCTAGCAATCCCGGAAGCCCCGATAAGGTCGTGCGCCAACAAAAATTACAGTCTCATCGCGGTGTTTGACATCAGGAATGCTTTCACGAACCATCCTGCATGCGACGGTCAAAGGTGGACCATGCTATCTGCGGCCAATTTGTTGTTGTACGAGTACAGAGACATCGTGCTCCTTTTTAACTGCATCTTCGTGGTGACAAACTAGGGGACTTGTTTTGTATGGGACACATCCTACGGTATACTCCCTCTCTTCTAGTTTATATGTTTAGTTTTTCCGTTTTATAAGTTTCAAATGTAGAGCTCCCCATCACATGTTCAGATTTCAGTGTGCATTAAATCGTTTCATGCAAGGATTAAGAGAAAACTCACAAATGAATGTAGTAGTTTTTTATTGGTCATTTATATTAGCCACACATGCATGCATTGCAATTAACATTTTTAACTACATTTTTTAGGAAACTGGCTACATTAATTGAGTACTTTTGCGAACTACTATGCCTGAAAAGTATAAAATCAATACCACCACCACGCCCGCGTCTGACCACCCTGGCCCACCCAAACAACCTCCCTCGCCGGCGCGCGCTTCCTACCTGAAATATTCAACACTGCCCTAGAGTGTCAGTGCCGCATTAATGCCCGGCCACAGCGAAGGCGACCTCTCACTGGCGCCGGCTTTGAAGCAGCACGACGGCCGAGAGAGAGTCGCTTCCCGGTGCACGTAGCTGCTCCGCGTTGAAACGACACCATGGCCGGCTGTTCGTCTATGCGCCGCCCACATTAATGACATGCAGTTGCTGAGGAACCTACTCTGGCGTCACCCGTCCGTCCACCTGCCGCCACTCATCGCCATTCACCAACTATATAAACTTCAGCCCCGGCCATGGCTGCAGTCATCCTCCTCTAGTCCCTTTATCCTCTTGGCACCACTCCCACCGTGGCCTCCTCGCGCTCCAAAGCTCTCTGGGACGGACTGTCGCCAGAGTTGAAGAAGGGCATTTCCGGCTCCGCCCCGGCCGTGCTCCGCCTCCACGATCACGAAGCCGGCACGTGTGCGCGGGCGCCGCTGGAAGCGAGGAAGAGTAGTGCATGGCAGGTTGCCACCGCTCAGGTCCAAAGAAGGCCACCACTTCTCCCCTCCCGTCAAATCTAAGCTCATTGGGCACAACATCAAGGGCCAATTAATCCGATTGGCGGCGACTTGGAGGTGGAAATCTTCACTTCCTGGAGCTCCAGAGGAGAAGGCTACGGAGGCGGAGCTGGAGATCGCCGAGTTGGAATAGGAGAAGGTGAAGGCAATAGCCAGAGCTTCAGTTCTCGGGGCTCATGGCCGGACATGGGGGACGGACACCGGCAGTCATTTACAATATGTTTAGAGTAGGTTTTACTCCTGTTTGTATGAAAACAATAATGAATTTCATGCTCCACTATTTTGCAGGGCAAAGTCATCCCCCGATCAAAATCAGATCGCCGATCATGGATGTGCATGGGGCATTTGGTCTAACTTGGAACCTTGTAGCTGATGATACCCAGTTGGGACGTACTACCTTAGCAGTCGTTACACATAGTACCATTGAAGGGCAATGATACGTCTCCGTCGTATCTACTTTTCCTACCTATTTGGTGTGTTGTGCCCACCTCGTGGGCCCCTGACCCTAATCTCAACTCCTTAAATACCTATTTTTTGGAGAAAAAATCGGGGAGGAAGTTCAACATGTTTCACGATATGAAGCCGCCGCCACCTCCTGTTCTTCATCGGGAGTCCAGATCTGCAGTCCGTTTGGGGCTCCGGAGAGGGGGATCTTCGGTCTTCGTCATCACCAACCCTCCTTCATCGCCAATTCCATGATGCTCCCCACCAGGAGTGAGTAATTCCTTCGTAGGCTCACTGGTTGGTGAGGAGTTGGATGAGATTCATCATGTAATAGAGTTAGTTTTGTTAGGGCTTGATCCCTAGTATACACTATGTTCTAAGATTGATGTTGCTATGACTTTGCCATGCTTAATGCTTGTCACTAGGGCCCGAGTGTCATGATTTCAGATCTGAACTGTTTATGTTATCACCATTATATCTATATTCTTGATCCGATCTTGCTAGTCATATGCACCTGCTATGTGTTATGATCCGTAAACCCTGGGGTGACAATAATCGGGATACTTTCCGGTGATGACCGTAGTTTGAGGAGTTCATGTATTCACTATGTGTTAATGCTTTGTTCCGGTTCTCTATTAAAAGGAGGCCTTAATATCCCTTAGTTTCTTTATGGACCCCGCTGCCACGGGAGGGTAGGACAAAAGATGTCATGCAAGTTCTTTTCCATAAGCACGTATGACTATTTACGAAATACATGCCTACATTATATTTATGAACTGGAGCTAGTTCTGTATCGCCCTAGGTTATGACTGTTATATGATGAATATCATCCAACGAATTCACCGATCCAATGCCTACGAATTTTCCACATATTGTTCTTGCTAAGTTACTACTACTGCCGTTACTGTTACACTTGCTACAAAATCATTGCTATCACTGTTACCGTTACTGTTATCACTGCTATCAAAACTATCATATTACTGTGCTACTGATTATCTTGCTGCAGATATTTAAACTCCAGGTGTGGTTGAATTGACAACTCAACTGCTAATACTTACAAATATCCTTTGGCTCCCCTTGTGTCGAATCTATAAATTTGGGTTGAATACTCTACCCTCGAAAACTGTTGCGATCCCCTATACTTGTGGGTTATCAAGACCTTTTTCTGGCGCCGTTGCCGGGGAGCATAGCTATATTTGTTGAGTCACTTGGGATTATTATCTATTTATCACTATGAAGAATCTGAAGGATACTAAAACCAAGATCGTTCCCTCTAGGACGAGGGGAGGTAAGGAATCGCCATCACACTCTGCACTTGATTCACCTTCAGTTTTGAGTAAACTTGCAACACCACCACATGCTATTAATCCTGATATGTCGCAAGTTATTGATGATGCCACTTCTGCTATGAATGATGCTTATGATGATGCTAGTACTTTGCTTGATGATGGTGTGCCACTAGGTGAATTTCTCGATGTACAAATTGCTATAGCTAAAGATATTGAGCATGCTGAAACTAATGAAATTATTGAAACTGGTGAAGTCTTTGAAATTGAGAATTATGAAACACCTATTAGACCTAGCTCTCCTAGATTTGAATCACCTAAAGTACCTGAAGATGAGGAGACAGCTAGAGACTTTCTTGCTTGCAATGATATGGATGATCTTAAGAAATTACTGTGCAAACTAAAAGAAAAATCTTTGAATGCTAGATTGAAATGTGATCCTAAGTTTGCTACTTCACCTATCTTTGTTACTGATAAGGATTATGAATTCTCTGTCGACCCAGAGTTAATTAATTTCATTGAATCCGATGCTTTTCACGGCTATGAAACTGAAATTGTAGTGGCACATCTTACTAAATTAAATGATATAGCCACCCTTCTTGCTAATGATGAGAAAATTTGCTACTACTATATCCTAAAATTATTTCCGTTCTCATTAAAGGGTGATGCTAAGATATGGTACAATACTCTTGCTCCTGGTTGTGTGCGTAGTCCCCAGGATATGATTTACTACTTCTCTGAAAAATATTTTCCTGCTCATAAGAAACAAGCTGCCTTACGGGAAATATTTAATTTTGCGCAAATTGAAGAAGAGAGTCTCCCACAAGCTTGGGGGAGGCTTCTCCAATTGCTTAACGCTTTGCCTGATCATCCACTTAAGAAAAATGAAACACTTGATATCTTATATAATGGACTAACCGATGCTTCTAGGGACTTCCTAGATAGTTGTGCTGGTTGTGTTTTCAGGGAACGAACTGTTGAACAAGTTGAGTAATTATTGAATAATATATTGAAAAATTATGATAACTGGACTCTTCCTGAACCACCGCCTAAACCCACTCTGAAGAAGAGGGGTATCTTATATCTAAGTCTTGAAGATATGCAAGAGGCAAAGAAAAACATGAAGGAAAAGGTATTAAAGCTGAGGATGTTAAGAATTTACCACCTATTGAAGAAATACATGGCCTTAATACACCACCACCTCCACGGGTGGTAGAGGTAAATTCTTCAATGAAATTTGATGAAGGTGACATCCCTTATAATAAACATCCTAGCCAATGCTTATATGAGTTTGACAACTACATTAGGAAACAAGATCTCTTCAATGAAAATGTTATGAAACAATTGAAATACAACTCTGATATGATTGCTCGCTTGAGTGACTTGTTATTTAGAATCACTAATGATGTTAGAGGTGTAGGAAAGCATGCCTCCATGGTTCAAACTCAGTTAGAACAAGTTGCTCAATCTCAAAAAGAATTGCTAAATGAAATGAACAACAATATGAATGATTTTGCTGTTAGAGTGGCAACTAGAGGAGGTAAAATGACTCAGGAACCACTTTATTCTGAGGGACACCCAAAAAGAATTAAACAAGACTCTCAAAGAATTAACACTGATGCACCTAGTCCTTCTAAAAATGTGACGCCCCCGACTCAATCGTGCACTAATCATACACGTAAACATGCACGATCAAGCACAGGGACTCACGGGAAGATATCACAACACAACTCTAACACAATTAAACGAAGATCCACGAATATTACAGACCAGGGATCATGAGGATCCGAATACACAAGTCAGTCATACAAATAATATCTGGGTACAGACATAGTTAGTCAAGGTTTGCCTTAAGAAGGCTAGCACAAACAACGACTCTAGATCAAAAGGCGTAGGCCTCCTGCCTGGGGCCTCCGATCCTACTCCTGGTCGGCTGGCTCAATCCAGTAGTACGTGCCGTCTGGACCCTCCTGGTAGTAAGCTCCTGCGGGGACATCTGGCTCCTGGGCTCCATCATCTGAGGTAACATCAAAAGGGGTATGGGGGAAAAGAGGTAGCAAAGCAACCGTGAGTACTCATCCAAAGTACTCAGCAAGCAAGGATCTATACTACATATGCAACATTATCAAAGAAAGGTTGTATATGTGGACTAGGCTGCAGAAATGCTAGAATAGAGAGAAGACCTAGTCCTATCGAAGACTAGCATCTTCACGAAGCCACCATCTTGCAGCAATTACAAGAGTATAGAAAAGCATTTTATTAAGCAAGCATGTTGAGGCAAAGCCTAGAGATCCTTCCTCGACTCCCTGCGAGAAAGCAATCCCGAAGCTTCAATTAAATAAACAAGTATCTAGTTCAAGTAATAGATCGGGATACCAAACTGAGCGTCCTTTACTGTAGGACCGGCTATCGATAGATGTTTTCTTCCCTGCAGGGGTGCACTACTGTTACCCAACACACTCGATCACCTCTGGCCGGACACACTTGCTGGGTAATGCCCGGCCTCGGGAGATCAACACAAAGCAGTGCCCTACCTAGGCTCAGCAGAGAGGTCAGCACGCCGGACTAACCTATGCACCCAGAGGTCTTGGGCCATCGCCCTGGGCACCCTGCGCGTTGCGTGGCTGGCCGGGGTGCAGGCGCGACACTGAACTCGTCAGTGAAGTATCTAGCCCATTCCCGGCGATCAGCCCGCATGGTGAACCGTGACGTCTGAAGAGCTTTCGGGAGAAATGTACGACGTAGAGGGCCCCATAAACCATTATCCCGCGTGGTGGTAGTGCGTATAGGGCACGTCGACCCACTCAGATCAAATACCCAAATCAGATAGGCTCATTTAGTAACACGCGGAAACAATCAGAGTTTCTGAAGCTCCGCCACAATATCACACTCGGGCGCCCTTCCCAGCAAGCCCGACATCATAGATCTCCCTACGGGTACCTCTCAAGGTCGACCCGCCAGTGACAAAGGTCAAAGTAACCGTGTGGTCATAACACCAAGGGGAAACCCTGAGGAATCACCCTCGGCGGATTCCACTCGATGAAATCAGCAAGGTGAACGTAGGAGGAATCACCCTCGAGGTTCACACTTGAGGGGTTGCACGATAGAGTCGTATCGGAAGTGGTGAAGGAGGAATCACCCTCGATGACCACGATCGAACAGCTACACTGCAGAGTATTCATCAGGAGTGCGTTACGAGGTATCACCCTCGGCACTCGATAGTAACTATGCAGAGTCATACAACTAAGGGGGGTGAGGTGATGTGTCGGTCTCTGGTCGTCGATCACGTTGATCGAGTAGTCGATGATGAAGCAGAGGCAACAAGGGTAAAGTGATGGGGGTCACTAATGGTTCATTACCAACCTATACTAAGCAGTTGAAAAAGGCAGGTAAGGTAACAATAAGCAGGTTACAAAAGCAGGCTATGCATCAGAATAGGAGCAAACAGTAACAGTAGCAAAATCTAATGCAAGCAGGAGAAAATTGAATGGGCGATATCAGGATGCTCAAGGGGGGGGGCTTGCCTGGTTGCTCTGGCAAGGAGGAGGGGTCGTCGGAAGGCTGCTCGTCCGGAGCGTAGTCGTACTCTGCTGCAGCGGCGTCGGTCTCGACGTCTATCGAGAGAGAAGGAGGGGGAAGAAACAATAAATTCACGGCAAAAATGCAAACAATATGCATGAAAGGCCTAAATGATATGCAGAGGTGTTCTACTGCCTAACTAAATGATTTAGTTAATTTAGGAATTTATTGAATTTATTTTATTAAAGTTGAGCACTATTCATTTATTGAAATCGGTCTAAAAGTTCCACATTCAGGTAGCTAGGGGCATCTGACAGATGAACGGACCACGTATTCGGATTCGTCTCGTCGTTCTGATCAACTTTCATGTAGAAAGTATTTTCATCTGAGCTACGGTTTATTTTATATTAAATTTTAAAGATTTAATCAATATTCTGGATTTTATTTAATTATTTAAATTAGGATTATCCGAAATAGTGAATGGTGACGTCATCATGACATCACCATGATGTCAGCAGGTCAACCTGACAGGTGGGGTCCACCTATCATTGTCACATTAGTCTAATTAGGGTTTAATTGAGCTAATTACAGTTTAATTAGACTAACTAATTAATTAGTTTAATTAAACAGAATTAATCAAGTTAATTAATTATTTAATTAACTAATTAGTTAATATTTATTTATTTATTTTAATTCTTTTAATTCTTTTTAAACTCTTTTTAAAAAAAATCGTTCTGGGGCTGGGCCCCGTTTGTCATAGGTACAGGGGGGCGGGCCCAGCAGTCAGTGGCCAGAGGCCAAACGGGACGGGCGGACCACGGGCGCGGGCGCTGGTCGCCTGCCTGGGGTGAGGCCGTCGCCACGGCGGGGCACCGGTGGGCATGGCGCCGGCCAGGGAAGGGCATAGGCCACGGCGGCGAGGCCGACGAGCGAGGGGCGAGGCTGGGGCGGCGCGGCAGCGGCGGTGGCCGCGAGGATGAGCAGCAGTGCGCAGGCGGCAGCGAGGCGAGCGGCGAGCGGGGCCAGCGCGGCGTGTGGCGTGGCTGGGTGGCGCGGGCGAGGCAGAGGCGAGGCCAGGAGGGCGCGGGCGCAGGGGCATGGCCAGACACGGTGACCGCGGGGCAGGGACAGCGCGGTCGGGCGCGGCAGCGCGCCACGCGGGCGAAGCCGGAGCGCGGGGGTAGGCGGCAGTAGCGGGGCGCAGTGACCACGAGCGGGCACCGGAGCGCGTGCACGACAGAGAGAGGGGGAGGGAGGGCGAGGCCCTCACCGACATTGAAGGCAAGGAGGGGCGGCGTGGCTCGGGGTCGGCCGGCGAGGAGGAGGTCGGGGACGCGACGTCGACGACGGGGTCGAGGTGGCTTCAGGTGACGAGGGCGAGCGACGGTGAGGCAGGGTCGACGGGTTGGCGAGGAGGCAGACGGACGGCGAGCTCCGAGCGGGGGCGACGGGATCGGGCACTCCCGATCCAGATCCAGCGAGGGGGGGACGAGGAGAGTGGGAGGGTGTCGGCTGGGATTTGGCCCAGGGTGGGGGTTAAGGGGAGTGGGGATGGGCCGGAGGGAGCGATGGGCCGGCCTAGTTAGTGGGCTGGCCGGCTGGGCCGTCTGGCCCAGTTGGCCAGGGGTCTTTCTTCTTTTCTTTTCTGTTTTCTTTTGTTTTTCTGTTTTGCAAATAGTTTGGCCACTAGATGACTTTTACAAAATGTGGGACTTAGCTCATAAATTGCAGTGCATTATTCTCTATCACCAAAAACTAGTTTGGGTAAAATATAATTCCTTATTTAATTTAGATTAATTAACAGTTGTTAAATGTTGTTGTTTGCTACTTTTTGAGGTTGTTAGGGGCACTTAATTAGTTCAAACAATGTTGCTGCTAATTTTATAAATGTCTCTGAATTATTTGCTATTTAATGAACATTTTAGTTTCCAATTTGGAACAACTTTTATTTCCACTTTAAAATAATTTGAAGTTTGAATTAGGAGTTTGAAATGCAATATGATGCAAATGATGACTAGGCACTGATAAACTTGCTGACATGGCACTAACTAAGGGTGATCACTGAGGTTAATTACATGGGGTGTTACAAAAAAGAAAAAGAAGAAAAATGATAGGACTTTGCATACCTCTAGTGAACCTGAGATAGAAAAACCTCCTGAAGATAACAACGATGTTTCTATTTCTGATGCTGAAACTCAATCTGGTAATGAACATTCACCTAGTGATAATGAAAATGATAATGATAATGTTCATGAAGACACCCAACCAGATAATGATAAAGAACCAGATAATGATGTTGAAATAGAACCAGCTATTGATCTTGATAACCCACAACCTAAAAATAAAAGAGACTGTGTGGCTAGGAAACACGGAAAAGAAAGAGAGACATGGGTTCAGAAACCCATGCCCTTTCCACTTAAACCACCTAAGAAAAAAAATGATGAAGAATTTGAACGCTTTGCTGAAATGCTTAGGCCAGTCTTTTTGCTTACTCGCTTGACCAATATTCTAAAGATGGCCCCTTATGCAAAATACATGAAAGACATCATCACTAATAAAAGAAAAATACCTGAAGCTGAAATCTCCACCATGCTTGCTAATTATTCTTTTAAGGATGAAGTACCTAAAAAACTTGGAGATCCGGGAATACCAACTATACCTTGCTCCATTAAAAGAAACTATGTCAAAACTGCTTTATGTGATCTATTAGCTGGTGTTAGTGTTATGCCTTTCTCTTTATATAAAAGACTTGATTTGCATAAACTTACACCTACTGAAATATCTTTGCAAATGGCTGACAAATCAACTACCATACCTATCGGTATTTGTGAGGATATGCCCGTTGTTGTTGCAAATGTTACTATCTTAACAGACTTTGTTATACTTGAGATGCCCGAGGACGACAACATGCCAATTATCCTTGGTAGACCCTTTTTGAATACTGCAGGGGCTGTTATTGATTGCAATGAAACCAAGGTCACTTTTCATATCAATGGTAATGAGCATACGATGCACTTTCCGAAGAAACAATTCCAAGTGAATGGTATTAATGTTATTGAAAAATCTCCGACACTCACTATTGGAAGTTTTCAACTACCTCTACCTACTGCCAAAAAGAAATATGATATACTTATTGTTGGGGATATGCATATCCCCGTTCAGGTAACTGATACGTCCATTTTGCATCATGTTTTCCTACTGTTATTTATACTGTTTTTATGCATAATAATGCTTTTGGGAGTAATTCTAATGCCTTCTCTCTCATAATATGCAAGGTTTACACAAAGAGGGAGAATACCGGCAGCTGGAATTCTGGACCTGAAAAAGCTACATCAGAGTTACCTATTCTGCACATCTCCAAATGAGCTGAAAATTTACGGAGAATTATTTTGCAATATATATAAAATACTGGAGAAATTACTACCGGAGGAGGCCCACCAGGTGGGCACAACCCACCTGGGCGCGCCAGGCTCCCCAGGCGCGCCCTGGTGGGTTGTGCCCTCCTCAGCCCACCTCTGGTGCCCATCTTCTGGTATATAGGTCATTTTTACCTAGAAAAAATCAGGAGGGGACTTTCAGGACGAAGTGCCACAGTGTCGAGGCGGAACTTGGGCAGGAGCACTTTTGCCCTTCGGCGGAGCGATTCCGCTGAGGGAACTTCCCTCCCGGAGGGGGAAATCATCGCCATCGTCATCACCAACAACTCTCCTATCTTTGGGAGGGCCATCTCCATCAATATCTTCAACAGCACCATCTCCTCTCAAACCCTAGTTCATCTCTTGTGTTCAATCTTTGTACCGGAACCTTAGATTGGTACTTGTGGATGACTAGTAGTGTTGATTACATCTTCTAGTTGATTACTATATGGTTCATTTGGTGGAAGATTATATGTTCAGATCCATTATGCTATTTAATACCCCTCTGATCTTGAGCATGGTTATTATTTGTGAGTAGTTACTTTTGTTCTTGAGGTCACGGGAGAAATCATGTTGCAAGTAATCATGTGAACTTGATATGTGTTCGATATTTTGATGATATGTATGTTGTTATTCCCTTAGTGGTGTCATGTGAACATCGACTACATGGCACTTCACCATATTTGGGCCTAAGGGAATGCATTGTGGAGTAGTTATTAGATGATGGGTTGCTAGAGTGACAGAAGCTTAAACCCTAGTTTATGCGCTACCTCGTAAGGGGCTGATTTGGATCCAAAAGTTTAATGCTATGGTTAGATTTTATCTTAATACTTTTCTCGTAGTTGCGGATGCTTGTGAGGGGGTTAATCATAAGTAAGAGGTTTGTTAAAGTAAGAACAACACCTAAGCACCAGTCCACGCACATATCAAATTATCAAAGTAGCGAACACGAACCAAACCAACATGATGAAAGTGATATGATGAAATTCCCGTGTACCCTCAAGAACACTTTGCTTATCATAAGAGACCATTTTTGCATGTCCTTTACCACAATAGGATTGGGCTACCTTGCTGCACTTTATTCATCGTTACCGTTACTTGCTCATTACAAATTATCTTGCTATCAAACTACTTGTTACCGACTATTTCAGTGCTTGCAGAAAATACCTTGCTGAAAACCACTTGTCATTTCCTTCTGATCCTCGTTGGGTTCGACACTCTTACTTATCAAAAGGACTATGTTTGATCCCCTATACTTGTGGGTCATCAAGACTCTTTGATGGCGCCATTGCCAGGGAATGAAGCGCTCTTGGTAAGGAAAAATTATTACTATGTGCTGAAATTTATTGTCACCTATTACTATGGAGAACCATCCCTTGAGGGGTTTGTTCGGGGTATCTTCACCTCGACCGGAAGCACAATTAGTTGCACCTCAACCTACTGCACCTACTAAAAATATTGGTTATGAAATTCCTTTGGGTATGATAGAACAACTGCTAGCTAATCCTTATGCAGGAGATGGAACTGAACATCCTGATATGCACTTGATATATGTGGATGAAATTTGCGGATTATTAAAGCTTGCAGGTTTATCAGGAGATGAAGATAATAAGAAGGTTTTCCCTTTATCTTTGAAGGGAAGAGCATTGTCATGGTATAGGCTATGCGATGATATTGGATCTTGGAACTGGAATCGATTGAAATTGGAATTTCACCAAAAAAATTATCCTATGCATCTAGTTCATCGTGATCGGAATTATATATATAATTTTTGTCCTCATGAAGGAGAAAGTATCGCTCTAGCTTGGGGGAGGCTAAAGTCAATGTTATATTCATGCCCCAATCATGAGCTCTCTAGAGAAATTATTATTCAGAATTTTTATGCTCGGCTTTCTCGTGATGATCAATCCATGCTCGATACTTCTTGTACTGGTTCTTTTATGAAGAAGACTATTGAATTCAGGTGGGATCTTTTAGAAAGAATTAAATGCAACTCTGAAGATTGGGAACTCATCCAAGGTAAAGAGTCGGGGTATTAAGCTTGAATTTGATTGTGTTAAATCCTTTATGAATACCGATGCTTTTCACAAGTTTAGCACTAAATATGGACTTGACTCTGAGATAGTAGCCTCTTTTGTGAATCATTTGCTACTCACGTTGTTCTCCCCAAAGAGAAGTGGTTTAAATATCATCCCTCTATCAAAGAAGAAATTAAAGAACCCGACATAGCTAAAGATTAAACGATTATTTACAATGTTGATCCAGTTGTGCCTACTTCTTATATTGAAAAACCAACTTTCCCTGTTAGGATAAAGGAACATGCTAAGGTTTCAACTGTGGTTCGCACAAGTAATATTAGAGCACCTAAACCTGCTGAACAGTTTAAAGTAGAACTTAGTGTTGCTATGGTTAAAGATCTCCTGGTAGAAAATATTGATGGCATGTTATTTACTTCTGTGACGAAGCTGCTAGAATTGACAAACCCAATGAAAAAGATAAACATGGACCTATTGTTGGCATGCCCATTGTCTTAGTTAAAATAGCAGATCATTGTTATCATGGTTTATGTGATTTAGGTGCTAGCGTGAGTGCTATTCCTTTTACCTTATACCAAGAAAATATGAATGACATAGCACCCGCTGAAATTGAGGACATAGATGTCACTATTAAACTTGCTAATAGAGACACCATCACACCACTTGGGATTGTTAGAGATGTTGAAGTCTTGTGTGGGAAAATAAAATACCCTAATGATTTTCTAGTTCTTGGTTCCCCACAAGATGACTTCTATCCCATTATCTTTAGTAGACCTTTCTTGAACACTGTCAATGCCACTATAGATTGTCATAAACAAATTGTGAGTGTTAGCTTTGGTGATGAGTCTCATGAGTTTAATTTTTCCAAGTGATACGTCCATTTTGCATCATGTTTTCCTACTGTTATTTATATTGTTTTTATGTATAATAATGCTTTTTGGAGTAATTCTAATGCCTTTTCTCTCATAATATGCAAGGCTCACACAAAGAGGGAGCATACCGGCAACTGGAATTCTGGACCTGAGAAAGCTACGTCAGGCAACCAATTTTGCACAACTCCAAATGAGCTAAAACTTCACGGAGATTTTTTATGGAATATATAAGAATTATTGGAGCAAATAACTACCAGAGGGGGCCCACCAGGTCGGCACAACACACCTGGGCGCGCCAGGGAGCCCATGCGCGCCCTGGTGGGTTATGCCCTCCTCGGGCCACCTCCGGTGCCCCTCTTTTGGTATATAAGTCATTTTGACCTAGAGAAAATAAAGATAGGACTTTAGGGATGAAGCACCACCGTCTCGAGGTGGAACTTGGGCAGGAGCATTTTTGCTCTCCGGCGGAGCGATTTCGCCGGGGGGACTTCCCTCCCGGAGGGGGAAATCATCGTCATCGTCATCATCATCACCAACAACTCTCCCATCTTGGGCAGGGAAATCTCCATCAACATCTTCAATAGCACCATCTCCTCTCAAACCCTAGTTCATCTCTTGTGTTCAATCTTTGTACCGGAACCTTAGGTTGGTGCTTGTGGCTGACTAGTAGTGTTGATTACATCTTGTAGTTGATTACTATATGGTTTATTTGGAGGAAGATTATTTGTTCAGATCCATTATGCTATTTAATACCCCTCTGATCTTGAGCATGATTATCATTTGTGAGTAGTTACTTTTGTTCTTGAGGTCACGGGAGAAATCTTGTTGCAAGTAATCATGTGAACTTGATATGTGTTCGATATTTTGATGGTATGTATGTTGTGATTCCCTTAGAGGTGTCATGTGAACGTTGACTACATGGCACTTCACCTTATTAGGGCCTAAGGGAATGCATTGTGGAGTAGTTGTTAGATGATGGGTTGCGAGAGTGACAGAAGCTTAAACCCTAGTTTATGCGCTACTTCATAAGGGGCTGATTTGGATCCAAAAGTTTAATGCTATGGTTAGATTTATTCTTAATACTTTTCTCGTAGTTGCGGATGCTTGCGAGGGGGTTAATCATAAGTAGGAGGTTTGTTCAAGTAAGAACAGCACCTAAGCACAGGTCCACCCACATATCAAATTATCAAAGTAGCGAACACAAATCAAACCAACATGACGAAAGTGACTAGATGAAATTCCCGTGTACCCTCAAGAACGCTTTGCTTATCATAAGAGACCATTTTGGCCTGTCCTCTGCCTCAAAAGGATTGGGCTACCTTGCTGCACTTTTGTTACCGTTACCGTTACTTTCTCGTTACAAATTATCTTGCTATCAAACTACTCATTACTTATAATTTCAGTGCTTGAAGAGAATACCTTGTTGAAAACTACTTGTCATTTCCTTCTGCTCCTTGTTGGGTTTGACACTCTTACTTATCAAAAGGACTACGATTGATCCCCTATACTTGTGGGTCATCAAGGCTCTTTTCTGACGCCGTTGCCAGGGAGTGAAGCGCTCTTGGTAAGTGGAAATTGATAAGGAAAAATTATTACTATGTGCTGAAATTTATTGTCACTTGTTACTATGGAGAACAATCCTTTGAGGGGTTTGTTCGGGGTATCTTCACCTCGAACGGAACCACAATTAGTTAGCCCTCAACCTACTGCACCTATTGATAATACTGGTTATGAAATTCCTTCGGGTATGATAGAACAACTACTAGCTAATCCTTATGCAGGAGATGGAACCGAACATCGTGATATGCACTTGCTATGTGTGGATGAAATTTGTGGATTATTTAAGCTTGCAGGTTTACCCAGAGATGAAGCTAAGAATAAGGTTTTCCCTTTATCTTTGATGGAAAAAGCATTGACATGGTATAGGCTATGAGATGATATTGAATCTTGGAATTGGAATCGATTGAAATTGGAATTTCACCAAAAAAATTATCCTATGCATCTAGTTCATCGTGATCGGAATTACATATATAATTTTTGGCCTCGTGAAGGAGGAAGTATTGCTCTAGCTTGGGGGAGGCTTAAGTAAATCTTATATTCATGCCCCAATCATGAGCTCTCAATAGAAATTATCATTCAGAATTTTTATGCTCGGCTTTCTCGTGATGATCAATCCATGCTTGATACTTCTTGTACTGGTTCCTTTATGAAGAAGACTATTGAATTCAGGTGGGATCTCTTAGAAAGAATTAAATGCAACTCTGAAGATTGGGAACTCGACGAAGGTAAAGAGTCAGGTATTAAGCTTAAGTATGATTGTGTTAAATCTTTTATGAATACTGATGCCTTTCAAAAGTTTAGCACTAAATATGGACTTGACTCTAAGATAGTAGCCTCCTTTTGTGAATCATTTGCTACTCATGTTGATCTCCCTAAGGATAAGTAGTTTAAATATCGCCCACCTATTAAAGAAGAAATTAAAGAACCGGTAATAACTAAAGATGAAACTATTATTTATAATGTTGATCCAGTTGTTCCTACTGCTTATATTGAAAAACCACATTTCCCTGTTATGATAAAGGAACATGCTAAAGTTTCAACTATGGTCAATAAAAGTTATATAAGAGCACCTAAACCTGCTGAACAAATCAAAGTAGAACCTAGTGTTGCTTTGGTTAAAGATCTCTTGGAAGAAAATATTGATGGGCATGTTATTTACTTCTGTGATGAAGCTGCTAGAATTGCCAAACCCGATGAAAAAGAAAACATAGACATGTTGTTGGCATGCCTGTTGTCTCAGTCAAAATAGGAGATCACTGTTATCATGGTTTATGTGATTTAGGTGCTAGCGTGATAGTTATTCCTTTTACCTTATATCAAGAAATTATGAATGACATAGCACCCGCTGAAATAGAAGACATTGATGTTACTATTAAACTTGCTAATAGAGACACCATCACATCACTTGGGATTGTTAGAGATGTTGAAGTCTTGTGTGGGAAAATAAAATATCCTACTGATTTTCTTTGTTCTTGGTTCCCCACAAGATGACTTTTGTCCCATTATCTTTGGTAGACCTTTCCTGAACACCGTTAATGCTAAAATAGATTGTAAGAAACAAAATGTCGGTGTTAGTTTTGGTGATGAGTCTCATGAGTTTAATTTTTCTAAGTTCAATAGAAAACATCATAAGAAAGAATTGCCTAGTAAGGATGAAATAAAGGTCTTGCTTCTATTGCCGTGCCTCCTACTGATCCACTAGAACAATATTTTCTAGACCATAAAAATGATATGCATATGCATGAAAGAAATGAGATAGATAAAATCTTCTTTGAACAACGACCTCTGCTTAAACACAATTTGCCTATTGAAAGTCTAGGAGGTCCTCCTCCACCTAAAGGTGATCCTACGTTTGAATTAAAACAATTACCAGACACTTTGAAATATGCTTATCTTGATGAGAAAAAGATATATCCAGTTATTATTAGTGCTAACCTTTTAGAACATGAAGAAGAAAGATTATTGAAGGTTCTGAAGAAGCACCGAGATGCTATTTGATATACTCTTGATGATCCTAAGGGCATTAGTCCCACTCTCTGTCAGCACAAAATTAATATGGAACCTGATGCTAAACCCGTTGTTGATCACCAACGATGTTTAAATCCCAAAATGAAAGAAGTGGTAAGAACTAAAATATTGAAGCTTCTGGAAGCAGGTATAATTTATCCCATAGCTGATAGCAGATGGGTAAGTCCCATTCATTGTGTCCCTAAGAAGGGAGGTAATACTGTTGTTCCCAATGATAAAAATGAACTTATTCCACAAAGAATTGTCACTGGTTATAGAATGGTAATTGATTTCAGAAAATTAAATAAAGCTACTAGAAAAGATCATTACCCTCTACCTTTTATTGATCAAATGTTAGAAAGACTTTCCAAGCATACACACTTTTGTTTCCTTGATGGATATTCTGGTTTTTCTCAAATACCTGTTTCACAACCTGATTAAGAGAAAACCACCTTCACTTGTCCTTTTGGAACTTATGCTTATAGACGTATGCCTTTTGGTTTATGTAATGCACCTGCTACCTTTCAAAGATGTATGACTGCTATATTCTCTGACTTTTGTGAAAAGATTGTTGAGGTTTTCATGGATGATTTTTTTGTTTACGGAACTTCTTTTGATGATTGCTTAAGCAACCTTGATCGAGTTTTGCAGAGATGCGAGCAAACTAATCTTGTCTTGAATTGGGAGAAGTGTCACTTTATGGTTAATGAAGGTATTGTCTTGGGACATAAATTTTTTGAACGAGGTATTGAAGTGGATAAAGCTAAAGTTGATGCAATTGAGAAAATGCCATGTCCTAAAGATACCAAAGGTATTCGTAGTTTCCTCGGTCATGCTGGTTTCTATAGGAGATTTATTAAAGACTTCTCTAAAATTTCTAGGCCTCTTACAAATCTTTTACAAAAGGATGTTCCATTTGTTTTTTATGATGATTGTGTAGAAGCTTTTGAAACACTTAAGAAAGCCTTAATTTCTGCACCTATTGTTCAACCACCTGATTGGAACTTGCCTTTTGAAATTATGTGTGATGCTAGTGATTATGTTGTTGGTGCTGTTCTAGGACAAAGAGTTGATAAGAAATTAAATGTTATTCATTATGCTAGTAAAACTCTAGACAGTGCCCAGTGCAATTATGCTACTACTGAAAAAGAATTTTTAGCAGTTGTGTTTGCTTGTGATAAATTCAAATCTTACATTGTTGATTCTAAAGTGACTGTTCACACCGATCATGCTGCTATAAAATATCTTATGGAAAAGAAAGATGCTAAACCTAGACTCATTAGGTGGGTTCTCTTGCTACAAGAATTTGACTTACATATCACTGATAGAAAGGGAGCCGAGAACCCCGTGGCTGATAACTTGTCTAGGTTAGAAAATATTCTTGATGACCCACAACCTATTAATGATAGTTTTCCTGATGAACAATTAGCTGCAATAAATGTTTCTCATAACACTCCTTGGTATGCCGACTATGCTAATTACATTGTTGCTAAATATATACCACCTAGCTTCACATACCAACAAAAGAAAAAATTCTTCTATGATTTAAGACATTACTTTTGGGATGACCCACATCTTTATAAAGAAGGAGTAGATGGTATTATTAGACATTGTGTACCTGAGCATGAATAGGGACAAATCCTACAGAAATGTCACTCCGAAGCTTATGGAGGGCATCATGCGGGAGACAGAACTACACACAAGGTATTGCAATCTGGTTTTTATTGGCCTACTCTCTTCAAGGATGCCCGTAAGTTTGTTTTATCTTGTGATGAATGTCAAAGAATTGGTAATATTGGTAAGCGTCAAGAAATGCCTATGAATTATTCACTTGCTTTTGAACCATTTGATGTTTGGGGTTTTGATTACATGGGACCTTTTCGTTCCTCTAATGGGTATACTCATATTTTGGTTGCTATTGATTACGTTACTAAGTGGGTAGAAGCTATTCCAACTAGTAGTGTTGATCACAACACCTCTATTAAAATGCTTAAGAAATTTATTTTCCCAAGGTTTGGAGTCCCTAGATAATTAATGACTGATGGTGGTTCACACTTTATTCATGGTGCTTTTCGTAAAATGCTTGCGAAGTACGATGTTAACCATAGAATTGCATCACCCTATCATCCCCAGTCTAGTGGTCAAGTTGAACTTAGCAATAGAGAAATAAAATTAATTTTACAAAAAACTGTCAATAGGTCCCGAAAGAATTGGTCTAAGAAATTAGATGATGCACTTTGGGCTTATAGAACAACATACAAAAATCCTATGGGTATGTCTCCTTATAAAATGGTTTATGGAAAAGCTTGTCATTTGCCTCTTGAGTTAGAACATAAAGCATATTGGGCAATTAAAGAACTCAACTATGGTTTCAAACTTGTCGGTGAAAAGAGGTTATTTGATATTAGCTCACTAGATGAATGGAGAACCCAAGCTTATGAAAATGCCAAGTTGTTTAAAGAAAAAGTTAAAAGATGGCATGACAAAAGAATCCAAAAGCATGAGTTCAAAGTTGGAGAATATGTTCTTTTGTACAACTCTCGTTTCAGGTTCTTTGCAGGAAAACTCCTCTCCAAATGGGAAGGACCCTATGTTATCGAGGAGGTTTATCGATCTGGAGCCATCAAAATAAATAATGCTGAAGGTACTAACCCGAAGGTTGTCAATGAGCAAAGAATAAAACATTATATCTCAGGTACGCCCATGAATGTTGAAAGCAATATTATCCAAACTATGACACCGGAAGAACACATAAAGGAAACCTTCCAGAGTACTCCAGAATCATGAAAAAAGAGGAGGTACGTGATACGGTAAGTAAACGGACTCTGAAAAATTCGCAAAAATATTTTCTGTCAGTTTTGGAATATATTAAAAATTAGGAAAATAAGAAACAGCCAGGAAGGTAACCCTGGTGGGCACAAGATACCAGGGCGGTCCTGGCTTGCCAGGCGCGCCCAGGTGGATTGTGCCCACCTCGGGTACCTTCCGGACTCCGTTTTTCTTCTGTTTGCTTGTTTCCCAAGATAAAAAATCTTTATATAGCCCCCGAACCTATTGACCACCGTATCACAGAGAAATCTTCTATTTTCTTTTCTCGTTGTTTTCCTGACAGATCTGAAAATATGTCGTCTCAAAATTCCGAGGATGGGGTCCAGTTTCTTATCAGCCTTTAGATAAAAATATCTTCGAGGACACCTATCCCGATATATGGTTCCCCGATAAGGAAGATGAAGACGAACCAGTCCCTCCTTGTTTCAAAAACAAAAGCATGGAGGCATTATGCAGGAGGATAATAAAGCTCGAGATGGAGAACGACGAGTTGAGGATGGACAATTTTACTCTCCGACGTAAGTTGGAAAAGGAGAAGAAAGACAAGCCCACTACTTCACCACCACCTCCTTCTTCATCACCAAAGGAAATTTGAGTATCGGCTATGGACACTCCCCTTGGCTTGTGCCAAGCTTGGGGGAGGTGCCCCGGTATCGTATCACCTCCACTATCTTTTGCCTTTACTTATCTTAGTTCGATCCTCAGTTATCTTTTGCTTTAGTTGAATAAAAGTTTAGTTCGATCCTCTCTTTTCGAGTGTTTGCTTAGTGATCTATCCTTGTAATCGTGTGCGAGATATATAATAAAGTTTAGTTTGAATTTTGTTTTGTTTACTTTCATGTTCAATAAAAAGAAAGGAAATAAATGAGCAAGATCATATTCTAATCTTATGGTAAGTAATGACATCACATAAGGAAGAGTATAAGTAGAAAATTTTACTGGAGATTTACAAACATAGCATCGGTCAATGATGCAATTCATGAAAGAATTAATAAGGGAAGAGAAGATTCACATGCAAATACACTATCTTGGACATCTTTTATGATTGTGAGCCCCCATCAAAATATTATATGCCAAAATTGTTGACGTTGTACAAGGAAGACAACATAATGATTTGTGTTTGTCCATATTCACAAAGAAGTTATATTGTCATAGATCCTTTAACATGTGGTGCTTGTCCCCCATCTTTGCTAGACAAAAATTCCGCACTAAGTAGAGATACTACTTGTGCATCCAAAAACCCTTAAACCCAAATCTTGTTTTAAGGGTCCACCATACCTACCTATGGATTGAGTAAGATCCTTCAAGTAATTTGTCATCGGTGCAATAAGGCAATAAAAATTGCTTCTAAAAGTGTTGGATCATTTAGTGTAAGAGAAAATTGAGCGTTGTACGAACTTGTGATGGCAAAGAATAAAAGCGACAGACTGGAAAATAAAGGTTGCCATCATAAGGGGCAAGATAACATGATGTTTTTTGCACTAAGAGATTGAGCATACAAACAAAAAGTGCATGGCAACCTCTGCTTCCCTCTGTGAAGGGCATATCTTTTACTTTTATGTATTTACTTTTATGCAAGAGTCAAAATATTTCTCTCTATTCCTTTTTATTTTCTATTTTGGCAAGCACCATGTGGTGAGGAATGATCTAGGCACATATATCCAGTTGAATATGAGTGGGCATGAGTTATTATTGTTGACATCACCCTTGAGGTGAATACGTTGGGAGGTGGAACTATAAGAACCTATCTTTCTATATGTCCGGTTGAAACTTTTTGCTCATGTGTATGTGGTGAGTGTTAGCAATCATAGAAGACTATATGATGGTTGAGTATGTGGACTTGCCTAAAGGCTCCAATACGTGACGCTTCCTGAAAAGATGATGAATTGTAGTTGCAAAGTTGAATCAGAACATAGTTTGTTGGTTTTCAATAGAGTTTATGCTTTATACTTCGATGTTGTGATGAATTGTTACTTGTTCATGAGAAGTTATATGATAGAAGTTCTATGTTAAAGTTTGTTGCTGTTATAATAATATACATGATGCTTCTATTTCTATATTCTGTTTTTATCGACACCTCTCTCTCTAAGCATGTGGACATGTTTTTCGATTTCGGTTTTTGCTTGAGGACAAGCGAGGTCTAAGCTTGGGGGAGTTGATACGTCCATTTTGCATCATGTTTTCCTACTGTTATTTATATTTTTTTATGTATAATAATGCTTTTTGGAGTAATTCTAATGCCTTTTCTCTCATAATATGCAAGGTTCACACAAAGAGGGAGAATACCGGCAGCTGGAATTCTAGACCTGAGAAAGCTACGTCAGGCCA
The DNA here is from genome assembly GCA_011799875.1 of Thinopyrum elongatum. Taxonomy (NCBI): domain Eukaryota; kingdom Viridiplantae; phylum Streptophyta; class Magnoliopsida; order Poales; family Poaceae; genus Thinopyrum; species Thinopyrum elongatum. The sequence continues at coordinate 572,887,781 of CM022298.1, read as the reverse complement.
CCTATTCTGCACAACTCCAAATGAGCTGAAACTTCACGGAGATTTTTTATGGAATATATAAGAATTATTGGAGCAAATAACTACTAGAAGGGGCCCACCAGGTGGGCACAACCCACCTGGGCGTGCCAGGGAACCCAGGCGCGCCCTGGTGGGTTGTGCCCTCCTCAGCCCACCTCCGGTGCCCCTCTTCTGGTATATAAGTCATTTTGACCTAGAAAAAATAAAGAGAGGACTTTCGAGACGAGGTGCCGCCGTCTCGAGGCGGAACTTGGGCAGGAGCACTTTTGCCCTCCGACGGAGCAGTTCCGCCGGGGGAACTTCCCTCCCGGAGGGGGAAATCATCGTCATCATCATCACCAACAACTCTCCCATCTTGCGGAGGGCAATCTCCATCAACATCTTCAACAGCACCATCTCCTCTCAAACCCTAGTTCATCTCTTGTGTTCAATCTTTGTACCGGACCGTAGATTGGTGCTTGTGGGTGACTAGTAGTGTTGATTCCATCTTGTAGTTGATTACTATATGGTTTATTTGGTGAAAGATTATATGTTCAAATCCTTTATGCTATTTAATACCCCTTTGATCTTGAGCATGATTATCATTTATGAGTAGTTACTTTTGTTCTTGAGGTCACGGGAGAAATCTTGTTGCAAGTAATCATGTGAACTTGATATGTGTTCGATATTTTGATGGTATGTATGTTGTGATTCCCTTAGTGGTGTCATGTGAACATCGACTACATGGCACTTCACCTTATTAGGGCCTAAGGGAATGCATTGTGGAGTAGTTATTAGATGATGGGTTGCGAGAGTGACAGAAGCTTAAACCCTAGTTTATGCGCTACTTCGTAAGGGACTGATTTGGATCCAAAAGTTTAATGTTATGGTTAGATTTATTCTTAATACTTTTCTTGTAGTTGCGGATGCTTGCGAGGGGGTTAATCATAAGTAGGTGGTTTGTTCAAGTAAGAACATCACCTAAGCACTGGTCCACCCACATATCAAATTATCAAAGTAGCGAACACAAATCAAACCAACATGATGAAAGTGACTAGATGAAATTCCCGTGTACCCTCAAGAATGCTTTGCTTATCATAAGAGACCGTTTTGGCCTGTCCTCTGCCTCAAAAGGATTGGGCTACCTCTCTGCACTTTTGTTGCCGTTACAGTTACTTGCTCGTTACAAATTATCTTGCTATCAAACTACTCGTTACTTATAATTTCAGTGCTTGCAGAGATTACCTTGCTGAAAACTACTTGTCATTTCCTTCTGCTCCTCATTGGGTTCGACACTCTTACTTATCGAAAGGACTACGATTGATCCCCTATACTTGTGGGTCATCACCAAGTTTAATAGAAAACCTCATAAGAAAGAATTACCTAGTGAGGATGAAATAATTGGTCTTTCTTCTATTGCCGTGCCTCCTACTGATCCACTAGAACAATATTTGCTAGACTATGAAAATGATATGCAAATGCATGAAAGAAATGAGATAGATAAAAATTTCTTTGAACAACGACCTCTACTCAAACACAATTTGCCTATTGAAACTCTAGGAGGTCCTCCTCCACCTAAAGGTGATCCCGTGTCTGAATTAAAACAATTGCCTGACACTTTGAAATATGCTTATCTCGATGGGAAAAAGATATATCATGTTATTATTAGTGGTAACCTTTCAGAACATGAAGAAGAAAGACTATTAAAAATTCTGAAGAAGCACCGTGCTGCTATTGGATATACTCTTGATGATCTTAAGGGCATTAGTCCAACTCTTTGTCAGCACAAGATTAATATGGAACCTGATGCTAAACCCGTTGTTGATCATCAACGATGTTTGAATCCTAAGATGGAAGAAGTGGTAAGAACTGAAATATTAAAGCTTCTGGAAGCAGGTATAATATATCCCATAGCCGATAGTAGATGGGTAAGCCCCGTTCATTGTGTCCCGAAGAAGGGAGGTATTACCGTTGTTCCTAATGATAAAAATGAACTCATTCCACAAAGAATTGTTACTGGCTATAGAATGGTTATTGATTTTAGAAAATTAAATAAAGCATCTAGAAAATATCATTACCCTTTGCCTTTATTGATCAAATGTTGGAAAGATAATCAAAGCACACACACTTTTGTTTTCTTGATGGATATTCTGGTTTTTCTCAAATACCTGTTTCACAACCTGATCAAGAGAAAACCACCTTTACTTGTCCTTTTGGAACCTATGCTTATAGACGTATGCCTTTTGGTTTATGTAATGCACCTTCTACTTTTCAAAGATGTATGACTGCTATATTCTCTGATTTTTTTGAAAAGATTGTTGAGGTTTTCATGGATGATTTTTCTGTTTATGGAACTTCTTTTGATGATTGCTTAAGCAACCTTGATCGAGTTTTGCAGAGATGTGAGCAAACTAACCTTGTCTTGAATTGGGAGAAGTGCCACTTTATGGTTAATGAAGGTATTGCCTTGGGGCATAAAATTTCTGAACGAGGTATTGAGGTGGACCAAGCTAAAGTTGATGCGATTGAGAAAATGCCATGTCCTAAAGATATTAAAGGTATTCGTAGTTTCCTTGGTCATGCTGGTTTCTATAGGAGGTTTATTAAAGACTTCTCTAAAATTTCTAGGCCTCTTACAAATCTTTTACAAAAGGATGTTCCGTTTGTTTTTTATGATAATTGTGTAGAAGCCTTTGAAACACTTAAGAAAGCCTTAACTTCTGCACCTATTGTTCAACCACCTGATTGGAACTTGCCTTTTGAAATTATGTGTGTAGGACAAAGAGTTGATAAGAAATGGAATGTTATTCATTATGCTAGCAAAACTCTAGATATGCCCAAAGAAATTATGCTACTACTGAAAAAGAATTTTTAGCAGTTGTGTTTGCTTGTGATAAATTCAGATCTTACATTGTTGATTCTAAAGTTATTGTTCACACCGATCATGTTGCTATTAAATATCTTATGGAAAAGAAAGATGCTAAACCAAAACTCATTAGGTGGGTTCTCTTGCTACAAGAATTTGATTTATATATCACTGATAGAAAAGGAGCTGAGAACCCCGTAGCTGATAACTTGTCTAGGTTAAAGAATATCCTTGATGACCCACTACCTATTGATGATAGCTTTCCTGATGAACAACTAGCTGCAATAAATATTTCTCATAATACTCCTTGGTATGCTGACTATGCTAATTATATTGTTGCTAAATACATACCACCTACTTTCACATACCAACAAAAGAACAAATTCTTTTATGATTTAAGACATTACTTTTGGGCTGACCCACATCTTTATAAAGAAGGAGTAGATGGTATTATTAGACATTGTCTAACTGAGCATGAACAGGAATAAATCCTACGGAAATGTCACTACGAAGCTTATGGAGGGCATCATGCGGGAGATAGGACTGCTCATAAGGTATTGCAATCTGGTTTTTATTGGCCTACTCTCTTCAAGGATGCCCGTAAGTTTGTTTTATCTTGTGATGAATGCCAAAGAATTGGTAATATCGGTAAGCGTCAAGAAATGCCTGTGAATTATTCACTTGCTGTTGAACCATTTGATGTTTGGGGTTTTGATTATATGGGACCTTTTCCTTCCTCTAATGGGTATACACATATTTTGGTTGCTATTGATTATGTTACTAAGTGGGTAGAAGCTATTCCAACGAGTAGTGCTGATCATAACACTTCCATTAAAATGCTTTAAAAAGTTATTTTCCCGAGGTTTGGAGTCCCAAGATATTTAATGGTTAATGGTGGTTCACACTTTATTCATGGTGCTTTCCGTAAAATGCTTGCTAAATATGATGTTAACAATAGAATTGCACCACCCTATCATCCTCAGTCTAGTGGTCAAGTTGGAGTTAGCAATAGAGAAATAAAATTAATATTACAAAAAATTGTTAATAGGTCCCAAAAGAATTGGTCTAAGAAATTAGATGATGCACTTTGGGCCTACAGAACAGCTTATAAAAATCCTATGGGTATATCTCCCTATAAAATGGTTTATGGAAAAGCTTGTCATTTGCCTCTTGAGTTATAACATAAAGCATATTGGGAAATTAAAGAACCAAACTATGATTTCAAACTTGTCGATGAAAAGAGGTTATTTGATATTAGCTTACTCGATGAATGGAGAACCCAAGCCTATGAAAATGCCAAGTTATTTAAAGAAAAAGTTAAAAGATGGCATGACAAAAGAATCCAAAAGCGGGAATTCAAAGTTGGAGAATATGTTCTTTTGTACAACTCTCGTTTCAGATTCTTTGCAGGAAAACTTCTCTCTAAATGGGAAGGACCATATATCATTGAGGAGGTTTACCGCTCTGGAGCTATTAAAATAAATAATGCCAAAGGTACTAACCCGAAGGTGGTCAATGGGCAAAGAATTAAACACTATATCTCAGGTACGCCTATTAATGTTGAAAGCAATATTATTCAAACCATGACACCGGAGCAACACATAAAGGAAACCTTCCGGAACACTAAAAAAGAGGAGGTACATGATACGGTAAGTAAACGGACTCCAAAAAATCCGCAAAAATATTTTCTATCATTTTTTAAATATTACAAAAATTAGGAAAATAAGAAACAACCAGGAAGGCACCCGAGGGGGGCACAAGACACCAGGGCGCGCCTGGGCCCCCTGGCGCGCCCAGGTGGGTTGTGCCCACCTTGGGAACCTTCCCGACTCCATTTTCCTCCCGTTTGCTTGTTTCCCAAGATAAAAAAATCTTTATATACCCCCCGACCGTATTGACCACCGTATCGCGAAGAAATCTTCTGTTCTTCTTTCTTGTTGTTTTCTGTCAGATCTGAAATATGTCATCTCAAGATTCGGAAGAGGATTGCCCAGTTTCTTATCAGCCTTTGGATAAAAATATCTTCAAGGACACCTATCCCTATCTATGGTTCATCGATGTGGAAGATGAAGATGAACCAGTTCCTCTTCGTTTCGAGCAAGAAAGCAAGGAGGCATTATGCAAGAGGATAATAAAGCTTGAGATGGAGAATGATGAGTTGAGGATAGATAATTTTGCTCTCCGACGCAAGCTGGAGAAAAAATATAAGCCCACTACTACATCACCACCACCTTCATCATCTTCTCCAACAAAAGAAACTTGACTTCATGGTATGGGCACTCCCCTTGGCTTGTGCCAAGCTTGGGGGAGGTGCCCCGATATCATATCACCACCACTATCTTTGCTTTCATCTATTTTAGTTCGATCTTTAGTTATCCTATGATTTAGTTGAATAAAAGTTTAGTTCGATCCTTTCTTTTCGAGTGCTTGCTTAGTGATCTATCTATGTAATCGTGTGCGAGATATATAATAAAGAGTAGTTTGACTTTTGCTTCTTTATTCTTTTGTTCCAATAAAAGAAAGGAAAATAAATGAATAAGATCATATGCTAATCTTATGGTAAGTAATGACATCACATAAGGAAAAGTATAAGTGGTAAAATTTATTGGAGATTGACAAACATAGCATTGGTTAATGATGCAACTCATTAAAGAATTAATAAGGGAAGAGAAGATTCACATGCAAATACACTATCTTGAATATCTTTTATGATTGTGAGCCCCCATTAAATATTTTGTGTCAAAATAGTTGACGTTGGACAAGGAAGACAACGTAATGATTTATGTTTGTTCATATGCACATAGAAGTTATATTGTAATAGATCCTTTAACATGTGGTGCTTGCTCAATATCTTTTCTAGCCAAAAATTCCGCACTAAGTAGAGATACTACTTGTGCATCCAAAAACCCTTAACCCAAATCTTATTTTGAGAGTCCACCATACCTACCTATGGATTGAGTATGATCCTTCAAGTAAGTTGTCATCAGTGCAATAAGGCAATAAAAATTGCTTCTAAATGTGTTGGATCATTTAGTGTAAGAGAAAATTGAGCGTTGTACGAACTTGTGATGGCAAAGTAATAAAACGTGACATTCTTTTGCATTAAGGGATTTGGCATACAAACAAATAAGCGCATGACAACCTCTGCTTCCCTCTATGAAGGGCCTATCTTTTACTTTTATGCATTTACTTTTATGTAAGAGTCAAAGTATTCTCCCCTATTTCTTTTTATTTTTCTCTTTTTGCAAGCATCATGTGGTGAGGAAAGATCTAGGCATATATATCCAGTTGAATATGAGTGGGCATGAGTTATTATTGTTGACATCACCCTTGAGGTGAATACGTTGGGAGGCGAAACTATAAGCCCCTATCTTTCTATGTGTCCGGTTGAAACTTTTTATTCATGGGTATGCTGTGAGTGTTAGCAATCATAGAAGATTAAATGATGGTTGAGTATGTGGACTTGCCTAAAGGCTCCGATACGTGACCCTTCCTGAAAATATGATGAATTGTAGTTGCAAAGTTGACCGAGAACATAGTTTGTTGGTTTTCAATAAGGTTTATGCTTTATACTTCAATGTTGTGATGAATTGTTACTTGTTCATGAGAAGTTATATGATAAAAGTTGTTTGATAAAGTTTTATATTAAAATTCTTTGTTGTTATAATAATATGCATGATGCTTCTATGTCTATATTTTCTTTTTGTTGACACCTCTCTCTCTAAGCATGTGGGCACGTTTTTCGATTTCGGTTTTTCGCTTGAGGACAAGCGAGGTCAAAGCTTGGGGGAGTTGATACGTCCATTTTGCATCATGTTTTCCTACTATTATTTATAAAAAAATTATGCATAATATTGCTTTTGGGAGTAATTCTAATGCCTTTTCTCTCATAATATGCAAGGTTTACACAAACAGAGAGAATACCGGCAGCTGGAATTCTGGACCTGAAAAAGCTACGTCAGAGTTACCTATTCTGCACATCTCCAAATGAGTTGAAATTTTATGAAGAATTATTTTGCAATATATAAAAATACTGGAGCAAATAACTATCGGAGGAGGCCCACCAGGTGGGCACAACCCACCTGGGTGCGCCAGGCCCCCCAGGCGCGCCCTGGTGGGTTGTGCCCTCCTCGGCCCACCTCCGGTGCCCATCTTCTGGTATATAGGTCATTTTGACCTAGAAAAAATCAGGAGCGGACTTTCGGGACGAAGCGCCGCCATCTCGAGGCGGAACTTGGGCAGGAGCACTTTTGCCCTCTGGCAGAGCGATTCCGTCGGAGGAACTTCCCTCCCGGAGGGGGAAATCATCGCCATCGTCATCACCAACAACTCTCCCATCTTTGGGAGGGTCATCTCCATCAACATCTTCAACAGCACCATCTCCTCTCAAACCCTAGTTCATCTCTTGTGTTCAATCTTTGTACCGGAACCTTAGATTGGTACTTGTGGGTGACTAGTAGTGTTGATTACATCTTGTAGTTGATTACTATATGGTTTATTTGGTGGAATATTATATGTTAAGATCCATTATGCTATTTAATACCCCTCTGATCTTGAGCATGATTATTATTTGTGAGTAGTTACTTTTGTTCTTCAGGTCACGGGAGAAATCATGTTGCAAGTAATCATGTGAACTTTATATGTGTTCGATATTTTGATGATATGTATGTTGTGATTCCCTTAGTGGTGTCATGTGAACGTCGACTACATGGCACTTCACCATATTTGGGACTAAGGGAATGCATTGTGAAGTAGTTATTAGATGATGGGTTGCTAGAGTGACAGAAGCTTAAACCCTAGTTTATTTGCTACCTCGTAAGGGACTGATTTGGATACAAAAGTTTAATGCTATTCTTAGATTTTATCTTAATACTTTTCTCGTAGTTGTGGATGCTTGCGAGGGGGTTAATCATAAATAGGTGGTTTGTTCAAGTAAGAACAGCACCTAAGCACTGGTCCACCCACATATCAAATTATCAAAGTAGTGAACACGAATAAAACCAACATGATGAAAGTGATATGATGAAATTCCCGTGTACCCTCAAGAACGCTTTGCTTATCATAAGAGACCATTTTGGCCTGTCCTTTGCCACAAAAGGATTGGGCTACCTTGCTGCACTTTATTTACCGTTATTGTTACTTGCTCATTACAAATTATCTTGCTATCAAACTACTTGTTACCGACTATTTCAGTGCTTGCGGAAAATACCTTGCTGAAAACCACGTGTCATTTCCTTCTACTCCTCGTTGGGTTTGACACTCTTACTTACTAAAAGGACTATGATTGATCGCCTATACTTGTGGGTCATCAGTAACTTAGTGTTTTACGAAAGTTCTTCGGTTTCATGCTAATCGAAAGTGGTTGTTAATAAGACTTGATCAACCTTATTAATGGATCATTTTTTAGAGGTATGAAGTTGATGAATTTAGTAGGCACAACCTTCTGTCCCTACCTTTTGTTTTCTATTTTTATTACTTAAATAAAATAAAATGCCAGGCTTGTTTTCTGATTTTCCCGTGCAATAAAAAAGTGGTCAAAAATAAAAGTTCTCAGAATGCCCTGAAAATTTAACACGATTTTTTCTGAGTATTTCTGAATTTTTGGTGCAAATAACATTAGAGGGGAGTGCACCTGGTGTCCACAAGACACCAGGGCGCGCCAGCAACCCCAGGCGCACCCTGGTGGGTTGTGGTCCCCACGTGGGTCCCCTCACTTATCTCTTTAGCCCACACCATCTCCTACCTCCAGAAAAAAAATCACCATTGCTCTCTCTCTCTCTCTCTCTCTCTCTCTCTCTCTCTCGTGTTCTTGCTCTCAAACCCGTGAATTTCGATCTCTTTGCTCGAAGCTCCATTTCCGAAACTGTTTTGGGGGATTGCTACTTGGTATGTGACTCCCCCATTGCTCCAATTAGTTTTTGCTCTAGTGGTTTATATTTTGAATCATTAGCTACTCTTGGTGCTGCTGTAAATGGGCTTGCATGTTGAATTCTTAGAGTTCTATGTAGTTTGAATGCTTGATATGGCCTCTAGGTACCCTTATGAGTAGTTGCTATCAATTTTGCGAAGTTTTGTTGACAAAATTTTGTGGACTAAAATTTTTAGAATTTTATTTATAGGAATAAGATGAGTTTCATTAGGAAGTTTTCCTCCAAGAAGAATGCTAAAGGAGTCATTGGGGAATCATTGGACAATGACCTCAACATTCCGAGAATGGCGGAGGTGCGGTCGTGCAAATGGTCGCATAATGCCTTCATGGAAGAGGCCGGGTTCCATTAAGAGTTTGCCCAATTCGTTGAAATGCTGGGCTGACCGACTTTCTTGCAGCTGAGTGTGACCAACACCAACTCCTTACAAATTCCTTTGTGCAAATTTTTCATTTTCTGAGTAGGAATAATCCGCCTGAGGTGCAATTTAATTTATATGCTGAAACCCGTCAAATACCGCTCACTGAGTTTTGTGACATATGTTTGATCCCTTATGATGGGGTATTAAGAGAGCCTAGACCGGCGGAGTTTGAGGACTTTCTCCTCACCTTGACAGTGGGGGATGAGAGAGGCATGTCAAGCGCCACTGCCACTAGTTTGCAGTTTCCTTCTGTGCATTACTTTGCTTTATTCATTGCAAAGTGTTTAACTGCTAGGGAGAAGGTCGGTGCACTCAGTGCCCCTGACCTCGCCATTTTACTCCATGCACTACCCAACGATCGCACCTTTAACTTAGGGGCCATTATTCCACATCGTTTGCACCTCAACAGAACTAAGGGCAAAATTCATGGTGGTATTTATGCTACTCGCTTAGCGAGCCACTTTAACGTCCAGATACGCCAACATAATTATCCTTTGCCCCAAGTTTATCTAGATCACCATGCTTTGGAGGATCACCAGGTTATCGACGCTGCCGATTCTTTTCATAACATTCGTTACAACTTGGTTTTCAGTGTGAAAACCCATGATATTATCCCGTTGCCTGCACCTGCTTTGTTTGATTCTATTGCCAGGGGCGAATACAAGATCATGCCTGAGGACATTATTGCCTACCGGAATAACCAGGCAGCGGCAGAGGAAGAGCCTCAGGACTGGGACGCTTGGGTACCACCGCCACAGCACTTCTACATGGGACCAGATGGCTACTTCGGCTGGTGATTACCAAGCTAGGCCAAAAGCCTAAGCTTGGGGGAGTACGTATTTCCACCGACATTACATTCATGTTCACATATTTCATTCTAGTTCTCGGTGCCCACACTTTTTCATTGTATTATCCATGCTAGATTTATTTCCTCATTTTCTTCTTGTGTGTTTGAAAAACTTTGAGAAAATCCAAAAATATTTCTTGCTTCTTTTCGGTTTTTCTTTCTAGCTTAATTAGTTGTAGTATTAAAAGAAAACCCAAAAAGATTTCTCGATTCTTCTTTTGCTTGTTGGGAGTTTTCCCCTGTAAATAGTTTTTCTTGTTTTTGTTTTTCCTTCTTTAATTTGCTTTCTTCAAGAAAGAAATAAAAACTCCAAAAATATTTCAGTGTGTTTCTCTGAAATTCATTTTTATTGATTTGTACCAAGGAGAAGACCACGATGAAAATGTTGAGTGGCTCTCATATGCATTATTGTTGATCTAACAAAGAGCCCAAATTGCCTTGTCTTCTCCTTTTGAATAAAATGCTTGCACATTCCAGCTTAGTCCATGGCACTCCTGCACTATTATTATTTTCATATCGTTCGATCGTGCAAGTGAAAGGCAATAATGACAATATCTGATGAATTGACTGAGGCAGAGAGAAGCGGGTATGAACTCAACTTGTTTTTGTTTTTGTAAATATGTTTAACCTAGTATCCATGATTCAGCATATTATGATTAAACATGTTTGCAATGACAATTATAGATTATAGTTTCTCATGCCATGCTTAAGTAGCTAGGAGTGGATAATGATTTAGCTTGGATGTCAACATGCATTAAAATGATTGTGATGTAGTATGATGATATGGTATCCTCCTCTGAATGTTTCAAGTGGCTTGACTTGGCACATGTTCACGCATGTAGTTGAATCAAAACCAACATAGCCTCTACGATATTTATGTTCATGGTGTCCATGTCCTACTCATGCTAGTTTTCAATGTTGATTATGCATAATGCATGTTCATGACCGTTTTCGCTCTCTAGCTGGCCGCTTCCCAACCTATTTGCTAGCCTTCGCCTGTACTAAGTGGAAATACTGCTTGTGCATCAGAATCCTTAAACCAAAGTTACTCCAGGTGAGTCCATTATATCTACCTATATGCGGTATTACCCTGCCGTTCCAAGTAAACTTGCATGTGCCACCTCTAAAATTTCAAATGAGCATCTGTTTTGTGTGCCTGGACCGCTCATGGAGCGATAGGGGGTGGTCAGTATCTTCCATTCTAAGCGGGTCATTCTCATGATGAGTGTTTATTCACTCGTCCTTGCATGAGAGGGGCAGTAATAGAGATGCCCAGTCCCGAAATCAAAAATTACAAATAATTAAACAAAACTCCCCCAGGATTGTTGTTGGTATGGACGGTACCTGTGGATTCGGCTAGCCGTGGAGTGTGTTTGTTGGTGGAGGGGGAGTAAACCTTTACTTTTATTACTTGGGAACCGCCACTAATGTGTTTAGCATGGAAGATATTGATAACTCTTGGTCGTAACGTTGACAGGAAGGGTGCACCTCCCAAAATTAAATTTATCTCTGATTTAAGCTTTCAGCTCTGGCACCTCTGCAAATCCCTGCTTCCCTCTGTGAAGGGACTATCTATTTACTATTATGTTGAGTCATCACCTTCTCAAACAAGCGCCAGACCTGAGAGCACTATTGTCATCCTCATGCATTGTGTATAGTTAATATTGAATGCATCATGACTGGATCTTTTCTACCATGAATTACAATGTTTAGTCGTTGCTTGAACTTTGGAGGTACTCTGCATTTATGTCTTGCGGTCTCAGAAAGGGCTAGCGAGATACCGCTGTTGTCATATTATATCATGATTGTTTTTACAAAGTGTTGGCATTTGAGATATTTTATTATTGCTCTATAGTTGATTATGTCATTGATATGAGTTAATATAATTTCCAAGAGTTATTGTGACATGGTTAGTCATAATCTTTGCTAAAAACCTGGGTGCTACTTAAGCTTATTTATGTAAACAAGAACAAAAGAGTTCGTAAAAGTTTTTCTTTATCAATTTCAGTTTGTCAACTGAATTGCTTGAGGACAAGCAATGTGTTAAGCTTGGGGGAGTTGATACGTCTCCGTCGCATCTACTTTTCCTAATGCTTTTGCTCTTGTTTTGGACTCTAATTTGCATGATTTGAATGAAACTAACCTGGACTGATGATGTTTTCAGCAGAGCTACCATGGTGTTGTTTTTTGCGCAGAAATAAAAGTTCTCAGAATGGAACGAAACTTTTTGGAGAATTATTTCAGAATATATAAAAAATACTGGGACCAAGAACCACCGGAGGGGGTGCCCTGGTGGGGCACGATATACCAGGGCGCGCCACCCCCTCCAGGCACGCCCTGGTGGGTTGTGCCCACCTCATGGGCCCCCTAACCCTAATCTCAACTCCTTAAATACCTATTTTTGGAGAAAAAACTCGGGGAGGAAGTTTCATCGCGTTTCACGATACAGAGCCGCCGCCACCTCCTGTTATTCATCGGGAGGCCAGATCTGGAGTTCGTTTGGGGCTCCAGAGAGGGGGATCTTTGGTCTTTGTCATCACCAACCCTCCTTCATTGCCAATTCCATGATGCTCCCCACCGGGAGTAAGTAATTCCTTCGTAGGCTCGCTGGTCGGTGAGGAGTTGGATGAGATTCATCATGTAATAAAGTTAGTTTTGTTAGGGCTTGATCCCTAGTATCCACTATGTTCTGAGATTGATGTTGCTATGACTTTGCCATGCTTAATTCTTGTCACTAGGGCCCGAGTGCCATGATTTCAGATCTGAACCATTTATGTTATCACCATTATATCTATGTTCTTGATCCGATCTTGCTAGTCATATGCACCTGCGATGTGTTATGATCCGTAAACCCCGGGGTGACAATAATCAGGATACATTCCGGTTATGACCGTAGTTTGAGGAGTTCATGTATTCACTATGTGTTAATGCTTTGTTCCGGTTCTCTATTAAAAGGAGACCATAATATCCCTTAGTTTCCTTATGGACCCCGCTGCCATGGGAGGGTAGGACAAAAGATGTCATGCACGTTCTTTTCCATAAGCACGTATGACTATTTACGGAATACATGCCTACATTATATTTATGAACTGGAGCTAGTTCTGTATCGCCCTAGGTTATGACTGTTATATTGTGACGCCCCCGGCTCAATCATGCACTAATCATACACGCAAAGGCACATGATCAAGCCTAAGGACTCATGGGAAGATATCACAACACAACTCTAAAACATAAATAAAGTCATAAAAGCTTTATATTACAAGCCAGGGGCCTCGAGGGCTAGAATACATAAGCTCGCATACAAGCGTCAGCGGAAGCATCAGATATCTGAGTACAGATATAAAAGAAAACACAGATAGGCCCTTAGAAGGCGGGGCAAAAGAAAACACTACGATCGAAAGGCGCAGGCCTCCTGCCTGGGACCCTCTGAACCTACTCCTCGTCGTTAGCCAACTCATAGTAGTATCCACCCTCGGGGTAGTAGTAGCAATCATCGGCGGGAGCAGCTGTCTAAGGGGCTCCGTCATCTAGTTGCACCAAAAGGATATGGGGGAAAAAGAAAGCAAAGCAACCGTGAGTACTCATCCGAAGTACTCAGCAAGCAAGGATCTACACTACATATGCAACATTATCAAAGGGAGGTTGTATATGTGGACTGGGCTGCAGAAATGCCAGAATAGAGGGAAGGCCTAGTCCTATCGAGGACTAGCATCTTCAGCGGTCTTGCAGCATTAGAAGAGTGTAGATTAGTACAGCATAAGGTAGTAGTATCATTAAGTCTCAACCTCACCCAGAGATCCTTTCTCGACTCCCTGCGAGAAAGCAATCCCAGAGCCATAATATCCAAGTATCAACCTCGGCCACAGATCCTCTCTCGACTCCTTGCGAGAAAGTAATCCCAGAGCCATAATCATCATGATATCCAGTTCTAGTTGTATCGATCGGGATACAACTCCGAGCGTCCGTTACCGAGGATCCGGCTATGCATAGATTAGTTCTTCCCTGCAGGGGTGCACCAACTTACCCACCACACTCGCTTAACTCCGGCCGGACACACTTTTCTGGGACATGCCCGGCCTCGGCCAAATGACACACCGCAGCCCTACCTAGAGCTCAGCAGAGAGGCCCCCGCCGGTCTACATCCTAAGCACTCAGGGGTCTTGGGTCGTCGCCCTGTGCACTCCGGGACGTTACGAGCAGGGTGGATACCAGCGCCAACGGCACGATCCGACCTGGCCACAATGCTGAACTGGACGTCTGACAGAGCTGTCGGCTGATACCATGATGCCGAGTACCTATATTTATTCCCGCGTGATGGTTAGTGCTATCGGGCCAAAGGCCCACTCAGATCACATATCCAAATCGTAGTGTATTGGTAGTGCGGTAACGAGCAGAGACTCACGATCGATGTGACCCCGTCGCCCCATCTCGAAGACTTGCTGCAAGGGCCAAGAATGCCTGGCCACGCCTCGTATTCATCACTCGGGCACCCTCCAGGTCAACCCGTCTCCATATCACTCTCATCATAATCTCGTGCGGGTACCCCTCAGGGCCGACCCGCCTTCCAAGTAACAGTGTAAAGTCCAATTATCCGTGTGTCCATAACATCAAGGGAATCCGAGGTATCACCCTCGTTGGATTACTACTCGATGTAACCGTCAAGGTGAACTCGGAGGAATCACCCTCGATGGGTTCACACTTGAGGTGTTGCACGACAGCGTCGTTATCGGGAGTGGTGAAGGAGGAATCACCCTCGATGACCACGACCGAATAGCTACTTTACAGAGTTAACATCAGAAGTGCTATACGAGGAATCACCCTCGGCACTCGATAGTAACGCTGTAGTGTCATACAGATAAAAGGGGTGTGATGTGCGGTGCTGGGGCCTGGTTGTCGAGTCTTCTGATAATCCAGCGGGGCAATCGAACAAGTGGGGTCACTGATAGGTCTCTACCCAGCCTATACTAGATAGTTTAGGATAAGCATGTAAGGTTTCAATAGCAGGTTACAATAAATAGGCTATGCATCAGAATAGGTTAAACAGTAGCAGCAACAATTTCTAATGCAAGCATGAGAGAGAAAGAATAGGCGATATCGGTATGCTCAAGGGGGGGTGCTTGCCTGTTTGCTCGGCGGCAAAGGCAAGGTCATCAACGATGTCGTCGGGCTCCTGTAGCGAGGTCTACCAAGAGAGAAGAGGGGGAGGAAACAGTAAATATAAAGCAAACAAGAGTATAAAATGACAATACGCAGAGCTAGGGGTGTTCGGACGCGGTGCTACACGATATAGGTGAAGAGGGAAAACATCCGGGAATGTTTTCCCGAAGTTTGGCATTTTTGGACAGATGAAACGGAGGAGGACAGTTGCATTTTCTCTATGCTAGGGACGTGTGGCAGACGAACAGACCGCGATATCGGATTCGTCTTGTCGTTCTGAGCAACTTTCATGTACAAAGTTTTTCGATCTGAGCTACGGATTATTTTATATGAATTTTTAAAGATTTAATTGATTTTCTAGATTTATTTAATCATTTTAAATCAACATTATCTAGAATAGTAATCGATGATGTCATCATGACATCATGCTGACATCAGCAGGTCAACTAACCTGTTAACAGGTCAAACCTGACATGTGGGGCCCTACTGTCATAGTCACAGAGCTAATCCAGTGTTTAATTTAAACTAAACTAATTAGTTAGGGGTGTGGACCCACCTGTCAGTGAGTGATTTAACTAATTAATCTAATTAACAATTTAATTAATAGTTATTTATTTATTTAATTCGCTTAAATGGGCGGGACCCACATGTCAGTGACACGGGGCCAGCCCAGTCAGCGTTGACTGGGTCAGTGGGGCCCGTGGTCAGTGGCTGAGCGGTGGGGCCCGCTGCGCCACGTCGGGCGCCAGCTCAGCGCCGGTCACCGGAGCTCTCCGGCGAGGCCGCGCGACAACAGAACTCCGGCGAGCTCGGAATCTGTCTACGGTGCACGGTTTTGGGTGCGGTTTGTTGCACTAGGACGGTCACTCCACGCCGCGTCCAGTGGTGACGATGCCGGAGCTGGGGGGCCGGAGCTGAGCGCTACGACGGTGACGGCGGACGGCGGCGTTCGGGTGGTGAGGAAGACGCAGTAGCAGCACGCGCGCGAGCAAACTACCTACGCCCTGAGGCCCTACGCGATGCGGGGAAGTTAGCGACCACGGCCACGGGGCCATTTGGTCACCGACGACATGTCGGCGACGAGCTCCGCGGCGTCCAGTACGGCCACGGATGGAGCGGCGGCTAAGGCGAGGGGAAGAGCGCAGGGAGAGAGGGAGAGGGAGGAAGGGCTCACAGCGCCCTGCAGATGTGCTAGCGTGGGCTCGGGGAAGACTTGGGGCGGCAGATCGACGACGGCGACCACCGGGCAGAGGCGGCGGAGATGGCAGCGATGGCGATGGAGGAGGGCCTCCCGGCTTGTTCTAGTCGGCGTAGCCGACGTAATCGACGTCGGGGAGGCCGCTGGACACATCGGAGCGACGAGGAGGGCTCGGTGGACGCGCGATCTAGGGAGGCGCAGCCATGGCGGCGTCGGGTGGGGTGAGGGGAACGAGGAACAGGGCGAACGGGGCGACTAGGGTTCGCCAGAGGGGTCGAGGGGAGTCGCTCTTATCCACCACGGCGAGCGCGGCAACGCGCTGTCGAGCGAGGGAGAGAGGAGGGCCAGGCCGCGGCGTGCGGGCGCGGCGACAGCGCGCGCGTGGTGAACAGAGGAGGAAGGAGGGGACAGGCGCGGGCTGTGTTGCACTGTAGCCACTTAGGCCCAGGCACATAGGCCTTTTTCTTTTTTTTATCTTTTTTTTCTGTTTTCTTTTTAGTTCCTGTTTTGCAAATTGTTTAGCCCCAAATAGACTTTTGTAAAATAGGTGAACTAGACACATATTTATAGTGCAGTTTTATTCACTGTTAGAAATTGGTTTGGAGGCAAATGAATTTTATTTGGATTTTAATTAAATGAAAACGGATTAAATATCTCTGTTTTGTTGCTTTAGAGGCACATAATTAATTTAGTATATGTTGATTATAAATTTAGAATTGTCTCTGGATTATTTACAATATTATGAACATTTTAGTTTTCAAATTTGAATAACTTTTGTTTTCACTTTAAATTAATTTGAGGTTTGAATTATGAGTTTGAAATGCATTATGTTGCAAATGACAACTAGGCACTGTAAATCTTGCTGACATGGCTTTAACTAAGGTTGATCACTGTGGTTAATTACATGGGGTGTCACAATTCTCCTCCACTAACAAGAATTCTCGTCCCGAGAATTAAGAAGAAGACCAAAAGAAAGCAATAGTGGAAGTTCTTCCGAAGAAACGTCTGGAAAATCTTGAATGAGTGGAATGTTTTCGATCTCCTCAAGCGGAGAAGTGTTCAATGCATTCAAGATGTATATTTTAGCCTCAGCATTTTGAGTTATCTGGGCAGGGTAATTCACTAGCCCAGATGACTAACGGAGTATGCATTTCCTCATAATGAAGGTCATGCGTGAATGCAAATTTTTCGGAGATGAATGAATGTGATGTTGCTGAATTAAATAAAATAGAAGCAGGTACTGAGTTAACGAGAAGGGTACCCATTTCAGTGGCAGGTTGATCCTGGACTTGTTCAATATCAATGTTGCAAGCGTGTCCACGACCATGAGCAACAGACCTAGTATTATAGTTGCGGGCCTGATTGTTGCCATGATCATTGCCACGGCCAGTACGAGGGAAAGCCAACTGATTCTGAGTCTGGCGGCAGTCCTTAGCAAGGTGGCCTGGTTTGCGACACTTGAAGCACAGTCCATCTTCAGGACGAAGAGGAGCAATGGGTGGAACACGTGGTGCAGTATAGTTGTTACTTGGGGCAGGGGCAGCTTGACGGAACATGTTGTTGGGAATCCAGACTCGACGCTTCTGTGTTGAGCCCGAAGATGAGCCAACATCACGATGGCGCTTCTGCGACTCCTTATGCTTCATTTGAGCAGTCTCAAGCAGAATAGCCTTGTTCACAAGAGTAGTAAAGTCGGTGAAATCTTGAGCAGCAAGTGCAAGCTCGATGTCTAGGTGAAGTCCATTATGGAACTTCTCTTGTCTATGGGCATCCATGGCGATGTCTTCTTCAGTATAGCGGGACAGATCAAGGAATTCCCACTGATAAGCTTCGACAGTCTTATTACCCTGAGTGAGGTTGCGGAACTGGGTTTTCATCCGGTCCATGATTCCTTGAGGAATATATCAGGCACGAAAGGCAGCCTGGAACTCAGGCCAAGTAATGGATGTTCCAGCAGGCAGTGTACGTTTGTGGGTGTCCCACCATTGAGCAGCGGGACCCTTCAAGAAAAAGGACGCGAAGGCGACAAAGTTGGTAGGGGAGACATTTGCAGACTCCATCTCGTGAGTGATATCGCGAATCCAGTCATCAGCATCCAGTGGCTTCTCAGAGTTGCGGAACTGAGTGGGGTTAAGACGCATAAACTTCGGCAGGGTTATTGAAGGAGGGTTCTGGTTCTGGTTGTTCAGATGCGGGAACTGAGTCATAATCCCAGTCATGAACTGGTGGTTTACCTCAAACTGTTGCATCATAGCTGCCATATAATCTGGCGGTGGTGGGCGTTCAGGGGCACGACCACGACCACCTGGTCTAACCATCCTGCTAAGTTTTAACAGGGGTAGTTCAGTAAAAGCATTTGCGGTTGTTTAGAGACAAGCATGATGTAACATGACAATAATTAAGCAGTGTACTAGATACTTAACAGTAGTCGATTAAGACATACAGATCCATACACAGAGTTGGGTACATGCGGACAGCATAACTGCGCAAATTTAAAAGGCTAGACATGCTAGGCGGCGCGCAGGCACGCGGAAAGGAAGTACACTACGAGACATAGCAAAGGCTACATCAACATCGGGAAGATCCACTGAAACGGGGTAGCTGCACGTGCGGATGACGAGTGTTCATCGCGGAAGGATCCTGCGCTCCATGTGCACTCTGATGCAGAACCCGGTCTCGAGCGGTAAGAAGAGGTCCGCGTGGAGGTGCGTGACCTCCAACAGCAGGCCAATCAATACCAGTATACATCTGAGTCCTGCACGGGTAAATGATGTGCTCCGGATGTATCCCTGCATGAATAGCTAGTAGCAACTGCGTCATAGCATCGTAGAGGTGTGCTCGAGTGGCAACCAACTCGACGGCAAGAGCCCGAACAGTGCGATCCAGAGCCTGAGTGCACTGAATCAGAACATGCGGGTCGTAATGACGGCGCTCGTACGGGGCACAGATAGCTGTGTAGTATCCAGTAGTATCTCCAGCAGGGGCATACGGAATGTATCAGAACTCAGAGGCATCCAAGCTATCGTTGAACTCTCCTTGGAGATGTGCGACAGCAGAGTAGGCGGCATCATGTACTGCCATCTCAATCGTCACGCCGATACCGTGGAAAAGGTGCAGCTCAGCGTCTGAGTCATCACTCTGATCATAGATACGAACATCAACATGGTAATGCTCCTGGTTGAACTCGCGGTAATCCTCGTAGACCATGTACTCGGGGTACCAGCGGTAGCCCAGTCTGGTCAGGAGGGCGATCAGGACAGCTGGAAAACCAGGGGCACCACGAGCCCAAGTGCGAAGCACAAGCTGCGTCGTAGGGTGTGGTGGAAACAAACGATCCATCTGAAATAGAGGAAATTCAGGATTGTCAAATGACAATGAGGAGTATAATATAACTCGGAGAGAAAGGTTAAACAAAACAATGGAAAGGAAAATGATTATCAGACTAATCAGATCAATGGTAAGGAATTAAGCACAGATATCCAGCTCTCCGGATAGACGAGATTTATGAGATCCTAAGTGTCGGCGTTAGTAAAATTCATTTAACCCGAATAGAAGAGAGGTCAGAGTCCCAGAGTAAAGATGAGGAATAAAAGATCCTAATACCACCCAATCGGCGACGTGGGCCCGTAAGCCACACAACCAAGTTAGTAAAACAGTTTTTGGATACTAGACTCAACTTCGGCCAAGGAGTTGGGAAGGGGGGTTCCTACAGGCAGTCGGCTCTGATACCAACTTGTGACACCCCCAGCTCAATCGTGCACTAATCATCCATGCAAATGCACACGATCAAGCCTAAGGACTCACGGGAAGATATCACAACACAACTCTAAAACATAAATAAAGTCATACAAGCTTTATATTACAAGCCAGGGGCCTCGAGGGCTCGAATACATAAGCTCGCATACAAGCGTCAGCGGAAGCATCAGATATCTGAGTACAGATATAAAAGAAAACATAGATAGGCCCTTAGAAGGCGGGGCAAAAGAAAACACTACGATCGAAAGGCGCAGGCCTCCTGCCTGGGACCCTTCGAACCTACTCCTGGTCGTCAACCAACTCGTAGTAGTATCCACCCTCGGGGTAGTAGTAGCGATCGTCGGCGGGAGCAGCTGTCTCAGGGGCTCCGTCATCTGGTTGCACCAAAAGGATATGGGGGAAAAAGAAAGCAAAGCAACCGTGAGTACTCATCCGAAGTACTCAGCAAGCAAGGATCTACACTACATATGCAACATTATCAAAGGGAGGATGTATATGTTGACTGGGCTGCAGAAATGCCAGAATAGAGGGAAGGCCTAGTCCTATCGAGGACTAGCATCTTCAGCGGTCTTGCAGCATTAGAAGAGTGTAGATTAGTACAGCATAAGGTAGTAGTATCATTAAGTCTCAACCTCACCCAGAGATCCTTTCTCGACTCCCTGCGAGAAAGCAATCCCAGAGCCATAATATCCAAGTATCAACCTCGGCCAGAGATCCTCTCTCGACTCTCTGCGAGAAAGTAATCCCAGAGCCATAATCATCATGATATCCAGTTCTAGTTGTATCGATCGGGATACAACTCCGAGCGTCCGTTACCGAGGATCCAACTATGCATAGATTAGTTCTTCCCTGCAGGGGTGCACCAACTTACCCACCACACTCGCTTAACTCTGGCCGGACACACTTTTCTGGGACATGCCCGGCCTCGGCCAAACGACACACCGCAGCCCTACCTAGAGCTAAGCAGAGAGGTCCCCGCCGGTCTACATCCTAAGCGCTCAGGGGTCTTGGGCCGTCGCCCTGTGCACTCCGGGTCGTTGCGAGCAGGGTGGATACCAGCTCCAACGGCACGATCCGACCCACCCACAATGCTGAACTAGACGTCTGACAGAGCTGTTAGCTGATACCACGATGCCGAGTACCCATATTTATTCCCGCGTGATGGTTAGTGCTATCGGGCCAAAGGCCCACTCAGATCACATATCCAAATCGTAGTGTATTGGTAGTGCGGTAACGAGCAGAGACTCACGATCGATGTGACCCCGTCGCCCCATCTCGAGGACTTGCGGCAAGGGCCAAGAATGCCCGGCCACGCCTCGTATTCATCACTCGGGCACCATCCAGGTCAACCCGTCTCCATATCACTCGGGTACCCCTCAGGGTCGACCCGCCTTCCAAGTAACAGTGTAAAGTCCAATTATCTGTGTATCCATAACATCAAGGGAATCCGAGGTATCACCCTCGTTGGATTCCTACTCGATGTAATCGTCAAGGTGAACTCAGAGGAATCACCCTCGATGGGTTCACACTTGAGGTGTTGCACGACAGCGTCGTTATCGGGAGTGGTGAAGGAGGAATCACCCTCGATGACCACGACCGAATAGCTACTTTACAGAGTTAACATCAGAAGTGCTATATGAGGTATCACCCTCGGCACTCGATAGTAACGCTGTAGTGTCATACAGATAAAAGGGGTGTGATGTGCGGTGCTGGGGCCTGGTTGTCGAGTCTTCTGATAATCCAGCGGGGCAATCGGACAAGTGGGGTCACTGATAGGTCTCTACCCAGCCTATACTAGACAGTTTAGGATAAGCAGGTAAGGTTTCAATAGTAGGTTACAATAAACAGGCTATGCATCAGAATAGGTTAAACAGTAGCAGCAGCAATTTCTAATGCAAGCATGAGAGAGAAAGAATAGGCGATATCGGTATGCTCAAGGGGGGGTGCTTGCCTGTTTGCTCGGCGGCAAAGGCAAGGTCGTCAACGGTGTCGTCGGGCTCCTGAGCTGCGTCGGTCTCTGGAAATGCGTCTGTAGCGGGGTCTACCGAGGGAGAAGAGGGGGAGGAAATAGTAAATATAAAGCAAACAAGAGCATGACATGACAATACGCAGAGCTAGGGGTGTTCGGACGCGGTGCTACACGATATAGGTGAAGAGGGAAAACATCCGGGAATGTTTTCCCGAAGTTTGGCATTTTTGGACAGATGAAACGGAGGGGGACGGTTGCATGTTCTATATGCTAGGGACGTGTGGCGGACGAATGGACCGCGTATTCGGATTCGTCTCGTTGTTCTGAGCAACTTTCATGTACAAAGTTTTTCGATCTGAGCTACGAATTATTTTATATGAATTTCAATGGGCCCAGTGGGGCCCGTGGTCAGTGGCTGAGTGGTGGGGCCCGCTGCGCCACTTCGGGCGCCAGCTCAGCGCCGGTCACCGGAGCTCTCCGGCGAGGCCGCGCGACGGCAGAACTCCGGCGAGCTCGGAATCCGTCTACGGTCCACGGTTTTGGGCGCGGTTTGTTGCACTACGACGGCCACTCCACGCTGCATCCAGTGGTGACGGTGGCCGGAGCTGAGCGCTACAACGATGATGGCGGACGGTGGCATTCGGGTGGTGAGGAAGACGCAGCAACAGCACGCGCGCGAGCAAACTATCTACGCCGCGAGGCCCTACGTGATGCGGGGAAGTTAGCGGACACGGCCACGGGGCCATTTGGTCACCGACGACACGTCGGCGACGAGCTCCGTGGCGTCCAGTACGGCCACGGATGGAGCGGCGGCTACGGCGAGGGGAAGAGCGCAGGGAGAGAGGGAGAGGGAGGAAGGGCTCACAGCGCCCTGCAGATGTGCTAGCGTGGGCTTGGGGAAGACTTGGGGCGGCAGATCGACGACGGCGACCACCGGGCAGAGGCGGCGGAGATGGCAGCGATGGCGATGGAGGAGGGCCTCCCGGCTTGTTCTAGCCGGCGTAGCCGACGTAGTCGACGTCGGGGAGGCCGCTGGACACGTCGGAGCGACGAGGAGGGCTCGGTGGACGCGCGATCTAGGGAGGCGCAGCCATGGCGGCATCGGGTGAGGTGAGGGGAATGAGGAAGAGGGCGAACGGGGCGGCTAGGGTTCGCCAGAGGGGTCGAGGGGAGTCGCTCTTATCCACCACGGCGAGCGCGGCAACGCGCTGTCGAGCGAGGGAGAGAGGGGGGCCAGGCCGCGGCGTGCGGGCTCGGCGACAGCACGCGCACGGTGAACAGAGGTGGAAGGAGGGGACAGGCACGGGCTGGGCTGCACTGTAGCCACTTTGGCCCAGGCACATAGGCTTTTTTCTTTTTTTTTCTTTTCTTTTCTGTTTTCTTTTTAGTTCCTGTTTTGCAAATTGTTTAGCCCCAAATAGACTTTTGTAAAATAGGTGAACTAGCCACATATTTATAGTGCAGTTTTATTCACTGTTAGAAATTGGTTTGGAGGCAAATGAATTTTATTTGGATTTTAATTAAATGAAAATGGATTAAATATCTCTGTTTTGTTGTTGTTAAAGGCACATAATTAATTTAGTATATGTTGATTATAAATTTAGAATTGTCTCTGGATTATTTACAATATTATGAACATTTTAGTTTTCAAATTTGAATAACTTTTGTTTTCACATTAAATTAATTTGAGGTTTGAATTATGAGTTTGAAATGCATTATGTTGCAAATGACAACTAGGCACTGTTAATCTTGTTGACATGGCTTTAACTAAGGTTGATCACTGTGGTTAATTACATGGGGTGTCACATATATGATGAATATCATCCAATGAATTCACCGATCCAATGCCTACAAGTTTTCCACATATTGTTCTTGCTAAGTTACTACTACTGCTGTTACTATTACACTTGCTACAAAATCACTGCTATCACTGTTACCGTTATTGTTACTGTTATCACTGCTATCAAAACTATCATATTACTGTGCTACTGATTATCTTGTTGCAGATATTTAATCTCCAGGTGTGGTTGAATTGACAACTCAACTGCTAATACTTACAAATATCCTTTGGCTCCCCTTGTGTCAAATCTATAAATTTGGGTTGAATACTCTACCCTCAAAAACTGTTGCGATCCCCTATACTTGTGGGTTATCAGGCAACAAGGTGCCACGATCTATCATGATCGGACCTTGATCATGTATCCACGTAATCCATTCTCTCCGATCTAAGAGTAGTAGAGCCAGGAGCTATAGTATATCTTATTGCCATGTCATCTTATAACATTTCAGTACATGTCTCTTTATACTCTAGGAGCAGGAGTAGTTCTTTGCTTTTTTGATTGATTGGGATAGTCATCTACGCAACTTTATAATGCCAGTTGTAATAAACTATATAGGACTTAACCATTTCAATTCCATGAAATACTAGCTAGTGAGCCATAATCCCATCAAACAAAACTACTCCTACTTGAATTAATATACATGGCCCACGTAACACTCTCAAATTGTTTGTTGTAGCCCGTGCTGCAGCTGGCTCTAATCTATAGATTGCTTCCCTTCCCTCTCATAGAAATAAGCAATATAAAGTATTTTATTTTAATCTGTATCCTCTGCTTATGTCACCTTATTATACTTGCTGCACAACATTTATCCTGCATGGACCTTAAGCATGCATGTCACCATGTATCCAGGTTTGAGATGCTAGGTATACCAGATGGACGGCAACATGTTCGACCCCTGTGATGCTACATGGGTGCGGATGAACACACTTGGAGAGTACTCGGTTTTCATTGGGGACAGCTACCCCGCAGTGAAAACGATGCCACCTTCTGTGCACGATGCCGACGGCCTGGTGTTCATGAAGAACGGGTGCATTTTCATTGCACACCGACGTATCCATATCTTGAACGCCCCTATCCCTGATCTATGCCGCTTCAGTTTGGATGAGTCTCCATCGTGGGAAGCCACACTAAGAAGTTGCGATGATATGGACTCCCGTTGCCCACCGTTATGGATTGTGCCATCTATGAAGAACACGTGGGACTAGAACTACGAGTCGGACATGTACCCAGGGATGTACAAACCTAAGTAATGTAGAGCAATAAGTGAAGTAGCTAGGCACAAATAGTATGAACCTGCGTGGCATGTTGGGATTTGTCTTTTAGAACTTACTACCACTAAATGTTACGTGCAACGCATGGTGATATTATGATGCACGTGCCTAAGTACTGTAATATATTAACTGTAGGCACATATTAGGTTGGATATTTGTTTACGTCTATAGTCCAAGACCTTCCAACTAGACACATATGTCTCTCCGGGTCGCACTTTGTATCGTTATATACTACGTGTGGTCTCCGACCTGGTGGAAGATCTGGTTAGCAATCTCATACGGAGTACCTTGAAATTGATATATGCAATCATACTACTTGTGGCCTCCGGCCCTCCAGCTACACAGTAAAATTACCTCAAAGAAAAACCGGACAGTCATATCACTTGTGCTGCCGTGTTTCACGCTCCTCCCTCGTAGAGTGGAGACGCTTGCTTTCATAAAAGTGGAAGAAGTGGAGATGCTCTACCACGTTGTTCCTGTCCCCCTCCTTTCGCTGATGTGTGGGACATCCAAGACGTGCCACGTTCACTGGGCTGCCATGTTTCACACTCCTCCGTCGTAAGAGTGGAAATGCTATCTTTCATCAAAAATAAAAAATAAATATAAATCAGCAGTGAAACTATACCGCGCGGTTTCCTTGCTCCTCCTCAATATCATAAAAAATACTTTCATTCACCGACATGTAGGACGTCGACCATCCTGGTCCACTTGCCATGGACCAAAATCAGAGTGCATCACGTAGAACTGCAGGGGGGACTCATCATACCCGTGTCGTCGCGCCTCAGTAATAATGACTAATGAGCCGTTAAATCACAGGCCCAATCTTTCCCACGTTAAGTTGCTCGGACGAAGGAACCATCATGAATTCGTTGAATCCCTCTTCTGAGAAAACCTATTATACCAGCAATAGTGCTACCACATGCGAAGACTAGATGGCACCGAAGCACGTCATATCACTTAACGCGCTTCCGTACCGCATATCACTGACATGTGGGAACGTATGTGAGCAAACTGACTAGGCCAAACTAGCCCCCCCTAACGCATGGTAAAGCCCCACCCTCGTTTTTTTCTGGATTTCTATCGATCGATCGCACGAATAAGGGAAAAAATGTTACACTTTGCAAGTTCAAAAGGAAAAGGCAGTGATACGTCTGCATCGTATCTACTTTTCCAAACACTTTTGCTCTTGTTTTGGACTCTAGTTTGCATGATTTGAATGAAACTAACCCGGACTGACGCTGTTTTCAGCAGAACTACCATGGTGTTGTTTTTGTGCAGAAATAAAAGTTCTCGGAATTGGACGAAACTTTTTGAAGATTTTTTATGGAATAAATAAAAAATATTGGAGCAAAGATCCACTGGAGGGGGGCCACCTGCTTCCCACGAGGCACCAGGGTGCGCCCTGGTGGCTTCTGGGGCCCACGAGGCTCCACTGACCCTAATCTCAAGCCTATAAATTCACAATTCTCAAGAAAAAAATAGGAGAAGAAGTTTCATCGCGTTTTACGATATGGAGCCGCCGCCACCTCCTGTTCTTCATCGGGAGGACAGATCTGGAGTCCGTTTGGGTATCCAGAGAGGGAGATTCGTCGCCATCATCATCACCAACCCTTCTTCATCACCAATCTCATGATGCTTATCACCGGGAGTGAGTAATTCCTGCATAGGCTTGTTGGACGGTGATGGATTGGATGAGATTTATCATGTAATCGAGTTAGTTTTGTTAGGGCTCGATCCTTAGTATCCACTATGTTCTGAGATTGATGTTGCTATGACTTTTCTATGCTTAATGCATGTCACTAGGGCCCGAGTGCCATGAATTCAGATCTGAACCATTTATGTTTTCGCGAATATATTTGTGTTCTTGATCCTATATTGCAAGTTATATGCACCTGTTACGTGTTATGATCCGCATACCCCAAGGTGACAATAATTGGGATTCTTTCCAGTGATTACCGTAGTTTGAGGAGTTCATTTATTCACTATGTGTTAATTCTTTGTTCTGGTTCTCTATTAAAAGGAGGCCTTAATATCCCTTAGTTTCCTTATGGACCCTGCTGCCACGGGAGGGTAGGACAAAAGATGTCATGCAAGTTCTTATTATAAGCACGTATGACTATATACGGAATACATGCCTACATTACATTGATGAATTGGAGCTAGTTCTGTGTCGCCCTAGGTTATAACTATTACATGAGGAATATCATCCAACATAATCATCCATCACCGATCCAATGCCTATGAGCTTTTCACATATTGGTCTTTGCTAAGTTACTACTGTTCCTGCTGCTATTACAATCACTACAAAAACTGCTACTGCTACTGTTACTGTTACTACTGCTTTTGTTACCACTACTATCAAACTATCATACTACTGTGCTACCAATCACTTTGCTGCAGATATTTAGTTCTTTAGGTGTGGTTGAATTGACAACTCAACTGCTAATACTTGCAAATATTCTTTGGCTCCTCTTGTGTTGAATAAATAAATTTGGGTTGAATACTCTACCCTCGAAAACTATTGCGATCCCCTATACTTGTGGGTTATCAAGACCTTCTTCTGGCGCCGTTGCCGGGGAGCATAGCTCTATTTGCCGAGTCACTTGGGATTTATATCCGTTGATCACTGTGAGGAATCTTAAGGATGATAGAACCAAGATTGTTCCCTCTAAGATGAGGGGAGGTAAGGAACTGTTATCTAGCTCTGCACATTATTCACCTTCTATTTTAAGTAAGCTTGCGACACCACCACCTGCTATTAATCCTGATAAGTCGCAAGTAATTGATGATGTCACTTCTGCTATGAATGATGCTAGTACTTTGCTTGATGAAACTATACCACTAGGTGAATTTCTTGATGAACAACTTGAAAGCTAAAGAATTTGAGAATGTTGAAACTGATGAAATTATTGAAACTTGAAAATATGATTCACCTATTAGACCCGACTATCCTAGATATGAAATGCCTAATATACCTGAAGGGTATGTTATGGATGGAGAGATAACTAGGGAATTTCTTGCTTGCAATGATAGAGATGATCTTAAGAAATTACTATGTAAGCTAAAAGAAAAATATCTAAGTGCTAGAATGAAATATGATCCTAAGTTTGCTACTTCACCTATCTTTGTTACCGATAAGGATTATGAATTCTCTCTCGATCTTGAGTTAATTACTTTGGTTGAATCTGATCCTTTCCATGGTTATGAATCTGAAATTCTTGTGGCATGATAACCCACAAGTATAGGGGATCGCAACAGTTTTCGAGGGTAGAGTATTCAACCCAAATTTATTGATTCGACACAAAGGGAGCCAAAGAATATTCCCAAGTATTAGCAGCTAAGTTGTCAATTCAACCACACCTAAAAGACTTAATATCTTCAGCAAAGTTTTTAGTAGTAAAGTAGTATGGAAGTAACAGTAACGGTGACAAAAGTAACAGTACCAGTTTTGTAGTAATTGTAACAGTATCAACGGCAAAGTAACTTAGCAAAGATCAATATGTGAAAAGCTCGTAGGCAACGGATCAGTGATGGATAATTATGTCAGATGGCATTTATCATGCAACGGTTATAACCTAGGGTGACACAGAACTAGCTCCAATTCATCATTATAATGTAGGCATGTATTCCGTATATAGTCATACGTGCTTATGGAAAAGAACTTGCATGACATCTTTTGTCCTAACCTCCCATGGCAGCGGGGTCCTAATGGAAACTAAGGGATATTAAGGCCTCCTTTTAATAGAGAACGGGACCAAAGCATTAGCACTTAGTGAATACATGAACTCCTCAAACTACGGTAATCACCGGAAAGAATCCCAATTATTGTCACCTTGGGGTATGCGGATCATAACACGTAATAGGTGTCTACAACTTGCAAGATAGGATCAAGAACACAAATATATTCATGAAAAGATAATAGGTTCAGATCTGAAATCATGGCACTCGGGCCCTAGTGACAAGCATTAAGCATAGCAAAGTCATAGCAACATCAATCTCAAAACATAGTGGATACTAGGGATCAAACCGTAACAAAACTAACTCGATTACATGATAAATCTCATCCAACCCATCACCGTCCAGCAAGCCTACGATGGAATTACTCACGCACGGCGGTGAGCATCATAAAATTGGTGATGGAGGAAGGTTGGTGATGATGATGGTGACGAATCCCCCTCTCCGGAGCCCCGAACGGACTCCAGATCTGCCCTCCCGATGATGAACAGGAGGTGGCGGCGGCTCCGTATTGTAAAACGTGATGAATCCTTCTCTCTGATTTTTTTTCTCCCTGAATAGGGTTATATGGAGTTGGAGTTGAGGTCGGAGGGGCTCCAGTGGGCCCACAAGCCTGCAGGGCGCACCCCCAGGGCTTGTGGCCTCTGGGTGGCCCCCTCTGGTTGATTCTTTTGCCAATATTTTTTATATATTCCAAAAATATTCTCCATAAATTTTCAGGTCAATCCGAGAACTTTTATTTCTACACAAAAATAACACCATGGCAATTTTGCTGAAAACAGCGTCAGTCCGGGTTAGTTCCATTCAA
The DNA here is from genome assembly GCA_011799875.1 of Thinopyrum elongatum. Classification (NCBI taxonomy): domain Eukaryota; kingdom Viridiplantae; phylum Streptophyta; class Magnoliopsida; order Poales; family Poaceae; genus Thinopyrum; species Thinopyrum elongatum. The sequence goes on along the minus strand of CM022298.1, from coordinate 572,857,988 downwards.
ATCATGCAAATTAGAGTCCAAAACAAGGGCAAAAGAGTTTGGAAAAGTAGATACGATGGAGACGTATCAACTCCCCCAAGCTTAACCCATTGCTTGTCCTCAAGCAATTCAGTTGACAAACTGAAAGTGACAAAGAAAAACTTTTACAAACTCTGTTTGATCTTGTTGTTGTAAATATGTCTAACTGATGTTCAGGTTTTCAGCAAAGATTATGAACTAACCATATTCACAATAACATTTAGGTCTCACATTTACTCATATCAATGGCATAATCAACTAGCGAGCAATAATAATAAATCTCGGATGACAACACTTTTTTTAAACAATCATGATACAATATGATATAATGGTATCTCGCTAGCCCTTTCTGAGACCGCAAAACATTAATGCAGAGCACCCCTGAAGATTAAGGACTGACTAGACATTGTAATTCATGGCAAAAGAGATCCAGTCAAAGTCATATTCAATATCAATTAATAACAAAGCATACAAATGACAGTGGTGCTCTCTAACTGGTGCTTTTTATAAGAGGATGATGACTCAACATAAAAGTAAATAGATAGGCCCTTCGCAGAGGGAAGCAGGGATTTGCAGAGGTGCCAGAGCTCGAGCTTTTAAAACAGAGATGAATATAATTTTGAGCGGTATGCTTTCATTGTCAACATAACAACCAAGAGATCTCGGTATCGTCCATGCTAGATACATTACAGGCGGTTCCCAAACAGAATGGTAAAGTTTTTACTCCCCCTCCACCAACAATCACACTCCACGGCTAGCCGAATCATGGGTACCGTCCATACCAACAACAGTCCTGGGGGAGTTTTGTTTAATTTATATTTTCATTTGATTTTGAGCATGGAACTGGGCATCCCGATTACCAGCGACTTTCTCGTGAATGATAAGTGAATCAACACTCATCGTGAGAATAACCCACCTAGCATGGAAGATACTGACAGCCCCCAGTCACTACATGAGCGATTCGGGCATACAAAACAGATTATTATTTAAAGGTTTAGAGTTTGGCACATGCAAATTTACTTGGAATAGCAGGTAAATACCGCATATAGGTAGGTATGGTGGACTCATATGGAACAACTTTGGGTTTAAGGAAGTGGATGCACAAGCAGTATTCCCACTTAGTACAAGTGAAGGCTAGCAAAAGATTAAGGAGCGACCAACTAGAGAGCGACAACGGTCATAAACATGCATTGAGATTAACCAACATTGAGTGCAAGCATGAGTAGGATATAAATCACCATGAACATAAATATCATGGAGGCTATGTTGATTTTGATTCAACTACATGCGTGAACATGTGCCAAGTCAAGCCACTTAAATCATTCAAAGGAGGATAACATCCTATCATACTACATCATAACCATTTTAATTTGCATGTTGGCACTCAAGACAAACCATTATAAACTCCTAGCTAATTAAGCATGGCATGAGTAACTATAATCTCTAATTGTCATTGCAAACATGTTTCATTCATAATAGGCCGAATCAGGAACGATGAGCTAATCATATTTACAAAAACAAAATAGGTCGAGTTCGTACTAGCTTTTCTCCATCTCAATCATTTCATCATATATCATCATTATTGCCTTTCACTTGCACGACCGAACGGTGTGAATAATAATAAGAGTGCATGTGCATTGGACTAAGCTGGAATCTGCAAATATTTATTCAAAGGAGAAGACAAGTTAATATGGGCTTTCTGTTAGATCAACAATAATGCATATGAGAGCCACTCAACATTTTCATCGTGGTCTTCTCCTTATGACCCAAAGAAAAAGAAAAGAATTTCAAAGAAACACACTAAAATATTTTTGAAGTTTTTGTTTTTCTGAAGAAAGTAAAACAAGAACGAGAAAAACTATTTACACGGGAAAGCTCCCAACAAGTAAAAGAAGAACGAGAAATCTTTTTGGGTTTTCTTTTAATACTACAACTAAATTACACTAGAAAGAAAATATAAAAAGAAGCGAGAACTGGTTTTTTTTTTATTTTTCTCAAAGTTTTTCAAACACACAAGAAGAAAGCGAGAAAAAGAAATAAACTAACATGGATAATAGAATGAAAAAGTATGAACACCGTCAACTGAAATGAGTGTGTGAACATGAATGTAATGTCGGTGAGAAATACGTACTCCCCCAAGATTAGGCTTTTGGCCTAAGTTGGTCTAGGGCCACGGCTGGCCTGGACAGTATCCAAAATCGTAGTTTGGGTTGTACTGAGCTGCGGTCATCACTGCCTGAAGGGCTGCAGCATGGAGACGAGCGGCCTCCCCCTCTCTCTCTAATACTCGTCTGCCTCCTCTTTGTTTATGAAGTATCTCCGTTTTACCTAAAAGTTAAAGAAGGCAGGAGCGGGAAGCGTAATATAGAAGACGCGCTCCCTATCAAAAATTAGTCGGTACAAGAGGGCATGTTCGCTCCTCTCAAGAAACTGGTAATGAACCAAAGCATCATTATCAAGGTAAGCGGGTGGTAACTCAACATCATTTTCTCTAATGGGTACCCCAAGATAATTAGCTAACCGAGCGGCATAAACCCCACCAAAGAAATCTCCATCTTTAGCATTATTATGTAACCGCCTTGCAACAATGGCCCCCAAATTAAATCATTTATCACCCATTACCGCACACTTGAGAACACTAAGATCTGATGCACAAAGGTGGCTATGATCATGTTTACCATTAATGCATCTACCTATAAAGAGAGCAAAATAATGTATAGCAGGAAAGTGAGTGCTCCCTATAGTAGCTTGTGTTACATTTCTAGTTTCTCCCCTGGTGATGCTAGCAAGAAACTCAGAACAATCAATTTTAAGAGGCTCACTATGAATGCCCCATTGTGGAATTTTCCATGCATCATTAAAATCTTCAAGGTCCATGGCATATGATTTACCATAAAGATAAAAAAAATAGAATGAGTATTGCGCTGGGATGTAAATTTAAATCTTCGCACAAATGAATCAGTGAGGTGATAGTATTGCCGACACTTATCTGTCACGAAGTCTTCAAGGCCAGCATTTTGTACGTATGCGTCAAATTCCTCCTTAAAACTAGCATTAATCATGAAATGATCCGACGGCCATTCACAAGGCTGCACTAGAGCTTCCCTTAGTGGTTCAAGGTCTGGCTCACGTATTGCAAGTCTTGGGGCCTTCTTCGTCGAGGAACCCCCTTGATATATCCTCATAAACATTTTTCTTCCTCTGAAAAATTTCTGAAATTTTTAGTGACTCAACATAAAAGTGAACAAAACTCAACAAAATCGATAGCAACTACTCCTACAAGTGTCCAGGGGCTATATCATGCATCAAAACTACTTTGGACCATATAAATTTGACATGCAAGCTCAAGAACAAGGTCACCACAGCAGCAAAAATTTGCAATATATAAAGCACTAGAACAAAAACTAATTGGACCATTGGAGGAGTCACATACCGAAGAACAATCCCCCAAAAAAGTTTTGCGAATGGAGCTTTGAGCAAGGGGGTCGAAAATGGCAGCAAAATGAGCTACAACACGGGTTTGAGCAACGGGATGATTTTTTCTGGAGGAAGACGAAGTGGATGGGTGCTGGAATATGTGAGGCGGACCCATGTGGGGCCCACAAGCCACCTAGGTGCGCCCAGGGGGGTGGGCGCACCCTGTGGGCTTGTGGCCCATTGGTGCTACCCCCTGGTGTGTTTTCAGTGCCAGAAATTCTTAAATATTCCATAAAAAATCATACTAAATTTTCAGGGCATTTGGAGAACTTTTATTTTCGGGACATTTTTTATTGCACGGATAATTCAGAAAACAGGCAAATAATAATATTTTTGCTTTATTTATTCTAAATAATAGAAAGTAAAAAGTGGGTACAGAAAGTTGTGCTTTCTAAATTCATCCATCTCATGCCCATCAAAAGGAATCCATTAACAAGGTTGATCAAGTCTTATTAACAAACTTCTTCCGAATGACATGAAACCGGAGAATTTTTGAATAACACTAGGTTACCTCAACGGGGATACGCATGTCCCCAACAATAAGAATATCATATTTCATTTTGACAGTAGGAATAGGAAATTCAAAACCTCCAATAGCAATAGTTGAAATTTTTCCAATAGAATTGATGCTATTAACTTGGGGTTGTTTCTTCGGAAAGTGTATCGTATGCTCATTACCATTAACATGAAAAGTGACATTACCCTTGTTGCAATCAATAACAGCCCCTGCAGTATTCAAAAAGGGTCTACCAAGGATGATCGACATACTGTCGTCCTCGGGTATATCCAGAATGACAAAGTCCGTTAAAATAGTAACATTTGCAACTACGACATGCACATCCTCACAAATACCGACGGGTATAGCAGTTGATTTATCAGCCATTTGCAAAGAGATTTCAGTTGGTGTCAACTTATTCAAATCAAGTCTACAATATAAAGAGAAAGGCATAACACTAACACCGCCTCCAAGATCACATAAAGCAGTTTTAACATAGTTTCTTTTAATGGAGCATGGTATAGTTGGTATTCCTGGATCTCCTAGTTTCTTTGGTATTCCACCCTTAAAAGTGTAATTAGCAAGCATGGTGGAAATTTCAGCTTCCGGTATCTTTCTTTTATTTGTAACAATATCTTTCATATACTTAGCATAAGGAGACATTTTCAGAATATCAGTCAAACGCATACGCAAAAAGACAGGTCTAAGCATCTCAACAAAGCGCTCAAAATCCTCATCATCCTTTTTCTTGGATGGTTTAGGAGGAAAGGGCATGGGTTTCTGAACCCATGGTTCTCTTTCTTTACCATGCTTCCTAGCAATGAAGTCTCTCTTGTCATATCTATTATTCTTAGGTTGTGGGTTATCAAGATCAACAGCAGGTTCTATCTCCACATCATTATCATTACTAGGTTGAGCATCAACATGAACATCATCATTAACATTATCACTAGGTTCATGTTCATCACCAGATTGTGTCTCAGCATCAGAAATAGAAATATCATTTGGATTCTCAGGTGTGTCTACAACAGGTTCACCAGAAGCATGCAAAGTCCTATCAGTTTTCTTTTTCTTTTATTACTAGAAAGACTAGGTGCATCAGTATTAATTCTCTGAGAATCTTGCTCAACTCTCTTAGGACGGCCCTCAGTATACAAAGGTTCCTGAGTCATTTTACCACCTCTAGTCATAACTCTAACAGCATTATCATTCACCTTATTATTCATCTCATTAAGCAAATCATTTTGTGCCTTAAGAACTTGTTCTACTTGAGTTTTTACCATGGAAGCATGTTTACTAATAATCTTGAGATCATTAATAGTTCTACACATATAATCACCCAAGCAGTCAAGCATACGAGCATTACGTTTCAATTGTCTACTAACATATGCATTGAAGTTTTCTTGTTTAACAATAAAGTTATCAAATTCATCCAAGCATTGACTAGCAGACTTATTAAAAGGGACATCACCTTCATCAAATCTATAGAGAGAATTTACCTCTACTACCTGTGACGGGTTGTCAAGACCATGTATTTCTTCAATAGGTGGTAAATTCTTAACATCTTCAGCTTTAATACCTTTTTCTTTCATAGATTTCTTTGCCTCTTGCATATCTTCAGGACTAAGAAATAGAATACATCTTTTCTTTGGAGTTGGATTAGGAGGTGGTTCGGGAAGAGTCCAATCATTATCATTACTCAATATATTATTCAATAGCACTTCAGCTTGTTCAACAGTTCGTTCCCTGAAGACACAACCAGCATAACTATCTAGGTGGTCCCTAGAAGCATCGGTTAGTCCATTATAAAAGATATCAAGTATTTCATTTTTCTTGAGAGGATGATCAGGCAATGCATTAAGTAATTGGAGAAGCCTCCCCCAAGCTTGTGGGAGACTCTCTTCTTCAATTTGCACAAAGTTAAATATTTCCTGTAAAGCAGCTTGTTTCTTATGAGCAGGAAAGTATTTTTCAGAGAAGTAGTATATCATATCCCGGGGACTACGCACACAACCAGGAGCAAGAGAATTAAACCATAACTTAGCATCACCCTTTAACGAGAAAGGAAACAACTTAAGAATATAGTAATAGCGAATTTTTCCTCATGAGCAAATAGGGTGGCTATATCATTTAATTTAGTAAGATGTGCCACAACAGTTTCAGATTCATAACCATGGAAAGGATCAGACTCAACCAAAGTAATTAACTCAAGATTGACAGAGATTTCATAATCCTTATCAGTAACAAAGAAAGGGGAAGTAGCAAACTTAGGATCATATTGCATTCTAGCATTCAGACATTTTTCTTTCCACTTGCATAGTAATTTCTTAAGATCATCTCTATCCTTACAAGCAAGAAAGTCCCTAGCTACCTCTCCATCCATAACATAACCCTCAAGTATATCAGGCAATTCATATCTAGGAGAGCTAGGTCTAGCCGGTGTTTCAAAGTGTTCAGTTTCAATAATTTCATCAGTTTTAGAAATATCATCAGTTTCAGCATTATCCCTAGCAAGTTGTTCATCAAGAAATTCACCTAGTGGCACAGTATTATCAAGCAAAGTATCATCATAAGCATCATGCATAGTAGAAGTAGCATCATCAATTACTTGCGACATGTCAGAATGAATAGCAGGTGGTGGTGTCGCAAGCTTACTCAAAACAGAAGGTGAATCAAGTGCAGAGCTAGATGGTAGTTCCTTACCTCCCCTCGTAGTAGAGGGAAAAATCTTGGTTTTGTTATCTTTCAAATTCCTCATAGTGATCAACAGATATAAATCCCAAGTGACTCAGAGAATAGAGCTATGCTTCCTAGCAACGGCGCCAGAGAAAGGTCTTGATAACCCACAAGTATAGGGGATCGCAACAGTTTTTGAGGGTAGAGTATTCAACCCAAATTTATTGATTCGACACAAGGGGAGCCAAAGAATATTCCCAAGTATTAGCAGCTGAGTTGTCAATTCAACCACACCTGAAAGACTTAATATCTGCAGCAAAGTTTTTAGTAACAAAGTAGTATGGAAGTAACGGTAACGGTGACAAAAGTAATAGTAGCAGTTTTGTAGTAATTGTAACAGTAGCAACGACTAAGTAACTTAGCAAAGATCAATATGTGAAAAGCTTGTAGGCAACGGATCAGTGATGGATAATTATGTCGGATGGCATTTATCATGCAACGGTTATAACCTAGGGTGACACAGAACTGTTGGGAAACATAGCATGCAATTTCAAAAAAATTCCTACGCTCACGCAAGATCTATCTAGGAGATGCATAGCAACGAGAGGGGGAGAGTGTGTCCACGTACCCTCGTAGACCGAAAGCGGAAGCGTTTGTTTAACGCGGTTGATGTAGTCGAACGTCTTCTCATTCCGACCGATCAAGTACCGAATGTACGGCACCTCCGAGTTCTGCACACGTTCAGCTCAATGACGTCCCTCGAACTCTTGATCTAGCAAAGTGTCGAGAGAGAGTTCCGTCAGCACGACGGCGTGGTGACGGTGATGGTGAAGTGATCCGTGCAGGGCTTCACCTAAGCACTACGTGAATATGACCGGAGTAGTAAACCGTGGAGGGGGGCGCCGCACACGGCTTGGAACAATTGATGTGTGTTAGAGGTGCCCCCCACCCCCGTATATTAAGGAGGGAGAGGGGAGGAGGCCGGCCCTAGGCACGCCCCAAGTAGGAGGAGTCCTACTTGGGCTCCTAGTAGGATTCGCCCCCCCCCCTCCTTCCTTTTACCGGAGAGGGAAGGGGGGAAAGGGAGAGAGGGGGAGAAGGAAAGGGGGGGCCGCCCCCTCCCCTAGTCCAATTCGGACTCCTCCCTTGTGGGGGGCGTGCCACCCCTTTGTGGGCTGGTGTGCCTCCCTCCTATGGCCCATATGGCCCATATCTTCCCCCGGGGGGTTCCGGTAACCCCCCCGGTACTCCGATATGTACCCGATACACTCCGGAACACTTCCGGTGTCCGAATACTATCATCCAATATATCAATCTTTACCTCTCGACCATTTCGAGACTCCTCATCATGTCTGTGATCTCATCCGGGACTCCGAACAACATTCGGTCACCAAATCACAAAACTCATATAATACAAATCGTCATCGAACGTTAAGCGTGCGGACCCTACGGGTTCGAGAACTATGTAGACATGACCGAGACACCTCTCCGGTCAATAACCAATAGCGGAACCTGGATGCTCATATTAGCTCCCACATATTCTACGAAGATCTTTATTGGTCGAACCGTTATGACAACATACGTTATTCCCTTTGTCATCGGTATGTTACTTGCCCGAGATTCGATCGTCGGTATCTCCATACCTAGTTCAATCTCGTTACCGGCAAGTCTCTTTACTCGTTCTGTAATACAACATCCCGCAACTAACTCATTAGTCACATTGCTTGCAAGGCTTATTGTGATGTGCATTACCGAGAGGGCCCAGAGATACCTCTCCGATACTTGGAGTGACAAATCCTAATCTCGATCTATGCCAACCCAACAAAACACCTTCGGAGATACCTGTAGAGGATCTTTATAATCACCTAGTTACGTTGTGACGTTTGATAGCACACAAGGTATTCCTCCGGTATTCGGGAGTTACATAATCTCATAGTCAAAGGAATATGTATAAGTCATGAAGAAAGCAATAGCAATAAAACTTAACGATCATTATGCTAAGCTAACGGATGTGTCATGTCCATCACATCATTCTCCTAATGATGTGATCCCGTTCATCAAATGACAACACATGTCTATGGTTAGGAAACTTAACCATCTTTGATCAACGAGCTAGTCTAGTAGAGGCTTACTAGGGACTCGGTGTTTTGTCTATGTATTCACACATGTATCAAGTTTCCGGTTAATACAAATCTAGCATGAATAATAAATGTTTATCATGATATAAGGAAATATAAATAACAACATTATTATTGCCTCTAGGGCATATTTCCTTCAGTCTCCCACTTGCACTAGAGTCAATAATCTAGATTACAATGTAATGATTCTAACACCCATGGAGTCTTGGTGCTGATCATGTTTTGCCCGTGGAAGAGGCTTAGTCAACGGGTCTGCCACATTCAGATCCGTATGTATTTTGCAAATTTCTATGTCTCCCTCCTTGACTTGATCACGGATGGAATTGAAGCGTCTCTTGATGTGTTTGGTTCTTTTGTGAAATCTGGATTCCTTCTCCAAGGCAATTGCTCCAGTATTGTCACAAAAGATTTTCATTGGACCCGATGCACTAGGTATTACACCTAGATCGGATGTGAACTCCTTCATCCAGACTCCTTCATTCGCTGCTTCCGAAGCAGCTATGTACTCCGCTTCACACGTAAATCCTGCCATGACGCTTTGCTTGGAACTGCACCAACTGACAGCTCCACCATTCAATATAAATACGTATCCGGTTTGTGACTTAGAGTCATCCGGATCAATGTCAAAGCTAGCATCGACGTAACCATTTACGACCAGCTCTTTGTCACCTCCGTAAATGAGAAACATATCCTTAGTCCTTTTCAGATACTTCAGGATGTTCTTGACCGCTGTCCAGTGATCCACTCCTAGATTACTTTGGTACCTCCCTGCCAGACTTATGGCAAGGCACACATCAGGTCTGGTGCAACGCATAGCATACATGATAGAACCTATGGCTGAGGCATAGGGAATGACTTTCATTTTCTCTCTATCTTCTGCAGTGGTCAGGCATTGAGTCTGACTCAACTTCACACCTTGTAACACAGGCAAGAACCCTTTCTTTGACTGATCCATTTTGAACTTCTTCAAAACTTTATCAAGGTATGTGCTTTGTGAAAGTCCAATTAAGCGTCTTGATCTATCTCTATAGATCTTGATGCCCAATATATAAGCAACTTCACCGAGGTCTTTCATTGAAAAACTCTTATTCAAGTATCCTTTTATGCTATCCAGAAATTCTATATCATTTCCAATCAACAATATGTCATCCACATATAATATTAGAAATGCTACAGAGCTCCCACTCACTTTCTTGTAAAAACAGGCTTCTCCAAAAGTCTGTATAAAACCATATGCTTTGATCACTTCATCAAAGCGTATATTCCAACTCCGACATGCTTGCACCAGTCCATAAATGGATCACTGGAGCTTGCACACTTTGTTAGCACCTTTAGGATCGACAAAACCTTCCGGTTGCATCATATACAACTCTTCTTTAAGAAATCCATTAAGGAATGCAGTTTTGACGTCCATTTGCCAGATTTCATAATCATAAAATGCGGCAATTGCTAACATGATTTGGACAGACTTAAGCATCACTACGGGTGAGAAGGTCTCATCGTAGTCAACTCCTTGAACGTGTCGAAAACCTTTCGCAACAAGTCGAGCTTTGTAGACAGTAACATTACCATCAGCGTCAGTCTTCTTCTTGAAGATCCATTTATTCTCTATGGCTTGCCGATCATCGGGCAAGTCAACCAAAGTCCATACTTTGTTCTCATACATGGATCACATCTCAGATTTCATGGCCTCAAGCCATTTCACGAAATCTGGGCTCATTATCGCTTCCTCATAGTTCGTAGGTTCGTCATGGTCTAGTAACATAACTTCCAGAACAGGATTACCGTACCACTCTGGTGCGGAACGTGCTCTGGTTGACCTATGAGGTTCAGTAGTAACTTGATCTGAAGTTTCATGATCAATATCATTAGCTTCCTCTCTAGTTGGTGTAGGCATCACGGGAACAGATTTCTCTGATGAGCTACTTTCCAAATTGAGAGAAGGTACAATTACCTCATCAAGTTCTACTTTCCTCCCACTCACTTATTTCAAGAGAAACTCCTTCTCTAGAAAGGATCCATTCTTAGCAACAAAGATCTTGCCTTCGGATCTGTGATAGAAGGTGTACCCAATAGTTTCTTTTGGGTATCCTATGAAGACGCACTTCTCCGATTTGGGTTCGAGCTTATCAGGCTAAAGCTTTTTCACATAAGCATCACAACCCCAAACTTTAAGAAATGACAGCTTAGGTTTCTTGCCAAACCATAGTTCATACGCTGTCGTCTCAACGGATTTAGACGGTGCCCTATTTAACGTGAATGCAGTTGTCTCTAATGCATAACCCCAAAATGATAGTGGTAAATCGGTAAAAGACATCATAGATCGCACCATATCTAATAAAGTACGGTTACGACGTTCGGACACACCATTACGCTGTGGTGTTCCAGGTGGCGTGAGTTGTGAAACTATTCCACATTGTTTTAAATGAAGGCCAAACTCGTAACTCAAATATTCGCCTCCACGATCAGATCGTAGAAACTTTATTTTCTTGTTACGATGATTCTCCACTTCACTCTGAAATTCTTTGAACTTTTCAATTGTTTCAGACTTGTGTTTCATTAAGTAGATATACCCATATCTTCTCAAATCATCTGTGAAGGTCAAAAAATAACGATACCCGCCGCGAGCCTCAACACTCATCGGACCGCATACATCGGTATGTATTATTTCCAATAAGTCAGTGGCTCGCTCCATTGTTCTGGAGAACGGAGTTTTAGTCATCTTGCCCATGAGGCATGGTTCGCAAGCATCAAATGATTCATAATCAAGTGATTCCAAAAGCCCATCCGCATGGAGTTTCTTCATGCGCTTTACACCAATATGACCTAAACGGTAGTGCCACAAATATGTTGCACTATCATTATCAACTTTGCATCTTTTGGCATCAATATTATGAATATGTGTATCACCACGATCGAGATTCAACAAAAATAGACCACTCTTCAAGGGTGCATGACCATAAAAGATATTACTCATATAAATAGAACAACCATTATTCTCTGATTTAAATGAATAACCGTCTCGCATTAAAAAAGATCCAGATATAATGTTCATGCTCAACGCTGGCACCAAATAATAATTATTCAGGTCTAAAACTAATCTCGAAGGTAGATGTAGAGGTAGCGTGCCGACGGCTATCACATCGACCTTGGAACCATTCCCGACGCGCATCATCACCTCGTCCTTAGCCAATCTTCGTTTAATCTGTAGTCCCTGTTTCGAGTTACAAATATGAGCAACCGAACCGGTATCAAATACCCAGGCACTACTACGAGCATTAGTAAGGTACACATCAATAACATGTATATCAAATATACCTTTGTTCACTTTGCCATCCTTCTTATCCGCCAAATACTTGGGGCAGTTCCGCTTCCAGTGACCAATCCCTTTGCAGTAGAAGCACTCAGTTTCAGGCTTAGGTCTAGACTTGGGCTTCTTCCCGGGAGTGGCAACTTGCTTGCCATTCTTCTTGAAGTTCCCCTTCTTTCATTTGCCCTTTTTCTTGAAACTAGTGGTCTTGTTAACCATCAACACTTGATGCTCCTTCTTGATTTCTACCTCCACAGCTTTGAGCATAGCGAAGAGCTCGGGAATAGTCTTCTCCATCCCTTGCATATTATAGTTCATCACGAAGCCTTTATAGCTTGGTGGCAGTGATTGGAGAACTCTGTCAATAACACTATCATCTGGAAGATTAACTCCCAGCTGAGTCAAGTGATTATGATACCCATACATTTTGAGTATGTGTTCACTGACAGAGCTATTCTCCTCCATCTTGCAGTTATAGAACTTGTTGGAGACTTCATATCTCTCAACTCGGGCATTTGCTTGAAATATTAACTTCAACTCCTGGAACATCTCATATGCTCCATGACGTTCAAAACGTCTTTGAAGTCCCGATTCTAAGCTGTAAAGCATGGCACGCTGAACTATCGAGTAGTCATCAACACGCGACTGCCAGGCATTCATAACATCTGCAGTTGCTGGGGGGTGGCACACCTAGCGGTGCATCAAGGACATAATTCTTCTGTGTAGCAATGAGGATAATCCTCAAGTTACGGACCCAGTCCGTGTAGTTGCTACCATCATCTTTCAACTTAGCTTTCTCTAGGAACGCATTAAAATTCAAGGGAACGATAGCACGGGCCATTGATCTACAACATAGATATGCAAAAACTATCAGGACTAAGTTCATGATAAATTAAGTTCAATTAATCATATTACTTCAGAACTCCCACTTAGATAGACATCCCTCGAGTCATCTAAATGATCACGTGATCCAAATCAACTAAACCATGTCCGATCATCACATGAGATGGAGTAGTTTTCAATGGTGAACATCTCTATGTTGATCATATCTACTATATGATTCACGTTCGACCTTTCGGTCTCCAGTGTTCCGAGGCCATGTCTGTACATGCTAGGCTCGTCAAGTTTAACCCGAGTATTCCACATGTGCAAAACTGTCTTGCACCCGTCGTATGTGAACGTAGAGCCTATCACACCCGATCATCACGTGGTGTCTCAACACGACGAACTGTCGCAATGGTGCATACTCAGGGAGAACACTTATACCTTGAAATTTTAGTAAGGGATCATCTTATAATGCTACCGCCGTACTAAGCAAAATAAGATGCATAAAAGATAAACATCACATGCAATCAAAATATGTGACATGATATGGCCATCATCATCTTGTGCCTTTGATATCCATCTCCAAAGAACCGTCATGATCTCCATCGTCACCGGCTTGACACCTTGATCTCCATCGTAGCGTCGTGGTCGTCTCGCCAACTATTGCTTCTACAACTATCGCTAACGCATAGTGATAAAGTAAAGCAATTACTTGGCGTTTGCATTTCATACAATAAAGAGACAACCATAAGGCTCCTGCCGGTTGTCAGATATCTTACAAAACATGATCATCTCATACAATAATGTTTTATCACATCATGTCTTGACCATATCACATCACAACATGCCCTGCAAAAACAAGTTAGACGTCGTCTACTTTGTTGTTGCAAGTTTTACATGGCTGCTATGGGCTTCTAGCAAGAACCATTCTTACCTACGCATCAAAACCACAACGGTGTTTCGTCAAGTTTGCTGTTTTAACCTTCAACAAGGACCGGCCGTAGTCAAATTTGATTCAAGTAAAGTTGGAGAAACAGACACCCGCCAGCCACCTTTATGCAAAACTAGTTGCATGTCTGTCGGTGGAACCGGTCTCATGAACGTGGTCATGTAAGGTTGGTCCGGGCCGCTTCATCCAACAATACCGCCGAATCAAAATAAGACGTTGGTGGTAAGCAGTATGACTATCACCGCCCACAACTCTTTGTGTTCTACTCGTGCATATCATCTACGCATAGACCGGGCTCTGATGCCACTGTTGGGAAACGTAGCATGCAATTTCAAAAAAATTCCTACGCTCATGCAAGATCTATCTAGGAGATGCATAGCAACAAGAGGGGGAGAGTGTGTCCACGTACCCTCGTAGACCGAAAGCAGAAGCGTTTGTTTAACACGGTTGATGTAGTCGAACGTCTTCTCGTTCCGACCGATCAAGTACCGAACGTACGGCACCTCCGAGTTCTGCACACGTTCAGCTTGATGATGTCCCTTGAACTCTTGATCCAGCAAAGTGTCGAGGGAGAGTTCCGTTAGCACGACGGCGTGGTGACGGTGATGGTGAAGTGATCCGCGCAGGGCTTCACCTAAGCACTACGTGAATATGACCGGAGGAGTAAACCTTGGAGGGGGCGCCGCACACGGCTTGGAACAATTGATGTGTGTTAGATGCGCCCCCCACCCCCGTATATAAAGGAGGGAGAGGGGAGGAGGCCGTCCCTAGGCGCGCCCCAAGTAGGAGGAGTCCTACTTGGGCTCCTAGTAGGATTCGCCCCCCCCCCCCTTCCTTTTACCGGAGAGAGAAGGGGGAAAGGGAGAGAGGGGGAGAAGGAAAGGGGGGCGCCGCCCCCTCCCCTAGTCCAATTCGGACTCCTCCCTTGTGGGGGCACGCCACCCCTTTGTGGGCTGGTGTGCCTCCCTCCTATGGCCCATATGGCCCATATCTTCCCCCGGGGGGTTCCGGTAACCCCCCGGTACTCCGATATGTACCCGATACACTCCGGAACACTTCCGGTGTCCAAATACTATCATCCAATATATCAATCTTTACCTCTCGACCATTTCGAGACTCCTCGTCATGTCCGTGATCTCATCCGGGACTCCAAACAACATTCGGTCACCAAATCACAAAACTCATATAATACAAATCGTCATCGAACGTTAAGCGTGCGGACCCTACGGGTTCGAGAACTATGTAGACATGACCGAGACACCTCTCCGGTCAATAACCAATAGCGGAACCTGGATGCTCATATTGGCTCCCACATATTCTACAAAGATCTTTATCGGTCGAACCGTTATGACAACATACGTTATTCCCTTTGTCATCGGTATGTTACTTGCCCGAGATTCGATCGTCGGTATCTCCATACCTAGTTCAATATCGTTACCGGCAAGTCTCTTTACTCATTCTGTAATACAACATCCCACAACTAAATCATTAGTCACATTGCTTGCAAGGCTTATTGTGATGTGCATTACCGAGAGGGACCAGAGATACCTCTCCGATACTCGGAGTGACAAATCCTAATCTCGATCTATGCCAACCCAACAAAACACCTTCGGAGATACCTGTAGAGCATCTTTATAATCACCCAGTTACGTTGTGACGTTTGATAGCACACAAGGTATTCCTCCGGTATTCGGGAGTTGCATAATCTCATAGTCGAAGGAATATGTATAAGTCATGAAGAAAGCAATAGCAATAAAACTTAACGATCATTATGCTAAGCTAACGGATGGGTCATGTCCATCACATCATTCTCCTAATGATGTGATCCCGTTCATCAAATGACAACACATGTCTATGGTTAGGAAACTTAACCATCTTTGATCAACGAGCTAGTCTAGTAGAGGCTTACTAGGGACTCGGTGTTTTGTCTATGTATTCACACATGTATCAAGTTTCTGGTTAATACAAATCTAGCATGAATAATAAACGTTTATCATGATATAAGGAAATATAAATAACAACTTTATTATTGCCTCCAGGTCATATTTCCTTCAAGAACTAGCTCCAATTCATCAATATAATATAGGCATGTATTCCGTATATAGTCATACGTGCTTATGGAAAAGAACTTGCATGACATCTTTTGTCCTACCCTCCCGTGGCAGCGGGGTCCTAATGGAAACTAAGGGATATTAAGGCCTCCTTTTAATAGAGAACAGGACCAAAGCATTAGCACTTAGTGAATACATGAACTCCTCAAACTACGGTAATCACTGGAAAGAATCCCAATTATTTTCACCTTGGGGTATGCGGATCATAACACGTAATAGGTGTCTACAACTTGCAAAATAGGATCAAGAACACAAATATATTCATGAAAACATAATAGGTTCAAATCTGAAATCATGGCACTCGGGCCCTAGTGACAAGCATTAAGCATAGCAAAGTCATAGCAACATCAATCTCAGAACATAGTGGATACTAGGGCTCAAATCCTAACAAAACTAACTCGATTACATGATAAATCTCATCCAACCCATCACCGTCTAGCAAGCCTATGATGGAATTACTCATGCACGGCGGTGAGCATCATGAAATTGGTGATGGAGGAAGGTTGGTGATGATGATAGCGACGAATCCCCCTCTCCGGAGCCCCGAACGGACTCCAGAACTGCCCTCCCGATGAAGAACAGGAGGTGGCAGCGGCTCTGTATCGTAAAACGCGATGAATCCTTCTCTATGATTTTTTTTCTCCCCGAATAGGGTTATATGGAGTTGGAGTTGAGGTCGGAGGGGCTCCAGGGGGCCCACAAGCCTGCAGGGCGCGCCCAGGGGGGTGGCCGCGCCCCCAGGGCTTGTGGCCTCTGGGTGGCCCCCCTCTTGTTGATTCTTTCGCTAATATTTTTTATATATTCCAAAAATATTTTCCGTAAATTTTTAGGTCAATCCGAGAACTTTTATTTCTGCACAAAAATAACACCATGGCAATTCTGCTGAAAACAGCGTCAGTCCGGGTTAGTTCCATTCAAATCATGCAAATTAGAGTCCAAAACAAGGGCAAAAGAGTTTGGAAAAGTAGATACGATAGAGACGTATCATGGCACACCTTACTAAACTAAATGACATAGCCACCCTATTTACTCAGGAGGAAAAAGTTCGCTATTATTATATCCTTAAGTTGTTTCCTTTCTCATTAAAGGGTGATGCTAAGATATGGTTTAATACTCTTGCTCCTGGTTGTGTGCATAGTCCCCAGGATAAGATATATTACTTCCCTGAAAAATATTTTCTTGCTCATAAGAAACAAGCTGCCTTACAGGAAATATTTAACTTTGTTCAAATTGAAGAAGAGAATCTCCCTCAAGGTTGAGGAAGGCTTCTCCAATTACTTAATGCTTTGCCCGATTATCCTCTCAAGAAAAATGTAATACTTGATCTCTTTTATAATGGACTAACCGATGCTTCTAGGGACTACCTAGATAGTTGTGCTGGTTGTATTTTCAGGGAATGAACTGTTGAACAAGTGGAAGAACTATTGAATAATGTATTGAAGAATGATAATGATTGGGCACTTCCTGAACCACCACCTAAACCAACTCCGAAGAAAAAAGGTATTCTATTTCTCAGTCCTGAAGATATGCAAGAGGCAAAGAAATATATGAAAGAAAAATATATTAAAGCTGAACATGTTAAGAATGTACCACCTATTGAAGAAATACACGGTCTTGACATACCAACACAGGTAGTAGAGGTAAATTCTCTTATAAAATTTGATGAAGGTGATATTCCTTACAATAAACCTCCTAGTCAATGCTTGCATGAATTCGACAACTACATTATTAAGCAAGATCATTTTAATGCTTATGTTATGAAACAATTAAAACATAATGCCTACATGATTGATCGCTTGAGTGACTTGCTGTTTAGAATCACTAATGATGTTAAAGGTGTAAGTAAACATGCTTCCATGGTACAAACTCAGTTAGAACAAGTTGCTAAATCTCAACATGATTTGCTCAATGAAATGAATAACAATATGAAAGATCATGTTGTTAGAGTAATGAGAAGAGGAGGTAGAATGACTCAGGAGCCACTTTATCCTGAAGGTCATCCTAAAAGAACTAAACAAGATTCCCAAAGAACTAATATAGATGCACCTAGTCCATCTAAAAAGAAAAAGAAAAAGAAAAATGATAGGACTTTGCATACTTCTAGTGAACCTGAAGTAGAAAAACCTTCTCTGAATAGTAATGATGTTTCTATTTCTGATGCTGAGACACAATGTGGTAATGAACATTCACCTAGTAATGATAATGATAATGATGAGGTTCACATTAATGCTCAACTAGACAAGGATAAAGAACCTTATAATGATGTTGAATTAGAACCTGTTGTTGATCTTGATAACTGCCACTTGTGAACTGCGTTGGGATTTCCCCGAAGAGGAGAGGATGATGCAGTATAGTAGAGATAAGTACTTCCCTCAGTTAAGAACCAAGTTTATCAATCCAGTAGGAGAACCACGCAACACCTCGTTAGTAGCACCAACACACAAACAACAAATCCTTGCAACCCAACGCGGACAAGGGGTTGTCAATCCCTCGGCGGTTACGTGCAAGATTAAATTACGTAGTGATTGATAGATAGATATAGCAAAAATACAAAATAAAATAAATAAAGAAAAAGTGCAGCAAGGTATTTTTGGTTTTTGATATATGATAAAGTAGACCCGGGGGCCATAGTTTTCACTAGAGGCTTCTCTCTTGAAAATAGCATACGATGGGTAGACAAATTACTGTTGGGCAATTGATAGAAAAACAAATAATCATGACGATATCCAAGGCAATGATCATATATAGGAATCACGTCCGAGACAAGTAGACCGAAACGATTCTGCATCTACTACTATTACTCCACCCATCGACCGCCATCAGCATGCATCTAGAGTATTAAGTTCATAAAGAACGAAGTAATGCCTTAAGGAAGATGACATGATGTAGACAAAGTAAACTCATGCATGAATAAACCCCATCTTTTTATCCTTAATGGCAACGATAAAAATACGTGTCATGTCCCTTTCTTTCACTGGGATTGAGCACCGCAAGATCGAACCCATTACAAAGCACCTCTCCCATTACAAGAAAAATCAATCTAGTTGGCCAAACCAAATCAATAGATCAAAGAGAAATATGAAGCTATAGTAATCATGCATAAAAGAGTTCAGAGAAAACTCAAATAATATTCATGGATAATCTGATCATAAACTCACAATTCATCGGATCCCAACAAACACACCGCAAAAAGTCATTACATCGAATAGATCTCCAAGAACACCAAGGAGAACATTGTATTGAAGATCAAAGAGAGAGAAGAAGCCATCTAGCTACTAAATATGGACCCGTAGGTCTGTGGTAAACTACTCACACATCATCGGAAGGGCAGCAAGGTTGATGTAGAGCCCCTCCGTGATTGATTCCCCCTCCGGTAGAGTGCCGGAAAAGGCCTCCAGATGGGATCTCTCGAGAATAGGAGCTTGCGGCAGTGGAAAAAGTATTTCGTCTGGCTCTCTGTTGGTTTCACGATTTTAGAGAATTTATAGAGGCAGAGTTAGGTCAAACGGAGCCACATGGGCCCCACAAACCACCAGGGTGTGCCTACCCCCTGGGCGCGCCCTGGTGCCTCGTGCGCTGACCTCCCATCATCTAGCCCTCTCCTGAAGCTTCCAATGTCTCTTCTGTCTAGAAAAAATCTCCAAAAAAATTTGTGGCATTTGGACCTCGTTTGATATTGATATTCTGCAAAACCAAAAACAAGCAAAAAACAGCAACTAGCACTGGGCACTAAGTTAATAGGTTAGTCCCAAAAATTGATATATAAGTGCTTGTAAATGTATATAAAACATCCAAGATTGATACTATAATAGCATGGAACAATCAAAAATTATAGATACGTTGGAGATGTATCAAGCACCCCCAAGCTTAATTCCTGCTCGTCCTCGAGTAGGTAAATGATAAAAACAGAATTTTTGATGTGGAATGCTACCCATCATATTCATCATATATTCTTTTCTTTTATGTCGATTCAAAGCAATAGTCTATAGTTTGACATGAAAACATAAATACTCAAGCAATACCAACAAGCAACCATGTCTTTCAAAATATCAATGCTAAAGAAAGTTATCCCTAGCCCATTATGCTCAGTCATTGATCTAGTCATGAAACACACTCAATATTAATCACATCCAATGCACAAGTGTGACAATAGTGACCTCCAGCTGGTGCTTTATAAGAGAAGATGGAGACTCAAATAAAAATAAAAATTGCATAAAAGTAAATAGATAGGCCCTTCGCAAAGGGAAGCAGAGATTTGCAGATGTGCAAGAGCTCAAGGTTTAAAATAGAGAGATAAAACTATTTTGAGAGGCATGCTTTTCCTGTCAACGTCACGACTGAGAGTTCCTAACATCTTCCATGCTAGACACATTATAGGCGGTTCCCAAACAGAAAATAAAGTTCATTTCATTTCCACCATTCTTTCACAATCCATGGCTAGCCGTATCCGCGGGTGCTTTCCAAACTTTTCACTTTCCAAGGAATTTATTATTATACTTTTTCATTTCGGGACCGGGCATCCCTATTACCTTGCCATTTTCTCGTGCAATGACAAGTGAATAAACACTCATCATGAGAATAACCCGCCTAGCATGAAAGATATTAGCCACCCCCTGCCGCTTCATGAGCGGTACGGGCATACAAAACAAAAGTTTATTTTGAAGGTTTAGAGTTGGCACATGCAAATATACTTGGGATGACATGTAAATACCGCTTATAGGTAGGTATAGTGGACTCATTTGGCACAACTTTGGGTTTAAGGAGTTGGATGCACAAGCAGTATTTCCGCTTAGTACAAATGGAGGCTAGCAAATAGATTGAGAAGCAACCAACAAGAAAACGAAAATAGTCATAAACATGCATTGAACACAACTAACACTGAATAATGCACCATAAGTAGGATATAACTTTGTTGCATAACTATTGACTTTACGTGCATGCATAGGGAATCACAAACCTTAACACCAATATTTTTGCTAAACCACAATTACTCACTAGCATCACTCACATATTATCATCTCCATATCGCAAAACTATTGCAAGGAATCAAACTTATCATATCCAGTGATCTACATGAAAGTTTTTATTATATACTTCTTGGATATTCATCATATTGGGACCAAATCATATCTTGTGCAAATTATCATTACTATTATCAACTCTCAAAAATATATAAGTGAAGCATGAGAGTGCAAGTATTTCTTCAAAATATAATCACCACCGCGCTCAAAAAGATATAAGTGAACCACTATAGCAACTGCCTAGCTCAAAAGAAATAAGTGAAGCACATAGAGTATTCTAACAAATTATAGATAATGTGTGCCCCTCTCAAAAAGGTGTGTCCAGCAAAGATGGTTGTGACAAACTAAAAAGAAAACTAAACAAAGACTCATATAATACACAACGCTCCAAGCAAAACTCATAACATGTGATGAATAAAAATATAGCTCCAAGTAAAATTACTGATGGTCGTTAGAAGAAAGAGGGGATGCCTTCCGGGGCATCCCAAGCTTAGTTGCTTGGGAGTCCTTGAATATTACATTGGGGTGCCTCGGGATCACCAATCTTAGGCTCTTGCCACTCCTTATTCCTTCATCCATCGTGATCTCACCTAAAACTTAAAAACTTCATCACACAAGACTTAACAGAAAACTCGTGAGATCCGTTAGTATAATAAACCAATCCTTACTTTAAGTACTATTGCAAACCCATTCATATTTTATTATTGCATTATACCTACTGTATTCTAACTTCACCATGGTTTATACCCCCCCCCCCCTCGATACCCATAGATTCATCAAAACAGACGATCAAACTGAGGTAACGGCGAAGCAGGACCATACTATGGAATATAATCCTGCGAGGAGGAGTTCTGTAACCCTAGGGTGATCCGCCTACTGAGCAAGCAAATCAAATAATAAACTCATAATACAAGGTAACTAATATTACCGTCGCACTGTCATATTTGATGTACACCATGATCTGAAGTTTCTCTGCTTCTCTCTCCATTGCAAGAAAAACACTTCTACTTTCAATTTTATTTATGCTCTTTACTTTCAAGCTGCTATTACTCTCGTTGTTGCAAACTCATCATATTCACTATTCAGGTTCGTTTGCCTCTTGGGACACTAATAGCTTCTGCAGAATCACAAGCAGTTACTTCACATAAAAGCTTGTGACAACTTTTGTATGACAGAAACGTTACTCATAAATACTCTCCTCCGCTCTTCGTTGGGACGATTACTATTGCGATACTTAGACAAAGGTGTTACGCTATCATGTGTGTCTTGCAAGCCATCAACGCTTCTTCCTTCTCACGCCACGACCAGGTTTGTAGCGACGCGCCACCTATACGTGCATCTACCCATCCCGATTAATCACTAGCTAGTGAGGTGATGTGATCGGTAACCATCGAGCCATCAATGGCCTCCACCCCCCCCCCCCCCCCCACCCCCCCGAGTCCCAAGGTGGTCGTTCAGATGACCACTCAGCTTCATCCCCGTTTATAATAGACTGGCGATGAGGCATCCCCCTAGCCACCGCCCCCTCTCCCATCTCCTCTCTCAGTGACAATGCCGCCGTGCTAGAATGCAGACTCCTCGCTGAACACGGCAGCGGAACATCCCGTCGCAGGTGCCACATAACCGTGGGGCAAACTCTCCTTGCAGCACACTAGCTGCAGCAATTGTCGGCTCCTCCTCCCGCTGCCATAAACAATATTTGTACTCGCTAATTATACATAAACGAAATGGATTTTGGCCACTATTCTAGTTTCATTATAGTTTCTATTAATGTACACCCCTCCGTTTCAGAATATAAGGTGTATTCATTTCTGTGCAAGTAAACCATTTGAATGTTTAACCAAGATTATAGAATAAAATGAAAACATCCGCAATACCTAAAAGATAAAATATGAAACTACTTTTCATGATGGATCAAATGACATAAATTTCATGTTATGGATATTGATATATTTTTCTAAAAACTCGGTCAAACATGCACTTGTTTGACTTAAAAAAAACAAATACATCTTATGTAAAGGAACAAAGGGGGTATGTGTTTGGTATGTCTAATTTGAGCTTAAATTGCCTCTGCAATTCTGAAGAAAATGACAAAAAAAAAGATCAAATAAAATGAAAAATATGGAGGCCACAAATGGCAGCTCTGTGTTTGCGCATATCCGTCACGGCCTCCATATCCATATGTAGGGCTCCATATGGTGGATGGCAGTTGTCGATACGGCATATCTGCTATAGTTGCTCCTACCCGTGTGTAAACTCAGGGAGCCGACGTTCCTACCGCTGCACTTCCCCTCTCCTCTTCTTCTTTTTTTTTTTTTTTGCGGATGCCCCCTGGCTGCATGAATCAGAGAATAAATCCATTTGTTTGGAAAACAAACCAGATGATTTTAGCAATACCCTTTAACATAATGGAGGTGCTAAAACTTGCCAGGAAGTTCACAACCCCTCGACCTCGACGACGCCTCCCACGGCCGCCGCCATGGCGCAAGACGGAAGCCCGCGGCAAGCATCGCCATCGGCGCCGCTGCCCTCGGACCACTCGCGGTCGACGGCGCCGCCGGCCCGCCGCCCACCGTCGCTCAGGGAGAAGAGCACTCGCCGCCGCCTCTGGTCACGGAGGAGCCGTCTGTCGCCGCGGCCGGCGCGACAGTGGGGATGGTCAACCGCGTCACGCGCTTCTCCGGGGGAACTTCAGGATCCTCGTCCTCTCAAGCTCAGGGTACAGCGGTTTTTTTGCCCGCCTTTTCATTCCGTCTGCTTATTCTAGGCATATGGATTTGCTCCTGAATGTTTAGTGATGCGCAAGCTCACAGATCGTCGTCCTCTTCCGCACAACCCTTATGCTCCCTCCCGCCATCCCAGTCCCACAAAGCTCATCACCGTCCCGTCCGAACGCCGCAGCCCGCAATACCCTGCGGCTGTGGGTTTTGAAGGTCGCTAACCCCTGTCCCCAACTGTTATGCTCACCCTGCGTTGTAGGCAGGGTTTTCTGATGTTTCAGATAATGTTCACCCTGCGTTGTAGGCAGGGTTTTCTGATGTTTCAGATAATGTTCACCCTGCGTTGTAGGCAGGGGTTTCCGATGTTCAAGATAATGTTCACCCTGCGTTGTAGGCAGGGGTTTCCGATGTTCAAGATAATGTTCACCCTGCGTTGTAGGCAGGGGTTTCCGATGTTTCAGATAATGGCAGAGGTTTTGGATACATGGGGTGGAGATTGTATTTTAATGTATGATTGGAGATTATGGCCAGGATTGGACTAGAAGAAAGGATAGGTTCACCTTGTTATAACGATTCATGATGCTTCATTTAGATTGGGCTTGATTGGACGTTTAGGACCATCGTGTTTCTTCTTCTGGAATTGCTAATGGCCCCGGATGCTTGTATCACTACCATTCTCGATTAGATATGTGGACATATTGCCTGCATGAGGCTGGTAATGGCCGTGAAACAACCTTCCAGACCTGAGTTTTATCTATATGTGTCTTCTATGGCAGAACTCTTACAAGTAAGTACCATTTGTTTGCGGTTGCCTACAATTAACAGGGACAGAATACTCATAATGGTAGGTAATTTGTAGCTGTAGAGTAACCGATTGTAATGTGAGAAACTAGTGTTGCTCATGTTCAGGCTGTAGTTGGGACAAATGCTAGTATTGTATCTTGATCAGGCACTTTTGGCAGCATGCGTATTTTACAAACTCAGAAGATGGTTGTGCTGAAAGTTGACTTCTCCTTTCTTTGTTTATGCATTTCAAATAACTGATGGTTCTAAGCTCATTTTTTTATTTTTATTTTTTTGCCAGATTCAGAGCTCTTCTAATCTGACGTTGTTCATTGGTTTGCTGCTGCTTGTGCTTTGGCTCATTTATTTTCTGTGTTTAGTACACCATACAAATACAACTCCTAGTACTGGTTATGCTTATCAGTTTGCTAGAGTATGCTCTTCATTCCATCTTTTGGGCTTCATGTGGCCATACCATACTGATAGTAGTAGTATGTATTGCAAGGCCAGCTGAGTCTTGAAAAGAAATGATGTGACAGTTCAGTCTTTAGTGTACAGGCATACTGAAATTTTAGATCTACTCTCAATCTGCTCTAACCAAATGGATGTTTAGTTAGAGCTGTGATGTGGCATATCTGCATGTAGTACATTGCCGTGCTTTTAAATCTTAGTTCATCATTGCTCCTGCTCGTTCACTAATAGATATCTTTTGGCCCTTTTCAGGTATGAAAACATTCAGTAGCGCCCATGTTGATAATTTGGTTCAACGGAAGGAATGGGATCAGCTTCATGCGTATTTGATGGAATTTATCCCTGGCGAAGAGCCTTTCAAGTCCCACCCTATGCTGTTCTTGCGCATATTCATGTGTCGTGCGGTTGACTTAATTGACCAAAACAAAATTTCTGATGCTGAGATGTTCTTTGAAGCTGAAATGCAGCCCTTCCAGAAATTGATCGATCAAGGGCAAGAGGGTCTCAGGAATGCTACCATTGCTGAGCTATCCGAGGGTCTCAAATACATCAAGGGATGCCTAACTGCGAAGAAAAGGTAGCAGATTCTGACTCTAATATAATCTGTAGATAGATGGTCTTTTACCTCACTCCATATTCGATTTTCATTGTCTATTTACTATTTTTGCAGCTTGACTCATCCATACACCAGTATTCTTATGACTAAGATTGTCATCAATGACTACATGCGGCTGTATTTGCCCAATGCAATCGGGTATGTGACTAACATATTGAACTTAGTTCATTGAGTAATGTCGATTGTTACTGTAGCTTCTAAAATTTATTTTCTTATCTAGGTATAAGATTGTTCGCAAGAAGGATGCTCTGTGGGTTTTTGCTTTTCCTCTCGCATCTAGATCAGCGACTAAGCCTACCTTCAGATGTTTGGCTTGTAGCCTTAAAATCTTTAACTCTGGAGCCATCCAGGACATCTCTCCCCACCTTGATCAATGTCCTGGGTTGAGTACACCATATCTGATTGAGCTACTCAACCTCTCCAGAACAATCAACCTTATTAATGCTGAAAACTCACCTCATAAGTCAACGCAGAGTGAACAGCCTGCTGAAAAGAGGCGTCGAACAAATTCGACACCCTTGACTGACACCTTCATCCCTGTTGATAAGAGAGATGTCTTTGCAGAGATACAAAGAGAGGTTCGTGCCATTTTCTACTTTGATTTCGGTGCTGATTGGGGTAGGGGCATGATTAGTTAAATCTTAAATCTGTTGTGATGCTAATGGTAAAATTCTGCACATCTAGGTAAAAGGTGCTGAGCATCTGTATAATCAAATTGGAGTCGAGGTGCATGAAACCGTTGATATGTTCAACACCATGGGAAAAAAGTGGAGAACATTTATCTTCTGCACGATAAGATGGGACATGTCATCAATAAGATGAAAGAGCTCGTATGTGCCGGACCTTCTGTAGCAGGTTTGACTTTGCTCGGCGGCCTCGGGCGGTGTGGACGGTGTTGCTTCTCGTCGGGCGATGGCCGTGGGTGCTGGTGGTCCGCGACTTCGGCCGTGCGGGCGGCGAGGTCTCGGTGGACGTCTACTACGGTGGGTCGGGGTGCCCCGTCACCCGGCATGCCTGCTTCAATGAAGTCCAACGCCTTCTCCGGCTGCGTGCGCTCCCCTGGCCAGGTCTTTGGCCGGGTGGATGGGACGGGGGCGGGATCGGGGGAAACCCTTGGCCGTCGGCGGAGGCCACGACAATGGCGGCGCCTTTGTGGGCGTCGGTTCCCTTCTTGAAGGCCTTGTCGAGGTCCTATCCCGTCTCTCACTGTGCTCTTCATTTGGGCGAAGGCTCTAGTTCCCCTTGCGGGCGACGGCGTCGTACCTTCGTTGCGCTCCTTCTTGAAGGCGTCGCCTGGGGTTCCCGGAAGCACGGTGGGCGCTTTGTGGTGTGTGTGAGGTGTTTGGCGGCGGCAATGTGTGCGGCGTTTCATCTGTTCTACCGCCGATCTTCATCTTGTGGTAGCGCTCCTTCTGTTTGGAGATGGACTAGCGTAGGTGGTGGTCGTCATTTGGCGTCATGGTGGCGTCGATGGCGGAGGAACCTGCCAAGGTTGGCACCTCAATCTGCTCTGAAGATGGACCAGTGGAAGATGGCGGCGACGACACATGTGAGTGCGTCAGACCGGTTTATGCCCCAAACCCGGTATGTGGCTCGGCTGGGGATTCCGGCTTTTGATGTTAGGTTTAGGTGAGTGGTCTGGGTAGTGGCCCAGCTAGCACCCCTTCATCATATGGATAGGAGTAGCGGCATATGTTGCCAAGATGGCGGATTCAGGCATTTTGTTGTAACACTTTGTAAGGTCC
This sequence comes from Thinopyrum elongatum, assembly GCA_011799875.1. Classification (NCBI taxonomy): domain Eukaryota; kingdom Viridiplantae; phylum Streptophyta; class Magnoliopsida; order Poales; family Poaceae; genus Thinopyrum; species Thinopyrum elongatum. Next base: position 572,830,632 of record CM022298.1, on the reverse strand, counting down.
TTGAGAATAATCAATAAAGTGGCCGCATGCATCTCCCAGATGCAGAGGCCGGGGGTCATCCTCCTTTTCTAAAAATTAAAAAAAAAATGACACAGATGTTTGACTTTGCTTTAATCCGCACAAACTGATCTATGGACCTTGTGGCTGCAGAAGATGAAGAAGGAGCAAATGCTACCAACAATGTTGAGGTCAAGGAAGGCGAGGCTGCAGAAGATGAAGAAGGAGCAGCTGCTACCAACAATGTTGAGGTCGAGGATGTTAAACTTCAGATATCAAGTCTGCCGTACGTATCAAATGTACTCGGGCGGACTTGTAGCGTATCTTAGCAGGAGCCTTCGGTTAGAGGCTAGGAGATGTTTATCTTCTGTAACCATAACTCTATCTCCTCCTAACTTGATCTCCAAGTTGTAATCCCTCCTAACTGTATGCGTTATCAGGACTCGCACCCCTGCCTATAATATACGCAGCGTCCCCTCGATACGAGGCAAGACGTTTTCCGCTTCGTACATGGTATCAGAGCTCTTCCTTTTCCCATCTAGAGCTTCTGTCGAACCCATCCAGCCTAGCCATCTCTTCCTCCGGCTCCTTCTCGCCTAACCTCAACAATCAGGTCACAGAGAAGTTATCACGCACGAACTACGTGATGTGGCGCACGCAGATCACACCTCAGCTGCGCGGTGCCGGCGTCTTCGGCTACATCGACGGCACCAACCCAGAGCCGGCCAAGCTCCTCGTCACCACCAAAGATGGCAAGGAGACTTCATCGCCCAACCCTCTCCACCCTATCTGGGTACGGGAGGATCAGCAGGTCCTTGGCTACCTGCTGAATAACCTCACAAAAGAGGTCCTGGTCACGGTGACCACGGTCACCACGGCGGGTGCGCTCTGGACGACGCTCGCGGCCATGTTCTCGTCGCAATCGGCGAGTCGCATCAACAACATCCGCACCTCCCTCATCAACGCGCAGAAGGGAAACCTCTCGGTGGCCTCCTACTTCGTCGCCATGCGTGGCTATGCCGATGAGCTGGCCGCGGCGGGCAAGCCGATCCAGGACGATGAGCTCATCTCGTACATCATCCATGGGTTGGAGGCGGACTATCAACCTCTGGTGTCGGCTCTCGACGCCCGTGTCACTCCTGCGACCCTCGACGAGCTCTTCGCCATGCTGTCCAACTTCGACCAACGCATGGCCCAGTTCCAAGGATCCGGTGGCTTCAAATCTTCTGCAAACATGGCGTCGCGCGGTCGGGGTGGCGGATCCCGCTCGCGTGGCCCTCCTCGCTACAAAGGGGGGCGATCTGGCGGCGGCAACGACCGCGGCCACTCTCCTCCGCGCTCGGGCGGCCGAGGCCGCGGGCGCGGGCGCGGTGGTGGCAACAGGACGCGTCCAGAAACTCCAAGGTGCCAGATCTGTGGGAAGCCCGGCCACACCGCCAAAGATTGCTGGTACCGTTACGATGATGATGCTGATTCTCAAGACGATGACAAGGTAGCTGCTGCCGCTGATGGTTCCTACGGTATTGACACAAATTGGTACGTCGATAGCGGAGCCACAAACCACATCACGAACGAGCTTGAGAAAGTCACCATGAAAGAAAAATACCGCGGCAAAGATCAAATTCATACTGCCAGCGGAGAAGGTATGGGTATAAGTCACATTGGTCACTCTATATTTCGTACCCCTCGTCGCAACCTACACATTAAGAAAATTTTGCATGTCCCTAGTGCACACAAAAATCTTCTTTCCGTCCATAGAATTGCCTTTGATAATAATGTCTTTCTTGAATTTCATCCTTTTTTCTTTTTGATCAAGGATCAGGCAACGAGGACAATTCTCTATCGAGGTAGATGTGTACGAGGGCTCTACCCGTTGATTCCGGAGTTTAGAAGATTCAATAAACAAGCTTGTGGCGCTATCAAGCTTTCGTCCACACGATGGCATGATCGTTTAGGACATGCCTCTTTTTCTTTAGTAGAAAAATTGCTTAGGAAAAATAAGCTCCCGTTTGTTGGTAAGCGTCATGTTGAAACTATTTGTGATTCATGTCAACGTGCGAAAAGTCATCAATTGCCGTATCCTATTTCCACTAGTGTTTCTACCAAACCATTGCAACTCATTTTTTCCGATGTTTGGGGTCCGGCCCCTACCTCCGTTGGTAGACATACTTATTACGTCAGTTTCATTGATGACTATAGTAAATTCTCTTGGATCTATCTCCTCAAACGGAGATCCGATGTGTTTCAAGTTTTTCAAAACTTTCAAGCACTTGTTGAACGAAAGTTTGATAGCAAAATCATCGCTGTCCAATCGGACTGGGGAGGGGAATACGAAAAGTTAAATTCCTTCTTCCAAAATCTTGGCATTTCGCACCACGTGTCATGCCCACACGCTCACCAACAAAACGGTTCCGCCGAACGCAAGCACAGGCACATTGTCGAGGTTGGTCTTGCCCTTTTGGCAGGCGCATCCATGCCTCTCAAGTTTTGGGATGAAGCTTTTCTCACAGCCGTTCACATCATCAACATGCTACCTAGTGTCATTCACAATGAAACTCCAGTAGAACGACTCCTTCACACTAAACCAGACTATAAGTCTCTCCGTGTTTTTGGGTGTGCATGTTGGCCGAACCTTCGTCCCTACAACAATCGCAAACTCATGTTTCGCTCAAAACAGTGTGTTTTCCTAGGGTATAGTGCACAGCATAAAGGGGTCAAGTGTTTAGATGTCTCCACTGGCCGTGTCTACATCTCACGTGATGTGGTCTTTGATGAAACCCAATTCTCGTTCGCCGATCTCCATCCCAATGCTGGTGCACTCCTACGAAAAGAAATCCTTCTTTTGCCTCCTTATCTCACTGGTTTTGATCAAGGGGGACCTAATATAGATGATTTATTGTTGACTAACCCATCTAATGATGAGCATGAGTTTTGTGAAACAGAAGAAATCCGTGCCGAAACTGAAGAAAACGGAGCTAAAACAGCGCCATATTCCATGTGCTTCACCAGGGGAGACAACTCGCCCTCGGGATCTGCCCGGCTGCAGCGGATCGGATCCGCCTCGGGATCGCCTCCTGATCCCGCGTCAGGTGCAGGCTCCTCGGGATCGCCCCCTACTACCGAGGCAGGCGCAGGCGCGCACGCCGTGCCCCCTCCAGACCCACGTGGCGGTCCCACCGGGGCCACGCCCGCTCAGGCGCGCAACGCCCCGCATCAATCAGGCGGTACGAGGTACGCCAGCGAACCCGTGACGTATACGCGGCGCGATGGCACGCGACGCAGGGAGGGCGCGACCGGCGCGACCGGCGCCGCGATCCAGGTGGATGCACCATCATCACGGGATGATGGGCTGCATGCACATGCAGATGCCGCACCGGGATCCTCTGTGGTCATTCCAGGTGCTCCACTTCAGCAAACAGCCGCAGAAAATCCCTCAGAATCGCTCTCGGGATTCGATGTCACACAGAAGCAGTCTGGCGGATCCTCTGTGGCTGATCCGGCTGTGTCTCAACAGCGGCGTACACGTCTGCAACAAGGGGTAATTCAACCTATTAATTACAAGCATATAACCAAGTATGGTATGGTTTGCTCCACAGGTGAACCAGGTGAGCCTAACACCCTTGAAGTGGCACTGTGTGATGAGAAGTGGAAGAAAGCTATGCATGAAGAATATATGGCATTGAAAAGAAACAAAACATGGCACTTGGTTCCCCCACAGCAAGGTAAAAACTTGATTGATTGCAAGTGGGTTTTCAGGATTAAGAGGAAAGCTGATGGAACCATTGATCGATATAAGGCTAGACTCGTTGCAAAGGGGTTTAAACAGAGATATGGCATAGACTATGAGGACACCTTCAGTCCAGTGGTCAAGGCAGCCACTATTCGTCTTGTCCTGTCTATTGCAGTCTCTAGAGGATGGAGTCTCAGACAGCTCGACGTTCAGAATGCGTTCCTCCATGGCGTTTTGGAAGAGGAAGTGTATATGAAACAACCTCCTGGGTTTGAGAGTAAGAATGCTCCTTCTCATGTGTGTAAACTCGATAAGGCACTATATGGTTTGAAGCAAGCTCCAAGGGCGTGGTATGCACGCCTCTGTCACAAAATGCAAGCACTAGGTTTTGTTCCTTCCAAGTCTGACACGTCATTGTTCATCTACAACAAGTCCAACACATGCATATTTGTTCTTATATATGTTGATGATATTATTGTGACTAGCTCATCTGATGAAGCAATCACAGGACTTCTCAAGGATTTGAGTGCAGACTTTGCTCTAAAGGATCTTGGTGACTTGCATTACTTTCTTGGGATTGAGGTGAAGAAACACAAGGATGGACTTCTCCTCTCTCAAGAAAAATATGCAACTGACCTGGTTAGGAAAGCTGGATTGCAGGGATGTAAACCCTCACTTACTCCATTATCTAGCTCAGAAAAGTTATCTCTTGCAGAAGGCGAGCTTTTGAGTAAAGAGGACAGCACTAAATACAGGAGCCTGGTGGGAGCTCTTCAGTATCTCACACTTACCAGGCCTGATATTTCCTTTGCTGTCAACAAAGTCTGCCAGTTTCTTCATGCACCCACCAATGTTCATTTGACAGCTGCAAAACGTATAGTTCGATATGTTAAGCATACCTTGAGTCTGGGACTGAACTTCAGTAAATCTCCATTCACTCTTGTCAGTGCTTTTTCTGACTCTGACTGGGCAGGTTGTCTGGATGACAGACGTTCCACTGGTGGCTTTGCAGTATTCTATGGACCAAATTTGATATCATGGTGTGCACGTAAGCAGGCTACTGTATCCAGGTCAAGCACAGAGGCTGAGTACAAAGCATTGGCAAATGCCACAGCAGAGATAATATGGGTTCAGTCCATGCTGAAGGAACTCGGCATACAAAGTAAGCAGGCTCCTTGTTTGTGGTGTGACAATCTTGGTGCAACGTATCTCTCTGCAAATCCAGTGTTCCATGCCAGGACAAAGCATATAGAGATAGATTTTCATTTTGTCAGAGAAAGAGTTGCTCAGAAGCAACTTGACATTCGCTTTGTGCATTCCAAAGATCAACTTGCAGATGGATTTACAAAGCCTTTGCCTACAAGAAGTTTCGAAGACTTTAAGCATAATCTCAACTTGATGAAGTTGTGATTAAGGGAGGGTGTTAAACTTCAGATATCAAGTCTGCCGTACATATCAAATGTACTCGGGCGGACTTGTAGCGTATCTTAGCAGGAGCCTTCGGTTAGAGGCTAGGAGATGTTTATCTTCTGTAACCATAACTCTATCTCCTCCTAACTTGATCTCCAAGTTGTAATCCCTCCTAACTGTATGCGTTATCAGGACTCGCACCCCTGCCTATAATATACGCAGCGTCCCCTCGATACGAGGCAAGACGTTTTCCGCTTCATACAGAGGAAGCCGAGGCTGCCAATGATGCCCGCTTTCAGTTCGACACCATCTATCATTCCGGTGAACTTGCAAGTTTGGGAGAAACGTTGAAGAGTGCCATTGAACCAACAGATGAGCTGATGAGTACTGAGGAGATTTCTGGTAGCTTCGCCGGCGGTTATTTTTGAGTGCTCGTGGAGTCTGATTGCGAAGGAAACTTAACAGAAAAACACTCTTAGGTTCTCCACATATCTTGTTCAATTTTGTGGGATCAATCCCCTCAAATGTGGCATGGTAGTCTGATCTCCAGGACACAATGTTCATCTTAGCTTCTTGGTCAAACATGTGCAAACTGCTTCATATAGTTTGAATTTTGAACTTGAAATGTTTTGCTGGTGTGTCATCATGCACGTGCTATTAGGTGGTCGGTTGTCATCTGATATGCAAAGCCACAGCGGCTTTGTCATAGATAATAGATTCTGGTGATGAAATGTCATCAAGTTGTAGTAACTTTTGGTTCATTTCATGAGCTGTTGTGTACGGTCCATGCTCTGAATCGAAATTTCTTTGCCCCTTTGATATGATTTGTGGAATTTTCTGTTGTGTATGGTCCATGCTCTGAATCGAAATTTCTTTGCCCCTTTGATATGATTTGTGGATTTTTTTTGTTCGTCATGAACCAATAACTTCCGAGAAAGAATAGTCTTTAGACCGTTCATTTTACGAACAAATGGCACCAGTTAGCGCCGAACAAGTCCCCTCTCTCGACCTGGACCATAGGAAGACCGGTGGCAAGCAATCCAAGAGTTCACTCATCTCCAACTATGCTACTCAGACCGGAGTACTGTAGATCATGCCTGCCGCTGGTGTCAGGTGGAACTCAGAGCAATCACATATTCACAAGAACATAGACAGAAAGTGAAGGCAAGCACGACGGATTCAACATAGAGAACACCGGTTCTGCCTCATCAACTCGATAGCACATGTATAAATAAGCTGCAGAGAGAACAAATTTGGTATGGAGCTCATCTTTGGTTGGTGAGGAAGGAAGCCCAGCAGAACCCGGCTCCAGGCAAGCATGCCCTGATCCGAGAAGCATATATACACTCCGGTGTCAGGCTCCATCACTGGCTCAAAAGATCACCGATGCCTGCACAGGAAAGCCACTGGTTACTATCACTCCTTCACAGTACCAGGGCATAGCTCCATTGACTCAAAATTCCAAGGAAAGCCAAAGCAGGATGGTGTTGCATGCATTTTATTTGCATGTCCACACTTTTTTTCTGAACTTACAACAGCCTGCACTTAAATTCATGGCACGAGTTTCAGCTAGTTTACCTGCTTCCGACTCCGATGAGATCGAAGAACTTTCAGCAGGCCTTGTGAAGGCATCAGGCATAGTCTGTGACAGTGGAGCAGCAAAAGCACCTGCGACGACTGAGTTGGTCGATTTAGAAATGGCAGCACATAACTACTCATTGATAAAGTGCAAAGAGCAATACACACACACAAAAATAAATCAAGATGAATGGTTGACAGCCGGTGGATGAAAGATTAGAGTGTGAAGTTACCTGGTTCACTGAAATATGGCATCTCCGGCCAGGCTTCCAGACGCTCGTCTAAAGATCAAATAAGCTCATCAGTTGACAGTGTCATGCACCAGAACTAAACGCATGCAGGGCAGAGTCTAGCTTACCAGTAAGATAAAGTATCCATTCCCTTGCCTCTTTTAATAAAGCTGCCAATTGCAAATAGAGAAGATTATTTTGTTTCAAAAAATTATTGATGAGGACATATACAAAAATTACAGGACACAGAGTAAATATCAATGAAGGCATATAACCTCTTAAGTCTTAACTGGTACATTTGGTGTTTCTAACAAAAAATAATTACAGGAGTAATTGTCTGGATAAAGGTTTATATCATTTTATAAAGAGAAAAGTATACTTTTCGTCCCTCAACTCTTCGCTGAGTTTAGTTTTCGTCCCTCAACTCTAAAACCAGGCAGAGTGCACCCCGAACTCTCGAAACCGGTCACTTTTCGTCCCCGCTGCTGAGTCAACCCGGTTTTGACCACGCATGAACAGTACATTCGATGAACAGTAAATACGAAAAAAATAACAAAAAAATTCAAAAAAATCTGAAATTTTATGGCATCGAAGATACTCAGGTGCGCCACGTGCGTGCAAATTTTCGTCATGTTTGGAAGTTTGAGGAGCACGCAGCAAAAAAAACAAAAGTAAATGTACGCTGAAGTGAACAGTAAAATCAAAAAAATAGCAAAAAAATTCTTAAATTTTTTGGCATCGAGGATGCTTAGGTGGGCAACGTGCGTGCAAATTTTTGTGGTAAAATAAGATCCGAGGGTTTGGAAACCACCCAAAGCGGCACGCACACGTACGCTATTTTGTTTTTTTTTGGCACGACCTTCTCGGATCTTATTTTACCACAAAAATTTGCACGCACCTTGCCCACCTGAGCATCCTCGATGCCAAAAAATTTCAGAAATTTTTGATTTTTTTTGCTAATTTTTTTGATTTTACTGTTCACTTCAGCATACATTTACTTTTGTTTTTTTTGCTGCATGCTCCTCGGACTTCCAAACATGACGAAAATTTGCACGCATGTGGCGCACCTAAGTATCTTCGATGCCATAAAATTTCAGATTTTTTTGAATTTTTTTGCTATTTTTTTTCGAATTTACTGTTCATCGAATGTACTGTTCATGCGTGGTCAAAACCGGGTTGACTCAGCAGCAGGGACGAAAAGTGACCGGTTTCGAGAGTTTAGGGTGCACTCTGTCCGGTTTTAGAGTTGAGGGACGAAAACTAAACTCAGCGAAGAGTTGAGAGACGAAAAGTATACTTTTCTCTTTTATAAACGACTGCAGGTCTTGAACTTCTTTTTTTTTTTTTTTTTGCGGGATGACTGCAGGTCTTGAACTAATTTACCAAGGTTAGTTACTAGTCTGAAGCGAGAATTTCCAGCCGGTCTTGGAAGGGTAACCAAACTATTCTGCTGGCCAGGGGCACCTGCAACGAGCTCAACAGTGAGAAACGGTAGCAAGTAGGCAGCAAAGTGCGATGAGCAACAATCAAACACGGCAAGGCTCATTGTGCACACCAAATATGTGCGTAAACCGTGAAGTATCCGACAAAAGCATGACCATGGAGAACTTACGGGACAAAAATGTTTCAAATGTAGATAGGACAACTTCTGTAAAAAAAATGGTAAAATATGCGCAGGACAAAAAAACAGTGGCTTGAGAGTACGTCGGTCCATGGTGAATGACCAAGATTTCGAGGTTCAGGAAATTATTTCAGATTTTCTCAAACAATTTTCATTAATGTTGATCTTGAATTTTGTTTGCATCTAGTCCAAGCGTTTGAGAAAAGTATTTTTGTACCAACAATAATTACTGAAATATTGTCAAAATTTTAAACACTGTATAGCCCACAACGATTCAACAAATGTTGACTGTCAATATGGTTTTACCATCGACTTATAAATAGCTTGCGAAATAGAAAAACTATAAATATGGTTTTACCATCACGTCCATGAACGCGTCCGTCTCACCAGTGAACCTGCACGCATGCACGTACGAATTATCAGGCAAGTCGTAGAAAAATCCACTGCTTGCAGGCGTTAGATATATCAAAATCAAATCAATCGAACAATTAAGCGGAGATTTTCAGGGGGTACGTACGCTCGAAGGGTTTGCGAGAATTTGTGGCTCCAGAGGAAGACGAGGAGTCGCTGCTGCCGGAGGCGCGACACGCAGGGGTACTCCGCCAAACGCTTGCGCTTGTCGCCGGCGATGGAGAACCCGAACCCACCGGCCGGCTTCCCCATGCCACGACTTTGCCTTTGAGGTGTCATGGCTGTGGGAGGACAGGAGGGAGCCAGGGAGGGAGGGAGCAGAAAACCGGGAGACGTGGGAGGAGTATATGTATACGCCGGGCCCGCCTTTTCGTCAACAGAAAACCCTTGACTTTCAAGTCGAATACTAACATTTTCTTTCACATTTTTATGGTGCTAAACTTTCACATGGGGCGAGTTCTAATTTTTTTTTTTGAATTGTTTACATTGCTTACCACATGTGTCACAACTTCAGTTTTACACAATAAACTTTGCAAGTAGTAATAAATAACAATGTGCATATTCGAGAAAAAAAATAACAATGTGCATATTCGAGAAAAAAAATAACAATCTCAAACACCGATGAGTTGTCGTTGACAAGAGTCATCAACAGCGAGAAGAACATCGCTACATCGATGAATTGCAAAGTTGCTTGGGACATCGTCCGTCGGCCGACGAAGCTGAGTCAGCTAGGCATCCATAATCTTGGCTTGCTCAATGAAGCGTTGAGGGTGCGCTACTCTTAGCTTTCGAGGATTGATTAGAGCATTCTTGGCAGGGCCAGCTGGTTCATGTTCCGTCTGACTCGACTGCCTTGTTCTATGCCTCGAATATCTGCACGCTCCGCAATGGGCGTGCCGTGATTTTCTTGATTGACTGATGGATTAAGGGTACAGTGGCCGTTGTGAATACTCCAGAGTGGATTAGACATTTCAAAGGGCCCTTCTCTGGCCATGACTGCGCAGATCTGCGGTTGTTGTCTCGGATCCAGTGGCAAGCTAACTTGATGTCTGTTGGGCAGACTCTTTTTGGTGTATGTGGAAAGATTCGGGTATCTACTCAGCGAAAATTGCCTATCGTGTGTTCTTGTTTAGCTTGACTAGCATACCTGGCACGGAGAAGGTGTGGGGGTTCTTGTGCCCTGTTGCAACTAAAATTCTTTGCTTGGTTGTGCTCTGGACCTCTGAGCGACTGCTCAAGAGGAGTCCACCTCACCCACCATGCTGCCCACTTTGCCTTCAGGAGCTAGCGACCATCTCACACCTCCTTATCTAGTGCTCCTATGCCCGGTCTGTTTGGTTCAATGTGCTGCAAGTTAGGGGATGAGAAACTCACGCCTTCTTCCCACGACGATTTAGCGGAATGGTGGACGGAGGTTAGCCGTGTTGCCTCTCCAACTCACATGAAGGTTTTGAACTCCCTCTTCTTTTTGACCATGCACTCTCTCTGGAAGGAAAGAAATTGGTGAGTCTTCGACAGCATCTTAGTGCCCGCGAAGGGCAATTACGACAAACATTGACTGCGAATGGATCGTGTAATTTGTATTATTCACACCAAACGTACTCATAATTGTGCTAGTGATGCAATGTCATCGTATGGTAGGAGTGAGCCCAGAACTACAGTATGGTTAGGCTCAGTCCAAATTTCTTGTTAGAACTTTGTAACAGAGACCGAGATGGTCTGGTTTGAGTAATACATATTATTCTCCCGCAAAAAAAGAAGGGAGCATGGTGTCTTAAACAATGTGAGTGTATAGGTGTGGATGTTCACGAGTAATTCACCCGTCTTTTTTGTTCTGTTATGTAACCGTATGTACTTGTTCCTTTTTTTTCTTAATGAAGCGAGGCACAATTTTGTTACGTGTTACCCAAAAAAAACAGAGTATTCTGAAGACTACTCATCATAGGACCATATGACCTGACGCAAGCTGAGTGACCTACTATGTATTTTACTTTGGTAAGATCCAAACCCAATTCTAGAGAAAAAATAAATAAAACTATAAATGTCGATTAGCAAATACGTATATAGCAATGACATGATAACATGAAGCAGTGACAATTATTCAGACAATTATTCAATGATGGCAAGCACACTTAGGAGTGAAAGAAGTCCATCGATGATGATCTTGATGGGACGCGTAGTATGTGATCCCGAGCTCCAGTGATCCTGGATGAACAGTAAAATCCAAAAAATAGTAAAAAAATTCAAAAAAATCTGAAATTTTTTTGCAAGAAACTTTGATGTTTTTCCTACATGCGTGCAAAAATTCATGACGAAATAACATTCATGCAGGTCACGGCAAAAAAAACAAAATTAATGCTCCAAAATGCTTCCAAAAACAGTTTTTTTGGAGCATGATTTTGTTTTTTTTGCCGAGACCTCCACAAATGTCATTTCATCATGAAAATTGGCACACACGTAGAAAAAACATCAAAGTTTCTTGACAAAAAATTTCAGATTTTTTTGAATTTTTGTACTATTTTTTCGGATTTTACTGTTCATCCGGGATCACATAGAGTTTTCGATCTTGATGGTTATTTTGACAAGAGAAAAGAAAGAAGAGGATCTTAAGGGGTAAGATGGTAAAATCGGTCTGTGTGTACGCGACGAGACGCGCGGCAGTCGGCAAATGGGCGTCGAAATTGGTAGCGTGCTAGTAGTTCAAAACCAGGGTGGTAAAGACGACATTTCGCCTCAAAAATCGTCTCGCGTTGGCGCGCGCCGCTATATGTAGCGGGTCCCACTCGCAACGGCCGAGCCGTTCCATCCCCGCCTCCCCCCCTTCCACAAGTTTGGGAAATCCCCCCAAAACCCAACCCAATTCCACCAATCGGCTGCTGCTTCGGCCGCCCCACCTCGGCGTGAAGATGTCTAACCGACGCGGCGGCGGCGGCGGCGGAGGCCGCGACGGAGGGAGAGGTTCCGGAAATAAGAGGGGCGGCGGAGGCGGCAGGAACCGGGGCCGCGACGGCGGCCGAGCGGCTCCCCCCGCCGGCGGGAGAGGCCCCCGCGATGAGGTTGATGAGACCCGCGGAGGCGGCTCAACTCCCGTCGGAGACCAGAACCGCGGAGGAGACGCCTCTCGCGGCTTAGGCCAGTACCGCGGCGGAGGCGGCGCGGACCGCGACCGAGGTGCCATGTATTACGCGCGAGGCGGGGACCGCCGCGCGGGCGGCGAGGAGACGGCAGGGTCGACAACGCTTACGGAAGATACCAGAGCCCCGGCGGAGGCGGCGGGGATCCGAGCGGAAGCCAAGGAAGAGGAGGGCGTGGTTCGGGTGCCGCAAACAATGGACCTCGGGACCCGTACCACCATTGGGGACAGCAGGGTCGCCGCGCGGGCGGCGGGCCTTACGGAGGATACCAGGGCCGCGGCGGAGGGGAGGACTACTATCCAAGCAGAAGGCAGGGAGAAGGGCACGGTCCGTACGGGTACCACCCCGCGCCGCAAGAAGAGCGGCGTCGCGACAAGTACCCCCAGCAGTACGCCGCGACACCGTCGCCGAAGAAGATCCCCTCCAAGGAGGTGGCGAGCCCGTCGCGACCTGGTGGTAAGCACCGTTCCCTGATTTACATGCGAGCCTTCTGAACTCTGGCATGATTCGGTAGTTCCTCTCTGAAATGTTCGAAACATGGGCCTGCGCTGTTTGATTTCACGTATGTGGTTGATAGGGGCGATGCGTTTCTCCAGGCGTGCTGTTTACCTTCTGAAATTACGGGCCTGTGATTGCAATTTTGGCTGGCCGCGTGCTGATTTAGAGTAGCATTTGCGTCGGTGTGATCTCAGATTGTTTCGTATTTCGTTTCTGGTCCATGATTACGCAGTATCTGAAGTTTTATAGGGTTCTGTTGCAGTATTATGAACTCCAGGTTTATAGATCGAGATAACAGGATTGGCGATTATCTATCTGTTTGGTAAGTTCCCTTTGCTGCATTGTCTGTATTAAGCTGTACCTATAGCACCTATTGATGCATCTTATTCTCTTGTATCTTGAATCCATATGAAGCGTTTGAATCTTAGCTCTGATAGGGTCATTACAATCCTGTTTTGCTTGAAAAACTGGGATGAAGATGTGGTGTTGAATTCGCCTACATGCTAACTGAACTCTTAAACTGTTGTTGGTAGCCTCTGTTCTGCAACTTTGAGATGGCAAATGATTGTTTGAGAGGATGCAGAGCATATGGGATAAAAATCCTGTCAGATAGCACTAGAGGAACCTTGGTAGTTTGGTATGTCACCTTGTAGTTTCAGAACATTTAGAATATCATTTAACTACTGTATCCGAACATTTAGAATATCATTTAACTACTGCATCCTTTATCAAGAATATATGAAAGCATCAGAGTTTTCACCAGTGAAAACCTGAATCTGATTCTATTTGGGATTTTTCTATGAATTTGTTATTTCACAAGTAGGCTTGCATGAATGCGTCATGCTATGGTTTGGAGTCAGCATGAAGAACTTTGGGCCTTCTGGGGGCACCATTTGTAGTACTGTACCCTGATTGTACTTGCGAGCCATGTGAACTCTGACATGATTTGTTCGTTCCTCTGAAATGTTCGAAACATGGGCGGGGTTGATCGATCAAGTGATCAATGATTTCGTGATGTTTAGTCATTAGAGTATCGCTGTTTGATTTCACACATGTGGTTGACTGAGGCGAGTTTGTCCAGGCATCCCTGTTCTAGTAGCGTGGACTGCTATCTTGTTTGAAACTACGGGCCTGTAATTGCAATTTTTGTTGGTTGCGTGCTGATTTAGAGTATCATTTGCATTGGTGTAATCTTAGATTGTTTCTTATTTTGATCATGGTCATCATAATGTGCTTTGTATTTGTATGTTTCTGTTTGTAGTATTTTGGATGCCCAAATGTGCTCCAATTTTTATGGATCTAGATATATTGGAATGAGGATTGTCTCTCTGTATGATAAGTTCCATGTGCTGCATGCCTGCATTGTCTCATGATTATGCGGTTTCCCAAGTTTCATCCGGTTCGGTTGTAGTATTATGAATGCCTATGTGTGCTCCAAGGTTTATAGGTTGAGGTGAATAGGAATGAAAGTTATCTGATTATCTCCCTGTATGATAAGTTCCCTTTGGTGCATTGTCTGTATTACAGCTGTACTTATGGCAGCTATTGATGCCTCTTATTCTCTTGTGTCTTGAATCCATAGGAAGCGTTTGATTCTTAGTTTGATAGGGTCATTACAGTCCTGTTTTGCTTGAAAAAGTGGGAGGATAATGTGGTGATGAACTCAACTATGTTAACTGAACTTTTAAACTGTTGTTAGTAAACTCTGTTCCGTAATTTTGAGATGGCAGATGTTTGTTTGATAGGATGCACAGCACATGAGATAAATGGAAATCTTGTCAGATAGAACTAGAGGAACCTGAGTAGTTTGGTATGTCACCATGTGGTTTCATAACATTTATAACATCGGTGAACTACCGAATCCTTCATCAGAAGACAAGAAAGCCTCACGGTTTTCACTGTATCTGATTCTTTTGGGTTTTTTCTTCTTAGGAATGCTTTATTTCATAAGTAGGCTTGCATGCATGCGTCAATGGATCGGTTGCTTCATGCTATGGTTTGGAGTCAGCATGGATAAGAACTTTGGCCTTTTGGGGGTACCTTTTTGTAGTAGCAAGGGTATGAACTAAAATGAAATTGCAGTGCAGGGGACCATCTACTATCTGAACTTGGAAACGTTGAGTGACTTCCTCTCCTTATAGCTACATTTACTTCAGCATTTTAATTTGAGAAACTGTAGCTTTTTTTATCCCACAGTCCCCCTCTTTAACAAGCATTCTATGTTACTGCTTTCCTTGTGTAAAACTTTGCTGTTTCTAACTGTTGTTTTTCCTTCCTTCAGTCAGAAAAATTGGCCCCATTGAAGAGGTGGAAGTCAAACTTTGGGTGAACCACTTATAGCATCAAGTTTGGGGAATCAACTATCTTTCACTACGGTGTCAAGCTCGCCCAAGTTTCTCCAGAGGCATCAGGAGGATTGGAGCTCTCCATGGCAGATCAGAATTTTGTAAATGCTCAACTCTTGAAGATGCTTCAGCAGTCTCCACATTCATTAGCTGTTGCTTCTGATGGCAAGGGCAATCTGTACTCCTTTGCCGAACTGCCAGAAGGTTTATCCCTCCTTGTGTCAGTTCGGTCACGGACCTACAATGCCTCACTACAGTTCAAGGACAAGCTGCTGTTACCCTCTGATCAGCATGTGCCTAGGAATGTCTTGCAGGCTCTTGATGTCATTGTGCGTCAGGCCTCCAGCTATGAAAAGATTATCATTGGGCAGACATTATATTCACCATACTGGTTAGTTCTTGAGGCCTCCAATCATGTTCATGTCCAAGCTCTAGGGGGAACGAAGCAGACCCTAAAACCCACCGAGCAAGGGCTAGTCTTATGTGTGGACTATTCAGTTATGGACTTCTGCAAACCTGAAAGCCGTGTTCTGGATCTTGTTGAGCACTTGCTGAAGCGCTTTGGCAGCAGGAACCACCTTGACGTCCGTAGTCGACCTCTAGACGAGGAAGAGAGGGAATATTTGAAGAGTCAGCTCAGAGGCCTGTGTATTACCATGAGTTACCAGAAGAAGTCCTCTGAAGGAAAAAGGGATGCGCCGACAGTTCGGAAGTACAAGGTTCAAGACTTGACGGCTGAAAATGCTGAACAGATAACCTTCAAGGAGTTCAAAGTAGATAAGATTTGGGACCTTGTTCGGTATTATCGTCAGCAGTACGAGGAGGATATTCAGTATAAGATGCTTCCATGCTTGGTTTTGAGCAAGAGAATGGACAAGCCAAACTATGTCCCGATTGAGATTTGTAGGCTTCATAGATGTCAGAAGTATCCCAAGGATTCCAGCCAGGAACCGAGGAGGCCACCCCCATCAGATGAGCGGAAAATTAGGATTGAGCGAATGGTTAATGATGGATTGGATGGGCCTTGCAGGTAACTATTTTGTGTTTGGGCGCCCTTCTACTTCTGCATACGCATGGCCATCCATTCTTTCCTTTTTTCAGTCCATCCATTCTTTCCTTTTTTCAGTCTAGAAACCTAATATATCACACTATTTACTTGCTGCTGAGAAAGTAATTCCGGTGCAATATAATTTGCTAGAAGTTCAATACAATAGTTCTTTTTTTTTTCTGTGTAAACAATACCTTTACAGCAGAACATGTGTGTGAAAGAAACATGAAGTTTAACTATGTTATCAGTATATTTTTCAATTCACTGCCCACTTACGTAATTCTTACTTAAGTATTTGCTGTCATTTTCTTTCTTTGGAAGGAACTGATCTTTGCGTTTCTTCAAAAAAGGATCTGATGCTTATTGAATAATTAGTGAAAGGAACTCATTTTTATTACGGGGTACTAACGATCATTTTACTTGCAGAGGAGGAAACAGAGGCGAGCAATTCAATATTTCATTGGATAAACAGATGACAGAAGTGACCGGCAGGATCCTTCTTCCCCCAGTGCTAAAACTGGGTGACTCTAAAGAATTGAGTATTCGTCTCGCTAACCGCCAGTGGAACCTCCAGGATCACAAAATATTTGAAGGCCAGTCTCTCAAGTGCTGGGGCGTGCTCGATTTCAGTGGACAGGAGCCTCGTTTCAGGGATGCCTTTATTGCAAAGATTGTCAGCAAGTGCAATAATCTCGGTATTACGATGTCCTGTGAGCCAAGCCTTGTGCACAAGTCAGCAATGTCGGTGCTATCCGATCCGGACAAACTACGTAGGGAGCTTAGCAAAGCGAAGGAGGCTGCGGAGGAGAAGAGGCAGAAGCTGCGGCTCCTCTTCTGCCCGATGTCTGAGCTGCACCCTGGGTACAAGACGCTGAAGCTGATCTGCGAGATAGAGCTGGGGATCCAAACCCAGTGTCTCTTGACCCAGCTGGCGAACAAAGAAGGCAAGGGCCAGGACCAGTACTTGTCCAACCTTGCCCTCAAGATCAACAGCAAGCTCGGAGGAAGCAACATGCAGCTATCTCACGAGCTTCCAATGGTGACTGGCACACGCTTCATGTTCATCGGAGCGGACGTGAACCACCCGCCTCCAGGAGACACGGTGAGTCCATCGATAGCAGCTGTTGTGGCCTCCATGGATTGCCCTAGCGCCAGCCAGTACGTGCCGAGAATCCGTGCCCAGAAGCACCGCACGGAGGAGATCGATAACCTCGGTACCATGTGCAAGGAGCTCATCCAAGTCTACATGGAAAGGAACGGCGGCTTCAAGCCAGACAAGATCATTTACTTCCGCGATGGCGTGAGCGACGAGCAGTTCAATATGGTCCTTGACAAGGAGCTAGTGTCTATGAAGAAGGGTATCTGCGAGGACGACTACTCGCCGACGATCACAGTTGTCGTGGCCAAGAAGCGGCACAACACGCGGCTGTTCCCCAAGGACGAAAACGAGCTGCAGACAACGAATGGCAATGTGCTCCCTGGCACGGTCGTCGACACCGTCGTGGTCGACGGATCGTACAATGACTTCTTCCTGTGCAGCCACGACGGGCTGCACGGGACCAGCCGGCCGACGCACTACTACATGCTGAAGAACGGGCACGACTTCCAGTCCGTGGACCTGCAGAAGCTGGTGTACAGCATGTGCTTCGTGTTCGCTCGCTGCACCAAGCCAGTGTCGCTGACGGCGCCCATCAAGTACGCCGACATCGCAGCTTTTACCGCGGCAGGGACTACTACGACTGCAGGATGGCGTCCCTGCAGTTCCAGGCCGTCGAGTTCCCAGCGCTGCGCGTGCACCCGGATCTGAAGGACAAGATGTTCTTCGTCTGATGCCGCCTGCTTTTTCAGGGCGCCCTGGAGCACGGTGAGCGCGTTCTGCTTCTTGTGTGCGCGTTCTTGCAGCGTACGGTGAAGGCCTGCTACAGCTTTGCTGTGTTGTGTACATGCTCGCCAAATTGGCTCTTACGGCTTTGCTGTGTTCGTACATGCTCGCCGAATTGACTCTGCTTTGCTGTGTTCTGTACATGCTCGTCGAATTGGCTTGTTACAAACTCATTCTTGTACATTCTGTTACTGGAGATACTGCTGATCACTGTGAATCAACAAAGAATAGTTTCGGCCTTTCTTCTTTTTTTTGCTTTTTCACAATCCATATTCCAGCAGATGTTGGAGAACTGGAGTCCTGGGAAAGGATATATGAAATATGTTTTTGACATTTCTTTGGCACTCCGGCAATCAGCCAAATGTTGTACTACGTACAAGGCAGCCAGTTACATACAAAAGATCCCTTTGGGATGCACTACTGCATAGGATAACTCAGGGCATTACACCAAACGGCAGCATTTGGAGAAAAAACTCATCATGAAAACTCAGTAGTGGTCCTGGTTGCAGTCAGGCACATTCATACTGGTGATTTCACATCAGTTGTATATACAAGAATTGCAATGATGACTGACCCTCCTCACTAGTAATAGCTGTAGTGGTATATACAAGTGATGTGAAGTCGTACATCAGAGAAAATCCCACACCGGTATCGACGACTGACCCTCCTCTCCATTCTCATGGTCGATCTGGCGATTCGTCTCCATGAATTGCAATGCGTGCATGTCACCAGTATAGGCCTGCAAGATTTACGCTTACTTCAGTAACTACGGCATCAAGAACGGTATGAACCATACCTGAGTCCGGACTTCAGAATTAAGCAACTACTACTTCATTAAGTGGACAAGAAAGGTCAAATGCTTCAAAAAGATATCAAACATAAGCTTCTCTTTTACAATCACTGATTCCAAACAACTCACTTGGGTTTCGGTTAGTTGACCATTCCCAGGGAATGGCTGCTGTTGCAGGGTTGGAACTGCAGAAGCCTGCATGCCCACAAGAACCTGATAACTAATCAGACACGACTATATATTGTTATCAAGAGATGAACACAAACCTGACCAAAATGGTTCAAATCGTCACGAAGGTTCTGTGAGGTGCTAAGACCAAAGTTGTGGCCAAGTACATAATGTCCCTGCACAATACAGAGAGAAGCTAAACCACATTCACAAGGCCACATGAAAATACTAGGAATCGTGTGTTCATGTTGAAGAATTCACCTGCATTAGTTGATCTGGTAGGAACTGATCCGTAACATTCACTTCCCTTTCCCTTGGTCCTGCAGCTGCTTCGTCAGGATGCCCTATTTTCATAGCATGCAGAAGGAAATATTTAAATTTACATGTACAAGTGTATAAAAAGAGTTCACATCTATAAAGAAATAAACTGCAGAGACACCTTTTCTTTGTTTCTGCCTTCTATTGGTTTCCTGACAATTTCCACGACGAGTAGCTTCACTCATCTTCTTTCCGGTAGATTTCTGAGCCTCACTGCTATTACCAAGGGGATAATCATTTTGAACCATACGAGTTAACTGATCCTTGATGGAATGGACAACAGATGACTTAGCAGCTAATGTTGATTGCAAAGTTCGTTCAATTCCTTCATTAAGTTGATCCGACTGGCTTGCGACCATTGAAGATGTCTCTACGTTCGCTGCAGCCTTAGAAGCAATCTTATAGAACAAACGACAAAGAGCTGCATAACGCTCTGGAACACAAGATCCTATATGACTGTCAAAACTAAACCCATCGATTTCATGAACGGTCCCCAACTTTGCATCTTTACTCCATCTCTTAAGAAGATACTGTGGGGGAATCTCTTTAACATTCTTCAGTTCATATACCTTTAATATATGGCAGCATAAAATTCCAGCAGTTTCAAATTTTTTACAAGTGCATGCAACCGTGCCATCTGATGAATCAAACCGCACAAGTTGTTCTTTAGTCCTGTTTTTAACAGTAATCATATACTCAGAAAGAGAGCCGAACTCGCCGCAACCGTAAACCATACAGTCTATGCACTCTTCATACTCTTTCCTAAATAACTCAAAATTTATTGGTGTATACAAGTTTGCAGCCTGCCAGAGCATTGGCAGAGGTGTTCTTGGTTCCCTTTGGCTGGCTTGGTAATCAGCTTGTATCTCTTCCTGTCTCCTCTTCTCAGCTGAACTTTCAAAAAACTTCAAAAAAGGAGATAGCTCTTTCTCACAACCCAAGTATTCTTTCATCCTTATGCCTAAGGTTTCTGCTCGTACCATGCTTTTAATGTCCCCAGAGAATATTTGTCGGCCATATGGCAAGGCCCAATTTTCTCTGTCTTCGTAAAGCTCATTTAACAATTTGTTTTCTTTAAGGTTGTATTTCTCCATTATCACATTCCATGTCTCAACAAACTCTTGGCCATCCTCGACATCAAATACACAGTGGCTAAAATCATGCGTGAATTCTTCTGAAATACAGAAAACGTGCGCCAAGGACTTAACTGCATCCTGGTATATTTGCCACAAGCAATAACGGTGAACTGTACCAGGCCAAGCGAGGTCTAGTGCTTCCTTCAAAGCAGCAGATCGATCTGTCAAAATTGTCTTTGGCTGTTTCCCACACATGGCACTCTTAAAGGTCTCAAGAAGCCACTTGAAAGATTCAGTCGTTTCATCATACAGGAAAGCAGCACCAAATATGACCATTTGCCTATGATGGTTCATACCCAAAAACAAAGCTAGTGGCCTGCTGTAATCATTCAGTTTGTAGGTCATATCAAAGCAGATCACATCGCTGAAATAATGATAGTCAAAGATTGATCTTGCATCAGCCCAGAAGACATTAGCAGCTTTGTCATTTTCATCCACCTGGATGGCATAGTAAAAAGATGGATTATCACTCTTCATACTTCGAAAATAATCTGTAAGATCTCTGAAATCCCCTGCGTTCATATCTTTTGTAGACTTGGTCCGAAGATAATTCTTGTACCTTGGAGGAATGCTTATGGCATTTCCATTTCCAGATTGAACCTTGGACAATAATCTTTGCGACTTCAGCATCCCAATATCAATTGGACCAGCAAGCTGGTGATTATGATCCTGCACAAATTCTGTCACTCGGTATTTTCCACTGGGCGTTAACGTGATAGAAAATCGTGCAGGGCAACCCGTCCTCGTCTCCGGGTAAGGTCTCTTGGGCAAATTCTTTGCGCGAAAGCCCTCTCTGGAACAGACATAAAACCTTGATCTACTGCCACTTTTTGCTGTTTTATCCCACAATCCTTTTCGGACACTAAATCCAACATTTCCTGCATAACTAACATAATACTTGCATGCTTTCTCTTCACTCTCGAAGACCATTCCAATTATGGGCACTCCTCCAGCGTTCGCAACAATTTCTGGTGGCAATTCTGGCTCTTCTTCTGCCTTCTCTTCAGGTTTATCTGCAGTCTGGGAGAAACAAGCACGCCTATATAATCTCATCTTTGTATAAACGATTATATAAACAAGCACCCGCATACTTTCCCTGATCTAGAAACTCAAACAGAAACGGGGAAATTTCAGATCCCAAAAACAGAAACTTTGATGATGGCAAAGCAAAGCAAAGCGCACCGCTACACTACCCGCCTGCAATGTGCAATCCCAAAAACATCACGGATTATACCTGCGGGTCCTCCTTGCCGAGGAACTGCCCTCCGGCACCCCTCCGGCGCCGCTCCGCCAGGGCTTGCCTCGACGGGACCTGCAGGCAACAACGGCAGCAGTCAGTAAGTTGACAACCATGACCTCACCAGCCCAACCAGCCCCCAAACCGGGACCTCGTCACAAGAATCCCACCTTAGCAGCGGCGCGGTTAACGCCCTGGCGGCCGCTCCGCTTCTGCATGTAGCGGGTGATGATATCGCGGCGCTCCTCGTTCGTGTAGCGGGAGACCCGGATGCCCAGCTCCCGGAGCAGCCGCGAATGCTCCAACGAGGCGGCCCCAGAGGGGCCGCATCCCTTGTTTTCTCCGGCGGCGGAAGTCTCTACGCCGCCGGGCTTGAGCTGGTTCTTACGGGCGGCGCGGCGCTTCTTGGAATTGGAGGAGAGGTCGAGGTAGGTGCGGACGATGTGGGAGATGCGGGGTGTCGGATGCTGTGGTTGGCTCGGCGCTGGTGAGGACGCAGCGGGGTCGCCGGCGGCCCCGCCGCCGGAGGTGGTGGCCATGGTTTGGGATCGGAGGGGTGGGGAAAAACGGACGGACTTGGGCCAAAGGACTCAGCAGGATAGTCGACTGAGGTGTGTATGACACGTGGGACCCGAATTTCAGTGTCCCGGACCAGCAGTGTGGGACACGCAAAAACAAGGGTTTGGGCATACGAAAGCATCCACAAAACCATTCATTAGGGATTGTTGTCACATGATCAAAGTAGTCCTTGTAGTCCTTGTAGAGCAGCCGTGCTCCAGAGACTCTATCCTGGTTCAGAACTCTTCTTCCTTTGATTGAACCCTTGAAGTTTAGGATGTGTTCCACCTCCGGTTCATTTCCCGTTGGATGCTCATGCTCATCATCATCTCCGCTTCTTCGCCCGAATCCGATAGATTGAAGAACTCCTTTGAATTAATTCATCATGCTTCGTGGGTCCATACTCCTCATCCGAGGAACCATCCGAATCCATTGTTTTACCTACAAAACAATCATAAAAAAATAGACACACAGTGTGTCGAACACATAGAGGGCGAGGTGCACTCCGAGAGTAGCCGGACGTACCGCGACAGCGTTCGGGCCGACGACAATGTTCGTGAAGGTGAGTCGGGAGGGAAGGATTCTTTTTACGATGCTGGCGCTGAGGACTCAGTACGGCGGCGGAGCTAGGGGAGGGCCGGCACTGATGAGGGAGAAGTGTGGAGAGAAAAATGGATGGTCCATCAAGGTCGGGGGTGGGGGATTTGGTGCATCGTTTTCGACGTGGCGGACACGCCCGAGCCTCCCCATATCCGCCCTAGATATGGCTGGATATAAGGGGTGCTGGTTAACCCGTACATTAGGGTCGGCATGAGGAGCTCGTATGTTTTTGCATCATGTTTACTACTTGTTAGATTATGAGTACAATTATTGTACTGATATTCATTACTCTCATTACAGAGTGTTTCCCTTAGCAATGAGGATAAAAAAAGATCCATGGAGGCCATTAACAAATAAAAAAAAGAGCCATGCAAGCCACTAAAAAAAGAGAAAGAAAAAAGGAGAGAAAAAGACAGAGGAGCACACTGCTATCCTTTCGGCAGACATATGTGCTTCAAAGTAGCACATTGTATTTTCGTATATAGAGTTTTCATATGTTTCACATTTAGAAAGTAGTTGGGGATTTTCACATTATCAAACTTGGCTTGCATATTCCCATGATGAGCTTTCTCAAAATGATCTAGGTCTTCATGAGCAAACAAATTGGATGCACACCACACTAGTCCATTAGAGAGATTTCATACATTCATAGCTCCAGTGTATCTGTTGCATGACAATCTCTACTCCGTGAACTAACATTGATTATAAGGTCGCTCCATGCCTAATGAAGTAATGAGCAGCAACATTGGTGTGAGACTTTCTTCCACTTTTGTCTTCTTTTAAACCTCCATCATTATTCTCCTTTTCTATGTAAGTGCAATGATCAAGGCTCGCATGATAACATGAGTTAAGTATTGAGTGGTTCCAAAGGGAGAGTCATGTGATTAATTTACTTGACCGACACTCTGGGTTATGTTATGACACAATGTTTGATATGATAAAACCTTAGAGCATCAAGTCTCATGATACACCTGACATCTTTCTAAATGTTATAATCTTGATGAGCATGATTTGAAGCATTCATCCAAGAAATGCAAGAATGATTTTGCTTACATATTTTGATGTTACTTGCTTTGCATCAACTATAGACTATTGCTTTGCATCACTATCCTTTAAAGTCATACCTAATTACATCAAATTGATTTTAATTCATGATAGTGTCATTTAAAATCAAAAAATATTATTTTATCATGTACCTACTCGAGGACGAGTAGGGGTTAAGCTTGGGGATGCTGATACGTCTCAAATGTATCCATAAATTTTTATTGTTTTATGCAATGTTTATATCATTTTGTCATAGTTTTAGCACCAATTTTGTGGGGGGGGGGGGCTAGCCTATTAATTCAGTGCCCAATGTCAGTTGATATTTTTTGCATGTTTTTGGTTTTTCAGGAAAATCAATTTTATCAGGCTAAAAAAATACAGAAAAAGTCAGCGAAGTTTCAAGTTCAAAAGCTTCCAGGGAGCACCGACAAAGGCCGGGGCCTCCCATGGGCCCCACGTGCTACCCACACTTCAGGGGCACGTGGTGGGGTCATGTAGGCCCCGTGAACCTCTGATGCACTGCCCCTCGGTCCATGTGCCTTCATATACTCCTGGAACCCTTCGGAAATTTATTTTGCCCTATTTTTTCACTGCCGCACACCTCTATTTCATGAAGACCAATCTGGAGGCCTTTCCAGTACTCTCCTGGAGGGGGAATTCTTCACGGTGGCCATCTCCATCAACTTGAAGGTCAACATGATCGGTTGTGAGTAGTTTCCTTGAGACTATGGGTATGTAGCAGTAGCTAGATGGTTCTCTCTCCCTTGCTTCTCAATACAAGATCACATGAGCTGCCCTACAAGATTGTGATCCATTTGATGTAATCTGTTGGTGTGTTTGTTGGCATATGATGAATTTTCACTTTATGACCAGGTTTGTCCATGAACCTTTTTGAGATCTATTTGGTTTATTTGTTGCATAATTCTTATTCATATATGCTCTTCGATGTATTCTTCTTTCTTTGGCCAATTTTGGGGTTTGATCTTCAGAGGGAGTTGTGTATGATAGTTGGGTTCAACCTTGCAAGTAATCTAATGCAGTGACAGGAAGTGGAAAAGGATTGTATTGTGTTGTTGCATGTAGGGATAAAAAGGTTGTTGCATAGTTCTGCTTTGAACGCTGAGTGAAGACAATATATCATCTACTTCATGTCACCATGCTTATTTTAATACTCTGTTTTTACCTAATACTTTAAGATGCATGCTGGATAGCGGTCTTGGGTGGAGTATTAGCTATAGATGCATTGGGATAACGATCTATAGATATTGGGACGGGATGCTCATATGTTAATTATGTCATGGATATTCATATCCATAAATATTGCAATTTAATCACAACCCAAATGTAGTTTGTTTACCACACTATGTTTTCTTATAGAGAGAGAGACCACTAGTGAACCTATGGACCCCGGTCCATTTTCTTCGTGTAAAACTTTCTATTTTATCAACGCTCTTTTAATTTTTCGCTTTTACATTCTCATTAAGTCCAAGCCATTTTTTATTTCCATCACTATTTCAATCCTTTGACTAGCAAGCTAGTGAGATTGGCAATATCAATAGTCCAGTTTGGGCTCTACTATCGCCAACATGTCCAATTCATAATTGTGTGCGGTAGGTATTCCTATCACACACACGCTCCATATATGCACCGTCTTCTTTTTGTCCGAAATTACACAAACATACATGTTTGAAATGTTTGCCGTATTTCCATTAATCACACACGCATATGAGATGCAACCGTGTGTGGTACTGCTGGAAATCCCACACGCATATGAGATGCAACCGCATGTTCGACCGCAGAGTATCGCACATATTTTCCGTCAAAGAACCATCTGTTATTTATTTTTCCATCGCACACGTTGTTTTCTTTCAAACCATTGCTACCTGTGAGCTGCATTGGGATTTCCCCGAAGAGGAGGGGATGATGCAGTACAGTAGAGATAAATATTTCCCTCAGTTATGAAACCAAGGTTATCAGTCCAGTAGGAGAACCAAGCAACACTATGTAAACAGCACCTGCACACAAACACCAAATCCTTGCACCCAACGCGAACAAGGGGTTGTCAATCCCTTGACTGTTAATTGCAAGATTAAATTGTATGGTGATAGATAAATAGATCGCACAAAATATAAAATAAAATAAAGAAAGAAAAATTGCAGAAAGTATTTTTAGGATTTTTATATGATAAAAGATAGACCCGGGGGCCGTAGTTTTCACTAAAGGCTTCTCTCGAGAAAATAGCATACGGTGGGTAGACAAATTACTGTTGGGCAATTGACAGAAAAGCAAATAATTATGACGATATCCAAGCCAATGATCATGTATATAGGCATCACGTCCAATATTAGTAGACCGAAACGATTCTGCATCTACTAGTATTACTCCACACATCGACTGCTATCCAGCATGCATCTAGTGTATTAAGTTCACAAAAAACGGAGTAATGCCTTAAGCAAGATGACATGATGTAGACAAGATAAACTCACGCATGAATAAACCCCATCTTTTTACCCTTAATAGCAACGATACATACGTGTCATGTCCCTTTCTGTCACTGGGATTGAGCACCGCAAGATCGAACTGTAACACCCTGGATTTTGCCCATTTTCTTTTGCTTTTAATTTTGGTCCGGATTTGCTTTTCTGTGACTTAGTGGTCTTGAAACCTGGATGGATCACCCTTCATTTTTCTTCCCGAGTGGCTTGCCAACTTCAAAACCATCCCAAGACCTTGTCATTTCCATTTTGGACCAATCCCAATATTCTTTTATTGGGAATATTCCTTTTTCTATTAAAGGAATAACCCTGTCTGCCCTGAGTTGTGAAGCAACCCACCTTTCCATCATTCCCAAAATTCCCAAATAATTCTCATAAATTGTTTGGGTCATATATTCCACAAATATGTCAAACCTTTCCTTGCCATGCCCAAAAATATTTCCCAAATATTCCTTTTCTGATTATGCCCCAGCTGGCAGTTTGTGAAGCAAGTACCCTTTATATTTGCTTGCTTGCTCTCAAACTTTTTGTGCACTCTTTCCTATCCATATCATTGCCACATGCCAAAATTAAACTTTATTTGGATAATAAATCTCTCTTGGCTAATTTCCAAAGTTTCTGGGCAACTGGAATCTTTGTGAAGCAAGTGCTAGCTAGGAGTATCCAAATAAGTTGAAATTTTGCAAGCATCTCCATATACTCAAATAATGACTCTCCACCAAGTTTCAACTCTATACAATCATCTATGTGAGCATAGCATCAAATCTTGGTTTCTGGTCAGATTTTCACATTGTGAAGCAACTATATTTTATATTGCTCCATAATTGCTGAAAATTTACCAGAGCATTCTCCTACCAATAAAACCAATCTACATCAATTTTGGGATCAATTCATGGAGCCAATATCCCTCTAGAATTTTCCTAAGTTTCTGGACAGTAAGGATGTTTGTGAAACAAGTACCATTTTGGCTTGTCCGATTGATATGAAATTTTTACAGCATCATAACCTGTCCAAATCATCATGATCTACCCAATTTTAGCTCAAGTTGATACTCCATGTGAGTGCACCTTCCTGATCAAGTTTCTGGACCCAAATGGCAGTTGCAAAGCAAGTAGGTTATTTTGTGGTCCAAATCCCATCAAAACCTCCAGGATCATAGTACTTCCTAAGCTAATCACCCCAGACAACACCATTGACCCCAATCAATTCCCTGTCGATCACCAATGCGCAGCCAAGCTTGCTGCAGCAAACTTCAGGTGATCATTCACATCTAACCACAGTGAGTTTCATTGAGCTATCACCTCCCTGAGACTGTGCTTTGGAGGGACTACACACTAGACATGGTTTGGCAGCACGTTGGGTGTGGCAATGTCGTGGCCACGCGGTGACCACGCGGATGGCATGCCAGCCAGCGTGCTCCGGTGATGAGACCCCTCGGTCTCGTCGTGTTCCTTCTCCCCTCGCCATATAATCATGTCCAGGGGCTTCCCCTCATCGCCGCCTGCGCTCTGGATCCCTCTCCCCCTCCGGATTCTTCCTCTCTACGTCACGACGATCGCCGCCGAGACCCTGTTCGCCCGTGACCGAGCTATCACCTCCCTTCGTTGGCTCCTTCCTCCCTGAGCCATCGCGTCGCAGTGAATGCTCGTCAGGTCAGCCGCTCGCCGACGCCGGGAACCCTCCAGCCACGTCGCCACGAGCGCCAATGACCGGCTAAGATCGCCACGGTGGCTGTGCCTATCCACCCTCGTCGTCGCGGCTATATAAGGACCCCTGAGCCCTCTCGTTCTCATCATCCTCCTCTCCTCGCTCCACTGAGCTTCCCCGACCCCTCCGTTTACTTCTGGAGCTCCTCCTCGCCTCTCTCTGCCGCCATGGCCGCCGCCCCCGCCCGCTCAAATTCGAGCCGTGTGGAGCTCCTCCCCTCTTTTTTCCACCACCAGCACCCTTCCCTGAGCCCGTAGACCCTTCCCCATGCCTCGGTTAGTCGCCGGAGCTCACCTCGCCGCGGGCCCCAAACTTGGCCGGAGGCCACGCCCGCGGGTGCTCCCTGTCGCCATCGTCGCTGCCCTTTCCCTATGCTGCTGCTGTCCCAGGTGGAAGCGCCACCTTCTACCTAGCACGCCGGTGCCTCCCTCTTGGCCGGGGACTGCCGGAGTCGCCGTGGACGTCACCGGCAACGCGCTCCTCCCCGGTCCTCTGTCGTCTCGAGCAGCGGTAGTTTCATTCTTCCCCAGTGCCGGCCCCTCATCTGGACGAGCGCGCCGGCTCCTCCCGCGTCCGCCGGTGGTCCCAGCTCCGCCGGGGACGGCCGGAGCTGCCCGGGCCATCGCCGGCGTCACGCCCTCCCCTGCCTCCCTCTGCTTCCGGTCGGGGGAGCGAGACGAGGAAGACGACCGGGGCCAGGCGGGCCCCGCATCACCGACCCCACCAGTCAGTGGCAGCAAGAAGTCAACGCCCCGGGCCCGCGTGGATAAGTGGAGGCGTAAACTCCGGTTTACGTTTTCCCTTCGTGAAAGCGTACTTTGGTGCTTCTTCGGGCCCAAATACGTTTTCTCTTCTGGAACGTGTATTTTTCAGAAATACGCGATCTGTTTTTCAGCTGAGGACCCGTTTGTGAAGATTTTATTTACAGACAGGTCCCTGGCAGAAAAACTATCGCAACTTTTTACTCGCAACTCCGATCGAGGTGAATCCAACGCCCACGTCTTCGTCTCGTCAAGCCCGTCGTGTTGGTATCATTTTCACTATGTGGTCCCACTGTGAAAATGACCCTTTTGCCCTTGTCCGTAAACAGCCCCTCTGAGAGAGAACTGTTTCCGGCAACTTCCTCCACGACCATTCCGCACTTCTTCCCGATGGTTCCTTCATCCCCAGGCAAGCCACAACTCTCATCTGCATCATTGCATTGCAATATCATAGTTTAACTAATTACTTTAATAGCAAGTATGAGTTATTTGTGAAATGAATTGGACTATGCAATGTTCGAGTTAATTCTCGGATAGGTGACTACCATGTGGAGTACCGGATTACTAGTGACTAGTAGTTTACACTCGTTGATGCTATGATGTTGAGATCACTATCTATGATTATTTTGGAGTTCATCCGGTAGTTCGTGAAGATGAGTAATAGCAGTGGCTTAAGCATACTGGTTCTTGGAGGTTAGCTATGACGGTAATATTATTCGGGGATTAGATATTTCATGGTTGACCTTGAGTCACCTGTCTGGACTTATCCGTGCAGCCACATTTGCCGGTATGGGACGGCCTTGACTTGGTCTGATCGCGTGCTCTTTCACCGGTACCGCCCGACAGGGAAGGTTATGCGTGCGCGCTACCCTGGCCCGGTAGGCGGCGATAACCTTGTGAACCCAGTTGAGTTATTTGGATCCAGGTCCCCGTTTGGGACAGTTTAGTTTGGCCACGATGGTGGCAAGTGTGACGAGGTGACACAGGGGCCACCCAGGGCAGGACTCCGGGGGAGTGTGATTGCCGGTGGTACGATGGGAGAGTCACGGGTCAGGCAGGTTTCGTTGGAGCAACGCTGGTCCACCCGAATGGGATCACGAGGTCAGTGCTCCATAGTGTGGGTAAAGTGCGCAACCTCTGCAGAGTGTAAAATCTATTCGAATAGCCGTGTCCACGGTATTGGACAGTCCGCCCAGACCTCACTAGGTGGTCAACCATAGTAGTGATGATGATGATGATGGAAGAACTCGTCGTATGATCAGAAGTACTCGATGGATCGTGAGTATTCTGAGGGTTGTGAGACAACCCGGAAGAGAGTATGTTTGACTTGTGGTGCAGACGGAATCAGGTATATGATATGATAGCCATGGGATGGCTATGAGTTGAGTGGTCGGATGACCTCATGCTTGGGAATTGGGATTTGGCACAGGTTTGGATTGCATCCTGAGATTATTTGGAGTACAAAATTAAATATACTTTACCTTACTGCATTTACTTCAGAAGTTATCTTGCTGGATAACCCTTCTTGTTAATTTTGACTGCTATGATGTTGTCTTGCCTTAATGCTGATGTTTGTTGTGAGCTTGCGAGTACATTCAAAGTACTCACCTGGCGTGTCATGCCAGTTTGCAGGTCATGCCATGATTGCTTGCTTGTCGAGGATCCTGAGTTTGCGACCTAGGAGACGCGTTCTAGCCAGAGTCCCTGCGGAGTGGAGTCCATCACCGCCGTCACTGTTCCGCTGCCGAGAGAGTTAGTTCGCTGTTGGCATAGAGCTACCCCGGGCAGGCGTAGTGTCGCCGTGCCAATGTAATCCTTGTACCCTTTGTAACCTTGTCCGTAGTAATAAAGAGCTGATTTGTTCTATGCCAACAGTGCCGTATTCCAGAGGACTTGTCCCTGGGCTGGAATACGGGGCGTTCCGGTTTACTCTGAGCCGGGGTGCCACACGAACCCATCACAACCTCTTCCCATGGCAAGATAAATCAATCTAGTTGGCCAAACCAAATCAATAGATCGGATAAGAAATACGAAGTTATAACAATCATGCATAAAAGAGTTAAAAAAACTCAAATAATATTTATGGTTAGATCTGATCATAAACTCACAATTCATCGGATCCCAACAAACACACCGCAAAAAAGAATACATCGGATAGAACTCCAAGAACATCAAGGAAAACATTGTATTGAAGAACATCGAGAGAGAAGAAGCCATCTAGCTACTAACTATGGACCCGTAGGTCTGTGGTAAACTACTCACGCATCATCGGAGGGGAGGCAAGGTTGATGTAGAGCCCCTCCATGATTGATTCCCCCTCCGGCAGAGTACCAGAAAGGGTCCCCAGATGGGATCTCTCGAGAACAGAGGCTTGCGGTGGCGGAAAAAGTATTTCATGGACTCCCTTGTAGGTTTTCTTATTTTTGGGAATTTATAGAGGCGAAGTTAGGTCAAATGGAGGCCCGTGGGCCCCACTATGTACCAGGGCGTGCCATGGTGCCTAGTGGGCCACTGCTTCGTCTTCTCGTCCCCTCCCAAAACTTCCAGGGTCTCTTATCACCAGAAAAAAATCTTCAAAAAGTTTCGTGGCAATTGGACTTCGTTTGGTATTGATATTTTGCAAAGTAAAAAACAAGCAAAAAATAACAACTGGCACTGGGCACTAAGTTAGTAGGTTAGTCCCAAAAAATGATATATGGTTGCTTGTAAATGTATATAAAACATCCAAGATTAATACTATAATAGCATGGAACAATCAAAAATTATAAATACGTTGGAGACGTATCAAGCATCCCCAAGCTTAATTCCTGCTCGTCCTCGAGTAGGTAAATGATAAAACAGAATTTTTGATGTGGAATGCTACCTATCATATTCATCATACAATATTTTCTTTTATAGCATGGACATTTGGACTTGAATGATTCAAAGCAATAGTCTATAATTTGACATGAAGACATCAATACTCAAGCATACTAACAAGCAACCATGTCTTTCAAAATATCAACGCTAAAGAAAGTTATCCCTAGCCCATTGTGCTCAATTATTGATCCATTCATGAAACACACTCAAATTTTAGCTACATCCAATGCACAAGTATGACAATAGTGTTCCCTAGTTGGTGCTTTATAACAGAAGATGGAGACTCAAATAAAAGAAAATTGCATAAAAGTAAATAGATAGGCCCTTCGCAGAGGGAAGTAGAGATTTGTAGAGGTGCCAGAGCTCATAGCTTAAATTGAGAGATAAAATTATTTTGAGAGGCATGCTTTTCCTGTCAATGAAAACGACCGAGAATTCCCAATATCTTCCATGCTAGATAAATCATAGGCGGTTCCCAAACAGAAAATAA
This sequence comes from Thinopyrum elongatum, assembly GCA_011799875.1. Taxonomy (NCBI): domain Eukaryota; kingdom Viridiplantae; phylum Streptophyta; class Magnoliopsida; order Poales; family Poaceae; genus Thinopyrum; species Thinopyrum elongatum. Next base: position 572,798,585 of record CM022298.1, on the reverse strand, counting down.
AGTTTATTTCCTTTTCACCATTCTTACACAATCCATGGCTAGTCGTATCCACGGGTGCCTTCCATACCAACACTTTCCAAGGAATTTATTATTAACATAATATTAAAAAAATTATTTTGGGACTGGGCATCCCTATTACCTGCCACACTCTCGTGCAATGATAAGTGAATAAATACTCATCGTGAGAATAAAATGGCCACCCCCTGCTGCTTCATGAGCAGTACGGGCACACAAAATGGAAATTTATTTTGAATATTAGAGTTGGCACATACAAATTTACTTGGAACGGTAAGGAAACACCGCATATAGGTAGGTATGGTGGACTCATTTGGCACAACTTTGATTTAAGAAGTTGGATGCACAAGCATCATTCCCGCTTAATACAAATGAAGGCTAGCAAATAGATTGAGAAGCGGCCAACCAAAAAACGAAAACGATCATAAACATGCATTGAACATAACTAACACTGAATAATGCACCACAACCAGGATGTAACTTCGTTGCATAACTATTGACTTTCGTGCTTGCATAGGGAATCACAAACCTTAACACCAATATTCTTACTAAAGCACAATTACTCACTAACATGGCTCACATATTATTATCTCCATATCGCAAAACTATTGCAAGGAATCAAACTTATCATATCCAATGATCTTTCACGAAAGTTTTTATTATAGGGCCATTTGCATTTCTGTCCCTAACTCGAACCACCTACTCAGATTTGCCCCTAATTTCGAAGCCTGCTCAAATTTGCCCCTCTATCGTTAGGTGCCCTTACAGAAATGCCCTTCTGTGCTGTTACCATCCGGTCAAAGGGCTTTGACCATCTAGAAAAAAATAGCAAAAAATAAAAAAAATGAAATTTTGTGGGATTAAAGATACTCAGGTGCACAAGGTGCATGCCAATTTTCATGCTATTTAGACATACCAAGAGCTCGTGGCAAAGGAAAACAATAAATTTGTACGCCTGTGAATAGTAAATTCAAAAAAATAGCAAGAAAATTCAAAAAATATGAATTTTTTTGGCATCCAAGATGCTCGGGTGCGGAAGGTGTGTGCAAAAATTTGTTATCAAATGACGTGCGAGGAGCTCTAGCAAAAAAACCAAAATAGTGTATTTTTTTCAAAAAAATCCTGAGCCAAATTTTGGTTTTTTCTCCACGAGCTCCTACAATGTCCGAACACATCAAAATTTTGCACACACCTTGCGCACCTGAGCATCTTGGATGCCAAATAAATTCATATTTTTTTGAAATTTCTTGCTATTTTTTTGAATTTACTATTCACACACGTAAAGATCTATTGTTTTCCTTTTCCACGAGCTCCTGTTATGTCTAAATAGCATGAAAATTTGCATGCACCTTGCGCACCTGAGTATCTTTGATCCCGCAAAATTTCAGATTTTTTTGATTTTTTTGCTATTTTTTCGAGACGGTCAAAGCCCTTTGACCGGACGGTAACGGCGCAGAAGGGCATTTCTATAAGGGCACCTAACGGCAGAGGGGCAAATTTGAGCAGGTTTCGAAATTAGGGGCAAATCTGAGTAGTGGGTTTGAGTTAGGGATACAAATGTAAAAGACCCTTTATTATATCCCTCTTGAATATTCATCACTTTGGGACAAAATTCATATCTCGTGCAAATTACAATTGCTATTATCAACTCTCAAAAAGATTTAAGTGAAGCACGAGAGCACAAATATTTTTTCAAAAAAAATTCATATCAACTCTCAAAATAATATAAGTGAATCATGAGAGTGCATTTCTTTAAAACATAATCATATCAACTCTCAAAATAATATAAGTGAAGCATGAGAGTGCAAGTATTTCTTCAAAAATTAATCACCACCGTGCTCTAAAAGATTTAAGTGAAGAACATAGAGCAATTGCCTAGCTCAAAAAAATTTAAGTGAAGCACATAGAGCAATTCTAACAAATCATGGTAACATATGGCTCTCTCAAATAGGTGTGTTCAGTAAGGATGATTGTGACAAAATAAAAAGCAAACAAAACAAAGGCTCCTATAATACATGTCGGCGTTCTGGGAACCAGGGTACCCAGACTTGCCTGCCTGCGGCCCACGGCGTGGCTCCCTCGACGGCCTGGTATGGCCCATCTCCAAGACCACCAAGACAAGACCCTCGCGAGGGGCCAGGCCTCGCGAGGGGGACGACACCAGGACCTCCCGAGGGAGCGGCCTCCCGAGGAGCGGAGATTTCTATGCAAGTACCCAGCCTCACGAGGCTGCGATGACATGAACCATGACGACCAAGGCCAGGCGGGCGCCAGCAGGCGCAGAGGAGGCAGTTTCCTCTTTGGTGCTAAGGAGGCAAGGACAGGCGTGGGTTCCCGAGGAATCTCCCAAAGGTTTCCATTCCAGTGCTGCAAGACCAAGACCACAGGCTCGGCAAGGCAGAGGTCATCACCGAGCCCACCGTTGCGTCACGACGAGAAGCTTTGAAGGAGAAGACCACCTTTTGTCAGGATAGGATGTACTACTTGTCCCCTTTCAAATTGGCCGCTGTGGTATCCCTTCCCGCATAAGTTTCGTGGGAAGAGGACCAAGGCCACTATAAATATAGGTTAGCCACCACCATAGGAAGTCAACTGATTCTCACCCCCGAGCCCTGGCGAGGCAGCTCATCCATTGTACTAGTTCGTCCTCAACCTCCTCGTGAGGCCAATCCACCACAAAGCAGGAGTAGGATTTTACACCACAAGGTGGCCCGAACCTGGGTAAACTGTCGTGTTCATCTTCTTCCTTGCTCACACGAATCCGGCTAGGCTAGGCTGTGGGGCGACGAGCTCTAAGCTTGAGAGGTTGAGATCTTCACACACGCCCCAGAGTTCGAACCTCCTTGGGTCTGTGGAGCCCTGAATCCAACATTTGGCGCGCCAGATAGGGGTGTGTCGAAGTCTGCTCCTCCGTCGACCATGCTTCGTCCTCGCCTCGCGGCCCCCATGGCGGGCGCGACCCTGCAGGCGTGGCCGCCTGAGGCATGCGGGAGCGCCGCAGGCCACCCGGCCTTCACCCCCGATCTGTGACGAGTGCAGTGGCCCGCGAAGTTCAGGCCGGTGTTGCCCCCGCGATACGACGGCGTCGCGGACCCTGAAGGGTTCCTCCAGTCATACGCGCAGGCCATCGAGACGGCGGGCGGCGATGACAAGGCCATGGCAAACTGGTTCCCCCTCGCCCTCACGGAGGCTCCTCGATCTTGGCTCTGTGGCCTCCCGCGCGCCTCGATCTCCTCTTGGAAGGAACTCTGCGACCAGTTCGTCACACGCTTCGCGGCCCCAGCGCCCCACGCGGTCGCGTGCATCATCGGCGGATCGCAGGCGCCTACGTCAGGCCGCCACATCAAGCAGCTTCTCCGTCAGCAAGGTACCGCCCGACCGCAGCGCGTGGCGACGCAAGGCCGCGCCGGGCCTGAGACCGCCATCACCTTCGATTCAAGAGACCACCCCAAGGCCACGACCGCGGCGGGTGCTCTCCCCATGCTGTGTACTCCCACCATCAGCAATGTCGCGGTGACCAAGACCCTCATCGACGGAGGCGCCGACCTAAACGTCCTCTCGGTGGAAACCTTCGATTTGCTTCAAGTACCATATGACCAGCTACTCCCCACCCGGCCTTTCTCGGGGGTGGTCAAGGGCGCAACCACTCCCCTGGGGCAGATACACCTCCCCGCCACCTTCGGCACGCGCGACAACTACCGCACCAAGCTCATCGACTTCGACGTCGCCCATATCGGCCTCTCGTACAACGCCATCCTGGGGTATCCGGCCCTCGCCAAGTTCATGGAGGCTACCCATCCGGGTTACAACATCGTCAAGATGTCGGGCAGCAGCGGCATCATCACGGTGGTCGGGGATACGAAGGATGCGGTCTGGGCCCTCAAGCTTGTCTATAGGGCCGCGGCCGCTTCGCACCCTGCCACCGCAGGCGCGGCGGTGGCTCAGGAGGCCGCACCCACGAAGGAAAAGCAGCTGTTCTCTTAGGACCGGGCCGAGACGAAGCAGGTGCCTATCGACACCGGGGGCTCGGGCCCCACCTTCACCATTGGTGCGGGCCTTCCTCTGGATCAGGAGGAGGCGCTGGTGGCATTCCTGAGGGCCAACAAAGACGTATTTGCGTGGGAAACGTCAGACTTGGTTGGTGTCCCGAGGGAGGTAATTGAGCATCACCTAATGGTGTGCCCTGGTGCGCGCCTGGTGAAGCAAAAAGCGCGGTGCCAGGCACAAGAGAAGCAGGCGTTCATCGTCCAGGAGGTCAGCAAGCTCCAAGAGGCCGGCGTCATTCGGGAGGTGCGGCACCCGGATTGGTTGGCGAATCCTGTGATCGTCCCCAAGAAAGGCGGGAAGGAGCGCATGTGCATCGACTTCACCAGCCTCAACAAGGCCTGCCCTCAGGATCCTTTCCCGCTCCCACATATCGACCAGATCGTGGACTCCACCGCTGAATGCGATTTGCTATGCTTCTTGGATGCCTTCTCGGGATATCATCAAATCAAGATGGCGGTGGAGGACGTCGAGAAGACAGCCTTCATCTCTCCGTGCGGTGTGTACTGCTACACTTGCATGCCCTTCGGGTTGCAGAATGCTGGCGCCACTTTCCAGCGACTGATGCACATAGCGCTCGGGCCGCAGTTGGGGAGGAATGCGGAGGCATACGTCAATGACATCATGGTCAAGTCACGGGAAGCGAAGACCCTGATCAAAGACCTGGAAGAAACATTCGCTAACCTGCGCAGCATAAACCTGAAGCTCAATCCGGAGAAGTGTGTGTTCAGGGTCCCGTCCGGCAAGCTGCTGGGTTTCCTGGTGTCGCACAGAGGGATCAAAGCCAACCCCGAGAAGGTCAAGGCAATAGAGCGGATGAGCCCGCCTCAGACCCTCAAGGAGATGCAGAAGCTCGCAGGGTGCCTCTTTGGGGCGCTTCATCTCCAAGCTTGGTGAGCGCGCCCTCCCTTTCTTCAAGTTGATGAAGAAGAAGGGCCCGTTCGATTGGACCCCGGAAGCTAAGGCGGCCTTCAAAGACCTCAAGCAATACCTCACGAGCCCACCTGTCATGGTGGCGCCCCCGCCCGCGTGAGCCTCTGGTGCTCTATTTGGCGGCCACTCCCCACTCGGCCAGTACGGCGCTCGTGGCGGTCAGAGAGGGGCCCGCTAGCGCAGGCTCAAAGCAGAGTGGCCAGCAGGAAGCCGCGCAACCTCCGCTGTCCCAGGGTGATAATCCTGACGACCCTGCTGCTTCATCGACCCCCGAGCCTCCCGAGTCCCTCGCGCCCCCGATGGAGCAAGGCGCCCCCGACTCCTCACCACTCGTTGAGCACCCGGTGTACTTCGTCAGCACGGTGATGCGCGATGCACGCGCGCTCTACCCCATGCAGCAGAAACTCCTGCTCGCACTCCTTGTCGCCTCTAGGAAGTTGTGTCACTATTTCCAAGGCCACCCCATCAAGGTCGTATCGGCGTATCCCCTGGAGAAGGTGCTGCACAGCCCCAACACCGTTGGGAGGGTTGCATAATGGAACATCGAGCTGCAGGCCTTCCAGCTGGAGTTCAGCATGACCAGGGTCATCAAAGGGGCGGCCCTGGCCGACTTCATGGCGGAGTGGACCGACGCCCCTGATCGGGGACTGGATGAGGGCCAATCCCTCGCGCCCGGCGACGAAGCAACCGACGGATGGGTCATGCACTTCGATGGTGCCTTTGCGCGGTAGGGCGCGGGGGCTGGAGTCGTTCTCATCTCGCTGACCAAGGACAAGCTGTACTATGCCGTGCAACTCTGCTTCCAGCGCGGCGAGAAGGTCTCCAACAACATCGCAGAGTACGAGGGCTTGATTGCCGGCCTCAGGGCCGCGGCTGGCCTGGGAGTCAAACGCCTTACCATCAAGGGCGACTCCCAACTCCTCGTCAACTTCTCCAACAAAGAATACAAGCCAAAGGATGAACACATGGAAGCTTACTTGGAGGAGGTACGTAAAATTGAAAAACTCTTCCTGGGCTTGGAATTGCAGCACATCCCGCGGGGCGCAAACAAGGAAGCCGACGACATCGCCAAGAGGGCGTCCCGCCGCGAGCCCTAAAGGACTGGCGTCTTTGAAGAAAGGCTTCACAAGTCGTCCGCAGCTCCCCCGGCCGCGGGTTCGGTGTTGCTCAGGGAGGAGCTGCCACCAGCCCCTGCCTCGGGAGCCCCGGCCTGCGGCCCGGCCTCAGGAGCTCGTTTACTCCTGGCGCTGGAACCTCAGGCAGGCTGCTGGACCGAGGAGTTCAAGGCGTACCTCCTCCGTGGCACCTTGCCGGAGAAAGAGGAGGACGCAGAGCGTGTGGTCCGCCAGGCCACTGCTTATTGCTTGCAGGATGGCGAGCTGTACCGGCGATGCCCCAACGACGTCTCGCTGTAGTGCATATCCGATGAACAAGGGCACGAGTTGCTGGCTGATATCCACGGCGGGGACTGCGGGCACCACTCCTCGTCGCGCACCCTCGTAGGCAAGGTGTTCCGTAGCGGTTTCTACTGGTCGACGGCGCTCAACGATGCCATCGAGCTGGTACGATCCTGCGAGGCATGCCAGTTCCACGCTAAGAAGATTCACCATCCCGCTCTCGTGGCCGTTCGTGGTCTGGGGATTGGATATCCCGGGCCCGTTCCCTCGGGCGGCTGGTGAATACCGCTACCTGTACGTCGCCATCGACAAGTTCACCAAGTGGGCGGAAGTAGAGCCAGTACACACCATCCCCGCTGGCTCAGCTATCAAGTTCATCAAGGGCCTCGTGAGCCGTTTCGGTGTCCCTAATCATATCATTACTGACAATGGCTCGCAATTCACAAGCAACCTCTTCAGGACGTACTACGCTAACCTTGGAACGCAGATATGCTATGCTTCGGTGGCACACCCACGGAGCAACGGACAGGCCGAGCGCGCCAATGCGGAGGTCCTGAGGGGCCTCAAGGCGAGAAGCTTCAAGAATAAGCTTGAGGTTTGCGGCAGGGGTTGGCTCGGTGAGCTTCAGTCTATGCTGTGGTATATCCGCACCACTGCGACTAAGCCCACCGGTGAGACCCCGTTCTTCCTCGTGCTCGGTCCTGGCATTCAACGAGGCATGTCAGGATGCCTCGCAGGGGATAGACCTCGTGCTCGGGGAGGAAGCCCGCTGCCAAACTAGCTCCGTGCAGCGAGGTACCAGCAGGCGTTGCGGCGTTACCACTGCTGCAGCGTCCGCTCCCGGACCCTTGAGGTGGGAGACCTCGTACTAAGGTGGGTCCTTTCCAGGGAGGGCCTTCACAAGCTCTCGCCCATGTGGGAGGGCCCGTTCAGGGTCGCCCGCGTCTCCAGGCCTGGCGCCGTACGCTTGGAGACGCAGGACGGGGTCCCCATCCAGAATGCTTGGAACATCCAGCACCTCCGGAGGTTCTACCCCGTGACACTCTCACGTAATAATGAGTGGGTCTGTACACGCCCCGGAGTCTCCTGAGTGCCGCCCCTAGGCCTCACGGGGGCTCCCACCCATGCCCAAGTGGAAGCCCCATGCTCCGCGCTGGCGGACGACACAGTCAATCAGCGACTATGCCCACGCCTAGTGGAAGCCCCATGCTCCGCGCTGGCGGGAAGACTAGAAGACTAGCATAGGTGTCGGACGCGGCTGTTCTCTTGCTTTGCTCTTGTAACCAAATTTGCTGTTCTTGGAATGAATTTGAGCTTTTCGCGTCTTTATTCGAAAAGGGAGGGGTTTCTTCTTTTTTCTGTTCGTTGCTTCCCGCGGTGCTTCCCCTCTTGACTTTCGTTCTTAAGCAGTGTGGTGGTTGCCCATGGCTCACTCCATCGCGCCCCGCGAGCGGGGGCTGGGCTCGGTATGCTTGAGTTGGCTTAGGCCGCTCGTGCGCACACCTGACCAAGGCCTTGGTGTCCGATCCTCGCGTGGCGCTCTTGAGCGAGTTAGCAGGCACGCACCGATTACGGCCCCTCGGCCTCAGGAGTGCTCGCCTCCCCGCCCTGCCGAGCATCGCGCTCTGGCACGCTATTAATAGCTAGCCCTCGCCCGGCGGCTCCAGAGGCCAACGAAAATTGCCCCCGCGACCCTCGCGAGGGCATGCCATTCAAGGCTTAGGAGCTTGTCAAGGGGCCTCCCTAGGTCATCACTAGGAGAGGCTCCGGAGGAGTGTGCTACCATGACAAGGGGACCCGCCAAGGGTCACGAGTGCACAAAGCTAAGTATTCTAATTACGCGAGGCAACAGTCTTTCGATTAACGGTAATATGATGTCGGAGTACGAGCATGAAACACTAATATGAAGGCGCAAGCGCCGCAGTTCATTACACGCCCCGCAGGGCTCTTTGCAAACTCTTGATGCAGGAAATTAAAAAAAAAACGGTGAAGCAAAAGAAGCGGCCTCCCGAGGGTCACTGCTCCTGAGGCGTGGCTCCGTCACCACCCACGCTTAGTCGGAGTCCTCCTCCTGCTTGACGGGGGCATGGTGATGAGGCAGCTCGGCATCCCCCTGAGTAGGAACAAGACGGCGTGGCGGCCTGCCGCCCTCCTGGGTCCGGGCGCGGCGACGAGGCGGCTCGCCGTAGTCGTCATCGCTTGAGCTCCCCCGGAAGAGACATCACCGCTGCTGCTGGAGGTGTGGCGGCCAAGTACAAGTTCACCGCCGAGGCCGTCGTCGTTCGAAGGGAGGTCGCCGTCATCGTCGCCCTCCGGGCAGCACCCTAGGCGGCTGTCGTCCTCCCCAAAGACCCTGATGAAGAGTGTTGCCGCCCCGTCGTACTTAAAGTGGAGGGTGCGCCTCCGCTTCAGACTGCGGGCATGGGCGAATGACTGCCATCCGCGGGTCAGAAACACATGGCCGATGGAGTTGACCTCGACCTCCACCCACGAGGGCCCGTTGCAGCAGCCGTTGGGCTGCAGCCGCTGCCCAACGGGTCCTGCTGCCGGCAGCTCGAAAGCATAAGCCAAGTGCCTGGAGGGCCCTCCACCCGCACGACAAACTCGCGCGTCGAGTCGCTCGAGCAGGCGTGCGGGCGCGGCAGTCGGCTGGCCACGACACGCCTTCCCCCTTGGCCATGGTTGCTAGCGGCCCCGTGGCCACCCTCGCGGGGGAGGGCCATCTCCTGGCTGCTGAAGTCGTTGCGAACCGCCAGAGGCGGACGCCCGTGACCCCGTGAAGACGTCGCCGGTGCGGCCGTGGATTTGCGGGGACGGCCGCGCCCTCTCTTAGGCGGTGGCGCCTCCGGCCCGACTTGAGGGGCCTTGCCCTTCTCTTCGGCCGAGAACCTCCTTGGTGGCACCATGGTCGCTTCGGCAAGGTGGCAGCGCAAAAGGGATAGGAGAATAGGAGATTGCAGACACGAGGATGAGGACGGGCTAGGGGCTCTGCCTCCCTCGCCCTCTTATAGGCGGTCGAAGGCTAACCGGCGCCCCTCCATGTTCCGAGCGATCATGGCGCTGCTGCATGCGCCAGGCAGTTGTCAAGTCAGGGCAGTTGCCGAGGCGGCGTGGGGAAGCGGAGGCGTCCGCGTCCCGTTAAGCGCCACGCGTCAGCCTGGCCCGTAGGTGATTGGGGCCCGCGGCGCTTCACCCTTGCCCCTTGGCTTCGCCTCGAAGCTAGCCCGAGCGCGCCTTGGGCCCGGGGGCTACTGTCGGCGTTCTGGGAACCAGGGTACCCAGACTTGCCTGCCTGCGGCCCACGGCGTGGCTCCCTCGACGGACTGGTACGGCCCATCTCCAAGACCACCAAGACAAGACCCTCGCGAGGGGCCAGGCCACGCGAGGAGGACGACACCAGGACGTCCCAAGAGAGCGGCCTCCCCAGGCGGCCTCCCGAGGAGCGGAGATTTCTATGCAGGTACCTAGCCTCACGAGGCTGCGATGACGTGAGCCATGACAACCAAGGCCAGGCGGGTGCCAGGGGGCGCAGAGGAGGCAGTTTCCTCTTTGGTGCTAAGGAGGCAAGGACAGTCGTGGGTTCCCGAGGAATCTCCCAAAGGTTTTCATTCCGGTGCTGCAAGACCAAGACCACAGGCTCGGCAAGGCCAAGGTCATCACCGAGCCCACCGCTGCGTCACGACCAGAAGCTTTGCAGGAGAAGACCACCTTTTGTCAGGATAGGATGTACTACTTGTCCCCTTTCAAATTGGCCGTCGTGGTATCCCTTCCCGCCTAAGCTTCGAGGGAAGAGGACCAAGGCCACTATAAATATAGGTTAGCCACCACCATAGGAAGTTGACTGATTCTCACCCCCGAGCCCTGGCGAGGCAGCTCATCCACTCTACTAGTTCGTCCTCAACCTCCTCGTGAGGCCAATCCACCACAAAGCAGGAGTAGGGTTTTACACCGCAAGGTGGCCCGAACCTGGGTAAACTGCCGTGTTCATCTTCTTCCTTGCTCACGCGAATCCGGCTAGGCTAGGCTGTGGGATGACGGGCTCTAAGCTTGAGAGGTTGAGATCTTTGCACACGCCCCAGAGTTCGAACCTCCTTGGGTCTGCAGAGCCTTGAATCCGACAATACAAGACGCTCCAAGCAAAACTCATGATATGTGACGAATAAAAATATAGCTTAGTTGCTTGGGAGTCCTTGAATATTACCTTGTGGTGCCTCGGGCATCCCCAAGATTAGTTTCTTGCCACTCCTTATTCCTTCATCCATCTTGATCTCACCCAAAACTTGAAAACTTCAATCACACAAAACTTATCAAAACCTTCGTGAGATCCGTTAGTATAAGAAGGCAAATCACTACTTTAAGTACTGTTGCAAACCCATTCATATTTTTTTATTGCATTGTACCTACTGGATTCTAGCTTTACCATGACTTATACCCCCCGATACAATCCATAGATTCATCAAAATAAGCACACAATGCAACGAAAATAGAATCTGTCAAAAAACAGAACAGTGTGTAGAAACCTGAATTAATCTCATACTTATGTAAGTCTAAAAATTCTGAAAAATTAAGAAGACGTGCGCAATTTGTATATTAATTATGTGGGAAAAAATTAGATCAAAAACACATTTCTGTGAATTTACAAAATTCCAGAACTGGGCGCAAAAGTTTTTGTTTTTCCACAGAATCAAGTCAACTATCATCCAAACCATCCTAAAGGCTTTACTTGGCACAAACACTAATTAAAACATAAAAAAACACAATCATAGCAGTAGCATAATTATGTGAACACAAGAAAATAGAAAATAAAGAAGAAAAATTAAGATAACTATTGGGTTGCATCCCAACAAGCGCTATTGTTTTATGCCCCCAGCTAGGCATAATGCATAGTTTCAAGTATTGTCATCTTTGGTTTCCAACTCCTCAATCACACATCCATAATTCTTAAGAGTTCTAGCATGCATATTTTTAATGATGATGCTCCTAGGGACAAAGTTGAGGAATTCAACCTCGCAAGTAGGTTTCTTTATCAACTCAACAAAATTGGGGTGAACACTAATCATCTAAGGTCTTCGTTGTTGCTACTAGAAGTGGCACCTTTGTTTTTAGGAACATAAGTAAACTTTCAATTGTTACTTGGAGGAGTCTTTTCAATAGTTTTGATGGAAGAAAAAGCATAACCCAAGTTATTAATAATTTCTTCCAACTTGTCAATCCTAGGAGGACTTTGTTCCACCCTTTCATTAAGTATTGGTTCTTTCTCCTTTATCATCTTAATTAAGAGTATTCCCTACCTTTGATCCAATTTGAGTGACATGACTGTGGATCTTTTTATCCAAATTTTCAATATGCTCTATAGTAGACATTTTATTCTCAATAGCATCAAACCTTTGCATAACATGTTCCAAGGTTAAAATTGTTTCATTAATAGTGATAGGTGGTGATCCCACTAAATTTCCCATAGCATTAAAAGCATCCAAAGGGGGACAAATCAAGAAATTCCCTCCGGTAATAGTATCAAGAACAAATCTATACCAAGTAGTAATGCCCACATAAAAATTGCGAAGAAGGACGATAGTGGATTGCTTACGAGTTGATCTATTATGAGCATCACATATCCTATACCAAGCATCCTTTAAATTCTCTCCCCCCTTTGCTTAAAATTAAGAACTTCATTTTCAGGGGTGCACATAACAAGGGAAGAACTAACCATAACGGTAGATGATATGTCTCCGTCGTATCTACTTTTCCTAACGCTCTTGCTCTTGTTTTGGACTCTAATTTGCATGATTTGAATGAAACTAACCCGGACTGACGCTGTTTTCAGCAGAACTACCATGGTGTTGTTTTTGTGCAGAAACAAAAGTTCTCGGAATGGAACGAAACTTTTTGGAGAATAATTTTACAATAAAAGAAAAATACTGGAGCTAAGAACCACCGTAGGGGGCCCCTAGTTGAGCACAACCCACCAGGGCGCGCCACCCCCTCCAGGCGCGCCCAGGTGGGTTGTGCCCACCTGGTGGCCCCGTAGACCCTGATTCCGACCCCATAAATACCTATATTTGGAGAAAAAATAGGGGAGGAAGAATTATCATGTTTCACAAGATGGAGCCGCCGCCACCTCCTGTTCTTCATTGGGAGGCCAGATCTGGAGTCCGTTCGGGGCTCCGGAGAGGGTAATCTTTGATCTTCGTCATCACCAACCCTCCTTCATCGTCAATTCCATGATGCTCCCCACCGGGAGTGAGTAATTTCTTCGTAGGCTCGCTGGTCGGTGAGGAATTGGATGAGATTCATCATGTAATCGAGTTAGCTTTGTTAGGGCTTGATCCCTAGTATCCACTATGTTCTGAGATTGATGTTGCTATGACTTTGCTATGCTTAATGCTTGTCACTAGGGCCCGAGTGCCATGATTTCAGATCTGAACCATTTATGTTTTCACCATTATATCTATGTTCTAGATCCGATCTTGCAAGTTATATATATGCACCTGCTATGTGTTGTGATCCGTAAATCCCGGAGTGACAATAGTCGGGATACTTTCCGGTGATGACTGTAGTTTGAGGAGTTCATGTATTCACTATGTGGTAATGCTTTGTTCCGGTTCTCTATTAAAAGGAGGCCTTAATATCCCTTAGTTTCCTTATGGACCCCGCTGCCATGGGAGGGTAGGACAAAAGATGTCACGCAAGTTCTTTTCATAAGCACGTATGACTATTTACGGAATACATGCCTACATTATATTTATGAACTGGAGCTAGTTCTGTATCGCCCTAGGTTATGACTGTTATATGATGAATATCATCCAATGAATTCATTGATCCAATGCCTATGAGTTTTTCACATATTGTTTCTGCTAAGTTACTACTGCTGCTACTGCTGTTACACTTGCTACAAAATCATTGCTATCACTGTTACCGTTATTGTTACTATCATCACTACTATCAACACTATCATATTACTGTGCTACTGATCATATTGCTACAGATATTTAATCTCCAGGTGTGGTTGAATTGACAAGTCAACTGCTAATACTTGCAAATATTATTTGGCTTTCCTTGTGTCAAATCTATAAATTTGGGTTGAATACTCTACCCTCGAAAACTGTTGCGATCCCCTATACTTGTGGGTTATCAAGACCTTTTTCTGGCGCCGTTGCCGAGGAGCATAGCTATATTTGTTGAGTCACTTGGGATTATTATCTATTTATCACTATGAAGAATCTGAAGGATACCAAAACCAAGATCGTTCCCTCTAAGATGAGGGGAGGTAAGGAACTGCCATCACACTCTGCACTTGATTCACCTTCTGTTTTGAGTAGACTCGCAACACCACCACATGCTATTAATCCTGATATGTCGCAAGTTATTGATGATGCTACTTCTGCTATGAATGCTACTCATGATGATGCTAGTACCTTGCTTGATGATAATGTGCCACTAGGTAAATTTCTTGATGAACAAATTACTAGAGCAAAAGAGAATGAAATTATTGAAACTGATGAGATCACTGAAACTGATGAAGTACTTGAAGCTGAAAATCTTGAAACACCTGTTAGACCTAGCGCTCCTAGATATGAATTGCCTAAGATACTTGAAGGTTATGTTATGGATGAGGAGACAGCTAGAGACTTTCTTGCTTGCAATGATAGAGATGATCTAAAGAAAGTATTATGCAAACTGAAAGAAAAAAATTTGAATGCTAGAATGAAATGTGATCCTCATTTTGCTACCTCACCTATCTTTGTTACTGATAAGGATTATGAATTCTCTGTCGACCCAAAGTCAATTACTTTGGTTGAATCTGATCCTTTCCATGGCTATGAAACTGAAACCGTTGTGGCACACCTTACTAAATTAAATGATATAGCCACCCTTTTTGCTCATGATGAGAAGATTCGCTACTACTATATTCTCAAATTATTTCCGTTCTCATTAAAGGGTGATGCTAAATTATGGTACAATACTCTTGCTCCTGGTTGTGGGCGTAGTCCCCAGGATATGATTTATTACTTCTGTGAAAATATTTTTCTGCTCATAAGAAACAAGCTGCCTTACAGGAAATATTTAACTTTATGCAAATTGAAGAAGATAGTCTCCCACAAGCTTGGGGGAGGCTTCCCCAATTGCTTAATGCTTTGCCTGATCATCCTCTTAAGAAAAATGAAATAGTTGATATCTTCTATAATGGACTAACCGATGCTTCTAGGGACTTCCTAGATAGTTGTGCTGGTTGTGTTTTCAGGGAACGAACTGTTGAACAAGCCGAGGAATTACTGAATAATATATTAAAAATTATGATGATTGGACTCTTCCTGAACCACCGCCTAAACCCACTCCGAAGAAGAGGGGTATCTTATATCTCAGTCCTGAAGATATGCAGGAGGCAAAGAAAAGTATGAAGGAAAAAGGTATTAAAGCAGAGGATGTTAAGAATTTACCACCTATTAAAGAAATACATGGACTGGATACACCACTTCCACGGTTGGTAGAGGTAAATTCTTTATTAAAGTTTGATGAAGGGGATATCCCTTATAATAAACATCCTAGTCAGTGCTTATATGAGTTTGACAACTACATTATGAAACAAGATCACTTCAATGCCAATGTTATGAAACAATTGAAATATAATTCTGATATGATTGCCCACTTGAGTGACTTGTTATTTAGAATCTCCAATGATGTTAGAGGTGTAGGAAAACATGCTTCTATGGTTCAAACTCAACTAGAACAACTTGCTAAATCTCAAAGAGAATTGCTTGATGAAATGAATAATAATATAAATGACTTTGCTATTAGAGTAACAACTAGAGGAGGTAAAATGACTCAGGAACCACTTTATCCTGAGGGACACCCTAAAAGAATTGAACAAGACTCTCAAAGAATTAACACTAATGCACCTAGTACTTCTAAATGAAAAAAGAAAAAGGAAAATGATAGGACTTTGCATACTTCTAGTGAACCTGAAATAGAAAAACCTCCCGAAGATAATAATGATGTTTCTATCTCAGATGCTGAAACTCAATCTGGTAATGAACATTCACCTAGTGATAATGAAAATGATAATGATGTTCATGAAGATACTCAACTAGACAATGATAAAGAACCAGATAATGATGTTGAGATAGAACCAGTTGTTGATCTTGATAACCCACAACCTAAAAATAAAAAATATGATAAAAGAGACTTTGTTGCTAGAAAACATGGAAGAGAAAGAGAACCATGGGTTCAAAAACCCATGCCCTTTCCACCTAAACCAACTAAGAAAAAGGATGATGAAGAATTTGAACGCTTTGCTGAAATGCTTAGGCCAGTCTTTTTGCGCACTTGCTTGACTGATATTTTAAAGATGGCCCCTTATGCAAAATATATGAAAGACATCATCACTAATAAGAGAAAGATACCGAAAGCTGAAATCTCCACCATGCTTGCTAATTATTCTTTTAAGGATGGAGTACCTAAAAAACTTGGAGATCCAGGAATACCAACTATACCTTGCTCCATCAAAAGAAATTATGTTAAAACTGCTTTATGTGATTTACGAGCTGGTGTTAGTGTTATGCATTTCTCTTTATATAAAAGACTTGATTTGAATAAACTCACACCTACTGAAATATCTTTGCAAATGGCTGACAAATCAACTGACATTCCTATCGGTATTTGTGAGGATGTGCCCGTTGTTGTTGCAAATGTTACTATCTTAACTGAATTTGTTATACTTGAGATGCTCGAGGACGACAACATGTCAATTATCCTTGGTAGACCCTTCTTGAATACTGCAGGGGCTGTTATTGATTGCAATAAAAGCAAGGTCACTTTTCATATCAATGGCAATGAGCATACGGTGCACTTTCTGAAGAAACAGTTCCAAGTGAATGGTATTAATGTTATTGAAAAATCTCTGACACTCACTATTGGAAGTTTTCAACTACCTTTACCTACTGCCAAAAAGAAATATGAAATGCTTATTGTTGGGGACATGCATATCCCCGTTGAGGTAACTTAGTGTTTTACGAAAGTTCTTCGATTTCATGCTAATCGGAAGTGGTTGTTAATAAGACTTGATCAACCTTATTAATGGATCATTTTTGAGAGGTATGAAGTTGATGAATCTAGTAAGCACAACCTTCTGCTCCCAACTTTTGTTTTCTATTTTTCTTAGTTAAATAAAATAAAATGCCATGTCTTGTCTGTTTTCTGAATTTCCCGTGCAATAAAAAATGACCCAAAAATAAAAGTTCTCAGAATGCCCTGAAAATTTAATACGATTTTTTTCTGAATATTTCTGAATTTTTAGTGCAAATAACATCAGAGGGGGGTGCACCTGGTGAACATAAGACACCAGGGCGCGCCAGCAGCCCCAGGCGCGCCCTGGTGGGTTGTGGGCCCCCTCACTTATCTCTTTAGCCCATGTCATCTCCTACCTCCAGAAAAAAATCACCATAGCTCTCTATCTCTTGTGTTCTTGCTCTCAACCCCGGGGATTTCAATCTCTTTGCTCGAAGCTCCGTTTCTGAAACTGTTTTGGGGGATTGCTACTTGGTATGTGACTCCTCCATTGCTCCAATTAGTTTTTACTTTAGTGGATTATATTTTGAATAATTAGCTACTCTTGGTGCTGCTGTAGATGAGCTTACATGTTGAATTCTTAGAATTCTAAGTAGTTTGAATGCTTAATATGGCCTCTATGCACCCTTATGAGTAGTTGCTATCAATCTTACGAAGTTTTGTTGAAAAAAAATTGTGGACTAAAATTTTTATCTATAGGAATAAGATGAGCTTCTTTAGGAAGTTTGCCTCCAAGAAAAATGCTAAGGGAGTCATTGGGGAATCATCGGACAATGACCTTCATACTCGGAGAAGGGCGGAGGTGCGGCCGTGCGAATGGCCACATATTCCCTTCATCACTACAAAAAAAAGACACATCCGTGACATTTTGGCCCGAACGAAATTTTTTTCTGTCATGCTTATGACACTTCTATGACGATAATTGTGACAAAAACACGTATCATCATAGATGTGGTGGGCTCCTACTTCTATGACAAAAAATCATGACAGAAAATGGGCTTTTCATCCTGGGCGGGCCGGAGACGCACCTGCATGACATTCTTTGGGCCGTCCATGACGAAAAAAATCATGGTAGAAGCGAGGGCGAGGAAAATTTCGGGGAGTTCCCGGTTACGGTGGGTGGTCGGGGCCGAGCGATGCACTGGTTTGCGTGTTTCTCTCGTGTACACACGTGTGTGCGAGGCGTTGGCTAACTGAACCCGAGCGATCGCACTAGCTACGTTACTGAACCCGAGCAATCGATCCCTTGGCTGTTAACTGAACCCGAGCAATTCATTTGCTGCTGATTGAACCCGAGCGATTCCTTAACTGTTGCTGCTAACTGAACCCGAGCGATCGATCACTGTTGCTGCTTACTGAAGCCGATCGAGCCCCCGTGCGAGACGTAGCCTGCCGGTGTTGGGTTGCCTCTCGATGAACAGTGACCGTTGCTCCCGTACGCGCGATACATAGAATGAGTCGAGACGTGGTGAGTCGAGCTGGTTGGTTGGCTGTGGATGAACAGTTCCCGGTGGGGGTTAGATGAACAGGACCCTGTGGTAGTAGGCCGTTGCTGCTTGGAGGAACAGGACCCCGAGGAGGTCGCCACACCCCAGCCAGTTGGGGGTGGATGAATAGGACCCCGTGGAGTCTCTATGAACAGTAGCCGGTGGAGGCTGGATGAACAGTAGCCCGTGGATGAACAGTAACTGGTGGAGGTTGGAGGAAGTCGACGGTGGATGAACAGTAGCCCGTAGAGGCTGGAGCGAGGCAGTAGACGGTGGATGAACAGTAGCCCGTGGAGTCCCGTTTTGCGGTACGCCACGCCCCTCCCAATCAATAGGACCCCGTTTCGACCGTAGGCGCTCCAACAGAAGTCTGTTTCCTCTGTTTTGCGGTATGCCACACCCCAGGACCCCGTTTCGACCATAGGCACTCGAACAGAAGTCTGTTTCCTCCGTTTTGCGGTACGCTAGACCCTTCCCGATGAACAGGACCCTGTTTCGACCGTCCGTGGTCGAACAGAAGGCCGTTTTCCTCCGTTTTGCGGTACGCCAGACCCTGTTTCGGCTGTTCCGTCCAAGCCGGTTGGCTCCCGATGAACAGGACGCGTTCCGACCCAGTGGCTTTGCTCCCAATGAACAGGACGTTGTTTCCTCTGTTCCGACCCAACCAATTGGCTGCCGATGAACAGGACGCCGTTGCTGCCGTTCGCTGCCTCTCCATGTACACGAGCCTTGGCCGTACGTATGCGCGAGTAGGCGTTCGAGACCCCGCCCGTATGTACGTACGTAGCCGTATTTACTTTCTTGCAGCGTGGCTGTACGTACGTGTACACGATATAGACGGGACTGCGTGTCACATTGGCGGTTCTACTACGACACATGCCGCTCCTTATTCGTCCATGGTTCATCGCTGCAGAGAGACCGATCGACCGCTATGTACGTACACGTTCACGACCAGACAGATAACGCTACGTATGCTTCGACCGGGTGGGTCCTAGCAGTCAGGGAGGAGAAGGAGGCACTTCCTTGCGTGCGAATATTTAACTGACGGGTCCCAGCTGTCAAGGGCAGAATCATTTTTTTCCCGTAATAAGGAGGCACTTCCGCGTGCAAAGATGTTGTCGGTGGGTCCCAGGTGTCAGGGGCAGGAATAAGGAGGCACTTCCTTCCGTGCGAACATATACGTGGTGGGTCCCAGCTTTCAGGGGGAGGAATAATTTTATTTTCACTTAATAAGAAGGCGGTTGCATGCGTGCGTCCATGGACCTGGTGCGTCCCTACTGTCAGCGTCTCCACATACAGTCCTCTTCCAATGACTCTCGTTTGTTGACCACGTTGACAACACCGTGCCGAGCGCACCAAGGCGGTGGACGATGGCGAGGCCCCGGACGGCAACGAGCCGGAGATGAGAAGACGCGGCAGTGGAGTCACAGACGGAGAGGTGTACGATGGTTAACTCGATCTGGTGCGGCGTGGTTCTGCAGTCGGCGGAGAATAACAGGAGGTGTGAAGGGCTGGAGGGATGGCCTGGCCTGCGGTGGGATAGCGCTTCGCAGCGAAGCGTGCTAAGCAGAGCTGCTAGCAGCCGGAGGCGGGAGCAGGTGGTCCCGGTGGCGCTAGAGGAAGAAGACGAGAGATTGAAGATGCATGCCGGAATCATTTGTTGACTAAGTTGACAACGCCTTGCGTTGGCTTCGACCTATTGGCCCACATTTCAGCCTCCAAAAATTTGGCACATATTCAACCCATTTTTTTAAATTTACAGTCCATTTGCTGGGTTGGGTGAACAAATAATGTAGCGTCCATGCGGCCCATTTTTTTTTCTAAAAAACTACAGCCCATTTGCACTTTCTTGAAATATACGAATTTGCTGGGCTGGGTGAACAAATAATGTAGCGTCCATACAGCCGATGTATTTTTTCTAAAAAATTACAGCCTATTTGCACTTTCTCGAAATACACGATTTTTCTGGGCTGGTTCTAATTATAATATTGGGTTAGACGCAGCAATGTTATCAAAAAATAAACAGGGGCTGAGCATTTTTTTATAAATATATTTAAATAGTAAGTGCTTTGTTATTACATTGGTCCTTAAATCTTAAAGCTTTTGTACACAATCACCAGGATTTTCGTTGCTTTAAAGTAAAAAAACCAGGATTTTATTAAAAAATTAATTTTATAAGACGTGGTATATTTTTTCTTGTATATGTAAGTATCTGTTCAATATATGATGATAATAAAAATAATATATAATAACATATAAATATATATAATATAGTTAGAAGGGAAACATAAGTTGGACCTGACATTCATATTCTTATATAGAAAAATAGAACAGACCTCTACGTTTTCTTCAAAAAAATACATAAGTTGGACTGCGGATGTTTAAGAAAAAATAAAACCTAGGATGGGAGGCCCATAGGCCGGTCGATACATGACGGCCCTAAAAAATACAAACTGGCATGTCGTGGGCTGCGCATGTTAAAAAAGAAAGTCTAGACTGGGCAGCCCACAACCCAGCTAACGTCCGGGCCCCGGACGAGAACGCACCGGAGCCAGGGAAGACGTGCTACAATAGTTGTAGAATCCGTGCCTATTTTCTATCGAAAGTACTAAAGTAGCCCTTTGGCCAAGTTCCACTCCCCAATAGTTGCTCCGCCCGGGTTCGATTCCAGCTGATGCAGTGAAAATAACCCCAAATTTTTGCCTCTGCCATTACTGACATGTGGGTCCCCATTGTCATCTACGCACACCACCTCCAACACTTGCCAAAACTTCGTCCCTCATTTTCTCTGTTTTTCGCACACTCAATATTGTGTGGGCATTTTGAAAATAGCATATCTTTTTGACTGTGCATCGTATGAAGATGTGTTATGCATGAATGTTGATCAGCATGATGTTAACTGGCTGATAGTTCAATTTTTGACCATGAATAAAACTTCCAACATGATGTTATCCCTGTTTAAAAAAGGGCGTGTTAATATAAATGCTCTGCCTCTGAAACTTGCAGTTTCTTATCTGAAACTGAAACTTGCGGTTTCTTCTCTGAGAATCACATTGTCTACACTTTTATATAAAACTACATTTTTTTAAGTGCTAAAAATATATATCTAGAATTCAGAAAATACTTCATATGCTCAATACTGCAAATATGAAATTCAAAAGACATTCATATCTGAAAGTACTCTCAAAATACACAACCCTAAGCTCCTCCTCAGACTATTGGGGGGGGGCAGTCCCATCCTATTCCTCGGTGGCAGACAGTCGCCCCGTGAGACGAGGTGAACGACGAGGGAGAGGATGGCGGGGAGGCGTCGTCGCGCCAACTGTTTTTCTTCTCTTGCAGTTGGGTACGGTCGACGAAGACTCCATCGGCTCGCTCTGCCACGGCACCCTCACAAACGGGACCGTATAGATGCTCGATCCTTCAATCTCTGGTGGATGCTCCATCTTGGATCGATACTCCCACCACTGCTGCCTCACGATCGGATTCGGTGAATCTGTTTGCTCCATGGCCTAGAGGAGTAGCTCTATGTACTCCCGCGCGACTCCCTCCGAGAGTATCACCGCCTTTTCGCTCTGTTCCAGATATTTGGCCATCACTCTCGCCGTCGCCGCTAATTGCTCCGGACCAAGACTGTATCTCCAACATCCTGGCTAGCTTCACAGGGTCGCCGTCTGCGATCCTCACGTATTTGTTGTACTCCTCCATCGATCTACTTCTCCACAGCATCTTCACTCACCGGCGGTGGTTTTTGAATGGAAGTGGAGCGACGGTGGTTTTGGATTGGAACAGGAGAGGAACGGCAGTGGTTTTGAAATGGAATATGAGAGAAGCGGCGGCGGTTTTGGATTGGAACAGGAGAGGAGCGGCGATGGTTTTAAAATGGAAGAGGAGAGGAGCGGCGATGGTCTTGGAAGTATTTTTTTGTTTTGCGTATTTTGGGTCAAAGTTTAACCACGTATTGTATTTGACAAGCAAAATGTGAATGCATGTCATCAAAAATTATATAGTTGGATTCGTATCTGAATGTACTTTCCAATTATATCAATTTTGCAACGTATAACATATATTTTATTTGTTAAAATCATGGTCAAAATATGACCCAGGATACAAGGGAGACTAGTTAATATGGGGTCTCTTAATTGAAGGGTAAATTGATTTTTATTTTGATCCAGTCACAGCGCGCCGCCCCTCTCGTCCAATCCTAAATCGCAGCCGCACGCTCCTCTCCCTCTTCTTCATTGCAAAACCACCCCCTCTCCTCTCCATTTATCCATTCCAAAACAACCGTCTCGCCTCTCCATCTTCTCCATTGCAAAACCACCGTCTCTCCTCTCCCTCTTCTCCATTGCTAGACCATGGTCTCTCCTCTCATCTTCCAAAGCTAGCACTGCACCTCTCAGAAGCACATCGATGGAGAGGATGCAGAAGCGAATCATGGAGATCGCCGGCGGCGACCAGGCGAAGTTACCCAGGTTGAAGGAGACCCTTACTTGGTTTGAGAACGAGTGGGAGAAAGAGCGAGACGGAAGCGATGAGGGCGGCGATATACTCCTCGGCGGCAGTCACGCCGCAGTCCTTCGAGGTCACACTACTGCAGGATGCTGCTAATGCGACACTACGATCAGAGACCCTTTGACGAAACTGTGTGCGATGCATTAATCGCAAACGATGATGTAAAAAACCCGTCAAAAAAGATGCAAAACGTTTGTGATGGCGGAGACATCAAACACGGTTCATATTTTAGTTGCATGTGCGATGCGGGGCATACGGTTGATCCATACGAACTGCTTGCGATGAGACAGAACAACAGAAACAGGCAGTCATATCAAGGTGTGTGAGATATACGGCATATAGTTCGCTCCGATAAACTATTTGCTATTAGGGAATGCAACAGAAATAGTTAGCCAGATCAAGGTGTGTGTGATATACGTCATACGGTTCACTTGGACGAACTGTTTTCGATTAGGGAACTCAACAGAAACGGTTCAACTTAACAATATGTGTGTGATATGCGGCATACAGTTCACATAGATGAACTGTTTGCGGTGAGCCAAAAGAACACAAACGATTCGTGTAAAAAGATGTGTGTGATACGCGGCAAACAGCCCACTCGGATGAACTGCTTGCGATGAGAAAATATAACACAGACGGTTACTAGAGTTAATTCGTGTGCGATTCTGTGTGTAGTAAAAACTTTAAAAAATGCATACTAGTTGCTTACGATGGCTAGGAGTATCACACACTATGCGTGTGCGAGTACTCGTGTGCGATGATTAGTAAGTTACACATACGTTTCCTTATGTTAACACGTGTGTGGTAACACGTGGCACTGCATATGGTTGTTGGGTTGTGTGCTCCACTTAGTCTTCCCGTGCTCCAGTGAAGACTTCCCGCGCTCTAGCAAAGGCTTCCCGCGCTCCACAGGGGTGAATTGTAAAATTCCCAATCCCCTAGCCAGTTGCTAGCTATAAATAACCACAACAATGGCCGTCGGCGGCGACTCGCTACTGATCCACTTGCTAGCTAATTACCCACACATACCGGCATTCCCCCAACGGCCGACGACAGGATGGAGTTGCGCGACGGGAACGGGCGGCGGGGATCATAGTTTTGGTTAATTAATTATACCTCTAGAGCCGGATGATTCCGGCTCTGGAGGTATAATTAATTAACATAATCTAAGATCAAATAATTAAAACTTCCCCAACGTGATCGTGCGCCGGCCCCAACCGCTAGCAGAGCGCGCACGGAGGGACGCGACCCGAGCGAGCCTTGGCGCCTAAACGGTGAGCAGAGCGAGCAGAGGGACGCGACCCAAGGGCGCCTAAACGGCGAGTAGAGCGCGCAGAGGCACGCGAGCAGAGCACGCGGAGGCACGCGAGCAGAGCGCGTCGCGGCCGCCTAAACGGCTAGCAAGCACATGCATAATTATTGCATATAACAGATGAACATAGCCGGGAATAGCCGTCCAACAATATTATTTTCGATGACATGCATTAATATATTCTTATTTAAATCTAAGGTCAACGTTTGGTACTACAAAATACGAAGAGGCTAATAAACCACGACAGAGGTAGTACCTATACGAACACAGACGCCCAGTGCAGCAATTAATGACGTTATACATGTGTCCCACAATCCACGCCAATGGTTCCCGCCTCTTCCCTCATCGGTTTTGAGCGTTGCCGCATGTGGCATTTTAAATTATCTGAATTTGCAATATGGACAATCAATATGCAAATGCCTTCTGGACATCGGTGTTGATCGCGACGTCGAAAACATGGACGTCCTCTACTCTACCGCTCTACCGGGCAAACGCTTAAACTCAATGAACATTGTACGATACTAATACTTTCCATGAAAATTTAAGAACTTGACTAACAACATTTGAGTAATATATATATAGTGGGTACACTATTCGACAAAAGGAGAATCTTCGTAACACGGTTTTGACAACCATATGATCCATATCTACATACTTAACATAGTAACAACTATCACATTTTAAGAGGCTGAGGGCCAACAACCATATGGTCCATATCTACATACCTAACATAGTAATAGCTAGCACATTTTAAGAGGCTGAGGGCCAACAACCACAACTATCCGCTGGAAGCAACTTGATCACGGCGACTTGACATCTCGTCAATGAAAAGGAAGAACCCTCCTGTGCCTTGGTAGAGCATGAGTAGAACAGTGTCTCCAATTTTCCAATATGGATGCATTGCCACGACAAGTGAGAACTTGTTAATTTGAATGGTTCCATTTCTGCGGGAAATGCAGTACCTTACAATCATTTTGGCGTTATTCTTTTTACCTAATAATACAGCGGCTGTCGACGTTCACCCGTTGCGGTCGTTTTGCAAATAGGCCCTCCTATTTTCCAGAAATTGCACCCGCAGTCCCTCTTTAAGTGATATCCGGGAAAACGTTTCGATTTTACAAATTGGCCCATGAATTCATTAGAATTCCGCCCGCACACCTTTGTTCCTCTTATCCAACCAGTGGCAGAGAAGGTCGAAGGGGGGACAGCTTCGGCTGGGCTCTCGTCGGCGAGGTCGGCCGTCTGGCTCTCCCCTCTCGGCCTCTCCTCCGCCTCCGGCATCCCCGGCCCCCCTGTAGGCGTGTCTCCATCCCAGCACCCAAGCTCCCCTGTCCTCGTCGGCCAGCAGCCGCAGTGAGGCGCTCGTCGGCCGGCAGCCATGGCGCCGCTGGGTGGAGAAGATTGGCGGTGGCGTCAGATCTTCCCGCCGTCCGGTTCATCTCGTGCACCGCCACGTCCACCTCTTCGCCCGCGGTCGCGCGCGCGAGTGCGGCCGTGGTATATATGACGCCCATCCGCCCCGGCTCCTTGGGACCTGCCCTGCTCGGCCCGTCAACGACGACCACGTCCCACCTCGCGTCGAGCACCTCCCGCGGCAAGGATGTCAGCGCCAGCCGACAGCCCAACTTGCGCACCGTCCCCATCGGGCGCCGGCACACCGGGCTCGACCTCGCGCGACGCAGCACCGCCCACGCCTCCTCGGTCTGGTCGGGGTACCTAGCCCGATGGACGGCCGCCGAGCTGCTGGGGCCACGCCCAACGAGCACGCCTCGTGCGCTGTCCGCATCCTCGGCGCTGTCGGTGACGAAGGCGGTGGCAGCGCCCTGCCTGGAGTTGACCGCGGCGAGCGCGAGGAGCTGCCGCGAGAGGCCAAACACAAGCAGCCTGCTAGGCGCACGCGCGGCCACGACGGAGCGGAGCAGCGTGAACTCCTTGGCGTTGAGGCCGTCCGTGGCCGCGGTGCCGTTGCCAGACTCCTTGGCGTCGGCGACATCATCGTCGGCTCTTCCAATTTAAAGAATCCCCTTTCCTCAATTTCGTCCAGGATTGGGGCGTGTGTTGTTCACCATGTCGTGAATTCATCTCTGACGCTCTGCCGGAGGGCGTCGAAGTGCTCGAGGGAGTACGACGGGACGTGCTTGCAGATGCGCATGTCCTATAGCCCCGCCGCACGCATCATCCTCTTCCTCCTGCAGTGGACCAACTGCAACCTCGCCTGACACCTCAGGATCCTCATCTACAAGGTACTACTCTTGTCCGTCTGTTAGTCTGTGTGCCCATGTCTGTGGTTTCGTTCCATAATCTATGGCATATTGTGGAGATTGTGAGCCTCTGCTTCTGTTGTTTCTGCAGGTTTGGCACCACCACCATGTCCACCCACGAAAGGAAGGCCATCATCAGGGAATTCTATGGTAAATGCTCTGTACATAACTGAAAACGATAGCAGATGTTCTCACTACAGTAAACACTTTGTTCATCGATTCGTGTGCAGGTATGGATCGGTGTGTATTTTGTGTGTACCAGTTTGCCAGTTAGTGAGTGATAACTGATAGACAATATCCATATGCATATTCCATCGGCCTAGCAAGTGATCAGCAAGACATCTCTTGCTTTTGGATTAAAGTGCAGATCTTTCTAAAGAATTAAATATGGAGTCATTTATGTATTCTTATGCGCCAATGCATCATTAAGCATAAGTAAATTTGTAAATGTGTCGTTTAGTAACATGTGTTTTTAGCAACTCAGTTTGCCAGTTGGATTCACTTAGCTCACTTGGATCATAGTAGTTCTTCCTCTAATTAACCATATAATTTTTTTTGTTAATTATGAAATGTTTGCTTATTTTTTCTGCAATATGATGTTTTTGCTTACCATCTTCTATTGTTTCCTATGTTTTTCTCAGTTATTCAGAGAACACTACATGTCACATGAATTCAAGATTACTTTTCTGGAGGTAATTGTTAGAACCAGCTTCTTGAGTGTGCTTGCTTAGCATGTAGTAATATGTTGATTTTATCGATTACAATATGAATGCTTATAAAATGATGATTCTATCGATTTTGTGGGATTTTACAATTCCTATGGAATTAAGAGCCCACCTATTGGCCTATCCCTGTTTATTATTTTTGGTGCACTCCTATTTCATAAATGAAGCAGTAGGCAATAATGTATGAATGTTTCAACAGAACTAGAATTAGTAAACAGCTGTCTGTGAATGATATTTGCTGCTTCAATTTGGCCTACCTTTTGGGCAATGCCATCTCCACAGATCTGAGCCCAATTTTTCTAATATTCATTCCATCGTTATTTTGGGACTATTGTTCGTAATTCTCTGACTTTTTGGCAGTGTGGCCTCCGTAGGTCTGAAGGCAGAATTTTAATACATCTAAGATGGCCATCCTTTTTTTGTTCTTTGAACTGCTGTTCGTGCCATAGGTTACTTTTAAGTTCGCCTTGCCAGTCACAGCTTCAGTTTAGGATGGGCCTTGGAGTTGAGAAGCTACAATTTTATTGACGCTTGAAGATTTTATAAATGGCATCTGCAGAGCATCTAAAAGAATTTTTAAGTGTGTATTTTTTTTCAGTTTTCATTCGTTCTTTCTTTATCTTCAGTTCTTCAGACAATCTTAGAGGTAGGAGATTGTTGTATAAGTCTGTCAATATTGCTCAATATCCTAATTAATTCAGCCATTGTTTGGACATGAGGCGATATTTTCCGGAGCTGCTTTATTTATTCCATTACTTCGCTTCTGGATTAGGCCGGAGTCCTTTGCTTTAAGCTCTTGCCCCTGATGGAAAAAAGTTCATGTTTTTCATTTGCTTCATTTTTATGTTGCCTTTATTGTGATTTTTGGTTTGAGTCTTCTTGACCATTCACATTTAATTTTAGATAATTAATCTCTACTCCTGTAACCTTTCCAGTCCTTGTTTAGTCATTATTTCCCCCTCTTTTTTTGTATGTATATTCATAATGTTCATGCTTAGTTTCAGAAGAGAATACTAAGTTCTCCATTCACTAGATTTTAATGTTTCATGAAGATGGTCCGGTTTTCGCCTTACGTTCAGTTACATGCATTCTGTTGCACGCACTGTTTTTCGATCTATGTCGCTCTATGGGATGCATTTATTTTTTCCAGTTGTTCTCCTTTTTGTACTTGTGCTATTTTCATAACTGGGATACTCGCTCTTTTTTGTATGTAATCTATGGTCATCTAGACAATACCAAGGAAGACTGGTGGGACTACGGTTTGGCAAGCAGAGCTTTACTAGGACTGAGTATGACGAACAAGTATGGATGCAAGAAATTTCTCCTGAAAATAGGACTTGAGGTTGGTACGGATGTCCTACTTGTATTCAAGATGAACGTTGGCAATGATCTGTACATGATAGTTTGCCTCCATGACCTCTGAGAGGTTCATAGGTCCTAATTGAGGTCATCTTCAATTCATTAGTTTTTATCTCTGCTATGTTAGCTCTTTTGTGCGGATCCAATTAGCCGACCGCCTTAGAACACACTTCCAACTATTTTCACGACTGGTTTAGTTTGCCTGATTGTGCCTCCATAATTTATAGAAGTTTTTAATATGCCATTCTCAAAATATCTTTTGTCCTTCCTGTTATGTAGTGGCAAAGAAACAGGGGCAATTCCCCAATATTATGTGCTTATTTCTGCAGTACTTCATATGCAACAGTTCTACTAATGTTTAATGATTCATTCTATTAAAGTAAGGAAGTAAGAACCATGTTGTCTCCACCCATTTGGTGCAGATATTCTCCATGTTTGATGGCCATGACCGAGGTGCGATGTTTTTGCATTTGCTGGGATTTGACAGGACCAGGAGTCCAGGACCGTGATACTCTTGGTACTGTTCCTTGGCACTGACAGGTGCATCATATATCATCCATCTGGGCACGGCCCAATTAAACCAATTTGATGCAGCACGTCCACCCTATCGATCCATGTGTTAAAATTTTGGATTCCTTTTGTAATTAAAAGTCCCACCTTGCTTTTTTACATCGAATCCTAGCAACTTATATACGTTCTCGAGTTGCAAGAATCAACCAGCAAGGCAAAGAAAGACGATGAGACCTGCCGCTTGTATGCATCACCAATCGAAAAACATCTCTGAGGAAGAACACATGCATATATGACCAATCAATCAGGAGCAGAAAGACACTAAGACTGAAGATGGATGGAGCCGAAGCTTGGACGGCCATGGCACTAGGCAGGGCCATGGGGACGCTTGGGCGGCTTCGGCCGTGGGAGGCCCGTCGGGTGGTTCACCGGCGGCGGGGCTAGAGCGCTGGCGAGGGGATCAAAATCGAGGAGAGGAAGAGAGACTGTGTGTGGGGATTAGTGGGAGCGGCTGGGCCTAA
The DNA here is from genome assembly GCA_011799875.1 of Thinopyrum elongatum. Taxonomy (NCBI): domain Eukaryota; kingdom Viridiplantae; phylum Streptophyta; class Magnoliopsida; order Poales; family Poaceae; genus Thinopyrum; species Thinopyrum elongatum. The sequence continues at coordinate 572,769,441 of CM022298.1, read as the reverse complement.
TGGGTCGACTGCGGGGGTAGATGGACCGTGGGGAGCAGGCCGACCTGGCTGTGCGCTGCTGCTGTCTCTCTCTTTTCTCTACTTTGTTTTCATTTACGATGAAACCTTTTATGTGGTTTGTTGGGGCCATAACAACACTGTATAAATTGTTCCCTTTGTTAGTAGGTATAGAAGAGAATTCACCATGTGAAATTTCTCGAGTGAATAGCATAAAACTACCACAATTCGTGTTAGGGTTCTAAACACTACTAAAAATTTGTTTGTGACAATAACTACTAGAATCAGCGTCAGCTATTTCAAAAAACCCAAAACGCCCGTTGCTAAGAAATTAAACCGGTTTATGACAGGTTGGGCCCGTACCTAAACGAACCGTCTGTTTGACCGTTAACTGAGTGGGTCTCTCTCTCTCTCATTTTCTTCACTCCTCTCTACCTCCCTTCTTATCCTCCTCTCTTCCTACGCCCGAAGACCCCGAAGTACACCATAGGCAGTGGTGTGGCCATGGCCGCTGGCCACACTGTTGGCCCACGCGCACAATGGCGTCCACCCGCACGACAGTGTTCTCGCGGACGGCGGCGTCCAGTAGGGTGACGAAGCCTCGGCCGCCTCTCCTTCCAGTAGCGCCAACCGCCCCTCCTTCCACCTCGCAGGCATCGGCTGGCCGCTCCTCTGCCTCCAATACTGCCTCCTCTCCCCAGATCCTCTTCTCCTCCCCATGGCCTGCAGCCCGACGCGCCGCCCGCCTCGGGCGCCACATTATACACCCTTTTGACCTAAACATTGATGCTATGGAGGAACAACAACAATTGCATCCAGGTAAAATTACTTTGGTAGTGTTGCATGCTCAACATTTTTATTGTCTAAATGACATTACAATTATTAATCTGGTGTGGTATGTTTTTCACCCGGCATCGATGATCTGATATGCAACGTTATACTGCAGTTAGACGAAAATTGTGGTATGTAATCATCAAACTTATCCTGTACCTGGCCAACCTAATCGGAACAATTAGTATTTGCTTCGCAGCGAAGCACGTAAACTTATTTTCTCCCGTTGCAACACACGGGCATGTCTACTAATTATTTATAAATCGTTGAAGTTTCTACAGCTGTGGAAACCGTTGGTTAAGAGCTGCGACGTGGATGTGATGGAGCTGCTTATCTCTCGGGTTAGAGCTTTGGCGATCGCCTTATCTGCAAGAGTGCAGTCTCCGGCAACGTAGTTGGCGTTCATCATACTCCCTTTTGTGTTCGTTGGTAGTCGGTTGTTGGCCTGTACGCCGGTTGCTCCTGTGTTTGGATTGTGGCCGAACTTTATTTGTTGTTGGCTGTATCTGAACCTTATATTCGATGAACTCATTCGTTGGCTTTATCTATAAAGTCAGACTAAGACCTTTTCTCTAAAAAGTGATGCATTACTGTAAGTGAATTATGATGTTACGAGACCCTTTGAACCAGCTTGGTTCAATTTGTTTTTGTTGTGTGAGGAATCGAGTGTTCAGCTGTTTGGTTTAAGCATGTTGGCGTGATTGGGTGTCACGTGGTTGTGGAGGCTGGAGCAAGAGGAGGCCGTTGCGTTGCAGTCGTCTCCCGGCCATGGAATGGATTATGGATGCGTACTTGCAACGCACTGGTCGGCATGCCTGTACATACGACCCCTTTTATTGCTGTTGCTTCTGAAACTGAACCTGACGCAGAAGTTCAGTTAACTGTTGGTGGTCTATTAACTGAGACTGAGGCGTACCACTCGTCCGATCCGACCGAACCGGAAGTTCATGGGGCCCAACTTGGACGTGCTGAGTACGACGAGGGAGAGGAGAGGGCGTTGCCTTTTTCATCCATCTCCCTTTAATGTAATTTAATTCTGCGAACCAACCTGTGGTTGAATGGTTAGAGGAACTGTGCTATTCCTAGCCCATCAGGGTTCAAATCCTGGTGCTCGCATTTATTTCAGGATTTCCGATGATGCACATTCAGTGTGAGGAGATGTTCCCGTCGACGACAAGGTGCCTACGGTGACTTCGTAAATTTCAAGATGATATATCCGCTCAGTCTTTCGGAGGTGCTCATAGATGTGCGTGTGTTCATTCATAGGGGTGAGTGTATGCGCGTGTATATGAACGCTTGCGTCTGTACTGTGTTAAAAAAATGTAATTTAATTCTCTCACCCACCTACTGTGCTCTCTTCTCTCCTCATCCTCGTTTGAGTGTGATATTTGGGGTCTTAACAAAGTGCGCCTGCTCCGGCTCTCTATCTAGGACAAAGAACGTGCTCTCCCTGTGGCCCCGGACGCGCGATTGTTCCATGGGTCGGTGCAGGTCCACCAGCGTACGAAAGGTGTTAGACGCCATGGCCCCTGACGGAAACTTGATATGGCTGGAGAGGCACTAGGCGATGGTCCTCAGACGGTGACGCGCTTGCCAGGCACTGCATGCCACGTTCAACTGTTGCTCCTCACGATTCAGTTTCGTCAGTTAACTGGAAGAAGGTACAGCCCCATCGTCAAGATTGTGTCACAGGTTTGAGACAGAGATATGCCTAACCATGCACGCTCCGGTCGCCACAAAAGAAAGATGCGAGCAAATGAGTTTCACAGCAAGAAATTGCTGCTGTGATTTCGTAACAAAGCATGAATCAACACTTACAGCTTATGGTGGCGCGACTCAACCATATTTTGGGGAAAGCCAGTAATACAATGTCAGATCATATCAGCATGCTTGTGCCTCAGCCTCTCACTTATCTGAATCTTCAAGTGCAGCTTCCTTTGTCGCAGCAAAAGCACCTTTTCTGGATCGCCGGCGCTTAGCCCCTCCTTTTCAGATGTACGTGCACTAACTGCGGACTGCTCTCTTCTGGAAGCCAAAAAAAGGAGGTTCACAGCAAGAAATGAGAAAGGAGAGGCACATGAGAGTCACTTAGATGTGAAGAAGAGATAACAGACCAAGGTACACATAAAGAAGAAACATACACAAAATACTGAACGATATATATGAACAAGTCCCAGGTTTGAATAACAAATTAATCGGACCGACCCAATATAGATTAGAATGCAGTGTACCTGTACGCAATACGCTGATGCCAAGTCTCAAGGATACCATTAAGAATGAAACTGAAGCAGAGGGGTTTGGATGTGGATACTAGATGCCCAATATGTTTTAGATTTGACTAGATGACCCGTTGCGCCAATGGCGCAAAGGCCGAGAGTGAACCAAGTATTTAAACCACCAGTCATAAAATTCTTTAAGCATTAGAAAATAGAAACTTAGATATGATTGTTCATACATAGTGTTATAAGCACATTAGATTGGTCCATGATAGCTAATTTACATTGCTTTTAAAAACCAAGCTACATAGGCAGTGATGCATCATATAGATAACTCTGGCCATTCAACTTACAGCCACTAAGATACGGGGTGATTAACATCAGGTATAGTCATCGTTGCATGTGCCATCGGTATCGAAGATGACCTCGTCGTCTAAGCAGCTCTTCATGGTGGGTGTGTTTGGTGGGCTGTCATTGCCCAAAGCACAAATGCCTTCCATATCATCGTCCAATCCTCAATAATACTTCTTTGTTTTCTGTAGAATGCCCTCTTATTGTAAAGTTGTATCGTCTTCCATGTAGAAGCTGTAGAATAACCTCTAAAATTACAAAAGAATCTGCGTTTGAATAAACCAATGGTTATATTCTACTTAAACTGGGACTTGTATGCATGACAAAATTTTTAGAATCGCTATGAGAGAAATTTGAACAATTATAATAGCAAACTGGGTGGCGTATTCAATTGTATCAATGGAAAATATATTATGATCTCTGATCTACAGCAGTGTGCAAACAAGCAACAACCAATGAAGGAACCGGACGCTGATAGAAATGACAAACCCAAGTAAAGGAAGAATGGCAGTCGGATAGATATCTCATCTCTGTTGCTGCTCATCTCTGTTTATTCAGAAGCGACGACGTATGTATATATATATATCTTGTAAGCCCAACTCTATCTCGAGCATTGCCCTCTGCTGAACCTGCACATGAAAAAGCTAACAAATGTTCTTATTGTTGTTCTGCCTCAGTATGTAAGTTATGAAAAGAAAATATTAGGAATAATGGGGGAATAACAACCCGGTGAACAACTTGAACTGAAACTTTAATTCATTACAGGACTGCAGTTACATAACACCTCAGTACCTTACTGGGCATTACAATGTTGCTATGCAAAACACAATAATAAAAAAAAATATGAGTGTAAGATGTGGACCACGTTACTAATCACACAGACATTGAATGGTGTAGGAACCAAACCTTTTAGTCTGCTAGAAGATACATTGGGTGAACAGTTATGATTCTGTTTCTACATCTCCCTTTGAAGCATTAGCACAAGATTCAGAAATAGAATCATATTTTCTCAGTGCTTTGAACCCCGGTTTCAGAATGATTCTCAAAATACAAATGTCTGGAGACCAACAACAGAATGAACAGAAAACACTTCAGTATTGACAGAGGCTTCTCTACGTAAATCAGGACAAATCCAAATCAAATGTATAGAGAAATAATACAAAGACCAAACTTTGCAGTTACTGTTCCAATGCATTATCAACAACCTGGAAGCGGCATCATTGATATAATCTTGAAAAATGAACTGATAAGCTCATAAACATGCAAAGAGTCTGACAAGTTATTCCGTTGTAACAATCTATAGACATGAGGAGAACATCAAGCAAGGCCACCCAAAGAGTTAAAACTTAAAACATCAAGCATTTGAATGCTACGTATGCTGCAAGAACTGAATCAATTTAAGCACTGATATATTGCTAGATTATAGGAGAGGGACAAAGAGGCTTAAACCTGTAATTGTAATGGCGTCAATGACAATGGAGAGGAACAGAGTAGCATCTAACCGTTGTGAATGGGAATTTTGGAAGGTGTCTTCTGCTGACGGTTGCAACCCTCGATGTTGCATGTCTCTGCCTTGCCCTCCCCTCCCCTCACCATGGGACAGCCTCCACTTCGGCCAGGCCTCGCCTCTCGTGCTCCTTACAAACAACAATCACTTCACCTAGAATGATAAATCTAAAGGTAAAGAACACAGAACATTTCAGCATATATTGTCAAACATAAGTCCGGTGCTCCTCCCATAAAATCATCTCCAAATAGTGATGTAGATGTGCACGATTATTACTAAGTTGTTCTAGCCTCCTCTAAAATCATGTGTAATAGTGATAATATCAGAATGTAGCCTCCTAGGTAAAGTAATTATTTTAGTAAGGGAAAAGTAAAAAGATATCAACATGTAAACCAACATTATTATCCAAGAGAATGGAGCCGCTGGTAATGTGAATGGAAGCAAACTTAGTATTTTCTCTACCATCACTACTGATTTTCCAATTTGTTCATGCTCTCCAAATAAGAGGCAAGAACCATGGCTGATGTGCCCATCAAGGTTCCAACCAAAAATCAATTAACAACCAACCGTAAACTACACATATATGCTAGAGGGATCTATTACTTACTTCCTTTATGTCACCATGCTATGCAAATCGTTCAATACTATTACTTGTGCTTAAACTGAACTTCTATCAGAAACATATACAACCTTGTAGCCGAGGAGAGACTTCATAGGTTGAATTTATTTACCTGTCAACCATTATGTTTCCTTCTGGGTGAACTATAATATAAGATATTGCTCCATACAAGGCCTCAGAATGATAACCGCAAAGGTAAACACCCTGAAACACACATATATAGGTGTAGAAAATGATTAATCAACACCATAAAAAACAAACACACAACGTTTTGGTACTAAAATTTTTATTTAGTGGAGCAAGGAAAATAGGGAGCACAGATGAAAATGTTCATACAAGAAGACCGTCATCGATGGGGAGTGAAAAAGTGTTCTGCATTTCAAGAGCAAAGCCTGCAAAAATGTATAAAAAAAGATGGACTCTTGACCTGTTACCATGTCCTCGGCATCGAGTGCCATCGCCATGACCAAGTAAAACAAATGTATCCTATCCCAGCTTGACTGGATATATAGATTCCCAAGGAAACAGTACAAACCTATACTATACCAATATAGTGGTGTAAACTAAAATACTAAAAAAGAATCATAGCCCATTCCAAAACGACTACATATACATACAAACATTTTCCGGAGAAACATGTAAACTAAAACATCCAACAAATGGTTGAATCATGAATATGCAAAGCATATTGCTGACAAGACTCACCATGCAAACGGTCATCATAAATACTTTTGAAGCTTGTTTTCTGACCATACCAACATAACTGTATCAAGATGATCAGGGCAAACAAATTATTAACAGAACCATGTATGCTTGTGCAGCTAATCAGGCATCTCTCTAAAACAGATCAGCAAAGATAATTTGCTCCCAGAATCATATGTTCTGATGCAATGAATGAAACATCTATATCAAACAGCCACTGAGAAAACATTTATAAAGTGCAGCGGATAAGGATTTTTGTTGATGCTCTCAAATTCTCTCTGCCTGATTACAACAACTGCTTTAACCGACCAATGATAGCCCTGTATGTCATATAAGGTAAGAAGAGTGAAATGGATAAGGATTTTTTTTGTTATAAACAAAACATAGTTTACACATATTTCATCAATTGCTTTATCCAGAACATCAACAAGACACTCAAGATGCTCTGTATACTGGCAGCCATCTAATCCAACAAAAAAAATCAACAGCAAGCCCCCTTAAGAAGCCAGCTGGCATATGTTTATTTTATAGATAGTAAAACATAAGCATTAACATTCCTTTAAGGATGAAAATGAAAAAAGAGAGGATTGAAACAGTTAAAGGAAGAAAGAACCACCTTTTTTTGTCAAGACATTCCTTTTCAGCGAACCTTTGTTAGGCAAGCCTTGTGGCATCTGTAACCCTGAAATTTAGTAAACTTGTGATATATGTGACCCCTATAATTTAGTAAACTAGTGATATCTATGGCCCTAGAAGATACTGTAACAGTTTGTAATGGAATATAAGATAACATTGCCAAGAAAGCGTGTAAATAATAAAATCAACATACTTACTTTGAAATGCATAGATATTGTTCACAGCCATATTCTTATACCCACAAAGTAGCATGAACTTCAGTATCACTAGCACTGCCAAATCTGCAAACAGGAGAACTAATCTCGTAAGAAACTTTTCTTTACACTCTGCCTGTGATATCTTGCTGTATGCCATTCCAACTGTGAACCCGTCCAGTTGCTGACGCAAAGTAGCTGCCATTTACGTGAGTTACGTTCCCATATGCAGTTAACTCATGCCTGCGGATATTACATCTTGTCCGGACCAATTGCTTAACCCTTCTCCAAAATGAGGATTTTTGATAATAGTCTCAATTCCGCTTGGTGATTCTCCTTCAAATGAAAGATTAACAGGCCAAAAGCATCACAAGAAAAGAACATGATTGCATACTGCACATGTAAGAAAATGACTATATGGATAACTGAGAACGAGTATGAATGCATATTCATGCTGAAATTTGTGACAGACAAAGACTTAGTAAAATCGATGGTCTGCAGCAAAAACATTATAATGTAAAGACTATCAGAACTCCTCAATGGCTCACGCATAACATGCAGTAAGTTTTCTCTGAATTTTGTTCCTAAAATTACATGATGGCGAACACTGCAGGCCAGCAAGAGAATTGATGAACTGCTTGGTATACAACATCTAGTCAAGTGCCTCGAATATTCTATCGACGAATAGTCCAAACAAAAGGTTTACCAGATTGTAGAATTTCATTGACAAATTCCAAAACTGTAATTTGAGACAAGATCACTGGCCAAGTCAAAGCGCTTAACCAGAATCTCATTAACAAATTCCAAAAGCACAAATAGTCAGGACAGTGTCCTTGCAACAAAATCCTGCGAGATAGATATAAAGGTGAAACCACCATAAGAACAAATTAGCTCATGAACACATCATAAAACATGACAGGGCAAATACTGCCCAAACAAAGTACAGACAAAATAGAAGAAGCAAAGAGAGAGGAGCACCTCGACAAAATTCTGGAGGAAGACGTCTTCCACTCCTAGAGCTTCTGGAGCCGACGCCCTCATCCATGAGATGAGACGAAGAGGAGAGACGAGCTGCTCCTGCCGCCGCCGCAATCTCTCTCTGCCCAGCACCCCTGCCTGGAGCGCCGCCTTCCTCTCCTCCCCCAAGCACTCTCCTGCCGAGGACGGGTCGAGGCCGACGGGCACCGGCGGAGCACGGGGCGAGGCTGCTGCTCCCCTCCTCCTGTCGAGTCCTACTCGAGGGCAAGCTCCTCCTGCCGAGTCTCGAGGGCGAGCTCCTCCTACCGAGGCCGGATCGAGGCCGACGGGCGTCGGCAGAGCACGGGCCGGCCGAGGCCGAGGCGACGACGGCGGCAGGAGAGAAGGCGGACGAGGCCGAGGCGGCGGCGGCGGCAGGAGAGGAGGCGGCTGCTGGGGCGCGGGCTAGGTCTGGCTGCTTTTGCTCTTTTCTCTCGCTGCCGCTTCCCCTTTTCTTTTCTCTCGTGCCCGCTCGCCCAGGCCGCCGCCCGCTCGCTAGCCGCGCACCCACGAGACCGACAGATGGCCCCGCCGCGGCTGAAGCCGAGGCGCCGCCACTGGGTGCAAACGAGGACGGTAAAAAAACGCCCTGTCAATCCATGAACGTCGCTGGCAACCCACGATCGATTGATCGCCCATGCTTTCACCCGGACACAGGCACGCACACACCGTGTCGCTGCTAGGCTGGCCCGTGCGCAAGGCTGGCCCATGCGTCAGTCGCTCTAGCCTGATTACTCGGTGTACAGAAGAACGAGCGCCCAGATGTTTACCACGGTGATGAAAAGTACGATGCCAACAGCCAGCGAGGCGAATCGAGCGTGCAGGATCATTTTGAAACCGCGAGGGGCGCTGGAATGGCGGGTACTCTAGGAGGGTTTATATGTTCGATGAGGATGGAGGACACTGCTTCCTGAAATGTAAAGCTGTGAGGAAGGTGTGGGGCATAGCCCAATTGGAACATATTAGACTGAAATTGTTGCCATGCACTAATCCTCTATGCCTCCTGGAAGGAGTGTTTCAGCTAAATGAAGAAGAATGTCTAAAGGTGTGTACATTACTTTGGTTAATTTGGCACCAAAGAAACAAAGCCAATGCAGGAGATAAAATTAACGAAAACATTAACGCCCACACGTGTGGGCGCTAGCCAACTCAACCACACGTCTCCATCTCCGTTCAACAGTTTCTGCACGAATCTTGGCACGTTTTGGCTGATTTTGTGTGCCACGTAGGACAACTCGCGTGTGTGGTGTGTGAGAGAGTTCGCCCACACGCCGGTTTCCTCTCCGCGGTCAACGGTTGCCACTCGGGGGTGTGTGGTGGAACTGCTTAGCGCCCGCACGACTCGCCCGACTGCGGTGGCCGTCAACCACGTCTCGCACTTCGCCCCCCCTCCCCTCGCGGTTCCATTTACTCGCTCCACTTCATTACTCACCCAACCCACCGCGTAGTTCATTCGATTGGAAGAGAGGCCGAGAGGAGAAGGCGGCGGCGGAGGCGGAAGAGTCGACGGCATTCGCGGCCGTCGGTGGGACTCGCCGGACCGGAGCGTCTTCGCCGGAGTGCCTGCAGATTGAAGGTAACGCTCCTTCACACGCTCACATTCCTTTGACTGTATTCCCCCCTCTCGTCCGTGGACAATGTTCCGCTCGAGATTCATCGAGATTCCGGCGGATTCGCGGTGCTCCGGCGTTCCCGTCGGCGGCGGAGTCACGTGCTTGCCGTTTTGGGTGGCACTGCGTAGTTTCGTCGCCGCCGCGGTGGCAGTCAGGCCGGTATGGCTCGGCCTGTTCACAGCCACATCCTGGTTCTGCGTTGCGATTGAGCCAGCGTTTTACAGTTGCTAGTTATGTATTGCATCGAAATGCTATTTGCGATCAGTGGGGGAAGTTTTTCATTGTTGAATTTGAGGTTATAATAGTTGCCAATGAACCCTAAATCTAGGTAGTTGTATTTTCAAAGTGCAGTATAAAGGCAGCCATGGCAGTTTCAGCAATTATCTGCACTGGATGGCAACTAATTTCCTGATCAACTGTGTCATTTGCCACAAATATGATTTCCATGTGGCAACTATTTTTGTGAACACACTATGGCCATTGCCATGCTGCAAGTGTAGTATGAAGGCAGCCATGGCAGTTTCAGCAACTATATGCAATGGATGGCAACTAATTTCCTGATCAACTGTGTCAGTTGCCACAAATATGCTTTACATGTGGCAACTTTTTTTGTGAGCACACTATGGCTGCTGCCATGCTGTAGGAAGCATAATGTGGCAACTTCACTGTACTGTAGATTCAATTTCGTGTTTTTAGCAATGTTGATTAGTGATATCTGAACGTATTTGGCTGTATTACACGGCAGCTCATTTTTAATATAAGGCCAGTGTGTGATTTGCCACATTACAGGTTGTCTAGTGGATGTTTCCAGAACTTTTTGAATTGTTTTCCATCTTAACATGGCAATTTCAACCTAGTACATTTGCCTTTGAACATATGACAACTCATTTTTTAGTTGAAGGTCCTGCAATAAAAAAAAAGGTACGAGCGTAAGCTTTTGCTTGAGTGGCATGTTTATCGTAACGGAGTACAGCAACTGCATGTGATTTGGCATGACATCATTCACACATTAAGCCGTGAATCTGCATATGGCCATGCATGGCAACTGTAGTTCTTCAGTCATGGCAGCTACAGTCCAACAAACATGGCAACTACTGTTGCCAATGCATGGCAACCAGCTTCTTTTAGCATCAAAACTTGGATTCTATAGCCATGGCAGCTACAGTCCAACATACATGGCAACTACTACTGCCACTACATGGCAACCAGTATATTCCAGCATCGAAACTTGTATTCTAGGCTTGAGCTCACTAGGCAAATGCGATCAATCATGAATGTTGCACACACTCTTATAGCAACTGGCAAATCCCGAAGACAATAGATGACTCTTTGCACACGACCGCTTGGTAGCATTTTTTTTTTGTTTTTTCCACCACCACCGTTACAAATCTACTTTTCCTCACATGCTATTCCCACAAAAGCAAATGCAGTACTGTTTTCTGGTTCACATTTTTTTACCTTGTTGTGCTGATCTTATATGGTCTGTCATTCCAATTTGATGTGCTCTATCTGCAATAGCGCTGTCCTGCAACTGTGAGGCTTGCCATGAGACGTTTGCCGATGTGGTTCCACCGTAACAACCTGTGATCATGGTAGCAGTTGGTCATTGCATGGCAACTGTAGTTTGTTCAACATGGCACATGTAGCGGTGCATCCATGGCACACATGTTTGTTCACACGTGTCATCCACATTTGTTTTAGACATTTGCAATCACATTTTATGACACATGGCAACTCTAGCTGTCCAGCCATGGCAACTGCAGCTGTCCGTGCATGGCAACTGCAGCTGTCCAAGCATGGCAACTGCAGCTGTCAGCTATGTTCCTTTCTCCTAATTCACTGTCCACAACTTCACTTCATGTACTCACCTGTGTACGACGTTGATGGCAGGTACATGGTTGCCGCCTGATGTCACGTGCTGCATGAAGGTCCTACATTTTTCCGAAGTAACTCATGAGTCGTTTGCCATCCTTGCAAGTTTAATTTCATGTCCACAACAGTAAGTTTCTTTTTCGTATGCGTTACCTTGATTTGCCACATTAGCTACTTGAAGTTGGTTGCCCGTACATTTGTCAGCGTTAGCGCCCTGTGACTGAACTTGCCATGGTGCCCCCCTGACTGTGGTTTGGTCATAAGAAACTGCGAAAAATGAGATTGTAGGACATAAGTAGAATGACATCTTCATCGTCACGAACATGGCAACTGTTTCTTTTTTGTTTATCATGCATCGTACCGATGCCCGCGTACTGCTCCAGTAGTGGCAGCAAAGGCCCTGCAGAAATGAGTTGATTGTACTCTGCTGCATCCCAGGGGGGCGTTTCCGGCCTTTGAGAAAACCAAGGATCATTGCCGTCTTCGTGATTCATTCTTCCGCTTTTTTTTTCTGCCAATGTGTTTTCAGTCACTGCATGAACAAGAACGCATCAATAATCCGCAAAATGCATTCTGGCTGTTTGCACATACAAGATAACATGGCAATCTTATCACATTTCCTGCGTAGGCAACCGACACATCATGGCAAGTAGGACATGCACATTCATTCTCTTTTCTAAAATCTGGATGCCATCTATCATTTTGAAGCGATGGCAACAGCCAATATAATAGGATGGCAAGCAACAACATAACGTGGTGGCAGCTAACGACAACGATAGGTGGCAACTGACGTTAGATACAAGTGGCAATTATTTTTCTTCCCCTCCCTATGCCAAATTCCTCCTTTCTCTCCCTATTTTGAGTGATTCCTACGCATCCTTCAGTACCAACTACCCGCACCAAGGCAACCCAGAAGTTTAGCTCAACTCTAGTATAGTATATGGCAGATCTGGCGTATGTAGATGGGCAAATGTGAATACACACAAATCCATGGTGTGTTTGCCCTGACATCGTGGATCCAGTCGCCATCTTCGTGGGCAAATTTGTAATTTCAAATTTCTGGACAGAAGAAGGACGAGAAACAGAAGGAGATCGGAGATCGACCTGCTTTTTGCTCGTCGTCTTGGGAGGGCGGGGTTGGGGGGGGGGGGTTGGGGGGTGGGTGGTTAGCGGTGGGAAGGCACTATGGATCTGCTCTGGTTGCCATGGCAACCAGAGAAGGAAGGCGATGGAGGTAGGGGATCGAGAGGTAGGAGACGACGGCGGCAGGTCAGACTGGGGATCGAAAGGAGGCCGGGACGACTGGCGTGCTGGGTCGTGCGGGCAGCGCGGTCGTTTGCCCAGACGTGTGGGCGATTTTGCCACACACCAGACGTGCGGGCTGTGGCTGCGCGCGCCCGGACGCGGTCGTGCGGGCAGGGTCGTCTCCGTGCCACACAAGGCGTGCGGCACAACCAACCGATTCACCACACGTGTGGCAGTTATCAGCGTCCAAAATTAAATCCCCATTTGATATTTTGTCTTCTATTAATCACCATACTTATGAATACAGGAATCTCAAGCTGAGGAGGATGACCCAAAAGCAGGTTAATACTAAAAAATGGACGCCTCCACCAAGTGAGTTTTTGAAAATAAACACTGATGGTGCATTTCATGAAGTTACACATTCTGGAGGGTGGGGTTTACTGTAAGAGATGATTGTGGAACGCTCATAGCTGCAGGTGCAGGAAATCTGGAACATATCTCTGGTGCCCTACATGCTGAAACACTAGCATTATTAAACGCGATGAATGCAATAATCAACATGGGGTGTCACCAAGCCATCTTTGAGACGGACTCCGTGGTACTGAAACAAGCAATCTCAAGTCAGGACTACGACCTAGCGCCACTGGGAGCTCTGTTCCAGAAGATAAAATTTCAAATGAGAGTCGGTTTTGATAATTTAAATCTTCATGTGTGCCCAAGGTCTTGTAATAATGCAGCGCATGCCTTAGCTGCGCATGGAACTAGTTTAGGGAATGGCACTTATGAAATCTGGCTAGGCCAATTCCCTGATGTTGTAATGAAATCTGTAGCTGGTGATTTAACCAGCAGGTTAATGTAATGGAATACCATATGTTCCCTTAAAAAAAAGTCTCAAGGAAACCATAAAGTATAGACAGAACTTGGTGGCCGACTGAACCATACAAGCAGCAATATAATGTGGCAGAGCTTATGAAAAAGGGTCTGTCTATGTTTCATCTAGATATGAGACATTATCTCACATCTAAGATGACATCACAACTATTTGTAGACCACCTATAGACATCTTTTCCTGTTTTTTGTCTTTTTTTTGTTCAGCCCAACACGTTGTTGTCTCTTTTTTTTGTGGAGAAACAGCACGTTGTTGTCTTGTCCAGCAACGCCCGCTCATGGACACCTCCCGTATCGAGATAAAGCCTCGTCGTTACTGCTGGGTCTGACTAGTTTTAGTTGTTTTTTGTTGCTCTTGTTTGATCGGTCTGTCTTTGCTTGTTTCTGTCTGGACTCTTGATCTCTGTAGTGCAACAAAAAAAGGGAGAAAATGATTAATGAAAAGAAAAGCAATGAGAAAAAAAGTGGGTGCAAAAAGCAAAAAAAAAACAAATGTTTATAGTTTTGTGACTGAAAAACCAGAAAATTAGTACAGGAGAAGGTACCTTCTTTGTTCGCTTCCGAATGGTCCTTCTTCCTTCTTTTCTCTCATTACTCCTACTGAACTACAGCAAGTTGAAAAATAAATAAATAAATAAATAAATGTGGGTTATAAGAAAAAAATTGCTCTTAACTTTTACTGTGGGAATAAAAACACATCGAAAATTATTATCAGTGTTTTCAATCCCTCAAACAACAAGTTATCAGTTAGATTGACATTCACATGTTTTCCTTCATACTCAACTCTTGAAGAAAAATGTCCCATTTAACAAAATGAACAAAATGTAGCGCTAGAGTGATACCGGTTGTCCCATTTAACAGAACAAAAATATACTTGTAAACAATCATTGTCTGGAATGATGCATGACATAGAAATAAATAAATTGTATTATAGGAGTTGACCAAACAAAAAAGCAAGTTAAAATCTGAGCACGTGATATGAAAGTGATAAACAAAAGCTGGACTATCATCAAATTTAAAACTCTCAAACAAAGACTTCGTCGGCTCTCTACTATTGTACTAGTCAAATAAACCTATAAGTTTTGAACGGGTTTACTCTACACGCTTGCATGGCTCAAATGCATGATTGCCACTGTTACGACTCCATCAAAAGTGAAGAATGACCAGAGTTACCTACTTCCGGTTAGTTCAAATGTAGTGGTTCTGCAAAAAATTGGTACAAACATTAAGACCGCTTACTGCCTAAATTAACCCGGTCATTTGACGAGTCGTGTATCAAATGAAAATCTAAACCAAAATAACCTATTTGTGACGTAGGTAACAAAAATGCAGATCAAAAGGACTGGGTACATAGCATCACTAGTAATGGTTCATGCCGTCTAAATCCACAAATAAAGATGGCATCGTTAAACAAACAAATATTCACAACTTCAGAAATGGTGGCAAACAATATTTCTACGTATAGGTAGCTGATAACAAAATTTAAACCTATTACAACTCCCAACAATCACGAATTATAAAACATGTGGCCAACGAGCATAAAAAACAAGCAGACGAGTTAGTAGTTACCATTATTTGAACACACTAAACTTATGTTCCTATGAGTGTAGCATTTTATTTTATAAACACAGAAAAACCGGTAGCAAGCTTTCCCATAAACGGAAGCATCAAAAAATGCATACCTCCATGGTCATCGCCCTGGGACTTTTCGCCATGTCTCTGCCCTCCAACTGGCCTTATATGTTCCTAAAAAAATGTTAAGATGTTTCTAAAAAACCGGTTATACAAAAAGATGTGACTCAAAAAATGGTTTGTCCCATTTTGTATACCACAATGACATTCCGAAAAAGAGGTTAAGAAACAAAATCAATGTGTCGGGGATTAAAAAACATGTAAATTGCTAGCTTTTCTTGAAAAAACATAACACTCTAAAAGTTGGGTCCCCCAGACTCGGTTGCATTTCTTTCGATAAAATATCAAATTTGGGTTGAAGATGGGCTTGCAAAGTGGGACATTTTGAAAAAATGGGTTGGGCCCACAAAACACATAACAAAACAAAAAGTGTTGAGCAACAATTGGGATGAAAAAAACAAACTGGGACAAAGTTGGGGGTTGAAGTTGCGACCGGGACGGCAAAAAATAGCTGCGGGCCCAGTCACGAGTTGAACGTGGATTTGCAACTAGGACAACTGCCATTACAGGCTCGATTGCTAGTCGGGGTTGGACTAGCAATTGGGACTCCCTACAAAGGCCCTATTGTGAGTCAAGGATGGACATGCAACTGGGGCAACTACACTACTACAAGCCCAGTTCCGATTCGAGGGTGCACTTGCAATTGGGGCAACTACAACTACAAAGGCTAGTTGCAAGTCGATTGTGGACTTGCAACTTGGGCGCCTATACACAACTACAAAGGCCCTGTTGTGAGTCGAGGATTTACTAGCAATTGGTGCAATTTCAACTTGAAGCCCCACTTGTGAGTCTAGGGTGACCATGTAACTGGGGCAACTACACTACTACAAGACCCAGTTGCGAGTCAAGGATGGACTTGCAATTGGGGCAGAAACTTCAAAAAAGCCCCTAGTTGCGACTTGCGAGTGAAGGGTGGACTTGCAACTGGGCAATTACAACTACAAAAGCCCAAGTTGCGAGTCAAGGGTGGACTTGCAACTGGAGCAAGTATAAATAGAATGTCCTAGCTGGGAGTCAACACTGGACTTGTAACTAGGGCAACTACAACTACAAAAGCCTGAGTTGCGAGTCAAGGGTGGACTTGCAACTGGAGCAACTACAACTACCAAAAAGCCCTAGTTGCGAGTCAAGGGTGGACACGCAACTCGGGCAACTGCACTACTACAAGCCCCAGTTGCGAGTCGAGTGTGCACTTGCAACTGGGTCACCTACAACTATGAAAAAAGGCCCCAATTGTGAGTCGATGGACGGGTATCGAGTTGCGAGTCGATGGTGAACTTGCAACTAGGGCAGGTACCAATTTGCGAGTCGATGGAGGACTTGCAACTAGGGCGGGTACCAAGTTGCGAGTCGATGGTGGACTTGCAACTGAGGTGATTACAAAAACTACGGTTCCGAGTTGCGAGTCGAGGGGCGATTTGCAAGTGGGGCGATTACAAAACTACGGCCCCACTTGCAACTAGGGTGGAGTTGCAACTGGGCCGACTACAAAAGTACACGGAAAAACCCGCTAGTTGCGAGTCGAGGGGCCATTTGCAAGTGGCATGAGACAAAAAGAACAAAAAGAACTATGGCCTGAGTTGCGAGTCGATGGTGGACTTGCAACTAGGCCGAATGAAAATCTACGGGTCCCAATGTGACGACCCCGGCTTAATCGTGTACTAACCATACACGCAATTGCACACGATCAAGCCTAAGGACTCACTTGAAGATATCACAACACAACTCTAAAACATAAATAAAGTCATACAAGCTTAATATTACAAGCCAGGGCCTCGAGGGCTCGAATACATAGCTCGATGGCATACAAGTGTCAGCGGAAGCATCAGATATCTGGGTACAGATATATTACAGAAATAGAGAGATAAGCCTTCACAGAGGCGGGGCAGAATAAAATACTACGATCAAAAGGCGTGGGCCTCCTGCCCTGGACCCTCCGAATCCTACTCCTGGTCGTCGGTCGGCTCCTCGTAGTAGTAGTACTCTCCGGGCTGGTAGTAGTAGTGGTCATCGGTGGGGACAACTAGCTCCGGGGCTCCGCCGTCTGGATGCGACAAAGGGATAAGGGGGGAAAAAGGAAAATAAAGCAAACGTGAATACTCATCCGAAGTACTCAGCAAGCAAGGATCTACACTACATATGCAACATTTTCAAAGGATGGCTGTATATGTGGACTGGGCTGCAGAAATGCCAGAATAGAGGGGGAAAGCCTAGTCCTATCGAAGACTAGCATCTTCATCAGTCTTGCAGCATTAGAAAAGAACAGAATAACATAATGTAAAGTATAACAGTGTCATCAACCTCGGCCAGAGATTCTTCCTTGACTCCCTGCGAGAAAGCAATCCCAGAGCCATACTATCCATTTCATCTCAAGTCATATTCTAGTTGTACCGATCGGGATACAACTCCGAGTGTCCGTTACCGTAGGACAGGCTATCGATAGAAGTTTCTTCCCTGCAGGGGTGCACCAACTTACCCACCACGCTCGCTTAACTCCGGCCGGACACACTTTTCTGGGTCATGCCCGGCCTCGGCTAAGCAACACGCCGCAACCCGACCAAATACTTAACAGAGAGGTCAGCACGCCGGTCTAACCTATGCCCCCAGGGGTCTTGGGCCTTCGCCCCGGGAACTCCTGCGCGTTGCGTGGGCGGCGGGAAGCAGACCTAGCAACCCCTTAATACAAGCGCGGTTGCGTAACCAGTCCAATCCATCGCGCGCCGCTCAGTCGCTGACATCTATTAAGCTTCAGCTGAAGTATACGACACAGAACGCCCATACTATGCCCACGTGATGGTTAGTGCTATCAGGCCAGAGGCTCCTCGGATCAAATATCCAAACCGTTAGTGGATTAGGAGCGCGCGGTAACGAGCAGAGACTCACGATCGATGTGACCCCGTCGCCCCGTCTCGAGGACTTGCGGCAAGGGCTAAGAATGCCCGGCCATGCCTCGTAGTTATCTCGCGGGCACCTCTCAGGTCAACCCGACTCCACATCACTTCGCATTCATGCTCGCGCGGGTACCCCTCAAGGCCGACCCGTCTTTAGTATCATATTATCATGGTTTAGTGTTCAGTCATAGTAACCAAGTCTCCGTGTGTCTGACACCAAGGGGGACCCCTGAGGTATCACCCTCGATGGAATTCCCGCTCGATGCTATCGTCAAGGTGAACGAATGAGGCATCACCCTCGAGGTCCACACTTGAGAAGTTGCACGACGACGTCGTTATCGGGGGTGGTGTAGGAGGAATCACCCTCGCTTACCACGACCGAATAACTAACCTACAAGGTTATCATCAGAAGTACTGACGAGGTATCACCCTCGGCACTCGATAGTAACCCAGTAGAGTTGAGCATCTTAGGGGAAGTGACGTGCGGTGCCCGGGTCTGATCTTCGATCCCATTGCTCGGGTCTTTTGTGAGTCCAGCGGGGCAGTCGGGACAAGTGGGTCTCTGATAAGGCTCTACCCATCCTATACTAAACAGTTTAGGAGAACAGGCAGGTATCAAAAGTAGGCTACAATAAAAACAGGCTATGCAGCAGATATAGGACAACAGTAGTAGCAGTAACTTCTAATGCAAGCATAAGAGAGAAGAGAGTGGGCGATATCGGAATGCTCAAAATGGGGGTGCTTGCCTGTCTGCTCAACGGCAAGGGCCTGATCGTCGGGGACGTAGTCGTACTCCGGAGTGGCGTCTACCTCAGGAGCTACGGCAACGTCGGGGTCTACCGAAAGAGAAGAGGGGAAGGAAACAAGTAAATATAATGCAAACAGATGCAACACAGTGCGTGCGATGCTAAGATGCAGTGCAGGGTTGCCTAAATATGCCTCTAAGTCATTTTAGTTATTTTTAGAATTAATCTGGGATTTAATAACCAGGGTGAGTGCACTATTCATCTGCCGGATTCGGGCCCGGAGTTACGAGTTCTCTTACGTAGGAGGTTCCGACAAGGAAACAGACGGCACGATCAGACTCGTCTCGTCGTTCTGAGCAACTTTCATGTTTTAACTTTTTCGATCTGAGCTATGGTTTAAAAGTTATTAATTTTTAAAAATTTATTGATTTTCTGGAATTATTTTTATTTACAGAAAATGAATTATGATGTCAGCATGACTACGTGATGACATCAGCAGTCAACGGAGACGCTGACCAGGTCAATCCTGACATGTGGGTCCAGTGGGACCCACATGTCAGCCTCTGTTAGGCTAACAGTGGATTTAAACTAATTACCAGGGTTAATTAGGGGTGTGGGCCCACATGTCAGCGAGTGATTAGTCTAATTAACTTATTTAACATTTTCTTTTTCTTTTAAATCGCTTAATTATCGCAGGGCCCACATGTCAGTGGCTGGGTTGCCCAGTCAGCACAGTTGACTGGGTCAACCAGTCACCTGGGGCCCCCAGGGCCCACGGTCAGTGGCTCCAGGGTGGGACCCACCCATGCCACGTCGGCGACGTCGCCGGAGCGACGCCGACGACCGAATTCGCGGCGGCGCCTCGCCGGAGTGGCTCGGAATTCCTCTACAGAGGGCCAAATTGCGCGCGGTCACTTGCGTTCATGAGCTAACGCTCGCGCGCATCGAGTGGTGCTAACGCTTTCGACGGAGGTGACCTAAATCGACGGCGGCGTCCACATCGGCGGCGACTGAAGCTCGGTCGTGCTTGGGTTCGAGCATAGAAGCTCTCCCGAGCCAAGCTGATGCTTGCGAGCGATGCGCGAGACCACCAGGAGCTCGGTGGTGCCACTAACGTGGCGTGAGGTGCACTGCAACGATGGCTATGAGCTCGCCGGCGGCGACCAGGGTGCAGCCATGGCGGTAAGGTGGCTACTGCGAAGAACGCAGCGTCAGGAGAGAAGAGTAGGAAGGGAGGAGCTCACCGCGCGGCTAAGTAAAGCCCGTGGAAGCTTAGGAGCTGCCGAGGCGCTGCCGGAGTCGAGGAAGTCGGCGGCGACCAAAGGGGAAGAAGACCGTGGGCGGCGGCTCGAGGTCGCTCCGGCTAGTGCGCGTCGACGAGGAAGTTCAGGACGGCGCCGCGCAGCTTCTAGACAGCAAACGGCGGCTCGAGAAGGACGGTGGCCGCGGCAACGGCGAGCGGGGACGATGGCGGCGTTCGGTCGAGGGGGATCTGAGGGGAAAAGGAACGGCGCGAGCGAGGGAGAGGACGGGGGAGTGACCGAGGGAGCCAGGGGGGATGGAGGAGCTCGACCTTATCCTTCCTCGTCCCTGTTTCGTCGGTGGCGGCGACGTGTCGGCGCCGCGCCGGCGCGCGCGCGCTCGACCAGGGGGAGGACGACAGCGCGAGGGAGAGAGAGGGTTGGGCCAAATGGGCCGGCTGTCGGGGCACTGTGCACTAAGGCCCTGTGCACAGTGCCTCGTCTTATTTTTCTGTTTTCTGTTTTACATTTTCTTTTATATCTTTTCTGTTTCAAAATAGCTAGCACACTTAAGCACTTTTGTAAAATGTGAGAGTTGACCCAAATATTAATATGTAATATTAGCCTTTAACAAAAATTGGTTTGAGCCAAATTTGGATTATATTTGAATTTGAAATGAATTTAATAAGGTTATTTTGGTACTGTTTCATGTGGTTTGAACCTCTTATCAAATCCAAGTATCAATGGCTATATTTTTATCAGTGCATCTGGAATACTTTCTAATTAGTGAACATTTTTCCAAAGGTGTTTGAGCAAATTTATTTTGCACTTTTGGAATTTGAGTTGATTTTCAGAATGGAGTTTGAATTATTTGGTTAACCACTATGATTAGTCTCTGCAAATGATATGACTTGGCAATATTAGCAGTTGATCACAGTGGCTATTACACAGGGGTGTTACAAGTTCTCCTCCTCTAAAAGAAATTCTTGTCCCGAGAATTTAGGAGGTGGAAGAAAAGAGGTCGGGATATTCTTCCCGAAGATGATCCTCGCGTTCCCAAGTGGCTTCATCTTCAGTGTGATTCGACCACTGCACTTTCAGGAACTTGGTCGTCTTCTGACGAGTTCGACGTTCAGCTTCATCAAGGATGCGGATCGGATGCTCCTTATAAGATAAGTCATCTTGCAACTGAAGCATCTCGTGATCCACTGCGCGGTGCGGAGATTCCTTGAAGCATTTTCGAAGTTGCGACACGTGGAAGACGTCGTGGATATGAGAGAATTGTGGTGGCAACTCCAATTTATAAGCCACCTGTCCACGTCTGGCAACAATGCGAAAGGGACCAATATAGCGAGGAGCTAGCTTGCCCTTGATTCCGAAACGACGGGTGCCCTTCATCGGAGTGACACGGAGATAAACTTGATCACCTGGTTGATAAGTCAGACCCCATCGTTTGCGATCATAGTTGCTCTTCTGGCGGTCCTGAGCTGCTTTGAGATTCTCCCGGACAATTCTGACTTGTTCTTCAGCGTGTTGAATAATGTCCGGTCCAACGAGTGGTCGTTCCCCAGTTTCTGACCAGTTCAGAGGGGTTCGACAATTACGTCCATAAAGTACTTCGAAGGGGGCCATTTTCAAGCTGGCTTGATAACTGTTGTGATAAGAGAACTCGGCATACGGGAGAGATTCCTCCCATTTCTTACCGAATGATATAACACAAGCGCGAAGCATATCTTCAAGCACTTGGTTTACTCGCTCGACTTGGCCTTGGGATTGGGGATGATAAGCTGAACTCCATGTAATGTGAGTTCCCATAGCTTCTTGGAAACTTTCCCAGAACTTGGATGTGAAAAGACCGCCACGGTCCGAACTGATCTCCTTCGGAATACCGTGGAGTGAAACGATTCTGGAGATATACAGCTTTGCTAGCTGGCTAGCAGTGATAGTCTCCTTAACAGGTAGGAAATGAGCAACCTTGGAAAGTTGGTCGACGACGACAAGAATAGCGTCGTGACCTTTCTGAGACTTGGGAAGACCAGTAATGAAATCCATTTGCACTTTATCCCATTTCCACAAAGGAATAGGGAGTGGTTGAAGAATCCCAGCAGGCTTCTGATGTTCTGCTTTCACGCGACGACATACGTCACATTCAGCAACGTATCGAGCAATGTCCTGCTTCATTCTAGACCACCAGTACCTCTGTCGAAGATCGCGATACATCTTGGTGCTACCCGGATGGATAGACAACGATGTATCATGAGCCTCCTTCATGACCTTGTCAGTCATAAGCTCGAAGCGAGGTACTACGATGCGGTCTCTGAAATATAATGTTCCATCTTCAGCAACTGAGAAATCCCGGTACTTATCAAGGTGAAGCTCTTTCTTCATCAAGTCAATCTCAGCATCTTTGGCTTGCGCTTCCTTAACAGCCTTTTGAAGGTCTGGTTGTACCACAAGGTTATTAAGAGAACCTTGGGGAACAATTCGCAGATTCAGCTGAGTCAGTTCTGCATAAAGACGAGGTTGAGCTCGCCTAACCATGAGGTTGTTACAATATGACTTGCGGCTCAGGGCATCGGCCATTACATTAGCCTTGCCCGGGGTATATGAAATACCGCAGTCATAGTCCGTAATTGTTTCTAACCATCGTTGCTGACGGAGATTAAGATCCGGTTGAGTGAACAAGTACTTCAGACTCTGATGATCGATATAAATCTCACACCGATTACCCAGAAGGTAATGACGCCATAACTTTAATGCATAGATCACTGCAGCAAGTTCAAGATCATGCACTGGATAATTTTCTTCATGCGGACGCAATTGACGTGAAGCATACGCAATCACTCTTCGTTCTTGCATTAGGACACAGCCTAATCCTTGACGAGAGGCGTCGCAGTATATGACAAAGTCCTTGCGGGAATCAGGAGGAGCAAGCACTGGAGCAGAAGTAAGCTTGTCCTTGAGGGTCTGGAAACTTTCCTGACACTTGTCTGTCCACTCAAACTTAACACCTTTGTGGAGCAGATTAGTCAAGGGCTTGGCGATCTTGGAGAAGTTCTCGACGAATCGGCGGCAATAACTGGCTAGACCGAGGAAGCTTCGGACTTGCTTGGCATTCTTCGGAGGAGTCCAGTCAAGGATAGCCTGAACACGCTCCGGGTTAACGGCAATACCGTCCTTGGAAATCACATGTCCAAGGTAGGTCACTTCAGAAAGCCAGAATTCACATTTGGAATACTTGGCATATAACTTGTGCTCTCGAAGCCTCTCCAGAACAAGGCGAAGATGTTCGGCATGTTCTTTCTTATTCTTCGAATATACTAGGATATCGTCCAGATATACCACGACGAACTTGTTGAGGTAGTCCATGAATATGTAATTCATTAGGCGGGAGAACGTAGCCGGAGCATTCGTTAGGCCAAATGACATGACGGTGTATTCATAGGAGCCATATCGAGTAACGAATGCAGTCTTTGGAATATCCTCTTCACGGACACGGATCTGGTGATAACCCAACCTCAAGTCGAGTTTAGAGAACATCGATGATCCAGCAAGTTGATCATATAAGTCATTGATCCGGGGAAGCGGATATTTATTCTGAATGGTTGCCTGGTTGATAGGACGGTAATCTTGGACCAACCTATTCGTACCATCTTTCTTCTTAACAAAAAGAGACGGTGCTCCCCAGGCAGAGGAACTAGGACGGATGAAACCCTTCCTTAAGGATTTATCAATTTCTTCCTTGAGCTCGATAAGATGGTGCGGAGGCATATTGTAGGGACGCTTCGCAATAGGAGTGGTGCCAGGCTTCAAGTCAATGACGAACTCGACAGCTCTAGCAGGGGGTATTCCTGGAAGTTCTTCTGGAAAAACATCCGGGAAGTCACAGACAACTGGGATGTTCTCGATCCCCTCAAGTGGAGAAGCGTTCAACGCATTCAAGGCATAAATCTGAGCCTCGGCGTTCTGAGTGATATGAGCTTGATAATTCACTATCTCATTCGATGGGTGCAGGAGGTGTACCACTTTAGTGGCACAATTGATTGAGGCGTAATGAGCCTTCAACCAATCCATTCCGAGAATAAGGTCAATCTTTGAAGATTGTAGGATAATGGGGTTTGCATGAAAATGCAACCCTTCAATCTCAACAGTGACTTGGGGGCTGAATATAGAAGTTCGGCATCGTCCCGCGGGAGTGTTTACTACTAACGGATGTTGTAGTGTTTCGCACTTAACGTCATGCAAGAGTGCAAAATGTTCTGACATGAATGAATGTGATGCTCCTGAATCAAATAAAACAGTTGCAGGTACTGAATTAACAAGAAGTGTACCCATCACGGTTGCTGGTTGTTCGGGGTCTTCATTCATGTTGACATGGAAGACCTGCCCACGACCATAAGAAGGTCTGGCATTGCTGTAGCGAGGCTGAGAATTCCCACGGCCATTACCATGGCCGGCAGAAGGAAGAGCCAACTGATTCTGATTCTGAGAGCAATCTCTGGCATGGTGACCTGGCTGGCCACACTTGAAGCATAGTCCATTGTCGGGACGAGGTGCAGGAGCTCGAGGTGCTGGAGCTTGCAGAGGCTGCCTCGGCGGTGGAGGAGGCAGACGTGGTGCAGCAAAGGAAGGCCTGTGCACTGGTGCTGCTGGACGGTACATGCTCTGTGGTATCCAAATGCGGCGCTTCTGGGAGGACGAGCCCGAAGATGAGCCCGCCTCACGAGTGCGTCTGGTCGCTTCTTTATGTTTCTTCAGTCCAGTCTCGACCATAATAGCCTTATTCACCAAGGTGGCGAAATCAGGATAGTCTTGGACAAGCAGAGCTAACTGAATATCATGATGCAGCCCTTCACGGAATTTCTCCTGCCTTCGGTCATCAGTGGGAACATCCTCTTCAGCGTAGCGAGACAAATCAAGAAACTCGCGCTGATATACTTCCACAGACTTGTTGCCCTGAACGAGACTACGGAACTCGGCCTTCTTCCGTGCTATGACAGCTTGGGGAATGTAGCGGGCACGGAAAGCAATCTTGAATTCTGCCTAAGTGACGACGGTACCAGGTGGTAGGTTCTGTCGGTGAGTGGCCCACCATTGCGATGCGGGACCCTTCAGAAGGTATGCCGCAAAGGTGACATAATTGGCCGGGGCGACATCAGCAGATTCCATCTCATAGGAGATGTCACGCAGCCAGTCATCGGCATCCAGCGGGTTGACTGTGTTACGGAAGAACGACAGATTAAGTCGCATAAACTCTGGCAAGGTGATGGAAGGTGGCGGCTGGTCGGCATTGGGACGGGGGAATTGCTGCATAATCCCCGTCATGAATTGGCGGTTGAGTTCAAACTGTTGCATCATTGCTGCCATATAGTCAGGCAGTGGCGGCGGTGGTGGATTGTTATCTGCCATCCTGCTAAATCAACAGGGGTAGTTTAGCAGAAGCCAATGCGAGTGTTTAGCGACATGCATGATGTAACGCGACGGAATTTAAATAGTACAGCAGATGCTTAATAGTAGTCATTAAGTCATACATATCCATACAGAGTCGGTTACATTCGGGCAGCATAATGGCGCAAATTCAAAAGCTAGACATGCTAGGCGGCGCGCAGGCACGCGGTAAAGAAGTACACGACGTGACATAGCAAAGGCTACATCAACGTCGGAGAAAACCACTGAAACGGGGTAGCTGCAAGTGCGGACGATGGACGTTCGTCGCAGAAGGATCCTGCGCTCCATGTGCACTCTGATGCAGAACCCGGTCTCGAACTGTAAGAAGAGGTCCATGTGCAGGCGTGTGACCTCCCACAGCGGGCCAATCGATCCCTGATGGCATCTCGGTCCTGCTCGGGTAAAGAATATGCTCCGAATGTATCCCTGCACGAACAACTGGTAGCAACTGCATCATAGCCTCGTAGAGTCGTGCTCGAGTGGCGAACAACTCGACAGCAAGAGCGCGAACAGTGCGATCCAGAGCCTGAGTACAGTGAATCAGGACTCGCTGATCGTAGCGACAAGGCTCGTAAGGGGCACAGACAGCTATGTAGTATCCAGTGGCATCTCCAGCAGGGGCATACGGAATATAACGATACTCGGAGGCATCCAAGTCAGCACTGAACTGTCCTCGAAGACGTGCGACAGCAGAGTAGGCGGCAT
This sequence comes from Thinopyrum elongatum, assembly GCA_011799875.1. Lineage (NCBI taxonomy): Eukaryota > Viridiplantae > Streptophyta > Magnoliopsida > Poales > Poaceae > Thinopyrum > Thinopyrum elongatum. The sequence continues at coordinate 572,743,030 of CM022298.1, read as the reverse complement.
CATGGACTGCCATCTCAATCGTCACGCCGATACCGTGAAAACGGTGTAGCTCAGTGTCTGAGTCATCCTGCTGATCGTGGATGCGAACATCAGCATAGTACTGCTCCTGGTTGAACTCACGATAAACCTCGTAGACCATGTACTCGGGGCACCAGCGGTATCCCAGCCTGATCAAGAGGGCGATCAGAACAGCTGGAAACCCAGGGACGTCTCGAGCACAGGTGTGAAGCACAAGCTGCGTCATAGGGCGAGGTGGAAATAGACGGTCCATCTGAAATAAGAAGATTCAGGATTGTCATTCGACGATGAGAAACATAACAGATCTCGAAATGGAAAGATTAAACAAAACAATGGAAAGGAAATGATTATCAGACTAATCAGATCAAAGACAGGGAAATCGCACTGAATCCAGCTCTCCGGGTGGATAGAATTATCGGGATCCTAAGTGTCGGTGTTAGTAATTTATATTAAACCCGAATAGAAGAGAGGTTAGAGTCCCAGAGTGAAGATGAGGAATAAAAGATCCTAATTCCACCCAGTTGGCGACGTGGGCCCGTAAGCCACACAGCCAAGTTAGTAAAACAATTTTTGACCACTAGACTCAACTTCGGCCAAAGAGTTGGAAAGGGGGACTCCTAGAGGCAGTCGGCTCTGATACCAACCTGTGACGACCCCGGCTTAATCGTGTACTAACCATACACGCAATTGCACACGATCAAGCCTAAGGACTCACTTGAAGATATCACAACACAACTCTAAAACATAAATAAAGTCATACAAGCTTAATATTACAAGCCAGGGCCTCGAGGGCTCGAATACATAGCTCGATGGCATACAAGTGTCAGCGGAAGCATCAGATATCTGGGTACAGATATATTACAGAAATAGAGAGATAAGCCTTCACAGAGGCGGGGCAGAATAAAATACTACGATCGAAAGGCGTGGGCCTCCTGCCCTGGACCCTCCGAATCCTACTCCTGGTCGTCGGTCGGCTCCTCGTAGTAGTAGTACTCTCCGGGCTGGTAGTAGTAGTGGTCGTCGGTGGGGACAACTGGCTCCGGGGCTCCGTCGTCTGGATGCGACAAAGGGATAAGGGGGGAAAAAGGAAAATAAAGCAAACGTGAGTACTCATCCGAAGTACTCAGCAAGCAAGGATCTACACTACATATGCAACATTTTCAAAGGATGGCTGTATATGTGGACTGGGCTGCAGAAATGCCAGAATAGAGGGGGAAAGCCTAGTCCTATCGAAGACTAGCATCTTCAAGCATCTTCATCAGTCTTGCAGCATTAGAAAAGAACAGAATAACATAATGTAAAGTATAACAGTGTCATCAACCTCGGCCAGAGATTCTTCCTTGACTCCCTGCGAGAAAGCAATCCCAGAGCCATACTATCCATTTCATCTCAAGTCATGTTCTAGTTGTACCGATCGGGATACAACTCCGAGTGTTCGTTACCGTAGGACAGGCTATCGATAGAAGTTTCTTCCCTGCAGGGGTGCACCAACTTACCCACCACGCTCACTTAACTCCGGCCGGACACACTTTTCTGGGTCATGCCCAGCCTCGGCTAAGCAACACGCCGCAACCCGACCAAATACTTAACAGAGAGGTCAGCACGCCGGTCTAACCTATGCCCCCAGGGGTCTTGGGCCTTCGCCCCGGGAACTCCTGCGCGTTGCGTGGGCGGCGGGAAGCAGACCTAGCAACCCCTTAATACAAGCGCGGTTGCGTAACCAGTCCAATCCAGCGCGCGCCGCTCAGTCGCTGACGTCTATTAAGCTTCGGCTGAAGTATACGACGCAGAACGCCCATACTATGCCCACGTGATGGTTAGTGCTATCAGGCCAGAGGCCCCTCGGATCAAATATCCAAACCGTTAGTGGATTAGGAGCGCGCGGTAACGAGCAGAGACTCATGGTCGATGTGACCCCGTCGCCCCGTCTCGAGGACTTGCGGCAAGGGCTAAGAATGCCCGGCCACGCCTCGTAGTTATCTCGCGGGCACCTCTCAGGTCAACCCGACTCCACATCACTTCGCATTCATGCTCGCGCGGGTACCCCTCAGGGCCGACCCATCTTTAGTATCATATTATCATAGTTCAGTGTTCAGTCATAGTAACCAAGTCTCCGTGTGTCTGACACCAAGGGGGAACCCTGAGGTATCACCCTCGATGGAATTCCCGCTCGATGCTATCGGCAAGGTGAACGAATGAGGCATCACCCTCGAGGTCCACACTTGAGAAGTTGCACGACGACGTCGTTATCGGGGGTGGTGTAGGAGGAATCACCCTCGCTTACCACGACCGAATAACTAACCTACAAGGTTATCATCAGAAGTACTGACGAGGTATCACCCTCGGCACTCGATAGTAACCCAGTAGAGTCGAGCATCTTAGGGGAAGTGACGTGCGGTGCCCGGGTCTGAAATTCGATCCCGTTGCTCGGGTCTTCTGTGAGTCCAGCGGGGCAGTCGGGACAAGTGGGTCTCTGATAAGGCTCTACCCATCCTATACTAAACAGTTTAGGAGAACAGGAAGGTATCAAAAGTAGGCTACAATAAAACAGGCTATGCAGCAGATATAGGACAACAGTAGTAGCAGTAACTTCTAATGCAAGCATAAGAGAGAAGAGAGTGGGCGATATCGGAATGCTCAAAATGGGGGTGCTTGCCTGTCTGCTCGACGGCAAGGGCCTGATCGTCGGGGACGTAGTCATACTCCGGAGTGGCGTTTGCCTCAGGAGCTACGGCAACGTCGGGGTCTACCGAAAGAGAAGAGGGGGAGGAAACAAGTAAATATAATGCAAACAGATGCAACACAGTGCGTGCGATGCTATGATGTAGTGTAGGGTTGCCTAAATATGCCTCTAAGTCATTTTAGTTATTTTTAGAATTAATCTGGGATTTAATAACCAGGGTGAGTGCACTATTCATCTGCCGGATTCGGGCCCGGAGTTACGAGTTCTCTTACGTAGGAGGTTCCGACAAGGAAACAGACGGCATGATCAGACTCGTCTCGTCGTTCTGAGCAACTTTCGTGTTTTAACTTTTTTGATCTGAGCTACGGTTTAAAAGTTATTAATTTTTAAAGATTTATTGATTTTCTGGAATTATTTTTATTTACAGAAAATGAATTATGACATCAGCATGACTACGTGATGACGTCAGCAGTGAACGGAGACGCTGACCAGGTCAATCCTGACATGTGGGTCCAGTGGGACCCACATGTCAGCCTCTGTTAGGCTAACAGTGGATTTAAACTAATTACCAGGGTTAATTAGGGGTGTGGGCCCACATGTCAGCGAGTGATTAGTCTAATTAACTTATTTAACATTTTCTTTTTCTTTTAAATCGTTTAATTATCGCGGGGCCCACATGTCAGTGGCTGGGTTGCCCAGTCAGCGCAGTTGACTGGGTCAACCAGTCACCTGGGGCCCCCAGGGCCCACGGTCAGTGGCTCTAGGGTGGGACCCACCCATGCCACATCGGCGACGTCGCCGGAGCGACGTCGGCGACCGAATTCGCGGCGGCGCCTCGCCGGAGTGGCTCGGAATTCCTCTACAGAGGGCCAAATCGCGCGCGGTCACTTGTGTTCATGAGCTAACGCTCGCGTGCGTCGAGTGGTGCTAATGCTTTCGACGAAGGTGACCTAAATCGACGGCGGCGTCCACATCGGCGGCGACTGAAGCTCGGTCGTGCTCGGGTTCAAGCATAGAAGCTCGCCCGAGCCAAGCTGATGCTTGCGAGCGATGCGCGAGACCACCAGGAGCTCGGTGGTGCCACTAACGCGGCGTGAGGTGCACTGCAGCGATGGCTATGAGCTCACCGGCGGTGACCAGGGTGCGGCCATGGCGGTAAGGTGGCTACGGCGAAGAACGCAGCGCGAGGAGAGAAGAGTAGGGAGGGAGGAGCTCACCGCGCGGCTAAGTAAAGCCCGTGGAAGCTTAGGAGCTGCCGAGGCGCTGCCGGAGTCGAGGAAGTCGGCGGCGACCGAAGGGGAAGAAGACCGTGGGCGGCGGCTCGAGGTCGCTCCGGCTCGTGCGCGTCGACGAGGAAGTTCAGGACGGCGCCGCGCAGCTTCTGGACAGCAAACAGCGGCTCGAGAAGGACGGTGGCCGCGGCAACGGCGAGCGGCGACGATGGTGGCGTTCGGTCGAGGGGGATCTGAGGGGAAAAGGAATGGCGCGAGCGAGGGAGAGGACGGGGGAGTGACCGAGGGAGCCAGGGGGGATGAGGAGCTCGACCTTATCCTCCCCTCGTCCCTGTTTCGTCGGTGGCGGCGACGTGTCGGCGCCGCGCCGGCGCGCGCGCGCTCGACCAGGGGGAGGACGACAGCGCGAGGGAGAGAGAGGGTTGGGCCAGATGGGCCGGCTGTCGGGGCACTGTGCACTAAGGCCCAGTGCACAGTGCCTCGTCTTATTTTTCTGTTTTCTGTTTTACATTTTCTTTTATTTCTTTTCTGTTTCGAAATAGCTAGCACACTTAAGCACTTTTGTAAAATGTGAGAGTTGACCCAAATATTAATATGTAATATTAGCCTTTAACAAAAATTGGTTTGAGCCAAATTTGGATTATATTTGAATTTGAAATGAATTTAATATGGTTATTTTGGTACTGTTTCATGTGGTTTGAACCTCTTATCCAATCCAAGTATCAATGGCTATATTTTTATCAGTGCATCTGGAATATTTGCTAATTAGTGAACATTTTTCCAAAGGTGTTTGAGCAAATTTATTTTGCACTTTTGGAATTTGAGTTGATTTTCATAATGGAGTTTGAATTATTTGGTTAACCACTATGATTAGTCTCTGCAAATGATATGACTTGGCAATATTAGCAGTTGATCACAGTGGCTATTACACAGGGGTGTTACACCCAAGTTGCGAGTCAATGGTAGACTTGCAACTGGGGCGACTGCAAAAGTACACGGGCCCCCCTAGTTGCGAATCGAGGGTCGATTTGCAAGTGGCATGAGACAAGGAACAAAATACAACCCTCGAGTTGCGAGTTGATGGTGGACTTGCAACTAGGGCGGGTACCGATTTGCGAGTCGATGGTGGACTTGCAACTGGGGTGATTACAAAACTATGGCCCCGAGTTGCGAGTCGATGGTAAACTTGCAACTAGGCCGACTGCAAAAGAAAAACCCGCTAGTTGCGAGTCGAGGGGCGATTTGCAAGTGGCATAAGACAAAAACAACAAAAACAACACTCAAGTTGTGAGTCGATGGTGGACTTGCAACTGGATGAATACAAAAACTATACAAAGAACCACATTTGCAAGTCTAGGGGGTTGCTTGCAACTGGCACAAAAACACAAAGAACTACGCCCCCTCCCCTCCCGAGTTGCGAGTCGATGGTGAACTTGCAACTGGGGAATTACAAACTACGGGGCGAGTTGCGAGTCGATGATGGACTTGCAACTATGGTGAATACAAAACTAGACAAAAGAACCAGAACTACAAGTCAAGGGGGTGCTTGCAACTAGCAAGAAACACAAAAAGAACTACAACCCGAGTTGCGAGTCGATGGTGGACTTGCAACTGGGCCGAATGCAATCTACGGGTCCCGAGTTGCGAGTCGATGGTAGACTTGCAACTGGGGTAACTGCAAAAGTACACGGAACCCCCCCCCCCCCCTCTCCTAGTTGCGAGTCAAGGGTCGATTTGCAAGTGGCATGAGACAAAGAAGAAAAAACAGCCCACGAGTTGCGAGTCGATGGTGGACTTGCAATTAGGGCGGTTACCGAATTGCGAGTCGATGGTGGTCTTGCAACTGGGGTGATTACAAATGGACAACTACGCAAAATTGCGACACGCGTCACGAGTTGAGGGTGGACTTTTTTTTGTGATGGGGGTTGAGGGTGGACTTGCAGCTGGGATAAGAACACAACTATGGGCCCAGTTGTGAGTCGAGAGTGGACTGGCAACTGGTGATAACTATGCAACTACGAGCCCAGTTGCGAGTCTAGGATGAACTTGCAACTTGGATCAAACAAACTACGGACCTAGTTAGTCAAGGGTGTACATGCAAATAGGACAATAACAAACTACAAGGCCAGTTGCGAGTCGAATGTGGACTAGCAATGTAACACCCCATGTCATTAGCCACAGTAATCACTTTTGATAATGACTAGTCAGCATGATTAACAGTGCCAAATCATCATTTGCATCATATTGCATTTCAACTCCTAACTCTAATTCAAATTAAATTAAAGTGGAAAATAAAAGTTGTTCAAACACAGAAACTAAAATGTTCAATAAATAACAAATATTCTAGAGACTATTCTAAAATTGTAACCAACATTTAATAAATTAATTATGTAACTCAAACATCCTCTAACAGTGGCTGAAAACAATATTTAATAACCTTTTATTTAATTTAAATTAAATATGAAATTATGTTTGGCCCAAACTAGTTTTTGGTGTTAGGGTGTAATGCACTGTGATTTATGGACTAGGTCACACTTTTTACATAATTCATTTAGGGCCCGAACAATTAGCAAAACAGAGAAGAAAAGAAAACAGAAAAGGAAAATAGAAAAGTCCTAAAGGCGCTACTGTGCACTCGAGCCTACTGCTACAGCGCCGGCCCAGCCCACTCCGCGCCGTCCCCCACCTCCCGCACTGCTCCTCGCTCCGTTGTCGAACACCCCGCGCGCGCCGCGCGCACGCACCTGGCCCCCCCTCTCTCCCTGATCGACAACGCGCCCGCGTCCGCCGCGAGGATAAGAGCAACCCCGCACCCCCCGGCGAACCCTAGCCGCTCCATTCGCCTCTGCCTCGCTCCCCCGTCGCAGCCGAACGCCGCCGCCGCCATGGACGCCGACTAGCCGCGGCCACATCCCATCTCTCACCTCCGTAGCGTGTCCACGAGCTCCGCCGCGATGAGCCCGTCCTCCTCGACCACAAGCCCGAGCCCCGGGAGCCCTGCATCGCCCCACGCTGCCGTCTTCTTCCTTGGATCGCCGCCGCACGTCGTCGCCGATTTCGTCGTCGTCGAGCCGTCCTCACGCACGCTTTGCTCGGCTACACCTCGCTGTGAGCCTCTCCTCCCTCCCCTGGCCCTTCTCTTGCTCTCTACCTTACCGTAGCCACTGCTCCGACGAGGCCCGAACGCACCGCCGCCTCGTTTGCTCGCCGGCATGGCCACGGTGACCTTTTGGTCCCGTGCGTGCCACTGTCGCACTCGCCGCGTCGCATAGACCCCGCCTAGCTCCTCACATCGCTCGAACGCGCGTTGTTTTGCCGTTCCCGTGCCTCGCCCGGAGAACCCCGCCGCCGACGAGCTCTTGCCGCTCGACTCCGGCCTCCCCAGCACCCCGCACCGCCGCCATTCGACGCGCGACGTCGAGCCGAGTCGAACGAGCCCAGCCACGCCCCCGGAGACGCCCTGTGGACGAAATCCGAGCCCAGCCCGACGCGCGCCGCCGCGTTTTGGCTCGCCGGAGCTAACTCCGGCGCACCTCCAGCCACTGCTGACCTGGCCATGGTGGGTCCCGCCCCGTGCCACTGACCCCTGGGCCCTAGTTGACCTGTTGACCAGGTCAACTGCTGACGTGGCCTCCCTGTGTCTATGACATATGGGTCCCACCCCATTAAATGAATTAATTAAAAAGAATAATTAGTTAATTAACTCACTAATTAGTCGCTGACTACTGGGGCCCACCCGCTGTTAGTCTAACCCCTCTGTTAGTGCCCCTATCAATGACATGTGGATCCCACCTGTCTGGTTTGACTAGTCAACCGACCAGTTGACCTGCTGACGTCACCTCTGCATCACAATGACATCATCGGGCACTGTTTTGGATAATGTTGGATTAAATAAATAATTAAATTCAGAAAATCAATTAAAACTTTAGAAAATCATATAAAATAAACCGTAACTCCGATGAAAATAATTTATATATGAAAGTTGCTCAAAATTTCGATACAAATCTGAATACGCCCTCCGTATTCCTGTCAGATGCCCCTAGCTAGATGGACATGGAACTTTTAGACCGATTTCAATAAATGAATAGTGCCCAACTTTAATTAGATAAATCCGAATAGATTCCTAAATTAACTAAATCATTTAGTTAGGCAGTAGAACACCTCTGCATAGCATTTAGTCATGTCAGGCATATTGTTTGCATTTTTGCCGTGAATTTATTGTGTCTCTCCCCCTCCTTCTCTCTCGATAGACGCCGAGACCGACGACGTTGCAGCCGGGTACGACTACGCTACAAACGAGCAGCTCGTTGACGACCCCTCTCTCTTGCCAGAGCAACCAGGCAAGCCCCCCCCCCTTGAGCATCCAGATATCGCCCATTCCATTTCTCCTGCTTGCATTAGATTTTGCTACTGTTAATGTATGCTCCTATTCTGATGCATAGTCTGCTTTTGTAACCTGTTTATTGTTACCTTACCTGCCTATGATAAACTGTTTAGTATAGGTTGGTAGTGAACCATCAGTGACCCCCCACCACCTTACCCTTGTTGCCCCTGCTTGATCATCGACGACTCGATCAGTGTGATCGTCGACCAGAGACCGACACATCACCTCACCCCCCCTTAGTTGTACGACTCTGCATAGTTACTATCGAGTGCCGAGGGTGATACCTCGTAACGCACTCCTGATGAATACTCTGCAGTGTAGCTGTTCGGTCGTGGTCATCGAGGGTGATTCCTCCTTCTCCACTTCCGATACGACTCTGTCGTGCAACCCCTCAGTGTGAACCTCGAGGGTGATGCCTCCTATGTTCACCCTGATGATTTCGTCGAGTGGAATCCACCGAGGGTGAATCCTCGGGGTTTCCCCCTTGATGTTATGACCACACGGTTTCCTTGACCTTGTTATAGGCGGGTCGACCCTGATGGGTACCCGCTGGGGATCTATGATGTCGGGTGTGCCGGAAGGGCACTCGAGTGTGATATTGTGGCGGAGCATCAGAGACTCTGATTGTCTCCGCGTGATACTAAATGAGCCTATTGGATTTGGGTTTGTGATCTGAGTGGGTCGACGTGCCCTATACGCACTACCACCACGCGGTATAATGGTTATGGGGCCCTCTGCGATGTACGTTTCTCCCGAAAGCTCATCAGACGTCACGATTCACCGTGCGGGCTGATCACCGGGATTAGGTTGGAGACTTCACTGACGAGTTCAGTGTCGCGCCTGCACCCCGGCCAGCCACGCAACGTGCAGGGTGCCCAGGGCGATGGCCCAAGACCTCTGGGTGCATAGGTTAGTCCGGCGTGCTGACCTCTCTGCTGAGCCTAGGTAGGGCGCTGCTTCGTGTTGATCTCCCGAGGCCGGGCATTACCCAACAAGTGTGTCCGGCCAGAGGTGATCGAGCGTGTTGGGTAACAGTAGTGCACCCCTGCAGGGATGAATAATCTATCGATAGCCGGTCCTACGGTAAAGGACGCTCAGTTTGTTTATCCCGATCTACTACTTGAACTGGATACTTGTTACTTAATTGAAGCTTCGGGATCGCTTTCTCGCAGGGAGTCGAGGAAGGATCTCTAGGCTTGCTTCAACATGTTTGCTTAATAAAATGCTATTCTACTCTCTTCTATTGCTGCAAGATGATGGCTCCGTGAAGATGCTAGTCTTCGATAGGACTAGGCCTTCTCTTTATTCTGGCATTTCTGCAACTCAGTCCACATATACAGCCTTTCCCCTTTGATAATGTTGCATATGTCGTGTAGATCCTTGCTTGCTGAGTACTTCGGATGAGTACTCACGGTTGCTTTGTTACTTCTTTTTCCCCATACCCTACTTTGATGATACATCAGACGATGGAGCCCCGGAGCCAGATGCCACCTCAGGAGCTTACTACCAGGAGGGTCCAGACGGCACTTACTACTGGATCAAGCCAGCCGACCAGGAGTAGGATCGGAGGCTCCCAGGCAGGAGGCCTACGCCTTTCGATCTAGAGTCGTTGTTTGTGCTAGCCTTCTTAAGGCAAAAACTTGTCTAACTATGTCTGTACTCAAATAATATTTGTATGACTGACTTATGTATTGGATCCTCGTGATCCCTGGTCTGTAATATTGTGGATCTCCGTTTATTTGTGTTAGAGTTGTGTTGTGATATCTTCCCGTGAGTCCCTGTGCTTGATCGTGCATGCTTGCGTGTATGATTAGTGCACGATTGAGTCGGGGGCGTCACAAGCAACTGGGATGAAAAACATAACACATCTCCAGTTATGAGTCAAGGGTGAACTTACAACTAGAACAACTACGAGTTCATTTGTGAGTCAAGGGTGGACTCTACAAATTCTCCTCCAGGACACAAAAACACATAGCAAAAATTAACAAAGAAAAAGAAATGGATGGTGCTCCCCAAATGACGGCATATATGGTCCCACGTGAAAAGAAACGTGATAAAAAGCCGTCACGAAACAAAAAACTGGACAAGAGGAAGCGCGGCAAAAGAGAACGAGCTAACACATGTGCGCATAATCGAGTTTGTGCGAACATTAAAGTTGGAAGGCTATAGACCTAGAATGAGACATCACTAAATCTCATCTAGCTGAGATTACAAAAACCAAAAGAAAATAGATCAAGTTATACTCTCCTTTAACTACACAACCAAACCAAAATTAAAAACAGGGAATAAAAAGACACGTGGCAAGGGAAGAGCAGATAGCTACTATTTATACCGAAATAAGAGGATATCTTGATTTGTTAGAAGTCAAACATGTAAATAATTTTTTGGATGAGTTACGTAAACATATAAAAGATACTAAACCTCAATTTTCGGAAATTATATCTTCTAGCAAGACATTCACCGAGCAAGCAGAAATCCTTTTGAAGGAAGTTATTCAGAAACAGCTGAAACGGTTTTCCCCCTCCACAAAAAAACCCAATACACAAACATAAAAATGGCCCACTAAAAAAGTCATATCGGGCCTCACAGCTTCACGAGGGACGAACAGGAAACACGACACAATGACAACCAGCACGACTTAGAAGCAATTATAGCTAATGATATATAAGTTAGATGAGACATTGTTAATTGACTTAATTCTTATCTAGATGAGAATTAACGAAATCAATTTGAAACGGGCCCAGATAGCGACATGAGAACGGCCTAACAAAAGACGCACACATGAGCAAGGCCGACAAGTAGTCACCACACACGGCGTGACACGAAACCCATGCGACGGAACAACCCTCGATCAAGATTTGCATGACATAGCAAACAGATGTCTAAGCGAAAAAATTCATAAATTAAAAAAAGAAACTTGAAAAATATAAATAAAAGACAAAAAATCATGAATATAAAATAGTTCATAATTTCAAACAAATAATAAACAAAAAAACAAAAACAAAAAAGCTAAAACAATAAAAAAAGGAACGCAGTGGCCCATAGAGAAGAAACAGAAAAAGACTAGAGTCTATAAAAAGACATGAAAAAAAGACCACAAGCCATCAGAGTCGAGCGCAGCAGCCTAGAGTAGCTTGTCTCAAAAGAAAAAAAAACTGCCTGCCGTAGCGTAGTAGGAAACGGGAGGACAAAGCACATAACGGGAAAAAACTTTGCGTGAGTGTACGCTTCAAACGAACATGAATCCTTAAGTTTTTTCATCAAACGGCTTAGCAGTTATATGTGAGATAAGTAATTCTCATCTAGATGTGAATTAGCAAATCTGAATCATGAAATCATAAAATCATGTTAAAAACATGCAAGTGCAGTCAGGATGGCGCTTGTAACACTTCCCGACCCAATTTCACATCCGTGTTAAAAAACATGTAGTTGCGGGGGGCATGGACAACACTTGCACTTTCAATTTCAACAACAAACAATATATATATATATATATATATATATTTTAAATTCATGAATTCTAAAAAACAAAGGGACAATAAAATAATATAAAAAATAGGAAATTATTGGTTGGCACACGTTTTATCCATTATCTTCACCATGCATTGACTTTAATAAAAATAAAATGACAAAAAAAACTGCAACATGAGGCCTGCGCCAGCAAAAACAGCGAGACAAAATGCGGTCCTGTCAGCTCAACCCCTCAGACAACACACTCCAAAACAAGCAAAAAAATAAGAGTGGCCGTGCACAGGGGCATGTCCAACCGTCCTCTTTTCACCTCCGATCACCAAAAGAAAAATTACAGCCCATAAAACATATAAAAAGACAACTCATAGCCCAGCTAAAGCCCATCACTGGGCAACTTAACCCGAACACAGCCCAACATGTTTCCCAGAGCGTGATCGAGCGAGGTAGCGACAACAAGAAGGAGCGACACGACAAAGAACGCACGAATCTTGACGTTTTACATCGTGTGGCTGAGCAGTTAGATGTGAGATAACTATTTTACATCTAGATGTGAAATAGCAAATCTGTATGAAAAAATAGCCAAAACATTACAGCAAACATTGACGGTCAATCATTGGCCAGCACCATAGACCAAAGTGCAGAGCACCCAAAGTAGCAATGGTGACCTGCGTCGAGCATCATCAGCCCAAGCTCAGCAAGAGTCCAAGGTTCATCGGAGCCTTCACTGTCATGGCAGTTTCTCTGTCACAAAGTAAAACAACACCAGTGGATCAGAAGAACGAACTTGAAGTTATATCATTCATCCATCACCAAAGCATAAAAGATTGCTGCATTTTACGCTCCAAGCATTATTACTAATGGGCCAGGACCAAACCAACATGAGACTAATGATTGCTGCATTTTTACTAACACACAAGCGTTCTTTCTTGATTCTAATCAGATCAGTGAATAGCAACAAGAGTTTATATTAGGAAAAAAGGCGAAAGATGATTATACGGAGTTCACTGCATCTTAAATTGTAATTCTTAAAAACATAACTGGAAGTTAAGCATCAAACATCAAGAAAATTGCATTGCCAATGAGGAAAGATAACTGGGTCATTACCTGCTTCAGGAAACATGTAAAGTGAGCCTTCCACAAAACTCTAGATTTTGCTTACAATCCTTTTATCAGTCTCAATGTTCTGCAGCCAGCTGCAGAAACAACCACACTCTTCCTACAAGGCCATGTAGCTTCACGGGCCTCCAACCAATTCAGGATGCTAGATAGCGCCCTGCTGTTACTCTGGATTACAGGCACAAGGTCATGCAACTCACGGATAGCTCATTGTTGGTAATAAAAGGGCTTATTGAGCAGCTTATTGTTGGTAAAACGGATTGGCCGCACAACCTGACAAATTCAAACTGTTTGTGACTATTCAACGGAAGGGTGGTTGGGGTGCAATGATAAGGCATCCCTGAACGCAGAAACTATGGTTGCATCATGGGAGCGAACCCCACAAAGATAGATCTTCCGTAGGCGTAACAAGTGCTTCATGCCGACTGGTGTACTGCCACCCCACTCCTTGGTATAGAGAGAGAGGGTTTGTAGGTTGGGCATGGCCCCCGCCTCAAATCCCAGGTATGCCATAGCGTCTTCCTCAGTCCAAAATTCAAAGTACTCCAGAACGGGGAATAGTCCCGTGCCTCGTATAGCCCTTTCTTCAGGGATATGTGACAGACTGAATATGAGTTTGACGAGCGAGGGAAGCTCTCCAAGAATATGAAACTCCTCAGTTGATGTACCCTCTACACGCAACTCAAGGATGCGAAGGCAATGGAGACCACCCATCCATATGGGAACTCTCGGGAAGTTCAGTACAGACACACGAAATTCCTCGATATGTTGAAAAGGATTGGATAATGAGCCCATCTGGCTATGGATTTTAGTATGAACCCCATAGAATTTAAGATATCTGAGGTTACAGAGCTTTCCAATGGAGCAGGCCAAAGCATCAAGTTCTCGCTTCTCCAAAGAATACGGATTGATTGTTAGGTCCCTGAGATTGGTTAGCTCGCCTAGACCTATAATACCGTTCATCCCATTCAATTCCCTCCGACCAGTCCCCATGCCTACCGGCATACTCAGACTGTTCAGTGATTTCATATTACCAATCCATTCAGACAGCAGTCCGTGGTTGCAATACTCAATATAAAGATAGGACAAGCGGGACAAATGGACTATATCTGAGGGGATGCTCTTCAGCTCTGAATGTATGTGCAACGTCTCCAAGTAAACAAGTCCTTGAAGTTCAGCAGGGAGCTGTACAAAATCTGGCCCGTCAACATACAAATACCTCAATTGAAACAATTGGCTAATAGCGGTGAGGTCAAGGATATCCTCGTCTTCCCCAGCACTTCCTTGATCAATCCTGAGCACCCGGAGATACTTGAACAACACAAGAGGAGGCATGGATTTCCCCAACAGTGTAAAGGACCGAACTTGTGATAGGTTAACAGCAATAGTTGGTCCATATGTTGCTCCACCACCAGCCATCGAGCTCAGAGATAATCGCCGGACCTTGTATTTGCTGGCATGCAGTCTTGCCATGTCTTCATAATTGTATGCCACACTTACAAAATTATCTCTATCACACTTGCTTAGGATCAAATCAAGCATCATATCATGTATTTTGCAAGACAAAACCTCTCCACACTCTTTGCTACAAGGCTGAATCATGCTTCGATTGATGAGTTCATTGAAATAATTCCTGCCAACATCCTCCATATTTTGCCCCTGCAAATTACCTACAAGGCCTTCAGCTATCCATTGCCGAACAAGATCATCCTGTGAGATCTCATAGTCCTCAACATACATACCAAGGTATAAGAAACATGCCCGCAGATAAGCAGGAAGATGCATGTAGCTAATAAGGTTTAATATACTCTTCATCTCTTCGAAAGAGGGATTTGTGGCAGAGTGGGTACCCAGAGAATCCCTTATACTCTCCCAGCCCTTCCTTGATCTTTCTTGGCTGGCTAATAGGCTACCTATTGTGATAATTGCAAGTGGCAGCCCATGACACTTCTTTAAAATCTCAGTCATGACTTGTTCAAATTGGGGTGAGCAACCATGTTCGGACCCAAATACTCTGTTCAACAATAACATTCTTGAGTTTTCTTCGCTAAGAGGTTCCAATTTGTAGATGCCCTCACGGTCATTCTGACAGGCTGCACCAGCCACAACTTCCACTCGCGTTGTGACTATTACTCTACTTCCATTACCCTCTTCTGGAAACACACACTTTAATGTTCCATGCTGATTCATCCCACACATCATCAACAACAATAAGGTACCTGTTCAAATGTTTGTAAAGGTAAGTTACATTATAATATAATATATTTATATTATAGATGCAATCATCAAAATCTTGACAAAATAGGTTGCAGCAAAAAGGGGTATAGGAAGTTTTCCAATAAGCTAGTGAACTATCATAATGAACGGAAAAGAAATACCAAAGCATATCATTGTCCCTGTCTATCACAAAGGAACAAAATTAGTACCAGATATGCGAACTTGACGTCATAACTCGATGTCTAGATTAACTATTTCTATTTTCACAAAAAGAAAAGGTGTAGAGGGATATATTTAATCCTAGATGTAAAAAACTTTATCAAAATTTCTGACCGGTTCAGCACATATGTGTCACATAGACATTCAATAGCTAGCCTTGCTCTTCCCACTAAAGGCACATGGGTTTAACATGTTTCTATTACCCTAGCAATTATGACACTTGGATGGAAAATATACCAATACTTCACTTTTTCAAAGAAGAGATGTATTTTTTTACATGTTTTCTTTCTGATTTTCAAGTTCTATCATAAACACACAAAGAACTAAACAATCAAACATGCAGCTTGGATGGACAAAAAATAGTACTAGATATACGTTAAGCAATTGCTTAGCTCAAATTTAACACGAGTAGCTATGCAAATGGCCATCGACAGTAAGTAATACCTCTTCTTTTTCATATGTTCCCTTAGCTCTTCAATGATGTCGTCAACCTTGCGAGCACGAGATGAAACGGGGTCGTTCATCCCAAGTTTATATTGTAAATTGTTGAGTAGCTTGCTCATATCAGGCCTCTGCGAAACTGAAAAGAATGCCTTGCAATCGAACTGCAAGCCAATCTTGTCATACACCTGTTTGGCAAGTGTAGTTTTGCCAAGACCACCGGATCCCACAATAGACACCACCTTAAGATTCTTTTGAGTATCCATCAACCGAGTCGCAACCTCCTCCCTTGGGCCATCAATGCCAATGAGAGAATCTGCCTCCTGGTAGACCGCTCGCAGCCGAGTGTCAACATCCACAGAGCCGGAGGCAGGCTTCCAATCATCAACCTTATACCGTTGCCGCCGAGCATTCGCCTCTATGGCAAGGGTCTTGAGCTCTTCCATCCGGTGGGCTATCTGAAGGCGCTGTCGCAGCTTCTTGATGCATCGAGCAGTAATCTTAATGAAGCCTAGCTTAGCATCATCAGCCCGAGACTGGCGCATGAAGTCGTCGATGCAATTCTCCATGTCGTATGACATCTCCCTGACATCGTCCCTCCAATCCTTGACAGTTGGGTCGAGCTCGTCATCCATGAGCTCAAGCTTCTGTAGGGCGGCGTTCATGGCGCTGAGTTCCTTCTGGAGGAAGGACGCCTGCTTCTTGACCCCTTTGAACTTGTTGTACTCGTCGCCCATGAGTGCGGTGAGCTTGCCGATGAGGGGGTTCATCACCCCGCTCGCCACGGTCACAATTCCTCCAGCCATCTGTGAAGCAAGAGTTCGTTTGTGTAAAGAGATGAAATAGTTGGCGGGTAAAGCTAGAAAATATATGTATGCTGTGAACTCAATATATGTACTATTTTCAGATAACACGACAGTATGTGTGAACTCCGCAGATGGGTTCACAACAATACGACAGCATACACGTATTTTCAGATAATACGACAGTATCTGTGAACTCCGCAGATGGTGGGTAAAGCTAGAAAAGATATGTATGCTGCGAACTGAATACACGTATTTTCAGATAATACGACAGTATCTGTGAACTGAAGTGACAACAGTACATTTTTGTTGTTGTTGAATAATACAACAATAAATTGGGTTCAGGAGAATACACTTGATTTAGATGGGTTCACAAAAATACAACCCGATGTATTTTCAGATGGATTCACAACAATACAAGAACACATTTGGTACAGATGGGTGAACTGAAGTGCTAAAATTTCTCTATGGTTGATCATTTACCTGATGTGGCCACGTAGATGGAGAGGTCGGGGAATGCTCCACGGATGAAGGGAGGAGGCGGACCGGCCGGGATCTGGTGGCGGCGAGCCGGACGCGGAGGAGGCGGTCGGAGAAGGACGCAGATCTGTGTGCTCAGCTTGACGATGACCCAGCCGACGACTGACGACGGTGACTTGGCTGCCTCAGGAGCGAGTGAGGGAGTGAGTGAGAGTGAGGAGCGAGGAGATGTGCTCAGCTTGACGACGACCCAGCCGACGACTGACGACGACGACCCAGCCGACGACCGACGACGGCGACTCGGCTGCCTCGGGAACCAGGCCCACTTCCGCACGTTCTCCCTCACGGCCCAGCCGACTAAAATCTCTACTATTGTAAAAAGCAGAGTTCACCTAAAAAAACAGAGTTGATGATGAACTGATGATGATATGCCTGTCATCCTTCATTTACAACCGTTCGATTTACATCCAAAGCATATGAGACAAACTATGGCAGTTTTGCCCCCAACGCCTCATGCCTTCACTCGGGCCACATTGCCGACCACCACCACGTTCCCCTCCTCCTCGCCATCTCCTCCCCCCTTCCAAGTCATCCTGAGTTACATTTATGATGGTCTAAAAAAATAAACAAAATCGATACTCAAAAAATAATTTCTAAATATCATTTTTTGCAAAGCGCAATAAGTGTTATTTCTTCATGAAGTTTTGGATGCAGGTTGAACCCTGAACCCTTTTGTTTGCAAAAAATATTTATTTTATCTATTTTGCCTATATTTACTATTCACCCGGATGCTTGTGAGCTCTAGAGAAGAATGAATATCCGAAGAAACCTATCGATATTTGTTACACATGAGATGACCCCCACATACTTTGTCAAATAAACATCTCCTGGATCAATGCATTTCGGTGTTCTGTGCAACGCACGGGCATCTTACTAGTAGCAGGCACAAGTGTAATTCGACCACGCCGGGAAATCGATTCAGGAACAGCTGCAGCGGGCAATTTCTGTTGAAATGTATAATAAAAACCAATTGTAACATATTGTTGAAGATATATATAGTTTATGAGCATCAACATAAAAATAAGACTTTGTACCAGCGTTTTGTGCACACAATTGGTCTTGTTCAATGTGTGCATCATAGGTATAATTAATCCCATCCAAAATTTAGCGTTCATACGCTGTGCTATCTCTGTCAGATTATCAACAAATTTATGACATGCTTCAAGTCTTTCCAGTGAAATTTGGTACGCTGACTAACATACAGATCGTTAACTATGCATCCAACATATCCTGCTTAAAAGGTGGAAATGTATTATTTATTCAGAACATGGCAGAAGAATATATAGTGCGCATAAATTGGTAAATAGAATTTTTTTTACTGCCTAGGAACGGAGTCAGAAAATGAAATTACAATTAGTTGCTTAAATAGTGATCAATTAGTCAGAGCAAATACCCGATTTTGCTAAGTAATATGCCAGCATGGAGAAAGTTGAAAGAACACTAATCTCGATCAGACTTTGATCGGTTGATGACGTTGGGGAAGTAAACATTCATGTTAATTAGACCAGGCTGTGGTGCACGCACTAGAATTTTATTGCCAGCTTTTAGTTCATAAAACTTAGAAATTTTTCTCCAAAGGTCCGCATCAAAATATGAGTGACCATCTTTATCAAGTTTGACGCTAACTGTCATTGTGAATCCATGTTGCGTTGTCAATATGACATCCATGGAATCATCAACAAAGTAAAGTCCAAGATTTCCTTCTACTCTTGTTCTTGCAAAGCAAGGGATGTACTGCTTGAAATGAAAATTAAGATCGTAAATTAGATATATTGAAATAACAGAGTAAGATGCAAATATGGGAGTAACTGATAGAACAGAACAATATATAGCTGAAACCAAAGTACAAAAATATATAATTAAAATAGATAATGTAACAAAGATTTGATGCAAATATGAGAGTAACTGAATGAACAATACATCATTAATTTGCATAATATATGGAAAAAATCAGCCTCGACGTGTAGGCTGCACGTGGCACCGTACCTTTTATCCAAATGTAGCAATAGACGGTATATGTTCACAAATTTAGGCCATGTCGACCATGGTAGGGTGAGATTGAACATACCGAGCACTCCCTGAAGTCATCCGGAATGGTGAGATAGAACTTCGTTTTCGACCGCGACCACACTTGCCAGATTTGTGCTCGCACTGCGGACACATGAATGAAAACCCTCGAATCAGCTAGAAGAAAAATGAATCCATGGCGATTTCCGCCGGTTGATTAACAGCGATGGACGGACTGCGATAAGAGATGAGTAAATATTTCGCTAAATTGATTACCTTCTCCATGAGAAAAATCCCCGGCCCAATCCCGTAGAAAACCCAATCGACTAGAGTCTAGAATGTCGGTGCAAGTCGGTGCAGATAGGCGGCGGCAAGCGGTAGGCGCAAAATCCCGTGCCGTTTGGAGCGCGATCTCCGCCCGCCGACGACAGCCGTCAAGCTTAGGGTGGCCACCGCGATAGAAGTTGATGAGGTGCAGAGTTGCGGAGGAGTCCGCGGCGAGTGGGTGGGGACGAAGTGGGCAGGGGGGCGAGAGTTTTCTTTTTTCCTTTTACATGTGTGGGTGAACACACACGGTTCGCGGAGGCGACGGAGATGAATCGTGTGCAATAGTAAATCACTGAGATTGAAGGGGATTCCAAATTTCCTTTGTCCTTTGTCCATGATTTTTTTACGATGAACATACACCCTGCAAATCACCGTGTTTAAATTTGGCATTTTTCTGGGTTCATTTACCATATTTAGGGGATTATGTGCATTTTCTGGGCATTAATGCACATAATTCAAATTCAAACAATTGATGCATGAAAAGGTGCACGAGAATGGTCTGGAAAACCATGCTGGTGCTATTTAGTAAATTCTCATGCCTTTTATAAGGAATGGGCAGAGATTTCAAGGAAATGTGTGGCAATAGTCAACCACAAACGCGTTGTTTATTGGTTTTTCAACTATAGAAAAATGAAATACATGCTTGACAAACATGACGGCTGGCATGGTGCCATGGTATGGCCTCACCGTGCCCTGGTAAAAATTTGAGAAGGTTTGGCTTATGTCGTTGTGCACGCCCTTCATAAATTGAACCATCACCGAGGAAGTTTCATGGTTTCGAGGGGGAAATCACCAAGATTTGGTGCCGCGAGGCGTAAAACCCTACTCCTGCTTTGGTGGATTGATGAGAGGACCGTGGTGGAAACGCAGCGCTCTAGCCCGGCAGGGTTGCCTCGGGGCGAGAGCAGCTACGCGCGTATGAGTGTACAGGGGTCCGAATCCTTTCTATGGTTGCCATGGCCCTTCTTTTATAGATCAAGGGGTCACCACAATGGCAAATCAGTCATTGTGTACTGATTAGATAGCAAACAGTGCTATCATACCTAACTCTCTAGACAGAGCAGAGCGCATTGAATGCGCCGCTCAGTGTCACATCGTGGCATGCCCGGCAAGCCTTGCTGGGCCGTTCGGCCACCTTTTCGTCTGTCTGCTTGACACGTCTTTGGAGGGTGTCATTTGGAGGTGATCTCCTCTGGAAATGGCTGCCATGTGTCAAATAACAGCCACTTAGTCACTTGGGGGCTTGACACCGCACCGATCGATGACTTGCGTCGCTGTGAGGTGGAGCGGTGGAGCTTTGGCGGGGTAGGCCGCCCTTGGCGTCCCGCCAAGCCTGCCGGGGGAGTCTTGAGTCTTGTCTTGGGAGCAACCTCGGCCCTGCCAGGCTCGCCTGCCCGGCAAGGGAGGTTTTTCCTTAGTTGTGTCTTGCTCATTGGTCTTCTTGATCCGTCCTTTGACTCCTCAAAGAACTGATCTCTCCTTGCTTGGTCTGGACTTGGACGTTGCAACCTCGCCTCCAAGCCTGTGTACAGTCTGGGCAATATACCTGGGGTTTGTTGCACCGACAGGAGCCCCCGGGCCTGGCCTGAACGCGCTGCCGAGCGTCGTCGGGGTAGGCCCTGTCAAGTGCACAGGTGTGGAGGCTGCGGTAGTTTGTCCTTTGAGGTCTTCTTTGCTTCTTCATTAATTTGAGCTTGGATCAGTTTCCGGTTTTCCCGCGCGTCGTGTAACGCCAATTGCGGTGGGGCCATCTTTGTAATGGCCCGTGAATGACTTTAACGCACGGGTGAGTAACTGCCAATTCACTCTTCCCACCACGCTCTTATCCCCGGCCACGTATGCTGCATGCACTGAGTGGGGTAGGTAATGGAGGCGCGTGGTGCGGAGGAGCGCCAAGGCAGGGGCCCGGTCTTCTTGGGTTGGTGGAGAGGGACGGCGGTTACCCACCGAAGGATCAGCCCACAGCCCCTAGCCCGCCTATAAGAGGAGGCGAGGGGAAGCGGAAGTGCTCATGCACGCACCTCTTCTCCCCTTTTCCTTCCTTCTTCTTGCAATGTTGAGAAGGAGAGACCGGGGTCAGGCCCCGGGCTCGAGCTTGGGGTTGATGACGCCGAACGCTTGTGTAGACGCCCGGGGAGTGAGCCTGGTCTGGGGCCGAAAGGGATGCGGCGGTCGAGGATGTGGGCGCCGAGTCGCTCGCAGCGTAGGAGGTGCCAAGCTTTTCCATTATGAGGGAATGCTTGCTTCCTCTACTCGGGCCGGCCATTTGATGGGGAGCGCTAGCCCTTGTTGTGAGTTGCCGCGGCTCGTCGCCCTGACGCCGGGGCCCCTGGGGTTTCCGGCGTCCGTCTGGGGTGCAGTGCTCGGGGCCTTTGGTAATCCTAGCACTGCCCCCTTCGGCGAAGTCGGGGTGAACGTTAAAGACGGCGGCATCTTCCTGCCCTCCAAGGTGGGGAACGGTGCCCCTTGCGCGTCTCGGACGCCGCCGTCGCTCGCTGCTTCTCCGGGGAAGGTAACGTCCTGAGGGGCTGGCGTCCTCCCGGAGTGGTGGTGATGGAGAAAGAATGAGGGAAGACGGAGAAGGCGGGTGGCAGGGCGTCAGGTCGGAGTACGATGGCACCGACGCCTTCGTCTCGTACTACCGGCCCGCTGCCTCGTCTTTCCGCTCTTCCCCTTCCTCCCCGGCACCATCATCACCGGCCTCTTTAGGGCGGTTGCCGGGGAGGGGGTCGCTCTCTTGGTGCCTTCACCTCCTCCAGCAGTCTTCCAGCTGAGCCCCGGCGGTTCCTCCTGCCGGTGCTTGCGCTGGAGCTTCTTGCTGGTCTTGGAGGTGGTGACCAGGGCACCGCCGAGCTGCTCCTTCCGCCCCTCTCCTTCGCAGCCTTGCCACTCTCGATCTTGTCAGGCTGCGCCCGGCAAGCCCTGACGGGATCGAGTCGGCCATCTGCCCAGGCACTCCTTCTGCTCTCTTCACTTCCCACCGCAGTACCTGGGGGAGAGGAACAAGAAAGGGATTACGGGGCACTTATCTTTTTTCAGTCTAAAACATGTAGGCATCTGCCAAACTTTAGTCTAAATTACGTAATCTTCTTTATCCATGTTTGTGTTCTGTAAGATTTGTACTTGCTTATCAGCATATTAATGAAAAAGACAAGCTTTGCCGAGCACTTGTGCATGTATTATATCCATGCAGAGGTGAAATGCCTCCATACATTCAAGTAAACAAGTTATCCCCAGCAAGCTATCCTGCCGATATCTTCGATTTGTCGCCACGGGGCTAAGCCTGCCGGGCACAAATCACAAAGAGGGACCAGCCCCCCGCCAAGCTTTCTCCACCAAAGGCCACTGCGACCATCCTGACCGAAGCAACGTTCGAGTCAAAGGATGGGAGCACCTAAGTTTCGAAGGTGGCGAGGTTTTCATATGCACAAGTTTCTACTTACAGAACACATATGGATAAGAAAAGAACTTATCTGTTTGGCTTGCCGGGGATCATCATGTAGGCTCGTCTTCATTTCTTTTCTTCAGGACCAAGTCCACGGCAAGAACCCTGCAACTTAATGTAGATGAAAACAATGCCACATGCGACCTCATCTACATTATCATGCTATGCTCATGATATGCTTATGCGTGCATGCAAGTTTTGGGGCCCCCCCCCAGCACTTCGTTTATTTCTCTATTGCTCAAGGTCCGCGCCTGGCTTTGTATAAGGGGTTACATGCAACATCGGCAAGGCCTGTACAAAAGGGTGGCTGCCGGGCAGGGCCCGACAGCCGCGCCTTACGGGTAGAACTTACGGGGATGCTCAATGTTCCATGAGTTTTGCAACTGAATGCCATCTCCGGTCTCCAGACGGACTGCGCCAGGTCTGGTGACTCGTACTACCCGGTAAGGGCCTTCCCACTTCGGCATCAACTTGTTTGTACCCTTGGCGGACTGAACGCGCCTAAGGACAAGGTCGCCTTCCTCAAGACTCCGGGCATGAACCCTGCGGCTATGATGGCGATGCAGGGCTTGCTGGTAGCGTGCAGCACGCGTAGCAGCCCGGAGACGGTTCTCCTCAAGTAGCACAGCGTCGTCATGTCGGTGCTGTTCCTGCGCTACTTCATCGTAGGCAAGCACTCAAGGAGATCCGAATATGAGTTCCGTGGGGATAACTGCTTCTGCCCCATAGACTAGGGAGAAGGGAGTCTACCCGGTGGCTCGATTTGGTGTCATACGGAGGGACCAAAGAACCACCGGTAGCTCGTCGATCCATCGCCTGCCGCACTTCTGTAGTCTATCAAAGGTTCTTGTCTTGAGACCTCGCAGCACTTCAGCGTTCGCCCTCTCAGCTTGTCCGTTGCTTCTGGGATAGGCGATAGAGGCGAATGAGATCTTGCTTCCGAGGGCATGAACGTATTGCATGAAGGCGCGACTCGTGAACTGGGTGCCATTGTCGGTGATGATTCGGGCAGGTACCCCGAAGCGGCACACCAATCCTTTCAAGAACTTGATAGCTGACTGCGCGGTCACCTTCCTCACGGGCTCCACCTCTGGCCACTTTGTGAACTTGTCGATAGCGACGAACAAGAACTCAAAGCCCCTGGTAGCACCAGGGAAGGGGCCCAAGATATCGAGCCCCCAGACCGAGAAGGGCCATGACAAAGGGATCATCTGGAGAGCTTGGGCAGGCTGATGGATGTTCTTGGAATGGAACTGGCAGGCTTCACATTTGGTGACTAGCTCAATTGCATCTTGGAGGGCTGTGGGCCAATAGAAACCTTGCCGGAAGGCTTTTCCAACCAGAGCCCTTGATCCAATGTGGGAGCCGCACATACCATTGTGTATCTTTGCCAACCGTTCCTTTCCTCCTTCCCGACAAATGCACTTCAATTTCACACCGTTGGGCCTTCTTCTGTATAGTGTGTCATCGACAAACTGATACATACTGGCCCTTCGGGCTACTCTTTCAACTTCTTCTTGCTCTTCGGGAATTTCTCCAGTTTGGAGGAAATGGACTATGTGTCATGCCCAAGTTGGGGCCAGGGGCTCGGCAACGAGGACCAGCGGCACCTCCTCATTCGCGGGAGCGCACTCCTCGACCGCGGGGACCGATGGTCTGGCGGGAGGATGCAGCTCACTGACCGAAGGGGAGTTGTTCCCGCCAAGCCCTTTGCCGGGGGCTTCGGGAAGCTCTGCCGGGAGAGGCTTGCCGGAGTCCAGTTTCCTCCTTTTTCTGGCCATTCTTGCCGGGGATATGGAGGGCTGAGTCAGATGGAGAACAAAAGTCCCTGGTTCCATGGGGAGTTTTTGCGCAGCGCACTTTGACAGATGATCAGCAATGCTGTTTTCCGCACGGGGTACGTGCTCTGTTTGCAATCCGTCAAAGCGCTCCTCCAACTTTCTCACTTCCTCGACGTATGCCTCCATCAATGGGCTTTGGTAGTCCTTGTTGACTTGTCTCACCAGAAGTTGTGAATCTCCGCGGATGATCAGCTTCTTAATTCCCAGTTCTGTTGCAATCCTGAGCCCGGCAAGGAGCACTTCATACTCTGCAGTATTGTTGGTAGCCTTCTCTTGGGGAAAATGCATTTGGACGACGTACTTAAGGTGCTCCTCAGTGGGAGTAACGAGAAGCATGCCAGCTGTCGGTGTCAAAACCGGCCGATCTCGGGTAGGGGGTCCCGAACTGTGCGTCTGAGGATCGAAGGTAACAGGAAACGGGGGACACGATGTTTACCCAGGTTCGGGCCCTCTTGATGGAGGTAAAACCCTACGTCTTGCTTGATTGTATTTGATGAGTATAGGGGTTACAAGAGTTGATCTACCACGAGATCGTAATGGCTAAACCCTAGATGTCTAGCTTATGGGAATTGTGATTGCCTCTACGGACTAAACCCTCCGGTTTATATAGACACCGGGGGACCCTAGGGTTGTACAGAGTCGGTTTACAGAGAAAGGAATCTTCACATCCGAATGCCTAACTAGCCATCCACGCAAAGGAGAGTCCCATATGGACACGGGAGAAGGTCTTCTATCTTGTATCTTCACAGCCCATCAGTCCGGCCCATGTCACATAGCTCGGACGCCCGGGGACCCCCTAATCCAGGACTCCCTCAGTAGCCCCTGAACCAGGCTTCAATGACAATGTGTCCGGCACGCAGATTGTCTTCGGCATTGCAAGGCGGGTTCCTCCTCCGAATACTTCAAAGTAGTTGATCAAAAGAACTGTATCCGGCTCTGTATAATAGTTACAACCCTGAACCACAAGGGCAAAATACTCAAACAAAACAAGTCATGTCTACTGACAGCTTTTCCGGCGAGACGTTATGTTCTGGCCTTTATTATCATTTCAAACCGTTTTGCAGCCTCCGCTTTGCGTTCCGAGGTGCGGTTCTCATTAACACGTCTTGTCGAAGCAGAGATCGTGTCCCCTTATTGCGGGATTTCCATCAATGCGGGTTCGGGTAATCCAACCGTGCCACTTGCACGACCCCTTGGGAATAGGCAAATTTTAAAGCTTGAGGGGAGGAGCGCTCGATATTCATGGCTTATATAAACGGATAAAGATCCATCTTTTTACTCCACGCCTCCTTCTTCCCTCTGCCTATCCATCCTCGAGCTCCAGCGCCCAAGTTCCAATCTCCCCCCTCCCACCACCAACCTCTCCGACCATGGCCGGATCCGGTTCTCAAGGCAAGTGGGTGGCCTCCTCCGTGACGGAGAAGGACATCGAGGAGCTTCGGGAGGCGAGGTACTTGACTGCAGAGATTAAGCATAGACTCCCTGCTCCAAAGCAAATCATCCCCACTCCAGAGCCCGATGAAAGGGTGGTATTTATCCCCCACTTCCTCCACGGACTTGGGTTTGCCCTTCACCCTTTTATTCGCGGTCTCATGTTCTATTACGGGCTAGATTTTCACGATTTGGCCCCGAATTCCATCCTCCACATTTCGGCGTTTATCGTCGTATGTGAGGCGTTTCTCCGCATCCCCCCACACTTCAGCCTGTGGCTCAAGACCTTCAACGTAAAGCCGAAGGTGGTTGACGGGCAACACGCGGATTGCGGCGGTGCCATGGTGAGCAAGCTCACCAACGTTACCTGGCCAAAACGGGCCTTTGTGGAGACCGTCAAGGGATGGCAGCAGGAGTGGTTCTATATCACCGAACCCCGCGGCACCAAGTGGACGGCCGCTCCTGCATTCAGATCTGGCCCTCCGTTGCGGCTCGCGTCGTGGACCAACAAGGGTCTGGACTGGGGATCGTCCGACGAGGTGTTGATGCTGCAAAAGCGCATCAAAAGTATCATAGAAAAGGACACCAGTCTTACCGACGTGATCCAGGTGATGCTCGTCCGCCGAACCCTTCCTTGCCAGCGAAGGCCCCTCCGCCTTTGGGAGTTCAATCCGGAAGGGCCGCGGACCCTGCAACGATTCTTTGGCACAACACACAAAGAGATTTGGAAACTGCTCTTCAAGGCTCAGAAGTCGTGGCCGAAGACGTCCGAGGACATCGGCCTCGACTGCACTCATCCAGCCACCCCGGTAAGTGTTAAATTTTCGAACACAACTTAGTTCATTAATCCAAGGGGATGTACTGAGGATTCAATCCTTTAAACAGGACTGGACAAAGAAGGCGGAGCGGATAAGGTGTCCGGCTCCACTCCCCGAAAACCTAGCTGATCCTTTGCTAACAAGGATGCTGGTCCCGGCGCCGTACCAGGCGCCGGAGAAGAAGGCCAAGAAAAAAAGCAAGGAGGCCGAGAACGGCCCCCATCATAAAGGTACTTCGGACGCTATGTCCGGAGGGACCAAGGCTCCCCCCTCCCACGAGGGGGACGAAGATGAAGAGGAGGAGGAGGAAGAAGATAACCCTCCTCCCAAGGGGAAAAAGAGGGCAGCTTCCGTAGATCCGGAGGCAGAAGCGTCCAAGCGGGGGAAGATATCCCTCTCGGATGACTCGGATTCAAATGCCGAAGCCATCCCTCAACTGCGCCCCAGGGTGAAGCCCCTTGCCGAATCGTAAGTATTCGAAGATACTAAAGGAAATATGCCCTAGAGGCAATAATAAAGTTGTTATTTATATTTCCTTATATCATGATAAATGTTTATTATTCATGCTAGAATTGTATTAACTGGAAACTTAATACATGTGTGAATACATAGACAAACAGAGTGTCACTAGTATGCCTCTACTTGACTAGCTCGTTAATCAAAGATGGTTAAGTTTCCTAGCCATAGACATGAGTTGTCATTTGATGAACGGGATCACATCATTAGAGAATGATGTGATTGACATGACCCATCCGTTAGCTTAGCACTATGATCGTTTAGTTTGCTGCTATTGCTTTCTTCATGACTTATACATGTTCCTATGACTATGAGACTATGCAACTCCCGAATACCGGAGGAACACTTAGTGTGCTATCAAATGTCACAACGTAACTGGGTGATTATAAAGATGCTCTACAGGTGTCTCCGATGGTGTTTGTTGAATTGGCATAGATCGAGATTAGGATTTGTCACTCCGATTGTCGGAGAGGTATCTCTGGGCCCTCTCAGTAATGCACATCATATGAAGCCTTGCAAGCAATGTGACTAAGGAGTTAGTTACGGGATGATGCATTACGGAACGAGTAAAGAGACTTGCCGGTAACGAGATTGAACTAGGTATGATGATACCGACGATCGAATCTCGGGCAAGTAACATACCGATGACAAAGGGAACAACGTATGTTGTTATGTGGTTTGACCGATAAAGATCTTCGTAGAATATGTGGGAGCCAATATGAGCATCCAGGTTCCGCTATTGGTTATTGAACGGAGATGTGTCTCGGTCATGTCTACATAGTTCTCGAACCCGTAGGGTCCGCACGCTTAACGTTCGATGACGATCGGTATTATGAGTTTATGTGTTTTGATGTACCGAAGGTAGTTCGGAGTCCCGGATGTGATCACGGACATGACAAGGAGTCTCGAAATGGTCGAGACATAAAGATTGATATATTGGAAGGTTATGTTTGGACACCGGAAAGGTTTCGGATAGGTTCAGGCATTTTCCGGAGTACCGGGGGGTTATCGGAACCCCCCGGGGGGTTATTGGGCCTCATGGGCCTAGTAGTGGAAGAGAGGAGGCAGGCCATAGGGTGGCGCGCGCCCCCCCTAGCCCAAACCGAATTGGACTAGGGGGCCGGCCCCCCTTTCCTTCTCTCCTCCCTCTCCTTCCCCCTTCTCCTTGTTGGAATAGGAAAGGGGGGGGGCGAATCCTACCTGGAGTAGGATTGCCGCCCCCCCCCCATGGCGCGCCTCCTCCCCTTGGCCGGCCTCCTCCTCCCTCCCTCCTTTATATACGTGGGGAGGGGGGCACCCAAAGACAAGTTGATTGTTTGACCGTGTGCGGTGCCCCCCTCCACAGATTTCCACCTCGGTCATATTGTCGCAGTGCTTAGGCGAAGCCCTGCGTCGGTAACTTCATCATCACCGTCACCACGCCGTCGTGCTGACGAAACTCTCCCTCGGCCTCAGCTGGATCAAGAGTATGAGGGACGTCACCGAGCTGAACGTGTGCAGATCGCGGAGGTGCCGTGCGTTCGGTACTTGATCGGTTGGATCGCGAAGACGTTCGACTACATCAACCGCGTTACTAAACGCTTCTGCTTTCGGTCTATGAGGGTACGTAGACACACTCTCCCCACTCGTTGCTATGCTTCTCCTAGATAGATCTTGCGTGATCGTAGGAAAATTTTGAAATACTACGTTCCCCTACAGTGGTATCAGAGCCAGGTCTATGCGTAGATGTTATTTGCACGAGTAGAACACAAAGGAGTTGTGGGCGTGGGTGTATACATATTGCTTGCAGTTACTAGTTGTTACTTGGTTCAGCGGTATTGTGAGATGAAGCGGCCCGGACCGACATTACGCGTACGCTTATGCGAGACTGGTTTCACCGCTGCGAGCACTCGTTGTTTAAAGGTGACTGGCGGGTGTCTGTCTCTCTCACTTTAGTTGAATCGGTTTCAATGAAGAGGGTTCTTTTAGAAGATCAAAAAGCAATCACTACACCACGTTGTGGTTTTGATGCGTAGGTAAGAACGGTTCTTGCTAGAAGCCCGTAGCAGCCACGTAAAACTTGCAACAACAAAGTAGAGGACGTCTAACTTGTTTTTGCAGGGCTTGCTGTGATGTGATATGGTCAAGACATGATGTGATATAATTTGTTGTATGAGATGATCATGTTTTGTAACAAAGTTATCGGCAACCGGCAGGAGCCATATGGTTGTCGCTTTATTGTATGAAATGCAATCGCCATGTAATTATTTTTACTTTATCTCTAAGCGGTAGCGATAGTCGTAGAAGCAATAGTTGGCGAGATGACAACGATGTGATGATGGAGATCAAGCTGGGGCGCCGGTGACGATAGTGATCATGACGGTGCTTTGGAGATGGAGATCAAAGGCACAAGATGATGATGGCCATATCATATCACTTATATTGAATTGCATGTGATGTTAATCCTTTTTTGCATCTTATTTTGCTTAGTACGGCGGTAACATTATAAGATGATCTCTCACTAAATTTCAAGGTACAAGTGTTCTCCCTGAGTATGCACCGTTGCTACAGTTCATCGTGCCGAGACACCACGTGATGATTGGGTGTGATAAGCTCTACGTTCACATACAACGGGTGCAAGCCAGTTTTGCACACGCAGAATACTCGGGTTAAACTTGACGAGCCTAGCATATGCAGATATGGCCTCGGAACACTGAGACCGAAAGGTCGAGCGTGAATCATATAGTAGATATGATCAACATAGTGATGTTCACCATTGAAAACTACTCCATCTCACGTGATGATCGGACATGGTTTAGTTGATTTGGATCACGTGATCACTTAGATGATTAGAGGGATGTCTATCTAAGTGGGAGTTCTTAAGTAATATGATTAATTGAACTTTAATTTATCATGAACTTAGTACCTGATAGTATTTTGCATGTCTATGTTCTTGTAGATCAATGGCCCGTGCTACTGTTCCTTTGAATTTTAATGCGTTCCTAGAGAAAGCTAAGTTGACAGATGATGGTAGCAACTATACGGACTGGGTCCATAACTTGAGGATTATCCTCATTGCTGCATAGAAGAATTACGTCCTGGAAGCAAAGCTAGGTGCTAGGCCTGCTGCAGATGCTACTGATGACGTTAAGAACGTCTGGCAGAGCAAAGCTGATGACTACTCGATAGTTCAGTGTGCCATGCTTTACGGCTTAGAGCCGGGACTTCAACAACGTTTTGAATATCATGGAGCATATGAGATGTTCCAGAAGTTGAAGTTAATATTTCAAGCAAATGCCCGGATTGAGAGATATGAAGTCTCCAATAAGTTCTATAGCTGCAAAATGGAGGAGAATAGTTCTGTCAGTGAGCATATACTCAAAATGTCTGGGTATCATAATCACTTGACTCAGCTGGGAGTTAATCTTCCGGTTGATAGTGTCATTGACAGAGTTCTTCAATCACTGCCACCAAGCTACAAAAGCTTCGTGATGAACTATAATATGCAAGGGATGGATAAGACAATTCCCGAGCTCTTCGCAGTGCTAAAGGCTGTGGAGGTAGAAATCAAGAAGGAGCATCAAGTGTTGATGGTCAACAAGACCACCAGTTTCAAGAAAAAGGGTAAAGGGAAGAAGGGGAACTTCAAGAAGAACGGCAAGCAAGTTGCTGCTCAAGTGAAGAAGCCCAAGTCTGGACCTAAGCCTGATACTGAGTGCTTCTACTGCAAAGGGACTGGTCACTGGAAGCGGAACTGCCCCAAGTATTTGGCGGATAAGAAGGATGGCAAAGTGAACAAAGGTATATGTGATATACATGTTATTGATGTGTACCTTACTAATGCTCGCAGTAGTGCCTGGGTATTTGATACTGGTTCTGTTGCTAATATTTGCAACTCGAAACAGGGACTACGGATTAAGCGAAGATTGGCTAAGGGCGAGGTGACGATGCGTGTGGGAAATGGTTCCAAAGTCGATGTGATCGCCGTCGGCACGCTACCTCTACATCTACCTTCGGGATTAGTTTTAGACCTGAATAATTGTTATTTGGTGCCAGCGTTAAGCATGAACATTATATCTGGATCTTGTTTGATGCGAGACGGTTATTCATTTAAATATGAGAATAATGGTTGTTCTATTTATATGAGTAATATCTTTTATGGTCATGCACCCTTGAAGAGTGGTCTATTTTTGTTGAATCTCGATAGTAGTGATACACATATTCATAATATTGAAACCAAAAGATGCAGAGTTGATAATGATAGTGCAACTTATTTGTGGCACTGCCGTTTGGGTCATATTGGTGTAAAGCGCATGAAGAAACTCCATACTGATGGACTTTTGGAATCAATTGATTATGAATCACTTGGTACTTGCGAACCATGCCTCATGGGCAAGATGACTAAAACTCCGTTCTCCGGAACAATGGAGCGAGCAACAGATTTATTGGAAATAATACATACTGATGTATTCGGTCCGATGAATATTGAGGCTCGCGGTGGGTATCGTTATTTTCTGACTTTCACAGATGATTTGAGCAGATATGGGTATATCTACTTGATGAAACATAAGTCTGAAACATTTGAAAAGTTCAAAGAATTTCAGAGTGAAGTGGAAAATCATCGTAACAAGAAAATAAAGTTTCTGCGATCCGATCGTGGAGGAGAATATTTGAGTTACGAGTTTGGTCTTCATTTGAAACAATGCGGAATAGTTTCGCAACTCACGCCACCCGGAACACCACAGCGCAATGGTGTGTCCGAACGTCGTAACCGCACTTTATTAGATATGGTGCGATCTATGATGTCTCTTACTGATTTACCGCTATCGTTTTGGGGTTATGCTTTAGGGACGGCTGCATTCACGTTAAATAGGGCACCATCTAAATCCGTTGAAAAGACACCTTATGAACTATGGTTTGGCAAGAAACCCAAGTTGTCGTTTCTTAAAGTTTGGGGCTGCGATGCTTATGTGAAAAAGCTTCAACCTGATAAGCTCGAACCCAAATCGGAGAAATGTGTCTTCATAGGATACCCAAAGGAGACTATTGGGTACACCTTCTATCACAGATCCGAAGGCAAGACATTCATTGCTAAGAATGGATCCTTTCTAGAGAAGGAGTTTCTCTCGAAAGAAGTGAGTGGGAGGAAAGTAGAACTTGATGAGGTAACTGTACCTGCTCCCTTATTGGAAAGTAGTTCATCACAGAAATCAGTTCCTATGACTCCTACACCAATTAGTGAGGAAGCTAATGATGATGATCATGTAACTTCAGATCAAGTTACTACCGAACCTCATAGGTCAACCAGAGTAAGATCCGCACCAGAGTGGTACGGTAATCCTGTTCTGGAGGTCATGTTACTTGACCATGACGAACCTACGAACTATGAGGAAGCGATGATGAGCCCAGATTCCGCGAAATGGCTTGAGGCCATGAAATCTGAGATGGGATCCATGTATGAGAACAAAGTGTGGACTTTGGTTGACTTGCCCGATGATCGGCAAGCCATAGAGAATAAATGGATCTTCAAGAAGAAGACTGACGCTGACGGTAATGTTACTATCTACAAAGCTCGACTTGATGCAAAAGGTTTTCGACAAGTTCAAGGAGTTGACTACGATGAGACCTTCTCACCCGTAGCGATGCTTAAGTCCGTCCGAATCATGTTGGCAATTGCCGCATTTTATGATTATGAAATTTGGCAAATGGATGTAAAAACTGCATTCCTGAATGGATTTCTGGAAGAAGAGTTGTATATGATGCAACCCGAAGGTTTTATCGATCCAAAGGATGCTAACAAAGTGTGCAAGCTCCAGCGATCCATTTATGGACTGGTGCAAGCATCTCGGAGTTGGAATAAACGTTTTGATAGTGTGATCAAAGCATATGGTTTTATACAGACTTTTGGAGAAGCCTGTATTTACAAGAAAGTGAGTGGGAGCTCTGTAGCATTTCTAATATTATATGTGGATGACATATTGTTGCTTGGAAATGATATAGAATTTCTGGATAGCATAAAAGGATACTTGAATAAAAGTTTTTCAATGAAAGACCTCGGTGAGCTGCTTATATATTGGGCATCAAGATCTATAGAGATAGATCAAGACGCTTAATTGGACTTTCACAAAGCACATACCTTGATAAAGTTTTGAAGAAGTTCAAAATGGATCAAGCAAAGAAAGGGTTCTTGCCTGTGTTGCAAGGTGTGAAGTTGATTAAGACTCAATGCCCAACCACTGCAGAAGATAGAGAGAAAATGAAAGTCATTCCCTGTGCCTCAGCCATAGGTTCTATCATGTATGCAATGCTGTGTACCATACCTGATGTGTGCCTTGCTATAAGTTTAGCAGGGAGGTACCAAAGTAATCCAGGAGTGGATCATTGGACAGCGGTCAAGAACATCCTGAAATACCTAAGAAGGACTAAGGATATGTTTCTCGTTTATGGAGGTGACAAAGAGCTCGTCGTAAGTGGTTACGTCGATGCAAGTTTTGACACTGATCCGGATGACTCTAAGTCACAAACTGGATACGTATTTATATTGAACGGTGGAGCTGTCAGTTGGTGCAGTTCTAAGCAAAGCGTCGTGGCGAGATCTACGTGTGAAGCGGAGTACATAGCTGCTTCGGAAGCAGCGAATGAAGGAGTCTGGATGAAGGAGTTCATATCCGATCTAGGTGTCATACCTAGTGCATCGGGTCCAATGAAAATCTTTTGTGACAATACTGGAGCAATTGCCTTGGCAAAAGAATCCATATTTCACAAGAGAACCAAACACATCAAGAGACGCTTCAATTCCATCCACGATCAAGTCAAGGAGGGAGACATAGAGATTTGCAAGATACATACGGATCTGAATGTTGCAGATCCGTTGACTAAGCCTCTCTCATGAGCAAAACATGATCAGCACCAAGACTCCATGGGTGTTAGAATCATTACTGTGTAATCTAGATTATTGACACTAGTGCAAGTGGGAAACTGAAGGAAATATGCCCTAGAGGCAATAATAAAGTTGTTATTTATATTTCCTTATATCATGATAAATGTTTATTATTCATGCTAGAATTGTATTAACCGGAAACTTAATACATGTGTGAATACATAGACAAACAGAGTGTCACTAGTATGCCTCTACTTGACTAGCTCGTTAATCAAAGATGGTTAAGTTTCCTAGCCATAGACATGAGTTTTCATTTGATGAACGGGATCACATCATTAGAGAATGATGTGATTGACATGACCCATCCGTTAGCTTAGCACTATGATCATTTAGTTTGCTGCTATTGCTTTCTTCATGACTTATACATGTTCCTATGACTATGAGACTATGCAACTCCCGAATACCAGAGGAACACTTAGTGTGCTATCAAACGTCACAACATAACTGGGTGATTATAAAGATGCTCTACAGGTGTCTCCAATGGTGTTTGTTGAATTGGCATAGATCAAGATTAGGATTTGTCACTCCGATTGTCGGAGAGGTATCTCTGGGCCCTCTCGGTAATGCACATCATATGAAGCCTTGCAAGCAATGTGACTAATGAGTTAGTTACGGGATAATGCATTACAGAACGAGTAAAGAGACTTGCCGGTAATGAGATTGAACTAGGTATGATGATACCGACGATCAAATCTCGGGCAAGTAACATACCGATGACAAAGGGAACAACGTATGTTGTTATGCGGTTTGACCGATAAAGATCTTCGTAGAACATGTGGGAGCCAATATGAGCATCCAGGTTCCGCTATTGGTTATTGACCGGAGATGTGTCTCGGTCATGTCTACATAGCTCTCGAACCCGTAGGGTCCGCACGCTTAACGTTCGATGACGATCGGTATTATGAGTTTATGTGTTTTGATGTACCGAAGGTAGTTCAGAGTCCCGGATGTGATCACGGACATGACGAGGAGTCTCGAAATGGTCGAGACATAAAGATTGATATATTGGAAGGTTATGTTTGGACACCGGAAAGGTTTCGGATAGGTTCGGGCATTTTTCGGAGTACCGGGGGGTTATTGGGCCTCATGGGCCTAGTAGTGGAAGAGAGGAGGCAGACCATAGGGTGGCGCGCGCCCCCCCTAGCCCAAACCAAATTGGACTAGGGGGCCGGCCCCCCTTTCCTTCTCTCCTCCCTCTCCTTCCCCCTTCTCCTTGTTGGAATAGGAAAAGGGGGGGGGGCGAATCCTACCTGGAGTAGGATTGCCCCCCCCATGGCGCGCCTCCTCCCCTTGGCCGGCCTCCTCCTCCCTCCCTCCTTTATATACGTGGGGAGGGGGGCACCCATAGACAAGTTGATTGTTTAACCATGTGCGGTGCCCTCCTCCACAGATTTCCACCTCGGTCATATTGTCGCAGTGCTTAGGCGAAGCCCTGCGTCGGTAACTTCATCATCACCGTCACCACGCCGTCGTGCTGATGAAACTCTCCCTCGGCCTCAGCTGGATCAAGTGTACGAGGGACGTCACCGAGCTGAACGTGTGCAGATCGCGGAGGTGCCGTGCATTTGGTACTTGATTGGTTGGATCGCGAAGACGTTCGACTACATCAACCGCGTTACTAAACGCTTCTGCTTTTGGTCTACGAGGGTACGTAGACACACTCTCCCCGCTCGTTGCTATGCTTCTCCTAGATAGATCTTGCGTGATCGTAGGAAAATTTTGAAATACTACGTTCCCCAACAGATACTATGCACATATCCGACCTATCACGAATTGTGGGATAATATATCATTTATGCATTTCAGTCCGGCCCGCGTTCTCCCTCAACAATCATTGTCTTCGGGGAATTCCTTAGCGCCGGGGATGATGGAGAGCAAAACGCCTCCGCGAGCCTCTCCGCCGCTCGCCGCGGATGACACCGATGCGTTGTCCCAAAAGACCTCCCCAGGCCACAGAGAGGTGCGGGAGGCCGACAAGGCGGTGCCGGAGGGTAATACCCTGGCTGCCGAAAACATGGGGGATAAAACCCCCATGGATACTAACGACGGTGGCCCAGACAAGTCCGGATCCCGGCCGAATACCACTCCGGAAACCCAAACGGCTCCGGAGTCGAGCGAGCAGCCCCCTTTGAAGGAGGGGAGAGTGCTGACTCCACCGGCGGCCTCTGTCAATCCGGAGGCGCCGGACACATTGAGGGAGGCACTTTGCCGTGCTTCCGTCGTGGAGGAGCACCGTACCCTGATGGGTAAGGTGATTGAAAAGGTTCAGTCCGCCAAAAGCGGGCTAAACGAAGCCTTCACCAGCCTATTAACAGGCTTTGAGGTATGCGATGTGATATTTTTAGCTGCTTTTCATACGAAAAATACGCCTGTGTATAGATAGTAGCCCCTGAGACTCTGTTTGGTTCTTAAGAAAGAGACGAACAGAGGATCAAATATTTGCAGGATATATCAATCTTGTCTATTTTGATAAACAGGCTTCAATGCTAGTGGCAACCGCCGGGGCCGCTGAAGTTTCCGAACGTAAGCGGAAACTGGAGCTGGCCGAGAAGGACATTGTCCTTATTAACAAGCGGTTCGATGAGGCACAAGGTATATACCACATATCGCATTCGTGTCTGTTTTGAGACATAAACTCTGAGTAAAAACTCATGCGCTGATGTGTGGATGGGTACAGGCGGCACTGCGGAGGTCGAGACCCTCAGGGGTGCTCTTGCGCAGGCCAAAGAGCAGGCAAAGGTGAGCAAAGCGGCCACTGATACAGCGGCCACGGATTTGAAGTCCGAGCAGGCCGCCCGTCGCCAGTATGAGGAGCGGGTGGCCAAATTGGAGCAGGAACTCAAGGACGCCGTTAGCAAGTGCGAGTCCTTAGAAGAGAAGAACAAAGCCCAGGAGGCTGATCTCGCCAAGGCCCTCCAAGAGGCCGAGGAAGGGCAGACCGAATCCCGAGCAGCTCGTGAGGAGATCCGGCAAGCCGAACAGATAGCGGCTGGTAAGCCCTTTCTTTTTACAGAGTAAATTTGGCAGTCAGAAGTATGCCTTGCTCACTCGGCTGTGGAATTCTCCAGACGCCTTTGCGGATCTTTCGAGGAGTGCTGCTGACGCCGCGCAATTCTTCCGGGCCCAAGAAGGGCACACGACGGAGAAGTTGTACTGGTCACAGTTCGCGGCGCGGGAGCGCCTAGCCCTGTTAAATGACCAGATGACGCAGTGGGCTGAGCTGCATAGGATGTCTGGATTGGCCATGAGGGACGTCATAGTCCGGCTGTGGCCAACCGAACCTGTGCTGAGCAGCTATTTCGGCCTAGTGCAGCGACTCGTCGACGCGCTGCCCCGAATTGGTGCAGTTAAGCGGTCGGCATGCATAGAGGGTGCACAGATGGCCTTCGCCCGTGTCAAGATGCACTGGGCGAAGATGAAGGAAGCCGACGTGGCAGTTGAGGGGCCGCCCGGAGGTAAGGTCCACCGCAAGCTGGAGCGCTACTTCAACAATGTCCTGGAAGGTGCCCGTTTAATAGAGGGTCAATGCTCAAAGGATATTATGTTCAAGTAAATGTATCCGAGTTGCCCAGACATTGTGTTATAAACCAAGGCCTTTGTAATATATTTGTGCCTGTAATCTTACATTATTTTTCCTCCTGTGCGGCCATTTTTATCATTGAGAGTTTGCCAGTCGTCGGCTTCAGCCCCCACGTAGATACTACGGGGGTGTTCGTAATAGCACATAATCACACTTGACCCAACGTCTTGGTCCGTAAAGGAGGTGTCAGTGCGGCGAACCAGGCAATCAGACTATGTGGCTTTACCACTCTCACTTAGCCATAGGAGTTTGACAATGGGGCTGTAAGGTAGCCCCTGGTGCGTATGCGGCTATCGAACTTGGATGCCTTAGACGTGTGACTGAAAAAAGCCAGTCCTTCGTGTAATACGGAAAAAATCGCTAGAGATTTAATAAGTCGCCGAATTGCTGACCAGCTCTCGCCGCATCACGACAGTCAGTTTTCGGCTTTCTCTACTGAGGTGCTTGACCGGGCTAGCCGGAAACACAATCGCAGTAGTTCTCCCTT
Source organism: Thinopyrum elongatum (assembly GCA_011799875.1). Classification (NCBI taxonomy): domain Eukaryota; kingdom Viridiplantae; phylum Streptophyta; class Magnoliopsida; order Poales; family Poaceae; genus Thinopyrum; species Thinopyrum elongatum. Next base: position 572,704,536 of record CM022298.1, on the reverse strand, counting down.
TACTACCTTAGCCGAAAACGGAACATAAGGTAGCAAGCACAGGAGCCGGGCAACCCAACTATTGACCAAAGACGTGATTCGGAGCCGATGCATATAATGCAGTATTTGGGACGCCGAAGTGCACTCTGAGAGCGTTTGGACTTTTAATTGTTGAAGATACATATAGAGCCCCTGGCGATTAAAGTCGGACCAAGGTGTATATGCCAATTCGGACATGAAGTGGAAAAACAGAAAAAATTAAGCCAATGCCTAACAGGGTTGTGGGCAAAACTGTTTCCATTATAGTCTGATTGGTACGCCAAACGTATTTGTATGGAAGATGCGATAAGCATCACGGCTATTTTACATGCCGAAGACAAGGGAAAGCTGTATACGGGTCCTAAAATTGAAAATTTGATCTTGAAGATCCTTTGGACACTCTGCCGCACGTCTGCGCCGCTTGTCACCTTGGTGTATGATCCTTTGAGAGGATCAATAATTGAGTTTGCATAAGGGGCCTGGAAGGCGGCCCCTATTACCACCAGGAATTGATGTAAGTTGTAAAGAACCTGAAAAATAAAAACAAGAAGAAAAGAGGTGGAGCAATATGGAGGTCCGGATAGGGTCAAGCCGTATCGTTGACCTTATGTTTAGCATGCCTCTGTCCTTGCCCATGGTATTTTTAACGCGTAGTTATGTATGCGCGGTACGTATGCCGCTATCAGGCTGGGGCATTGACGGAGGCCGAATTGCTAATATAGCTCTGGATGAGCCAGACTGTCGTTCTACAGGGTAGACCAGACTCGTTTAGCCGTGTCCGGGGGCTTGACTGCCAGTGTAGTATTCGGCTTAGCGAGGCCACCCTGCACCTCGGCTGCGATGGCCGCGGTATGCTCCTCTGTACGGAGGGAGCGCTCCATGTTTCCATTGACTGTTATAACGCCTCGTGGTCCAGGCATCTTGAGCTTTAAGTAAGCATAATGCGGGATTGCATTGAAGCGGGCGAAGGCAGTACGTCCGAGCAGTGCGTGATAACCACTGCGGAAGGGGACGATATCGAAGATCAAGTCTTCGCTTCGGAAGTTGTCCGGCGAACCGAAGACTACTTCCAATGTGATTGAGCCCGTGCAGCGGGCCTCTACACCGGGTATTACTCCTTTGAAGGTGGTTTTAGTAGGCTTGATTCTTGACGGGTCAATACCCATTTTGCGGACAGTGTCCTGATAAAGCAGGTTAAGGCTGCTACCACCGTCCATGAGGACTCGCGTAAGGTGGAATCCGTCGATAATTGGATCAAGGACCAAAGCTGCCGAACCTCCATGACGGATGCTGGTCGGGTGGTCCTTTCGATCGAAGGTGATCGGACAAGCCAACCATGGGTTGAATTTTGGGGCGACCGGCTCTACGGCGTAGACGTCCCTTAGCGCCCGTTTGCGCTCCTTCTTGGGAATATGTGTAACGTATATCATACTCACCGTTTTTACCTCGGGGGAAATTTCTTCTGCCCCCCTGTGTTCGGTGGGCGAGGTTCTTCATCGTCGTCCTCGCTGGGCGACCCTTTTCCCTTATGTTCGGCGTTTAGCTTACCGGCCTGTTTAAAAACCCAACAATTTCTGTTGGTATGATTGGCAGGCTTGTCTGGGGTGCCGTCGATCTGGCAAGGTCGATCAAGTATTCTATCCAGACTGGATGGACCATCTTTGTTTCCTTTGAATGGCTTCTTCCGCTGACCGGGTTTAGAGCCACTGAATCCGGCGTTGAGCACCGTATCTTCAGTATCTGCATTGTTGCTTCGACGCTTGTGTTTGTTGCGTCATGGCCTACCGTTACCGTCTCTGGCTTCGGAGGTGCCAGGGTCGCTGGTGCTATTGCTTCGATGGGCTAGCCAGCTATCCTCTCCCGCGCAAAAGCGGGTCATGAGTGCGGTAAGGGCCGCCATGGACTTTGGTTTTTCTTGGCCGAGGTGTCGGGCGAGTCACTCGTCCCGGACGCTGTGCTTAAAGGCCGCGAGGGCTTCGGCGTCCGGACAGTCGACAATTTGGTTCTTTTTAATTAGGAACCTGGTCCAGAGCTTCCGGGCTGACTCTCCGGGTTGCTGGACTATATGACTGAGGTCGTCGGCATCTGGAGGCCGGACATATGTGCCTTGGAAGTTGTCTCTAAAGGCATCTTCCAAATCTTCCCAGCTGCCAATGGAGTTTTCTGGGAGGCTGCTTAGCCAGTGCCGAGCCGGTCCCTTTAATTTTAGTGGGAGGTACTTGATGGCGTGGAGATCGTCGCCGCGGGCCATGTGTATGTGGAGAAGAAAGTCCTCAATCCATCCGCGGGATCTGTCGTTCCATCGTATGATTCGATGTTTACGGGTTTAAACCCCTCTGGAAATTGGTGCTGCATGACCTCATCGGTAAAGCACAAGGGGTGTGCGGCGCCTCTATATCGGGCAACGTCATGATGGATTTCGAACGATATCCGTATTCGGTTTTCAGCCCGGTTGAGGTTGTGCTTATCACGCCAGGCTTGACAGCCGTCGTCTCTTGTTGGAGCATGTCCCCTTGATCCGTAGATTGATCTGGTCTGGCCGGTTCTATTGTCCAGCTCCTGTTGTAGGTCATAGGTGTAGTCCGGAGCAGCTACCCCCTTGCTTTTTCGGCGAGGTGGCGCGGGCTGGTGTTCGGCGTGTGTAGCCGCTCTGTCCCGACCGCGTGGTGGTCGGTCGGGTTCGTCAGCAGGATTATACCTTGGCGGTATTGGCTCAAGGGCCTCGTTGTCAAATTGTGGTAGTAGCTTGCGCTTCGGGTAGCTCTTTGTTGGGCGCTCGAGGCCGTATTCTTCGGCCGCTAGGACTTTAGTCCATCTATCGTTGAGCGTATCCTCTTCGGCTTGAAGCCGTTGCTGTTTCTTTTTTAGTCTCCTCGCTGTTGCGATGAGCTGTCGCCTAAAGCGTTCTTGCTCGAGGGGTTCCTCTAGCACGATGAAATCTTCATTGCCGAGGCTGACTTCCTCCTCGGAGGCCGGTAAATAGTTACTGTCCTCTGAATCATCATTCTCGGTCAGTTCGTCTAGGTTGACTTGTCCATCTTCCCCGTCATCCTGTTCTACGGCAGGCTCGATGGGGTGCTCCAAGTCTTCGGCATTCTCCGGAGTGTCATTATCTCCGGTGCCAGTATTACTTTCCTTTCCTCGCCGCGATTTTGAACGGCGTCATTGACGTCGTCACTTTGGTGGAACTTCGACGGGCTTGTCCTCGATCGGATCCTAATTGCCATCGTCGTCCTCTTTGGGTGTATCCACCATGTACACGTCGTATGTGGAAGTGGCAGTCCAACGCCCGGTGATAGGCGGGTTTTGAGCTGGTTCGGCTCCAGCATCGTCGTCCATACCGTCGATGTCTTCGGAAGCGTAATCGAGCATGTCGGTTAAGTCTTCGACAGTGGCTATCAAGTGGGTGGTGGGTGGGACGTAAAATTCCCCGCTCTTAGCCCCTAGTCCGGGCTGGGCGTAGTTCGGAAGTGGTTCCTCTGTAATGGCGAGGGATCGCATTAAGTCCAGAGCCTCGCTTAAGGGCAAGGATTGGACGGGGAGACCAAAGTCTTTGGCGCTGGGTGAGGCGAAAGCCTCCTGGCCATGCTTACTTGTCGTGGAGCTTAAGAGTTTGGATTTAGAGTCCGAGGACGAGTCCGGCTCTCCGGGAATAAAGGGAATCCGGTTTGACTCTGGGCTAGCCGATGACACGGTCTCCTCTGGATCTCCGGTAGTAAGCTCCATGATTGCAGAGAGTCCGGCGGGCTCCAAACTCCCATCTCCGGACCCGGTGATTTGCTCCGGATCTAGGGCCAGAGCGGTGGTCGGGGCCGCGAATCCTTCGAAGATCAAGTCTCCTCGGATATCAGCGACATAATTCAGATTCCCAAAACTGATCTGATGACCAGGGGCGTAGCTATCGATCTGCTCGAGGCGACCGATCGAGTTGGCGCGCAGAGCGAAGCCGCAAAACACAAAAAGTTGACCGGGGAGGAAGGTCTCCTCGGAAACAGCATCGTTGTTGATGATCAAACGAGCCATCGAACCTTCTACTGACGACACAGTGGAACTCTCAATGAAAGCACTAATGTCGGTGTCAAAACCGGCCGATCTCGGGTAGGGGGTCCCGAACTGTGCGTCTGAGGATCGAAGGTAACAGAAAACGGGGGACACAATGTTTACCCAGGTTCGGGCCCTCTTGATGGAGGTAAAACCCTACGTCCTGCTTGATTGTATTTGATGAGTATAGGGGTTACAAGAGTTGATCTACCACGAGATCGTAATGGCTAAACCCTAGATGTCTAGCTTATGGGAATTGTGATTGCCTCTACAGACTAAACCCTCCGGTTTATATAGACACCGGGGGACCCTAGGGTTGTACAGAGTCGGTTTACAGAGAAAGGAATCTTCACATCTGAACGCCTAACTAGCCATCCACGCAAAGGAGAGTCCCATCTGGAGACGGGAGAAGGTCTTCTATCTTGTATCTTCACAGCCCATCAGTCCGGCCCATGTCACATAGCTCGGACGCCCGGGGACCCCCTAATCCAGGACTCCCTCACCAGCCCCTGCACCTTGTAGGAAGAAGGCACCATCGAAATACATGATCCATTCTTGGGGTGCTTCCTTGCCGGGGATGACTGTCTCCAATACTTCTTCATCAGGAGTTGGCATCCACTCTGCAATGAACTCTGCTAGTGTTCTGCTCTAAATGGTTGACGTGCTTTCAAACTTCAAACCAAAGCTGGACAACTCCAAGGCCCATTCCACAATCCTGCCAGTGGCCTCGGGGTTTCTGAGTATGCGTTGCAAGGGGAAGCGGGTGACAACTATGATCTCGTGGGCTTGGAAGTAGTGGTGCAGTTTCCTTGAGGACATGATGAGGGCAAAAATCAACTTTTGCACGCCAGAGTACCTCGACCTAGCCCCCTGCAGCAGGGAGCTGACGAAGTACACTGGGCGCTACACCACCTTCTTCTTTGCCGTGACCTTGGAACTGTCTCTGCTGCCTTGCTCTTCTTTGTCTTGGACTGCATCTGACCCTGCCGGGACAGGTTCGCTTTCCTCTCCATAGGGGACAGTGGCTGTGACCGCCGCTTCATCCACTTCCCGTTGTGCCACCAGTGCCGCGCTAACCACTTGATTGGTCGCCGCTAAGTATAGCAGCAACGGCTCTTGTGGTTTGGGAGTGACTAAAGTGGGCACAGAGGAAAGGTAGGCCTTCAAATCTTGTAGCGCAGCGTCTACCTCTAGGGTCCACTCCATGGGTCATGCCTTCTTCCAAATTTTGAAGAACAACAAGGCGCGCTCGGCAGACTTGGAAATGAACCTGCTTAGCGTGGCAACACATCCAGTCAAACGCCTCACAACCTTAACTGTCTTGGGTGCTTGAATCTACTCGATAGCCTTGATCTTGTCGGGGTTGGCTTCTATCCCCCAATGGGACACGAAGAAGCCAAGCAGCTTGCCGGAAGGAACACCAAACACACACTTCTCCGGGTTCAGTTTCAAGTTGATCCTGCACAGATTTTCAAAGGTCTCTTCTAAATCCTGAATGAGAGTCTTTCTGTCCTTGGTTTTGACCACTATATCATCCATGTAGGCTTCGATGTTTCTGTGCAACTAGGACTCAAAGCCAATCTGTACTGCTCTTGCAAAAGTGGATCCGGCGCTCTTCAATCCGAAGGGCATCCGTACAAAGTAGTACATGCCACACGGGGTTATGAACGCGGTATTCTCTTCGTCTTCTTTGGACATGAAGATCTGGTGGTACCCGGAGTAGGCATCCAGAAAGGAAAGCAGGTCACACCCGGAGGTGGAATCCACAATCTGGTCGATATGCGGCAAGGGGAATGGGTACTTCGGGCATGCTTTGTTTAGATCTGTGAAATCTATGCAAAGCCTCCATTTCCCATTCGCCTTGCGCACCACCACTGGATTTGCTAACCATGTTGGATGCAACACTCCTCTAACCAAACTAGCTGCTTCAAGTTTCTTGATCTCCTTAGCAATAAACTGCTGCCGTTCCAAAGCTTGCTTTCGGACCTTCTGCTTGATGGGCCGGGCATGTGGGTAGGCAGCAAGGTGGTGCTCGATTACCTCCCTGGGAACACCGGGGATGTCAGATGGTTGCCAAGCAAACACATCGACATTCGCCCGCAGGAAGGCAACGAGTGCGCTTTCCTATTTGTCATCGAGGGTGGCACTGATAGTAAACGTACCATCAGCGCCAGCCAGCCCTACCGGGACCTTCTTCACATCAGGTGCAGCAGCCTCGGATCTCTTGCTATTGGAACTCTCCGGCAAGTCATCAACAGGCGCAACGCACTCCGAAGAAGTGTGCTTCCCTGATTCCTTGCTGGCATCCTTGCTAGCTTTCTTCTTTCTCTTGCTTTCCTTAGCGGGAGCCATGGCTTCCGCAGCCTCTGCAGCGACTGCTTCCCGGTACATCTTGCCATGCATATGACTGCATCTTTCTGGTCTGATGGAATGGAAATGACGCCTATCGGCCCTGGCATCTTCAAAGTGTTGTAGGCGTAGTGGGATGCCGCCATGAATTTGGCCAAGGCTGGGCGACCAAGGATTCCATTGTACGGCAGGGGGAGATCAACCACATTAAATACGATCTTCTTGGTCCGGTAGTTTAACTCCCCTCCGAACGTCACCGGTAGTGTGATCTTCTCCTTTGGACGACTCCTGCCGGGGTTGATTCCTTGGAACATACCAGTAACCTTGAGCTCCTCATCTGCTATCTGGAGTTTGCTGATGACCTTTGGAGAAATCAGATTCAACCCGGCCCTGCCGTCAACCAACATCTTTATGACTTTGAGGTTGCGGATTGTTGGTGAGACCAACAACGGCAAGCACCCTACCGCGGTGGTGCGGTTAGGGCGATCCTCTTCGTCAAAGATGATGGGCGTGCGGGACCATTTGAGCGGCTTCCGAGAATCTGCCGCTGGCTCCACAACATTGACTTCACGCGCCCACTTTTAAGTTGGCGGTGAGAGGAGTGTAAAGATGCACCCCCGTTAATGCATAGGGCATCAGTGGCTTTCTGGAACTCCTGCTCGCTGGTTTCCTCTTCATCTCCTTCATCAGTCTCATCATTGCAATCCTTCTTCTCACGGCCTCTGGCGGGTTTCCCTTGATACTGAAGAGCCTTGCCGGGGTGACTTGCTCTGCCACCTCGGCCCTTCCCGCCAGCGCCATCTTGATCTTTCTCCTTATCATGCTTCTCGTACTCAGCCCTCTGCTTCTTGACGAGCTGCTCAACCTGATGACACTCCTGAAGGTCGTGGCCCTTGGTCCTATGGATCTTGTAGTACGGCCCATCACCCTTCCCAGCTTTCTCGGTAGCCACGGCCACCTGACAGCCAATGCACGCGGTAACTTCCTTGCCGGGGGCTTCGGTCTTGACCTTCTTGCCAGTACTAGGTGTGCTCGATCCTTCAACAGTCATCACAACTTTATCCTTGCGCTTCTTATTGTGCTTCTTGTTCTTCTTCTTCTGGTTGGTGGCATTGTCGTCATTGTCTGAGTCAATGTCGACGCCATCCTCTTCACCGGGAAGTCGCCTCCCCTCCCCTATGCGAGCACACTTATCCACCAGAGTGTATAGCTCATTCACAGTCTTGGGCAGCCGCACGTTCATTTTGGAACGTATCCTACGGTTGCGCACGTTGGACTGGAACGCGGCTATCATAGCTGCCGGGTGGATATCTGGTATGTTCCTGTGCACTCCACTGAACCTTTGCATGTACTTCCGCAGACTTTCTCCTTCCTTCTGTGGGAGGAGCTGCAGATCGCTGGGCCGCCCTGGTTCTTGATGGCCGCCCGTGAAGGTGCCAACAAACTCATGGCACAGGTCAGCCCAGGTTGAGATGGAGTTCTCCGGCAAGTGCATCAGCCAAGACCTCACATTTGGCTTGAGTTCCAAAGGGAAGTAGTTGGCGAATACCTTCTCATCTCTTCCCCCGGCAGCCTGAACAGCGATGGTGTAGATGCTCAGAAACTCTGTCGAGTTCAATCTCCCATCGTACTTCTCTGGTATCTCTGGCTTGAACGTGCGGGAAGATGGCCAATGGACTTGCCGCAGCTCACGAGTGAAGGCTGGGCACCCAACCTCAAAAGGTAGGTACCCACCTTCATCAGGCGCAGGCTCTTCGACGTCGGGGCCATTGCGCCTATCAGACTGGCGGCGGGTGTCGCGGCGTTGCTCGATGGTGATGCGCTCGCCTTCCCTTCGCCTGTCTTCCAGGACTTGCCGCTATCCTCGACGTGCTCGAGGGTTGGATGAAGCCATCGATACATTGTCGGGTTCTTGCTGCGGCCCCTGCGCCTGCTACCGCGGAGGGGATTGCACCGTGGGGGTGGCCCCTTCGGTACGGCCAGCGGCTCAGGCTGTTGTTGCCGCCTGCGGAGGCCGTGACGGGCCCGCTCGCTACGATCCTCCCGCCTCGGTGAAACCAACCAGACTCTGAATGGTGGCTCTTCACTCATCCATCTGATCGGCCGCCGGCGGAAATCTCAGCAGGAGTTGGGCCCGCGCCATGGCCTCCGAAGCAGTGCTTGGCATGGATGATGATGTAGACCACAACGTCGCTTGGCTTCTGGCGGTGCCAGTAGTGGCAATGACGTGCTCTCGTCGCTGCGAGCCAGTCGCCAGGATGCCGGGGCGGCGAGGTGGATGTGCCTGGGGATCGGCGGCTTCGTTCGGTGCACCAGCTGGGTCGGCCCCCTCGGGGGTGGTGCATGCCCTACGGCCGCGCACGCAGTGGGAGCGGCCGGAGAGTTACGGTTCGTCCCAGAGCGAGTGCCATTGCTGCGGCTGTGCCCTTCGGCGGGGCGAAGAGGTGCAGACGGAATGATCTCTCCACCCGCACCTTGTGGAGCGTGGCCGCTGGGATGCTGCTGGCGCTGTCCTTCTCCGGTGCCTCCTGCTCCCGTTTCGGCCGCGGGAGAGGTGGTGACGATGCCGCCTGCGTCGGCCATGTCCCCCGCGGCGTCCGCGCTCCCGTGGCCGCGGCGGCCGCGGGCTGAGGGGCCTTCGAGGTGGACGGGTGAGCTGTAGCACTGGGCTTCTTCTTGGGCGCCATGGATGATGAAGCCGTCGATGAAGCAGATGATGAAGATGACGCGCTGCATGCGCCCTCGGGTTCGCGCAAGCGCTGCCCCCTACCTGGCGTGCCAAAGATGTCGTGGGAAACCATGGCCACCTATGGGGCCATCGGCCCCTTTGTGGTTCGGCGGGGGGAAGGGCACATTGCACAAAGAGCGAAGAGCGTAGCACAGCACGACAGAGATCACACGGGCAGTTTTTACCCAGGTTTGGGCCGCCGCGAGGCGTAAAACCCTACTCCTGCTTTGGTGGATTGATGAGAGGACCGTGGTGGAAACGCAGCGCTCTAGCCCAGCGGGGTTGCCTCGGGGCGAGAGCAGCTACGCGCGTATGAGTGTACAGGGGTCCGAATCCTTTCTATGGTTGCCATGGCCCTCCTTTTATAGATCAAGGGGTCACCACAATGGCAAATCAGTCATTGTGTACTGATTAGATAGCAAACAGTGCTATCATACCTAACTCTGTAGACAGAGCAGAGCGCATTAAATGCGCCGCTCAGTGTCACATCGTGGCATGCCCAGCAAGCCTTGCCGGGCCGTTCGGCCACCTTTTCATCTGTCTTCTTGACACGTCTCTGGAGGGTGTCATTTGGAGGTGATCTCCTCTGGAAATGGCTGCCATGTGTCAAATAACAGCCACTTAGTCACTTGGGGGCTTGACACCGCACCGATCGATGACTTGCGTCGCTGTGAGGTGGAGCGTGTAACACCCCATGTATTAAGCTACAGTGATCACCCTTTTGATTATGCCATGTCATCATGATTATCAGTGCCTAATCATGATTTGCATTCAGCTCCTAACTCAAGATTCAAATTAAAACTAAAGTGGAAAATAAAAGATGTCCAAACCTGAAAACTAAAATGTGCCTCATGTTGCAAATATTCCCAAAGCATTGATAAAAATGATTGCAACATTTAATGGAGTTGGGAAAGGACTCAAACAACAAGAAACAGCAGCAAACATCACTATTTCATACCTTTTTAATTAAATAAAATCCCAAATGAAAACCTTTGGACTCAAAACCTTTTTATAACAGTGGCATATAATGCACTGATATTATTGGACTATGTCTCATATTTTGCAAAAGTCTTTTGGAATGAAATTAAAAGGCAAAACAGTAAAGAAAAAGAAAAACAGAAAAGAAAAGGAAGAAAAAGAAAAAGGCCTATTCTACTATGCACTTACCGGCCTGCCCAACACAGTGCCGGCCCAGCCCAACACCTCCCGTCCCCTTCCCCTGTTCACCACCGCACGCCGCTGTCGCCCGCACCTCGCGCCGCGCCCCGGCCCCCCCTTCTCCTCGCTCGACACCGCGCCTTGCCGCTCGCCGTGGGTGGATAAGAGCCCCCCTGGCTCCCCACTGGATCCTCTGGTCTCTCCCCCTCTCCATCGCTCCTCCTTCTCCTCCTCTCTCTGTCGAACACCGTCGCCGCTCGCCGCAGCCGACGCGGCCACCGGCGGCCCCGTACTCGCTGGTGTTGTCCACGAGCTCTGCCGCGGACGACCACCCCTCCTGGTGCCTCCAGACGGAGCCAAGGAGGCTTGCTGCTGCTGATTCTTCTTCCTCCCCATCTCCGGCCACCGCAATCCCTCGCCGTCGATTCGCCGCCTCCCCCTGCGCTACCGATCATCGAGGGGCCTCCGTGAGCCCGCGCGGTGAGCTCCGCCTCCTCCCCATCTCCTTTCGAGCTCGGTTTCGAGCTATTGCGTGCGCCCACCGAAGCCCGAACTCCGGCCATCGCCGAGCTCGAGCGCGGCCGTAGCTCCGGCCATCCCCAGCTGCCGCCGCTAGCTCCTTTGGATGCTGCACATCACAGCGATCCCGTAGGAGTGACCCGCGACCAAAATGGCCGCCCGTAGCGCGATTCCGGCGAAGCTCCGGCCGTCGCCGCCGTGTTTTGCCTCGCCGACACCGGCGCTGACGTGGCTCAGCTGGGGCCCGCTCTATGTGCCACTGACTGTGGGACCCGCGGGCCCAGTTTACCGGTCAACTGGCCTGGTTGACCGGCTGACTGGACAGTTGACTCAGGTCAATGGGGCCCCACCTGTCAGCCCCTCTGGTGCCTCTCTGGTGCACTGCACTGGGTGCACGTAGCAATTCCAGTTACTGTTTTCGATTTAAAATAATACCCTGGAATTTCAGAATATAGATTAAACTTTGAAATTCAATAGAAAATAAACTGTAGCTTGGATGGAAAAACTTTGTACATGAAACTTGCTCAGAACGACGAGACAAACCTGAATACGCTGTCCATTCGTACGTCGCACGTGTCTAACTACCTGAACATGGGACTTTCCCCCTCCGGTTCGCCTGTCCGAAAATGCAACTTTGGGAAAACTTTCCCGGATGTTATTCCCCCTTCACCTATGTCGTGTAGCACTACGATAGGTCACCCCTAGCACCGCGTATCGTATTGTCATGCATCTGTCTGCTTGTATTTACTGTTTCTTCCCCCTCTTCCTATTTGCTAGACCCCGAGACCGCTGACGATGTCCTGAAGACCGACGCCATCGTTGACAACCTTGCCCTTGCCGCCGAGCAACCAGGCAAGCCCCCCCTTTGATCATCCTGATATCGCCCATTCTATTTTCTCATGCTTGCATTAGAATTGCTGCTGCTACTGCTTTACCTATTCTGATGCATAGCCTGTTTATTGTAACCTGCTGTTGATAATTACCTGCATATTCTAAACTGCTTAGTATAGGCTGGGTAGAGACCTATCAGTGACCCCACTTATCCCGGTTGCCCCGCTGGATTATACGAAGACCCGATCAACGGGATTGAAGACCAGACCCCGACACCGCACATCACCCCCTTAGTTGTAACGACACTGCAGCGTTACTATCGAGTGCCGAGGGTGAAACCTCTTGTAGCACTTCTGATGTTAACTCTGTAGAGTAGCTATTCGGTCGTGGTCATCGAGGGTGATTCCTCCTTCACCGCTTCCGATAACGACACCGTCGTACAACACCTCAAGTGTGAACCCAGCGAGGGTGATTCCTCCGAGTTCACCTTGACGGATACATCGAGTAGGAATCCAACGAGGGTGATACCTTGGATTCCCCTGATGTTATGGACACACTGATACTTGGACTGTACTATTGCTACTTGGAAAGGCGGGTCGACCCTGAGGGGTACCCGCGTGTGATGTAAAGACGGGTTGCCTGTATGGTGCCCGAGTGATGAATACGAGGCGCGGCCGGGCATTCTTAACCCTTGCAGCAAGTCCTCGAGACGGGGCGACGGGGTCACATCTTTCGTGAGTCTCTGCTCATTACCGCAACCCCAAGGTACTAACGGTTTGGATATTTGATCTGAGTGGGCCTCTGGCCCGATAGCACTAACCACCACGTGGGCATAGTATGGGCGTTCTGCATCGTATGCATCAGCCGAAAGCTCTGACAGACGTCCAGTTCAGTAGTGCGGCATGGAGTGATTGGCGCCATTCACGACATAGGTGGTGCTTGGATCTGAGCCATGTGCACAACGACCCGGAGGGCGAGGGGCGATGGCCCAAGAGCCCCTTGCGCTTAGGATGTAGACCGGCGGGGACCTCTCTGCTGAGCTATAGGTAGGGCTGCGGTGTGTCGTTTGGCCGAGGCCGGGCATGACCCGGAAAAGTGTGTCCGGCCAAAGTTAAGCGAGCGTGGTGGGTAAGTTGGTGCACCCCTGCAGGGAAGAAAACATCTATCGATAGCCTGTCCTACGGTAAAGGACACTCGGAGTTGTATCCTGATTGATACAATTAGAACTGGATACTTGGATACTATGGCTCTGGGATTGCTTCTCGCAGGGAGTCGAGAAGGGATCTCAGGACGAGGTTGATGACTGTATGGCTCTGGGATTGCTTTCTCGCAGGGAGTCAAGAAAGGATCTCTGGGTGAGGTTGAGACTTAATGATACTGCTACGTTATATTGATCTGTTCTACTCTCTTCTATTGCTGCAAGACCTCTGAAGATGCTAGTCTTCGATAGGACTAGGCCTTCTCTCTATTCTGGCATTTCTGCAGCCCAGTCCACATATACAACCTCCCCTTGAAAATGTTGCATATGTAGTGTAGATCCTTGCTTGCTGAGTACTTCTGAGTACTCACGGTTGCTTTGTTTTCCTTTTTCTCCCCATATCAGTTTGACGTGACCAAGATGACGGAGCCCCTGAGACAGATGTCCCGTCGATCGACTACTACTACTACCCAGAGGATGGATACTACTACGAGTTGACTGACGACCAGGAGTAGGATCGGAGGGTCCCAGGCAGGAGGCCTACGCCTTTCGATCATAGTGTTTTATTTTGCCTCGCCTTTCTAAAGGCCTTTCTATTTCTGTTTCATATCTGTACTCAGATATCTGATGCTTCCGCTGACGCTTGTAGGCAAGCTTATGTATTCGAGCCCTCGAGGCCCCTGGCTTGTAATATAAAGCTTGTATGACTTTATTTATGTTTTAGAGTTGTGTTGTGATATCTTCCCGTGAGTCCTTAGGCTTGATCGTGTGCATTTGCGTGTATGATTAGTGCACGATTGAGCTGGGGGCGTCACAAGTTGGTATCAGAGCCGACTGCCTATAGGAACCCCCCTTTCCAACTCCTTGGTCGAAGTTGAGTCTAGTAACCGAAAACTGTTTTACTAACTTGGCTGTGTGGCTTACGGGCCCACGGCGCCAAATGGGTGGTATTAGTATCTTTTATTCCTCGTCTATACTCTGGGACTCTGACCTCTCTTCTGTTCGGGTTGAAATTTTTACTAACTCCAACATTAGGTTCTCGTGATCACATCCACCCGGTGTTCTGAAATTTCCCCCCTTTCTTCAAGATTGTTGGCCAGGTTCTGCTTGCAGGATCCTTTTATCGAGGGCACCCTGTGTTTCACTTGCAGATTCCTCGCCCCAATAGTTTTCTCCGACGTTGATGTAGCCTTTGCTATGTCTTGTTGTGTACTTCCTTGCCGCGTGCCTACGCGCCGCCTAGTTGTCTAGCCTTCCCCTTTCAGCTGTCGTATTGCTGGATTGTAATCGAGGCTATGTGTGGATTCGAATGTCTGGTGCAAATATGATGAAGTGTCTACTGCACCTCCTTCTGTTGTGCGTGTTACTTCATGAATCATTCCATACACCTGCAGTTCTTCTTGCTAAACTGCCCCTGTTGATTTGGCAGGATGGCGGACGATCCTCCACCTCCACCTTATATTGCCGCAATGATGCAGCAATTTGAACTGAACCATCAGGTTTTGACTGGGATATTGGCTCAATTCCCAAACCAGAATGCTTATCAACAGCCTACACCAATAACTCTGCCAGAATTCGTGCGCCTCAATCCATCCACTTTTCGCAGCTCGACTGATCCAATGGATGCTGATGATTGGCTCTGTGACATTACCTTTCAGATGAAGTCGGCCAATGTTATCCCTGACAGTTACGTCACCTATGCGACGTATCACCTGAGGGGATCAGCTGCTCAATGGTGGGAAAACCACAAGGGTATGTTGCCTGCTGAAACAATAACCACTTGGCAGGAATTTCAGTCAGCTTTTCGTGCACGGTACATTCCTCAAGGTCTGATGGACCAGAAGAAGCAGAAGTTCCGCAAACTCTCACAGGGCAAAATGACTGTGGATGAATACCAGAGGAAATTTCTTGAATTGTCTCACTGCACTGACGCCCGCAAGCCGGAGAAATTCCGTGAAGGACTGCGTACGGATATAAACCTCGCACTTGCTGTCCTTGATTTTGCAGACTTCGCAACGCTTGTCAACAAATCTTTCCAAGTTGAAACAGCTCTGACTGAGTACCAGGAGTCGCTCAAGCGCACTCATGATGTTGGTTCGTCTTTGGGTCAGCCTGTTCAGAAACGTCGAGTCTGGATCCCACACAATGTTCATCATCGGCCTGCTCCAACACCAAGGCCGTCTTATGTTGCACCTCGCCTGCCTCCGCCGCCAAGACAGCTAACGATTCAGGGTGGACAATCCAATGTTGGTGTTTCTCCCCATAATGATGGTTTGTGCCACCAGTGTGGACAGCCAGGGCACCATACTATCAACTGTCGTCAGAGTCAGCCTCAACACGCATCACATCCTTCTGCTGGTTGCAGGAAGAGCCGTCGAAAACATCCTGCTAGGAATGTTGAAACCAGACTACCTGCTAGTCAACTTGTTCATGTCAACCAAGTCAACATTGAAGAAGCTCGACAGGACCCCAAAATTGTGATGGGCACCCTTCTAGTGAATTCAATCCCAGCTTCAGTCCTCTTTGATTCTGGAGCATCGCACTCCTTCATGTCCGAAAGTTTTGCGCGAAGCCATGATATACCTTTCGAGGAGATGTCCACCCCATTAGTAATCCAGTCACCTGGGGCTAATTGGCAAACTACCATGGTAAGCCACGGTAACCGCATTGTGATTGGAGGATTGATGTTCCCCGTTGCTCTCATTGCTCTCAAGACCTCCAACATAGACATTATTCTGGGAATGGACTGGTTAAAGTCTCATAAAGCTTTGATTGACTGTGCCACTGAAACAGTCCGCCTCACACACCCTTCTGGCCAGACAGTCAAATACTCAGCCCAAATAGCTCAGGATGCTGAGACTCAAATATATGTTCTGAATGCATTGAATGCTTCACCTCTTGAAGGCATCGAGAACGTTCGAGTTGTTCGTGATTTTCAAGACATCTTTCCAGAAGAACTTCCAGGAATACCCCCTGCTAGAGCTGTTGAGTTTGTCATCGACTTGAAACCTGGCACAACTCCTGTTGCGAAGCGTCCTTATAAGATGCCTCCGCATCATCTTCTCGAGCTTAAGGAAGAAATCGACACGTCACTTAAGAAAGGTTTCATCCGCCCCAGTTCCTCTGCTTGGGGAGCACCTTCACTCTTTGTTAAGAAGAAGGATGGAACTAACCGATTGGTTCAGGATTATCGGCCCATTAACCAAGCCACAATTCAGAACAAATATCCGCTTCCTCGGATCAATGATTTGTATGATCAGCTTGCTAGATCATCGGTGTTTTCTAAGCTCGACTTGAGGTTGGGTTATCATCAGATCCGTGTTCGTGAAGAGGATATTCCGAAGACTGCATTTGTTACTTGCTATGGCTCTTATGAGTACACTGTAATGTCATTTGGCTTAACAAATGCTCCAGCCACATTCTCCCGTCTGATGAATTACATCTTCATGGATTATCTTGACAAGTTCGTCGTGGTATATCTAGATGATATTCTGGTATATTTGAAGAATAAGGAAGAACATGCTGAACACCTTCGTCTTGTACTGGAAAGACTCCGAGAACACCAGTTGTATGCCAAATACTCCAAATGTGAATTTTGGCTTTCTGAAGTAACTTACCTTGGCCATGTGATTTCCTAGGATGGAATTGCTGTTAACCCAGAACGAGTTCAGGCTATTCTGGACTGGACTCCTCCAAAGAACGTCAAGCAAGTCAGAAGTTTTCTCGACCTTGCAAGTTATTGCCGTCGTTTTGTCGAGAATTTTTCAAAGATTGCTAAGCCTTTGACTGATCTGCTTCACAAAGGCGTTAAGTTCGAATGGACCAAAAAATGCCAGGAAAGTTTTCAAACACTCAAAGACAAGCTGACATCTGCCCCAGTACTTGCTCCACCAGATTCACGCAAAGACTTCGTGATTTATTGTGACGCATCCCGTGAAGGATTAGGCTGTGTCCTAATGCAAGAGCGTAAAGTGATTGCCTATGGCTCTCGACAGTTGCGCCCACATGAAGAGAATTATCCGGTACATGATCTAGAACTAGCTGCTGTCATCTATGCACTGCAGTTGTGGCGACATTACCTCCTCAGTAATCGTTGTGAGATATACACGGATCATAAAAGTCTGAAGTACTTGTTCACTCAGCCATCTCTAAATCTCCGTCAGCAAAGATGGATGGAGGCCATTGTAGACTATGATTTGGGTATTTCCTATACCCCTGGCAAGGCTAACGTGATGGCTGATGCCTTAAGCCGCAAGTCCTATTGCGACAACCTCATGGTTAGGCGAGCTCAACCTCGTCTTTTTGGAGAACTGTGCAAGCTAAATCTGTGTATTGTTCCACAGGGTTCTCTTAATAACCTTGTGATACAACCAGATCTTGAGAAAGCTGTTAAGGATGCGCAAGCTAAAGATGCTGAAATTGATCTCACGAAGAAAAATCTTCACCTTGAAAAGTACAGGGATTTCTCGCTGTCTGAAGATGGAACCTTGTATTTCAGAAACCGCATTGTCGTACCTCGCTTCGAGCTTATGACCGACAAGGTCATGAAGGAGGCACATGATACCCCGCTGTCTATTCATCCGGGTAGCACCAAGATGTATCGTGATCTCCGTCAAAGGTACTGGTGGTCTAGAATGAAGCAGGACATTGCTCGCTATGTTGCTGAATGTGATGTGTGTCGCCGCGTTAAAGCAGAACATCAGAAGCCTGCTGGAATTCTGCAACCATTACCTATTCCTTTATGGAAATGGGATAAGGTTCAGATGGATTTCATTACAGGACTTCCCAGGTCACAGAAGGGTCACGATGCTATTCTTGTAGTCGTTGATCAACTTTCTAAAGTTGCACACTTTCTGCCTGTCAAGGAGATGATCACTACTAGTCAGTTAGCAGAATTGTATATTTCCAGAATTGTTTCACTCCATGGTATTCCGAAGGAGATTAGTTCAGACCATGGCGGTCTTTTCACTTCCAAATTCTGGGAAAGTTTCCAAACAGCTATGGGAACTCATATTACCTGGAGTTCAGCTTATCACCCCCAATCCCAAGGCCAAGTCGAGCGAGTCAATCAAGTGCTTGAAGACATGCTTCGGGCTTGTGTTATTTCTTTCGGTAAGAAGTGGGAAGAATCTCTTCCATGTGCCGAATTCTCTTACAACAACAGCTATCAAGCCAGTTTGAAGATGGCCCCCTTCGAAGTACTCTATGGACGTAAGTGTTGAACCCCTCTGAATTGGTCAGAAACTAGGGAACGACCGCTCGTGGGTCCGGATATTATCCAACACGCCGAAGAATAAGTCCGTATCATCCGTGAAAACCTCAAAGCGGCTCAAGACCGCCAGAAAAGCAACTATGATCGCAAACGATGGGGTTTGACTTATCAACCTGGTGATCAGGCTTATCTGCGAGTCACTCCTATGAAGGGCACTCACCGTTTTGGAATCAAGGGCAAGCTAGCTCCGCGCTACATTGGTCCTTTCTGTATAATTGCTAGACGTGGTCAGGTAGCATATAAATTGGAGTTGCCGCCGCAGTTCTCTCATATCCACGACGTCTTCCATGTGTCGCAACTTCGTAAATGCTTCAAGGAATCTCCGCACCGAGCTGTGGATCACGAGATGCTCGAATTGCAAGATGATCTATCTTATAAGGAGCATCCGATCCGCATTCTCGATGAAGCTGAACGTCAGACCCGTCAGAAGGTTACGAAGTTCCTCAAAGTGCAGTGGTCAAATCATATTGAAGATGAAGCCACTTGGGAACGCGAGGATAATCTTCATGCGAAATACCCCGAACTTTTTCCTTCTACCTCTTAATTCTCGGGACGAGAATTCTTGTTAGTGAAGGAGATTTGTAACACCCCATGTATTAAGCTACAGTGATCACCCTTTTGATTATGCCATGTCATCATGATTATCAGTGCCTAATCATGATTTGCATTCAGCTCCTAACTCAAGATTCAAATTAAAACTAAAGTGGAAAATAAAAGTTGTCCAAACCTGAAAACTAAAATGTGCCTCATGTTGCAAATATTCCCAAAGCATTGATAAAAATGATTGCAACATTTAATGGAGTTGGGAAAGGACTCAAACAACAAGAAACAACAGCAAACATCACTATTTCATACCTTTTTAATTAAATAAAATCCCAAATGAAAACCTTTGGACTCAAAACCTTTTTATAACAGTGGCATATAATGCACTGATATTATTGGACTATGTCTCATATTTTGCAAAAGTCTTTTGGAATGAAATTAAAAGGCAAAACAGTAAAGAAAAAGAAAAACAGAAAAGAAAAGGAAGAAAAAGAAAAAGGCCTAGTCTACTATGCACTTACCGGCCTGCCCAACATAGTGCCGGCCCAGCCCAACACCTCCCGTCCCCTTCCCTTGTTCACCACCGCACGCCGCTGTCGCCCGCACCGCGCGCCGCGCCCCGGCCCCCCTTCTCCTCGCTCGACACTGCGCCTTGCCGCTCGCCGTGGGTGGATAAGAGCCCCCTGGCTCCCCACTGGATCCTCTGGTCTCTCCCCCTCTCCATCGCTCCTCCTTCTCCTCCTCTCTCTGTCGAACACCGTCGTCGCTCGCCGCAGCCGACTCGGCCTCCGGCGGCCCCGTACTCATTGGTGTTGTCCACGAGCTCCGCCGCGGACGACCACCCCTCCTGGTGCCTCCAGACGGAGCCAAGGAGGCTTGCTGCTGCCGATTCTTCTTCCTCCCCATCTTCGACCACCGCAAGCCCTCGCCGTCGATTCATCGCCTCCCCCTGCGCTACCGATCATCGAGGGGCCTCCGTGAGCCCGAGCGGTGAGCTCCGCCTCCTCCCCATCTCCTTTCGAGCTTGGTTTCGAGCTATTGCATGCGCCCACCGAAGCCCGAACTCCGGCCATCGCCGAGCTCGAGCGCGGCCGTAGCTCCGGTCATCCCCAGCTGCCGCCGCTCGCTCCTTTGGATGCGCCACATCATAGCGATCCCGTAGGAGTGACCAGCGACCAAAATGGCCGCCCGTAGCGCGATTCCAGTGAAGCTCCGGCCGTCGCCGCAGTGTTTTGCCTCGCCGGCGCTGGCGCTGACGTGGCTCAGCTGGGGCCCGCTCTATGTGCCACTGACTGTGGGACCCGCGGGCCTAGTTGACCGGTCAACTGGCCTAGTTGACCGGCTGACTGGACAGTTGACTCAGGTCAACGGGGCCCCACCTGTCAGCCCCTCTGGTGCCTCTCTGGTGCACTGCACCGGGTGCACGTAGCAATTCCAGTTACTGTTGTCGATTTAAAATAATACCCTGGAATTTCAGAATATAGATTAAACTTTGAAATTCAATAGAAAATAAACCGTAGCTCGGATGGAAAAACTTTGTACATGAAACTTGCTCAGAACAACGAGACGAACCCGAATACAAGGTCCGTTCGTCCGTCGCACGTCTCTAACTACCTGAACATGGGACTTTCCCCCTCCGGTTCGCCTGTCCAAAAATGCAACTTCGGGAAAACTTTCCCGGATGTTATTCCCCCTTCACCTATGTCGTGTAGCACTACGATAGGTCACCCCTAGCACCGTGTATCGTATTTTCATGCATCTGTCTACTTGTATTTACTGTTTATTCCGCCTCTTCCTATTCGCTAGACCCCGAGACCGCTGACGATGTCCTGAAGACCGACGCCACCGTTGACAACCTTGCCCTTACCGCCGAGCAACCAGGCAAGCCCCCCCTTTGATTATCCCGAT
This sequence comes from Thinopyrum elongatum, assembly GCA_011799875.1. Lineage (NCBI taxonomy): Eukaryota > Viridiplantae > Streptophyta > Magnoliopsida > Poales > Poaceae > Thinopyrum > Thinopyrum elongatum. Next base: position 572,683,971 of record CM022298.1, on the reverse strand, counting down.
ATCGCCCATTCTATTTTCTCATGCTTGCATTAGAATTGCTGCTGCTACTGCTTTTCCTATTCTGATGCATAGCCTGTTTATTGTAACCTGCTGTTGATAATTACCTGCATATCCTAAACTGCTTAGTATGGGCTGGGTAGAGACCTATCAGTGACCCCACTTATCCCGGTTGCCCCGCTGGATTATACGAAGACCCGATCAACGGGATTGAAGACCAGGCCCCGACATCACACATCACCCCCTTAGTTGTAACGACACTGCAGCGTTACTATCGAGTGCTGAGGGTGAAACCTCTTGTAGCACTTCTGATGTTAACTCTGTAGAGTAGCTATTCGGTCATGGTCATCGAGGGTGATTCCTCCTTCACCGCTTCCGATAACGACGCCGTCGTACAACACCTCAAGTGTGAACCCAGCGAGGGTGATTCCTCCGAGTTCACCTTGACGGATACATCGAGTAGGAATCCAACGAGGGTGATACCTCGGATTCCCCTGATGTTATGGACACACGGATACTTGGACTGTACTATTGCTACTTGGAAAGGCTGGTCGACCCTGAGGGGTACCCGCGTGTGATGTAAAGACGGGTTGCCTGTATGGTGCCCGAGCGATGAATACGAGGCACGACCGGGCATTCTTAACCCTTGCAGCAAGTCCTCGAGACGGGGCGACGGGGTCACATCTTTCATGAGTCTCTGCTCGTTACCGCAACCCCAAGGTACTAACGGTTTGGATATTTGATCTGAGTGGGCCTCTGGCCCGATAGCACTAACCACCACGTGGGCATAGTATGGGCGTTCTGCATCGTATGCATCAGCCGAAAGCTCTGACAGACGTCCAGTTCAGTAGTGCGGCATGGAGTGATTGGCGCCATTCACGACAGAGGTGGTGCTTGGATCTGAGCCATGTGCGCAACGACCCGGAGGGCGAGGGGCGATGGCCCAAGACCCCCTTGCGCTTAGGATGTAGACCGGCGGGGACCTCTCTGCTGAGCTCTAGGTAGGGCTGCGGTGTGTCGTTTGGCCGAGGCCGGGCATGACCCGGAAAAGTGTGTCCGGCCGAAGTTAAGCGGGCGTGGTGGGTAAGTTGGTGCACCCCTGCAGGGAAGAAAACATCTATCGATAGCCTGTCCTACGGTAAAGGACACTCGGAGTTGTATCCTGATTGATACAATTAGAACTAGATACTTGGATACTATGGCTCTGGGATTGCTTCTCGTAGGGAGTCGAGAAGGGATCTCAGGACGAGGTTGATGACTGTATGGCTCTGGGATTGCTTTCTCGCAGGGAGTCGAGAAAGGATCTCTGGGTGAGGTTGAGACTTAATGATACTGCTACGTTATATTGATCTGTTCTACTCTCTTCTATTACTGCAAGACCTCTGAAGATGCTAGTCTTCGATAGGACTAGGCCTTCTCTCTATTCTGGCATTTCTGCAGCCCAGTCCACATATACAGCCTCCCCTTTAAAATGTTGCATATGTAGTGTAGATCCTTGCTTGCTGAGTACTTCTGAGTACTCATGGTTGCTTTGTTTTCCTTTTTCTCCCCATATCAGTTTGACGTGACCAAGATGACGGAGCCCCTGAGACAGATGTCCCGTCGATCGACTACTACTACTACCCAGAGGATGGATACTACTATGAGTTGACTGATGACCAGGAGTAGGATCGGACGGTCCCAGGCAGGAGGCCTACGCCTTTTGATCGTAGTGTTTTATTTTGCCCCGCCTTTCTAAAGGCCTTTCTGTTTCATATCTGTACTCAGATATCTGATGCTTCCGCTGACGCTTGTACGCAAGCTTATGTATTCGAGCCCTCGAGGCCCCTGGCTTGTAATATAAAGCTTGTATGACTTTATTTATGTTTTAGAGTTGTGTTGTGATATCTTCCCGTGAGTCCTTAGGCTTGATCGTGTGCATTTGCGTGTATGATTAGTGCATGATTGAGCTGGGGGCGTCACAGAGCGGTGGAGCTTTGGCGGGGTAGGCCGCCCTTGGCGTCCCCGGCAAGCCTGCCGGGGGAGTCTTGAGTCTTGTCTTGGGAGCAACCTCGGCCCCACCAGGCTCGCCTACCCGGCAAGGGAGGTTTTTCCTTAGTGGTGTCTTGCTCATTGGTCTTCTTGATCCGCCCTTTGACTCCTCAAAGAGTTGATCTCTCCTTGCTTGGTCTAGACTTGGACGTTGCAACCTCGCCTCCAAGCCTGTGTACAGTCTGGGCAATATACCTGGGGTTTGTTGCACTGACACCTCGCCTCCGCCGCCGCCGACTTGGTGTAGGCTCTGGCCCAGATGAAGTGCCCCAGCGACTATCCCCCAGGACGTACCAGGTATGATCTGACCAGCTCAATCTTACCAATACCACTTGCAATGGCTATGTTTTGTATGGTTGATGTATTAAGCATGTTCGTGCCTTGTTTATTTCAGTACTGCACACTGTGTGATGTTCAAGTATTAACTGTCCAGCTCAATTTCACCAATACCAGCAACAAACTTACAATACATGACTCAGGATATCACTAGAGGTGCTGCCCATTTGCTATTTTTGGTGGATGCTAACCCTGCTGTAGTTAACATGCCTGTCCATGTACTTACGCAGGGTCGTAACGGGCGATGCTGTTGTTTGCCGTCGAGGTTAGCTGCATCCCATGTCTTACAGTATTTTACATCATTTGTACAATTGCAGTTTAACTTCTAACATTTACTGGTTGCCTGTAGGTACACATGTCAGCGGCACTGATCCACGCTTTGACCCGGAGGAATAGCTCGCCTCCGCCGCCGCTGACTTTGGGCGGGCTCTGGCCAAGATGAAGTGCCCCAGCAACTACCCCTCAGGACTTACCAAGTATGAACTCACCAGTTCAATCTTACCAATACCAGTTGCAATGACTATGTTTTGTACGGTTGATGTATTAAGCATGTTGCAGTAAACATGCCTAACATGTTTTAGCTATTTTCCCTACCTTTTTATAGACATCTGGGCCATTCTCTGCTCTGGCAGCACCTGCCTTGCGATGTTTAACTCTGCCAACTGCATTTTTATCAGTACCGGTTTCAATGGCTATTAAGCCTGTTGCAATTAACAGTTGTATCCATTTTTAACAGTTGTGTTTCAATGGTTACAAACTTACAAAACATGACTTAGGATCCTGTTAAGCCTATTGCAATTAACAGTTGTATCCATTTTTTAATCTGTCCCTTTGCTACCGTGCTACTCTCCGCAATGAAGATATACTAGAGATGCTGCCCATTTGCTATTTTTAGTGGATGCTAACCCTGTTGTACTTAACATGCCTTTCCATGTACTTACGCAGGGACATAACAGGCGATGCTGTTGTTTGTCGTCGAGGTTAGCTGCATCCCATGTCTTACAGTATTTTACATCATTTGTGCAATTGCAGTTTGGCTTCCAACATTTACTTGCTTCTTGTAGGTACACGTGTCAGCGGCACTGATCCACTCTTCGACCTGGAGGAACACCTCGCCTCCGCTGCGGCCGACTTGGGGCGGGCTCTTGTCCATATGAAGTGCCCCAGCAACTACCCCTGAGGACTTACCAAGTATGAACTGACCAGTTGAATCTTACCAATACCAGTTGCAATGGCCATGTTTTGTACGGTTCATGTATTAAGCATATTGTAGTTAACACGCCTAGCCCATCTTATCTATTTCCCTACCTTTTTATAGACAACAGGGCCATTCTCTGCTCTAGCAGCACCTGCCTTGCAATGTTTAACTCTGTAAATCTCATTTATATCAGTACCAGTTTCAATGGCTATACTAGGTTGTCTGTTGTAGTAAACAATTCTATCCATTTTTTAATCCGTCCCGTTGCTATCGTGCTACTCTTTTGCAATGAAGATATCACTACAGATGCTGCCGTTTTATTACCATTTGCTAATTTTGGTGGATGTTAACCCTGTTGTAGTTAACATTGCCTTTCCATGTACTTACACAGGGCTACAATGGGCGATGCTGTTGTTTGCCGTTGAGGTTAGCTGCATCCCATGTCTTATACATCATCTGTTCCTAAATATAAGTATTTTTAGAGATTCCAATATAGACTACATACGGAGCAAAATGAGTGAATCTAGATTCTAATCTAAACTATGTCTATAATTCTATATACATCCGTATGTAGTTCATATTGAAATCTCTAAAAGTACTTGTACTTAGGAACGTAGGTAGTTGTATTTTACATCATTTGTGCAATCTCAGTTTAGCTTCTAACATTTAGTGGTTGCTTGTAGGTACATATATGAGCGGTACTGATCCACACTTTGATCCCTTTTGCGTATGGGGCAATGAGATATTCAGGAACAAGCGTCAAGTGAGGAAACTAAGAAAGATTGTTAGGTGAAAGAAATGGGTAATGGGAATTAAACTCTTTATTTACACTTTGTCCAAGACAATAGTGAACTTTAGGATGGTAAGTAATGTGTTGCCTTTTCCCCCTGTCCACAACAAGTTACTCTATTAGACCTGAGTATCTGAAATTTTTCTCTTTTCAGTGGTTTCCGAAGCAATTTACTGATGATTACCTTCCAAACTACATGACCGGAGTGGAGGCAACTAAGGTTAAAGTATATAATTCATGCTACCATGATAATGCTCTAGAAGTCTTCCTGAAGGCGGTGAAGGATGGGCGGGCGATCGTCACAAGGGGTTGGACAAAAGTTGTTCGTGCCTATGGCATGCAGGAGGGCACATTATGGGCATTCCGCTTCTTCAACACCATCGGCAGCCAAAATGATTTACACTTGTCTCTTCACCTTTACTGCCTCTAAATATTGTGGTTTGTCATAGTTAATTGCTGCCTAATCCTGTAATTACTGAACATATTGTACTACGAATTTTATTTACGGATTGGTTGTTGAACCATTATGCTGAGAATTTGAATTCCACGTTTCATATTTCAAAATTTCCAATTCGAATAATAAATTACAGGGAAAAATAAAATTAAACATGAGCGAATAAAATAATGTGCACATGGTTAGAAAGAAAACAGTGTGTGCGATGAAAAATAGAGAACAGACGGTTCTTTGACGTGAAAACTCTGCGATGCCCGACGGATGCACACACGGTTTCGTCTCATATGCGTGTGCGATTCATGGTAATACGGCAAACGTTTCAAACCTGTGTGCGTGTGTGATAGTTACACCTATCACACATGAGGCTATACATAAAACTGTGTGGGATGTATATACGAACGGAAACATTTTCCCTGGATTGACTGTGTGGGATGTACATACAAACGGAAACTTACTGCTTGGATTGACTGTGTGGGATGTACATAAGAACGGAAACGTATTCCCTGGATTGACTGTGTGGAATGTACATAACAAATGGAAATGTTTGTCTGGGACTGACTGTGTGGGATGTACTTACGACCGGAACCGATTAGGCATGTATAATTGTATTTGATCGCTCGCCCATCGCACACGATCTCATTTTTCCCAGTGTGTGTGACCGGAGGGCCTATCCCCGATGGTTTCTGGGTCATGTGGGAAGGACCCCCCTATTGCAAACACTCACTCGGCGACGGTTCAGAATGCCATCGCGGAAAGGGGTTAAAACCGTTTCTATAGTACGTTACGGTACTAGTGTCACCGAGTATCTCCTCTGGGCGATGGAGCAGACAGATTTGCCCAAGAGAAAAGTCAGGCGGAGGTGGTGGGCGTACAGATCGAGGGTCGAGCATCCGGAGGATGACGAATCGATCAAGTACGATGTGTCGTTTGTGAGGGTGCAGCGCAAGCCGGAGCCACCGGAGTATTTGTCGGGGCACGACACCTATGGGATCCCGAGAGATCCCTTTACGATTCGGCGGGGGGAGAGGTACACGCAAAGAGCAGAACCGGTGACCGACGCGTGAGGTTTTTACCCAGGTTCGGGCCGCTGATCAGCGTAAAACCCTACTCCTGCTTTGTGTTCTTATTGATGTTCTTGAGCCCAGCCTTCAGGAGCGCTCGCAATGAACAGTACGTTCAAAGAGCAGCTACGCATGCAGAATGGGCCAGAAGTCCTCCTCCTCTGTAGCAGTTGCCTTGGGCCTCCTTTTATATGCTCAAAGGGGTCTCCACAGTGGCAAAAAGTACATACATTGAGGTGTAAAGTGGCTACAGGGTATCATACCTAACCCCTGACGGATTAGGACAAGCGCATTTAATGCACCGTGAGGTGTCCGTTTAGGTGTCCTCACTTTCTTGGGGATGGAAAAAGGGGCCATCCCATCAGCACCGCTTAAGCTCTCCTCCACTGGCGCGTCGCCACGCATCCATGGAAGGAGCCAGAATGTCAGACTCGTCACTGTGCCGAAGCGGTGGCACAGTGGCAGAACCTCGCCAGGCGCCGAAACTTGTTGGGCGCCAAGCCTTGCCAGGCACAGATCCTTGCCGGGCGCCAAGCCTTGCCGGGCGCCGATCCTTGCCGGCCGCCAAGCCTTGCCGGGCGCCGATCCTTGCCGGGTTCCTCAGGCCACCCCGGCAAGGATCTTGCCGGGGAGGCTGGTCTTCGATTTCCAGCTTTACTCATTTGCTGATCCTTAGATTTCTGACTTGATGATTCCGTCGATAACTTAAATCGACCTCGAGCTGATCCCGGCAAGCCTTGCCGCGAGGACGGCTACAACTGCCCGTGCACAAGTAAGGGGTACTAAGGGCCCAATACTTAGTACACCGACAGTATTCGTTCTCACACTGCAAGAGAAGGTTGGTTGGCGCGACGTCGCTTCCCCACCATTCTCCATGGTTCTGTCGCCGCTCGCCTCGTCTCAACGGCGGCGGTAAGGTTTAAGGTAAGCTTTGCACTAGACCTAATCTTCCATCTGCTCATGCTTACAATCAGTGTGCCGACTACTGGGTATAACTCCGAGTACTACGCCAATCACCCTAAAAGAACTCTCGAACTAAAACAAAGTTGTGAAAATGTCTACAAATTAAGATAAATCGATTGGTTCTTCTTTCAGAAAAGAGTACTCCCTAGAAAAGTGCCAATATAAGCTACTGATATTTGATTAGAGGATTTGCTGCAACACTGAAACAAGTAAAGTGTCCCCTAGAAAAAAAGTGCAAGCCAAACATCGGCAGATTAAAATATTCTCCAGCGGGTCGGCAAGAACTTGAGGAACCATCCGAGCATCTGTGCTTTTCCAAGCCACGTTTATATTAGATATTGGCACCTAGCACTCTGCATATATGCTGGTTCCATCCGTAAATTTGTGCAGTTTCACCAAAATGTAGCTGAATAACCCTGTTTGCACAGATAATGAAAAAGCATACTTACATTATAGTGGCACTAGTTGATGAAACACACACTAATAAATAGAAGAAACTTCATTTTCTTAATGGGAAAAGATTGTGGTACAATACATTTAATAAAAAATACACCTTCTGCAAGTGATGAACATCAGTGTACAGCGGTGATACATCTTCGTCGTATCTACTTTTCCTAACGCTTTTACTCATGTTTTGGACTCTAATTTGCATGATTAGAATGAAACTAACCCGGACTGACGTTGTTTTCAGCAGAACTACCATGGTGTTGTTTTTGTGTTGAAATAAAAGTTCTCGGAATGAAACGAAACTTTTTGGAGAATTTTTATACAATAAAAGAAAAATACTGGAGCCAAGAACCACCGAAGGGGGGGGGGCTCCCTGGGGGAGCACAACCCACCAGGGCGTGCCCAGGTGGGTTGTGCCCACCTGGTGGCCCCGCTGACCCTATCTCCGATGCTATAAAATCCTATTTTTGAAGAAAAAAAATCAGGGAGAAAGAATTATCGCATTTCACGAGACAGAGCCGTCGCCACCTCCTGTTCTTCATTGGGAGGCCAGATCTGGAGTTCGTTTGGGGCTCCGGAGAGGGGGATCTTCGATCTTCGTCATCACCAACCCTTCTCCATCGCCAATTCCTTGATGCTCCCCACCGGGAGTGAGTAATTCCTTCATAGGCTAGCTGGTTGGTGAGGGAGTTGGATGAAATTCATCATGTAATTGAGTTAGTTTTGTTAGGGCTTGATCCCTAGTATCCATTATGTTCTGAGATTGGTGTTGCTATGACTTTGCCATGCTTAATGCTTGTCACTTTGGGCCCGGGTGCCATGATTTCAGATCTGAACCGTTTATGTTATCACCATTATATATATGTTCTAGATCCAATCTTGCAAGTTATAGTCACCTATTACGTGTTATGATCCGTAAATCCCGAAGTGACAATAGTCGGGATACTTTCCGGTGATGACCGTAATTTGAGGAGTTCCTGTATTCACTGTGTGCTAATGCTTTGTTCCAGTTCTCTATTAAAAGGAGGCCTTAATATCCCTTAGTTTCCTTGTGGACCCCGCTGCCACGGGAGGGTAGGACAAAAGATGTCAGGCAAGTTCTTTCCATAAGCACGTATGACTATTTACGGAATACATGCCTACATTATATTTATGAACTGGAGCTAGTGCCGTATCGCCCTAGGTTATGACTGTTATATGATGAATATCATCCAATGAATTCACCGATTCAATGCCTACGAATTTTCCATATATTGTTCTTGCTAAGTTACTACTGCTGCTATTACTGTTACACTTGCTGCAAAATCATTGCTATCATTGTTACCGTTACTGCTACTATCATCACTACTATCAAATCTATCATATTACTGTGCTACTGATCACTTTGCTGCAGATAATTAATCTCCAGGTGTGGTTGAATTGACAACTCAGCTGCTAATACTTGCAAATATTCTTTGGCTCCCCTTGTGTCGAATCTATAAATTTGGGTTGAATACTCTACCCTCGAAAACTGTTGCGATCCCCTATACTTGTGGGTTATCAAGACCTTTTTCTAGCGCCGTTGCCGGGGAGCATAGCTATATTTGTTGAATCACTTGGGATTATTATCTATTCATCACAATGAAGAATCTGAAGGATACAAAAACCAAGATCGTTCCCTCTAGGACGAGGGGAGGTAAGGAACTGCCATCACACTCTGCACTTGATTCACCTTCCATTTTGAGTAGACTTGCAACACCACCACATGCTATTAATCTTGATATGTCGCAAGTTATTGATGATGCTACTTCTATGAATACTACTCATGATGATGCTAGTACCTTGCTTGATGATGGTGTGCCACTAGGTGATTTTCTTGATGAACAAATTGCTAGAGCTAAAGATATTGAGAATGCTGAAACTGATGAAATTGTTGAAACTGATGAAATGCCTGAAAGTAAAAATCTTGAAACACCTATTAGACCTAGCTCTCCTAGATATGAATTGCCTAAGATACCTGAAGCTTATGTTATGGATGAGGAGACAGCTAGAGATTTTCTTGCTTGCAATGATAGAAATGATCTTAAGAAATTATTATGCAAACTGAAGGAAAAATCTTTGAATGCTAGAATGAAGTGTGATCCCAAGTTTGCTACTTCACCCATCTTTGTTGATGATAAGGATTATGAATTCTTTGTCGACCCAAAGTTAATTACTTTGGTTGAATCTGATCCTTTCCATGGCTATGAAACTGAAACTGTTGTGGCACACCTTACTAAATTAAATGATATAGCCACCCTATTTGCTCATGATGAGAAGATTCGCCATTACTATATCCTCAAATTATTTTCGTTCTCATTAAAGAGTGATGCTAAGATATGGTACAATACTCTTGCTCCTGGTTGTGTGCGTAGTCCCCAAGATATGATTTATTACATCTCTGAAAAATATTTTCCTGCTCAAGAGAAATAAGCTGCCTTACAGGAAATATTTAACTTTGTGCAAATTGAAGAAGAGAGTCTCCCACAAGCTTGGGGGAGGCTTCTCCAATTGCTTAATGCTTTGCCTAATCATCCTCTTAAGAAAAATGAAATATTTGATATCTTCTGTAATGGACTAACCGATGCTTCTAGGGACTTCCTAGATAGTTGTGTGATGTCGCTTGAACTACGTCGGTATTTCCCCAAAGAGGAAGGGATGATGCATCATAGCTACGGTAGGTATTTCCCTCAGTTATGAAACCAAGGTATCAATCCAGTAGGAGAACCAAGCAACACTATGTAAATAGTACCTGCACACAAATAACAAATACTTGCAACCCGACGATTAGGAGGGGTTGTCAATCCCTCTACGGGTAACGGTGCCAGAAATTGGCTAATTGACGGGAGAAAAATTGTGATAGATTGGATAAATAGATCTCGCAATAAAACAAAATAAAATAAATAAAGAAAAAGTGTAGCAAGGTATTTTTGGGTTTTTGGAAAAATAGATCTGAAAATAAAAGTGACAAATAATAGATCGGAAAGCAAATATGAAGAAGAATAGACCCGAGGGCCGTAGATTTCACTAGTGGCTTCTCTCGAGAAAAATAGCATATGGCAGGTAAACAAATTACTATTTGGCAATTGATAGAACTTCAAATAATTATGACGATATCCAGGCAATGATCATTATATAGGCATCACGTCCAAGATTAGTAGATCGACTCCTGCCTGCATCTACTACTATTACTCCACACATCGACCGCTATCCAGCATGCATCTAGTGTATTAGGTTCATGGAGAAATGGAGTAATGCAATACGAATGATGACATGATGCAGACAAGATCTATTCATGTAGGAATATATCCCATCTTGTTATCCTTAATGGCAATGATCAATACGTGTCTTGTTGTCCCTTCTGTCACTGGGAAAGAACACCGCATGACCGAACCCATCACAAAGCACATCTTCCCATGGCAAGAAAAATCGATCTAGTTGGCCTAACTAAACCAAAGATTCGAAGAAGAAATACGAGGCTATAAGAAATCATGCATATAAGAGATCAAAAGAAGACTCAAATAACTGTCATGGATATAATAGATCTGATCATAAACTCAAAGTTCATCGGATCCCAACAAACACACCGCAAAAAGAGTTACATCAAATAGATCTCCAAGAGACCATTGTATTGAGAATCAAAAGAGAGAGAGAGAGAGGAAGCCATCTAGCTACTAACTACGGACCCGTAGGTCTACAATGAACTACTCACGCATCATCGGAGAGGCACCAATGAGGATGATGAACCGCTCCGTGATGGTGTCTAGATTGGATCTAGTGTTTCTGGAACTTGCGGCGGCTGGAATTTTGTTTCGTAGACTCCCCTAGGGTTTTTGGATTTTTGGGGTATTCATAGAGCAAAGAGGCGGTGCGGGAGGCGGCCGAGGTGGGCACAACCCACTAGGGCGCGCCTGGGCCCCCAGGCGCGCCCAGGTGGATTGTGCTCCCCTCGGAGCCCCCCTCTGGTACTTCTTTGGCCCATGTTGTGTCTTCTGGTCCAAAAAAAATCTCCAAAAAGTTTCGCTGCATTTGGACTCCGTTTGGTATTGATTTTCTGTGAAGTAAAAAACAAGCAAAAAACAGCAACAGGCACTGGGCACTATGTCAATAGGTTAGTCCCAAAAAATGATATAAAGTTGCTATAAAATGATTGTAAAACATCCAAGAATGATAATATAACAGCATGGAACAAGCAAAAATTATAGATACGTTGGAGACGTATCAGCATCCCCAAGCTTAATTCCTACTCGTCCTCAAGTAGGTAAATGATAAAAACAGAACTTTTGATGTGGAATGCTGCCTAACATGTTCATCACATATTCTTTTCTTTTGTAGCATGGACATTTGGACTTTTATATGATTCAAAGCAATAGTCTAGTTTTGACATGAAGATTTCAATACTCAAGCATATCAACAAGCAACCATGTCATTCAAAATATCAACACTAAAGCAAGTTATCCCTAGCCCATTATGCTCAATCATTGATCCATTCATGAAACACACTCGCATATTAGCTACACCCAATGCTCAAGTATGATCATAGTGCCCCTTAGTTGGTGCTTTATAAGATAAGATGGATACTCAAATAAAAATAAAAATTGCATAAAGTAAATAGAAAGGCCCTTCGCAGAGGGAAGTAGGGATTTGTAGAGGTGCTAGAGCTCAAAACGAAAAAGGTAGAGATAAAACATTTTGGGTCGCATGCTTTTCCTGCCAATGAAAACGATCGAGCAGTTCCCAATACTTTCCATGCTAGATATATCATAGGCGGTTCCCAAACAGAAAATAAAGTTTATTCCTTTTTCCACCATACTTTCACATTTCACGGCTAGCCGTATCCACGGGTGTCGTCCATACCAACACTTTCCAAGGAATTTATTATTTGACAACATAAAGTAAATTCATTTTTCATTTTGGGACTGGGAATCCCTAATACGTTTGCCGTACTCTCATGCAATGACAAGTGAATAAACACTCATCTTGAGAATAACACATCTAGCATGGAAAAATATCAGCCACCCCCTACCGTTTCATGAGCGGTACGAGCACACAAAAAAGAAATTTATTTTGAAAATTAGAGATAGCACATACAAATTTGCTTAGAACGGCACGGAAATACCGCATATATGTAGGTATAGTGGACTCATATGGCAAAACTGGGTTTAAGGATTTTGGATGCACAAGTAGTATTCCTACTTAGTACAAGTGAGGGCTAGCAAAAAGATTGAGAAGCATCCAACCAAGAAACGAAAAATCTCATAAGCGAGCATTAAGCATAACTAACACCGAATAATGCACCTCAAGTAGGATGTAATTTCATTGCATAACTATTGACTTTCGTGCTTGCATAAGGAATCACAAACCTTAACACCAATATTCTGACTAAAGCACAATTACTCATCAACATGACTCACATATCACTACCATCATATCTTAAAACTATTACAAAGAATCAAGTTTATTTTGTCCAATGATCTTCATGAAAGTTTTTATTATATCCTTCTTGAATATCTATCACTTTGGGACTAGTTTCCTATGTTGCTTTTGATAGCTCAAACAAATCTAAGTGAAGAACATGAGCATAAATTTTTCGTCTCTCAAAATAATATAAGTGAGGCATGAGAGAATTTCTTCAAAATTACTAACTCTCAAATAAATCTAAGTGAAGCATGAGAGAATTTCTTCAAAAATATTAAAGCACACCGTGCTCAAAAAGACATAAGTGAAGCACTAGAGCAATTCCATAGCTCAAAAAATTTAAGTGAAACACATAGAGCAATTCTAACAAATCATAGCATAATTTTAGTTCTCTCAAATAGGTGTGTTCAGCAAGGATACTTGACACAAAACAAAAAGCAAAACAAGAAAGGACTCATATAATACAAGATGCTCCAAGCAAAACTCATGATATGTGACGAATAAAAATATAGCTCAAAGTAAGATACCGATGGTCGTTAGAAGAAAGAGGGGATGCCACTCGGGGCATCCCCAAGCTTAGCTGCTTGTTTATCCTTGAATATTGCCTTGGGATGCCATGGGCATCCCCAATCTTAGGCTCTTCTTACTCCTTATTCCTTCATCCATCGTGATCTCACCCAAAACTTGAAAACTTCAATCACACAAAACTCAACAAAACCTTCGTGAGATCCGTTAGTATAAGAAAACCAACCTTTACTTTAAGTACTATAGAAAACTCATTCAAATTTTGTTATTGCATTATATCTACTGTATTATAACTTTACCATGGCTTATACCCCCCGATACAAACCATAGATTCATCAAAATAAGCACACAATGCAAAGAAAATAGAATCTGTCAAAAACAGAAAAGTCTGTTAAGATGCGAATTGTAGTCATACTTATGTAATTCTAAAAATTCTGAAAAATTAGGAAAGCATAGAGAATTTTTATATCAATATTTTGTAAAAAACTCAGAATTTTTAGTAGCTTCTGTGAATCTAGAAAATTATTTTACTGGACGCAAAAGTTTCTGTTTTTCTACAAGATCAAATCAACTATCACCAAAGCTATCCCAAAGGCTTTACTTGGCACAAACACTAATTAAAACATAAAAAACACAATCATAACAGAGGCATAATTGTGCAAACACTCAAGAACAGAAATAAAAAGCTAAAAATAAAATTTATTCATTGGGTTGCCTCCCAACAAGCGCTATCGTTTTACGCCCCTAGCTAGCCATAAGGCATAGATCTAAGTATTGTCATCTTTTTTCTCATTTTCCGTAGATGTGTTCTTGTCAGGAGGTTTTGCAAAAATAACTTCAAACACATTATCCATAGAAATTTTAGCATTATCAAGTTGCCCATCTGTGTATCCCCTTTGATTTCCGGCAACAATCCAAGAATATTGTTGATTGACATCATTGAAAACTTGTTGGATTATATCTAAAACGGGAATTTCCTTTTTAAGATTCTCACAAAAAATTGATTATTTCCAAGAAAATGTCTCAACATATAATTACTATTATAAAGGATCTCATTATCACCGGTTTTTCATGGCTCATACCATAAAAATAAAAAATGTCCCTAGCCTCCCGTACTATGTGATCAAATTCATTCATAAGAACAAGGGTGGCTAACTTTTTAGCTTTTAGATCCTTTATAACTGGTAGCTCATAAAATAATCTTTGCAAGGTAGGGTGGGTACGGATAAATCTATTTTCAAGTTTTAGAACTAGTGCTGAAATAGCTTCCGTATAAGATTTAGTTCTTTTAAGTATAGGAGTATCATCAAGGGTCAAATTTCCAACACAATTGAGAATTCTTGAATATGTTCTTTTCCCATAACGTTCCCTTGCCCCAAAACAAAAGTTTTAGCATCCAGATTGCCAGATCGTCCAATTTTAGGAGTTAGGCCATCATCTGTTTCCACCATACCAAAGTCACTCATGGTGACAAGTTCAAGCAAGTAAGAGATCTGGCTAGAAAAACGGCAAACAAAAAAGAGGGCGAATAAAACGGCAAATTTTTGTGAAGTGGGGGAGATGAAAATGAGAGGCAAAAGGCAAATAATGTAAATTTCAAGGAGATGAGATTTGTGATTAGGAACCTGATAGATGTTGATGATGTCTCCCCGACAACGGCGGCAGAAATTCCTTTTGATGTCGCTTGAACTACGTCGGTATTTCCCCAAAGAGGAAGGGACGATGCAGCACAGCTACGGTAGGTATTTCCCTCAGTTATGAAACCAAGGTATCAATCCAGTAGGAGAACTAAGCAACACTATGTAAACGGTACCTGCACACAAATAACAAATACTTGCAACCCGACGATTAGGAGGGGTTGTCAATCCCTCTACGGGTAACGGTGCTAGAAATTGGCTAGTTGACGGGAGAAAAATTGTGATAGATTGGATAAATAGATCTCGCAATAAAACAAAATAATATAAATAAAGAAAAAGTGCAGCAAGGTATTTTTGGGTTTTTGGAAATATAGATCTGAAAATAAAAGTGGCAAATAATAGATCGGAAAGCAAATATGAAGAAGAATAGACCCGGGGGCCATAGATTTCACTAGTGGCTTCTCTCGAGAAAAATAGCATACGGTGGGTAAATAAATTACTGTTGGGCAATTGATAGAACTTCAAATAATTATGACGATATCCAGGCAATGATCATTATAGAGGCATCACGTCCAAGATTAGTAGACCGACTCCTGCCTGCATCTACTACTATTACTCCACACATCGACCGTTATCAAGCATGCATCTAGTGTATTAAGTTCATGGAGAAACAGAGTAATGCAATAAGAACGATGACATGATGTAGACAAGATCTATTCATGTAGGAATAGATGCCATCTTGTTATCCTTAATGGCAACGATCAATACGTGTCTTGCTGCCCCTTCTGTCACTGGGAAAGAACACCGCATGACCGAACCCATCACAAAGCACCTCTTCTCATGGCAAGAAAAATCGATCTAGTCGGCCTAACTAAACCAAAGATTCGAAGAAGAAATACGAGGCTATAAGAAATCATGCATATAAGAGATCAAAAGAAGACTCAAATAACTTTCATGGATATAATAGACCTGATCATAAACTCAAAGTTCATCGGATCCCAACAAACACACCGCAAAAAGAGTTACATCAAATAGATCTCCAAGAGACCATTGTATTGAGAATCAAAAGAGAGAGAGGAAGCCATCTAGCTACTAACTACGGACCCGTAGGTCTACAATGAACTACTCACGCATCATCGGAGAGGCACCAATGAGGATGATGAACCCCTCCGTGATGGTGTCTAGATTGGATCTGGTGTTTCTGGAACTTGCGACGGCTGGAATTGTGTTTTGTCGACTCCCCTAGGGTTTTTGGATTTTCGAGGTATTTATAGAGCAAAGAGGTGATGCGGGAGGCGGCCGAGGTGGGCACAACCCACCAGGGCGCGCTTGGGCCCCCAGGCGCGCCCAGGTGGGTTGTGCTCCCCTCGGAGCCCCCCTCTGGTACTTCTTTGGCCCACTGGATGCCTTCTGGTCCAAAAAAAATCTCCAAAAAGTTTCGCTGCATTTGGACTCCGTTTGGTATTGATTTTTTGCGAAGTAAAAAAAAAGCAAAAAAACAGCAACTGGCACTGGGCACTATGTCAATAGGTTAGTCCCAAAAATGATATAAAGTTGCTATAAAATGATTGTAAAACATCCAAGAATGATAATATAACAGCATGGAACAAGCAAAAATTATAGATACGTTGTAGACGTATCATTGTGCTGGATGTGTTTTCAGGGAAAGAACTATTGGACAAGCTGAGGAATTATTGAATAACATATTGAAAAATTATGATGATTGGACTCTTCCTGAACCACCGCTTAAGCCCACTCCAAAGAATAGGGGTATCTTATATCTCAGTCTGGAAGATATGCAAGAGGCAAAGAAATCTATGAAGGAAAAAGGTATTAAAGCAGAGGATGTTAAAAATTTACCTCCTATTGAAGAAATTTACCTCCTATCTCAGTCCTAGTAGAGGTAAATTCTTTGATGAAATTTAATGAAAGGGATAATCCTTATAATATGCATCCTAGTCAATGCCTTTATGAGTTTGATAATTATATCAGAAAGCATGATCACTTCAATGAAAATGTTATGAAACAATTGAAATATAATTCTGATATGATTGCTCACTTGAGTGACTTGTTATTTAGAATCTCCAATGATGTTAAAGGTGTAGGAAAACATGCCTCTATGGTTCAAACTCAACTAGAACAAGTTGCTAAATCTCAAAGAGAATAGCTTGATGAAATGAATAATAATATAAATGACTTTGCTGTTAGAGTAGCAACTAGAGGAGGTAAAATGACTCAGGAACCACTTTATCCTGAAGGTCACCCTAAAAGAATTGAACAAGACTCTCAAAGAATTAGCACTGATGCACCTAGTCCTTCTAAAAAGAAGAAGAAAAAGAAAAATGATAGGACTTTGCATGCTTCTAGTGAACCTGAGATGGAAAAACCTCCTGATAACAATGATGTTTCTATTTCCGATGCTGAAACTCAATCTGGTAATGAACATTCACCTAGTGATAATGAAAAAGATAATGATGATGTTCATGAAGACACTCAACCAGACAATGATAAACAACCAGATAATGATGTTGAGATAGAACCAGCTATTGATCTTGATAACCCACAATCTAAAAATAAAAGATATGATAAAAGAGACTTTGTTGCTAGAAAACATGGAAGAGAAAGAGAACCATGGGTTAAAAAACCCATGCCCTTTCCACCTAAGTCAACTAAGAAAAAGGATGATGAAGAATTTGAATGTTTTGCTGAAATGCTAAGGCCAGTCTTTTTGCGCACTCGTTTGACTGATATATTAAAGATGGCCCCTTATGCAAAATATATGAAAGACATCATCACTAATAAGAGAAAAATACCGGAAGCTGAAATCTCCACCATGCTTGCTAATTATTCTTTTAAGGATGGAGTACCTAAAAAACTTGGAGATCCGGGAATACCAACTATAACTTGCTCCATCAAAAGAAATTATGCCAAAACTGCTTTGTGTGATTTAGGAGCTGGTGTTAGTGTTATGCCTTTCTCTTTATATAAAAGACTTGATTTGAATAAACTCACACCTACTGAAATATCTTTGCAAATGGCTGACAAATCAACTGCCATACCTATCGGTATTTGTGAGGATGTGCCCGTTGTTGTTGCAAATGTTACTATTTTAACTGACTTTGTTATACTTGAGATGCCCGAGGACGACAACATGTCGATTATCCTTGGTAGACCCTTCTTGAATACTGCAGGGGCTGTTATCGATTGCAATAAAAACAAGGTCACTTTTCATATCAATGGTAATGAGCATACGGTGCATTTTCCGAAGAAACAATTCCAAGTGAATGGTATTAATGTTATTGAAAAATCTCCGACACTCACTATTGGAAGTTTTCAACTACCTCTACCTACTGCTAAAAAGAAATATGAAATGCTAATTGAAGGTGGTTGTTAATAAGACTTGATCAACCTGATTAATGGATCATTTTTGAGAGGTATGAAGTTGATGAATTTAGTAAGCACAACTTTCTGTTTCCAACATTTGTTTTCTGTTTTTCTTAGTTAAATAAAATAAAATGCCATGTTTTGTCTGTTTTTTGAATTTCCCGTGCAATAAAAAAAATGACCCAAAAATAAAAGTTCTCAGAATGCCCTGAAAATTTAATATGATTTTTTCTTCTGATTATTTAAGAATTTCTGATGCAAATAATATCAGAGGGGGGTGCACTAGGTGGGCACAACCCACCTGGGCGCGCCAGCAGCCCCAGGCGCGCCCTGGTGGGTTGTGGTCCCCACATGGGCCCCCTCACTTATCTCTTTAGTCCATGTCATCACCTACCTCCAAAAAAAATCACCATTGCTCTCTCTCTCGTGTTCTTGCTCTCAAACCCACGGATTTCGATCTCTTTGCTCGAAGCTCCATGTCCGAAACTGTTTTGGGGGATTGCTACTTGGTATGTGACTCCTCCATTGGTCCAATTAGTTTTTGCTTTAGTGGATTATATTTTGAATAATTAGCTACTCTTGGTGCTGCTGTAGATGAGCTTGCATGTTGAATTCTTAGAGTTCTAGGTAGTTTGAATGCTCAATATGGCCTCTATACATCCCTATGAGTAGTTGCTATCAATCTTGTGAAGTTTTGTTGACAAAAATTTTGTGGACTAAAAATTTCAGAATTTTATTTATAGGAATAAGATGAGTTTCTTTAGGAAGTTTGCTTCCAAGAAGAACTCTAAGGGAGTCATCGAACAACGATCTCCACACTCAGAGAATGGCGGAGGTGCGGCCATGCGAATGGCCGCATAACCCCTTCATGGATGGAGCCGGGATCCGTCAAGAGTTCGCACAATTTGCTGCTAATGCTGGTCTCACCGACTTCATCGCAGCTGAGTGTGAACAATACCATCTCCTTACAAATTCCTTTGTGCAAAGTTTTCATTTTCTGAGTAGGAATAACCCCCCTGAGGTGCAGTTTAATTTATATGCTGAAACCCGTCAGATGCCACTCACTGATTTTTGTGATGTATGCTTGATCCCTTCTGACGGGGAAATAGGAGAGCCTAGGCCTGCAGAGTTCAAGGGCGTTTATTGTACTTTGTCAGTGGGGGATGAGAGAGGTGTGTCGAGTGTCACCGCTACTAGTTTGCAGTTTCCTACTGTGCATTATTTTGCTCTATTTATTGCTAAGTGCTTAATTGCTAGAGAGAAGGTCGGGGCACTCTGTGCTCCAGACTTCGCCATCTTATGTCGCGCACTTTACGGCGATAACAGCTATAGCCTTGGGGCTATCATTGCACGTCGCCTGCACCTTAACAGATCCAAGGGTAAAATTCATGGCGGTATTTATGTGACTCGTTTAGCGAGTCATTTTAACATTCAGATTCGCCAGCATGATTATCGTTTGCCTAAGGTTTACCTAGATCGCCAGGCGATGGTAGGTCATCAGTTTATTGATGGCGAGGACACTATTAACAATGTTCCTTACAACCTGGTTTTCAGTATGGATACTCGTGATATTATTCCGTTGCCTGCACCTGCTTTGTTTGATTCTATTAACAAGGGCGGATACAGGATCATGCCAGATGACATTATTGCCTACCAGAACAACCAGGCGGCGGTTGAGGAGGAGCCTCAGGAGTGGGATGCTCAGGTGCCCGCTCCAGAGTGCTACTTCTTGAGCTTGCGTTGGTTTTTCCCTTGAAGAGGAAAGGGTGAAGCAGCAAAGTAGAGATAAGTATTTCCCTCAGTTAAGAACCAAGGTATCAAATCCAGTAGGAGATACAAGTGTAACACCCCCAGTGGTTAGCCACAGTAATCCCATTTTGATAATGCCAAGTCAGCATGATTATCAGTGCATGATCATCATTAACATCATATTGCATTTCAACTCCTAACTCAAATTCAAATTTAAATGAAAGTGGAAAATAAAAGTTGTTCAAATTTGAAAACTAAATTGTTCATTAAATGGCAAATATTCCAGAGACTATTCTAAAATTATAACCAACTTTTAATAAGTAATTTATGTGGTTCTAACAACCACAAAACAGGGTTGGTTAATGCCTTTTTAATTAAATAAAACCCAAATAAAAAGATGCGGACACCTAACCAATTTTTGGTAGTAGCAGATAATGTCTAGCATTTAATGGAATAAGTGCCATGTTTTACAAAAGTCATTTTGAGGCCACACGTTATTGCAAAAATAGAAAACAGAAAAGAAATAAAGCAAAAATCAAAAAGGGAAAACTCCCCACTCCCCCCTGGGCTCCGGCCCAGCAACAGGCCGGCCCAACTGGCCCTGCAAGCCCACCCCACTCCTCCCTTATCCACCCCCCCTTGATCATCCCGATATCGCCCATTCTATTTCTCATGCTTGCATTAGAATTGCTGCTGCTGCTGCTTTACCTATTCTGATGCATAGCCTATTTATCGTAACCTGCTATTGATAATTACCTGCATATCCTAAACTGCTTAGTATAGGCTGGGTAGAGACCTATCAGTGACCCCAATTATCCCGACTGCCGCGCTGGATCGTCAGAAGACCCGATCAACGGGATTGAAGACCAGGCCCCGACACCGCACATCATCCCCCTTAGTTGTAACGACACTGCAGCGTTACTATCGAGTGCCGAGGGTGAAACCTCTTGTAGCACTTCGGATGTTAACTCTGTAGAGTAGCTATTCGGTCGTGGTCATCGAGGGTGATTCCTCCTTCACCGCTTCCGATAACGACGCTGTCGTACAACACCTCAAGTGTGGACCCAGTGAGGGTGATTCCTCCGACTTCACCTTGACGGAGACATCGAGTAGGAATCCAACGAGGGTGATACCTCGGATTCCCCTGATGTTATGGACACACGGATACTTGGACTTTACACCGTTACTTGGAAAGGCGGGTCGACCCTGAGGGGTACCCGCGTGCGCCTGAGAGGCGAGTGTTGTGAAGACGGGTGCCTATGTGGTGCCCGAGTGGTGAATACGAGGCGTGGCCGGGCATTCATGGCCCTTGCCGCAAGTCCTCGAGACGGGGCAACGGGGTCACATCTTTCGTGAGTCTCTGCTCGTTTTCCGCAAGCCCCTAGTCCACTACGATTTGGATATTTGATCCGAGCAGGCCATCTGGCCTGATAGCACTAACCATCACGTGGGCATAGTATGGGCGTTCTGCATCGTATGTATCAGCCGAAAGCTCTGTCAGACGTCCAGTTCAGCACTGCGGCCGGGCTGGGCCGGCGCCATCCTAAGGGGTGGTACCGAGATTCGCTCTGCTCGCAATGACCCGGAGTGCACAGGGCGATGGCCCATGACCCCTGAGCGCTTAGGATATAGACCGACGGGGACCTCTCTGCTGAGCTGTAGGTAGGGTTGCGGTGTGTTGTTTGGCCGAGGCCGGGCATAACCCAGGAAAGTGTGTCCGGCCGGAGTTAAGCGAGCGTGATGGGTAAGTTGGTGCACCCCTGCAGGGAAGAACACTTCTATCGATAGCCGGTCCTACGGTAAAGGACACTCGGAGTTGTATCCTGATTGATACAATTTAGAATTGGATACTTGGATACTATGGCTCTGGGATTGCTTCTCGCAGGGAGTCGAGAAGGGATCTCCGGACGAGGTTGATGACTGTATGGCTCTGGGATTGCTTTCTCGCAGGGAGTCGAGAAAGGATCTCTGGGTGAGGATGAGACTTAATGATACTGCTACATTATATTGTACCGTTCTGCTCTCTTCTACTGCTGCAAGACCGCTGCAGATGCTAGTCTTCGATAGGACTAGGCCTTCTCTCTATTCTTGCATTTCTGCAGCCCAGCCCACATATACAGCCTCCCTTTGAAAATGTTGCATATGTAGTGTAGATCCTTGCTTGCTGAGTACTTCTGAGTACTCACGGTTGCTTTGTTTTCCTTTTCTCCCCATATCAGTTTGTCGTAACAAGATGACGGAGCCCCTGAGACAGCTGCCCTGCCATCGATCGTCTACTACTACTACCCAGAGGATGATTACTTCTACGAGCTGACTGACGACCAGGAGTAGGATCGGAGGGTCCCAGGCAGGAGGTCTACACCTTTCGATCGTAGTGTTTTATTTTGTTCCGCCTTTCTAAAGGCCTTTCTGTGCTTTCTTTTATATCTGTACTCAGATATCTGATGCTTCCGCTGACGCTTGTTTGCAAGCTTATGTATTCGAGCCCTCGAGGCCCCTGGCTTATAATATAAAGCTTGTATGACTTTATTTATGTTTTAGAGTTGTGTTGTGATATCTTCCCGTGAGTCCTTAGGCTTGATCGTGTGCATTTGCGTGTATGATTAGTGCACGATCGGGCCGGGGGCGTGACAAGTTGGTATCAGAGCCGACTGCCTCTAGGAATCCCCCTTTCCAACTCCTTGGCCGAAGTTGAGTCTAGTAACCGAAAACTGTTTTACTAACTTGGCTGTGTGGCTTACGGGCCCATGTTGCCAATTGGGTGGTATTAGGATCTTTTACTCCTTGACCTTTAATCTGGGACTCTGCTCTCTCTTCTATTCGGGTTAAAATTTTACTAACTCCAACATTAGGCTCTCGTGCTCACATCCACCCGGAGTTCTGAAATATCCCCCCCTTACTTCGAGATTATGGGCCAGGTTCTGCTTACAGGATCCTCTTATCGAGGGCACCCTGTGTTTCACTTGCAGATTCCTCTCTCCAATAGTTTTCTCCGACGTTGATGTAGCCTTTGCTATGTCTCGTTGTGTACTTCCCTACCGCGTGCCTGCGCGCCGCCTAGATGTCTAGCCCTCCCTTTTCAACTGTCATAATGCCGGATACTAACCGAGGCTATGTGTGGCTTTGAATATCTGGTGCGAATATGCTGAATTATCTATTGCACTTCCTTCTGTTGTGCGTGATACTTCATGAATCATTCCGTACACCTGCAGTTTTACTTGCTAAACTGCCCCTGTTGATTTGGCAGGATGGCTGACGATCCTCCACCTCCACCCTATATTGCCGCCATGATGCAGCAGTTCGAATTGAACCGTCAGCTCAACGAGAGTCTGGTAAGACGTTTGGAACGCAACGAGGCTCGCCAGGAGCCTGGACCGATCTCGCTGCCAGAATTTGTGCGCCTCAATCCATCCGTTTTCCGCAACTCCACCAATCCTATGGATGCTGATGATTGGCTTCGTGACATCCTGTTTGAGATGGAGTCAGCTAATGTTGCCCCTGATAGTTACGTCACCTTTGCGACATTCCACCTGAAGGGCCCAGCTGCTCAATGGTGGGAAAGCCACAAGGCTATGTTGCCTGCAGAGACTGTAACCACTTGGCAGGAATTTCAGTCAGCTTTTCATGCACGTTACATTCCTCAAGGTCTGATGGACCAGAAGATGCAGGAGTTCCGCAAACTCTCACAGGGCACAATGACTGTGGATGAATATCAGAGGAAATTCCTTGAATTATCCCGCTATGCTGCGGATGACGTCGACACCGACACTCACAAGCAGGAGAAATTCTGTGAAGGACGACGTACTGATATAAAACTTGCACTTGCTGTCCATGATTGCACAGAGTTCGCAACGCTTGTCAGCAAATCTTTCCAAATTGAAACAGCTCTGACTGAGTACCAGGAGTCGCTCAAGCGCACTCATGGAGCTGGCTCATCCTCGGGTCAGCCTGTTCAGAAACATCGAGTCTGGATCCCACACAATGTTCATCACCGACCTGCTCCAACACCAAGACCGTCTTATGTTGCACCTCGTCTGCCTTCACCGCCGAGACAGCTTACGGTTCATGATGGACCGCCTAATGCTATGGATTCTCATCAAGTTGCGCCACGTCCTCCTAATGGTCGTAAGAAGGGTTGTCGAAACCGCCGATTCAGAAACCGTAATACCATACCGTCTGCTGTTGTACTTGGCTATGCCAATCACGTTAATGCTGAAAAGGCTCAGAAGGAACCGACTATCGTGCTGGGAACACTCCCTGTGAATTCAGTACCAGCCTCTGTTCTCTTCGATTCAGGAGCATCGCATGCTTTTGTGTCCCAACAATTTTCTCAGTCACATGAGTTATACTTGGAAGAATTACCCACTCCTCTAATGGTTCAGTCCCCGAGATCCAAGTGGCAAACCACAATGCTAAGCCCTCACAACCACATCGAGATTGGAGGTCTACTTTTTCCGGTTTCTCTCATTGTACTTGGACCTTACGACATAGACATTATTCTCGGTATGGACTGGTTGACAGCCCATAATGCTTTGATTGACTGTGCTACTAAGACAGTCCAGCTCACACACCCTTCTGGTCAGGTGATCAATTACTCATCCCGAATAGCTCAAGATGCTGAAAATCAGATATATGTTCTAAATGCATTGAATGCTTCACCTCTTGAAGGCATCGAGAACGTTCCAGTTGTTCGTGATTTTCAAGATGTGTTTCCAGAAGAACTTCCAGGAATACCCCCTGCTAGAGCTGTTGAGTTTGTCATCGACTTGAAACCTGGCACTACCCCTATTGCGAAGCGACCCTATAAGATGCCCCCGCACCACCTTCTCGAGCTTAAGGAAGAAATCGACACATCACTTAAGAAAGGTTTCATCCGCCCCAGTTCCTCTGCTTGGGGAGCTCCTTCACTCTTCGTTAAGAAGAAGGATGGAACTAATCGGTTGGTTCAAGATTATCGACCAATCAACCAAGCAACAATTCAGAACAAGTATCCGCTTCCTCGGATCAATGATTTGTATGATCAACTTGCCGGTTCCTCAGTATTCTCTAAGCTTGATTTGAGGTTGGGTTACCATCCGATTCGTGTTCGTGAAGAGGATATTCCCAAGACTGCATTTGTTACTCGCTATGGCTCTTATGAGTACACTATCATGTCATTTGGCTTAACAAATGATCCAGCCACATTCTCCCGTCTGATGAATTACATCTTCATGGATTACCTCGACAAATTTGTCGTGGTATATCTGGATGATATTCTGGTCTATTCGAAGAATAAGGAAGAACATGCCGAACACCTCCGTCTTGTACTGGAAAGGCTCCGAGAACACCAGTTGTATGCCAAATACTCCAAATGTGAATTCTGGCTTTCTGAAGTAACGTATCTTGGTCATGTGATCTCCAAGGATGGAATTGCTGTTAACCCAGAATGAGTTCAGGCTATTCTTGACTGGACTCCTCCGAAGAACGTGAAGCAAGTGAGAAGTTTTCTCGGCCTTGCAAGCTATTGCCGTCGATTTGTCGAGAACTTTTCCAAGATTGCTAAGCCTTTGACTGATCTGCTTCACAAGGGCGTTAAATTTGAATGGACAGAAAAATATCAGGAAAGTTTCCAGACACTCAAAGACAAGCTAACATCTGCCCCAGTACTATCTCCTCCAGATACCCGCAAAGACTTTGTGATTTATTGTGACGCATCCCATGAAGGATTAGGCTGTATCCTAATGCAAGAGCGTAAAGTGATTGCTTATGGCTCTCGTCAGTTGCGCCCACATGAAGAGAATTATTCGGTACATGATCTAGAACTAGCTGCTGTCATGTATGCACTGCAGTTGTGGCGACATTACCTTCTCGGTAATCGTTGCGAGATCTACACGGATCATAAAAGTCTGAAGTACTTGTTCACTCAACCTTCTCTAAACCTCCGTCAGCAAAGATGGATGGAGGCCATTGCGGACTATGATTTGGGTATATCCTATACCCCTGGCAAGGCTAACGTGATGGCTGATGCCTTAAGCCGCAAGTCCTATTGCGACAACCTCATGGTTAGGCGAGCTCAACCTCGTCTTTATGAAGAACTGTGCAAGCTGAATCTGCGTATTGTTCCACAGGGTTCTCTTAATAACCTTGTGATACAACCAGATCTCGAGAAAGCTGTTAAGGATGCGCAAGCTAAAGATGCTGAAATTGATCTCATGAAGAAAGACCTTCACCTTGTAAAGTACAGTGATTTCTCGCTGTCTGAAGATGGAACCTTGTATTTCAGAAACCGCATTGTCGTACCTCGCTTCGAACTCATGACTGACAAAGTCATGAAGGAGGCACATGATACCCCGTTGTCTATTCATCCGGGTAGCACCAAGATGTATCGTGATCTCCGTCAAAGGTACTGGTGGTCTAGAATGAAGCAGGACATTGCTCGCTATGTTGCTGAATGTGATGTGTGTCGTCGCGTTAAAGCAGAACATCAGAAACCAGCTGGAATTCTGCAACCACTTCCTATTCCTCTATGGAAATGGGATAAGGTTCAGATGGATTTTGTTACAGGACTTCCCAGGTCACAGAAGGGTCACGATGCTATTCTTGTCGTCGTCGACCAACTCTCTAAAGTTGCACACTTTTTGCCCGTCAAAGAGACTATCACTGCTAGTCAGTTAGCAGAGTTGTATATCTCCAGAATTGTATCACTCCACGGTATTCCGAAGGAGATCAGTTCGGACCGTGGCGGTCTTTTCACTTCCAAATTCTGGGAAAGTTTCCAAACATCTATGGGAACTCATATTACCTGGAGTTCAGCTTATCACCCCCAATCCCAAGGCCAAGTCGAACGAGTCAATCAAGTGCTTGAAGACATGCTTCGGGCTTGTGTTATTTCATTCGGTAAGAAGTGGGAAGAATCTCTCCCGTATGCCGAATTCTCTTACAACAACAGCTATCAAGCCAGCTTGAAAATGGCTCCCTTTGAAGTTCTCTATGGACGTAAGTGTCGAACCCCTCTGAATTGGTCAGAAACTGGGGAACGACCGCTCATGGGTCCGGATATTATCCAACACACCGAAGAACAAGTTCGTATTGTCCGGGAAAATCTCAAGGCGGCTCAGGACCGCCAGAAGAGCAACTATGATCGCAAACGATGGGGCTTGACTTATCAGCCTGGTGATCAAGCTTATCTGCGTGTCACTCCTATGAAGGGCACTCACCATTTTGGAATCAAGGGCAAGCTAGCTCCGCGCTACATTGGTCCTTTCCGCATAATTGCTAGACGTGGTCAAGTGGCATATAAATTGGAGTTGCCACCGCAATTCTCTCATATCCACGACGTCTTCCATGTGTCGTAGCTTCGTCAATGCTTCAAGGAATCTCCGCACCGAGCAGTGGATCACGAGGTGCTCGAATTGCAAGATGACCTATCTTATAAGGAGCATCCGATCCGCATTCTCGATGAAGCTGAACGTCGGACCCGTCAGAAGGTTACCAAGTTCCTCAAAGTGCAGTGGTCAAATCATACTGAAGATGAAGCCACTTGGGAACGCGAGGATAATCTTCGTGCGGAATACCCCAAACTTTTTCCTTCTACCTCTTAATTCTCGGGACGAGAATTCTTGTTAGTAGAGGAGATTTGTAACACCCCCAGTGGTTAGCCACAGTAATCCCATTTTGATAATGCCAAGTCAGCATGATTATCAGTGCATGATCATCATTAACATCATATTGCATTTCAACTCCTAAATCAAATTCAAATTTAAATGAAAGTGGAAAATAAAAGTTGTTCAAATTTGAAAACTAAATTGTTCATTAAATGGCAAATATTCCAGAGACTATTCTAAAATTATAACCAACTTTTAATAAGTAATTTATGTGGTTCTAACAACCACAAAACAGGGTTGGTTAATGCCTTTTTAATTAAATAAAACCCAAATAAAAAGATGTGGACACCTAACCAATTTTTGGTAGTAGCAGATAATGTCTAGCATTTAATGGAATAAGTGCCATGTTTTACAAAAGTCATTTTTAGGCCACACATTATGGCAAAAACAGAAAACAGAAAAGAAATAAAGCAAAAATCAAAAAGGGAAAACTCCCCACTCCCCACTGGGCTCCGGCCCAGCAACAGGCCGGCCCAACTGGCCCTGCAAGCCCACCCCACTCCTCCCTTATCCACCCCCCCCCCTTGATCATCCTGATATCGCCCATTCTATTTCTCATGCTTGCATTAGAATTGTTGCTGCTGCTGCTTTACCTATTCTGATGCATAGCCTGGTTATCGTAACCTGCTGTTGATAATTACCTGCATATCCTAAACTGCTTAGTATATGCTGGGTAGAGACCTATCAGTGACCCCACTTATCCCGACTGCCGCGCTGGATCGTCAGAAGACCCGATCAACGGGATTGAAGACCAGGCCCCGACACCGCACATCATCCCCCTTAGTTGTAACGACACTGCAGCGTTACTATCGAGTGCCGAGGGTGAAACCTCTTGTAGCACTTCGGATGTTAACTCTGTAGAGTAGCTATTCGGTCGTGGTCATCGAGGGTGATTCCTCCTTCACCGCTTCCGATAACGACGCTGTCGTACAACACCTCAAGTGTGGACCCAGTGAGGGTGATTCCTCCGACTTCACCTTGACGGAGACATCGAGTAGGAATCCAACGAGGGTGATACCTCGGATTCCCCTGATGTTATGGACACACGGATACTTGGACTTTACACTGTTACTTGGAAAGGCGGGTCGACCCTGAGGGGTACCCGCGTGCGCCTGAGAGGCGAGTGTTGTGAAGACAGGTGCCTATGTGGTGCCCGAGTGGTGAATACGAGGCGTGGCCGGGCATTCATGGCCCTTGCCGCAAGTCCTCGAGACGGGGCGACGGGGTCACATCTTTCGTGAGTCTCTGCTCGTTTTTCGCAAGCCGCTAGTCCACTACGATTTGGATATTTGATCCGAGCAGGCCATCTGGCCTGATAGCACTAACCATCACGTGGGCATAGTATGGGCGTTCTGCATCGTATGTATCAGCCAAAAGCTCTGTCAGACGTCCAGTTCAGCACTGCGGCCGGGCTGGGCCGGCGCCATCCTAAGGGGTGGTACCGAGATTCGCTCTGCTCGCAATGACCCGGAGTGCACAGGGCGATGGCCCATGACCCCTGAGCGCTTAGGATATAGACCGACGGGGACCTCTCAGCTGAGCTGTAGGTAGGGTTGCGGTGTGTTGTTTGGCCGAGGCCGGGCATAACCCAGGAAAGTGTGTCCGGCCGGAGTTAAGCGAGCGTGATGGGTAAGTTGGTGCACCCCTGCAGGGAAGAACACTTCTATCGATAGCCGGTCCTACGGTAAAGGACACTCGGAGTTGTATCCTGATTGATACAATTTAGAATTGGATACTTGGATACTATGGCTCTGGGATTGCTTCTCGCAGGGAGTCGAGAAGGGATCTCCGGACGAGGTTGATGACTGTATGGCTCTAGGATTGCTTTCTCGCAGGGAGTCGAGAAAGGATCTCTGGGTGAGGATGAGACTTAATGATACTGCTACATTATATTGTACCGTTCTGCTCTCTTCTACCGCTGCAAGACCGCTGCAGATGCTAGTCTTCGATAGGACTAGGCCTTCTCTCTATTCTTGCATTTCTGCAGCCCAGCCCACATATACAGCCTCCCTTTGAAAATGTTGCATATGTAGTGTA
Source organism: Thinopyrum elongatum (assembly GCA_011799875.1). Classification (NCBI taxonomy): domain Eukaryota; kingdom Viridiplantae; phylum Streptophyta; class Magnoliopsida; order Poales; family Poaceae; genus Thinopyrum; species Thinopyrum elongatum. The sequence continues at coordinate 572,654,283 of CM022298.1, read as the reverse complement.
GATCCTTGCTTGCTGAGTACTTCTGAGTACTCACGGTTGCTTTGTTTTCCTTTTCTCCCCATATCAGTTTGTCGTAACAAGATGACGGAGCCCCTGAGACAGCTGCCCTGCCGTCGATCGTCTACTACTACTACCCAGAGGATGATTACTTTTACGAGCTGACTGACGACCAGGAGTAGGATCGGAGGGTCCCAGGCAGGAGGCCTACGCCTTTCAATCGTAGTGTTTTATTTTGTCCCGCCTTTCTAAAGGCCTTTCTGTGCTTTCTTTTATATCTGTACTCAGATATCTGATGCTTCCGCTGACGCTTGTTCGCAAGCTTATGTATTCGAGCCCTCGAGGCCCCTGGCTTGTAATATAAAGCTTGTATGACTTTATTTATGTTTTAGAGTTGTGTTGTGATATCTTCCCGTGAGTCCTTAGGCTTGATCGTGTGCATTTGCGTGTATGATTAGTGCACGATCGGGCCGGGGGCGTCACAACAAGCAAGTCCCCAATCTATGCACCTGCACAAACAATCAGACCCTTGCACCCAACGCAATAAAGGGGTTGTCAATCCCTTCACGGTCACTTGCAAAGGTGAGATCTGATAGAGATAGATATAAAAAGATTACTAAAATGTAAAACAAAATAAAAGTAAATAAATTGCAGCAAGATATTTTTGGGTTTTTTGGTTTATAGATCTGAAAATATAGGATGGAAAATAGACCCGGGGGACATAGGTTTCACTAGAGGCTTCTCTTTTGAAGGCAAATAATACGGTGGGTGAACAAATTACTATTGAGCAATTGATAGAAAAGCGCAAAGTTATGACGATATCCAAGGCAATGATTATGCATATAGGCATCACGTCCGTGTCAAGTAGACCGAAACGATTCTGCATCTACTACTATTACTCCACACATCGACTGCTATCCAGCATGCATCTAGAGTATTAAGTTGATGAAGAACGGAGTAACGCCTTAAGTAAGATGACATGATGTAGAGGGATAAACTCAAGCAATATGATGAAAACCCCTTCTTTTTACCCTTGATGGCAACAATACAAATACATGCCTCGCTACCCCTACTTTGTCACTGGGTGAGGACACCGCAAGATTGAACCCAAAACTAAGCACCTCTCCCATTGCAAGAAGAACCAATCTAGTTGGCCAAACCAAACCGATAATTCGAAGAGAAATACAAAGATATCAAATCATGCATATAAGAATTCATAGAAGATTCAAATAATATTCATAGATAATCTGATCATAAATCCACAATTCATCGGATCTCAACAAACACACCACAAAAGAATATTACATCGGATAGATCTCCAAGAACATCGAGGAGAACATGGTATTGAGAATCAAAGAGAGAGAAGAAGCCATCTAGCTACTAGCTATGGACCCATAGGTCTGTGGTAAACTACTCACGCTTCATCGGAAGGGCAATAGAGTTGATGTAGAAGCCCTCTGTGATCGAATCCCCCTCCGGCAGGATGTCAGAAAAGGCCCCAAGATGGGATCTCATGGGTACAGAAGGTTACGGCGGCGAAAAAGTATTTTGGTGGACGCCTCTGGTCATTTGGGAATATTTATGAATTTATAGGCCAAAGATTAGGGTTGGAGGACTCCCGTGGGGCCCTCGAGACTCTTTTGACTTCCTCTCCAAGTCCTACGTGTGTCTTCTGGTCCAAGAAAAATCATCGTAAAGTTTTATTCCATTTGGACTCCGTTTGATATTTCTTTTCTGTAAAACTCAAAAACAAGGAAAAAACAGAAACTGGCACTGGGCTCTAGGTTAATAAGTTAGTCCCAAAAATAATATAAAATAGCATATTAATGCATATAAAACATCCAAAACAGATAATATAATAGCATGGAACAATAAAAAATTATAGATACATTGGAGACGTATCAAGCATCCCCAAGCTTAATTCCTGCTCGTCCTCGAGTAGGTAAATGATAAAAACATAATTTTTGATGTGGAATGCTACCTAACATATTTATCCATGTAATTTTCTTCATTGTGGCATGAATATTCAGATCCATAAGATTCAAAACAAAAGTTTAATATTGACATAAAAACAATAGTACTTCAAGCATACTAATAAAGCAATCATGTCTTCTCAAAATAACATGGCCAAAGAAAGTTATCCCTACAAAATCATATAGTCTGGCTATGCTCCATCTTCATCACATAAAGTATTAAATCATGCACAACCCCGATGACATGCCAAGCAATTGTTTCATACTTTTGATGTTCTCAAACTTTTTCAACTTTCACGCCATACATGAGCGTGAGCCATGCATGGATATATCACTATAGGTGGAATAGAATATGGTGGTTGTGGAGAAGACAAAAAGAAGGAGATAGTCTCATATCAACTAGGCGTATCAACGGGCTATGGAGATGCCCATCAATAGATATCAATGTGAGTGAGTAGGGATTGCCATGCAACGGATGCACTAGAGCTATAAGTTTATGAAAGCTCAAAAAGAAACTAAGTGGGTGTGCATCCAACTCACTTGCTCACGAAGACCTAGGGCAATTTGAGGAAGCCCATCATTGGAATATACAAGCCAAGTTCTATAATAAAAAATTCCCACTAGTATATGAAAGTGACAACATAGGAGACTCTCTATCATGAAGATCATGGTGCTACTTTGAAGCACAAGTGTGGTAAAAGGATAGTAGCATTGCCCCTTCTCTCTTTTCTCTCATTTTTTTTATTTGGGCTTCTTTGGCCTCTTTTATTTTTTTGTAAAGTCCGGAGACTCATCCCAACTTGTGAGGGAATCATAGCTTCCATCATCCTTTCCTCACATGGGACAATGCTCTAATAATGATGATCATCACACTTTTATTTACTTACAACTCGATACTTAGAACAAAAATATGACTCTATATGAATGCTTCCGGCGGTGTACCAGGATGTGCAATGATCTAGCATAGCAATGACATCAAAAAACAGACAAGCCATGAAAACATCATGCTAGCTATCTTATGATCATGCAAAGCAATATGACAATGATGGAGCGTGTCATAATAAAATGGAACGGTGGAAGTTGCATGGTAATATATCTCGGAATGGCTATGGAAATGCCATAATAGGTAGGTATGGTGGCTGTTTTTAGGAAGGGTGTATGGTGGGTGTAGTGCACCGGCGAAAGTTGCGCGGTACTAGAGAGGGTAGCAATGGTGAAAGGGTGAGAGTGCGTATAATGCATGGACTCAACATTAGTCATAAAGAACTCACATACTTATTGCAAAAGTCTATTAGCTATCAAAACAAAGTACTACATGCATGCTCCTAGGGGGATAGATTGGTAGGAAAAGACCATCGCTCATCCCCGACCGCCACTCATAAGGAAGACAATCAATAAATAAATCATGCTCCGACTTCATCACATAACGGTTCACCATACGTGCATGCTACGGGAATCACAAACTTTAACACAAGTATTTCTACTAATCCACAATTACTCACTAGCATGACTCTAATATCACCATCTTTATATCTCAAAACAATCATAAGGAATCAAACTTCTCATAGTATTCAATGCTCTTTATATGAAAGTTTTTATTATATCCCTCTTGGATGCCCATCATATTAGGACTAAATTCATAACCTATGCAAATTACCAAGCTGTTTAGAGAGACTCTCAAAATAATATAAGTGAAGCAAGAGAGTTCAACAATTTCTATAAAATAAAGCCACCGCCGTGCTCTAAAAAGATATAAGTGAAGCACTAGAGCAAAATTGCCTAGCTCAAAAGATATAAGTGAAGCACATAGAGTATTCTAATAAATTCATGATTCATGCGTGTCCCTCTCAAAAGGTGTGTACAGCAAGGATGATTGTGGCAAACTAAAAAGCAAAGACTCAAATCATACAAGACGCTCCAAGCAAAACACATATCATGAGCTGAATAAAAATATAGCCTCAAGTAAATTTACCGATAGACGAAGACGAAAGAGGGGATGCCATCCGGGGCATCCCCAAGCTTAGATGCTTGGTTGTCCTTGAATATTACCTTGGGGTGCCTTGGGAATCCCCAAGCTTAGGCTCTTGCCACTCCTTATCCATAGTCTATCAAATCTTTACCCAAAACTTGAAAACTTCACAACACAAAACTCAACAGAAAACTCATGAGATCCGTTAGTATAAGAAAATAAATCACCACGTTTTGGTACTGTTGTGAACTCATTCTTTATTTATATTGGTATAATATCTACTGTATTCCAACTTCTCCATGGTTCATACCCCCGATACTATCCATAGATTCATTAAAATAAGCAAACAACACATAGAAAACAGAATCTGTCAAAAACAGAACAGTCTGCGAAGATCTGAATTGTTTTAATACTTATGTAACTCGAAAAATTCTTAAAAATTATAAAAACGGAGGAAATTTGTATATAAATCTTGTGTAAAAAACTCATGGTTTTTCCATGTTCCAGTGAATTTAAACAATTCTGTTACTGGACGTAAAAGTTTCTGTTTTTCAGCAAGATCAAATTAACTATCACCGTAAGCCATCCCAAAGGTCTTACTTGGCTCAAACACTAATTAAAACACAAAAACACAATTACTACAGAGGTAATAATATGTATAAAACATAAAAACAGAAAATAAAAATATTGGGTTGTCTCCCAACAAGCGCTTTTCTTTAAAGCCTTTTAGCTAGGCATTGATAATTTTAATGACGCTCACATGAAAGACAAGAATTGAAACGCAAAGAGAGCATCATAAAGCATGTGAAAAACACATCTAAGTCTAACATACTTCCTATGCATAGGCATCTTATAGGCAAACAAATTATCAAGGCAAGCAAAAACTAGCATATGTAAATAAGAAGAACGAAACAATAGCAATCTCAACATAATGAGAGGTAATTTAGTAGCATGAAGATTTCCACACCCATATTTTCCTCTCTCATAATAATTACATATAGGATCATAACCAAATTCAACAATATAGCTATAACATAACATATTATCTACATGATCCACATGCATGCAAAGTTGACACTCTTCCAAAATAGTGGGATTAACATAGAATAAAGTCATTACTTCTCCAAGCCCACTTTTATCAAAAATTTCAATAGATTGATCAAACTCAAAAGTAGTGGGATCATTATTACCTAGAGTTGACACTCTTCCAAACCCACTTTCAATATTATCGCAAACATATTCATCATGAGGCTTAAATAAATTTTCAAGATCATAAGAAACATTATCACCCCAATCATGATCATTGCAATAAGTAATAGACATAGCAAAATTAGCATCCCCAAGCTTAGGGTTTTGCATATTATTAGCATAATTGACATTAATAGGATTTATAATAACATCATTGCAATCATGCTTTTCATTCAAGGAGTTATCGTGAATCCCTTCATAAATTTCATCACAATTTTCAGATTCACGAATTTCAAGCAAAACTTCATAAAGATAATCTAGTGCACGCAACTCACTAGCAATTGGTTCATCATAATTCGATCTCTTAAAAAGATTAGCAAGTAGATGAGGATCCATAAACTTTTTGCTTTCTGATTTCCAATAAATACACAATTATTCCAAGTGAACAAGCAAACAAACCAAGTAATACATAAAAGGCAAACGAAAAGAAGGCAAATAAAAAGGCAATTTTTTTATGTTTTTTTGAAATCGTTTTAGAAGTGGGGGAGAGGAAAACGAGAGGCAAATGGCAAATAATGTAATGCAAGAGATGAGAGTTTATGGTGGGTACTTGGTAGGCTTGATGTAGATCTCCCCGGCAACGGTGCCAGAATTTTTTCCTGCTACTTCTTGAGCTTGCGTTGGTTTTTCCCTTGAAGAGGAAATGGTGATGCAGCAAAGTAGAGATAAGTATTTCCCTCAGTTAAGAACCAAGGTATCAAATCCAGTAGGAGATACAAGCAAGTCCCCAATCTATGCACCTGCACAAACAATCAAACACTTGCACCCAACGTGATAAAGGGGTTGTCAATCCCTTCACGGTCACTTGCAAAGGTGAGATCTGATAGAGATAGATATAAAAGATTACTAAAACGTAAAATAAAATAAAAGTAAATAAATTGCAGCAAGATATTTTTGGGTTTTTTGGTTTATAGATCTGAAAATATATGATGGAAAACAGACCCCGGGGACATAGGTTTCACTAGAGGCTTCTCTCTTGAAGGCAAATAATACGGTGGGTGAACAAATTACTGTCGAGCAATTGATAGAAAAGCGCAAAGTTATGACGATATCCAAGGCAATGATTATGCATATAGGCATCATGTCCGTGTCAAGTAGACCAAAACGATTATGCATCTACTACTATTACTCCACACATCGACCGCTATCCAGCATGCATCTAGAGTATTAAGTTGATGAAGAATGGAGTAACTCCTTAAGTAAGATGACATGATGTAGAGGGATAAACTCAAGCAATATGATGAAACACCATCTTTTTACCCTTGATGGCAACAATACAAATATGTGCCTTGCTACCCCTACTTTGTCACTGGGTGAGGACACCGCAAGATTGAACCCAAAACTAAGCACCTCTCCCATTGCAAGAAGAACCAATCTAGTTGGCCAAACCAAACCGATAATTCGAAGAGAAATACAAAGATATCAAATCATGCATATAAGAATTCATAGAAGATTCAAATAATATTCATAGATAATCTGATCATAAATCCACAATTCATCGGATCTCGACAAACACACCGCAAAAGAATATTACATCAGATAGATCTCCAAGAACATCGAGGAGAACATGGTATTGAGAATCAAAGAGAGAGAAGAAGCCATCTAGCTACTAGCTATGGACCCATAGGTCTGTGGTAAACTACTCACGCTTCATCGGAAGGGCAATAGAGTTGATGTAGAAGCCCTCCGTGATCGAATCCCCCTCCGGCAGGATGCCGGAAAAGGCCCCAAGATGGGATCTCACGAGTACAGAAGGTTACGACGGCGGAAAAGTATTTTGGTGGACGCCTCTGGTCGTTTGGGAATATTTCTGAATTTATAGGCCAAAGATTAGGGTTGGAGGACTCCCGTGGGGCCCACAAGCCAGGGGGTGCGCCCTGAGGGCTTGTGGAGCCCTCGGGACTCTTCTGACTTCCTCTCCAAGTCCTACATGTGTCTTCTGGTCCAAGAAAAATCATCATAAAGTTTTATTCCGTTTAGACTCTGTTTGATATTCCTTTTCTGTAAAACTAAAAAAAAGGAAAAAACAAAAACTGGCACTGGGCTCTAGGTTAATAAATTAGTCCCAAAAATAATATAAAATAACATATTAAAGCATATAAAACATCAAAAATAGATAATATAATAGCATGGAACAATCAAAAATTATAGATACGTTGGAGACGTATCACAGAGCACTTCAACGTGGGACCTGAGGGTTACTACGAGTGGTGATTACCAAGCTAGGCCAAAAGCCTAAGCTTGGGGGAGTACGTATTTCCACCGACATTATATTCATGTTCACACATTTCATTCCAATTGTCGGTGTTCACACTTTTTCATTGTATTATCCATGCTAGATTTATTTTCTCGCCTTCTTCTTGTGTGTTTGAAAAACTTTGAGAAAATCACAAAAAATGTTGCTTGCTTCATTTCGGTTTTTATTTCTAGTTTAGTTAGTTGTAGTATTTAAAAGAAAACCCAAAAAGATTTCCTTGTTCTTCTTTTGCTTGTTGGGAGCTTTCCTGTGTAAATAGTTTTTCTCATTTTTGCTTTTCTCCTAAATTTGCTTTGTTCAAGAAAAATTAAAAACTCCAAAAATATTTCAGTGTGTTTCTCTGAAATTCTTTTGCTTTTATTGAGTCATACCGAGGAGAAAACCACGATGAAAATGTTGAGTGGCTCTCATATGCATTATTGTTGATCTAACAAAGAGCCCAAATTGCCTTGTCTTCTCCTTTTGAATAAAATGTTTGCAGATTCCAACTTAGTCCACGACACTCTTGCACTATTATTATTTTCATATCATTCGGTCGTGCAAGTGAAAGGCAATAATGACGATATTTGATGAACTGGCTGTGGCAGAGAGAAACGGGTATGAACTCAACTTATTCTGTTTTTGTAAATATGTTTAACCTAGTATCCATGATTCGGCCTATTATGATCAAACATGTTTGCAATGACAATTAGAGATTATAGTTTCTCATGCCATGCTTAAGTAGCTAGGAGTGGATAATGATTTATCTTGGATGTCAACATGCATTAAAACGATTGTGATGTGGTATGATGATATGGTATCCTCCTCCGAATGTTGGAGTGGCTTGACTTGACACATGTTCATGCATGTAGTTGAATCAAAACCAACATAGCCTCTATGATATTTATGTTCATGGTGTTCATATCCTACTCATGCTAGTATCCAATGTTACTTATGCATAATGCATGTTCATGACCGTTTTCACTCTCTAGCTGGCTGCTTCTCAACCTATTTGCTAGCGTTCGCCTGTACTAAGCGGGAAAACTGCTTGTGCATCAAAATCCTAAAACCCATGTTATTCCAGATGAGTCCACCATATATCTACCTATATGCAGTATTACCCTGCCGTTCTAAGTAAATTTGCATGTGCCACCTCTAAAAACTTCAAATAAACATCCGTTTTTGTGTGCCTGGATTGTTCATAGAGTGACAGGAGGTAGTCAATATCTTCCTTGCCAAACGGGTTATTCTCATGATGAGTGTTTATTCACTCGTCCTTGCACGAGAGGGGTGGTAATAGGGATTCCCAGTCCCGAAATCAAATTGCAAATAATTAAACAAAACTCCCCCATGACTGATGTTGGTATGGACGGTACCCGTGGATTCGGCTAGCCGTGGAGTTTGTTTGTTGGTGGAGGGGGAGTAAACCTTTACTTTTATCGCTTGGGAACTGCCACTAATGTGTTTAGCATGGAAGATATCAATAACTAATGGTCGCGAAGTAAACAGGAAGGGTGCATTTCTCAAAATTTCATTTATCTCTGTTTTAAAAATCTGAGCTCTGGCACCGCTGCAAATCACTGCTTCCCTCTGCGAAGGGACTATCTATTTAATTTTATGTTGTGTCATCACCTTCTCAAATAAGCGCCAGATCTGAGAGCACTATTGTGATCCTCATGCATTGTGTATAGCTAATGTTGGATGCATCATGACTGGATCTTTTCTACCATGAATTACAATGTTTAGTCGCTACTTGAACTTTGGAGGTGCTCTGCATTTATGTTTTGCGGTCCCAGAAAGGGCTAGCAAGATACCACTGTTGTCATATTATATCATGATTGTTTTGACAAAGTGTTGTCATTTGAGATGCTTTATTATTGCTCGCTAGTTGCTTATGCCATTGATATGGGTTAATATAATTTCTAAGAGTTATTGTTGACATGGTTAGTTATAATCTTTGCTGAAAACCTGGGTGCTACTTAAGCTTATTTATGTAAAAAAAAGCAAAAGAGTTCGTAAAAGTTTTTCTTTTTCACTTTCAGTTTATCAACTGAATTGCTTGAGGACAAGCAAAGGTTTAAGCTTGGGGGAGTTGATACGTCTCCGTCGTATCTACTTTTCCTAACACTTTTACTCTTGGTTTGGACTCTAATTTGCATGATTTGAATGAAACTAACCCGGACTGACGCTATGTTTAGCAGAACTACCATGCTGTTGTTTTTGTGCAGAAATAAAAGTTCTCGGAATGGAACGAAACTTTATAGAGAATTTTTATACAATAAAAGAAAAATACTGGAGCCAAGAACCACCGGAGGGGGGGGGGTCCCTGGGGGAGCACAACCCACCAGGGCGCGCCCCCCTCCTGGCGCGCCCAGGTGGGTTGTGCCCACCTGGTGGCCCCGCTGACCCTATCTCCGACGCTATAAAATCCTATTTTCGGAGAAAAAATCAGGGATAAATAATTATCGCGTTTCATAAGACGGAGCCGCCGCCACCTCATGTTCTTCATCGGGAGGCCAGATCTGGAGTCTGTTTGGGGCTCCGGAGAGGGGGATCTTCGATCTTTGTCATCACCAACCCTTCTCCATCGCCAATTCCATGATGCTCCCCATCGGGAGTGAGTAATTCCTTCGTAGGCTAGCTGGTCGGTGAGGGAGTTGGATGAGATTCATCATGTAATCGAGTTAGTTTTGTTAGGGCTTGATCCCTAGTATCCATTATGTTCTGAGATTGATGTTGCTACGACTTTGCCATGCTTAATGCTTGTCACTTTGGGCCCGGGTGCCATGATTTCAGGTCTGAACCGTTTATGTTTTCAACATTATATCTATGTTCTAGATCTGATCTTGCAAGTTATATATATGCACCTGCTATGTGTTGTGATCCGTAAATCCTGGAGTGACTATAGTCGGGATACTTTCCGGTGATGACTGTAGTTTGAGGAGTTCATGTATTCACTATGTGGTAATGCTTTGTTTCGGTTCTCTATTAAAAGGAGGCCTTAATATCCCTTAGTTTCCTTATGGACCCCTCTGCCACGGGAGGGTAGGACAAAAGATGTCATGCAAGTTCTTTCCATAAGCACGTATGACTATTTATGGAATACATGCCTACATTATATTTATGAACTAGAGCTAGTGCCGTATCGCCCTAGGTTATGACTATTATATGATGAATATCATCCAACGAATTCACCGATCCAATGCCTACGAATTTTCCATATATTGTTTTTGCTAAGTTACTACTGCTGCTATTACTGTTACACTTGCTACAAAATCATTGCTATCGTTGTTACCGTTACTGCTACTATCATCACTACTATTAAATCTTTCATATTACTGTGCTACTAATCACTTTGCTGTAGATAATTAATCTCCAGGTGTGGTTGAATTGACAACTCAGCTACTAATACTTGCAAATATTCTTTGGCTCCCCTTGTGTCGAATCTATAAATTTGGGTTGAATACTCTACCCTCGAAAACTGTTGCGATCCCCTATACTTGTGGGTTATCAAGCGGTAGTACAAGGAGGGGCCTTGAGATATTCCAACCTCTATTTTTGTGCAGTTAAACAAAAATTAAGCACCCCAGTTTGCAGAAACACTTAAACATTAAGAATGGGACTAGTTGATGAAACATATACTAACAAAGAGAAGCACTTTCTTTATCTACATTGGAAATGAAATGATAGAGAGGACAGTAGCTCTATTTTAACTTTATTATTACTTCATTTTATCAGTGCCACTAGGGCCGAACTGGTGGCAAGTGAGGTGTACCGTGCGTCGCAAGGATGGAGGCCAGGGGTGCTTAGACTGGGATGCTGAAGCTGGCTCTTTCAGTCCCTATCTTCCCCCCAGATGTTTCTGTGGTATCTTTTGGGTTGTAATCCAAACTTGGTCGAGCTGGGGCTGCGTCCCCCTACCTGCCTATCTTATACGATATTACTTTAATGGTGCCATTGCTTCATTTTACCAGCAACATTATGTTAACAGCTGCTAAAGAGTTGGTATTTGGGCACGGGAGAGTAGGCGGACCAGGACAATTGCATTTCTAACGAAAATAAGCAACTTATCTTAGTGGGAAATTTAGCAGGACATGAAAACAATGCCATTGATTCATATTACTGGAGGCATTACATTGAAAACACATTGGTTTAACGTGTCCTTACTTTAATAGTGGGACTGCTACATTTTACAAGTGGCCTTACATAAGAGGGGCTCGGGGCAACAAACATCCAAACAGGATATCTGGGTTGGTCCCATTTTTGTTCGGTATACCCACCTTTTACTGTGTGAGACTAGCAAATCTAGTGCTGGACATGCTTTGTTGACTTGTCCCCCGGTCCCCACTTTCTTTCCTTTTTCAACCAATAGATCGGCTTATATCGAGTTTGTACTGCGTTTCCCTTTATTTCCCTATTAGACCAAGAGACCAGTTGGATAGCCAGTCTCTGCTACTTTTCGCCCCCATTATTTCCTCTTTCGACCAAGTCCTAGATTCAGGTAACAAATCTTCCCCCACCCCACCCCTTTTCTTCCCTGTTTGAACCAAGTAGTACTAGATTCGACTGCATGAAGTAGTACTACTAGATTCGACTGCATGAAGTAGTTTTACCTCTTAATAGTAAAAATTTAGGTGGCTTTCAAACAGCCGATTGATCCTATCTATGAGGGGGCTTGAGAAGTAGTAAAAGATACAAATGCAGCGACATGAGGAGCTGGGGCAGTAGAGCAAGGCCGGTTTCGAAGGAAGTTATACCTGAGGGTAGCCGGGATGTCGCTAGGTGGGCGGCGGGAGACCAGATCTGTCCACACTACGGCAGCGAGGAAGAAGGGGTTGGAGGCCCTCCCTAGCCAGTGCTGCATGGGAGAGAATGACAAGGCACGCTGATCGGGACGCGCTGGCAGTGGGTCAGAGCCGTCGCCGAGGACGATTGCATGAACGTTGCATCTTCTCACCTTCCCCGGCAGAGGGGATCCGACTGGATCTGTGACCAACGGTGAGCAGAGAGAGTGTGGCCACCGCTGTCGTGTTTAGATCTGGAGAGGACGAGAGTGTGTGAAGAGAGCAACACTAGCAAGCAAGCGCGGAGGCTCCTGCCTATATAGTGGAGTAGTTTTCTTTTTTCTACCGGAGCCGGCTTGACCTCGTCAATGACTATCGAGAAGTCTTCATGCACGTGCCCCGGAGGTGCAGTTGTCGTCATTTTGATCTCAAGCACCGGATTAACATATACCACGAAAAAATGCCACATGACAAGAAACCATAACCTCACTGCCCCAAGGAGACAACATGAATCACGACGGACAAACTAGACGAGGATCAAAGCTCAAATTAAATACAAACTCATAGAAAAGGGGTCATAGATGTCCTAATTAACATAGCCGGCTTGACCTAGATGACAGCCGAGTAGTCTTCGTGCATGTGCCCCCAATGACCATCGCCTTGGAGGAACGAAGTTGTCGCTCTTTAACCCTTGCTGTGATCCGAAGCACATGACACCTAATATTGCGAGATGACAAGAAACCTTTTTTTAGATTTCTCATCAGAACTACAGCCCTGTACAACACAGCCTGCACGATATGTAGACGATAGCCAATCCAGCCGTCTGCTGGAGTCTGGTCACATGCATGGATGAACTGATATCCCGTGTCGTGTAGGTATCGTCCAGGCACCGACGTGTGTACAACACTGCTCCAGTACTATCGCTCGTCTCTCTCTTCTATTAACTTAGCCGACTTGCGGGGACGGGGGAGTGTGCCTATGGTCGGTTCTCATTTGCGGTCCCACATGTGTGTGCAAATACAATATGACGCGCGTTCCATTCAGTGAGCGGCGTGCCAGACCGACCAACCGTCTGGGGTGCGACGCGAACGCCACGGGCGTGCTGGATACATGTGTACCGCTGTTTTCTTCTGGCTTTGCTCCATGGCGCAATCCATGGATACAAAATTATATTTAAAAGTCGAGGGCGGGGCTTTTCCCGCACGGTAGGTGGGGCAGTTCCGCCTAGTCAGTTCGACAGATATGCGAGAAGATGAGGGAGTAGCAGATTGAACTTACTGCTGCAAACATAGGGCTGTGTGATTTGACATCTCGTTACTGCTGGACAGGTGGGCCCCTGTGATTTGACTTGCCATTATCATTATTACTACAGTGCTACGACCGTGGTGAGTCTCCCCTGATCCCCTCCACGGTATACAGGTGCCATGCCAACATCACATAGCCTAACGCACCTGGACAGAGGAAGTAGTTTCATGGATGCGAAGTAGGCAAAAAAATGCTCATTTATAGCCGTCTGAAATCTCCAAGAGCGCGACTGCGCAAGCGAGGCGACGGTCATGGTAGGCGCGACCATGATACAGGCTGCTGACAGCCCTTGGATCTGAGATCAAACGGCCGCATGCTAAGTTGCTGAACATTTGCAGAATAACCCTCCAGGATAGGATATTCACCCATAGGTCTAGAATCATGCCATGCAACCGTTCGATTTCAGATCCAAGGGCTCTCGGAAGCCCGTATCATGGGAGCATGGAAAGCTTCGTATCACCTGTAATTTTCCCGACGCTTGACATGCGAACATGCAGATGCTATACTGTCATGCCTACGAATTGGGTCTAGTAGACATGACATCTAATTGGGCCCCCATAGTACTATGCATGAAGCCATTTATCCACCAGGCAAGCCACTACCCTGCCGTTCGCACGCCCCACTCAGCATTTTTACAATCGGAAAACCGTTAGCAGTTCGCTCCTACTTGTCCCTGACCGTCCTTTAACATTACGACAGTTTGCTCCTAGTCGTCCCATCCTTTCACATTTCAGCAGTTCCACTAATCCTAACCCTCCTCCAAAATCCATGGCATCCCAAATCCCCATGATCGGCGGTGAGTACAAGGTTAGAACCATCATCGGTGATGAGTTCGACATCATCTACACCCGTTCTTCCGCGACGGTGAAAGGATGCCTTGCTCGCTTCAAACACATGTTTGAAAATTCAAATGGTGATGAGTGGGTCACTTGGCTAGATGTTGAGTACACCACAGTCCTAGGAAAAGAGAAGAATCTAAAGGAGGAAGAGAGGAAGAAGCCTGCCGTGATCCAGGTTTGCGTGCATAACTTGTGCTTGGTCTACCACATATGCCATGTCGACGTTAAGTGCGAGGATTTTAAGAACTTCCTCGCAGACGACAAAGTCAAATTCGTTACTGTAGACTTTACGAATGACAGAAGAGTCCTGGATCGGATAGGCCTCGTTGTAGGCCAGCCCTTTGACCTCCAGAAGAATGGGCTGGTGTCCTCCCGTCAGCCTTCAATGCTGACCCTGGCAGGAGCCATGGTTGATCCTTCATACGGCAAACTGACGAAACCTCCGCCCAAGTTTCATCTTGCATGGGAGTGGATTGCACTAGATAGAGACCCCATCCAGTACGCTGCAATGGATACCTACCTTTGTTTCAATATCTACAAGGGTTGGATGAAGAGCTAGAGCCTAGTGTGCGGTTCAAGCAAAGAAGTATCAGCGAAGAGGAAGAGGGACAAGGACGAAGTCGAGGACGTGGACGAGGAGTCCGAGTAAGGTGGCAGTGCTGTTGCTCATGGTGGTTCTAATGCAATGTCTACCAGATTAGTTGCTTAGTTTAATTTCAGGGTGCTTAGTTTTATTTCAGGGGTGTGTTGTGCTGAGCCCCCAGCAGAACTACGTTATGTTCTTTCTCGTTACTTTAACTCTTCAGTATGTACATACTAGTATTTCTTACAGTTCATCTTGTAGTTGGTAGTACTACCACTCGTTTCTTCACATTATATTCGTACTTTATATGATATGGCCAACATCATATAGCCAGCAGTTGGCTATACTATTAACCACTTTCTAAGCATGCCACATACGCAAAACACTTAAATGAGATAAGTAATTATAAAAAAAACTTAAATAAGAGAAGTTTACCCAAGGCATGAAGGAGTTTAGTTGTCAAATAATTAAATACGTATGCTAATTTCTTTAATAGACTTTAGCACCCCATCTAGTAAGCACGTAATAGCTTTTTTAATAGTACTATGCATAATTTGGCGACGAGCGCTCTGTATATGTACCACCTTTTTTCTTTAATTTCATCTTGTTAGTTTTGCTCCATGGCGCAATCCATACTACTACTGTACAAAAGTACATTTAAAAGGCTAGAGGGCGGGGCAGTCTGGCCTGGTCGGTTTGACGAGAGGCGAGGGCCTTTGTGATTTGACGGCTCATTACTACTGGAAGGTGGGGCCTTGTGATTTGACTGCTCGTATAGTTGTTGCCGATGACCTGAGGAGGAGCAAAAGAACCGTGCGGTATACTCTAGTTTTCCACTGGAGTACTAGTACGACGGAGGAGCGCGAAACACGGCAGTCCAGTGCGATATGGCAAATAAAAAATGATCTAATTTGCTAGTCATTGATCCCACGACGCTGCTCATCGTTACCATTGTTCTATTCGTGCCTCGCAGAGAACGTGACACATGTGGCGAAACACCCGAAGCAAAAGAAGAAACACAGGAGCAAAAGAAGAAGGAAGATTACCCCTCCCCCCAAAAAAAGGAAGACGCAACCACAAGTCTGGGGCGCTGCTCTCTACTTCATGAAGGGTTGCTGGCTGCGAAGTCCTAACTGCTTCTTCATCGCCTCCACGACCTCCATCTCCTCGCGCATCTCCTCTGCCATCTTCTTCATTCCATCCATGATGCGGGATTTCTCAAGGCGAGCGTTCATCATCTCTTCCACGGCCACATTACGTACCTTGACAGTAGCCGGGTGCTCGATGTGGAGCTTCATCAACTCCTCCTTCTGTTCCATGATGAGAGCGTTCAACATCTTCACCGAGGAACTCCTCTTCTCATGCAACTTCTTCTAGCTGGCGTTCTCCTCCTTCAGTAGGTCAAGCTCATGGCGGAGCTTCACCTTGTCCTCCTTAAGTTGCAGGATTTCGCCGGTCGCCTTCTTACCCGAGGCAATGCTCTCCTTCAGCAGCTTCACCAAGCCGGTGGTCAACTCCTCCTGGTTATTGAGCTCAGCGGGCATGTCATTGAGGCTCTCCTTCAGCAGCTTCACCAAGTCATCGGTCAACTCCTTCTGCTTATTGAGCTGAGCGGGCATGTCCTCGAGGGATAACGACTCCAGCACTGCTAGCTCGGCATGTTCGCCTCTGCGGGTAGGGCGCTCCTGGGAGCCCTCGCCTGCCCGTGAGAGATCTTTCGAGGCCTTTGCGAGGCGGCGAGCCCTCTTTTTTTTGCGGCCTTGGTTGCCGCTCCCTTATTACTACTAGTTCTCGACCTAGAGCTCTGCACACCGGCCATGGCAAGGACGGACGAACAAGAAAGACTTACGAGGAGGAAAGGTAGAGTAATTTTTAGCTAGTTAGTTCCCCTTTTTATAACCTACTAGCACTAGTACTAAGACCTGCATAGTGGGAACACGTTCAGGTTTGATATGTAGGTATGAACAGGTTTGCACTTAATTATAGCGTGGTAGTACTACATTGGAATGTGATGGGAACAAGCTAAAGATTAGTTGATGGTTTTGGTTTCGAGGCCCGAAACGGCTCCCGATGAGTTTCCTCGAACACAAATCTCAAGTACTACTGCTTAAATGCGGTTGCACAAGTCAGTGATGTAATTGGTCGTACATGTCAGACCAAGCTGATGCGTGTCCCTTCGGTGAGACGCGGGTCCGACCGACCGTCAAGTATTACGCATTGGAGACTTTGTGGTTGTGGCTTCGGGTGATTGTCACGACCAAGCATTCAAAAACTTGTGATAAATCAAATACCATCTTTTTTCCAAATGACCAAGTATTTTCACAGAAATACAATACATATAGATGGAGTGATTGTCACGGTTGCAAACCGCCATGGCGCTGCAAGTTCACTCCAGCAGCAACCGAGTAGGTCACTTCATCGCTGGCGGGAAGGAGGGCAACTCACCTCGCCTACGATGCATCCCCAGCGCCGCCGCAGCTGGCTCCGCGATTTGGCTTCTCCTACCACCCATTTGAACAGTTGCACCGGCTCCTCATCCCATCCCGTAGGCATGCGCGTTCTTTCCTCCGCAGTCGACTCCGTGAATATGATCTTTGCCATTAGCCCCAGCTCAAAATCAATGCGACGCTGCCCGATGCTGACATCCCTCAGCATCTCTCCCCTGAGATCGACTTGAGCATCCGCCTTGTGCTTTGCTAGGTGCAGCTCCTTCAAACTTGTCTCCAATCGATGCGATGCTTCCTCGATCCGATTTGCCCTTGCCGCCCACCACCTGAAACGCAGCCCTGGCATGTCCTCCGGTGCCACTGATCTGTGATTCCAGAGCAATGGATCCCCTCTGAAACACATGTGGGTTTCGCTCAAAGGCGGCAGTGCTGCGGGCCGCAGCGAGAGGGCAGCCCGCGGGATCCTCGGATCTAAGGGATTATCCATGGCAAGATCCGGTGGGCGAGGCGGGGAGGTGAGCGTATGCGCTGGGAGAGCCCTACTAGGCTAAGATAAAGATAGTACTACTCCACTCCGTCCATATTTAAATACAAAGGCCACCAACAGTAACCCTGGCAAAAATTGATCATGCTGCCTACGTCCTGGTTTATTGGCCCCCTTTTTATTTTGTGCCAAATTTTGACCAAAAATTTAACTAAGAAAATATTAATGCATCTCACCAAAAATTATATCATTGGAATCGCATTTGAACATAGTTTTCGATCATATTACTTTTTATGACATGCATAAATATTGTGTTACTTAAAATTATGGTCAAAATTTGGCACAAAATACAAAGGGGACCAATGGAAGTAGCAACCCATGATTTAACTACTCGCATGCATGCAGTGGAGTAGTAATGTCATTCTCAACTACTTCCTCCCTCACGTCCACTCAATTTGCATGCGCTGTATTAATTGACCATCCATTAAGTGAATGACTTTACACGCGGCAAATTATCACATGGGGTGGATCTTTGTAAAATAAAGTGTTCCACCATGTACCGCGTGTGCGTGCGAGGGAATGAGTGCGTGCGTGCACATCGTCGCTTCGTGCACGTACTCCACCAGTGTGCGTGAGAGAGGATGAGTACATTGTTCTGGAACCAGCAGCACGTCACTGTGATCAATCCACACAAGAAGGTCGCGCAATACCTCCACATGTGCCATGTGGCTTCATGGATGCCCCCACATCATTTTAATCATAATATATTAACTGAAAAAGGGAGAGACACTTTGTAGCGTGCCATTGGAATTCTAATTTACGTGTTTTGCACATACTGGAAGTACTAGTAAGGTACACGTGCATTGCACGCATGAGATTTGGCAACCAAATTATGAATAAACACCACTCTATAGCATGTAAGCTTTGAGTCATATATGCATGATGTAGATGTTTGTTTAATTCTTATAGTTCATCTAATTCAAAATCAATTAGTTTTTATAAAAAAGTTAATCTATTTTAAGATTCATGGAATTGTGCGTTGTAAAGCATAAAGTAAAAATAAATAATGGCAATTCATCTAGTAATTTTTTTGGGCAATTATGATACGGAAGATTCTAGAACAAAGGAGAAGTGCTTGTGTTTTGAGGTTTGTGCATTATGCTTAAGTTCAACCATGGAGTATTCTAGATTGTACATGTGGCAGAATCTGGTGGAATGTAGATGATATCCAACGGCCGGTAGTGCTCGGATTTGCCATCTCTACACCGTCGGATTGGCTTCATCCAACAACCATCTTTCAAAGTTATTCACACACTGTATAGGGGTATAGATATATAGACTAGTGGCACATCGTCTAAAGCCTTTCTACACGCTCATTTTTTGTACAAATGTGCTCCACCGTGCACCCGCGCGTTTGTATGTGGGAACAAGTGCGTGTGTGCACCTCTTCTCTTTCGTACACGTAGTCCGTGTATGTGAGAGATACTGAGATATGGTGAGGGAATACGTGTCAATGCAATTTGTGTGAAGGAGAGGCCTATATACATACATGTATGTGCATGGGGCTGGGGTGATATACGAGAAGGGAGGGAAGGGGTGGACCGCGCGAGATATCGATAGAGACAGATAGAGGGAAGAGCTCTACGAGCGTACAAGCACTGGGATATGGGGGGTGGTGGAAGATGGTGCGAGGGGCCAAGTGGAGGGAGACTGGGAAGGAGTGCACAAGTGCGAGATCGATATTTAAAGAGAGGGGGCGAGAATGTGCGCGGTTGCGCGCAGTGGTAGAGGCATGAAAAATAAATGAGCTAGGGGGCCAAGCATTGCTAATCCTTTATAGGGAGGGCCAATTCATCAACTTAAACCATTTTACAGGCAATTGATCTACTGATCACATTCATATTAGCCTCAATATAACGATGTTAGGGGGGCCAGGGCCCTTGTTGCCCCCTGTCTTCGCCACTGTGCGCGCGTCTGAGAGATGAAGCGGAAGGCATGGATGATGAGAGGGAGATGATGGATAGATAATGTGTGTGTATTAGCTGTGTAGTCCTATATAGAGAGGTAGATTTGATCGATGTGTGCGTGGGAAAGAGCAGGGTGAGACCTGACTAGAGATATAGATCGATCATTTTGTGTGGAAAACCAGGAAAGACCCCACTATATATATACACACATAGAGGAACATCGATCATTGTGCATGCAGTGAGAGATAAAGAACGCCCGAAGTGATGAAGAGGGGGAGGTGTGTGTGTGTGCATGCATGGGAGACCGACCTGAAGAAAAAGATTGCGTGTGTGCGATGGATAATGCCGAGTGGTAGTGTGTGTGCATGCATGCACGAGAGAAAGTAAGTGGTACAACTATAAAGAGAAGATGACTGTGTGGGTGTAAAAGACTTGGTGAGGTCATAATCAATGTAAAGTTGAATTCAAATATTTGAATAAGGGATCATGATGTTTCAAACCCATGCATGCATGAATATAATTGAGATATGTGTGGTGTGGTTTTGAAACAAGCATGCTATACTGTATACACATTGAACAAGGTCAAACTGATTTGAATTTGAGATACCGATGGCAGGCATCATTTGGCGACATTGCATCCATGCATGGACACACTATTCAAATTGGAGATGATGCGTGGCTTTCGCAGCACATATCTAAATGGTGTGTGTGTGTGTTGTGCGTGTTAAACACATTGTACATAGTATCATACATGGTTTAGATTCTGAACATCTAGCTGGAGCATACATGTACTATGATTTGAATTCAACATAAAATGGATACATATATTTGAATTCGAGATCGTATGTACATGTAGTTCATATTTATATGGGAATTTACTACTCTCATATTCATGTCATGTGCTGTGAAGATAATATTTAGATGGTTGTATAAATAACCCGAGTACAATCCCATTCAAACAGGGAAAATGTACTCAAATTTATTCCATATGCTAGACAGTAGGAAATGTTTTTTTATTGTTGAGGGAAGTGCAAATTGATTTGGTACTGTACACGTTAAGCTTGTTGTCCCGATTTTTTAAATTTTTTGTTGTTGGTTTTGAATGGCATTTCTAGTAATAATATAGTAAAATGGGACATGGCTCTCTCTAGTGGGGTGCGAATTGTCTTTTTTTTGTTTTTTGTACACGTTAAGCTTGTTCTCCCCAAATTTCAAGTCGCACCTTGTTATGCCGAAATTTCAAGCTAGCATCTCTGTCTATCGTGCTGCAAAACTCCCGCCTCTTCAACCCGCGCCTTGTTATCCCAAAATTTTAAGATATGTCATTGTCTTGTTGTGCTCCGAAAACTCCCTCCATCTCAACCCGCGCCTTGCTATATGAAAATTACAACACGCGCGAAAACTCCCACCTCCTGCGAAATCCTGACACGCGAAATTCCCGTGATACCCCTGAACCGAAAGAACCGCCTAGTTCAAATCAGTGGGGGTACTTTCGTAACTTACCCCACATTTCGGAAAAGCGCGTCCCTAAGCCATGGTTCCCCCTCCCATCCCCTCCGCCCCCATTCGTACACCGAGGCCGCGAAAACCAGCGAAGCCCCACACCCTCCTCCGTCCACCACCCAGCCGGAGCCTCTTCCCCGATGACATCATCCACCGCAACAGCTCGACGTCCCTCATCCACCGCACCGAATGAGGATCCGTCGTCGATCTCATCGTCCCACCGGTTCAGCCACCCCGTCCTCCACCTCCAAGGAGCTGCCCTGACGTTCGCCTCGTCTATCGCGCCACCTCCATTCCCACACCATCGTCTTCACCTGCACCACCGGAAGAGTAGCACCATCACCGATTCCTCGGATGAAGCTGAGGCCTAATTGGCGCCACCAAAGAGGTTCTACACTAATCGCTGCATTTTCTTCTTGATTCGATCTCACGGTGCTGCCGGCACTCAGTCCCGAGCCGCCATGGTGCGGCTCCATCTACGGCGGCGTCGCCAGCCACTTCCTCCACGGCGTCTCTCCCTCAGCGGTGACGTCGACATCAGTAGGAGCTGTTGTTGCTGCTTTGGCTCTCGCTGGCCCTGCTGCTTCGGCTCTCGCTCGCGCTGCTGCTCTGCTCTTGCTCTCGGTCCCCTGCCTGGTCTGCTCTTGCTCGCGCTGTTGCTCTTGCTCTTGCTTGCGCTGCTGCTCTACTCTTGCTCGCGCTGCTGCTGCACAAGCAGCAGCTCCGGCTCTCGCTCGAGCTCCCGCTGCTACTATCCGAGATGCTGCTACACGACCAGCTGCCCCGGCTCTCGCACGCGCTGCTGCACGACCAGCTGCCCCGGCTGCTCTTTGGTACTACATTCCCTGCCGGAGCGGCTACCGATTTAGATCACTGCTACTCTGCGACTAGTGCTCGAGGGGGCAAAACTATTAGTGCACTGCTTTTCTGCTACTAGTGCATTCAGTTTCGATAGTAAAATTCAGTTTCAACAGTAAAATTCAGTTTCGACAGCAAAATTCAGTTTCGACAGTAAAATTCAGTTTCGACGGTTAAATTCAGTTTCGATAGTTAAGTTCAGAGATGAGCGGCTGATGTATTTTACATCTAGCACTTTGTGGTTATGTATTTTAGAACATCTATTGGAGATGGTATTAGAATTCCACTCAGGTTAACATTGTCTCTCTTGTCCTGCTTCAGCCTCATCGTCGTACAACTCACCGGAGCTGCTCCAACGACGAAACCCTCCATCACAGTGGAGCAGTACCCTCGGCTCCATCTCGTGACGCCTAAGATCTTCTTCCCCTCCTCCGACAGCCACATCAGCCACAACATCCTCAGTGACCAACCCAATGATGCTGAGATCTACATGGCTTTGCCAAAGAGGTTGTACACTTGTTGCATCGCTTTTTTACTCTACATGTTATATATATGGGTCAAATGCATTTTTACCCTTAGATGGAACCACCCCACGAGTTTTGCCCTTACTTTTCAGCTTTGCTTAGTTTTGTCCTTAGATTTGTCCCCGAGGTCGTCCGAGTGCCCTTTGACCGTTTGACCAATACTTTGAAAATTCATAACAAATTCATATGAACCCATAAAAATGAAAATAAGATATCAAAATGTTTAGAAAGGCATTACGTTTATGTGCATGCCATTTGCATTAAGGAAAAAAGTAATGTTTTAAACTACCCGAGCTTATTAATGTTATTAACATTATTAAAAATAAAAAGGTATAAACAATACTTTTTCTTGAATAAAATTTACATACAAATGTAGTTGATGTTTTCTGAACATCCTGATGTCTTATTTGCCTTTTTCTGAGTTAATATAACCTTGTTATGAATTTTCAAACGACTTTCATCATTATTTTGAAACTTCATAATATGTTGATATGAATTCACAAAAATACAAATAAGATATCAGAATGTTCAGAAAACATCACCTATATTTACCTGTAATTTTTATTCATGAAAAAATTATTATTTATACCTTTTTATTTTTAATAATGTTAATAACATTAATAACCTCAGGTTTTTTAAACAATACTATTTTCCTGAATGCAAATGACATGCGCATAAAGGTAATGTTTTTCTGAACATTTTGACATCTTATTTGCATTTTTATAAGTTCATATGAATTTGTTATGAATTTTCAAAGTATTGGTCAAACGGTCAAAGGGCATTCAGATGACCTCTGTGACAAATCTAAGGGCAAAACTGAGCAGAGCTGAAAAGTAAGGGCAAAACCCACGGGCTGGCACAACTAGGGGCAAAAGCATAATTGTCTCTATATAAATATTGTCCACTGAGCTCGCGTAGTAATGTGAAATACGATTAGTTTCTCCTACTATATGACAAGCAGTAAGGTACCAGGCAACTTAGCTATCCGTGATGGACTCTCTCAAAAGCCATCATTATTTATTTCTGCGCGTTTGAGCTGTGCATTTGTAGATGGGCCTGGGAGTTCAGCTAGTAGGGCAGTGGCCTGGGTCCAAAGTAGTAGAAGTAGCACAAAAACATTTATGGAGTGTAGGCTTTTGCCTGTTCAAGCCTGCCTATAGAATCATCACTGCTTGAAAGGAAAAGAGAAGGAAAAACATAGGAATTGGAAAGTTTCCTATGGTACTACTGTTCATGCATTTGGTTCAAAGGAATGGAGCAAAGGAAAACTGTATAATTTGTTCCTTTAGTGTCTCCTTCAAAGAAAAACCATAGGAATTTTAATATCCACTTGGCCTCCTTTTCAAATTCCTATTCATGAAGCACAAGACTAAGAGATAGTAGCATAATAGCATTATAATTGTACATTTTCTTGTGGTTTGACTTAATTTCACCATGCTTCTTTGCATTCCTGTGATCTTCCAATTCTTGTGAACCAAACACCCAGATTGACAGAAATCCTGTGTTTTTAAATTCTCTATTTTGCATGTGCATTCCTATCCTATTCCTGTGTATTTCCTATCCCTGCATTGTTAGAATCCTCCAATTCAAACAAGCCCTTACAGAATTACTTCTGTTACAGATATGTGTCAAAGAAAACCTTGTGTGGTTTTTGCCGCTGCTGCTGTGCTGTCGTCCACCCCAGCTCAGCTGCTCCAACGAAAGAAGGGTTCACCACAGCAGGGATCCGCCCTCCAGTCTGTCTTTCGCTGTCTTAGATCTTCTTCCCTGCCACCGGCAGCCACGACAACTGCATTACCATCATCAACTGAGCAGATGACCTTCAGGACTACACGGGTCCGCAAGAGAGGTCGCACTCTTTCGTGTCTGCTTACGTTATGCATCGTTAATATGACATGCTACTTTATTGTCCTGTTCACCGATTAGACTCTGAGTCAGGTCCAAACTAATGCTCAAACTTGAGTTTTTAAATGGTTGTGGGGTACATATTGGGGCAGCAATCAATAGTATTTGTCTACTATCTGCTTAATCTTGGTGTCTACTATGATTTTCATATTGGGTGGGAAACAAACATTAAAGGAGCCATTATCTGTATTTTTTAACTGAAGCTATTATCTGCCTGCTATCATTGGTTTTGGGTCTATCCACAGGTTGCTACCATCACTATGGATTTGTGCATGCACTCCTTACATAATCTCACTATGTTTTATTCCTATGCATGTCAGTTATTGTACACAATGCTACTGAACATGTAGAGCAAAAGAGACGAGCCTTGCGTGGCAATAAAATTTCATGCAGACGTCGCTCCATGGTGGGCGCAAAAGCAACCCCCCTCCCCCATTCCAGACTGTAATCAAGAGGAAGATAACTGTTCACAGGGGGATTTAGAGGGAGCAGACCACTCCTGTTTACCCCCTGAGGTCTTTTGCTCTAACTTGGCATGCTGATGTTGGTCATATCATGCATATGGTGCCTTGCATTGCTTACTTTATACATAAAATATGTCATCTGCTTAGTTTAGACATGCTTTGTGTGAATGCCATCTGTTTAGCTTCTATATCATATATGTGAATCATGCAATGCCATCTTGTTTAGCCAGGCATCATATATGTGAATTTTGCAATGCCATCCTGGTTAGCCAGTCATCTTATATGTGAATTATATCATGCCATACTTTTTTTATTACGTATTAAATTTGTCAACAATGTTAGTACATTCAATTACTCTTCCTGTGCATCAGCCATTCGACACGGTCATGGAAAAATCTGGAGTGAAAACAAGGTCTTTAGAGCTGACAATGCTATCTGACGAAGCGCATGTCTTGCTGGTTACGGATAGCTCCTCAGAGGAGGACTCAGAGGCAGATGACCAGTCCTATTTCCCCCCCTGAGGTGCATGCTCTAACTTGGCAGGGTTATATTTCTCATATCGTGCATATGGTGTCTTGCATTGCTATGTCATTTGCTTAGTTTAGACATGCTTTGTATGAATGCCACCTATTTAGTGTCTAATTACCATATATGTGAATTATGCAATGCCATCTTGTTGCAAGATATTATATATGTGAATTATGCAATGCTATCTTGTTGCAAGGCATTATATATGTGAATTATGCAATGCCATGCTGTTTAGCCAAGCATCATATATGTGAATTATATCATGCCATCCTTTTTTTGTATTACATATTCCATTTGCCGACAATGTTTGTATATTCAACTACTCTTCCTGTGCATTAGCCATTTGAATTGGTGATGGAAAAATCTGGAGTGAAAACAAGGTCTTCAGAGCAGACAATGCTACCTGCTGAAGCAGATATCTTGATGGTTACAGATAGCTCCTCAGAGGAGGATTCAGAGACAGATGACCAGTCCTATTTCCCCCCTGAGGTGTATGCTCAAACTTGGCAGGGTTATATTACTCATATCATGCATATGTTGTCTTGCAATGCTTAGTTTTTACATCATATACACAATATTGAATGCCATCTACTTAGTTTACACATCATATATGCGATTGCCCTCTGCTTACTTGCTTAGTATATAAATCATATATTTGAATTATATCATGCCATGATGTTTACATAGACAGCATGTATCTGAATTATGGCATGCCAACCCATTTTCTAAAGACATAATATAGTTATATCATCTCATCCTGTTTACATAGTCATCATATTTTGAATTATGTCATTCTATCCGTGAATTATATCATGCCATCATGTTTCCATCGACGACATGTATGTGAATTATGGCATGCCAACTACTTTAATAGACACATCGTATAGTTATATCATGTCATCCTGTTTACCTAGTCATCATATTTTCAAGTATGTCATTCTATCCTGTTTAGTTAGCCATCATATATGTGAAATTGTGTCATGCTATCCTATTTAGTTAGCTATCATATATGTGAAATTGTGTCATGCTATCCTGTTTGGTTAGACAACATAAATGTGAATTATTTCATGCCCTATTTTCTTCCCTACTATCCATTGCACCTTGTCTATACATTCAATTACTTTTCTTGTTTATCAGCCATTTGAATTGGAGGGGGTGATGGCAGTATCTATGGGAGTAAAAACACAATCTTCAAAAAAGATAGTGCTACCCGTCGATGCAGATAGAACCACGGTTGTACTTGCCCAAGAACCAGTCCCACCACATATAATCCAGACTGACGCAGATTGTACCCCTACCCAGTTGGATAGAGAACCAACTACACCCCTTCCAACCCCAGCAGATAGTAACCCAGTTCCAGTTAACACAACACCGTCTCCACCACAGAGCACCCAAACACGAGCAGTTAGTAAGGCAACTGCAGTGCCCAAAGCACAAGGACAACCACTCCAAATCCCAAGTCAACGCTTAAAGCAGAAGTAGAATTGTTCTCAGGTCAGGTTCCGTAGCTATGGTTCATACTCCTTTGCTCTTGCATCCCTGTATTTACTCATAACAACTAATTCCAAATTTGAAGGATGCAATTGAAACTCCAATGGTGCAACAAGTATGTTTTAAACCTATTTCTTTAACTGGTTTGCTGTTGTAACTTGCTCTATGTTGATTTCAGTTTCAATTGAATAAACAGTTATGTTCTCATGCCATGCACATTACAAGTGTTGTTAGTGTTGTGTAGTTTCCCACACTTATATTCTGTCTATGCTGATTTTTCTTTAACATATATGATTTGAACT
Organism: Thinopyrum elongatum; assembly: GCA_011799875.1. Lineage (NCBI taxonomy): Eukaryota > Viridiplantae > Streptophyta > Magnoliopsida > Poales > Poaceae > Thinopyrum > Thinopyrum elongatum. The sequence goes on along the minus strand of CM022298.1, from coordinate 572,626,876 downwards.
GTCTCTATCTTGATTTGGCAACATAAACTAGAATGATATAGACCATACAGTGACCATAGTGCATAGATATATGTTTTTTTCATGCTGTTATCCTGTCCACCTTTCTACTGAACTGGTTTACCAAAATGAGTTTCATATACAACATGGTAAACCTGTGATGTGTCTGCTTGTTTCTCTTTTAGAATGCGGACAAAATATTGGAGAAGAGTACTCCATTATGCAATGGTAAAGGAAGTAATGCAGATAAGGTTCAAGATAGTGAGACATCCCTGTTGGTCTCCAAGAAAGCTGATAAAAACTATCTTGAAGACAGTGAGACAACCGCAAAGTCCTGTCTTGATGTAGTGTTCGAGTTACTGGCCACTAACTGCTGGCACAAGCTCTTCGAACTCGCTGCCTGAATCAGTTCGGCTTCTTGAGTCTCAACTTCAAGTTGAAAGACATCGATCAGATGTGCTGCGACAGGAAACCAAAGGACTGAGGAAGTCCCTGCAGAATTCAGATGCATACTTTCTGGTGCAACAGCAAGCGCTCAAGGATTTAAGCTCCAAACAAGAGAAATCTAATAAGCTTGCTAAGCTTCTTGCCAGCATGGTGGATGCCCAGGATATTGTTTCTTGAGCTCTTGTGAAGTGGTTTCAGTTCTGGACTTGTTTTGCTGCGGCGTTTATTTGCACTGGTCGCCAACTTTGACAACCAGTGTATATAATATGCTTCTTTGTTCCCCATATTTGCACTGGTGGCGAACTTTGATGCCCAGTGGATGTAATATGTGTAATAGCCGTAATAGCCTAGCGTAAGTTGCTTGCTTATTTATTTCCTTGTTGTCTTGTTTATTTATTTGCTTGTAGTCAGTGCAGTTCTTTTTCCGTGGTTTGCTAGTGGTCGCAATAACCTATTTTTTAAAACTAGGCCACAATAACCATGGGCAACATACGGACCGTTGCCACCATGGTCCTGCTATATGCTGTAGTGACCATTGGCCTCCTACGGGCCTTCTACGGGCCGTAGAATCAATGGGCCTTCTACGGTCCGTATGATCAATTGGCCAAACATGGGCCAATAACGGACCGCATTATGGGCCAAAACGGGCTAGAGTGAGAATCATCCGTTCATGGGCCGACCATAACGGGCCGTTAATAGGCCGATGAGTATAACAGGCTTAATTCTATCGACAGGCATAACAGGTCGTTAATGGGCCGTATTTGATGACGCTATGAAAACGCTCCAATGGATTAACGGGCCACAAACGGGCCGACTTTAACCATGGGCTGAATTTGGCCCACAATCAGAACAGGCCAGTAACGGACCGTAAGTAATCAATTGCTGCAAATCAGCCCAAGAATAAATGGGCCCTTAGAAGGCCGAAAGGTTACACGGGCTGGAAACAGCCCAACGGAATAATGGGCCTTTAATGGGCATAAAGCGATATACTGTTCATTATGGGCCACTTTCACCACGGGCTGTTAGTGGGCCAAGAGTTACAAATAACCTCATATGTGCCAAAAGACGTCATGGGCCATACATGGGCCAGAAGTTACAACAGGTTGAAATCATATTGGACGGCCCAGATGACGCTACTGGGCCTAATTCAGATAGGCCATAATGGGTCGTGTGTTAGCGGGCTGTAAATGGGCTATATGCGAACAAGCCATTAACATGCTTTCAGTGGGCTGAGCCGTTACCTTTTGACCAGGTCAAACGGGCCGGCCTTTTGACATGAATGGGCTGTTGTTGGACTGAGCCACATGTCGACGTATCATAGGCGCGTCCCGTCCATTCGCTGGATGACATCTATCCCAACGCTGAGCCGACACGTGGATCCGCCGACGAATGAGAATTTTACACGTGGAAAATCCCCATTGGTCGTTGCTGTTAACGGGTTATTGGATCCAAAACCGGACCCGATAGCTTAACGGCGACCCATTACGGTGGATGCCACGTGTCGGTTACCATTGACGAAAGCACTTCCATGACGCGTCATTTATCATCATGGAAGTGAACACTTCCGTGATGATAATTTTGGTATTGTCATGGAACACTTGTACGACAGCACAGGTATGACTATCTTGATTTTGTCATAAAATCGTCATGGGTGTACATGCATGACAGAAAACGTGACCTACTGTGACAAACACGTATCATCACGGAAGTGTTTTTTTTGTAGTGCATGGATGGGGCCGGGATCCGTCAAGAGTTCGCACAATTCGCTGCTAATGCTGGGCTTACCGACTTCATCGCAGCTGAGTGTGAACAATACCATCTCCTTACAAATTCCTTTGTGCAAAGTTTTCATTTTCTGAGTAGGAATAACCTGCCTGAGGTGCTGTTTAACTTATATGCTGAAACCCGTCAGATGCCACTCACTGATTTTTGTGATGTATGCTTGATCCCTTCTGACGGGGAAATTAGAGAGCCTAGACCTGCAGAGTTTGAGGACTTTTATCGTACTCTGATAGTGGGAGATGAGAGGGGTGTATCGAGTGTTATCGCCACTAGCTTGCAGTTTCCTTCTGTGCATTATTTTGCTTTATTCATCGCTAAGTGTTTAATTGCTAGAGAAAAGGTTGGTGCACTTAGTGCTCCTGACTTCGCCATCTTACGCCGTGCACTATACAGGGATAACACCTTTAGCCTAGGGGCTATTATTGCATGTCGTCTGCACCTTAACAGAAACAAGGGCAAAATTCATGGTGGTATTTATGCTACTCGCTTAGCGAGTCACTTTAACGTTCAGATACGCCAGCATGATTATCCTCTGCCCAAGGTTTATCTAGATTACCAGGCGATGGTGGATCACAAGTTTACTGATAATGCTGACTCTCTTCATAATATTCTTTATAACCTGGTTTTCAGTGTGGATTCCTGTGATATTATTTCGTTGCCTTCACCTGCTTTACATTCATGCTCACACATTTCATTCCAGTTGTCGGTGTTCACACTTTCTCATTGTATTATCCATGTTAGATTTATTTTCTCGCTTTCTTCTTGTGTGTTTGAAAAACTTGAGAAAACCCAAAAAAATGTTTCTTGCTTCTTTTTTGTTCTTCTTTCTAGGTTAGTTAGTTGTAGTATTAAAAAGAAAACCCAAAAAGATTCCCTTGTTTTTCTTTTGCTTGTTGGGAGCTCTCCCGTGTAAATAGTTTTTCTCATTTTTGTTTTTATTTCTCTTTAATTTGCTTTCTTCAAGAAAAACTAAAAAACTCCAACAATATTTCAGTGTGTTTCTCTGAAATTCTTTTATTTTTATTGAGCCATACCAAGGAGAAGACCACGATGAAAATGTTAAGTGGCCCTCTTTTACACTATTGTTGATCTAACAAAGAGCCCAAATTACCTTGTCTTCTCCTTTCGAATAAAATGTTTGCAGATTCCAGCTTAGTCCACGGCACTCTTGCACTATTATTATTTTCATATCATTCGGCCATGCAAGGAAATGCAATAATGACGATATTTGATGAACCGGCTGTGGTAGAGAGAAACGGGGATGAACTCAACTTGTTCTGTTTTTGTAAATATGTTTAACCTAGTATCCATGATTCAGCATATTATGATGAAACATGTTTGCAATGACAATTAGAGATTATAGTTTCTCATGCCATGCTTAAGTAGCTAGGAGTGGATAATGATTTATCTTGGATGTCAACATGCATTAAAATGATTGTGATGTAGTATGATGATATGGTATCCTCCTCTGAATGTTTGAAGTGGCTTGACTTGGCACATGTTCATGCATGTAGTTGAATCAAAACCAACATAGCCTCTACGATATTTATGTTCATGGTGTTCATATCCTACTCATGCTAGTATCCAATATTAATTATGCATAATGCATGTTCATGACCGTTTTCGCTCTCTAGCTAGCCGCTTCTCAACCTATTTGCTAGCCTTCGCCTGTACTAAGCGGGAATACTGCTTGTGCATCAAAATCCAAAAACCCAAGTTATTCCAGGTGAGTCCACCATATCTACCTATATGCGGTATTACCCTGCCGTTCTAAGTAAATTTGCATGTGCCACCTCTAAAAAGTTCAAATAAACATTCGTTTTTGTGTGCCTAGATTGTTCATAGAGCAACAGGGGGTAGTCGGTATCTTCCATGCTAAGCGGGTTATTCTCATGATGAGTGTTTATTCACTCGTCCTTGCACGAGAGGGGCGGTAATAGGGACTCCCAGTCCCGAAATAAAAAATTACAAATAATTAAACGAAACTCCCCCAGGACTGATGTTGGTATGGACGGTACCCATGGATTCGGCTAGCCGTGGAGTGTGCTTGTTTGTGGAGGGGGAGTAAACCTTTACTTTTATCGGTTGGGAACCGCCACTAATGTGTTTAGCATGGAAGATATTGATAAGTTTTGGTCGTGACGTAAACAGGAAGGGTGCATTTCCCAAAATTTCATTTATCTCTATTTTAAAACTTTAAGCTCCGGCACCGCTGCAAATCCCTGCTTCCCTCTGCGAAGGGACCATCTATTTAATTTTATGTTGAGTCATCACCTTCTCAAATAAGCGCCAGATCTAAGAGCACTATTTTCATCCTCATGCATTGTGTATAGCTAATGTTGGATGCATCATGACTGGATCTTTTCTATCATGAATTACAATGTTTAGTCACTGCTTGAACTTTGGAGGTGCTCTGCATTTATGTTTTGCGGTCTCAGAAAGGGCTAGCGAGATACCACTGTTGTCATACTATATCACTATTGTTTTGACAAAGTGTTGTCATTTGAGATATTTTATTATTGCTCGCTAGTTGCTTATGTCATTGATATGAGTTAATATAATTTTTAAGAGTTATTGTTGACATGGTTAGTCATGATCTTTGCTAAAAACCTGGGTGCTACTTAAGCTTATTTATGTAAACAAGAACAAAAGAGTTCGTAAAAGTTTTTCTTTTTCACTTTCAGTTTATCAACTGAATTGTTTGAGGACAAGCAAAGGTTTAAGCTTGGGGGAGTTGATACGTCTCCATCGTATCTACTTTTCCTAATGCTTTTACTCTAGGTTTGGACTCTAATTTGCATGATTTGAATGAAACTAACCCGGACTGACGCTGTTTTCAGCAGAATTACCATGGTGTTGTTTTTGTGCAGAAATAAAAGTTCTCGAATGGAACGAAACTTTTTGGAGAATTATTTTACCATAAAAGAAAAATACTAGAGCCAAGAACCACCAGAGGGGGCCCCCTGGTTGAGCACAACCCACCAGGGCGCGCCACCCCCTCCAGGTGCGCCCAGGTGGGTTGTGCCCTCCTGGCGGCCCCGCAGACCCTAATTCCAACTCCATAAATACCTATATTTGGAGAAAAAATAGGGGAGGAAGAATTAATCTGTTTCATGAGATGGAGCCGCCGCCACCTCCTGTTCTTCATCGGGAGGCCAGATATGGAGTCCGTTCGGGGCTCCCGAGAGGGGAATCTTCGATCTTCGTCATCACCAACCCTCCTTCATCACCAATTCCATGATGCTCCCCACAGAGAGTGAGTAATTCCTTCGTTGGCTCGCTGGTCGGTGAGGAGTTGGATGAGATTCATCATGTAATCGAGTTAGTTTTGTTAGGGCTTGATCCCTAGTATCCACTATGTTCTGAGATTGATGTTGCTATGACTTTGCTATGCTTAATGCTTGTCACTAGGGCCCGAGTACCATGATTTCAGATCAAAACCGTTTATGTTTTGACCATTATATCTATTTCTAGATCCGATCTTGCAAGTTATATGCACTTGCTATGTGTTGTGATCCGTAAACCCCAGAGTGACAATAGTCGGGATACTTTTCGGTGATGATTGTAGTTTGAGGAGTTCATGTATTCACTATGTGGTAATGCTTTGTTCCAGTTCTCTATTAAAAGGAGGCCTTAATATCCCTTAGTTTCCTTATGGACCCCGCTGCCACGGGAGGGTAGGACAAAAGATGTCATGCAAGTTCTTTTCATAAGCACATATGACTATTTATGGAATACATGCTTACATTATATTTATGAACTTGAGCTAGTTCTGTATCGCCCTAGGTTATGACTGTTATATGATGAATGTCATCCAACGAATTCACCGATCCAATGCCTACGAGTTTTTCACATATTGTTTATGGTAAGTTACTACTGCTGCTGCTACTGCTACACTTGCTACAAAATCATTGCTATCACTGTTACCATTACTGTTACTATCATCACAACTATTAACACTATTGTATTACTGTGCTACTTATCATATTGCTGCAGATATTTAATCTCCAGGTATGGTTGAATTAAAAAATCAACTGGTAATACTTGCAAATATTCTTTGGCTCCCCTTGTGTCGAACCTATAAATTTGGGTTGAATACTCTACCCTCGAAAACTATTGCGATCCCCTATACTTCTGTGTTATCAGTAGAGTGAAAAAGCAAGCAAAAGATTAAACAAGAAAAAGGCAAACAAAAATATTTTTGTATTTTTGTTAAAACTTTTTTTAGAAGTGAGGGATATGAAAACGAGAGGCAAATGGCAAATAAAGTAAATGCAAGGAGATGAAAGTTTATGCGTAGGTACTTGATAGATGTTGATGATGTCTCCACGGCAACGGTGCCAGAAATTCTTCCTGCTACCTGTGAGCTGCGTTGGGATTTCCCCGAAGAGGAGGGGATGATGCAGTACAGTAGAGATAAGTATTTCCCTAAGTTATGAAACCAAGGTTATCAATCCAGTAGGAGAATCAAGCAACACTATGTAAACAACACCTGTGCACAAACAACAAATCCTCGCACCCAACGCGAACAAGCAGTTGTCAATCCCTTGACGGTTAATAGCAAGATTAAATTGTATGGTGATAGATAAATAGATCGCACAAAATATAAAATAAAATAAATAAATAAAAATTGTAGCAAGTATTTTTAGGATTTTTTTATATGATAAAAGATAAACCCTGGGGCCGTAGTTTTCACTAGAGGCTTCTCTCGAGAAAATAGCATAGGGTGGGTAGACAAATTACTGTTGGGCAATTGATAGAAAAGAAAATAATTATGACGATATCCAAGGCAATGATCATGTATATAGGCATCACGTCCAACATTAGTAGACCGAAACGATTCAGCATCTACTACTATTACTCCACACATGGACCGCTATGCAACATGCATCTAGTGTATTAAGTTCACAAAATCTGAGTAATGCCTTAAGCAAGATGACATGATGTAGACAAGATAAACTCATGCATGAATAAACCCCATCTTTTTACCCTTAATAGCAACGATACATACGTGTCATGTCCCTTTCTGTCACTGGGATTGAGCACCGCAAGATCGAACCCATCACAAGGCACCTCTTCTCATGGCAAGATAAATCAATCTATTTGGCCATACCAAATCAATAGATCGGAGAAAAAATACGAAGCTATAACAATCATGCATAAAAAATTCAGAAAAAACTCAAATAATATTCATGGATAGATCTGATCATAAACTCACAATTCATCGGATCCCAACAAACACACCGCAAAAAAGAATTACATCGGATAGAACTCCAAGAACATCAAGGAGAACATTGCATTGAAGAACATCGAGAGAGGAGAAGACATCTAGCCACTAACTACGGACCCGTAGGTCTGTGGCAAACTACTCGTGCATCATCGGAGGGGAGGCAAGGTTAATGTAGAGCCGCTCCGTGATTGATTCCCCCTCTGGCAGAGTGCCAGAAAGGGTCCCGAGATGGGATCTCTCGAGAACAGAGGCTTGCGGTGGCAGAAAAAGTATTTCGTGGACTCCCTCATAGTTTTCTATTTTTTGGGAATTTATAGAGGCGGAGTTAGGTCAAACGGAGGCTTGTGGGCCTCACTATGTACCAGGGCACGCCCTGGTTCCTAGTGGGCCACTGCTTCGTCTTCTCGTGCCCTCCCGAAGCTTCCAGGGTCTCTTATCGCTAGAAAAAAATCTCCAAAAAGTTTCATGGCAATTGGACTTCGTTTGGTATTGATATTCTGCAAAGTAAAAACAAGAAAAAAACAACAACTGGCACTGGGCACTAAGTTAGTAGGTTAGTCCCAAAAAATGATATAAAGTTGCTTGTCAATGTATATTAAACATCCAAGATTGATACTATAATAGCATGGAACAATAAAAAAATATAGATAGGTTGGAGACGCATCAACCATGTGTACATTATTTTATTCCTAGTTGTTTAATTTTATTTTCCCTATAATTTATTATTCAAATTGGAAATTTTGAATTTTGAATTATGAAGCGTGGAATTCAAATATTTCATATTCTCATCGCAATGGTTCAACAACCAATCCATAAATCAAAATCTCAGTACAATATGTTTAGTAATTATAGAATTAGGCAGCATATTAACTATGATGAACCATAATATTTAGAGGCGGTAAAGGCGAAGAGAGAAGTGTAAATCAATTTGGCTGCCAATGATGTTGAAGAAGCGAATGCCCATAATGTGCACTCCTCCATGCCAAAGGCGCGCACAACTTTTGTATAGCCCCTTGTGACGATCGTCCGCCCATCCTTCACTGCCTTTAGGAAGACTTCAAGACCATTATCATGGTAGTATGAATTATATACTATACCTTAGTTGCATTCACTCCGGTCATGAAGTTTGCAAGGTAATCATGAGTAAATTGCTTCGAAAACAACTTAAAAGAGAAAACTTTCAGATATTCATGTCTAATGGAGTAACTCATTGTGGGCAGGGTAAAATGGCAACATATTACTTTCCATCCTAAAATTCGTTGTTGTCTTAGATAAAGTGTAAATAAAGAGTTTAATTCCCATCACCCGTCTCTTTCGCCTAACAATCTTTATATACCCCCCGAATGTATTGACCACCGTATCGCGGAGAAATATTCTATTCTTCTTCTTGCTGTTTTTCTGGCAGATCTGAAAATATGTCATCTCAAGATTCAGAGGAGGAGAGCCCTATTTCTTACCAGCCTTTGGATAAAAATATCTTCAAGGACACCTATCCCTATATATTGTTCACCGATGAGGAAGATGAAGATGAGCCAGTCCCTCCTCGGTTCGAGCAAGAAAGCAAGGAGGCATTATACAAGAGGATAATAAAGCTTGAGATAGAGAATGATGAGTTGAAGATAGATAACTTTTACCTCCGACACAAGCTGGAGAAAAAGGATAAGCTCGCTACCTCATCACCACCACCTTCTTCATCACCAAAGGAGACTTGAGTACATGGTATGGACACTCCCCTTGGCTTGTGCCAAGCTTGGGGGAGGTGCCTCGGTATCGTATCACCACCACTATCTTTGCTTTTATCTATTTTAGTTTGATCTTTAGTTTTCCTATGATTTAGTTGAATAAAAGTTTAGTTCGATCCTTTCTTTTCGAGTGTTTGCTTAGTGATCTATCTATCGATGTAATCGTGTTCGAGTTATATAATAAAGAGTAGTTTGAGTTTTGTTTCTTTACTTTTATGTCTCAATAAAGGAAAGGAAAATAAATGAAAAAGATCATATGCTAATCTTATGGTAAGTAATGACATCACATACAGAAATGTATAAGTGGTAAAATTTGTTGGAGATTGACAAACATACCATTAGTCAATGATGCAACTCATGAAGGAATTAATAAAGGAAGAGAAGATTCACATGCAAGTACACTATCTTGGACATCTTTTATGATTGTGAGCCCCCATTAAATATTTTGTGTCACAATAGTTGACGTTGGACAAGGAAGACAACGTAATGATTTATGTTTGTTCATATTCACATAGAAGTTATATTGTCATAGATCCTTTAACATGTGGTGCTTGCTCCATATATTTTCTAGCCAAAAATTCCGCACTAAGTAGAGATACTACTTGTGCATCCAAAACCCTTAACCCAAATCTTATTTTGAGAGTCCACCATACCTACCTATGGATTGAGTAAGATCCTTCAAGTAAGTTGTCATCGGTGCAATAAGGCAATAAAAATTGCTTCTAAATGTGTTGGATCATTTAGTGTAAGAGAAAATTGAGTGTTGTACGAACTTGTGATGGCAAAGTAATAAAAGCGACGGACTGCATAATAAAGGTTGCTATCATAAGGGGCAATATAACATGACGTTCTTTTGCATTAAGGCATTTGGCATACAAACAAATAAGCGCATGACAACCTCTGCTTCCCTCTGCGAAGGGCCTATCTTTTACTTTTATGCATTTAGTTTTATGAAGAGTCAAAGTTCTCTTCCCTATTCCTTTTTATTTTCTCTTTCTACAAGCATCATGTGGTGAGGAAAGATCTAGGCACATATATCCAGTGGGATATGAGTAGGCATGAGTTATTATTGTTGACATCACCCTTGAGGTGAGTACGTTTGGGAGGCGAAACTATAAGCCCCTATCTTTCTATGTGTCCGGTTGAAACTTTTTGTTCATGGGTACGCTGTGAGTGTTAGCAATCATAGAAGATTAAATGATGGTTGAGTATGTGGACTTGCCTAAAGGCTCTGATATGTGACCCTTCCTGAAAATACGATGAATTGTAGTTGCAAAGTTGACTGAGAACATAGTTTGTTGGTTTTCAATAAGGTTTATGCTTTATACTTCAATGTTGTGATGAATTGTTACTTGTTCATGAGAAGTTATATGATAAAAGTTGTGTGATAAAGTTTTATGTTAAAGTTCCTTGCTGTTATAATAATATGCATGATGCTTCTATGTCCGTATTTTGTTTTTATCGACACCTCTCTCTCTAAGCATGTGGTCATGTTTTTCGATTTCGGTTTTCGCTTGAGGACAAGCGAGGTCTAAGCTTGGGGGAGTTGATACGTCCATTTTGCATCATGTTTTACTACTGTTATTTATAATGTTTTTATGCATAATAATACCTTTTGGAGTATTTCTAATGCGTTTTCTCTCATATTATGCAAGGTTTACACAAAGAGGGAGAATGCCGGCAGCTGGAATTCTGGACCTGAAAAAGCTATGTCAGAGTTACCTATTCTGCACATCTCCAAATGAGCTGAAAATTTACGGAGAATTATTTTGGAATTTATGAAGAATATTGGAGCAAATAACTAGCAGAGGGGACCCACCAAGTGGGCACAACCCACCTGGGCGCGCGAGGGAGCCCAGGCGCGCCCTGGTGGGTTGTGCCCTCCTCGGCCCACCTCCGGTGCCCCTCTTCTGGTATACAAGTCATTTTGACCTAGAAAAAAAATAAGGGGAGGACTTTCGGGATGAAGCACCGCCGTCTCGAGGTGGAACTTGGGCAGGAGCACTTTTGCCCTCCGGCGGAGCGATTCCGCCTGGGGAACTTCCCTCCCAGAGGGGGGAAATCATCGCCACTGTCATCACCAACAACTCTCCCATCTTTGGGAGGGCCATCTCCATCAACATCTTCAACAGCACCATCTCCTCTCAAACCCTAGTTCATCTCTTGTGTTTAGTCTTTGTACCAGAACCTTAGACTAGTACTCGTGGGCGACTAGTAGTGTTGATTACATCTTGTAGTTGATTACTATATGGTTTATTTGGTGGAAGATTATATGTTCAGATCCATTATGCTATTTAATACCCCTCTGATCGTGAGCATGATTATTATTTGTGAGTAGTTACTTTTGTTCTTGAGGTCACGGGAGAAGTCATGTTGCAAGTAATCATGAAAACTTGATATGTGTTCGATATTTTGATGGTATGTATGTTGTGATTCCCTTAGTGGTGTCATGTGAACGTCGACTACATGGCACTTCACCATATTTGGGCCTAAGGGAATGCATTGTGCAGTAGTTATTAGATGATGGGTTGCTAGAGTGACAGAAGCTTAAACCCTAGTTTATGCGCTACTTCGTAAGGGACTGATTTGGATCCAAAAGTTTAATGCTATGGTTAGATTTTATCTTAATACTTTTCTCGTAGTTGCGTATGCTTGCGAGGGGGTTAATCATAAGTAGGAGGTTTGTTCAAGTAAGAACAGCACCTAAGCACCGGTCCACCCACATATCAAATTATCAAAGTAGCGAACACGAATCAAACCAACATGATGAAAGTGATATGATGAAATTCCCGTGTACCCTCAAGAAAGCTTTGCTTATCATAAGAGATCGTTTTGGCCTGTCCTTTGCCACAAAAGGATTGGGCTACCTTGCTGCACTTTATTTATCGTTATCGTTACTTGCTCGTTACAAATTATCTTGCTATCAAATTACTTGTTACCGACTATTTCAGTGCTTGCAAAAAATACCTTGCTGAAAACCACTTGTCATTTCCTTCTGCTCCTCATTGGGTTCGACACTCTTACTTATCGAAAGGACTATGATTAATCCCCTATACTTGTGGGTCATCAAGGCTCTTTTCTGGCGCCGTTGCCGGGGAGTGAAGCGCTCTTGGTAAGGGAAAATTATTACTACGTGCTAAAATTTATTATCACTTGTTACTATGGAGAATCATCCTTTGAGGGGTTTGTTCTGGTTATCTTCACCTCAACCGGAACCACAATTAGCTACCCCTCAACCTACTGCACCTACTGAAAATATTTGCTATGAAATTCCTTCGGATATGATAGAACAACTGCTAGCTAATCCTTATGCAGGAGATGGAACTGAACGTCCTGATATGCACTTGATATATGTGGATGAAATTTGTGGATTATTTAAGCTTGCTGGTTTGCCCGGAGATGAAGCTAAGAAGAAGGTTTTCCCTTTATCTTTGAAGGGAAAAAGCATTGGCATGGTATAGGCTATGCGATGATATTGGATCTTGGAACTGGAATGAAATTGAAATTGAATTTCACCAAAAAATTTATCCTATGCATCTAGTTCATCGTGATCAGAATTATATATATAATTTTTTGCCTCATGAAGGAGAAAGTATCGCTCTAGCTTGGGGGAGGCTCAATTCAATGTTATATTCATGCCCCAGCCATGAGCTCTCAAGAGAAATTATTATTCAGAATTTTTATGCTCGGCTTTCTCATGATGATCAATCCTTGCTCGATACTTCTTGTACTGGTTGTTTTATGAAGAAGACTATTGAATTCAGGTGGGATCTTTTAGAAAGAATTAAACGCAACTATGAAGATTGGGAACTCGACGAAGGTAAAGAGTCAGGTATTAAGCTTGAGTTTGATAGTGTTAAATCCTTTATGAATACTGATGCTTTTCACAAGTTTAGCACTAAATATGGACTTGACTCTGAGATAGTAGCCTCCTTTTGTGAATCATTTGCTACTCATGTTGATCTCTGATACGTCTCCAACGTATCTATAAATTTTGATTGTTCCATGCTATTATATTATCTATTTTGGATGTTTTATATGCATTAATATGCTATTTTATATTATTTTTGGGACTAACCTTCTAACCTAGAGCCCAGTGCCAGTTTCTGTTTTTTCCTTGTTTTTAAATTTCGCAGAAAAGGAATATCAAACGGAGTCCAAACGGAATAAAACTTTCGCGATGATTTTTCTTGGACCAGAAGACACTTGTTGGACTTGGACTCCAAGTCAGAAGACCTTGGAGGAGACGACAAGCCACAGGGGCGCAACCTTGGGGGGGGGGGGCGCCCCCTGGCTTGTGGCCCCCTCGAAGACCCCCTGACCTACCTCTTCGTCCTATAAATTCATATATATTCCAAAACCCTCAGAGGCATCCATGAAAATACTTTTCCACCGCCGCAAGCCTCTGTTCCCGTGAGATCCCATCTTGGGGCCTTTTTCGGTGATCTGTCGGAGGGGAATTCGATCATGGAGGGCATCTACATCAACTCTATTGCCCTTCCGATGAAGCGTGAGTAGTTTACCTCAGACCTATGGGTCCATAGCTAGTAGCTAGATGGCTTCTTCTCTCTCTTTGATTCTCAATACCATGTTCTCCTCGATGTTCTTGGAGATCTATCCGATGTAATATTCTTTTTGCGGTGTGTCTGTCGAGATCCGATGAATTGTGGATTTATGATCAGATTATCTATGAATATTATTTGAATCTTCTCTGAATTCTTATATGCATAATTTGATATCTTTGTATTTCTCTTTGAATTATCGGTTTGGTTTGGCCAACTAGATTGGTATTTCTTGCAATGGGAGAGGTGCTTAGTTTTGGGTTCAATCTTGTGGTGTCCTCACCCAGTAACATAGTAGGGGTAGCGAGGCACGTATTGTATTATTGCCATCAAGGATAAAAAGATGGGGTTTTCATCATATTATTTGAGTTTATCCCTCTACATCATGTCATCTCACTTAATGCTTTACTCTGTTCTTTATGGAGTTAATACTCTAGATGCAGGCAGGAGTCGGTCGATGTGTGGAGTAATAGTAGTAGATGCAGAATCGTTTCGGTCTACTTGACACAGACGTGATGCCTATGTGCATAATCATTGCCTTGGATATCGTCATAACTTTGCGCTTTTCTATCAATTGCTCGACAGTAATTTGTTCACCCACCTTATTATTTGCCTTCAAGAGAGAAGCTTCTAGTGAAAACTATGGCCCCCGGGTCTATTTTCCATATTATATTTTCAGATCTATAAACCAAAAATACCAAAAATATCTCGCTGCGATTTATTTACTTTTCCGTTCTAGCAATCTTTTATACCTATCTCTATCAGATCTCACCGTTGCAATTGACCGTGAAGGGATTGACAACCCCTTTATCGCGTTGGGTGCAAGTGTTTGATTGTTTGTGCAGGTGCATAGATTGGGGACTTGCTTGTACCTCCTACTGGATTGATACCTTGGTTCTCTAACTGAGGGAAATACTTATCTCTACTTTGCTGCATCACCCTTTCCTCTTCAAGGGAAAAACCAACGCAAGCTCAAGAAGTAGCAATCTCCCTAAGGAGAAGTGGTTTAAATATCACCCACCTATTAAAGAAGAAATTAAAGAACCCGACATAGCTAAAGATGAAACTTAAAAAGGTTGATCAAGTTGTGCCTACTGCTTATATTGAAAAACCACCTTTCCCAGTTAGGATAAAGGAACATACTAAGGTTTCAACTGTGGTTCGCAAAAGTAATATTAGAGCACCTAACCTGCTGAACAAATAAAAGTAGAACCTATAGTGTTGCTATGGTTAAAGATCTCTTGGTAGAAAATATTGATGGGCATGTTATTTACTTCTATGATGAAGCTGGTACAATTGCCAAACCTGATGAAAAAGATAAACATAGACATGTTGTTGGCATGCCTGTTGTCTCAGTTAAAATAGGAGATCATTGTTATCATGGTTTATGTGATTTAGGTGCTACCGTGAGTGCTATTCCTTTTACCTTATACCAAGAAATTATGAATGACATAGCACCCACTGAAATAGAAGACATAGATGTTACTATTAAACTTGCTAATAGAGACACCATCACACCACTTGGGATTGTTAGAGATGTTGAAGTCTTGTGTGGGAAAATAAAATATCCTACTGATTTTCTAGTTCTTGGTTCCCCACAAGATGACTTCTATCCCATTATCTTTGGTAGACCTTTCTTGAACATTGTCAATGCTAAAATAGATTGTGAAAAACAAACTGTCGATGTTAGCTTTGGTGATGAGTCTCATGAATTTAATTTTTCCAAGTTTAAGAGACAACCTCACAAGAAAGAATTACCTAGTAAGGATGAAATAATTGGTCTTGCTTCTATTGCCGTGCCTCCTACGGATCCACTAGAACAATATTTGCTAGACCATGAAAATGATATGCATATGAATGAAAGAAATGAGATAGATAAAATTTTCTTTGAACAACGACCTCTGCTCAAACATAATTTGCCTATTGAAACTCTAGGAGGTCCTCCTCCACCTAAAGGTGATCCTGTGTTTGAATTGAAACAATTACCTGACACTTTGAAATATGCTTATCTTGATGAGGAAAAGATATATCCTGTTATTATTAGTGCTAACCTTTCAGAACATGAAGAAGAGAGATTATTGAAAGTTCTGAAGAAGCACCGAGCTGCTATTGGATATACTCTTGATGATCTTAAGGGCATTAGTCCCACTCTTTGTCAGCACAATATTAATATGGAACCTGATGCTAAACCCGTTGTTGATCATCAATGATGTTTGAATCCTAAGATGAAAGAAGTGGTAAGAACTGAAATATTAAAACTTCTGGAAGCAGGTATAATCTATCCTATAGCTGATAGTAGATGGGTGAGTCCTGTTCATTGTGTCCCTAAGAAAGGAGGTATTACCGTTGTTCCAAATGATAAAAATGAACTCATTCCACAAAGAATTGTTACTGGCTATAGAATGGTAATTGATTTTAGAAAATTAAATAAAGCAACTAGAAAAGATCATTACCCTTTGCCTTTTATTGATCAAATGCTAGAAAGATTATCAAAGCACACACACTTTTGCTTCCTTGATGGATATTCTGGTTTTTCTCAAATACCTGTTTCACAAACTGATCAAGAGAAAACCACCTTTACTTGCCCTTTTGGAACCTATGCTTATAGATGTATGCCTTTTGGTTTATGCAGTGCACCTGCTACCTTTCAAAGATGTATGACTGCTATATTCTCTGATTTTTGCGAAAAGATTGTCGAGGTTTTCATGGATGATTTTTCTGTATATGGATCTTCTTTTGATGATTGCTTAAGAAACCTTAATCGAGTTTTGCAGAGATGTGAGCAAACTAATCTTGTCTTGAATTGGGAGAAGTGCGACTTTATGGTTAATGAAGGTATTGTCCTGGGGCATAAAATTTCTGAACGAGGTATTGAGGTGGACCAAGCTAAAGTTGATGCAATTGAGAAAATGCCACGTCCTAAAGATATAAAGGTATTCACAGTTTCCTCAGTCATGTTGGTTTCTGTAGGAGATTTATTAAAGACTTCTCTAAAATTTCTAGGCCTCTCACAAATCTTTTACAAAAGGATGTTCCATTTGTTTTTGATGATGATTGTGTAGAAGCCTTTGAAACACTTAAGGAAGCCTTAACTTATGCACCTATTGTTCAACCACCTGATTGGAACTTGCCTTTTGAAATCATGTGTGATGCTAGTGATTATGCTGTTGGTGCTGTTCTAGGACAAATAGTTGATAAGAAACTAAATGTTATTCATTATGCTAGCAAAACTCTAGACAGTGCCCAAAGAAATTATGCCACTACTGAAAAAGAATTTTTAGCAGTTCTGTTTGCTTGTGACAAATTCAGATCTTATATTGTTGATTCTAAAGTTATTGTTCACACTGATCATGCTGCTATTAAATATCTTATGGATAAGAAAGATGCTAAACCTAGACTCATTAGATGGGTTCTCTTGCTACAAGAATTTGAGTTACATGTAACTGATAGAAAAGGAGCTGAGAACCCCGTAGCTGATAACTTATCTAGGTTAGAGAATATCCTTGATGACCCACTACCTATTGATGATAGCTTCCCTGATGAACAATTAGCTGCAATAAATGTTTCTCATAATACTCCTTGATACGTCTCCAACGTATCTATAATTTTTGATTGTTCCATGCTATTACATTATCTGTTTTGGATGTTTTATATGCATTAATATGCTATTTTATCTTATTTTTGGGACTAACCTATTAATCTAGAGCCCAGTGCCAGTTTCTGTTTTTTCCTTGTTTTTGAGTTTTACAGAAAAGGAATATCAAACGGAGTCCAAATGAGCTGAAAATTTACGGTGATTTTGTATGGACCAGAAGAAGCCCACGGAGCATTGGAGTTGGGCCAGAAGAGTCCCGAGGCGACCACAAGCCTAGGGGGCACCCCTGGCTTGTGGACTCCTTGGGAACCCCCCCTGACTTGTTTCCGACGCCAAAAATTCCTATAAATATAGAAACCCCCAGAAATAAACCTAGATCGGAGGTTCCACCGCAACAAGCCTTTGTAGCCACGAAAAACCAATCGGGAGCCCATTCCAGCACCCTGCCGGAGGGGGAAACCATCATCGGAGGCCATCTTTATCATCCCGGCGGTCTCCATGACGAGGAGGGAGTAGTTCACCCGCGGGGCTGAGGGTATGTACCAGTAGCTATGTGTTTGATCTCTCTCTCGTGTTCTTGATTTGGCACGATCTTGATGTACCGTGAGCTTTGTTATTATAGTTGGATCATATGGTGTTTCTCCCCCTCTACCTTCTTGTGATGAATTGAGTCTTGCTCTTTAAGGTTTCGTTATGTTGGATTGAGTATTGGATTTGAGAACACTTGATGTATGTCTTGCGATGGGATATCTTTGGTGACAATGGGATGTTCTATTGATTCACTTGATGTATGTTTTGGCACTCAACTCGCGGATTCACGAGGTGACATTGGGGTAATCTATGCATAGGGGTTGATGCACGTTTTTGTTCTACGTTCTCCGATAGAAACTTTGGAGTGATTCTTTGTTGCAAGTTGAGGGATTGTTATATGATCCAATTATGTTATCATTGTTGAGAGAATTTGCACTAGTGAAAGTATGAACCCTAGGCCTTGTTTTCAAGCATTGCAATACTGTTCTTGCTCACTTTTCTTACTAGTTACCTTGCTGTTTTTATATTTTTAGATTACAAAAACCTATATCTACCATCATTATTACACTTGTATCACCATCTCTTCGTCGAACTAGTGCACCTATACAATTTACCATTGTATTGGGTGTGTTGGGGACACAAGAGACTCTTTGTTATTTGGTTGCAGGGTTGTTTGAGAGAGACCATCTTCATCCTATGCCTCCCACGGATTGATAAACCTTAGGTCATCCACTTGAGGGAATTTTGCTACTGTCCTACAAAACTCTACGCTTGGAGGCCCAGCACGAGTCTACAAGAAGAAGGTTGCGTAGTAGACATCAAGCTCTTTTTTGGCGCCGTTGCCTGGGAGGTGAGTGGTTGAAGGTATATCTTTAGATCTTGCAATCGAATATTTTAGTTTCTTGTTTTATCACTAGTTGAGTCTATAAAAGAAAACTACAAAAAAATGGAATTGAGGTTGCCTCATATTATTCATCTTTATAATGTGTTTCATGAGAATGATGGAAAGGAAAATTATGCTCAAGTGTTAGAAGAAGAAGTCAATAAAATGTTTGGCATACAATCTTTGAATGATGAGCATGATTGCAATATTGTTGGTATGAATTCTTTGAATATCCATGATGCTAATGATATGCAAACCATAAGCTTGGGGATGCTATGTTTGATGAAGATGATATTTTTAGTCCCCCAAGTTTTGATGAGAATATTTATTATGATGATAGCATGCCTCCTATTTATGATGATTATATTGATGAAAGTGGGTTTGGAAGAGTGTCAACTCTAGGTAGCATTGATCCCACTATTTTGGAGGGTGTTGAATCTTTTCAAAATATTTATAAAAGTGGATTTGGAGAGGTCATGACTTTATTTAGTGATGAATCCACTATTTTGGAAGAGGTTCCAATTGATTATGAGAAAAAAGTTGCTATCTATGATGATTATTGTGATGACATGTATGCTATAAAGAATAATGATAACCATGAAACTTGTCATCATGATTTTAATTTTCAATTGGATTATGCCTCACATGATAGTTATTTTGTTGAGTTTGCTCCCACTACTATTCATGAGAATAAATTTGCTTATGTGGAGAGTAATAAAAATTCTATGCTTGAAGATCATGAAAAGAATGATTTGTGTGATAGTTATATTGTTGAATTCATTCATGATGCCACTGAAAATTATTATGAGGGAGGAACATATGCTTCTACATATTGCAATAATATCAAGTTTCCTCTCTATGTTTTGAAAATCTTGAAGTTATGCTTGTTTTGCCTTCCTATGCTAGTTGATTCTTGCTCCCATAAATTGTTTGCTCACAAAATCCCTATGCATAGGAAGTGGGTTAGACTTAAATGTGCTAGTCATATGCTTCATGATGCTTCCATTATGTTTCAATTCTTATCTTTTATGTGAGCATCAATGAAATCATCATGCCTAGCTAAAAGGCATTAAAGAAAAGCGATTGTTGGCATGATTTAACCCTACTGTTTTTGTGTGTTAACATGATTAGGCTACTGTAGTAATCATGTTTTATAGCTTTTGTTTGAATAAAGTGCCAAGTAAAGCCTTTGGGATAGTGTGGATGATAGTTGGCTTGATTCTGTGCAAAAAAGAAACTTTTGCGTCTAGTACAGAAATTCCTATCTTTTACTGGAATGTGGAAAAACTCTGAATTTTTTACAGAGGATTGATATACAAATTTTTTACATTGTTCCAATTTTTCAGAAGTTTTGGAGTTATATAAGTATGACCTTAATTCAGATATTCACATACTGTTCTGTTTTTGACAGATTCTGTTTTCGATGCATAGTTTGCTTGTTTTCTAGTTTCTATGGCTTATATTTCTTAATATAAATTGTAGAAATGATAGGGTACAGTAGGAATCATGTGAGAAAAATTATGAATCTTGTCTTGACAGTACCAAGGTGAATGATTTGTTTTATTATACTAACGGAGCTTACGAGTTTTCTGTTGAGTTTTGTGTTGTGAAGTTTTCAAATTTTGAGTAAAGTTTTGATAGACTACGGAATAAGGAGCGGAAAGAGCCTAAGCTTGGGGATGCCCAAGGAACTCCAAGGTAATATTCAAGGACAACCAAGCATCTAAGCTTGGGGATGCCCCGGATGGCATCCCCTCTTTCGTCTTCAATCCGTCGGTAAATTTACTTGAGGCTATATTTTTATTCACCACATGATATGAGTTTTGCTTGGAGCGTCATTTTATTTTATTAGTATTTGCTTGCTGTTATTTAGAATAATGTTTTTCATCTTTTAGTTCAATAAAAATGGCAAGTATAGCCTTTACCATGCTTATTTTGCAAGTCTATATGTTGCTGTTTTGAAAACAGAAAGTTTTCTATCGTTGTCTGAATTCTTCTGGAAAGTCAGAAAGTGATAAAATCTTGAAATTTTTACAAGTTGAGCAATAACAAATTTTATACAGTGTGTTAATTTTTCATAATATTTGGAGTTAGAGAAGTATGAGTGTAATTGCACTCTTTACAGACTGTCCTGTTTTGACAGATTGCTGTTATGTTTGCATTGTTTGCATATGTTTGCTTGTTTAATGATTCTATTTGAGGATAGGAGTACTAAATATGCAGAAGCATTTAGTATACAATGTTAAATAATAATTTTAGTGATTTGCTACAGTAGAGAATGATACTCCCTCCATTCCACTATATAGTGCGTATGGTTTCACGCACAGATACCAATCAATGACCTGGCGCTCAGTTTTGGACGATGTTACCCCCGCTCGTCTTCCTCCAGCCCATGTGCGTGTGGGTGTACTTTGTAGTCAGTGGAAAGCGGAACAAACACGCCACCACGGGACCATCACGCCACCGCGGGATAGCAGATCGCGCGAGTCGCCGCAACGACGATGCCGCCGCTCCCAACGACGGCCACCACGGCAGTGGACCAAGGATACGAGAGTGCGACTCTCCGGCGGCGGATCCGCGGCTGCGGTGGTGCCCTCGGCAACCTTGCCATCCGTCCACCCGCGCACGCCTGCTCAGCGCGGCCATCCCATCTCCTCCGCGAGCACCACATGCATCGGCTCCCCGCACGTCTCCGCCACACACAGCTCACCGTGGCTGTCGTACATCGCGAAGAAGTCCTCGCAGCCGCTGCCTTTGTCCCCTCCTCCGCGCGCCACCGGAGAGGACGACATCCACACCTCAAGCTCCTGCTGCTCCCCTCCTCCTCTGCCACACAGGAGGTGGCCATTGCCTCCAGATCTGGGGATAGAACGAGGGGCCGTGGTCGCCTGCATCGGACGGGGTGGACATGGAGTACTAGTCCACTTGGTGTTTCTGGCAGCGGAGATGTTTGCCAGGGATGCGATGGAACGACGCCGGTGGCCGCCCGTGGATGCGGAGATGTCGGCGGCTGACGCGGAGATGCTAGAGACGCCAGATGCGGATGCGGCGATGCCAGAGAGGCCGGCCGTGCACATGGCAATAGCAGCAGCGGACACGGAGATGCCGGAGACGCCGGCAGCAGAAGCGGAGACACCGGACTCCATCTCAAATTTCCGCCGCCGCGGGTCGAGTCCTGGTGCCACTGGTCCAATCCGTTTGTGCTGGAGGAAGGGGATAAAGGCGTACGGTGCATGTGCGGGTGGGCTTGCTGCGGGGTTAGTTTCGTCCAAAAGAGCACAAAGTAACTAATACGCACTACATTTCGGAATAACGCCAAGAAAAACTATGCGCATTACATTGATGAACGGAGGGAGTAAGGTTTTGCATTTGATTTATACTAACTTATCTCACGAGATCTTGTTGAGTTTTGTGTGGATGAAGTTTTTAAGATTTAGGGAAACCGTGATATAAAAGGAATTAAGGAGACACAAAAGCTCAAGCTTGGGGATGCCCAAGGCATCCCTAGTTAATATTTCAAGAAGTCTCAAGCATCTAAGCTTGGGGATGCTCCGGTTGGCATCCCACCTTTCTTCTTCAACAATGATCGGTTAGTATCGGTTGAGCCTAAGTTTTTACTTCTTCACATGATGTGTGCTATTTTTAGAAAGTCATTTTATTTTGTTTTGCTCGCTGTTTTAATAAAATACTTAGATCTGAAATTTTTAAATGAGAGAGAATCTTCACATAGCTAATTAATTATTCAACTACTCATTGATCTTCACTTATATCTTTTTGGAGTAGTTTGTCAGTTGCTCTAGTGCTTCACTTATATCTTTTTAGAGCACGGCGGTGATTTTATTTTATAGAAATTGATGAACTCTCATGCTTCACTTATATTATTTTGAGAGTATTGAAACAGCATGGTAATTTTCTTAGGTTATGAATTTAGTCCTAATATGATGGGCATCCAGGAGGGATATAATAAAAACTTTCATATAAGAGCATTGAATATATGAGAAGTTTGATTCCTTGCATTTGTTTTGAGATATAAAGATGGTGATATTAGAGTCATGCTAGTGAGTAATTGTGGATTGGTAGAAATACTTGTGTTAAAGTTTGTGATTCCCGTAGCATGCACGTATGGTGAACCGTTATGTGATGAAGTCGGAGCATGATTTATTTATTGATTGTCTTCCGTATGAGTGGCGGCCGGGGATGAGCGATGGTCTTTTCCTACCAATCTATCCCCCTAGGAGCATGCGTATAGTACTTTGTGTCGATAGCTAATAGACTTTTGCAATAAGCATGTGAGTTCTTTATGACTA
This sequence comes from Thinopyrum elongatum, assembly GCA_011799875.1. Lineage (NCBI taxonomy): Eukaryota > Viridiplantae > Streptophyta > Magnoliopsida > Poales > Poaceae > Thinopyrum > Thinopyrum elongatum. The sequence goes on along the minus strand of CM022298.1, from coordinate 572,603,800 downwards.
ATGTTGAGTCCATGGATTATACGCACTCTCTCCCTTCCACCATTGCTAGCATCTCTAGTACCGCGCAACTTTCGCCAGTGCATTAAACCCACCATATATCTTCCTCAAAACAGCCACCATACCTACCTATTATGGCATTTCCATAGCCATTCCGAGATATATTTCCATGCAACTTCCACCGTTCCGTTTATTATGACACGCTTCATCATTGTCATATTGCTTTGCATGATCATGTAGTTGACATCGTATTTGTGGCAAAGCCACCATTCATATTTTTTATACATGTCACTCTTGAGTCATTGCACATCCCGGTACACTGCCGGAGGCATTCGTATAGAGTCATATTTTGTTCTAGAATCGAGTCGTAATTCTTGAGTTGTAAGTAAATAAAAGTGTGATGATCATCATTATTAGAGCATTGTCCCATGTGAGGAAAGGATGATGGAGACTATGATTCCCCCACAAGTCGGGATGAGACTCCAGATGAAAAATAAAGTAAAATAAAAAAAAGAGAGAAAAAAAGAAAGAAAAAAAAGAGGCCAAAGAGCCCAAAATAAAAAAAATGAGAGAAAAGAGAGAAGGGGCTATGCTACTATCCTTTTTCCACACTTGTGCTTCAAAGTAGCACCATGATCTTCATGATAGAGAGTCTCCTATTTTGTCACTTTCAAATACTAGTGGGAGTTTTTCATTATAGAACTTGGCTTGTATATTCCAATGATGGGCTTCCTCAAATTGCCCTAGGTCTTCGTGAGCAAGAGAGTTGGATGCACACCCACTTAGTTTCTTTTTGAGCTTTCATACACTTATAGCTCTAGTGCATCCGTTGCATGGCAATCCCTACTCACTCACATTGATATCTATTGATGGGCATCTTCATAGCCCGTTGATACGTCTAGTTGATGTGAGACTATCTCCTTCTTTTTGTCCTCTCCACAACCACCATATTCTATTCCACCTATAGTGCTATATCCATGGCTCACGCTCATGTATTGCGTGAAAGTTGAAAAAGTTTGAGAACATCAAAAGTATGAAACAATTGCTTGGCTTGTCATCGGGGTTGTGCATGATTTAATACTTTGTGTGATGAAGATGGAGCATAGCCAGACTATATGATTTTGTAGGGATAACTTTCTTTGGTCATGTTATTTTGAGAAGACATGATTGCTTTGTTAGTATGCTTGAACTATTATTGTTTTTATGTCAATATTAAACTTTTGTTTTGAATCTTATGGCTCTGAATATTCATGCCACAGTAAAGAAATTTACATGCATAAATATGATAGGTAGTATTCCACATCAAAAATTCTGTTTTTATCATTTACCTACTTGAGGACGAGCAGGAATTAAGCTTGGGGATGCTTGATACGTCTCCAACGTATCTATAATTTTTGATTGTTCCATGCTATTATATTATCTGTTTTGGATGTTTTATATGCATTAATATGCTATTTTATATTATTTTTGGGACTAACCTATTAACCTAGAGCCCAGTGCCAGTTTCTGTTTTTTCCTTGTTTTTGAGTTTTACAGAAAAGGAATATCAAACGGAGTCCAAACGAGCTAAAAATTTACGGTGATTTTTTATGGACCAGAAGAAGCCCACGGAGCATTGGAGTTGGGCCAGAAGAGTCCCGAGGCGATCACAAGCCTTGGGGGCGCCCCCCCTAGGGCGCGCCCCTGGCTTGTGGACTCCTCGGGAACCCCCCTGACTTGTTTCTGACGCCAATAATTTCTATAAATATAGAAACCCCCAGAAATAAACCTAGATCAGAAGTTCCGCCGCAGCAAGCCTCTGTAGCCACGAAAAACCAATCGGGAGCCTGTTCCGGCACCCTGCCGGAGGGGGAAACCATCATCGGAGGCCATCTTCATCATCCCGGCGGTCTCCATGACGAGGAGGGAGTAGTTCACCCTCGGGGCTGAGGGTATGTACCAGTAGCTATGTGCTTGATCTCTATCTCGTGTTCTTGATTTGGCATGATCTTGATGTACTGCGAGCTTTGTTATTATAGTTGGATCATATGGTGTTTCTCCCCCTCTACCTTCTTGTGATGAATTGAGTCTTGCTCTTTGAGGTTTCGTTATGTTGGATTGAGTATTGGATTTGAGAACACTTGATGTATGTCTTGCGATGGGATATCTGTGGTGACAATGGGATGTTTTATTGATTCACTTGATGTATGTTTTGGCACTCAACTCGCGGATTCCTGAGGTGACATTGGGGTAATCTATGCATAGGGGTTGATGCACATTTTCATCCTACGTTCTCTAATAGAAACTTTGGAGTGATTCTTTGTTGCACGTTGAGCGATTGTTATATGATCCAATTATGTTATCATTGTTGAGAGAATTTGCATTAGTGAAAGTATGAACCCTAGGCCTTATTTTCAAGCATTGCAATACCGTTCTTGCTCACTTTTGTTACTAGTTACCTTGCTGTTTTTATATTTTTAGATTACAAAAACCTATATCTACCATCATTATTACACTTGTATCACCATCTCTTCGCCGAACTAGTGCACCTATACAATTTACCATTGTATTGGGTGTGTTGGGGACACAAGAGACTCTTTGTTATTTGGTTGCAGGGTTGTTTGAGAGAGACCATCTTCATCCTACGCCTCCCACGGATTGATAAACCTTAGGTCATCCACTTGAGGGAAATTTGCTACTGTCCTACAAAACTCTGCGCTTGGAGGCCCATCGCGAGTCTACGAGAAGAAGGTTGCGTAGTAGACATCACTCCTTGGTATGCTGACTATGCTAATTATAGTGTTGCTAAATACATACCACCTAGTTTCACTTATCAGCAACAGAAAAAATTCTTCTATGGTTTAAGACATTACTTTTGGGATGACCCACATCTTTATAAAGGAGTAGATGGTATTATTAGACGTTGTATACCTGAGAATGAACAAGAACAAATCCTACGGAAATGTCTCTCCGAATCTTATAGAGGGCATCATGCGGGAGATAGATTTGCTCACAAGGTATTGCAATCTAGTTTTTATTGGCCTACTCTCTTCAAGGATGCTCGTAAGTTTGTCTTATCTTGTGATGAATGTCAACGAATTGGTAATATTGGTAAGCATCAAGAAATGCCTATGAATTATTCACTTGCTGTTGAACCATTTGATGTTTGGGGTTTTGATTATATGGGACCTTTTCCTTCCTCTAATGGGTATACACATATTTTGGTTGCTGTTGATTACGTTACTAAGTGGGTAGAAGCTATTCCAACTAGTAGTGCTGATCATAATACTTCCATTAAAATGCTTAAAGAAGTTATTTTCCCAAGGTTTGGAGTCCCTAGATACCTAATGACTGATGGTGGTTCACACTTTATTCATGGTGCTTTCCGTAAAATGCTTGCTAAATATGATGTTAACCATAGAATTGCATCACCCTATCATCCTCAATCTAGTGGTCAAGTTGAACTTAGCAATAGAGAGATAAAGCTAATATTACAGAAAACTGTCAATAGGTCACGAAAGAATTGGTGTAAGAAATTGGATGATGCACTTTGGGCCTACAGAACAGCATATAAAAATCCTATGGGTATGTCTCCCTATAAAATGGTTTATCGAAAAGCTTGTCATTTGCCTCTTGAGTTAGAACATAAAGCATATTGGGCAATTAAAGAACTCAACTATGATTTCAAACTTGCCGGTGAAAAGAGGTTATTTGATATTAGCTGACTAGATGAATGGAGAACCCAAGCTTATGAAAATGCCAAGTTATTTAAAGAAAAAGTTAAAAGATGGCATGACAAGAGAATACAAAAACGAGAATTCAAAGTTGGAGAATGTGTTCTTCTGTACAACTCTCGTTTCAGATTCTTTGCAGGAAAACTTCTCTCGAAATGGGAAGGACTATATATCATCGAAGAGGTTTACCGCTCTGGAGCTATCAAAATAAATAATGCCGAAGGTACTAACCCAAAGGTGGTCAATGGGCAAAGAATTAAACACTATATCTCAGGTACGCCCATTAATGTTGAAAGCAATATTATTCAAACCATGACACCTGAGGAACACATAAAACAGACCTTCCGGAACACTCCAGAATAACTAAAAAAGAGGAGGTACGTGATACGGTAAGTAAACGGACTCCAAAAAATCCGCAGAAATATTTTCTGTCAGTTTTGGAATATATTAAAAATTAGGAAAATAAGAAACAACCAGGAAGGCACCCGAGGAGGGCACAAGACACCAGGGCGCGCCAGGGCCCCCTGGCACGCCTAGGTGGGTTGTGCCCTCGTCGGGTGCCTTCCTGGTTGACTCCGTTTTCCTCCCGTTTGCTTGTTTCCGAAGATAAAAAATCTTTATATACCCCCTGAACGTATTGACCACCGTATCGCTGAGAAATCTTCTATTCTTCTTTCTTGCTGTTTTTCTGGCAGATCTGAAAATATGTCATCTCAAGATTCAGAGTAGGAGAGCCCTGTTTCTTATCAGCCTTTGGATAAAAATATCTTCAAGGACACCTATCCCTATATATGGTTCACCGATGAGGAACATGAAGATGAGCCAGTCCCTCCTCGGTTCGAGCAAGAAAGCAAGGAGGCATTATACAAGAGGATAATAAAGCTTGAGATAGAGAACGATGAGTTGAAGATAGATAGCTTTTACCTCCGACACAAGCTGGAGAAAAAAGATAAGCTCGCTACCTCATCACCACCACCACCTTCTTCATCACCAAAGGAGACTTGAGTACATGGTATGGACACTCCCCTAGGCTTGTGCCAAGCTTGGGGGAGGTGTCCCGGTATCGTATCACCACCACTATCTTTGCTTTTATCTATTTTAGTTCGATCTTTAGTTTTCCTATGATTTAGTTGAATAAAAGTTTAGTTTGATCCTTTCTTTTCGAGAGTTTGCTTAGTGATCTATCTATCGATGTAATCATGTTCGATTTATATAATAATGTAACACCGCATGTCATTAGCCACAGTAATCACTTTTGATAATGACATGTCAGCATGTTTAACAGTGCATAATCATCATTAGCATCATATTGCATTTTAACTCCTAAGTCAGAATTCAAATTTAAATGAGAGTGGAAAACAAAAGTTGTCCAACATAGAAACTAAAATGTTCAGTAAATAACAAATGTTGCAGAGGCTATTCTAAAATTGTAACCAACAATTAATAAATTAATTAGGTGGCTCTATCTTTACCAAAACAGCAGGGTTTAATACATTTTATTTATTTTAAAATTTGTGTGAACTCCAATTGCCTCCAAACCAATTTTTGGTAGTGGTAGAGGATGCCTAGTAATTATTGGAGCGAATGCCATGTTTTACAAAAATCATATTGAGGCCTAACTAATTACAAAACAGAAAATAGGAGTAAAGAAAAGAAAAAGACAAAAAGAAAACAAGACAAAAAAAATAAAAAGAGAAACCCCCCTGGCCCAACTGGGCCATAGCCCAGCCGGCCGGCCCACCCCTTCCCCCTATATGGCCCCCTGGCCGAAACCCTAACCCCCACCGACACCCATTCCCCCCCTCGCTCCCCCCTCCCCGATCCATTTCTGGATCGGGCCGAGCCCCGCGCCGCTCGCCTCGCCGCGCTCGACGCCGCTGCGCCCCGCCTCGCCGTCAACCGTCGCTACACCTCGCCGACGCCGCCGCCTCGCCTGACTTCGCCTCCCCGTCCACGTCGCCGTCCTCGTCTCCCTCCCCGAGCACCGCTGCCCCGTGCCCTACGACCCGCCGTGAGCCCCGACCTCTCCTCCTCTCTCCCTCGCGCGCACGCGCTCACGGCCGTGGCCACCTCCCCGCGGCTCAACGCTCGCCGCCCTCAGACTCCGCGCTCGCCTGGGACCTCGATGGCCACCGCTGCTGCTCTGCTACTTCTCCTGCTGCTGCTGGCCGCTGCTAGCTGCTGCACGCGCCGCTCGGCCGCTCCTCCCGCGTCCCTGCTTTGCCGCGAGCTCGCCGTCGCCTGCCTCCTCCGCGCGCACCGATCCCCGCCTTTGCTCGCCGCCCGCGGTCGCCGCGCCCCGCGCCCGCTCGCCCCTGGCCTCGCCGCGCTCACAGTGCCCCCGCGCGTGCCTGGCCGCGCCCGCAACCGCTGTGGCCTCCTGGGCCACTGCCCAGTGGGGCCGAAGCCCCTGTGCCACTGACCGCTGGGCCCCACCCCCCTGTGCCTATGACAGGTGGGCCCAGCCCCTGAAACGTTTAAAAAAAAGAGAAAAAATGAATTAATAAAATAAATAAATAATTAGTTAATTGATTAATTAGTAAACTAATTAAGCTAATTAACTCTGATTAGGGTAATCTAATTAAGTAGTTAGTCTAATTAAACAGTAATTAAATTAATTAATCACTAATTAACTGGACAGAGTATGACAGGTGGGACCCACTTGTCAGGTTGACTGCTGACGTCATGCTGGCGTCAGCATACACTGTTTCGGATAATGTTGAATTTAAATATATAATTAAATTCCAGAAATTAATAAAGACTTTAGAAAATCATATTAAATAATCCGTAACTCCGATGAAAATAATTTATATATGAAACTTGCTCAGAATTTCGATACGAACCCGAATACGCCCTTCGTATTCCTGTCAGATGCCCCTAGCTATATGAACGTTGAACTTTTAGACCGATTTCGATAAATGAATAGTGCCCAACATTGATTAAATAAATTCGGATAAATTCCTAAATTAACTAAATCGTTTAGTTAGGCAGTAGAACACCCCGGCATATCATTTAGGCATGTCATACATATTGTTTGCATTATTGCCGTGAATTTATTGTTTCTCTCCCCCTCCTTCTCTCTCTCGATAGACGCCGAGACCGACGACGCTGCACCTGTGTACGACTACACTACCGACGAGCAGCCCGTTGACGACCCCTCTCTCTTGCCAGAGCAACCAGGCAAGCCCCCCCCTCTTTGAGCATCCAGATATCACCCATTCCATTTCTCCTGCTTGCATTAGATTTTGCTACTGTTAATGTTTGCTCCTATTCTGATGCACAGCCTGCTTTCGTAACCTGTTCATTGTCACCTTACCTGCCTATGATAAACTGTTTAGTATAGGTTGGTATTGAACCATCAGTGACCCCACCACCTTACCCTTGTCGCCTCTGCTTCATCATCGACTTCTCGATCAACATGATCGTCGACCAGAGACCGACACCTCACTTCACACCCCCTTAGTTGTACGACTCTGCATAGTTACTATCGAGTGCCGAGGGTGATACCTTGTAACGCACTCCTGATGAATACTCTGCAGTGTAGCCGTTTGGTCGTGGTCATCGATGGTGATTCCTCCTTCTCCACTTCCGATACGACTCTGTCGTGCAACCCCTCAGTATGAACCTTGAGGGTGATGCCTCATACATTCACCCTGATGATTTCGTTGAGTGGAATCCACCGAGGGTGATTCCTCGGGTTTCCCCCTTGATGTTATGACCAAACGGTTACTTTGACCTTTGTTATAGGCGGGTCCACCCTGGTGTGTACCCGCTGGGGATCTATGATGTCGAGTGTGCCGGAAGGGCACTCGAGTGTGATACTGTGGCGGAGCATCAGAGACTCTGATTGTCTCCGCGTGATACTAAATGAGCCTATTGGATTTGGGTGTGTGATCTGAGTGGGTCGACGTGCCCTATACGTACTACCACCACGCGGGATAATGGTTATGGAGCCCTCTGTGATGTACGTTTCTCCCGAAAGCTCGTCAGACATCACGATTCACAATGCGGGCTGATCGCCGGGACTGGGCTGGATACTTTATTGACGAGTTCAGTGTCGCGCCTGCACCCCGGCCAGCCACGCAACGCGCAGGGTGCCCAGGGCGATGGCCCAAGACCTCTGGGTGCATAGGTTAGTCCGGCATGCTGACCTCTCTACCGAGCCTAGGTAGGGCGCTGCTTCGTGTTGATCTTCCGAGGACGGGCATTACCCAGCAAGTATGTCCGGCCAGAGTTGATCGAGCGTGTTGGGTAACAGTAGTGCACCCCTGCAGGGATGAATGATCTATCGATAGCCGGTCCTACGGTAAAGGACGCTTCGTTTGTGTATCCCGATCTACTACTTGAACTGGATACTTGTTACTTAATTGAAGCTTCGGGATCACTTTCTCGCTAGGAGTCGAGGAAGGATCTCTAGGCTTTGCTTCAACATGTTTGCTAAATAAAATGCTATTCTACTCTCTTCTATTGCTGCAAGATGATGACTTGTGAAGATGTTTGAAGATGCTAGTCTTCGATAGGACTAGGCCTTCTCTCTATTCTGGCATTTCTGCAGCCCAGCCCACATATACAGCCTTTCTCCATTGATAATGTTGCATATGTAGTATAGATCCTTGCTTGCTGAGTACTTTGGATGAGTACTCACGGTTGCTTTACTTTCTCTTTTCCCCATACCCCACCTTGATGATACATTAAACGATGGAGTCCAGGAGCCAGATGCCACCTCAGGAGCTTACTACCAGGAGGGTCCAGAGGGCACGTACTACTGGATCGAGCCAGCCGACCAGGAGTAGGATCGGAGGCTCCCAGGCAGGAGGCCAACGCCTTTCGATCTAGAGTCGTTGTTTATGCTAGCCTTCTTAAGGCAAAAACTTGTCTAACTATGTCTGTACTCAGATAATATTTGTATGACTGACTTATGTATTCGGATCTTCGTGATCCCTGGTCTGTAATATTGTGGGTCTCCGTTATTTTTGTGTTAGAGTTGTGTTGTGATATCTTCCCGCGAGTCCCTGTGCTTGATCGTGCATGTTTACGTGTATGATTAGTGCACGATTGAGTCGGGGGCGTCACAAGTTGGTATCAGAGCCGACTGCCTGTAGGAAGCCCCCTTCCAATTCCTTGGCCGAAGTTGAGTCTAGACATCGAAAAACTAATTTACTAACATGGCTGTGTGGCTTACGGGCCCACGTCGCCAACTGGGTGGTATTAGGATCTTTTATTCCTCGTCTACACTCTGGGACTCTAATTTCTCTTCTATTCGGGTTAAATAAATTTTACTAACGCCGACACTTAGGATCTCGTAAATCCCGTCTACCCGGAGAGCTGGATATCTGTGCGATTTCCCTGTCATTGATCTGATTAGTCTGATAATCATTTTCCTTTCCATTGTTTTGTTTAACCTTTCTCTCTGAGTTGTATTAGACTTCTCATTGTCGTTTGACAATCCTGAATTTCCTCTGTTTCAGATGGATCGTTTGTTTCCACCCCGTCCTACGACGCAGCTTGTGCTTCGCACTTGGGCTCGTGATGTCCCTGGGTTTCCAGCTGTTCTGATCGCCCTCCTGACAAGACTTGGCTACCGCTGGTACCCCGAGTACATGGTCTACGAGGATTACCGTGAGTTCAACCAGGAGCAGTACCATGCTGATGTTCGTATCTATGATCAGCAAGATGACTCAGACACTGAGCTACACCTTTTCCACGGTATCGGCATGACGATTGAGATGGCAGTCCATGATGCTGCCTACTCTGCTGTCACACGTCTCCAAGGAGAGTTCAGCGATATCTTGGATGCCTCTGAGTTCCGATACATTCCGTATGCCCCTGCTGGAGATACTACTGGATACTACACAGCTATCTGTGCCCCGTACGAGCCTTGTCGCTATGACCCGCGCGTTCTGATTCAGTGCACACAGGCTCTGGATCGCACTGTTCGGGCTCTCGCCGTCGAGTTGGTTGCCACTCGAGCACGTCTCTACGATGCTATGACACAGTTGCTACCCGCTGTTCGTGCAGGGATACATCCAGAGCACATCCTTTACCCGCGCAGGACTCAGATGTATGCTGGTATTGATTGGCCTACTGTTGGAGGTCACACACCTGCACGTGGACCTCTTCTTACAGCTCGAGACCGGGTTCTGCATCAGAGTGCACATGGAGCGCAGAATCCTACCGCGACGAACATTCGTCGTCCGCACTCGCAGTTACCCCGTTTTAGTGGTTTTCCTCGACGTTGATGTAGCCTTTGCTATGTCTCGTTATGTACTTCCTTACCACGTGCCTGAGCGCCGCCTAGAATGTCTAGCTTTTGAATTTGCGCCGTTATGCTGTCCGCATGTACCCGACTCTGTGTATGGATCTGTATGTCTTACTTGACTACTGTTATGTATCTGTTACACTACTTAATTGTTGTTGGGTTACATCATGCTTGTCGCTAAACACTCGCAATTTCTTTTACTAAACTATCCCTGTTGATACTTAGCAGGATGGTTAGACCAGGTGGTCGAGGTCGTGGTGCCCCTGAACGCCCACCACCGCCAGACTATATGGCCGCTATGATGCAATAGTTTGAGCTTAACCGTCAGTTCATGACTGGAATCATGGCTCAGTTTCCGCATCAGAACAACCAGAACCAGAACCCTGCTTCAATAACTTTGACAGAGTTTATGCGACTCAACCCCACTCAGTTTTGCAACTCTGACAAGCCACTGGATGCTGATGACTGGCTCCGCGACATCACTCACGAGATGGAGTCTGCTAATGTCGCCCTGCCAACTTCGTCATCCTCGCGGCCTTTTTCTTAAAGGGACCCGCTGCTCAATGGTGGGACACGCACAAGCGTACACTGCCTGCTGGAACAGTCATTACCTGGTATGAATTTCAGGCTACTTTCCGTGCACGTTACATCCCTCAGGCAATTATGGAACGCATGAAGACCCAGTTACGTAACCTCACTCAGGGCAACAAGACTGTCGAAGCTTATCAGCGGGAATTTCTAGACCTCTCCCGCTATGCTGAAGAAGACATCGCCACAGATGCCCGTAGATAGGAGAAGTTCCATAATGGACTACACCCAGACCTCGAGCTTGCCCTTGCTCCTCAAGACTTCAATGACTTTTCTACTCTTGTGAACAAGGCTATTCTAGTTGAGACCGCTCAGATGATACACAAGGACTCACAGAAGCGCTATCGTGATGCTGGCTCATCTTCGGGCTCAGCACAGAAGCGTCGAGTCTGGATTCCCAACAATGTGTTCCGTCCAAATACCTCTGCGCCAAAGAACAACTATGCTGCACCATGTCTGCCTCCTCCACCACCGAGGCAGCCAAAGGCTCAAGCTATTCAAAACAATGCTCCTCTTCGTCCTGAAGATGGTTTGTGCTTCAAGTGCCGCAAACCAGGTCACCAGGCTAAAGACTGCCGCCAGACTCAGAATTAGTTGGCTTTTCCTCGTACTGGCCGTGGCAATAGTCGTGGCAACAATCAGACCCGCAACTATAATACTGGGTCTGCTGCACATGGTCGTGGACACGCTTACAACATTGATATTGAAGAAGTCCAGGATCAACCTGCTACTGTGATGGGTACCCTTCTCGTTAACTCAGTACCCGCTTCTGTATTATTTGATTCAGGAGCATCGCATTCATTCATGTCAGAAGCATTTGCATTATCGCATGACATTGCATTTCAAAAGATGAATCTGCCAGTAGTAATCCGCACCCCTGGAGGCCAGTGTCAAACCACTATGATGGCACACAATGTTCCCGTTGAAATTAAGGGATTGGAATTCCTTGTTTCGCCCATTATCCTGAAGTCTTCCACCATAGACCTCATCCTCGGAATGGATTGGTTGAAAGCTCACATTGCTTCGATCAATTGTGCCACTAAAGTTATCCAACTTCTTCATCCCTCCGATGAGATAGTGAACTATACCGCCCGCATTACACGGGACGCTGAAGCTCAGATATATGTTCTGAATGCTTTGAACGCCTCACCTCTAGAAGGGATCGAGAACGTTCCTGTCGTTCAAGATTTTCCAGACGTCTTTCCAGAAGAACTTCCAGGAATACCCTCGGCTAGAGCTGTCGAGTTTGTCATTGACTTGAAGCCTGGCACTGTCCCTATTGCCAAGCGTCCTTACAAGATGCCTCCGCACCACCTTCTCGAGCTTAAGGAAGAAATCGACAAGTCACTTAGGAAAGGTTTCATCCACCCCAGTTCCTCTGCTTGGGGAGCACCTTCACTCTTTGTTAAGAAGAAGGATGGAACTAACCGCTTGGTTCAGGATTACCGGCCCATTAACCAAGCCACCATCCAGAATAAATACCCACTACCCCGGATCAATGATCTTTACGATCAGCTTGCTGGATCGTCTGTCTTCTCGAAACTCGACTTGAGGTTGGGTTATCATCAGATCCGTGTTCGTGAAGAGGATATCCCGAAGACTGCCTTTGTTACTCGATGTGGCTCATATGAGTACACCGTCATGTCATTTGGTTTAACCAATGCTCCAGCAACCTTCTCCCGGTTAATGAACTATATCTTCATGGATTACCTTGACAAATTCGTCGTGGTTTATTTGGACGATATCCTTATATATTCCAAGAATGAAGAAGAACATACTGAACATCTTCGGCTTGTATTGGAGAAGCTACGAGAACATCAGTTGTATGCTAAATTCTCCAAGTGTGAATTCTGGTTATCTGAGGTGACCTATCTTGGTCATGTGATTTCCAAGGATGGAATTGCTGTTAACCCCGAGCGAGTTCAGGCTATTCTTGATTGGACTCCCCCGAAGAATGTCAAGCAAGTCAGAAGTTTTCTCGGACTCGCTAGTTATTGCCGTCGGTTCATTGAGAACTTTTCCAAGATTGCAAAGCCACTTACTAATCTGCTTCACAAGGGTGTTAAATTTGAGTGGACAGAAAAATGTCAAGAAAGCTTTCAGACACTAAAAGATAAGTTAACATCTGCCCCAGTACTAGCACCCCCGGATTCCCAAAAGGATTTTGTGATATACTGTGATGCATCCCGTCAAGGATTAGGCTGTGTCCTAATGCAAGAGCGTAAGGTGATTGCTTATGCCTCTCGACAATTGCGTCCTCATGAAGAAAATTATCCAGTGCATGACCTTGAACTTTCTGCGGTTATTTATGCCCTGAAGCTATGGCGACATTACCTTCTTGGTAATCATTGCGAGATATACATGGATCCTCAAAGTTTGAAGTATTTATATACTCAACCAGATCTGAACCTTCGTCAACAAAGATGGCTCGAAACAATTGCCGATTATGATATGAATATCTCATATACCCCTGGCAAGGCTAATGTAATGGCTGATGCTTTGAGTTGTAAGTCTTATTGCAACAATCTTATGGTTCAGGAAGCACAACCTATGCTTTATGAAGAGCTTCGCAAGTTGAACCTCCATATTGTTCCACAGGGTTATCTCAGTACCCTGGTTGTCGAACCAGATTTAGAGCACAACATTAAGACTATGCAACGGTATGACTCTGAAGTTGAAAGGATCAAGCGATACCTCGAGAAAGGAAAACCGTCGGAATTCCATCTTGATGATGATGGGATCCTATTCTTCCAACACCGTCTCTTCGTACCCAAGTTCAAGGATGAGAGGGAACATGTTATGAAAGAAGCTCATGACACTCCTCTGTCAATTCATCCTGGTAGCACAAAGATGTACCATGACATTTGTCACAGATACTGGTGGCCTAATATGAAGCGAGACATTGCTCGTTATGTTTCTGAGTGTGACGTTTGCCGCCGCATTAAAGCAGAACATCAAAGGCCTGCTGGAACTCTGCAACCCCTTGAAATTCCTAAATGGAAATGGGACAAGGTCCAAATGGATTTCATTACTGGTTTTCCCAGGTCTCAGAAGGGTCATGATGCTATTTTTGTCGTCATTGACCGATTCTCAAAGGTTGCTCACTTTCTACCAGTTAAGGAGACAATCACTGCTAGCCAGTTAGCAGACTTGTATGTTTCCCGAATTGTGTCACTCCACGGTGTTCCGTTGGAGATCAGTTCTGATCGTGGCAGCCTCTTCACCTCCAGATTCTGGAATAGTTTCCAAGAAGCTATGGGAACTCATCTGTCCTTCAGTACCGCTTTTCACCCTTAGTCACAGGGTCAAGTCGAACGAGTTAATCAAGTGCTCGAAGATATGCTTCGAGCTTGCGTCATCTCCTTCGGTAAGAAGTGGGAAGAATCTCTCCCGTATGCCGAATTCTCTTACAACAATAGCTATCAAGCTAGTTTGAAGATGGCACCGTTTGAAGTTCTATACGGACGTAAGTGTCGAACCCCTCTGAATTGGTCAGAAACTGGGGAACGCTCACTCATCGGACCGGACATTATCCAACAAGCTGAAGAACAAGTCCGCATTGTCCGTGAACATGTGAAAACTGCTCAGTCTCGTCAGAAGAGCAACTATGACCGAAAGCACCAGGAAATAGTCTATCAACCTGGCGAGCAAGCTTACCTCCGCGTCACTCCGTTGAAAGGCACTCATCGGTTCAGAATCAAAGGCAAGTTAGCTCCTCGCTACATTGGCCCGTTTCGAATTCTTGCCCGTCGAGGAGAGGTGGCATATCAGTTGCAATTGCCACCTAATCTTTCACAAGTACATGATGTCTTTCATGTATCCCAACTCCGTCGCTGCTTCAAGGATCCTATTCGAGATGTGGACCATGAAATGCTTGAATTACGGGAAGATCTGTCTTATCCAGAATATCCCATCCGTATTCTTGATCAAGCTGAGCGTCGAACTCGTCAAAAGTCTATCAAATTCCTCAAGGTTCAGTGGTCAAATCATTCTAAAGATGAGGACACTTGGGAACGCGAGGATCGTCTTCGCGAAGAATACTCCTCTTTCTTTCAGTCTTCCTCTTAATTCCCGGGACGAGAATTCTTGATAGATGAGAAGAATTGTAACACCCCATGTCATTAGCCACAGTAATCACTTTTGATAATGACATGTCAGCATGTTTAACAGTGCATAATCATCATTAGCATCATATTGCATTTTAACTCCTAAGTCAGAATTCAAATTTAAATGAGAGTGGAAAATAAAAGTTGTCCAACATAGAAACTAAAATGTTCAGTAAATAACAAATGTTGCAGAGGCAATTCTAAAATTGTAACCAACAATTAATAAATTAATTAGGTGGCTCTATCTTTACCAAAACAGCAGGGTTTAATACATTTTATTTATTATAAAATTTGTGTGAACTCCAATTGCCTCCAAACCAATTTTTGGTAGTGGTAGAGGATGCCTAGTAATTATTGGAGCGAATGCCATGTTTTACAAAAATCATATTGAGGCCTAACTAATTACAAAACAGAAAATAGGAGTAAAGAAAAGAAAAAGACAAAAAGAAAACAAGACAAAAAAATAAAAAGAGAAACCCCCCTGGCCCAACTGGGCCATAGCCCAGCCGGCCGGCCCACCCCTTCCCCCTATATGGCCCCCTGGCCGAAACCCTAACCCCCACCGACACCCATTCCCCCCCTCGCTTCCCCCCTCCCCGATCCATTTCTGGATCGGGCCGAGCCCCGCGCCGCTCGCCTCGCCGCGCTCGACGCCGCCGCCCGACGCCGCTGCGCCCCGCCTCGCCTTCAACCGTCGCCGACGCCGCCGCCTCGCCTGACCTCGCCTCCCCATCCACGTCGCCGTCCTCGTCTCCCTCCCCGAGCACCGCTGCCCCGTGCCCTACGACCTGCCGTGAGCCCCGACCTCTCCTCCTCTCTCCCTCGTGCGCACGCGCTCACGGCCGTGGCCACCTCCACGCGGCTCAACGCTCGCCGCCCTCGGATTTCGCGCTCGCCTGCGACCTCGATGGCCACCGCTGCTGCTCTGCTACTTCTCCTGCTGCTGGCCGCTGCTAGCTGCTGCACGCGCCGCTCGGCCGCTCCTCCCGCGTCCCTGCTTCGCCGCGAGCTCGTCGTCGCCTGCCTCCTCCGCGCGCACCGGTCCCCGCCTTTGCTCGCCGCCCGCGGTCGCCGCGCCCCGCGCCCACTCGCCCCTGGCCTCCCCGCGCCAGCAGTGCCCGCGCGCCCGCGCGTGCCTGGCGCGCCCGCGCCCGCTGTGGCCTCCTGGGCCACTGCCCAGTGGGGCCGAAGCCCCTGTGCCACTGATCGCTGGGCCCCACCCCCCTGTGCCTATGACAGGTGGGCCCAACCCCTGAAACGTTTTAAAAAAAAGAGAAAAAAATGAATTAATAAAATAAATAAATAATTATTTAATTGATTAATTAGTAAATTAATTAAGCTAATTAACTCTGATTAGGGTAATCTAATTAAGTAGTTAGTCTAATTAAACAGTAATTAAATTAATTAATCACTAATTAACTGGACAGAGTATGACATGTGGGACCCACTTGTCAGGTTGACTGCTGACGTCAGCATACACTGTTTCGGATAATGTTGAATTTAAATAAATAATTAAATTCCAGAAATTAATAAAGACTTTAGAAAATCATATTATATAATCCGTAACTCCGATGAAAATAATTTATATATGAAACTTGCTCAGAATTTCGATACGAATCCGAATACGCCCTCCGTATTCCTGTCAGATGCCCCTAGCTATATGAATGTTGAACTTTTAGACCGATTTCGATAAATGAATAGTGCCCAACATTGATTAAATAAATCCGGATAAATTCCTAAATTAACAAAATCATTTAGTTAGGCAGTAGAACACCCCGGCATATCATTTAGGCATGTCATACATATTGTTTGCATTATTGCCGTGAATTTATTGTTTCTCTCCCCCTCCTTCTCTCTCTCGATAGATGCCGAGACCGACGACGCTGCACCTGGGTACGACTACACTACCGACGAGCAACCCGTTGACGACCCCTCTCTCTTGCCAGAGCAACCAGGCAAGCCCCCCCCTCTTTGAGCATCCAGATATCGCCCATTCCATTTCTCCTGCTTGCATTAGATTTTGCTACTGTTAATGTTTGCTCCTATTCTGATGCATAGCCTGCTTTCGTAACCTGTTCAGTGTCACCTTACCTGCCTATGATAAACTGTTTAGTATAGGTTGGTATTGAACCATCGGTGACCCCACCACCTTACCCTTGTCGCCTCTGCTTCATCATCGACTTCTCGATCAACGTGATCGTCGACCAGAGACCGACACCTCACTTCCCCCCCCTTAGTTGTACGACTCTGCATAGTTACTATCGAGTGCCGAGGGTGATACCTCGTAACGCACTCCTGATGACTACTCTGCAGTGTAGCTGTTCGGTCGTGGTCATCGAGGGTGATTCCTCCTTCTTCACTTCCGATACGACTCTGTCGTGCAACCCCTCAGTATGAACCGCAAGCGTGATGCCTCATACGTTCACCCTGATGATTTCGTTGAGTGGAATCCGCCGAGGGTGATTCCTCGGGTTTCCCCCTTGATGTTATGACCACACGGTTACTTTGACCTTTGTTACAGGCGGGTCCACCCTGGTGGGTACCCGCTGGGGATCTATGATGTCGAGTGTGCCGGAAGGGCACTCGAGTGTGATACTATGGCGGAGCATCAGAGACTCTGATTGTCTCCGCGTGATACTAAATGAGCCTATTGGATTTGGGTGTGTGATCTGAGTGGGTCGACGTGCCCTATACGCACTACCACCACGCGGGATAATGGTTATGGGGCCCTCTGTGATGTACGTTTCTCCCAAAAGCTCGTCAGACATCACGATTCATCGTGCGGGCTGATCGCCGGGACTGGGCTGGATACTTCACTAACGAGTTCAGTGTCGCGCCTGCACCCCGGCCAGCCACGCAACGCGCAGGGTGCCCAGGGCGATGGCCCAAGACCACTGAGTGCATTGGTTAGTCCGGCGTGCTGACCTCTCTGCCGAGCCTAGGTAGGGCGCTGCTTCGTGTTGATCTTCTGACGATGGGCACTACCCAACAAGTATGTCCGGCCAGAGTTGATCGAGCGTGTTGGGTAACATTAGTGCACCCCTGCAGGGATGAATGATCTATCGATAGCCGGTCCTACGGTAAAGGACGCTCAGTTTGTGTTTCCCGATCTACTACTTGAGCTGGATACTTGTTACTTAATTGAAGCTTCGGGATCGCATTCTCGCTGGGAGTCGAGGAAGGATCTCTAGGCTTTGCTTCAACATGTTTGCTAAATAAAATGCTATTCTACTCTCTTCTATTGCTGCAAGATGATGACTTGTGAAGATGTTTGAAGATGCTAGTCTTCGATAGGACTAGGCCTTCTCTCTATTCTGGCATTTCTGCAGCCCAGCCCACATATACAGCCTTTCTCCATTGATAATGTTGCATATGTAGTATAGATCCTTGCTTGCTGAGTACTTCGGATGAGTACTCACGGTTGCTTTACTTTCTCTTTTCCCCATACCCCACCTTGATGATACATCAGACGATGGAGTCCAGGAGCCAGATGCCACCTCAGGAGCTTACTACCAGGAGGGTCCAGAGGGCACGTACTACTGGATCGAGCCAGCCGACTAGGAGTAGGATCGGAGGCTCCCAGGCAGGAGGCCAACGCCTTTCAACCTAGAGTCGTTGTTTGTGCCAGCCTTCTTAAGGCAAAAACTTGTCTAACTATGTCTGTACTCAGATAATATTTGTATGACTGACTTATGTATTCGGATCTTCGTGATCCCTGGTCTGTAATATTGTGGGTCTCCGTTATTTTTGTGTTAGAGTTGTGTTGTGATATCTTCCCGTGAGTCCCTGTGCTTGATCGTGCATGTTTGCGTGTATGATTAGTGCACGATTGAGTCGGGGGCGTCACAAATAAAGAGTAGTTTGAGTTTTAATTCGTTACTTTTATGTCTCAATAAAGGAAAGGAAAATAAATGAAAAAGATCATATGCTAATCTTATGGTAAGTAATGACATCACATAAGGAAATGTATAAGTGGTAAAATTTGTTGGAGATTGACAAACATACCATTAGTCAATGATGCAACTCATGAAGGAATTAATAAAGGAAGAGAAGATTCACATGCAAATACACTATCTTGGACATCTTTTATGATTGTGAGCCCCCATTAAATATTTTGTGTCAAAATAGTTGACGTTGGACAAGGAAGACAACATAATGATTTATGTTTGTTCATATTCACATAGAAGTTATATTGTCATAGATCCTTTAACATGTGGTGCTTGCTCAATATCTTTTCTAGCCAAAAAATCCGCACTAAGTAGAGATACTACTTGTGCATCCAAAACCCTTAACCCAAATCTTATTTTGAGAGTCCACCATACCTACCTATGGATTGTGTAAGATCCTTCAGGTAAGTTGTCATCGGTGCAATAAGGCAATAAAAATTGCTTCTAAATGTGTTGGATCATTTAGTGTAAGAGAAAATTGAGCGTTGTACGAACTTGTGATGGCAAAGTAATAAAAGCGACGGACTGCATAATAGAGGTTGCTATCATAAGGGGCAATATAATGTGACATTCTTTTGCATTAAGGGATTTGGCATACAAACAAATAAGCACATGACAACCTCTGCTTCCCTCTACGAAGGGCCTATCTTTTACTTTTATGCATTTACTTTTATTAAGAGTCAAAGTTTTCTTCCCTATTCCTTTTTATTTTCTCTTTTTGCAAGCATCATGTGGCGAGGAAAGATCTAGGCACATATATCCAGTTGGATATGAGTAGGCATGAGTTATTATTGTTGACATCACCCTTGAGGTGAGTACGTTGGGAGGCGAAACTATAAGCCCCTATCTTTCTATGTGTCCGGTTGAAACTTTTTGTTCATGGGTACGCTGTGAGTGTTAGCAATCCTAGAAGATTAAATGATGGTTGAGTATGTGGACTTGCCTAAAGGCTCCGATACGTGACCCTTCCTGAAAATATGATGAATTGTAGTTGCAAAGTTGACTGAGAACATAGTTTGTTGGTTTTCAATAAGGTTTATGCTTTATACTTCAATGTTGTGATGAATTGTTACATGTTCATGAGAAGTTATATGATAAAAGTTGTGTGATAAAGTTTTATGTTAAAGTTCCTTGCTGTTATAATAATATGCATGATGCTTCTATGTCCGTATTTTGTTTTTATCGATACCTCTCTCTCTAAGCATGTGGGCATGTTTTTCGATTTCGGTTTTCGCTTGAGGACAAGAGAGGTCTAAGCTTGGGGAAGTTGATACGTCCATTTTGCATCATGTTTTCCTACTATTGTTTATAATGTTTTTATGCATAATAATTCCTTTTGGAGTATTTCTAATGCCTTTTCTCTCATATTATGCAAGGTTTACACAAAGAGGGAGAATGCCGGCAGCTGGAATTCTAGACTTGAAAAAGCTACATCAGAATTACCTATTATGCACATCTCCAAATGAGCTGAAAATTTACGGAGAATTATTTTGGAATATATGAAGAATATTGGAGCAAATAACTACCAGAGGGGGCCCACCAGGTGGGCACAACCCACCTGGGCGCGCCAGGGAGCCCAGGCGCGCCCTGGTGGGTTGTGCCCTCCTCGGCCCACCTCCGGTGCCCCTCTTCTGGTATATAAGTCATTTTGACCTAGAAAAAAAATGAGGGGAGCACTTTCGGGATGAAGCGCCGCCGTCTCGAGGCGGAACTTGGGCAGGAGCACTTTTGCCCTCCGATGGAGCGATTCCACCAGGGGAACTTCCCTCCCGGAGGGGGAAATCATCGCCATCGTCATCACCAACAACTCTCCCATCTTTGGGAGGGCCATCTCCATCAACATCTTCAACAGCACCATCTCCTCTCAAACCCTAGTTCGTCTCTTGTGTTCAATCTTTGTACCGGAACCTTAGACTGGTACTCGCGGGTGACTAGTAGTGTTGATTACATCTTGTAGTTGATTACTATATGGTTTATTTGGTGGAATATTATATGTTCAGATCCATTATGCTATTTAATACCCCTCTGATCTTGAGCATGATTATTATTTGTGAGTAGTTACTTTTGTTCTTGAGGCCACGGGAGAAGTCATGTTGCAAGTAATCATGTGAACTTGATTTGTGTTCGATATTTTGATGGTATGTATGTTGTGATTCCCTTAGTGGTGTCATGTGAACGTCGACTACATGGCGCTTCACCATATTTGGGCCTAAGGGAATGCATTGTGGAGTAGTTATTAGATGATGGGTTGCTAGAGTGACAGAAGCTTAAACCCTAGTTTATGCGCTACTTCGTAAGGGACTGATTTGGATCCAAAAGTTTAATGCTATGGTTAGATTTTATCTTAATACTTTTCTCGTAGTTGCGGATGCTTGCGTGGGGGTTAATCATAAGTAGGAGGTTTGTTCAAGTAAGAACAACACCTAAGCACCGGTCCACCCACATATCAAATTATCAAAGTAGCGAACATGAATCAAACCAACATGATGAAAGTGATATGATGAAATTCCTGTGTACCCTCAAGAACGCTTTGCTTATCATAAGAGATCGTTTTGGCCTGTCCTTTGCCATAAAAGGATTGGGCTACCTTGCTGCACTTTATTTATCGTTACCGTTACTTGCTCGTTACAAATTATCTTGTTATCAAATTACTTGTTACCGACTATTTCAGTGCTTGCAGAAAATACCTTGCTGAAAACCACTTGTCATTTCCTTCTGCTCGTTGTTGGGTTTGACACTCTTACTTATCGAATGGACTATGATTGATCCCCTATACTTGTGGGTCATCACTATTTTTTTGCTTGTTTTTGACTTTTCAGAAAATCAATATCAAACAGAGTCCAAATGAAGAAAAACTTTGGATTATTTTTTTCTGGACCAGAAAAGACCCTAGAAGATTTGGGAGGAGACTAGAAGACCAGCGAGGAACCGACAGGCTCGTGACCTAATTTCGCCGCCGCAAGTTTCTGTTCTCGTGAGATTCCATCTGGAGGTCTCCGCTGGCACTCCGCCGGAGGGGGAATTGATCACGGAGGGGCTCTACATCAACTTTCTTGCCCTTCCGATGATGCATGAGTAGTTTACCATAGACCTACTAGTCCATAGTTAGTAGCTAGATGGCTTCTTCTCTCTCTCTTGATGTTTTTCAATACAATGTTCTCCTTGATGTTCCTGGAGTTCTATCCAATGTAATTCTTTTTTGCGGTGTGTTTGTTGGGATCCGATGAATTGTGAGTTTATGATCAGAATATCCATGAATATTATTTGAGTTTTCTCTGAACTCTTTTATGCATGATTAATATAGCTTCGTATTTCGTCTCTGATCTATTGATTTGGTTTGGCTAACTAGATTGATTTATCTTGCAGTGGGAAGAGGTGCTTTGTAATTGGTTCGATCTTGCAGTGCTCAATCCCAGTGACAGAAGGGGACATGACACGTATGTATCGTTGCTATTAAGGGTAAAAATATGGGGTTTATTCATACATGAGTTTATCTTGTCTACATCATGTCATCTTGCTTAAGGCGTTATTCTGTCCTTTATGAAAGATGCATGCTGGATAGCGGTCGATGGGTGGAGTAGTAGTAGTAGATGCAGAATCGTTTCGGTCTACTTGTCTCAGACATGATGCCTATGTATGATCATTGCCTTGGATATCGTCATGATTATTTGCTTTTCTATCAATTGCCCAACAGTAGTTTGTTTACCCACTGTATGCTATTTTCTTGAGAGAAGTCTCTAGTGAAAACTATGGCCCCCGGGTCTATCTTTTTTATCATATATTAAAATCCAAAAATACCTTGCTGCAATTTTTTCCTTCTTTATTTTATTTTATATTTTGTGCGATCTATCTATCTGTCACCATACAATTTAATCTTGCAAATAACCGCCGAGGGATTGACAACCCCTTTGAAAGGATCGATACAGTCGACTAGAGGGGGGGGGTGAATAGGAGACTACAAATTTGAATCTTTCTTGTCAATTTTAAGGTTTACGGATAAAAGGGGTTCAGTAGATATGCAACTAGGTGAACACAACCTATATGACAAGCAAGCTTAAAGCAAAGTATGCTAGGCAACAATCTAATTAGCAAGCCAACAAGCATACAAGGCAAAGTAAAGTGCGGGAAAGGATTATCCCTAAGTGAGATGAGGACGCGGATTTTATCCCGAAGTTCACTCTTACTTGGGGAAGAGCTACTCTCCGTTTAGAGCGGTGCTGGAGCTAAAGCTTGCGGAACACCACCAAAGGCTCATCGTAATCTCTTTCGAGTCACCCCCAACGGATGAGCCTTGAATCACTCGGGTTGGTCTTGAAGGCGACCACCACACCATTACAAACTTCTCCGGAGCACACCACAAGCAAGGAAGCTTTCGGAGGAACCTCTAGCGGCCTAGGAGCGCAAGTTCCAAGAGTAACAAGTCAATGGGGAAGAAATGTTGCGGGGAACGTGATTTGGTTTGGTCAAAGTGTAGATCGGGTCTTGCTCTCCCAATCCCCAAAGTTTCAACAAGTTTGGGTGGAGGGATTGAGAGTATTGAGCAAAATGGGGTGTAGCAATGGTGGAGCTCAACAAGACATTAGGGTTAGGGATGGAGGAGGAAGAAGGGGGTTATTTATAGTGTTCTTGGCTGTGGTACTGTTTCTGCCCGTTGGACCCTGTGCACACGGGGTACCCAGGAGCCTACGCAGCACCCCGTGCGCACGGGGGTACCCAGGAAGTTACGTAGTACCCCATGCGCATGGGGGTCAAAAGCCCCCGTGCGCACGGGGTACCCAGAAAGTTACGCAGTACCCCGTGTGCACGGGGGGTCAAAGGACCCCATGCGCACTGGGTACCCAGAAACCTTCTGTTGCAAATCTTTTGACTACCAAAAGTAGCACACTACGGTAAATTGGTGGTAGGAGTGGGAAGGCTGGTGTATAAGTTTTGACAAAGGCATTCCCACACGACATAAAGCCACAAATACCCCTCTTGATAGTGCGGTCTTCCTACGACTCAAATCGAACCAAAAAGAAAAACCTTCGAGCCGCCAAAAAACCATGCCTTTGAACCTTTTTGAATTGGGGGGGGGGGGGGGGGGCGGGTCGCAGGCCTCCATCAAGAATAGCATGAAACCAATATCCTGACTTAAACTTTACCAACCGATATTATATCCACTAACCACATTGTCATCACACAAAAATATAAATTAAGTGCCACTTGCACTTTCAATCTCCCCCTTTTTGGTGCATTGATGACAACATGGTTAGGGCATGACATTAAGGATACAACTAAGCACGAAGCCATGCGACAATGGTTGATCATAGGAGCTCCCCCTATATGTGTGCATGGATAAATGCTATGCTTGAGTATGCATCAAGCACACACATAAGAGGCTCCCCCTAGATCAAAATTGTCAAGACATGAGATCAACATAATAAAACCTATAACGGTGCCTAGATATCATGCAGCGGTGTGGTGAGCAACTATCGTGAGACAACATAATAATAGCATAGGCATGATACGCATATAAGATCCAAGAAAAATAAATATTCTCACGAGCTAACAATGAGTAGCTCACAACCACACGAGGAAAGAAAACAAGAGTATCTCAAGCCAATTAAACATAACCAACAAACCGAAATAACCACAAGGCTTGAGATCTCAACACACACTAAAAAAAGACACCACTTCCCCCCTTTGTCATCAAGACAACAAAAAGGGAAAAGGCAACACAAAGACAACACTAAACAAGAGGAGGCGTGCTCGAAGCATCATCATCATCAAAACGCCACCCTGCCATCAGAAAGGAATGAGCTGTGGCCTCACTATCGATGTCCTCCGACCCTGGGCCAATCTCCTCACCAGCTGCAGCACGCTCTGCCTTCTTCTGATGCCTCACAAGCTTGTCCTTGTTGATCTCCTTGACCTTTCGGCGCTGAATGGACTGACACATCTTGAACAAGTTGCTCACGGTCTTGAACAAAGACCTCTTCTCCGCTCTGGTGAAACTAGCCTCAGACACCACTTTCTTACCCTTACCACGAGGAATCCGGGCAGTGGAGGACATGCCAGGAGTGAATGTGGCACACTCATCGGACCTAGGATTGCGCCCCTTCTTTGGAGGCACACATGGAGAAGGAGCGGCAGTGGTCGAGTTGGAGTTGCGCTTAGGGACCGATGTCTTGTACTGAGAGATGTATTTAGCTGGGCAGACTGACTCAATCAACGCTTGGATGAACGGAGCATAGATCAAAGACTTGTTCTCTTGCACACATTGACGAAGCTCGTGGAACATGAAATCCAGAACATCCACCTTCTTCTTCTGATGCAAGTACACAAACACATCCAACATGGAACTCCTCACGTTGTGTGAATCACCTGCCTTAGGTGTGAGAGTGTACCTCAGGATATGGTGCATAGTATCATAGATAGGCACAAGGTCTTTGATGGAACCAGTGACAAATGACTTCTCTTGTTTATATGCAAAAGCGATCTCATCCTTGTATCGCTGCCCACTCTCATGAACACGGCCAAACTCATCACTTGCAGCCTCTTCATCAAAGAACGGGTAAGGAATGATCTCAGAAAACTTGAGAGCACCGATGCGTCCCAGACATCCAAGTGAGGGTCCGAGTAGAGTTTTTGGCGAAGTACACAGTGGCAAAGAACTGCATCACAAGATCCTCATTGTATGGATGGTTGAATGTGACAAAAGGAAGAAGGCCCAACCTCCCAAGAGCAGAATATACGCCAGGGTAGAGATGATCATTGTCCCGGAGACACTCAACATTGACTGGCTTGTGCGGAGCAAGCTTCTTGGCCTTATCATAAGCAGCTCATGGTAGACTCTCTGCTGGAACTTGTTCTTGAACCGGGGATCCACCCCCCAACCGGTGGCAGCCTCATAAGGAAATACCTGCCTCTCAGCCCAAATCTATGGTTTGCCCCATTGGGAAAGAGGGAGCCCCCTGAGATCGCGCCGACCTGGAATGGCTTGCTCAGGACTAGAATCCTCTTCATTTTCATCATCACCATCAACAAAATCATCCTCAGCATCTCATGTCTACTATGCAACTTTATTCTTGTAGACTCGTGTTGGAACTCTAAGCGCAGAGTTTTGTAGGATAGTAGCAATTTTCCCTCAAGTGGATGACCTAAGGTTTATCAATCCGTGGGAGGCGTAGGATGAAGATGGTCTCTCTCAAACAACCCTGCAACCAAATACAAGAAATCTCTTGTGTCCCCAACACACCCAATACAATGGCAAATTGTATAGGTGCACTAGTTCGGCGAAGAGATGGTGATAAAAGTGTAATATGGATGGTAGAAATATATTTTTATAATCTGAATAAATAAAAACAGCAAGGTAGAAAGTAACAAAAGTGAGCACAAACGGTATTGCAATGCTTGAAAATGAGGCCTAGGGTCTATACTTTTGCTAGTGCAATCTCTCAACAATGCTAATATAATTGGATCCTATAACCATCCATCAACCTGCGATGAAGAATCACTCCAAATTTCTTATCTAGTGGAGAACATAAGAAGAATTTTTTTGTAGCTATTCTTTCCGATTGATCTATCCAAGAGTTTGTACTAAAATAACACCAAGTTATTCTTTCTGATCGATCTATCAAGAGTTCATACTAAAATAACACAAGTTATTCTTTCCGATTGATCTATCAAGAGTTCATACTAAAATAACACCAAAATAAATTCAGATTCATAATACTCAATCCAACACAAAGAACCTCAAAGAGTGCCCCAAGATTTCTACCGGAGAAACAAAGACAAGAACGTGCATCAACCCCTATGCATAGATTACCCCAATGTCACCTTGGGAATCCGCGAGTTGAGTGCCAAAACATATATCAAGTGAATCAATATGATACCCCATTGTCACCATGGGTATTCATAGCAAGACATACATTAAGTGTTCTCAAATCCATAAAAGTATTCAATCCGATAAGAACGAAGGGAAAACTCAATTCACAACAAGATAGAGAGGGGAAAACACCATACGATCCAACTATATTAACAAAGCCCGTGATACATCAAGATCGTGACATCTCAAGAACACAAGAGAGAGAGAGAGAGAGATTAAACACATAGCTACTGGTACAAACCCTCAGCCCCGAGGGTGGACTACTCCCTCCTCATCATGGAGACCATAGGGATGATGAAGATGGCCACCAGTGATGATTTCCCCCTCCGGCAGGGTGCTGGAACGGGGTCTAGATTGGTTTTTCATGGCTACAGAGGCTTGCGGGGGCGGAACTTCTGATCTAGGGTTATTTCGGATGGTTTCTCTATTTATAGGATTTTTTAGCGTTGGAATCACTCGAAGATGGGCCTCGAGGTGGGCACAACCCACCTGGGCGCGCCTAGGCCTCCTGGCGGGCCCAGGTGTCTTGTGCTCACCTCCTACACCTTCTGGTCTGATAACCCACAAGTGTAGGGGATCGCAATAGTTTTCGAGGGTAGAGTATTCAACCAAATTTATAGATTCGACACAAGGGGAGCCAAAGAATATTTGCAAGTATTAGTAGTTGAGTTGTCAATTCAGCCACACCTGGAGATTAAATATCTGCAGCAAGGTGATCAGTAGCACAGTAATATGATAGTTTTGATAGCAGTGGTAACACGCTCAATTTTCCCTTACAATAAAAGATCAAACATATTTACACTACAACATGACCCCTCTTATAGCAACGCTTTTTTTTGTATCTAAAAGTTCATATATGCGTTGTTGGTGTCTTTACCAACGGTTTGGGATGCGTTGCCTTATCCAGTGTTGCTAGCGCATAGTGCAACGCTTACACAGCTGTTGGTAAAATGAACTGTTGCAAGAATGCAACACATAAAACAGACTACTGGAACGCTTTTTTAAGTTGGTGATTAATGCACATGAATCAAAATCCCATTTCTTGGCAACAAAGAATTTGCAACGCTTCAAGTGTTGGTAGATATATAATGTCAATAATATTACCTTTTTATATATATTGCCAGCAATTAAATTAGTGGAGTTAATGCTCCACGTAATGGTGACAATTATGTATTTCAAGTGAAGAAAAAACAAGAGAATATACTCATGGGAGGAATAAGTCATATATAAAATAAAATTGTTGGATTACAATACTCGATATTACAGGAGCAACATCATCCAAATGTGATGCATAATCTAAATATTTTCTTGATAGCGAAACTTAAACTAAAAGCATCCATCGACATCCCTACAACTGGACTAAAACTTAACCAAGGAACATCATCCAACATGAACATTGTCCCTACAACTTAACTAAAACTGAAAGCATCCATCATCATCATCATGAATAGGAACATCATCATCATCATCGTCGCAGTATACTTTCCACTCACCCATATAATCCATTTATCTTTTGAATCTACAAACATAAAAAGAAAATGAACTGTTAGCACACAAGGCATTGACATGATGCAAGTAGTGATAGCGATAGGATATTAGTCACGTACAAACATTACTATAGGTGTAACCATGGAAGAATTACAAAATCTTAGCTTGTAAATATCGGATTTGCAATTTAAGTTCCTATCACCGTAAAACAGAAATCCACAAGTACATCATTTTTCGACAATGCAAGGATCATCATCCCAGCCTTTGCAACATAGTAGGCACAAGTTTCTTCAAACAATGTAAAAAAGGCTAGTAAGGTCATTCTACTATGCATATTTATTTCCCTCTAGGAAACATTCTACTAAGAAATTTGTCCCTGGAACTTATCCTATTTGGTGTATTGGATGAGCGTTACTAAGTATGCCAACAAGCAAAAAAAACATGGCAATTAGGAAAGTTTTCTCATAGCATATATAGTGGAGCACCGTAAACTTCTGTTGACCATACTACGAGTTGAGACGAACGTTGAAATTGCTATCAATAAATAAGTGAAGTGATTTTTTTAATACATTAGATAACATCAGTTTTCAGCACACACATGTATCTTCTATTTTTTTGCTTCATAAATGTGCATAAATACTGAATATCTTGAAGAAAAGGCAGAGTTGGGGAGTCACAAACATAAATTACCTGCACTTTTTACCTAAGTTATGCATATTTGTCATCTTTCATGTATGATAGTAGCTTTCAAGTCCCAGTTGTGGTCTGAAGTTGCAGTATACCTGATCATATGTAATACAGCAGGCCAATGCTTAATCATATGTCAGCATCAATATACCAAAAAAATTACGGTACCATGGAAAAAAGATAGGGGAGACATGCAGCCTTCCAGTCAACTGCGTTTTGCAGCTATAAGCAAAGCTTTCTAATAATATATAATCGGGTGAGAGGAGAGTTAGACCAACACTTCCTATTACGTGTAAATCCAAAAGTTATGTACGATTTATTCCTCAGCAGCATATGGAAACTTACTTTTCCCATAGACCATTCACAAATCCACCATATATACAGCGGCATGCACTTCCAGACGCCTGCATTATGAAATTTGTCAGCCTGAGAGAAGTATAAGTAAAGACAAGACATAAGTTCGCTAGCTTATTATTTAGTAAAAATGAAGAAATATCATTGCTATATCATCAAGAAAACAACACAAATAGTGTGTATCTGCATGATGTATCAGTACAGAGTACAGACCTTGCTACCAAAGAAAGTTCTCCATAATCTTCGTTCACATTCATTAGCTTTACAAGGGTGAAAACTGCAAACAGTATTCAAATTAGTAATGTGTGTTGTCTGCTGTGATATTTATATGAAAGCAAGACCATGCTTAGCATGTTTATGAGCATATAATAAAAGTAGAAGTGAATAATCATTTTGTGCAGGATAGCGCTATCAAACTTCAAGATATGAATAAAGCAATCAATATTCATAGAAAGCAAGCATGGTGGGAAGTGTAATCAATCAGAGCAAAACATGACTCAGGACTTCCTTCAACAGAAGTTGTTTATGATATGAAAATTGAACCAATAAACCATGTACAGATATTATCTTTATTCAGAGGAATATAAATGTTGGTCCTTTTATTGCATTGAAAACTAAAGTAGCAGCATACAAGAATCATCTATCACAAGTATATCAGTATCCCAACTACCAAAGCTTCTCCCAAAAGGATACAACATTAAGAAGACAGTGTGAGCCATTAATTTTTACAAGCAACAGTAGGTCAGAATGTGCACTGCTGGTGCAATGGTTCAATGATATTTTACCCAAAGTACGATGTACTGTTGGGGAACGTAGTATTTCAAAAAATTTCCTACGATCACGCAAGATCTATCTAGGAGAAGCATAGCAACGAGCGGGGAGAGTGTGTCCACGTACCCTCGTAGACCGAAAGCGGAAGCGTTAAGTAACGCGGTTGATGTAGTCCAACGTCTTCGTGATCCAACCGATCAAGTACCGAACGCACGGCACCTCCACGATCTGCACACGTTCAGCTCGGTGACGTCCCTCGTACTCTTGATCTAGCTGAGGCCGAGGGAGAGTTTCGTCAGCACGACGGCGTGATGAAGTTACCGACGCAGGGCTTTGCCTAAGCACTACAACGATATGACCGAGGTGGAAATCTATGGAGGGGGGCACCGCACACGACTAAGACAACTGTCAACTTGTGTGTCTATGGGGTGCCCCCTCCCCGTATATAAAAAAGTGGAGGAGGGGAGGGCCGGCCCTCTCTATGGCGCGCCCAAGGGGGGGAGTCCTACTCCCAGTAGGAGTAGGTTTCTCCCCTTCCCTAGTTGGAGTAGGAGAAGAAGGAAGAGGGAGAGAGGGAGAAGGAAAAGGGGGGGGGGGGGGGGGGCGGCCCCCCACCCCAATTCGGATTGGGCTTGGGGGCGCACACCCTCCACTTGGCTGCCTCCTCCTCTCTTCCACTAAGGCCCAATAAGGCCCATTGACTCCCGGGGGGTTCCGGTAACCTCCCGGTACTCTGGAAAATGCCCGAACTCATCCGGAACCATTCCGGTGTCCAAACATAGCCTTCCAATATATCGATCTTTATGTCTCGACCATTTCAAGACTCCTCGTCATGTCCGTGATCTCATCCGGGACTCCGAACTACCTTCGGTACATCAAAACACATAAACTCATAATACCGATCGTCATCGAACATTAAGCGTGCGGACCCTACGGGTTTGAGAACTATGTAGACATGACCGAGACTCATCTCCGGTCAATAACCAATAGCGGAACCTGGATGCTCATATTGGCTCCCACATATTCTACGAAGATCTTTATCGGTCAAACCGCATAACAACATACGTTGTTCCCTTTGTCATCGGTATGTTACTTGCCCGAGATTCGATCGTCGGTATCATTATACCTAGTTCAATCTCGTTACCGGCAAGTCTCTTTACTCGTTCCGTAATGCAACATCCCACAACTAACTCATTAGTCACATTGCTTGCAAGGCTTATAGTGATGTGCATTACCGAGAGGCCTAGAGATACCTCTCCGACAATCGAAGTGACAAATCCTAATCTCGATCTATGCCAACTCAACAAACACCATCGGAGACACCTGTAGAGCATCTTTATAAACACCCAGTTACGTTGTGATGTTTGATAGCACACAAAGTGTTCCTCCGGTATTCGGGAGTTGCATAATCTCATAGTCATAGGAACATGTATAATTCATGAAGAAAGCAATAGCAACAAACTAAACGATCATCGTGCTAAGCTAACGGATGGGTCTTGTCAATCACATCATTCTCTAATGATGTGATCCCGTTCATCAAATGACAACTCATGTCTATGGCTAGGAAACTTAACCATCTTTGATTAATGAGCTAGTCAAGTAGAGGCATACTAGTGACACTCTGTTTGTCTATGTATTCACACATGTACTAAGTTTCCGGTTAATACAATTCTAGCATGAATAAAAAACACTTATCATGATATAAGGAAATATAAATAACAACTTTATTATTGCCTCTAGGGCATATTTCCTTCATGTACTTCTCGCCGGAGTACCTGCAATGCTTGGAATCCAGCTAGTAGCAGATGAACAAAATTCGACGGACACCATGGGCTTTCAACATTTTTCCATTGGAATGCACAGGAAATAACATTCTCAAACATCACACTTGGTGCTGAGATAAAAAAATAAGATTATAAGGTATGCTGATTCGAGTGACCATCCATGGCAATGAAACTTATGTGTTGTATTGGTGCATTATCTATTTGAAATTTCAGTGTCCACGGCATATTTTCCGACAATGAGAACCTTGATCTCTAACATAACATGTCCACTTTATCCAGGATACTACAACTAAGCAATATGTGGACACTGCATACTACGACAATCATGTACGAGTCTCTGATTTTATGTCATCTACCTAATAGATGAAGAACAAAAGGCACAAATCATAAGCTTAACTAACTTCTTGGCTCGCCTGCCAAACAAACATACAGAAGCTGACCTCCATGAGACCAGGACCATGAACTCAAGTGTTAGAAACAACTACACAATTTTCTTAAGCACAAACAGATCTTCTCAGCTCAAGAGTCAAGACCATCACGCAGGAACAAATCAAACTCTTTGGCCGCCACCTTCCCAATAACGTCTATTTGACCACAATGTCCTAGACTCCTCGCCTTCTCTGCGTACCTAGGGCTCAAATATTTGTTCCTGCCGTTCATGGGTAGGCTTGAGCAGGTTCATGGCCGTACTTTGGGGGGTGCGGTTGCGTGTGCTTGTGATAAAAAAACAATTTCTCAAACTTGGTGGGCAGGCTGGAGCAGATTCATGGTCGTACCTGGATTCGCCAATGGTCACAGGGGAGCGGTGACGAGAGGCGGCGCGGTGGGATGCCGAGTCGCAGTGGAGTGGTGCTGGCGGCGCGACGGGACGGACGAGAGGACCACAAGGGAGTGGTGACGAGGGGGCGCAGGGGAATGGTGCTGGTGGCACGCCGGGACGGAGGACCACAGGGGAGTGAAGAGGGGCGGCACGCCGGGATGTGGGTAGGTCGCAGCCGCGAGGGGCGGCGGCCGGCGTGGGAGCCTATAGCTCGAGAGGAATAGGGGAGGCTGGGGACAAGAATGACCTAGATCAATCGTGAAAGCCAACTTGGGCCGGGCTAGACAAGAGGCTGGGTAGTGCGCTGGGCTTTACTTGTACTCCTAGGGTCACGAGGTGCAGGTGTACAACGCATAAGGTGCACTGCTTATATTCGTATCTATGGTGAATTTTGGAACAAACAGTTAAAACATTGTAGAATATGTGTTGCTTTACAGAGGGTATCCTTGTAGTGTTAGGAGCAATTTTTATTGCTTTATGCACCGATGAGAACTTACTTGAAGGATCTTATTCAATCCATAGGTAGGTATGGTGGACACTCATGGCAAGAAACTGGGTTTAAGGGTTTTTGGATGCACAAGTAGTATCTCTACTTAGTACGAATTTTTGGCTAGCAAAAGATCCTAGGAAAACACCACATGTTGGAGGATCCATGACAATATAACTTCTATACAAATATACACAACCATAACTCATTACGTTGTCTTCCTTGTCCAACTTCAACTAATTCGCTCAAGTTTGAAAATAATTAATGGGTATTCACAATCAGAGAAGATGTCCAAGATAATGTATTTGTATGTGAAAGTTCTCTTCCTTATACTAATCATTCATGAATTGCTTGTATGACCAATATTGTGATTGTCAAGCTTCAAAGCATTTCACTTTCTAAACCCAATGTGAAGCTACTACTAGGCATGATATGAACATATAATTTCAACTTCATGATATTCAATTCATTCAACAATTTACTCATAGGATATAAGTGAAGCACACTAGTAGATGACAAACTACTCCAAAAAGATATAAGTGAAGATCAAGCGAGTAGTTAAGTAAATGGGTAGCCATTTGAGGACTCTCTTGATAACCCACAAGTATAGGGGATCGCAACAGTTTTCGAGGGTAGAGTATTCAACCCAAATTTATTGATTCGACACAAGGGGAGCCAAAGAATATTCACGAGTATTAGCAGCTGAGTTGTCAATTCAACCACACCTGAAAGACTTAATATCTGAGAAAAGTTTTTTAGTAGCAAAGTAGTATGGAAGTAACGGTGATGGTGATAAAAGTAACAGTAGCAGTTATGTAGTGATTGTAACAGTAGCAACGATAAAGTAACTTAGCAAAGATCAATATGTGAAAAGCTCGTAGGCATCAGATCAGTGATGGATAATTATGTCGGATGGCATTCATCATGCAACAGTTATAACCTACGGTGACACACAACTAGCTCCAATTCATCAATATAATGTAGGCATGTATTCCGTATATAGTCATACGTGCTTATGGAAAGAACTTGCATGACATCTTTTGTTCTACCCTCCCGTGGCAGCAGGGTCCTAATGGAAACTAAGGGATATTAAGGCCTCCTTTTAATAGAGAACCGGAACAAAGCATTAGCACTTAGTGAATACATGAACTCCTCAAACTATGGTAATCACCGGAATGAATCCCAATTATTGTCACCTTGGGGTATGCGGATCATAACACGTAATAGGTGTCTACAACTTGCAAGATAGGATCAAGAACACACATATATTCATGAAAACATAATAGGTTCAGATCTGATATCATGGCACTCGGGCCCTAGTGACAAGCATTAAGCATAGCAAAGTCATAGCAACATCAATCTCAAAACATAGTGGATACTAGGGATCAAACCCTAACAAAACAAACTCGATTACATGATAAATCTCATCTAACCCATCACCGTCCAGCAAGCCTACGATGGAATTACTTACCCTCGGCGGTGAGCATTATGAAATTGATGATGGAGGAAGGTTGGTGATGATGATGGCGACGAATCCCTCTCTCCGGAGCCCCAAGCGGACTCCAGATCTGCCCTCCCGAGGAAGAACAGGAGGTGGCGGCGGCTCTGTATTGTAAAACGCGATGAATCCTTCTATCTGAATTTTTTCTCCCTGAATCAGGTTATTTAGAGTTGGAGTTGAGGTCGGAGGTGGTCCAGGGGGCCCACAAGCCCTCTAGGCATGCCCTGGGGGGGGGGGCACCCCCAGGCTTTTGGCCTCTGGGTGGACCCCCTCTGGATAATTTTTGCGGCAGTATTTTTTTATATATTCCAAAAATATTCTCCGTAAATTTTCAGGTCAATCTGAGAACTTTTATTTCTACACAAAAATAGCACCATGGCAATTCTGCTGAAAACAGCGTCAGTCCGGGTTAGTTCCATTCAAATCATGCAAATTAGAGTCCAAAACAAGGGCAAAAGAGTTTGGAAAAGTAGATACTATGGAGATGTATCAACTTCCCCAAGCTTAACCCATTGCTTGTCCTCAAGCAATTCAGTTGACAAACTGAAAGTGACAAAGAAAAACTTTTACAAACTCTGTTTGATCTTGTTGTTGCAAATATGTATAGCCAGCATTCAGGGTTTCAGCAAAGATTATGAACTAACCATATTCACAATAACATTTAGGTCTCACATTTACTCATATCAATGGCATAATCAACTAGCGAGCAATAATAATAAATCTCGGAGGACAACACTTTTTTCAAAACAATCATCATATAATATGGCAAAATGGTACGCTAGCCCTTTCTGAGACCACAAAACATAAATGCAGAGCACCCCTGAAGATTAAGGATTGACTAGACATTGTAATTCATGGCAAAAGAGATCCAGTCACACTCATACTCAATATCAATTAATAACAAAGCATACAAATGGCAGTGGTGCTCTCTAGCTGGTGCTTTTTGTAAGAGGGTGATGACTCAACAATAAAAATAAATAGATAGGCCCTTCGAAGAGGGAAGCAGAGATTTGCAGAGGTGCCAGAGCTTAGAGCTTTTAAAACAGAGATGAATATAATTTTGAGCGGTATGCTTTCATTGTCAACATAACAACCAAGAGATCTCGCTATCTTCCATGCTAGATACATTATAGGCGGTTCCCAAACAGATGGTAAAGTTTTTACTCCCCCTCCACAAACAATCACACTCCACGGCTAGTCGAATCCATGGGTACCGTCCATACCAACAACAGTCCTGGGGGAGTTTTGTTTTATGATTATATTTTGATTTGATTTCGAGCATGGAACTGGGCATCCCGATTACCAGCCACTTTCTCATGAATGACAAGTGAATAAACACTCATCGTGAGAATAACCCACGTAGCATGGAAGATACTGACAGCCCCCAGTCACTGCATGAGCGATTCGGGCATACAAAACATATTATTATTTGAAGGTTTAGAGTTTGGCACATGCAAATTTACTTTGAATGGCAGGTAAATACCGCATATAGCTAGGTATGGTGGTGTAACACCCCATGTCATTAGCCACAGTAATCACTTTTGATAATGACAAGTCTACTAGATTAACAGTGCATATTCATCATTGCATCATATTGCATTTCAACTCCTAACTCAAAAATTCAAATTAAATTAAAGTGGAAAATAAAAGTTGTTCAAACACAGAAACTAAAATGTTCATTAGGTGACAAATATTCTAGAGACAATGCTAAAACTGTAACCAACATTTAATAACTTAATTAAGTGACTCTAACAGTACCAAAACAGCAATATTTAATCCCATTTAGTTTTATAAAATTGCAAATGAAATGATATGAACTCAAAACCATTTTATGGCATTAGTAGATGTTGCACTGGAGTTTTGTGACTAGTTCACATATTTTACAAAACTAAATATGAGGCCACACAATTTTGCAAAAAACAGAAAACAGGAAAAGAAAAGAAACAGAAAAGAGAAAATAGAAAAAGGCCTAAAAGCTACTGTGCACTCGGGCCTGCTTGCTACAGCGCTGGCCCAGCCCACTCCCACGTCGTCTCCTTCCTACTGCTCACCCCACCCTCGCTGTCGAACGCGCACGTGCGCGCGCACCCGGCCCCCCCTCGCTCGCCGTTCGACAGCGCGTCGCCGCGCGCGCTGAGGATAAGAGCCACTCCCTGCTCCCCCTGGCGAACCCTAGCGCCCCCCATTCCCCCTCGTTCCCCCTCTCTGGTTTGATCTTGGTGGATGACCAAAACCGCCGTCGCCGCCGTCGTTCGATCCCGCGCTCTCCGTCGACCTCGCGCCTCGCCCCGATGACGTAACGCTCCACCGTTGTCCTCCGTGTCGACCGGTCCAAACCGTTGGAGCCGGGAGTCTCTGCATCAAGCCCCTCGAGCTCCTCTTCCTCCTTCGGTCGCCGCAGCTCCGGCGAGGATTTCGGCTCTGTCGCGCTTCCCCGAGCCCTCTGCCCAGACCCCACGCTCCCCCGGTGAGCCCCTGCGCTGAACGCGCCCTTTCTCTGCCCCTCTAGCGGCCCGTAGCGCTCGATCCACGATTGCCCAAACCCTCCACCGCCTGGCCTCGTCGCCGGCGTGGCCACAGCGACCTTTTGGTCCCGTGCTTGCCACCGTTGCGTTTGCCGCGTCGCATAGGCCCTGCCTCGCTCTTTAGATCGTGCGGTCGCGCCCCTTTTTGCCGCTTCCGTCGTACGCCCGAAGAACCTCGCCGCCGATGAGCTCGAAGCGCTTAGCTCTGGCCACCACAGCCCCTCGCACCACCACCATTCGACGCGGCGCCGTCCCGCCGATCGAACGCACCTAACCTCGCTCCTTCCCTTGCCGTGTGGACGAAACCCGCGCCACTCCCGAGCTGCGCCGCCGTGTTGTGGCTTGCCGGAGCTAACTCCGGCGCGTCTCCGGCCGATGCCGAGCTGGCGCCCACGTGGCACCGCCTGGGCCACTGATTGGTGGGCCCAGGGGCCCCCTTTGACCCCGTTGACTCGGGTCAAAGCCGACGTGGCCTCCCCTGTGTCTATGACATATGGGCCCCACCCCATTAAATGAATTAAAATAAAACAATAATTAGTTAATCAGTTAATTAAGTTAATTAGTAAACTAACACTCACTGACCAGTAGGCCCCACCTGCTAATTAGTTTAGTTAGATTAAATTAACCCTTTTTAATTAGCTCTGTCAATGACATGTGGGTCCCATAGGACCCACCTGTCAGGTTTGACCTGTTGACATCAAGGTGATGTCATGCTGACATCATCATTTACTGTTCTGTATAATGTTGGATTAAATAAATAATTAAATTCAGAAAATCAATTAAAACTTTAGAAAATCATAAAAAATAATCCGTAACTCCGATGAAAATAATTTATATATGAAAGTTGCTCAGATTTTCGATACGAATCTGAATACGACCTCCGTATACCTGTCAGATGCCCCTAGCTACCCAAACATGGAACTTTTAGACCGATTTCAGTAAATGAACAGTGCCCAACTTTAATTAAATAAATCCAAATAAATTCCTAAATTAACTAAATCATTTAGTTAGGCAGTAGAACACCTCGGCATAGCATTTAGGCATGTCATACATATTGTTTGCATTTTTGCCGTGAATTTATTGTTTCTCTCCCCCTCCTTCTCTCTCGATAGACGCCGAGACCGACGATGTTGCAGCTGGGTACGACTACGCTACAGACGAGCAGCCCGTTGACGACCCCTCTTTCTTGCTAGAGAAACCAGGCAAGCCCCCCTTGAGCATCCAGATATCACCCATTCCATTTCTCCTGCTTGCATTAGATTTTGCTACTGTAAATGTTTGCTCCTATTCTGATGCATAGCCTGCTTTTGTAACCTGTTTAATGTTACCTTACCTGCCTATGTTAAACTATTTAGTATAGGTTGGTAGTGAACCATCAGTGACCCCCACCACCTTACCCTTGTTGCCCCTGCTTGATCATCGACGACTCGATCAGTGTGATCGTCGACCAGAGACCGACACATCACCTCACCCCCCTTAGTTGTATGACTCTGCATAGTTACTCTTGAGTGCCGAGGGTGATACCTCGTAACGCACTCCTGATGAATACTCCGCAGTGTAGCTATTCGGCCGTGGTCATCGAGGGTGATTCCTCCTTCTCCACTTCCGATACGACTCTATCGTGCTACCCCTCAGTGTGAACTCGAGGGTGATGCCTCATACGTTCACCCTGATGATTTCATCGGGTGGAATTCACCGAGGGTGATTCCTCGAGGTTTCCCCCTTGATGTTATGACCACACGTTTACTTTGACCTTTGTTACAGGCGGGTCGACCCTGGTGGGTACCCGCTGGGGATCTATGATGTCGGGTGTGCTGGAAGGGCACTCGAGTGTGATATTGTGGCGGAGCTTCAGAAACTCTGATTGTCTCCCCGTGTTACTAAATGAGCTTATTGGATTTGGGTGTTTGATCTGAGTGGGTCGACATGCCCTATACACACTACCACCACGCGGGATTATGGTTTATGGGCACTCTGTGATGTACGTTTCACTCGAAAGCTCATTAGACGTCACAGTTCACCGTGCGGGCTGATCGCCGGGATTGGGCTGGATACTTCACTGACGAGTTCAGTGTCGCGCCTGCACCCCGGCCAGCCACGCAACGCACAGGGTGCCCAGGGCGATGGCCCAAGACCTCTGGGTGCATAGGTTAGTCCGGCATGCTGACCTCTCTGCTGAGCCTAGGTAGGGCGCTGCTTCGTGTTGATCTCCCGAGGCCGGGCATTACCCAGCAAGTGTGTCCGGCCAGAGGTGATTGAGCGTGTTGGGTAACAGTAGTGCACCCCTGCAGGG
Source organism: Thinopyrum elongatum (assembly GCA_011799875.1). Lineage (NCBI taxonomy): Eukaryota > Viridiplantae > Streptophyta > Magnoliopsida > Poales > Poaceae > Thinopyrum > Thinopyrum elongatum. The sequence goes on along the minus strand of CM022298.1, from coordinate 572,564,613 downwards.
AAGAATAATCTATCGATAGCCGGTCCTACGGAAAAGGACTCTCAATTTGTGTATCCCGATCTACTACTTGAACTGGATACTTGTTACTTAATTGAAGCTTCGGGATCGCTTTCTCGCAGGGAGTCGAGGAAGGATCTCTAGGCTTTGCTTCAACATGTTTGCTTAATAAAATGCTATTCTACTCTCTTCTATTGCTGCAAGATGCTGGCTCGTGAAGATGTTTGAAGATGCTAGTCTTCGATAGGACTAGGCCTTCGCTCTATTCTGGCATTTCTGCAGCCCAGTCCACATATACAGCCTTTTCCCTTTTATAATGTTGCATATGTAGTGTAGATCCTTGCTTGCTGAGTACTTCAGATGAGTACTCACGGTTGCTGTGTTACTTCTTTTTCCCCATACCCCCGTTTGATGATACAACAGATGATGGAGATTAGGAGCCAGACGTCCCCGCAGGAGCTTATTACCAGGAGGGTCCAGACGACACGTACTACTGGACCGAGCTAGCCGACCACGAGTAGGATCGGAGGCTCCCAGGTAGGAGGCCTTCGCCTTTCGATCTAGAGTCGTTGTTTGTGCTAGCCTTCTTAAGGCAAAACTTGTCTAACTATGTCTGTACTCAGATTATATTTGTATGACTGACTTATGTATTCGGATCCTCGTGATCCCTGGTCTGTAATATTATGGATCTCCGTTTATTTGTGTTAGAGTTGTGTTGTGATATCTTCCCGTGAGTCCCTGTGCTTGATCGTGCATGTTTGCGTGTACGATTAGTGCACGATTGAGTCGGGGGCGTCACAGGTGGACTCATATGGAACAACTTTGGGTTTAAGGACGTGGATGCACAAGCAGTATTCCCGCTTAGTACAAGTGAAGGCTAGCAAAAGATTGAGGAGCGACCAACTAGAGAGCGACAACGGTCATAAACATGCATTGAGATTAACCAACATTAAATGCAAGCATGAGTAGGATATAAATCACCATGAACAGAAATATCATGGAGGCTATGTTGATTTTGATTCAACTACATGTGTGAACATGTGCCAAGTCAAGCCACTTGAATCATTCAAAGGAGGATATCATCCTATCATACTACATCATAACCATTTTAAATTGCATGTTGGCACACAAGACACACCATTATCCACCCCTAGCTAATTAAGCATGGCATGAGTAACTATAATCTCTAATTGTCATTGCAAAGATGTTTCATTCATAATGGGCTGAATCAAGAACGATGAGCTAATCATATTTACAAAAATAGAGTAGGTCGAGTTCGTACCAGCTTTTCTCCATCTCAATCATTTCATCATATATCGTCATTATTGCCTTTCACTTGCACGACCAAACGGTGTGAATAATAATAATAGTGCACGTGCATTGGATTAAGCTGGAATCTGCAAAAAATTATACAAAGGAGAAGACAAGGTAGTATGGGCCCTTTGTTAGATCAACAATAATGCATATGAGAGCCAATCAACAATTTCATCGTGGTCTTCTCCTTATGACCCAAAGAAAAGGAAAAGAATTTCAAAGAAACACACTGAAGTATTTTTGGAGTTTTTGTTTTTCTGAAGAAAGTAAAACGTAAATGAGAAAAACTATTTACACGGGAAAGCTCCCAACAAGCAAAAGAAGAACGAGAAATCTTTTTGGGTTTTCTTTTAATACTACAACTAAATTAAACTACAAAGAAAAACTAAAAAGAAGCGAGAACTATTTTTTTTGGATTTTCTCAAGGTTTTTCAAACACACAAGAAGAAAGCAAGAAAAATAAACTAACATGGATAATACAATGAAAAGTATGAACACCGACAACTGAAATGAGTGTGTGAACATGAATGTATTCTCGGTGAGAGATATGTACTCCCCCAAGCTTAGGCTTTTGGCCTAAGTTGGTCTAGGGCCACAGCTCGAAATAACCCTCTCCTCGATACTCCGGAGGGTCCTGAGGGTTCCACTAGTTGGCGAGCTCCTGTGGCTCCCACTGAAAAACAAGCTCCTGATATGGACCAGGAACTAGTGCTAGCTCAGGTGCTGGGGGTTGTGAAAGACCCCAAAATCTGTAGATGTCCTCGGGCATAATAGTGTACATGCTTGAATGAATATTGAACAAAGAAGAAGTAGGTAGAGCAATAGTCTCACAAGTACCCTGACTAAATACTAAGTTGTAGAGGAGTCGTTTGTCATCGTCCTTCTTAATAAAATTGTATGCTACCATACTCTTATAGTTTAAATATTTAGTGGGTAACAGCATCTCCTCCTCATCATGCCTAATGGGTATCTCAGAATGTTTAGCAATGCGGGAGGCATAGATACCTCCAAAGATAGCCCCCTTCAAACGATTCGTGTTCAACCGACTAGCAACAATAACGCCCAAACTAAAAGTTCTATCAAAAAATAGAGCGTGGCGCAAAATGGCGAGGTCAGGGGCACTGAGGCCTCCACTCTCCCCACGACCAATCAAACATCTCCCAGCAAATAGTGAATAATAGCGCAAAACAGGAAAATGTAAACTAGCCACTCTCGCCTCTGATACTCCTCTCTCTTCCCCCATAGTAGTTTCAGCAATAAAGTCCTCCACGTCTCTAGGACGTGGTTCACTAACGCTGCCCTCATAAGGTATTTTGCAAACATTGCAAAAATCATAAAGTGACATTCACTTAGGCACATCATACAAGTGAAATTCTACCATGGGAGGATCCTTCCTAGCATGAAAGTGAAAATTTTGCACGAAGGTATTAGTGAGTAGGAGGTATTGGTCACACTTATCATGGAGGAAGTTGGTGATGCCTGCATTCTCCGCCAAATAATAGAAATCATCATAAATTTCGGCCGCCCTCAAGAATGCATCGCTTGGCCATTCACATGGCTGAACCTTCGCCGCACGCGGAAGGTTGTACTTGGGCTTCTTCTTCTCCTTATTTTCATTTTCATTTGAATTCTGGCTTGAAGAACCCCTTAACCATCTCTTCATCATTTCTTTCCTTTTCTCTGAAAAAAATCTGAAATTTTTAGTGACTCAAAATAAAAGTGAACAAAACTCAACAAGATTGATAGCAACTACTACCACAAGTGTCTAGAGGCTATATCATGCAACAAAACTACTTTGGACCATATAAATTTGACATGCAAGCTCAAGAACAAGGTCACCATAGTAGTAAAAATTTGCAATATATAAAGCACTAGAAAAAAAACTAATTGGACCATTGGAGGGGTCACATACCGAAGAACAATCCCCTAAAACAGTTTTGCGAATGGAGCTTTGAGCAGGGAGATCGAAAATGGCAGCAAAATGGGCTAGAACACGGGCTTGAGCAATGGTGGGATTTTTTCTGGAGGAAGACAAAGTGGATGGGTGCTGGCATAAGCGAGAGGGACCCATAAGCCTTGTAGGCGCGCCTAGGGGGGTGGTCGCACCCTGTGGGCTTGTGGCCCACTGGTGCACCCCCCTGATGTGTTTTCAGTGCAAAAATTCTTAAATATTCTAGAAAAAATCATACTAAATTTTCAGGGCATTTGGAGAACTTTTATTTTCTGGTCATTTTTTTTGCACAGATAATTCAGAAAACAGAGAAATAATAGTGTTTTTGCTTTATTTATTCTAAATAACAGAAAGTAAAAAGAGGGTACAGAGAGTTGTGTTTACTAAATTCATCCGTCTCATGCCCATCAAAAGGAATCCATTAACAAGGTTGATCAAGTCTCGTTAACAAACCTCTTCCGAATGACATGAAAACCGGAGAATCTTCATATAACACTATGTTACCTCAACGGGGATATGCATGTCCCCAACAATAAGAATATCATATTTCTTTTTGATAGTAGGGAGAGGAAATTCAAAACCTCCAATAGTAATTGTTGAAATTTTTCCAATAGAATTGATACTATTCACTTAAGGTTGTTTCTTCGGAAAGTGCATCGTATGCTCATTACCATTAACATGAAAAGTGACATTGCCCTTGTTGCAATCAATGATAGCCCCTGCAGTATTCAAGAAGGGTCTACCAAGGATGATCGACATACTGTCGTCCTCGGGTATATCAAGAATAACAAAGTCTGTTAAAATAGTAACATTTGCAACTACGACAGGCACATCCTCACAAATACCGATGGGTATAGCAGTTGATTTATCAGCCATTTGCAAAGAAATTTCAGTTGGTGTCAACTTATTCAAATCAAGTCTATGATACAAAGAGAAAGGCATAACACTAACACCGGCTCCAAGATCACATAAAGCAGTTTTAACATAATTTCTTTTAATGGAGCGTGGTATAGTTGGTATTCCTGGATCTCCTAGTTTCTTCGGTATTCCACCTTTAAATATGTAATTAGCAAGCATGGTGGAAATTTCAGCTTCCGGTATCTTTCTTTTATTTGTAACAATATCTTTCATATACTTAGCATAAGGAGACATTTTCAGAATATCAGTCAAACGCATACGCAAAAAGACAGGTCTAAGCATTTCAACAAAGCGCTCAAAATCCTCATCATCCTTTTTCTTGGATGGTTTGGGAGGAAAGGGCAAGGGTTTCTGAACTCATGGTTCTCTTTCTTTACCATGTTTCCTAGCAACAAAATCACTCTTATCATATCTTTTATTCTTAGGTCGTGGGTTATCAAGATCAACAGCAGGTTCTATCTCCACATCATTATCGTTGCTAGGTTGAGCATCAACATGAACATCATCATTAACATTATCACTAGGTTCATGTTTATCACCTGATTGTGTCTCACCATCAGAAATAGAAATATCATTTGGATTCTTAGGTGTGTCTACGACAGGTTCATTAGAAGCATGCAAACTCCTATCAGTTTTCTTTTTCTCTTTGAAGGACTAGGTGCATCAGTATTAATCCTCTGAGAATCTTGTTCAATTCTCTTAGGATGGCCCTCTAGATACAAGGGTTCCTGAGTCATTTTACCACCTCTAGTCATAACTCTAACAACATTATCATTCACCTTATTATTCATCTCATTAAGCAAATTATTTTGTGCCTTAAGAACTTGTTCTACTTGAGTTTTTAACATGGAAGCATGTTTACTAATAATTTTGAGATCATTAACAGTTCTACACATGTAGTCACCCAAGCAGTCAAGCATATAAGCATTACGTTTCAATTGTCTACTAACATATGCATTGAAGTTTTCTTGTTTAACAATAAAGTTATCAAATTCATCCAAGCATTGACTAGCAGACTTATTATAAGGAATATCATCTTCATCAAATCTATAGAGAGAATTTACCTCTACTACCTGTATCGGAGTATTGAGACCATGTATTTCTCCAATAGGTGGTAAATTCTTAACATCTTCAGCTTTAATACCTTTTTCTTTCATAGATTTCTTTGCCTCTTGCATATGTTCAGGACTAAGAAATAGAATACCTCTTTTCTTCAGAGTTGGCTTAGGAGGTGGTTCGGGAAGTGTCCAATCATTATCATTACTCAATATGTTATTCAATAATACTTTAGCTTGTTCAACAGTTCGTTCCCTGAAAACACAACCAGCACAACTATCTAGGTGGTTCCTAGAAGCATCGGTTAGTCCATTATAAAAGATATCAAGTATTTCATTTTTCTTGAGAGGATGATCAGGCAAAGCATTAAGTAATTGGAGAAGCCTCCCCCAAGCTTATGGGAGACTCTCTTCTTCAATTTGCACAAAGTTAAATATTTCCTGTAAAGCAGCTTGTTTCTTATGAGCAAGAGAATATTTTTCAGAGAAGTAATATATCATATCCTGGGGACTACGCACACAACCAGGAGCAAGAGAATTAAACCATAACTTAGCATCATCCTTTAACGAGAAAGGAAACAACTTAAGAATATAGTACTAATGATTTTTTTCCTCATGAGCAAACAGGGTGGCTATATCATTCAATTTGGTAAGGTGTGCCACATCAGTTTTAGATTCATAACCATGGAAAGGATCAGATTCAACCAAAGTAATTAACTCAGGATCGATAGAGAATTCATAATCCTTATGAGTAACAAAGATAGGTGAAGTAGCAAACTTAGGATCATATTGCATTCTAGCATTCAAAGATTTTTCTTTCCACTTGCATAGTAATTTCTTAAGATCATCTCTATCCTTACAAGCAAGAAAGTCCCTAGCTACCTCTCCATCCATAACATAATCCTCAGGTATAACAGGCAATTCATATCTAGGAGAGCTAGGTCTAGCAGGTGTTTCAAAGTGTTCAGTTTCAATAATTTCATCAGTTTTAGAAATATTATCAGTTTCAGCATTCTCAATATCTTTAGCTCTAGCAAGTTGTTCATCAAGAAATTCACCTAGTGGCACAGTATTATCAAGCAAAGCAGTAGTATCATCATAAGCATCATGCATAGCAGAAGTGGCATCATCAATTACTTGTGACATATCAGAATTAATAGCAGGTGGTGGTGTCGCAAGCTTACTCAAAACAGAAGGTGAATCAAGTGCAGAGCTAGATGGCAGTTCCTTACCTCCCCTCGTAGTAGAGGAAAAAATCTTGGTTTTGTTATCTTTCAAATTCCTCATAGTGATCAACATATATAAATCCCAAGTGACTCAGAGAATAGAGCTATGCTCCCCGGCAATGGCGCCAGAAAAAGGTCTTGATAACCCACAAGTATAGGGGATCGCAACAGTTTTCGAGGGTAGAGTATTCAACCCAAATTTATTGATTCGACACAAGGGGAGCCAAAGAATATTCATGAGTATTAGCAGCTGAGTTGTCAATTCAACTACACATGAAAGACTTAATATCTGCAGCAAAGTTTTTTAGTAGCAAAGTAGTATGGAAGTAACGGTGACGGTGACAAAAGTAACAGTAGCAGTTTTGTAGTGATTGTAACAGTAGCAACGGCAAAGTAACTTAGCAAAGATCAATATGTGAAAAGCTCATAGGCATCGGATCAGTGATGGATAATTATGTCGGATGGCATTCATCATGCAAGAGTTATAACCTAGGGTGACACAGAACTAGCTCCAATTCATCAATATAATGTAGGCATGTATTCCGTATATAGTCATACGTGCTTATGGAAAAGAACTTGCATGACATCTTTTGTCCTACCCTCCCATGGCAGTAGGGTCCTAATGGAAACAAAGGGATATTAAGGCCTCCTTTTAATAGAGAACCGGAACAAAGCATTAGCACTTAGTGAATACATGAACTCCTCAAACTACGGTAATAACCGGAAAGAATCCCAATTATTGTCACCTGGGGGTATGCGGATCATAACATGTAATAGGTGTCTACAACTTGCAAGATAGGATCAAGAACACACATATATTCATGAAAACATAATAGGTTCAGATCTGAAATCATGGCACTCGGGCCCTAGTGACAAGCATTAACCATAGCAAAGTCATAGCAACATCAATCTCAGAACATAGTGGATCCTAGGGATCAAACCCTAACAAAACAAACTCGATTACATGATAAATCTCATCCAACCTATCACCGTCCAGCAAGCCTACGATGGAATTACTCACTCCCGGCGGTGAGCATCATGAAATTGGTGATGGAGGAAGGTTGGTGATGATGATGGCGACGAATCCCCCTCTCCGGAGCCCCAAGCGGACTCCAGATCTGCCCTCCCGATGAAGAACAGGAGGTGGCGGCGGCTCCGTATCGTAAAACATGATCAATCCTTCTCTCTGATTTTTTTCTCCCCGAATAGGGTTATATAGAGTTGGAGTTGAGGTCGGAGGTGGTCCAGGGGGCCCACAAGCCCTCTAGGCGCACCCCAGGGGGGCGCCCCCCAGGCTTGTGGCCTCTGGGTGGACCCCCTCTGGATAATTCTTGCGCCAGTATTTTTTATATATTCCAAAAATATTCTCCGTAAATTTTTAGGTCAATCTGAGAATTTTTATTTCTGCACAAAAATAACACCATGGCAATTCTACTAAAAACAGCGTCAGTCCGGGTTAGTTCCATTCAAATAATGTAAATTAGAGTCCAAAACAAGGGCAAAAGAGTTTGGAAAAGTAGATACGATGGAGACGTATCATCTCTCTTATTTAAAAACCTTCAGATCTAAGTATTTTATTAAAACAGCAAGCAAAACAAAATAAAATGACATTCTAAGAATAGCACACATCATGTGATGAACCAAAAACTTAGGCTCAACCGATACTAACCAATAATTGTTGAAGAAGAAAGGTGGGATGCTTACCTGGGCATCCCCAAGCTTAGATGCTTGAAACTTGTTGAAATATTAATTTAGGATGCATTGGGCATCCCCAAGCTTGAGCTCTTGTGTCTCCTTAATTCCTCTCATATCACGGTTTCCCTAAATCTCAAAAACTTTATCCACACAAAACTCAACAAAAACTCATGAGATAAGTTAGTATAAATCAATGCAAAACCTTATCATTCTCTACTGTAGCAAATCACTAAAATTATAATTTAATATTGCATACTAAAAGCCTCTGCATATTTAATACTCCTATCCTCAAATAGAACCATTAAACAAACAAACATATGCAAACAATGCAAACATAACAGCAATCTGTCAAGCAGGACAGTCTGTAAAGAATGCAAGAAGATTCATACTTCTCTCAAAAATCTGAAAAATTACCAAACTGTACAAAATTTATCATAGCTTATTGTGCAAAACATTTCAACATTTTATCACATTCTGACTTTTCTAGAGAATTCACGCACTAGCGTGCAACTTTCTATTTTCAAACAGCCACAAATAGACTTGCAAAATAAGCATGGTAAAGGCTATACTTGACATTTTTATTGAAATGAAAGATGCAAAACATCTATTATATTATTAAAACAATAGAAAACAAACATCTCAGATCTAACAATGGAAAAAGACTTATAAAGAACGGCTGTGATTTGCAACAAAGAAGTAAAAAAACAAGAGGCAGCCTCACGGTATTGGAATCGGCAAGACAAGCAAAACAATATGGAAAAAGTAAAGCTGAAGTCCGGACTCAATACTATACATGTACTGGAATCGACCAGACAATCAAAACATGATGGAAAAAGGAAAAAACTAGAGTCCGAACTAAATACGTTACAAAATAATATCGTTAGATACAAATAGTGCAATGTGTCACGTCCAAACAAATATTCGTGTGGAACAGAGCCAAATAAGTTGAGAGGAAAAAAGGAGCAGTCTGATTAGCACACGTTCATAGGCATTAGGCACCATCGGCAGTGTGGTGCAATTCGTTTTGTATTGGCATCCAAGTGCAAATGATGACATCGCTGCTGTTATCTAATCAATAGTATTTTATTTTGCATTACGTAGGATATCATGTACAAGCGTTTTGTATTTGTAAAAAAGGTATACAATGTTTTTTTGACTGGGAAAAGGTATACAATGTTGCTACAGTAAAGAAAAAAAGTCTAATATAAGAAAAACCCATAATGAATAACAAAATCACTGTTTCAGTAATAGAAAACATTTGTAACATGAAAATATAGATAATTAAAAATAAGGTGTCTACAGTCTGAATTATATTTGTAACATGAAAATATAGAAAATTTGCAAAAATATATTATAAAAATAGAACGTATTTCATCCATAATAAGCTAGAAATATATATTCTGTTGATCTGAATTACGATGCCGGAGTGTAATAAAAGATAAAAAGTTTTACCTATAACAATAACCATGTAAACATATTATGGACACGTACAACCAGATCAAAGTGCATACAAGGAAGTTTATGTCCTCTTAGGACACGCACACATGCATGCGTACTGCCCACCAAGATTTTCCATCTTCAGCTAGAGAGTTTCTTAATCTGATTAGGGAGTTTAAGAAGGAAAACAAAATATTGGCTAGGAACGTACGTAGACTTCAAATATGATGCGTCGGTTCCCATGGAGACCATAGCTATCGGGATTGAGGGCAAAGTACGACACTGCTGGCCAACTTAATCGGAGAGATCATTGTTCCTATGTTGCATATATGAATTCTTGATGCTTAACGCCGGCGGCGATGAAAGGCAAAAGAGCAGCGACCCATCATATTTGTCACAAAATCCAATAGATCTCAGTTGAAAGTATTAAGTTTCACATATAAAGTCATATCAGCTGGCACTCTCCAGGCTATACCAAACCATGTGCACGCGACGAAGACAACACTACAATGATATGATCACTAGCCTGCCTAACATTGTATAAAATGCCAAGGAGCATCATCGTCGGTCCAGCTTTTTGAGCGCGCTGCAACCCTTTGGATCAGGTTGGAGTAGATCACCGTGACACATTGTCGGTGCTAATCAGCAAGGTGTGTCAAATCTATCAATGCATTTAAATTTACCATTTTTTCTAAATTAGGAGTAGATTTTTGTGCTCTCCAAAGTTAAGCTCATGGTTAAGCTAAATATCATGGAGCACACAAAAAATGACCCAAATCCAAATATGCATTATTTTACAGGAACAAATCAATAATTTTGAACTACCCTTATAGTTGTTTTATTAAGAGCTTTTTCTAATGATCTTATCGAGCATACAACAGTTTCAATTGTCTTTTGCAAAAATTAAGAAGAAAATAAATAGAAAAACAACTTGAACTTGGGATTTGGCTATATAAATGTGTATTATCTTCGGCCCAAGTAAATAACTGCATGCTTTCTTCATGGACATGAGAAGACAACAACCAAAACCGACATGCGAGCCAATGTTGGTATAAAAAAGAATGAACACAATTTCATACTTAGATATTATATTGCAACTACCAAAGTTTTTCACTAATAAACACATTTTTAGTATATTAAATGTACTTATATATAATGCCTATTCATGATATCATATTTAATCAAGCCACATGATTCCATTTTTCTAAGAAAGCAAATAGGAATATCCAAATTTGTGGGCAAATTCACAATAATAATGCCAAAATTAACCAATAATTTCAGTTCTAAGAGAGAACACAAGGTGCAATCAAAACAACACAGTAAATAAAAGACCTCGCTAAATGGAAAACATGCAAACTATTTGCTTCCCACTTAGGTTGGTCATATTAACATCATTAGACATGGCTAAGTGTAGCAAAATTTATCATGTAGTCAATATATATAGCTCACTCAACCTCATATGGAACTTACATCCACCCATAAGAGTTTGGGTTGGAAACAAAATTACTTTCTTGGAAATTTTTGAGCTGTTGGCTTGAGGCAATGATTGAGAAACAAATGCAATCACACGCAAAAAAAGAGAGAAACAAATGCAATCAAAATTTTGAAAATTCCTATGAAACTACTTTCATTCGACGGAACTTGACCTAAATGGCGTCAGATGTCTAATGATCCAAGAGAGGAGCGGAAAAGACTAAGAAACACATGAGATGTTTTGTGAATAATAAATTTTCCATGACGAGACAAAAATCATATTGTGCATCGAGTCAATAGAGAAAAATAGGAGAAAGTTACACTAAGACGATGAGCATACTCCTCCGACTTTGTATTGTTAGCAAAAAAATCATAAGAACAAATTAACCACTTTTTGATGTGATAATATAGATTTGGTGTGATAATGATTTATATAATACAAACAAATACGTAAACAACTATCTCATCAAAAAACAGTGTCCACTAAGCGACGAAAATTGTAGAAGTAAGAACCAATGATCATTTAATTAATTGAACTACATAGAACATTACTCATATTAAAAGGATTCTTGCATCTCAAATGTGGAAGAAGTCCACTAAGCATTGAAATTTTTAAACTTAAAATTCTAGCATAATCCATAAGCCAATCCATTTTGTTGACGCAACATGAAACATACTATAATTTTAGTTTTAATAACAACACATTTAAGTACCACATATAATTAAAATGGGAAAATGAATAACTACAATAATCTAGCCGCACAAATGCGCGGGTGACCCTGCTAGTTATTCTAAATAACAACAAGCAAATCCTAACAAAATAAAATGATGCTTCAAGCAAAACTCATATCATCTGACGAATAAAAATATAGCTCCAAGTGAGGTTACTGATAATGTTGGAGACGAAAGAGGGGATGCCTTCCGGGGCATCCCCAAGCTTAGTTGCTTGGATCTTCCTTGAATATTACCTTGGGGGTGCCTTGGGCATTCCCAAGCTTAGGGTCTTGTCACTCCTTATTCTCCTCATATCGATATCTCACCCAAAACTTGAAAACTTCAATCACACAAAACTTAACAAAACCTTCGTGAGATCCGTTAGTATAATAAAGCAAATCACTACTCTAAGTACTATTGCAAACCCATTCAAATTTTATTATTGCATTATATATACTGTATTCCAACTTTTCCATGTCTTATACCCTTCAATACAATCCATAGATTCATCAAAACAAGCACACAATGCAACGAAAACAGAATCTATCAAAAACAGAACAGTCTGTAGTAATATCTGGACTCTAACCATAATTCTGTAACTCCAAAAATTCTAAAAAATTAGGACGATGTAGGAAATTTGTATATCAATCTTGCATAAAAAATTCAGAAGCTTTCCTAACTTCTTTGATTTTTGAAAAAAAATTACTGGACGTAAAAGTTTCTGTTTTCCAACAAGATCAAATCAACCATCACCAAACATAATCCCAAAGGTTTTACTTGGCACTTTATTGAAACAAAATCCATAAAACATGATTACTACAGTAGAATAATCATGTGAACACACAAAAATAGTAGGTAAAAGTGTTGGGTTATCTCCCAACAAGCGATTTTCTTTAATGCCTTTTTAGCTAGGCATGATGATTTCAATGATGCTCACATAAAAGATAAGAATTGAAACATAACGGGAGCATCATGAAGCATATGACTAGCACATTTAAGTCTAACCCACTTCCTATGCATAGGGATTTTGTGAGCAAACAATTTATGGGAACAAGAATCAACTAGCATAGGAAGGCAAAACAAGTGCAACTTCAAAATTTTCAACATAAAGGGAGGAAACTTGATATTAGTGAGAAGCCTACAAGCATATGTTCCTCTCTCATAATAATTTTTAGTAGCATCATGAATGAATTCAACAATATAACTATCACATAAAGCATTATTTTCATGATCCACATGCATAATTTTTTTATTACTCTCCACATAAGCAAATCTATTCTCATTCATAGTAGTGGGAGCAAACTCAACAAAATAACTATCATGGGATTGGAAATTAAAATCATGATGACAAGTTTCATGGTTATCATTATTCAATATAGAATACATGTCATCACCATAATCATCATAGATAGCAACTTTGTTATCAAAATCGATTGAAACCTCTTCCAAAATAGTGGACTCATCACTAAATAAAGTCATGACCTCTCGAAATCTACTTTCATAATTATTACAATAAGATTCAACACCCTCCAAAATAGTGGGATCATTACTTCCTAGAGTTGACACTCTTCCAAACCCACTTTCATCATTGTAATCATCATAAATAGGAGGCATGCTATCATCATAATAATTTTTCTCATCAAAACTTGGGGGACAAAAAAATATCAACTTCATCAAACATAGCATCCCCAAGCTTATGGCCTTGCATATCACTAGCATCATGTATATTCAAAGAATTCATACTAACAACATTGCAATCATGCTCATCATTCAAAGATTTTTTGTCAAACATTTTATAGAATTCTTCTTCTATCAATTGAGCACAATTTTACTTTCCATCATTTTCACGAAAGACATTATAAAGATGAATAATATGATGCAACCTCAATTCCATTTTTTTGTAGTTTTCTTTTTATAAACCAAACTAGTGATAAAACAAGAAAATAAAAGATTCAATTGCAAGATCTAAAGATATACCTTCAAGCACTCACCTCCCCGGCAATGGCGCTAGAAAAGAGCTTGATGTCTACTACGTAACTTTATTCTTGTAGACTCGTGTTGGTCCTCCAAGCGCAGAGTTTTCTAGGACAGTAGCAATTTTCCCTCAAGTGGATGACCTAAGGTTTATTAATCCGTGGGAGGTGTAGGATGAAGACGGTCTCTCTCAAACAACCCTGCAACCAAATACAAGAAATTTCTTGTATCCCCAACACACCCAATACAATGGCAAATTGTATAGGTGCACTAGTTCGGCGAAGAGATGGTGATAAAAGTGTAATATGGATGGTAGAAATATATTTTTATAATCTGAATAAATAAAAACAGCAAGGTAGCAAGTAACAAAAGTGAGCACAAACGGTATTGCAATGCTTAAAAATGAGGCCTAGGGTCCGTACTTTCGCTAGTGCAATCTCTCAACAATGCTAATATAATTGGATCATATAACCATCCCTCAACGTGTGACGAAGAATCACTCCAAAGTTCCTATCCAGCGGAGAACATAAGAAGAAATTGTTTGTAGCTATTCTTTCCGATCGATCTATCCAAGAGTTCAGACTAAAATAACACCAATTTATTCTTTTCGATCAGTCTATCAAAGGTTCGTACTAAAATAACACAAGTTATTCTTTCCGATCGATCTATCAAGAGTTCGTACTAAAATAACACCAAAACAAATTCAGATTCATAATACTCATTCCAACACAAAGAACCTCAAAGAGTGCCCCAAGATTTCTACCGGAGAAACAAAGACAAGAACGTGCATCAACCCCTATGCATAGATTACCCCAATGTTACTTCGGGAATCCGTGAGTTGAGTACCAAAACATATATCAAGTGAATCAATATGATACCCCATTGTCACCACGGGTATTCATAGCAAGACATACATAAAGTGTTCTCAAATCCATAAAAGTATTCAATCCGATAAGAACGAAATCTCAAAGGGAAAACTCAATTCACAACAAGAGAGAGAGAGGGGAAAACACCATATGATCCAACTATATTAACAAAGCCCGCGATACATCAAGATCATGACATCTCAAGAAGACGAGAGAGAGAGATTAAACACATAGCTACTGGTACAAACCCTCAGCCCCGAGGGTGGACTACTCCCTCCTCATCATGGAGACCATAGGGAGGATGAAGATGGCCACCGGTGATGATTTCCCCCTCCGGCAAGGTCCAGAACAGGGTCTAGATTGGTTTTTCGTGGCTACAGAGGCTTGCGGCGGCGGAACTTCTAATCTAGGGTTATTTCTGATGGTTTCTCTATTTATAGGATTTTTCAGCGTTGGAATCACGCGAAGATGGGTGTCGAGGTGGGCACAACCCACCTGGGTGCGCCTGGGCCTCCTGGCGCGCCCAGGTGTCTTGTGCTCACCTCCTTCACCTTCTGGTCTGATAACCCACAAGTATAGGGGATCGCAACAGTTTTCGAGGGTAGTGTATTCAACCCAAATTTATAAATTCGACACAAAGGGAGCCAAAGAATATTTGCCAGTATTAGTAGTTGAGTTGTCAATTCAGCCACATCTGGAGATTAAATTTCTGCAGCAAGGTGATCAGTAGCACAGTAATATGATAGTTTTGATAGCAGTGATAACAGTAATAGTTACGACAACAGTAGCAATGATTTTGTAGCAAGCGTAACAGTAACAACAGCAGTAGTAACTTAGCAGAAACAATATGTGAAAAACTCATAGGCATTGGATCGGTGAATTCATTGGATGATATTCATCATATAACAGTCATAACCTAGGGTGATACAGAACTAGCTCCAGTTCATAAATATAATGTAGGTATGTATTCCGTAAATAGTCATACGTGCTTATGAAAAGAACTTGCATGACATCTTTTGTCCTACCCTCCCATGGCAGGGGGGTCCATAAGGAAACTAAGGGATATTAAGGCCTCCTTTTAATAGAGAACCGGAACAAAGCATTACCACATAGTGAATACATGAACTCCTCAAACTATGGTCATCACCAGAAAGTATCCTGACTATTGTCACTCCGGGGTTTATGGATCACAACACATAGCAGGTGCATATAACTTGCAAGATTAGATCTAGAACATAGATATAATGGTGCAAACATAAACGGTTCAGATATGAAATCATGGCACTCAGGCCCTAGTGACAAGCATTAAGCAAAGCAAAGTCATAGCAACATCAATCTCAGAACATAGTGGATACTAGGGATCAAGCCCTAACAAAACTAACTCGATTACATGATGAATCTCATCCAACTCCTCACCGACCAGCGAGCCTACGAAGGAATTACTCACTCCCGGTGGGGAGCATCATGGAAATGGCGATGAAAGAGGGTTGGTGATGATGAAGATTCCCCTCTCCGGAGCCCCGAACAGACTCCAGATCTGGCCTCCCGATGAAGAATAGGAGGTGGCGGCGGCTCCGTCTCGTGAAATGCGATAATTCTTGCTCCCAGATTTTTCTCTCCAAATATAGGTATTTATGGAGTCGAACTCAGGGTCTGTGGAGCCACCAGGTGGGCACAACCCACCTGGGCACGCCTGGAGGGGGTGGCGCACCCTGGTGGAACCAGGGGCCCTCCTCTGATGGTTCTTGGCTCCAATATTTTTCTTTTATTGTAAAATAATTCTCCAAAAAGTTTCATTCCATTCCGAGAACTTTTATTTCTGTACAAAAACAACACCATGGTAGTTCTGCTGAAAACATCGTTAGTCCGGGTTAGTTTCATTCAAATAATGCAAATTAGAGTCCAAAACAAGAGCAAAAGCATTAGGAAAAGTAGATACGACGGAGACGTATCATGGTCCTCCCACAAAGCTTCTAGTGCCTCTTTTGTTCCAAAAAAATCGTCAAAAAGTTTTGTTGCATTTGGAGAACTTTTATTTCTGCACAAAAAACAACACCACGGTAGTTCTGCTAAAAACAGCGTCAGTCCGGGTTAGTTCCATCCAAATCATACCAAAACCATATAAAATTGTTGTAAACATGGCATGAATACTTCATAAATTATAGATACGTTGGACACGTATCAACATCTATCTCTGCATCAGCGGTGTGGTCATAGTGAGCATCTTTCTGAGAATCATACTCCTCCTCTGAATCCTCTGAGGCCTCAACCACGGGCTGCTTGGTGGCGGCACGTCGAACACAGCCCTGCCCAGAACCCTGACCAATGCCTTCAGACGGCTGACGATGAGCAACTGTGAATTCCAGGGAACTTGCCTTTGGGCGCTTGCGACGAACCTCAGGCCTCATGTCAGCAGAGTCTGAAACACACAAACACCCAACAACACAACATGCAAGAGACACAAATGAGTACAAGTGCCCGAGATAACTGACGCAGACAAGAACAGAAAAGAAACAGTACAAACAACCCTGTCTGTGTACCCCGTGCACATGGGGGTTATGTTGGGGAATGTAGTATTTCAAAAAATTTCCGATGATCACGCAAGATCTATCTAGGAGAAGCACAGCAACGAGCGGGGAGAGTGTGTCCACGTACCCTCGTAGACCGAAAGCTGAAGCATTTAGTAACACGGTTGATGTAGTCGAACGTCTTCGCGATCCAACCGATCAAGTACCGAACGCACGGCACCTCCGCGATCTGCACACATTCAACTCGGTGACGTCCCTCATACTCTTGATCCAGCTGAGGCCAAGGGAGAGTTTCGTCAGCACGACGGCGTGGTGACGGTGATGATGAAGTGATTCCGGTAGGTCTTCGCCTAAGCTCTCCGAAAATATAACCGAGGTGGAAATCTGTGGAGGGGGGCACCGCACACGATTAAACAATCAACTTGTGTGTCCATGGGGTGTCCCCCTCCCCCGTATATAAAGGAGTGGAGGAGGGGGCCGGCCGGCCTCATGGGGGCGCGCCCAAAGGGGGGGGGGGGAATCCTACTCCTACTAGGAGTAGGTTCCCCCCTTTCCTAGTCCAACAAGGAGGGGAAGGAAGGAGGAAGAGGGAGAGAAGGAAAGGGGGGGCCGGCCCCCTTCCCGATTCGGATTGGGCTTGGGGGGGCGCGCGCCCCCACCTGGCCGCCTCCTACTCTCTTCCACTAAAGGCCATGAAGGCCCATTAACCCCCCGGGGGGTTCCGATAACCCACGGTACTCCGGAAAATGCCCGAACCTATCCGAAACCTTTCCAGTGTCCAAACATAACCTTCCAATATATCAATCTTTATGTCTCGACCATTTCGAGACTCCTCGTCATGTCCGTGATCACATCCGGGACTCTGAACTACCTTCGGTACATCAAAACACATAAACTCATAATACCGATCGTCATCGAACATTAAGCGTGCGGACCCTACGGGTTCGAGAACTATGTAGACATGACCGAGACACATCTCCGGTCAATAACCAATAGCGGAACCTGGATGCTCATATTGGCTCCCACATGTTCTACGAAGATCTTTATCTGTCAAACCGCATAACAACATACATTGTTCCCTTTGTCATCAGTATGTTACTTGCCCGAGATTCGATCGTCGGTATCATCATACCTAGTTCAATCTCGTTACTGGCAAGTCTCTTTACTCGTTCCGTAATGCATCATCCTGTAACTAACTCATTAGTCACATTGCTTGCAAGGCTTCATATGATGTGGATTACCGAGAGGGCCCAGAGATACCTCTCCGACAATCGGAGTGACAAATCCTAATCTTGATCTATGCCAACTCAACAAACACCATCGGAGACACCTGTAGAGCGTCTTTATAATCACCCAGTTACGTTGTGATGTTTGATAGCACACTAAGTGTTCCTCCGGTATTCGGGAGTTGCATAATCTCATAGTCATAGGAACATGTATAAGTCATGAAGAAAGCAATAGCAATAAACTTAACGATCATTATGCTAAGCTAACGGATGGGTCTTGTCCATCACATCATTCTCCTAATGATGTGATCCCGTTCATCAAATGACAACACATGTCCATGGCTAGGAAACTTAACCATCTTTGATTAACGAGCTAGTCAAGTAGAGGCATACTAGGGACACTCTGTTTGTCTATGTATTCACACATGTACTAAGTTTCCGGTTAATACAATTCTAGCATGAATAATAAACATTTATCATGAAATAAGGAAATAAATAATAACTTTATTATTGCCTCTAGGGCATATTTCCTTCAGTATCCCACTTGCACTAGAGTCAATAATCTAGTTCACATCGCCATGTGATTTAACACCAACAGTTCACATCACCATGTGATTAACACCCATAGTTCACATCGCTTATGTGACCAACACTCAAAGGGTTTACTAGAGTCAATAATCTAGTTCACATCGCCATGTGATTAACACCCAAAGAGTACTAAGGTGTGATCAAGTTTTGCTTGTGAGAGAAGTTTAGTCAACGGGTCTGCCACATTCAGATCCATATGTATTTTGCAAATTTCTATGTCTACAATGCTCTGCACGGAGCTACTCTAGCTAATTGCTCCCACTATCAATATGTATCCAGATTGAGACTCAGAGTCATCCAGATCAGTGTTAAAGTTTGCATCGACATAACTCTTTACGATGAACTCTTTATCACCTCCATAACCGAGAAATATTTCCTTAGTCCTCTTAGGTAACTAAGGATAACTTTGACCGCTATCCAGTGATCCACTCCTGGATCACTATCGTACCTCCTTGCTAAACTCATAGCAAGGCACACAACTGGTCTGGTACATAGCATGGCATACTTTATAGAACCTATGACTGAGGCATAGGGAATGACTTTCATTCTCTTTCTATCTTCTGCCGTGGTCGGGTTTTGAGTCTTACTCAATTTTACACCTTGTAACACAGGCAAGAACTCCTTTAACTGATCCATTTTGAACTTCTTCAAAAACTTGTCAAGGTATGTGCTTTGTGAAAGTCCTATTAAGCGTCTCGATCTATCCCTATAGATCTTGATGCTCAATACTTAAGCAGCTTCACCGAGGCCTTTTTATTGAAAAATTCTTATTCAAGTATCCTTTTATGCTATCCAGAAATTCTATATCATTTCCAATCAACAATATGTCATCCACATATAATATCAGAAATGTTACAAAGCTCCCACTCACTTTCTTGTAAATACAGGCTTCACCGTAAGTCTGTATAAAACCATATGCTTTGATCACTTCATCAAAGCGTATATTCCAACTCCGAGATGCTTGCACCAGTCCATAAATGGATCGCTGGAGCTTGCACACTTTGTTAGCATCCTTTGGATCGATAAAACCTTCGGGTTGCATCATATACAACTCTTCTTCCAGAAATCCATTCAGGAATGCAGTTTTTACATCCATTTGCCAAATTTCATAATCATAAAATGCGGCAATTGCCAACATGATTCAGACGGACTTAAGCATCGCTACGGGTGAGAGGGTCTCATCGTAGTCAACTCCTTGAACTTGTCGAAAACCTTTTGCAACAAGTCGAGCTTTGTAGACAGTAACATTACCGTCAGCGTCAGTCTTCTTCTTGAAGATCCATTTATTCTCTATGGCTTGCCGATCATCGGGCAAGTCAACCAAAGTCCACACTTTGTTCTCATACATGGATCCCATCTCAGATTTCATGGCCTCAAGCCATTTCACGGAATCTGGGCTCATCATCGCTTCCTCATAGTTCGTAGGTTCGTCATGGTCAAGTAACATGACTTCCAGATCAGGATTACCGTACCACTCTGGTGCGGAACGTACTCTGGTTGACCTACAAGGTTCTGTAGTAACTTGATCTGAAGTTTCATGATCATCATCATTAGTTTCCTCACTAATTGGTGTAGGAATCACTGGAACTGATTTTTGTGATAAACTACTTTCCAATTCGGGAGAAGATACAATTACCTCATCAAGTTCTACTTTCCTCCCACTCACTTCTTTCGAGAGAAACTCCTTCTCTAGAAAGGATCCATTCTTAGCAACGAATATCTTGCCTTCGGATCTGTGATAGAAGGTGTACCCAACAGTCTCCTTTGGGTATCCTATGAAGACGCATTTCTCCGATTTGGGTTTGAGCTTATCAGGTTGAAACTTTTCACATAAGCATTGCAACCGCAAACTTTAAGAAACGACAGCTTAGGTTTCTTACCAAACCACAGTTCATATGGTGTCATCTCAACAGATTTAGATGGTGCCCTATTTAACGTGAATGCAGCTGTCTCTAATGCATAACCCCAAAACGATAGTGGTAAATCGGTAAGAGACATCATAGATTGCACTATATCCAATAAAGTACGGTTATGACGTTCGGACACACCATTATGCTGTGGTGTTCCAGGTGGCATGAGTTTGTGAAACTATTCCACATTGTTTTAATTGAAGGCCAAACTCGTAACTCAAATATTCGCCTCTGCAATCAGATCATAGAAACTTTATTTTCTTGTTACGATGATTCTCTACTTCACTCTGAAATTCTTTTGAACTTTTCAATTGTTTCAAACTTATGTTTCATCAAGTAGATATACCCATATCTACTCAAATCATCTGTGAAGGTCAGAAAATAACTATACCCGCCTTGAGCCTCAACACTCATCGGACCGCATACATCGATATGTATTATTTCCAATAAGTCATTAGCTCACTCCATTGTTCCGGAGAATGGAGTCTTAGTCATCTTGCCCATGAGGCATGGTTCGTAAGCATCAAATGATTCATAATCAAGTGATTCCGAAATTCCATCCGAATGGAGTTTCTTCATGCGCTTTACACCAATATGACCTAAACGGCAGTGCCACAAAATATGTTGCATTATCATTATCAACTTTGCATCTTTTGGCATCAATATTATGAATATGTGTATCACCACGATCGAGAGTCAATAAACCATTTATATTGAGTGTATGACCATAGAAGGTTTTATTCATTTAAACAGAACAACAATTATTCTCTGACTTAAATGAACAACCGTATCGCAATAAACATGATCCAATCATATTCATGCTCAACGCAAATACCAAATAACATTTATTTAGGTCCAACACTAATCCCGAAGGTAGAGGGAGTGTGCGATGGTGATCTTATCAACCTTGGAATCACTTCCAACACACATCGTCACCTCGTCATTAACTAGTCTCTGTTCATTTTGCAACTCCTGTTTCGAGTTACTAATGCTAGCAACTGAACCAGTATCAAATACCCAGGGGATACTATGAACACTAGTAAAATACACATCAATAACATGTATATCAAATATACCTTTGTTCACTTTGCCATCCTTCTTATCCGCCAAATACTTGGGCAGTTCCGCTTCCAGTGACCAGTTCCTTTGCAGTAGAAGCACTCTGTTTCAGGCTTAGGTCCAGACTTGGGCTTCTTCCCGGGAGTAGCAACTTGCTTGCTATTCTTCTTGAAGTTCCCCTTCTTCCCTTTGCCCTTTTCTTGAAACTAGTGCTCTTGTTAACCATCAACACTTGATGCTCTTTCTTGATTTCTACCTTCATTGATTTCAGCATCACGAAGAGCTCGGGAATCGTTTTTGTCATCCCTTGCATATTATAGTTCATCACGAAGTTCCAGTAACTTGGTGATAGTGACTAGAGAATTCTGTCAATTACTATCTTATCCGGAAGATTAACTCCCACTTGATTCAAGCAACTGTAGTACTCAGACATTCTGAGCACATGCTCACTGGTTGAGCTATTCTCCTCCATCTTGTAGGCGAAGTACTTGTCAGAGGTCTCATACCTCTCGACACGGGCATGAGTCTAAAATACCAATTTCATCTCTTTGGAACATCTCATATGCTCCGTAGCGTTCAAAACATTTTGAAGTCCCGGTTCTAAGCCGTAAAGCATGGTGCACTAAACTATCAAGTAGTCATCATACCGAGCTTGTCAAATGTTCATAATGTCTGCATCTGCTCCTGCAATAGTTCTGTCACCTAGCGGTGCATCAAGGACATAATTCTTCTGTGCAGCAATGAGGATAAACCTCAGATCACGAAACCGGTCCGCATCATTGCTACTATCATCTTTCAACTTAGTTTTCTCTAGGAACATATCAAAAATAAAACAGGGGAGCTATACGCGAGCTCTTGATCTACAACATAATTTGCAAATACTACCAGGACTAAGTTCATGATAAATTAAAGTTCAATTAATCATATTACTTAAGAACTCCCACTTAGATAGACATCGCTCTAATCATCTAAGTGATCACGTGATCCAAGTCAACTAAACCATGTCCGATCATCACGTGAGATGGAGTAGTTTTCAATGATGAACACCACTATGTTGATCATATCTACTATATGATTCACGTTCAACCTTTCGGTCTCAGTGTTCCGAGGCCATATCAACATATGCTAGGCTCGTCAAGTTTAACCCGAGTATTCCGCATGTGCAAAACTGTCTTGCACCCGTTGTATTTGAACGTAGAGCCTATCACACCCGATCATCACGTGGTGTCTCAGCACGAAGAACTTTCACAACGGTGCATACTCAGGGAGAACACTTGTACAATGAAATTTAGTGAGAGATCATCTTATAATGCTACCACCGTACTAAGCAAAATAAGATGCATAAAAGGATTAACATCACATGCAATTCAATATGAGTGATATGATATGGCCATCATCATCTTGTGCCTTTGATCTCCATCTCCAAAGCACCGTCATGATCACCATCGTCACCGGCGCCCCAGCTTGATCTCCATCATCACCGGCGCCCCAGCATGATCTCCATCGTAGCATCCTTGTTGTCTCGCCAACTATTGCTTCTATGACTATCGCTACCGCTTAGTGATAAAGTAAAAACAATTACATGGCGATTACATTGCATACAATAAAGCGACAACCATATGGCTCCTGCCGGTTGCCGATAACTTTGTTACAAAACATGATCATCTCATACAACAAATTATATCACATCATGTCTTGACCATATCACATCACAGCAAGCCCTGCAAAAACAAGTTAGACATCCTCTACTTTGTTGTTGCAAGTTTTACGTGGCTGCTACGGGCTTCTAGCAAGAACCGTTCTTACCTACGCATCAAAACCACAACGTGGTGTAGTGATTGCTTTTTGATCTTCTAAAAGAACCCTCTTCATTGAAACCGATTCAACTAAAGTGAGAGAGACAAACACCCGCCAGTCACCTTTAAGCAACGAGTGCTCGCAGCGGTGAAACCAGTCTCGCGTAAGCGTACACGTAATGTCGGTCCGGGCAGCTTCATCTCACAATACCGCTGAACCAAGTAACAACTAGTAACGGCAAGCAATATGTATACACCCACGCCCACAACTCCTTTGTGTTCTACTCGTGCAAATAACTTCTACGCATAGACCTCGCTCGGATGCCACTGTTGGGGAACATAGTATTTCAAAAACATTCCTATGATCACGCAAGATCTATCTAGGAGAAGCACATCAACGAGCGGGGAGAGTGTGTCCACGTACCCTCATAGACCGAAAGCGGAAGCGTTTAGTAATGCGGTTGATGTAGTCAAACGTCTTCGCGATCCAACCGATCAAGTACCGAACGCACGGCACCTCTGCGATCTACACACGTTCAGCTCGGTGACGTCCCTCGTACTCTTGATCAAGCTGAGGCCGAGGGAGAGTTTAGTCAGCACGACGGCGTGGTGACGGTGATGATGAAGTGATTCCGGCAGGGCTTCGCCTAAGCTCTCCGAAAATATAACTGAGGTGGAAATCATTGGAAGGGGGGCACCGCACACGGTTAAACAATCAACTTGTGTGTCCATGGGGTGTCCCCCTCCCCCGTATATAAAGTAGTGGAGGAGGGGGCCGGCCGGCCTCATGGGGCGTGCCCAAAGGGGGGGAATCCTACTCCTACTAGGAGTAGGTTCCCCCCTTTCCTAGTCCAACAAGGAGGGGAAGGAAGGAGGAAGAGGGAGAGAAGGAAAGGGGGGGGCCGGCCCCCTTCCCAATTCGGATTGGGCTTGGGGGGGCGTGCGCCCCCACATGGCTGCCTCCTCCTCTCTTCCGCTAAAGCCCATGAAGGCCCATTAACCCCCCAGGGGGTTCCGATAACCCCCGGTACTCCGGAAAATGCCCGAACGTATCCGAAACCTTTCCGGTGTCCAAACCTAACCTTCCAATATATCAATCTTTATGTCTCAACCATTTCGAGACTCCTCGTCATATCCGTGATCACATCCGGGACTCCGAACTACCTTCGGTACATCAAAACACATAAACTCATAATACCGATCATCATCAAACGTTAAGCGTGCGGACCCTACGGGTTCGAGAACTATGTAGACATGACCGAGACACATCTCCGGTCAATAACCAATAGCGGAACCTGGATGCTCATATTGGCTCCCACATATTCTACGAAGATCTTTATCGGTCAAACTGCATAACAACATACGTTGTTCCCTTTGTCATCGGTATGTTACTTGCCCGAGATTCGATCGTCGGTATCATCATACCTAGTTCAATCTCATTACTGGCAAGTCTCTTTACTCGTTCCGTAAGGCATCATCTCGTAACTAACTCATTAGTCACATTGCTTGCAAGGCTTCATATGATGTGCATTACCAAGAGGGCCTAGAGATACCTCTCCGACAATCGGAGTGACAAATCCTAATCTCGATCTATGCCAACTCAACAAACACCATCGGAGACACCTGTAGAGCATCTTTATAATCACCCAGTTACGTTGTGACGTTTGATAGCACACTAAGTGTTCCTCCGGTATTCGGGAGTTGCATAATCTCATAGTCATAAGAACATGTATAAGTCATGAAGAAAGCAATAGCAATAAACTTAACGATCATTATGCTAAGCTAACGGATGGGTCTTGTCCATCACATCTTTCTCCTAATGATGTGATCCCGTTCATCAAATGACAACACATGTCCATGGCTAGGAAACTTAACCATCTTTGATTAACGAGCTAGTCAAGTAGAGGCATACTAGGGACACTCTGTTTGTCTATGTATTCACACATGTACTAAGTTTCCGGTTAATACAATTCTAGCATGAATAATAAACATTTATCATGAAATAAGGAAATAAATAATAACTTTATTATTGCCTCTAGGGCATATTTCCTTCAGGTTATACCATCGTGGACACAGGGGTCTCGTGCGCATGGTACACGACCGTGGACATGGGGCCCCATGCGCATGGTCATAAAACACCCCGTGGACACGGGGTCGCCCAGCGGCAGCCACTTCCAGATTGGAATCAAGGAGTGGGTGCTGCACAAAGACCTACACAGATCTGCCCCCTGATTCTTGTCTATTACGAGGATAACAACAACCCTAATCTAGATCATGGGGAACCCTAAGAACTACTAATGGAGCCATGGAGAAAATAGGAAAGAACAGGGGAGCAGAAATACTGGAGAAGGACCCCATCCCGAATGATCTCCACGGAGCAAGGGATCCCTACGGTGCACGGAGGAGCACCGGAGGGTGGAGGTGTCGGCGGCAACTTTGGAGGCGTCCTGGGGTGTGGAGGGGGCGACTGGGTGGGAGTGAACCCGAACCCCCCACACCCCACCTCTTCAGAGCCAGGAACCGCACACCCCGTGTGCATGGGCTAAAGTGCCCCGTGCGCATGATACAAAGCCCGTGTGCATGGTACAAGCCCGTGGACACGGGGTATTCATGAACTGTGACCAGGGACATTCCTCGAAGGGATGGTTGAATGGGAATTCTTACCAAGCCTTGAAGGCGTATTTCGGTCTAATTTCTGAATGCGTCGCATGAGAAGTCCAACACTACTAGAAAGGTATATGAGGATCACGTGTACAAGATGAAAAAGACACAAGAAAACAAACCACACGAGAATCTAAGACACGAAAGCAAAAACAACCACACGAACAAGGAAAGGACTTAACCTCCAAAGGAGGGCGGTAGCCAAAGCCACCATGTTTGAGTTTGTTTGGTATGGCACCGCGAAGATATGAACCTTGGGCCCAAGACCAATACTCATCTTTGAAGCACAAGTGTCACCTAAAAGTGACCAACGTGAAAGATTTTGTTCAACTTATGCACTTCTAGGATGAGATAGCTCATGGGTTGATCTAGATCCCCCTAGATGTGTGCCTACATCTAAACAAAATAGGGATAATTGTATTTCATACCCTTAGTTGTGTCCCCCTCAACCGAATTGCCCCTAGTTTTTGAAAACACGTGGTCTTGCCCAACCCACTTTGCCGTCTTGTGCTTTTACCCTTTGACCGTTTGACCGTCACTTTGAAAACTTCATAACTAATTCATACTAAATCAGAAAAATGCAAATAAGATACCAAAATGTTTGGAAAAACATCACCTGTATGTCAATGTCACTTGCATTCATGACAAAAGTGTTGGTAAGTGCCCATCCGAGTTTTAGCTCTTATCATACCACCATGAACAGGAAAATCTAAAAAAATTCAAAAAAATCAAGAAAAATTTGGTGGCAAAGAATTGCAAATGTTTTAAGTGCTTGCCAAGTTTCATGAGAGAATGACATTCATGGAAGCCGTGGCAAAAAAAATAATGAACACTCGAAAATAGATTGTTTTTTTGCCACGACTTCCACGAATGTCATTCCCTCATGAAACTTGGCAAGCACTTAAAACATTTGCAATTCTTTGCCACCAAATTTTTCTTGAATTTTTTGATTTTTTTTAGATTTTCCTGTTCATGGTGGTATGATAAGAGCTAAAACTCGGATGGGCACTTACCAACACTTTTGTCATGAATGCAAGTGACATTGACATACAGGTGATGTTTTTCCAAACATTTTGGTATCTTACTTGCATTTTTCTGATTTAGTATGAATTAGTTATGAAGTTTTCAAAGTGACGGTCAAATGGTCAAAGGGCAAAAGCACAAGACGACAAAGTGGGTTGGGCAAGACCACGTGTTTTCAAAAACTAGGGGCAATTCGGTTGAGGGGGACACAACTAAGGGTATGAATACAATTATCCCAACAAAATATTATATGAGTATGTGTGCATGGGCAAGAATCTCAACCCAAGTTACTTATATCCACAATATTTAGCTCATGCCTTAACTCGCGGAATCTTGCTTCATCAAGTGGCTTGGTGAAAATATCGGCAAGTTGCTTCTCGGTGTTGACATGGAATAAATCAATGCCCCCCTTGGCCACATGATCCTGAATAAAATGATGACGAATCTCAATATTCTTGGTCTTTCTATGTTGCACTGGATTTTCGGTGATCTTGATTGCACTTTCATTGTCGCACAAAAGAGTCACTTTGTCACATTTGACACCGTAGTCCATCAAAGTTTGCCTCGTCCATAATAACTGTGCACAACAACTTCCGGTGGCAATGTACTTGGCTTCAGTGGTTGAGAGATATATACAATTTTGCTTCTTCGAAGACCAACTTACCAAAGATCTCCCTAGGAATTGACATGAGCCGAAAGTGGATTTGCAGTCAACCTTGTCTTCAGCCCAATACGAATCCGAGTATCCCACTAACTTGAAAGTTGATCCTTTGGGATACCAAAGGCCCAAGTTTGTGGTATGAACCAAATATCGAAGGATTCTTTTCACTGCCAAATAGTGGCTCTCCTTAGGAGCGGATTGAAATCTTGCACACATACACATACTCAACATAATATCCGGTCTAGATGCACAAAGTTAAAGCAAGGAACCGATCATGGAGCAATATACCTTTTGATCCACTTCTTTACCATTGGGATCAAGATTAAGTTGGCCATTTGTTGGCATGGGTGTTTTCATGGGCTTGAAATCTTGCATTTTGAACCTCTTAAGCCTGTCTTGAATATAAATAGATTGGTTGATGAAGGTTCCTCCTCTCAATTGCTTTACTTGAAAACCGAGGAAGAACTTCAACTCTCCCATCATGCTCATGGCAAATTCCTTAGTCATAAGATTCTCAAACTCAACATTAATAGTATGGTTAGTGGAACCAAAGATAATATCATCAACATATATTTGGCACACACAAAATTCTCCTTTTACCCTCTTTGTGAAGAGAGTGGAATCTATTACCCCGATCTGGAACCCCTTCTCGCTTAGGAACGCCATAAGGTGATCATACCAAGCACGAGGTACTTGTTTAAGTCCATAGAGCGCCTTATGGAGTTCATAAACATGAGAGGGGTGATCGGGGTCTTCGAAACTGGGAGGTTGCTTGACATACACTAACTCCTTAAGAGGACCATTAAGAAATGCACTCTTCACATCCATTTGATACAATTTAATATCATGATGAGAGTCATATGCAAGCAAGATGCGAATGGATTCAAGACGGGCAACGGGAGCAAAAGTTCACCAAAGTCCAAACCTTCAACTTGGGTGAAACCTTGTGCCACTAACCTTGCCTTGTTTCTAGTTACTTGTCCATGTTCATCTTGTTTGTTCTTGAAAACCCACTTTGTTCCAATGACATTATGGTGCTCCTTGGGTCTCTCCACAAGAGTCCATACTTTGTTGCGGGTGAAGTTGTTGAGTTCTTCATGCATGGCATTTACCCAATCCGGGTCAACAAGTGCATCTTCAACCTTAAGGGGCTCAACACAAGAGACAAACGAGTGATTTTTACAATAGTTTGCCAAACGTCTACGAGTAGTTACCCCCTTTTTTTATGCTTCCATAGATGTTCTCGGTGAGATGTTGAAGATGCTTTAACTTGGCGGCCACTTTTTGCTCTTTGAGTGCAATCTCTTCTTCACTTGGTTTTGAACTTGATGAAGAAGCTTGCTCTTGAGATTGTTTTAGCCTTGGAGACACCCTTCTCTTCAGAACCACAAGTTCTTGTTCATTGGGAAGTGACGATCATGAAGACACTTGTGGTTGGGGTTGATCTTGATCTTGATCTAGAACTTGAGCTTGATCTTGAGCCTCAATAATTGGTTCTTCACCATTTGAATAAGCTTGCCCTTGGCCTTGCTAGAGAACATGAGGGACTTGACCTTGTTCTTGGATAGGTTCATGATCTCTCATAGCATCTTGAACACGTTGGTGGCGGTGATGACTTCCCTTGTGGAGACTCCACAAGAGGGGCTCTTACTCCTTCTACTTGGACTTGGGGTGTTTCTTGTGGATGAATGTGGCCTTGATATGTCCATTTTGCATCATGTTTTCCTACTGTTATTTATAGTGTTTTTATGCAATATAACACTTTTTGGAGTAATTCTAATGCCTTTTCTCTCATAATATGCAAGGTTTACACAAAGAGGTTGAATACCGGCAGCTGGAATTCTGGACCTGAAAAAGCTACGTCAGAGATACCTATTCTACACATCTCCAAATGAGCTGAAATTTTATGGAGAATTATTTTGGAATATATTATAAATATTAGAGAAAAGAAATACCAGAGGGGGCCACCCAGGTGCCCACTAGGCACCAGGGCATGCCACCCATCCCAGGCGTGCCCTGGTGGGTAGTGGGGGCCCTGGTCCACCTCCGGTGCCCATCTTTTGGTACATAAGGTCTTTTGACCTAGAAAAAAATAAGGAGATGAATTTCGGGATGGAGCACCACCGTCTCAAGGCGGAACTTGGGCAGGAGCACTTTTGCCCTCCAGCGGAGTGATTCTGCCGGGGTAACTTCCCTCCGGGAGGGGGAAATCAAAGCTGTCATCATCACCAACAACCCTCTCAACTTGGGAAGCCCAATCTTCATCAACATCTTCAACAACACCATCTCATCTCAAACCCTAGTTCATCTCTTGTGTTCAATCTATGTATCAAAACCTCAGGTTGGTACCTGTGGGTGACTAGTAGTGTTGATTACATCTTGTAGTTGATGCTAGATGGTTTATTTGGTGGAAGATTATTTGTTCAGATCCATTATGCTATTTAATATCCCTCTGATCTTGAGCATGAATATTATTTGTGAGTAGTTTCCCTTGTTCTTGAGGCCGCGGGAGAAGTCATGTTGCAAGTAATCATGTGAATTTGATATTCGTTCGATACTTTGATGATATGTATGTTGTGATTCCCTTAGTGGTGTTATGTGAACGTCAACCACATGTGTCGGTGTTCTGGGAACGGGGGTACCCAGACTTGCCTGCCTGCGGCCCATGGCGTGGCTCCCTCGATGGCCTGGTATGGCCCAGCTTCAGCGACAACAACTCAAGACCCTCGCGAGGGGCCAAGCCTCGCGAGGTGGATGACACCAAGACCTCCACGAGGAGCGGCTTCCTCAGGCTGGCTCCCGAGGAGCAGAGATCTTTATGCAAGCCTCACCTCATGAGGTCCGGATGACGTGAGCCATGACGACCAAGGCTAGGCGGGCGCCAGCGGGCACAGTGTACCAGTTTCCTCTTCGGTGCTAAAGAGGCAAGCGCAGGCACAGAGTCCCGAGGATTCAGCTAAAGGTTTCCATTCCTGTGCAACAAGACCAAGACCGCCAGGACGGCAGGACAGAGGTCATCACCGAGCCCACCACGGCGTCACGACCAGAGGCTTTCGCAGGCGAAGACTACTTTTGTCAGGATAGCATGTACTAGCTGTCCCCCTTTGAATTTGGCCGTTGTGGGATCCCTTCCCGCCTTTCATTTGGGAAGAGGACCAAGGCCACTATAAATAGGACTCAGCCACCACCGTAGAAGGGGGGACGAGAGACAAGAGTCGACAGACGGGAGAGGGATCAGATCAACGGATCATCCAGATCACCCACACACTCACCAGCTCACCCGAGCCCAAGAACACCTCTCCTCCTGAGGCTGTTCGCCACTGTACTAGTTCATCCTCAGCCCCACGAGGCTAATCCACCACAAAGCAGGAGTAGGGTTTTACACCGCAAGGTGGCCCGAACCTGGGTAACTACTGTGTCTCTTTCCCTTATAGTTCGACGAGCTAGGCTGTGAGATTAGCGAGTAGGCAGACTGTGGAGGACGAGTTCTTTGCACGCACCCCTGAGTTGAAACCTCTCAAGGGTTTGCGGAACCCAAAATCCGACATTTGGTGCGCCAGATAGGGGTGCGTCAAAGCTTCACCTCTTCGTCCGCCGCACTCCGCCCTCGCCGTTCAGGTCTCATGGCGGGCGCCTCTTCTCCGACTGGATCGACGGACGCGCACGGAGGCGCCGTGGGTCTCCGGGCCTTCACCCCCGCCTTACGGCGAGTGTAGTGGCCGCCCAAGTTCAGGCCGGAGATGCCGCCTCGCTACGACGACGCGGCTGACCCTGTGGGGTTTCTCCAAGCGTATGAGAAGGCGATCCTGGGGCCGGCGGCGATGACAAGGTCATGGCGAATGGGCTCCCCATTTCCCTCACGGGTGCGCCGCGCCCTTGGCTCCTGGGCCTACCGCGGTCTTCAGTGGCCTCCTGGGAGGAGCTGCGCGGCCTCTTCATCACGCAATTCGAGGCGCCGGCACCTTGCGTCATCGCAGCCATCCTCGGCGGCTCGCAGGCGCTGCCCTCGGATCGCCACATCAAGCAGTTCTTTCGCCAAGCGAGCGACGCCCACGTGCAGCGGGTGGCGCCGCCGGGTTGGGCTGCGCCCGAGGCCGACCTCACCTTCGACTCCAGGGACCACCCCGCGGTCACGGCCGGCGCCGGCGCTCTCCCGATGCTCTGCACCCCCACCATTTGCAACATGGCGGTCACCAAGACCCTCATCGATGGAGGAGCCGGCCTCAACGTGCTTTCGGTGGAAGCATTCGGCTTGCTTCATGTGCCTCATGGCCGGCTCCGCCCCACGAAGCCCTTCTCTGGAGTCGTCAACGGCTCCACCAACCCCATTGGGCAGATCCGCCTTCCCATCACCTTCGAGACCCACAACAACTACCACACTGAGCTTATCGACTTCGACATCGCCCGCATCAGCCTCCCGTACAATGCTATCCTCGGGTACTCGGCCCTGGCCAAATTCATGGTAGCAATCTCACCCTTCCTACAACCTCATGAAGATGCCGGGAAGTAGCGGCGTCCTCACCGTGGCAGGAGACACCAAGGACGCACTGTTGGCCCTCAAACTCGCCTTCAGGGCCGCGGCGGCCGCACGGCCGACTGAGGAAGGGGCCCCGGGGGCTGCGCCGGCGAAGAAGAAGCAGCTGTTCTCTCAAGATCGGGCCGAGACGAAGCAGGTGCCGGTTGATGAAGACGGGGCGTCGGGCGCCACCTTCACCATAGGTGCTAGCCTCCCTCCAGATCAAGAAAAGGCGTTGGTCGACTTCTTGCGTGCAAACAAGGAAGTGTTCACGTGGGAGCCCAAGGATCTGGTTGGGATTCCGAGGGGAATAATCGAGCATCACCTGAGGGTGTGCCCTAACGCACGACCGGTGAAGCAGAAGGCGCGGTGGCAGTCCACAGAGAAGCAGTCATTCATCGTTCAAGAGACCCGCAAGCTGCAAGAGGCTGGTGTCATTCGGGAGGTGCAGTACCCGGAATGGTTGGCGAACCCGGTTATCGTCCCCAAGAAGGGCGGAAAGGAGCGTATGTGTGTCGACTTCACTAACCTCAACAAGGCTTGCCCTCAAGACCCCTTTCTGCTTCCGCGAATCGATCAGATCATCGACTCCACCGCCAAGTGCGACCTGCTGTGCTTCCTGGACGCCTTCTCGGGCTATCACCAAATCAAGATGGCGGTGCAAGATGTTGAGAAGACAGCTTTGTTGACTCCATGCAGGGTGTATTGCTACACCTGCATGCCATTTGGGCTGCGTAATGCCGGAGCAACCTTCCAACGGCTGATGCATATCGCTCTGGGCCGGCAGCTCAGGAGGAACGCAGAGGCATACGTCGATGACATAGTGGTGAAGTCTCGGGAGGCAAGAACCCTTATTGAAGACCTGGAAGAAACATTTGCCAGCCTGCGCAAGGTGGATCTGCGACTCAACCCGGAGAAATGTGTGTTCGGCGACCCATCTGGCAAGCTACTGGGTTTCTTGGTATCGCACAGAGGAATCGAGGCCAACCCAGAGAAAGTCAAGGCCATAGAGAGGATGAGCCCGCCACAGACCCTCAAGGAGATGCAGAAGCTGGCAGGTTGCGTGACTTCGCTGGGGCATTTCATCTCCAAGTTGGGAGAACGCGCCCTCCCATTCTTCAAGCTAATGAAAAGGAAAGGACCATTCAAGTGGACTCCGGAGGCTGACGCAGCCTTCCAAGACCTCAAGAAGTACCTCACCAGCCCACCGGTGATGGTGGCGCCACGTCCCAATGAGCCCCTGGTGCTCTACTTGCCCGCCATGCCTCACTCAGCCAGCGCAGCGTTGGTGGCAGTGAGGGAGGAGTGCCTGGTCAAGGGCTCACGGCAGGGTGACCCATCACTAGATGGGGTGCCACGGTCTCAAGGAGGCGCCCTTGAGGCTCCGACTCCACCACCGGCCAACAACGCTCCTGAGACCTCAGCCAACCCACCAGGCAACGAGTCTCTTGAGGATGATACTCCTGAGGGCACGGCAGCCTTGGCGGATGATAAGGCTCCTGAGGACCCGCAGACTCAGGAGTTGCAAGACCTCACCAATGCTTCCTCCCACACCGAGCACCCGGTATACTTCGTGAGCACAGTGCTACGAGACGCACGGGCACGCTACCCCATGCAACAAAAGCTACTGCTCGTGCTCCTCGTCGCCTCCCGAAAGTTGCGCCACTACTTCCAAGGCCACCCCATCAAGGTTGTCTCAGCTTACCCTCTGGAGAGGGTGCTCCGGAGCCCCAACGCTGCAGGAAGGGTCGCCGAATGGAACATTGAGCTGCAAGCGTTCCAGTTGGAGTTCAGTACCACCAGGATTATCAAGGGTGCGGCCCTCGCTGACTTCGTGGCAGAATGGACTGACGTCCCTGACCATGAATTGTGCTAGGACCGCTCCCTCATACCCGGTGACGAGGCACCAGATGGTTGGATCATGTACTTCGACGATGCGTTCTCGTGCCAGGGCGCGGGGGCTGGAGTTGTGCTTGTTTCACCCACCACAGACAAGCTCTACTACACTGTGCAACTCTGCTTCCAACACGATGAGATGGTCTCCAACAACATTGCGGAGTACGAGGGCCTGATCGCGGTACTCAAGACCGCCGCAGCACTGGGGGTCAGGCGCCTCACCATCAGGGGCAACTCGCAGCTCCTCGTCAACTTCTCCAACAAGGAGTACACCCCGAAGGACGAGCACATGGAAGCATACCTTGAGGAGGTGCGCAAAATTGAGAAATGATTCTTGGGTCTGGAATTGCAGCACGTGCCGCGAGGCACAAACAAGGAGGCAGATGACATCGCCAAGAGGGCATCCCGGCGTCTGCCCCAGGGGCCCGGCATCTTTGAAGAGCGGCTCTTCAAGCCATCGGCAGCTCCACCCACCGCAGAACCAACACCGCCTCACGAGGATCTCCCCCAGGCTCCTCCGTTGGGCGCCCCAGCTTGTGGCCCGACCTCAGGAGCTCATCTCCTTCTCGCAATGGAACCTCAGGAGGGGTGCTGGACCGAGGAGTTCAAGGCGTACCTACTTCGGGGCACCCTGCCGGAGAAGGAGGAAGACGCGGAGCGTGTGGCCCGCCAGGCCACAGCATACTGCATCCAGGACGGTGAGCTCTATCGGAGGCATCCAAATGACGTTTCCTTACGGTGCATCTCCAGGGAGCAGGGATGCGAGCTGCTGACCGACATACATGGTGGGGACTGTGGGCATCACTCTTCATCACGCACACTCGTGGGCAAGGCATTCCGCAGCGCGTTCTACTGGCCCACGATGCTCAATGATGCTACCGAGCTGGTGAAGTCCTGTGAAGCCTGCCAGTTCCACGCCAAGCAGATCCACCAGCCCGCTCAGGGCCTCCAGACCATCCCGCTCACATGGCCGTTCGCGGTCTGGGGGCTGGACATCTTGGGGCTGTTCCCACGGGTGCCCGGGGGCTACCGCTACCTCTACGTCGCCATCGACAAGTTCAAAAAGTAGGCGGAGGTGGAAGCCGTCCGCACCATCCTGACCGGCTCGGCCGTCAAGTTCATCAGAGGCCATGTGAGCCGGTTCGGGGTTCCTAACCGCATCATCACCGATAATGGCTCACAGTTCACCAGCAACCTTTTCAAAACATACTGTGCTAACCTTGGAACGCAGATATGCTACGCTTCGGTGGCACACCCCAGGAGCAATGGCCAGGCCGAGTGTGCCAATGCAAAAGTCCCGAAAGGCCTCAAGGCAAGGACCTTCAAGAAGAAGCTCGAGGCCTGCGGCAGGGGCTGGCTCGACGAGCTCCAGTCCGTGCTGTGGTCCATCCGCACCATCGCGACCAAGCCGACGGGCAAGACTCCATTCTTCCTCATCTATGGAGCTGAAGCGGTTCTCCCTCATGAGGTCAAGCATCGCTCCACGCGGGTCTTGGTGTTTGACAAGGCATGCCAGGACGCCATGCGGGGGATGGACCACGTGCTGGGGGAGTAACGCCGCCGTCAAGCCTCGCTCCGAGCGGCAAGGTACCAGCAGGCGCTGCGGCGGTACCACTGCCGCAGCGTCCGCTCCAAGACGCTCGAGGTTGGTGATCTCGTCCTGAGGCGGGTGCTCTCCAGGGAGGGGCTGCATAAGCTCTCACCCATGTGGGAGGGCCCGTTCAGGATCGCCCGTGTCTCCAGGCCTGGCGCCGCGCGCCTGGAGACGCAGGACGGGATCCCCATCCGGAACGCCTGGAACATCCAGCACCTCCGAAAATTCTACCCATGAAGCAAGGCCCCGTGCCTGTGAAGGTCTCCACTCGTGACACTCTCACGTAATAATGAGTGGGGCTGTACACACCACGGAGTCTCCTGAGTGTCGCCCGCGGGCTTCATGGGGGCTCCCTCCCACGTCCTAGTGGCAGCACTTAGCTCCGCACTGGTGAGAAGACTAGAATAGGTGCCGGACGCGGCTGTTCATTTGCTTGCTTTCTGTAGTTGGTTTGCAACTTTTTAATGGAATTTGGAGTTTTCGCGTTTCTCTTTTGCCAAAGCTGGAACTTTCTTTTCCCCTGTTCGTTCGCCTCTCCAGCCTTGTCCCAGGAAGAGCGGCAGTTGCCCGTTGCTCCTCCTCGCACGTCCCACGCGCGGGGCTAGGTAGGTGTGTGCGCTTGGCGCTCGCCGCGACCACACCTAACCGAAGCCCTGTCGCCCCAGAGCTTTGGTCCTTAAATCCTTGCGAGACGCTCTCAAACGAGCTCGTGGGCACGCGTACCCTCTCAAGTCCGTGCCTCCGTGCATCGCGACGCGGTGCACCAGCCACAACCAACCCACGCTCAGGGGCT
This sequence comes from Thinopyrum elongatum, assembly GCA_011799875.1. Taxonomy (NCBI): domain Eukaryota; kingdom Viridiplantae; phylum Streptophyta; class Magnoliopsida; order Poales; family Poaceae; genus Thinopyrum; species Thinopyrum elongatum. The sequence continues at coordinate 572,527,742 of CM022298.1, read as the reverse complement.
CGCGCAAGGAAGGGCATGACACCCTGTGAAGTTTTCTAATAATTCTGCAGCTGTACAATGCCTCCTGAGGACCGACGGCTCTTGAGTCGTTAAGAAGCAAACTTCGCTAGATGTTGTTGGAGAAGCGCACCCTCGCGAGGCGGCAAACTACAACAAGCATATCAAGCTAAGTTACTCTAACCGTGCCTGATCGGAATATCGGTATCCCGGCACGATATCAAAATAATAAACATAGCATAATGGCACGAGTACCTTGGTTCATTACACGCCCCGGCGGGGCCCTCTACCTTTTTTCAAAGTGCAGGAGAAAGGAAAGGTTAAACAAAAGTGGCCCGCACAACCGCAACTCCTCCCGAGGCCAGGCTCTGTAGGCACCGGGCTCACCCCGAGTCTTCCTCCCGCTTCACCGGTGCACGGCGAAGAGACGACCCATCGCCTTCCCCGATGCAAGCCTAGTGGCGTGGTGGCCGGTCGTAGCCGCCGCTGCTGGTGCTCTCGCCGGAGGAGGAGCCACAGCTGCTGAAGGAAGCGCGGCCATCGCCAAGGCCACGCTCATCGTCGCCGCTGCCGTCTTCCGGACAGCACCCCGCACGACGGCCGTCCTCCCGAACACCCTCACGAAGAGGGTCGCGAGGCCGTCGTACCTGAAATAAAGGGGGCGCCTCCCGCTCAGGCCCCGCGCGTGGGCAAACGCCTATTGGAAATATGCCCTAGAGGCAATAATAAAATGGTTATTATTATGTTTCCTTGTTCATGATAATTGTCTATTGTTCATGCTATAATTGTATTAACCGGAAACCGTAATACATGTGTGAATACATAGATCACAGCATGTCCCTAGTAAGCCTCTAGTTGACTAGCTCGTTGATCAATAGATGGTTATGGTTTCCTAACCATGGACATTGGATGTCATTGATAACGGGATCACATCATTAGGAGAATGATGTGATGGACAAGACCCAATCCTAAGCATAGCACAAGATCGTGTAGTTCGTTTGCTAGAGCTTTTCTAATGTCAAGTATCATTTCCTTAGACCATGAGATTATGCAACTCCCGGATACCGTAGGAATGCTTTGGGTGTATCAAACATCACAACGTAACTGGGTGACTATAAAGGTGCACTACAGGTATCTCCGAAAGTGTCTGTTGGGTTGGCACGAATCGAGACTGGGATTTGTCACTCCGTATGACGGAGAGATATCTCTGGGCCCACTCGGTAATGCATCATCATAATGAGCTCAATGTGACTAAAGAGTTAGCCATGGGATCATGCATTACGGAACGAGTAAAGAGACTTGCCGATAACGAGATTGAACGAGGTATGGGGATACCGACGATTGAATCTCGGGCAAGTAACATACCGATGGACAAAGGGAATTGTATACGGGATTGATTGAATCCTCGACATCGTGGTTCATCCGATGAGATCATCGTGGAACATGTGGGAGCCAACATGGGTATCCAGATCCCGCTATTGGTTATTGGCCGGAGAGATGTCTCGGTCATGTCTGCATGGTTCCCGAACCCTTAGGGTCTACACACTTAAGGTTCGGTGATGCTAGAGTTGTTATGGGAAATTGTATGTGGTTACCGAAGGTTGTTCGGAGTCCCGGATGAGATCCCGGACATCACGAGGAGTTCCGGAATGGGCCGGAGGTGAAGAATTATATATGGGAAGTCCAGTTTCAGTCACCGGAATGGTTTCGGGGGTTATCGGTATTGTACCGGGACCACCGGAAGGTGTCCGGGGGTCCACCGGGTGGGGCCACCTGCCCCGGTGGGCATAGTGGGCTGAGCAAGGGAGGGAACCAGGCCCTGGTGGGCTGGTGCCCCCCCCAAGGGGCCCAAGGCGCCTAGTGTTGAAAACCCTAGGGGGTGGGGGCGCCTCCCACCAAACTTGGGGGGCAAGTCCCCCCCTTGGCCGCCGCCCCCCCTTAGATGGGATCTAAGGGGGCCGGCCCCCTCTCCCCTTCACCCTATAAATAGAGGGGGGGTGGTAGGGCAGCAGCACCTCTCCCCTGGCGCAGCCCTTCCCCTCTCCAACACCTCCTCCTCCTCCGTAGTGCTTGGCGAAGCCCTGTCGGAGAACCACGAGCTCCTCCACCACCATGCTTTCGTGCTGCCAGAGCTCTTCCTCAACTTCTCCTCTTCCCTTGCTGGATCAAGAAGGAGGAGACGTCCCCGGGCTGTACGTGTGTTGAACGCGGAGGCACCGTCCGTTCGGCGCTAGATCAGATCTTCCGCGATTTGAATCGCCGCGAGTATGACTCCATCATTCGCGTTCCTTGTAACGCTTCCGCTTAGCGATCTTCAAGGGTATGAAGATGCACTCCCTCTCTCTCATTGCAAGCTTCTCCTAGATTGATCTTGGTGATATGTAGGATTTTTTTTTTGATTTACTACTACGTTCCCCAACAGTGGCATCATGAGCTAGGTCTATGCGTAGATTCTTTGCACGAGTAGAACACAAGTAGTTGTGGGTGATGATTTGTTCAATTTGCTTACCGTTACTAGTCCTATCTTGATTCGGCGGCATTGTGGGATGAAGTGGCCCGGACCGACCTTACACGTACGCTTACGTGAGACAGGTTCCACCGACTGACATGCACTTGATGCATAAGGTGGCTAGCGGGTGTCTGTCTCTCCCACTTTAGTCAGATCGGATTCGATGAAAAGGGTCCTTATGAAGGGTAAATAGCAATTGGTATATCACCGTTGTGGCTTTTGCGTAGGTAAGAAACGTTCTTGCTAGAAACCCATAGCAGCCACGTAAAACATGCAACAACAATTAGAGGACGTATAACTTGTTTTTGCAGGGTATGCTATGTGATGTGATATGGCCAAAAAAGGATGTGATGAATTATATATGTGATGTATGAGATTGATCATGTTCTTGTAATAGGAATCATGACTTGCATGTCGGTGAATATGACAACCGGCAGGAGCCATAGGAGTTGTCTCAATTTATTGTATGACCTGCGTGTCAATGTAAAGGCCATGTAATTACTTTACTTTATTGCTAACCGTTAGCCATAGTAGTAGAAGTAATAGTTGGCGAGACAACTTCATGAAGACACGATGATGGAGATCATGGTGTCATGCCGGTGACGATGGTGACCATGCCGCGCCTCAAAGATGGAGATCAAAGGCGCAAGATGATATTGGCCATATCATGTCACTTTATGATTTGCATGTGATGTTTATCATGTTTACATCTTATTTGCTTAGAACGACAGTAGCATAAATAAGATGATCCCTCACTAAAATTTTCAAGAAATGTGTTCCCCCTAACTGTGCACCGTTGCGAAGGTTCGTTGTTTCGAAGCACCACGTGATGATCGGGTGTGATAGATTCTAACGTTCGCATACAATGGGTGTAAGCCAGATTTACACATGCAAAACACTTAGGTTGACTTGACGAGCCTAGCATGTACAGACATGGCCTCGGAACACGAGAGACTGAAAGGTCGAACATGAGTCGTATAGTAGATGCGATCAACATGGAGATGTTCACCGTTGATGACTAGTCCGTCTCACATGATGATCGGACACGGCCTAGTCAATTCGGATCATGTATCACTTGGATGACTAGAGGGATGTCTATCTGAGTGGGAGTTCATTAAATAATTTGATTAGATGAACTTGATTATCATGAACTTAGTCTAAAATTGTCTTTACAATCTATCCTGTAGATCAAATGGCCCACGCTAATGTTGCCCTCAACTTCAACGCGTTCCTAGAGAAAACCAAGCTGAAAGACGATGGTAGCAACTATACGGACTGGGTCCGTAACTTGAGGATCATCCTCATAGCTGCCAAGAAAGCATATGTCCTTGAAGCACCGCTAGGTGACGCACCCATTTTCCCAGCAACTCAAGACGTTATGAACGCCAGGCAGTCGCGTAGTGATGATTACTCCCTGGTTCAGTGTGGCATGCTTTACAGCTTAGAATCGGGGCTCCAAATGCGTTTTGAGCAGCACGGAGCATATGAGATGTTCCAAGAGCTGAAAATGGTTTTCCAAGCTCATGCCCGAGTCGAGAGATATGAAGTCTCTGACAAGTTCTACAGTTGTAAGATGGAGGAAAACAGTTCTGTCAGCGAGCATATACTCAAAATGTCTGGGTTGCACAACCGCTTGTCTCAGCTGGGAGTTAATCTTCCAGATGATTTGGTCATTGACAGGATCCTCCAGTCGCTTCCACCTAGCTACAAGAGCTTTGTGATGAACTACAATATGCAAGGGATGGAGAAGTCCATTCCCGAGTTATATTCAATGCTGAAATCAGCGGAGGTGGAAATCAAGAAGGAACATCAAGTGTTGATGGTGAATAAGACCACTAGTTTCAAGAAAGGCAAGGGTAAGAAGAACTTCAAGAAGGACGGCAAGGGAGTTGCCGCCCCCGGCAAGCCAGTTGCCGGGAAGAAGCCAAAGAATGGACCCAAGCCTGAGACTGAGTGCTTTTATTGCAAGGGAAATGGTCACTGGAAGCGGAACTGCCCCAAGTACTTAGCAGATAAGAAGGCCGGCAATACCAAAGGTATATATGATATACATGTTATTGATGTGTACCTTACCAACACTCGTAGTAGCTCCTGGGTATTTGATACCGGTGCGGTTGCTCACATTTGTAACTCAAAACAGGAGCTGCGGAATAAGCAGAGACTGGCGAAGGACGAGGTGACGATGCGCGTTGGGAATGGTTCCAAGGTCGATGTGATCGCCGTCGGCATGCTACCTCTACATCTACCTTCGGGATTAGTTTTAAACCTCAATAATTGTTATTTAGTACCAGCTTTGAGCATGAACATTGTATCAGGATCTCGTTTGATGCGAGATGGCTACTCATTTAAATCCGAGAATAATGGTTGTTCTATTTATATGAGAGATATGTTTTATGGTCATGCCCCGCTGGTCAATGGTTTATTTTTATTGAATCTCAAACGTGATGTTACACATATTCATAGTGTGAATGCCAAGAAATGTAAGGTTGATAATGATAGTCCCACATACTTGTGACACTGCCGCCTTGGTCACATTGGTGTCAAGCGCATGAAGAAACTCCATGCAGATGGACTTTTGGAGTCTCTTGATTATGAATCATTTGACACGTGCGAACCATGCCTCATGGGCAAAATGACCAAGACTCCATTCTCCGGAACAATGGAGCGAGCAACCAACTTGTTGGAAATAATACATACTGATGTATGCGGTCCAATGAGTGTTGAGGCTCGCGGTGGCTATCGTTATGTTCTCACCCTCACTGATGACTTAAGTAGATATGGGTATGTCTACTTAATGAAACACAAGTCTGAGACCTTTGAAAAGTTCAAGGAATTTCAGAGTGAGGTAGAGAATCAACGTGACAGGAAAATAAAGTTCTTACGATCAGATCATGGAGGAGAATATTTGAGTCACGAGTTTGGCACACACTTAAGGAAATGTGGAATTGTTTCACAACTCACGCCGCCTGGAACACCTCAGCGAAATGGTGTGTTCGAACATCGTAATCGCACTCTATTGGATATGGTGCGATCTATGATGTCTCTTACCGATCTACCACTATCATTTTGGGGTTACGCTTTAGAGACTGCCGCATTCACTTTAAATAGGGCACCGTCTAAATCCGTTGAGACGACACCGTATGAATTATGGTTTGGGAAGAAACCTAAGCTGTCGTTTCTGAAAGTTTGGGGATGCGATGCTTATGTCAAGAAACTTCAACCTGAAAAGCTCGAACCCAAATCGGAAAAATGCGTCTTCATAGGATACCCTAAGGAAACTATTGGGTATACCTTCTACCTCAGATCCGAAGGCAAGATCTTTGTTGCCAAGAATGGATCCTTTCTCGAGAAAGAGTTTCTCTCGAAAAAAGTAAGTGGGAGGAAAGTAGAACTTGATGAGGTAACCCCTCTTGAACCGGAGAGTAGCGCAGCTCAGGAAGATGTTTCTGTGGTGCCTGCACCGACTAGAGAGGAAGTTAATGATGATGATCATGAAACTTCGGATCAAGTTGCTACTGAACTTCGTAGGTCCACGAGGACACGTTCTGCACCAGAGTGGTATGGCAACCCTGTCCTGGAAATCATGTTGTTAGACAACGGTGAACCTTCGAACTATGAAGAAGCGATGGCGGGCCCAGATTCCAACAAATGGCTTGAAGCCATGAAATCCGAGATAGGATCCATGTATGAGAACAAAGTATGGACTTTGGTGGACTTGTCCGATGATCGGCGAGCCATAGAAAATAAATGGATCTTTAAGAAGAAGACTGACGCGGATGGTAATGTGACCGTCTATAAGGCTCGGCTTGTCGCTAAGGGTTATCGACAAGTTCAAGGGGTTGACTACGATGAGACCTTCTCACCGGTAGCGAAGCTGAAGTCCGTCCGAATCATGTTAGCAATTGCCGCATTCTATGATTATGAAATCTGGCAAATGGACGTCAAAACAGCATTCCTTAATGGTTTCCTTAAGGAAGAATTGTATATGATGCAGTCGGAAGGTTTTGTCGATCCTAAGAATGCTGACAAGGTATGCAAGCTCCAGCGCTCCATCTATGGGCTGGTGCAGGCATCTCGGAGTTGGAACATTCGCTTTGATGAAATGATCAAAGCGTTTGGGTTTATACAGACTTATGGAGAAGCCTGTATTTACAAGAAAGTGAGTGGGAGCTCTGTAGCATTTCTCATATTATATGTGGATGACATATTGTTGATGGGAAATGATATAGAACTTTTGGAAAGCATAAAGGCCTACTTGAATAAGTGTTTTTCAATGAAGGACCTTGGAGAAGCTGCTTACATATTAGGCATCAAGATCTATAGAGATAGATCGAGACACCTCATTGGTCTTTCACAAAGCACATACCTTGACAAGATATGGAAGAAGTTCAATATGGATCAGTCTAAGAAGGGGTTCTTGCCTGTATTGCAAGGTGTGAGATTGAGCACAGCTCATCGCCCGACCTCGGCAGCAGAAAGAGAAAAGATGAGTGTCATCCCCTATGCCTCGGCCATAGGCTTTATTATGTATGCCATGCTGTGTACCAGACCTGATGTGAACCTTGTCATAAGTTTGGTAGGGAGGTACCAAAGTGATCCCGGTATGGAACACTGGACAGCGGTCAAGAATATCCTGAAGTACCTGAAAAGGACTAAGGATATGTTTCTCGTTTATGGAGGTGCCGAAGAGCTCGTCGTAAAGGGTTACGTCGACGCTAGCTTTGACACAGATCTGGATGACTCCAAGTCACAAACCGGATACGTGTATATTTTGAATGGTGGGGCAATCAGCTGGTGCAATTGCAAGCAAAGCGTCGTGGCGGGATCTACATGTGAAGCGGAGTACATAGCTGCTTCGGAAGCGGCGCAGGAAGGAGTCTGGATGAAGGAGTTTATCACCGACCTAGGAGTGGTTCCCAATGTGTCAGGCCCGATGACTCTCTTCTGTGACAACACTAGAGCTATTGCCATTGCCAAGGAGCCCAGGTTTCACAAGAAGACCAAGCACATCAAGCACCGCTTCAACTCCATTCGTGAATATATTCAAGATGGAGATATAGATATTTGTAAAGTACATACGGATCTAAATATCGCAGATCCGTAGACTAAACCTCTTCCACGAGCAAAACATGATCAGCACCAGAACTCTATGGGTGTTCAATTCATCACAATGTAACTAGATTATTGACTCTAGTGCAAGTGGGAGACTGTTGGAAATATGCCCTAGAGGCAATAATAAAATGGTTATTATTATATTTCCTTGTTCATGATAATTGTCTATTGTTCATGCTATAATTGTATTAACCGGAAACCGTAATACATGTGTGAATACATAGATCACAGCATGTCCCTAGTAAGCCTCTAGTTGACTAGCTCGTTGATCAATAGATGGTTATGGTTTCCTAACCATGGACATTGGATGTCATTGATAATGGGATCACATCATTAGGAGAATGATGTGATGGATAAGACCCAATCCTAAGCATAGCACAAGATCGTGTAGTTCGTTTGCTAGAGCTTTTCTAATGTCAAGTATCATTTCCTTAGACCATGAGATTGTGTAACTCCCGGATACCGTAGGAATGCTTTGGGTGTATCAAACATCACAACGTAACTCGGTGACTATAAAGGTGCACTACAGGTATCTCCGAAAGTGTCTGTTGGGTCAGCATGAATCGAGACTGGGATTTGTCACTCCGTATGACGGAGAGGTATCTCTGGGCCCACTCGGTAATGCATCATCATAATGAGCTCAATGTGACTAAATAGTTAGCCACGGGATCATGTGTTACGGAACGAGTAAAGAGACTTGCCGGTAATGAGATTGAACGAGGTATGGGGATACCGACGATCGAATCTCGGGCAAGTAACATACCGATGGACAAAGGGAATTATATACGGGATTGATTGAATCCTCGACATCATGGTTCATCCGATGAGATCATCGTGGAACATGTGGGAGCCAACATGGGTATCCAGATCCCGCTGTTGGTTATTGGCCGGAGAGATGTCTCGGTCATGTCTGCATGGTTCCCGAACCCGTAGGGTCTACACACTTAAGGTTCGGTGACGCTAGAGTTGTTATGGGAAATTGTATGTGGTTACCGAAGGTTGTTCGGAGTCCCGGATGAGATCCCAGACGTCACGAGGAGTTCCGGAATGGTCCGGAGGTGAAGAATTATATATGGGAAGTCCAGTTTCAGTCACCAGAATGATTTTGGGGGTCCACCGGGTGGGGCCACCTGCCCCTGTGGGCCAAGTGCGCTGAGCAAGAGAGGGAACCAGCCCCTGGTGGGCTGGTGCGCCCCCCCAAGGGGCCCAAGGCGCCTAGGGTTGAAAACCCTAGGGGGTGGGGGCGCCTCCCACCAAATTTGGGGGGCAAGTCCCTCCCTTGGCCACCGCCCCCCCCTTAGATGGGATCTAAGGGGGCCGGCCCCCTCTCCCCTTCACCCTATAAATAGAGGGGGGTGGGAGGGCAGCAGCACCTCTCCCCTGGCGCAGCCCTCCCCCTCTCCAACACCTCCTCCTCCTCCGTAGTGCTTGGCGAAGCCCTGTCGGAGAACCACGAGCTCCTCCACCACCACGCCGTCGTGCTGCCGGAGCTCTTCCTCAACTTCTCCTCTTCCCTTGCTGGATCAAGAAGGAGGAGACGTCCCCGGGCTGTACGTGTGTTGAACGCGGAGGCGCCGTCTGTTCGGCGCTAGATCGGATCTTCCGCGATTTGAATCGCCGCGAGTACGACTCCATCATCTGCGTTCCTTGTAACGCTTCCGCTTAGCAATCTTCAAGGGTATGAAGATGCACTCCCTCTCTCTCGTTGCAAGCTTCTCCAAGATTGATCTTGGTGATACGTAGGAATTTTTTTTGGATTTACTACTACGTTCCCCAACAACGCCTGCCAACCGCGGGTCAAGGACACGCTGCCCGTCTCGGTGACTTCAACCCCAACCCAGAAAGCCTTGTTGCAACCGCCGTTAGCCTACAGCCAGAGGTCGTCAAGCCCCGCGACCGGCAGCTCGCTCATGAAGAAGCGCAGGAGTGGGAGCCAGGTGCCGGCGGGCTTCTCTGACCACACGACAAACTCTGGGAGCACATCCGTCGAGTGGAAGCGCGGCCGAGGAGGCCGGGCAACCATGACGCGCTGCCCCCCGTCACAGGGGCTGCCTCGATCATGGCGGCCCCTGCCTTGAGAAGAAGCGCCACCGCGGCCGCCCAAAGCGACGCCGACCCCCGAAGGAGTACGCCCGCGCCCCCGAGGAGCTACCGCCGGGGTCGCAGCATGCTTGCGGGGGCGGCCTCGCCCTCTCTTGGGTGGCGGTGAACCCGGCCCCTCCTTGGGGGACTTCCCCTTCTCGGTGGCAGAGAACCTCCTTGTTGGCGCCATGGATGCTATGACAAGACGGGGAGGTGAAGAAGGAGAAGGACCGAGCAACGAGAAGATGGAGATGAGTGAGGGGGGCACTGCCCCTCCCCTCATTTATAGCCGGAGGGAGGCCAATCGCCCGCCTCCACGATCCCACGCAATGATGGTTCTTCTCTACGTGCAGCGGAGTCTCGTCAAGTCAAACAGTTGTCGAGGCAGCGTGGGGAAGCGGAGACGCCCATTTCCTGTCAATCGCCACGCGTCGACCAAGGCTACAGGCGGTTAGGGGCCGCGGCGCTCCGCACTTGCCCCTTGGCTTCGCCTCGAAGCCAAGTTCAAGCGCGCCTTGGGCCCGGGGGCTACTGTCGGCGTTCTGGGAACGGGCGTACCCAGACTTGCCTGCCTGCGGCCCATGGAGTGGCTCCCTCGACGGCCTGGTACGGCCCAGCTTCAGCGACAACAACTCAAGACCCTCGCGAGGGGCCAAGCCTCGCGAGGCGGACGACACCAAGACCTCCACGAGGAGTGGCCTCCTCAGGCTGGCTCCCGAGGAGCAGAGATCTCTATGCAAGCCTCACCTCATGAAGTCCGGATGACGTGAGCCATGACGACCAAGGCCAGGCGCGCGCCAGCGGGCATAGTGTACTAGTTTCCTCTTTGGTGCTAAAGAGGCAAGCGCAGGCGCAGAGTCCCGAGGAATCAGCCAAAGGTTTCCATTCCCGTGCAACAAGACCAAGACCGCCAGGACGGCAGGATGGAGGTCATCACCGAGCCCACCATGACGTCATGACCAGAGGCTTTGGCAGGCGAAGACTACTTTTGTCAGGATAGCATGTACTAGCTGTCCCCCTTCGAATTTGGCTGGTGTGGGATCCCTTCCCGCCTTTCATTTGGGAAGAGGACCAAGGCCACTATAAATAGGACTCAGCCACCACCGTAGAAGGGGGGACGAGAGACAAGAGACGACAAATGAGAGAGGGATCAGATCGATGGATCATCCAGATCATCCACACACTCACCAGCTCACCCGAGCCCAAGAACACCTCTCCTCCTGAGGCTGTTCGCCACTGTACTAGTTCATCCTCAGCCCCACGAGGCTAATCCACCACAAAGCAGGAGTAGGGTTTTACACCGCAAGGTGGCCCGAACCTGGGTAACTGCTGTGTCTCTTTCCCTTATAGTTCGACGAGCTAGGCTGTGAGATTAGCGAGTAGGCAGACTGGGGAGGACGAGTTCTTCGCATGCACCCCAGAGTTCGAACCTCTCAAGGGTTTGTGGAACCCGAAATCCGACAACATGACACTTCACCATCTTTGGGCCTAAGGGAATGCATTGTGGAGTAGTTATTAGATGATGGGTTGCTAGAGTGACAGAAACTTAAACCCTAGTTTATGCGCTATTCCGTAAGGGGCTGATTTGGATCCATATGTTTAATGCTATGGTTAGATGTTATCTTAATTCTTCTTTCATAGTTGCGGATGCTTTCGAGGGGGTTAATCATAAGTGGGAGGCTTGTTCAAGTAAGAACAACTCCCAAGCATCAGTCCACCCACATATCAAATTATCAAAGTAGCGAACGCGAATCAAACCAACATGATGAAAGTGACCAGATGAAATTCCTGTGTGTCCTCAAGAATGCTTTGCTTATTATAAGAGACCGTTCCAGCCTGTCCTTTGCTACAAAAAGGATTGGGCTACCTTGCTGCACTTTTATTACCATTACCGTTACTTGCTCGTTACAAATTATCTTGCTATCAAACTACCTGTTACCGACAATTTCAGTGCTTGAAGAAATTACCTTGCTGAAAACTGCTTGTCATTTCCTTCTGCTCTTCATTGGGTTCGACACTCTTACTTATCGAAAGGACTACGATTGATCCCCTATACTTGTGGGTCATCAAGGCTCTTTTCTGGCACCTTTGCCAGGGAGTGAAGCGCTCTTGGTAAGGAAAAATTTATATTACGTGCTAAAATTTACTGTTACTTGCTACTATGGAAAACAATCCTTTGAGGGGTTTGTTCGGGGTATCTTCACCTCGAACGGAAGCATAAAGAATTGCCCCTCAACCTACTGCACCTACTGAAAATATTAGTTATGAAATTCCTTCGGGTATGAGAAACTGCTAGCTAATCCTTATGGAGGAGATGGAACACTACATCCTGATATGCATCTAATCTATGTGGATGAAGTTTGTGGATTATTTAAGTTTGCAGGTTTACCCGGAGATGAAGTTAAGAAGTAGGTTTTCCCTTCATCTTTGGGGGGAAAAGCATTGACATGGTATAGGCTATGTGATGATATTGGAGCTTGGGATTGGAATCGATTGAAATTGGAATTTTTGCAAAAGTTTTATCCTGTGCATCTAGTTCATCGTGATCGGAATTATATATATAATTTTTGGCCTCATGAAGGTGAAAGTACTGCTCTAGCTTGGGGGAGGCTTAAATCAATGTTATATTCATGCCCCAATCATGAGCATGATTTCTTGTATCCGCGTCGGTATTTCCCCAAAGAGGAAGGGATGATGCAGTACAGCTACGGTAGGTATTTCCCTCAGTTATGAAACCAAGGTTATCGAACCAGTAGGAGAACCAAGCAACACTATGTAAATGATACCTGCGCACAAAGAACAAAACCTCGCAACCCAACGCGTAAGAGGGGTTGTCAATCCCTCCTCGGTAAAAAGATAGATTAAATAGTATGAGTTTGGATAAATAGATATGAATAAAACACAAAATAAAAGATGCAAATAAAAAGTGCAGCAAAGTATTTTTGGGTTTATGGAATAATAGATCTGAAAACAAAAGTGATGAAAAATAGATCGGAAAGCAATATGATAAAAGACAGACTCGGGGGCCGTAGGTTTCACTAGTGGCTTCTCTCGCATATACGGTGGGTAAACAAATTACTGTTGGGCAATTGATAGAAGATCAAATAATTATGATGATATCCAAGGCAATGATCATTATATAGGCATCACGTCCAAGATTAGTAAACCGAAACGATTCTGCATCTACTACTATTACTCCACACATCGACCGCTATCCAGCATGCATCTAGTGTATTAAGTTCATGGAGAAACAGAGTAATGCAATAAGAACGGTGACATGATGTAGACAAGATCTATTCATGTAGGAATAGACCCCATCTTGTTATCCTTAATAGCAACGATACATACGTGCCTCGCTACCCCTTCTGTCACTGGGTGAGGATTCCGTAAGATCAAACTCATCATATAGCACCTCTTCCCATGGCAAGAAAAATCGATCTAGTTTGCCTAACTAAACCAAAGATTCAAAGAAGAAATATGAGGCTCTACGTAATCATGCATATAAGAGATCAAAGAAGACTCAAATAATATTCATGGATAGAGATCTGATCATAAACTCAAACTTCATCGGATCCCAACAAACACATCGCAAAAAGTAATTACATCAAATAGATCTCCAAGAGACCATTGTATTGAGAATAAAAAAAGAGAGAAGAAGCCATCTAGCTACTACCTACGGACCCGTAGGTCTATGGTGAACTACTCACACATCATCGGAGAGGCACCAATGAGGCTGATGAACCCCTCCGTGATGGTGTAGATTGGGTCTTGTGGTTTTGGAACTTGCGGCGGCTGGAATTGTGTTTCGTCTGCTCCCCTAGAGTTTATGGAATTTCTGAGGATTTATAGAGCAAAGAGGCGGTGGAGAGGACCTCCATGGGCCCCATGATACATCAGGGCGCACCAGGGGCCTCTGGCGCGCCCTGGTGTATCATGGGCCCCACGGGCCTCCCCCAGGTGCTTCCTTAGCTCCCAAGTTGTCTTCTGGTCCAAAAAATTCTCCAAAAAGTTTTGTGGCATTTGGACTTCGTTTGGTACTGATATTCTGCGAAGTAAAAAACAAGCAAAAAACAGCAAATGGCACTAGGCACTATGTCAATAGGTTAGTACCAAAAACTGATATAAAGTTACTATAAAATGATTGTAAACCATCCAAGAATGATAATATAACAGCATTGAACAATAAAGAATTATAGATATGTTGGAAACGTATCAGCATCCCCAAGCTTAATTCCTACTCGTCCTCGAGTAGGTAAATGATAAAAATAGAAATTTTGATGTGGAATGCTGCCTAACATGTTCATCACATATTCTTTTCTTTTCTAGCATGGACATTTGGAATTTTTGATGATTCAAATCAATAGTCTATATTTGACATGAAGACTTCAATACTCAAACATATCAACAAGCAACCATGTCTTTCAAAATATCAACACTACAGAAAGTTATCCATAGCGCATCATGCTCAATCAATGATCCATTCACGAAGCACACTCGAATATTAGCTACATCCAATGCACAAGTATGATCATAATGCCCCTTAGTTGGTGCTTTCATAAGAGAAGATGGAAACTCAAAATAAAAATAAAAATTGCATAAAGTAAATAGACAGGCCCTTCGCAGAAGGAAATAGGGATTTGTAGAGGTGCCAGAGCTCAAAGCTTAAATTGAGAGATAAAATATTTTGAGAGGCATGCTTTTCCCGTCAACGAAAACGACCGAGTAATTCCCAACACTTTCCATGCTAGATATTTCATAGGCGGTTCCCAAACATAAAATAAAGTTTATTCCTTTTTCCACCATTCTTTCACACTGCACGGCTAGCCGCATCCACGGGTACCGTCCATACCAACACTTTACAAGGAATTTATTATTTGAAAACATAAAGTAAATTTCTTTTTCATTTCAGGACTGGGCATCCGTATTACCGCCGTACTCTCGTGCAATGACAAGTGAATAAACACTCATCTTGAGAATAACACATCTAGCATGGAAATATTGGCCACCCCCTGCCGCTTCATGAGCGGTATGGGCACACAAAAAGGAAATTCATTTTGAAAATTAGAGTTGGCACATACAAATTTACCTATAATGGCATGGAAATACCGCATATAGGTAGGTATGGTGGACTCATATGGCAAAACTGGGTTTAAGGATTTTGGATGCACAAGTAGTATTTCTACTTAGTACAAGTGGAGGCTAGCAAAAAGATTAAGAAGCAACCAACCAAGAAATGAATATCCTCATAAACAGGCATTAAGCATAACTAACACCGAATAATGCACCACAAGTAGGATGTAATTTCATTGCATAACTATTGACTTTCGTGCTTGCATAGGGAATCACAAACCTTAACACCAATATTCTTACTAAAGCGTGATTACTCACCAACATGACTCACATATTACTATCATCATATCTCAAAACTATTACAAGGAATCAAGTTTATTTTGTCCAATGATCTTCATGATTTTTTTATTATATCCCTCTTGAATATCTATCACTTTGGGACTAGTTACATATATTGCCATTGCATTTGACAAGCTCAAATAAATTTAAGTGAAGAACATGAGCATAAATATTTTCATCTCTCAAAATTATATAAGTGAAGCATGAGAGAATTTCTTCAAAAATTTACTAACTCTCAAATAAATCTAAGTGAAGCATGAGAGTATTTCTTCAAAAATAATAAAGCACACCGTGCTCAAAAAGATATAAGTGAAGCACTAGAGCAATTCCATAGCTCAAAAAATTTAAGTGAAGCACATAGAGCAATTCTAACAAATCATAGCATAATTTTGGCTCTCTCAAATAGGTGTGTCCAGCAAGGATACTAGTGACAAACTAAAAAGCAAAACAAGCAAAGACTCATATAATACAAGACGCTCCAAGCAAAACTCATGATATATGACGAATAAAAATATAGCTCCAAGTAAAATTACCGATGGTCGTTAGAAGAAGGAGGGGATGCCTTCCGGGGCATCCCCAAGCTTAGTTGCTTGGTTCTCCTTGAATATTAACTTGGGGTGCCATGGGGCATCCCCAAGCTTAGTCTCTTGATACTCCTTATTCCTTCATCCATCGTGATATCACCCAAAACTTGAAAACTTCAATCACACAAAACTTAACAAAACCTTCGTGAGATCCGTTAGTATAAGAAAACCAATCTTTACTTTAAGTACTGTTGCAAACCCGTTAAAATTTTGTTATTGCATTATACCTACTGTATTCTAACTTTACCATGGCTTATACCCTCCAATACAAACCATAGATTCATCAAAAATAAGCACACAATGCAAAGAAAAAAGAATCTGTCAAAAACAGAACAGTCTGTAAATACGCAAATTTTACTCATACTTATTTAACTTCCAAAATTCTGAAAAATTAGGAAAACGTAGGAAATTGGTATATGAATCTTGTGTAAAAACTTCAGAAGTTTTTGTCGCTTCTGTGGATTTTAACAATTCTGTTACTGGACACAAAATTTCTGTTTTCCAACAAGATCAAATCAACTATCACCCAACATGATCCCAAAGGCTTTACTTGGCACAAACACTAATTAAAACATAAAAAACACAATCATAACAGTAGCATAATTGTGCAAACACTCAAGAACAGAAAGAAAAAGGCAAAAATAAATTTTATTCATTGGGCTGCCTCCCAACAAGCGCTATTGTTTTATGCCCCTAGCTAGGCATAAAATTTTATTGATGCTCACATGAGAGATAAGAATTGAAGCACAAAGAGAGCATCATAAAACATGTGACAAACACACTTAAGTCTAACATACTTCCTATGCATAGGCATTTTATAGGAAAACAAATTATCAATACAAGCAATATCTAGCATATGCAAAGTAGAAGAAAGAAGCAATAGCAATCTCAACATCAAGAGAGGTAATTTAATAACATGAAAATTTCTACGACCATATTTTCCTCTCTCATAATAGTTACATGTAGGATCATAATCAAATTCAACAATATAGCTATCATATAAAATTTTCTCTTCATGATCCACATGCATAAAAGTTTTATAATCTTCCAAGATAGTGGGATTAACATCAACTAAAGTCATGACCTCTCCAAACCCACTTTTACCAATAATTTCATGAGATTGAACACTCTCCAAATATGTGGGATTCTTTTTTCCTAAAGTTTACACTCTTCCAAACCCACTTTCAATACTATTGCAAATATTATTATCAATAGCATATTCATCATGAGGCTCAAATAAATTTTCAAGATCATAAGAAGAATCACCCCAATCATGATCATTGCACTAAGTAGTGGACATATCAAAATTAGCATCCCCAAGCTTAGGATTTTGCATATTATTAGCACAATTGACATTAATAGAATTTGTCGGATTCAGGGCTCCGCAGACCCACAAAGGTTCGAACTCTGGGGCGTGTGCGAAGAGCTCAACCTCTCGAGCCCACCAACTTGTCGCCCTATAGCCTAGCTTTGCCGGATTCGCGTGAGCGGGGAAGAAGATGAACACAACAGTTTACCCAGGTTCGGGCCACCTTGCGGTGTAAAACCCTACTCCTGCTTTGTGGTGGATTGGCCCCCCGAGGAGGTTTGAGGATGAACTAGTACAGTGGTTGAGCTGCCTCGCGAGGGTTCAAGAGATGAGGGTGGAAAGGATCCGATCCCCTTCTACGGTGGTGGCTAACCTATATTTATAGTGACCTCGGTCCTCTTCCCCCAAAGCGTAGGCGGGAAGGGATCCCACAGTGGCCAATTTGAAAGGGGACAAGTAGTACATCTTATCCTAATGAAAGGTGGTCTTCGCCTGCAAAGCTTCTGGTTGTGACGTAGCGGTGGGCTCGGCGATAACATCCGCCCTACCGATCGTGGTCTTGGTCTTGTAGCACCGGAATGGAAACCTTTGCCAGATTCCTCGGGAACCCATGCTTGTCCTTGCCTCCTTAGCACCAAAGAGGAAACTGCCTCCTCTACGCCCGTTGGCGCCCGCCTGCCTTGGTCGTCATGGCTTGCGTCATGGCAGCCTCATGAGGCTGGGTACCTACATAGAAATCTCCGCTCCTCGGGAGGTAGCCTGGGGAGGCCGCTCCCTCCCGAGGTCTTGGTGTCGTCAGCCTCGCGAGGCCTGGGGGCCCTCGCGAGGGTCTTGTCTTAGCGGTCTCGCAGATGGGCCATACCAGGCCATCGAAGGAGCCATGCAGTGGGCCACAGGCAGGCAAGTCTGGGTACCCTGGTTCCTGGAACACCGACAGTAGCCCCCGGGCCCAAGGCGCAATCGGGCTTGGCTTCGAGGCGAAGCCAAGGGGCAAAGGGCGGAGCACCGCGAGCCCCAACCGCCTGCGGGCCAGGCTGACACGTGGCGATTGACGGGACGTGGATGCCTCCGCTTCCCACGTTGCCTCGGCAACCGCCCAGGCTGACAAAAGATTGGCGCCTGCTACCGAGCCATCAGTGTCTTCCCTTCTCCTAGCTCCAGATCCCCTTTCTCCCTGCCGAGAGCTTCTCCAGATCCGGACGCGCTCCTCCTCCTTCCTACTCCTTCCCTATTGTCGAGGCCGCGTGAATGGCATGCGGGAGGGCGAAGCCCGCCGCGCAGGCTACAAGCCCCTCCTCCTCTCTTGCGCCAGCCCTCGGCGTGTCCTCCGTCATCGAGGCAAAGTATCTCGCGGCTGTGCTCCCGCAGACGGCGAGCGACGACAATGAGTGGAAAGAAACCATCCTCCTGGCTGGCTCCGCCGAGCAGAAGACCTGTTGGGGACGGTTTATCCCTTCTTCCTCCACAGCATCTTCGTGGGGCTCATCCTGCCTTTCTCCGAGTTCTTTGATGCCGTCCTCAACCACTACCAGATCCAAGCTCTTCATCTTCAGCCCATCTCCATCCTCCTCGTGTCCATCTTCGCCTTCTATTGCGAGGCTTTTGTGGGCGTGAGACCCTCTGTGCCGTCCCTTCGCCACTTCTTCTCCCCGCGGCTGCACAACCCAACGCAGCGCTCCGGCTGCGTGTCCTTTGCTGCGGTCCACAAGAGCAATGTGCTCATGCAGGCCGGGAAGAAGGTGGAAGGCTTCCGAAACTGCTGGGTCTTCCTGGACACCAAAGGCCTCAACGGGCGGCTGGAGTTGCCGACCAAGCTGCCGGAGAAGCTTGATAGGTGGGGTCATGAGAAGTTCTCTGACCCCCGGGGCGAGCCCGTCCTGAGGTAGATGACCTCAGACATGGAAGCCGAAGCGTTGATGGGGGGCATGCTTGTGAAGGAGTTCCTGACGCAGCGGCTGGCGCCCCTTCAATCGCACATGCACCCCATGTTGGAGCTCGAGGGCGCGTCAGACGACATCAGGCTGCGCTCTAAGAGCCTGACGGGCGAGGAGCTGGACAAGGCCATGAACGTCCTGCTCGGCAGCGACCCTGGGGACCTCCCGGAGGCCTTCATCCCGCTGTACCGCCCCGACGACTAGGAGGATTTGGTTGCCTCCATGCTGGTCTTTAATGAGCTGGGGCTCGTGCCGCCCGAGCGCCCCATCTCCTCGGTGCCGGTGTCCTCCGGCGACAGCGCCGGCGAAGAGGGCGAGGAAGACTCGGAGGTGACCGAGGACGATGATGCCGTGACGGAGGTGTCCCCCCCGTCGCAGAGTGAGCTTCTCCGCCAGCTTGAGGATGACTGATACGTCTCCAACGTATCTATAATTTTTTATTGTTCCATGCTATTATATTATCTATCTTGGATGTTTTATATGCATTTATATGCTATTTTATATGATTTTTGGGACTAACCTATTAACCTAGAGCCCAGTGCCAGTTTCTGTTTTTTCCTTGTTTTTGAGTTTTACAGAAAAGGAATACCAAACGGAGTCCAATTGACGTGCCAATTTTTGATGATTTTTTATGGACCAAAAGAAGCCCCCGGAGTAAAAGAGTTGGGCCAGAAGAGTCCCGAGCCATCCACGAGGGTGGAGGGCGCACCCTACCCCCCTGGGCGCGCCCCCCTATCTCGTGGATGACTCGGAGACCCCCCCTGACTTGTCCCCGATGCTAACACCTCCTATAAATCCCAAAACCTCCAGAAAGAAACCTAGATCGGGAGTTCTGCCGCCGCAAGCCTCTGTAGCCACCAAAAACCAATCGGGACCCTGTTCTGGCACCCTGCCGGAGGGGGGATCCATCACCGGTGGCCATCTTCATCATCCCGGTGCTCTCCATGACGAGGAGGGAGTAGTTCACCCTCGGGGCTGAGGGTATGTACCAGTAGCTATGTGTTTGATCTCTCTCTCTCTCTCGTGTTCTTGATTTGGCACGATCTTGTTGTACCGCGAGCTTTGCTATTATAGTTGGATCTTATGATGTTTCTCCCCCTCTACTCTGTTGTAATGGATTGAGTTTTCCCTTTGAAGTTATCTTATCGGATTGAGTCTTTAAGGATTTGAGAACACTTGATGTATGTCTTGCATGTGCTTATCTTTGGTGGCAATGGGATATTCACGTGATCTACTTGATGTATGTTTTGGTGATCAACTTGCGGGTTCTGTGACCTTGTGAACTTATGCATAGGGGTTGGCACACGTTTTCGTCTTGACTCTCCGGTAGAAACTTTGGGGCACTCTTTGATGTCCTTTGTGTTGGTTTGAATAGATGAATCTGAGATTGTGTGATGCATATCGTATAATCAAACCCGCGGATACTTGTGGTGACATTGGAGTATCTAGGTGACATTAGGGTTTTGGTTGATGTGTATCTTAAGGTGTTATTTTAGTATGAACTCTAGGGTTGTTTGTGGCACTTATAGGAATAGCCCAATAGATCGATCAGAAAGAATAACTTTGAGGTGGTTTCGTACCCTACAATAATCTCTTCGTTTGTTCTCCGCTATTAGTGACTTTGGAGTGACTCTTTGTTGCATGTTGAGGGATTTTTATATGATCTAATTATGTTATCATTGTTGAGAGAACTTGCACTAGTGAAAGTACGAACCCTAGGCCTTGTTTTGAAGCATTGCAATACCATTTTCGCTCACTTTTATCGCTTGCTACCTTGCTGTTTTTATATTTTCAGATTACAAAAACCTATATCTACTATCCATATTGCACTTGTATCACCATCTCTTCGCCGAACTAATGCACCTATACAATTTACCATTGTATTGGGTGTGTTGGGGACACAAGAGACTCTTTGTTATTTGGTTGCAGGGTTGTTTGAGAGAGACCATCTTCATCCTACACCTCTCACGGATTGATAAACCCTAGGTCATCCACTTGAGGGAAATTTGCTACTGTCCTACAAACCTCTGCACTTGGAGGCCCAACAACGTCTACAAGAAGAAGGTTGCGTAGTAGACATCAATGACGATGACACCGACGAGCTCCCGGTCATGGACTACCCTCGCACCACCAGGGCCCTTAGGAGGTCAGGATCTGCTCTCCGCGCCCCGCGAGGATCGGGCCCTGTGTCCCCGAAGAAGGGCGTAGTGGCGCCCCCTCCGGAAGGCGCCCCCCGCCCGGGCGAGGCGGCCGAGGCGCCATTCTCACCCCAGCCCAGGCTGGAGCACGAGGGCGGGGCGGCCATCGCTGAGGCTGACGCGGTCCAGACGGCCGCAGTTCCTCAGGGCGACCCTTCTGCCCTTCCAGGCGGCGGCGCTGCGCCGGGGCCGGCCGGAGAGTGCCCCTCCAATTCCCCAAGCGCGGCCCATGCCGCGTCAAGGAAAGGCGAGGGCGCCCCGGCTCCCGCCAAGAAGGAGAAGAGGAGGGCGTGGGTCGACCTCGATGAGTAAGTAGCCCACCTTTTTCTTGAGTTAAGCACAAATTGTGGTTGTGCCCACAATACCCCTCTCCTGGTGACAAGGTTGGGCATCACGGTGAAGAAGAGGAAGGGGGACATGGAGCTGAAGGAGCCCCCGGCCCCTAGGGCGCCGTCAGCCTTTGTCCGCGGCCGCGGCGGACGTGGAAGCATGCCGAGCCGGTCCGGCGCGGCCTCTAGGTGCATGGGCGATACCTCACGCGAGCGCTCGGGTGCCCCGCCTGCTCCAGTCTCCTCACCTGCCCCGCGCGACAAGGCGTCCATCGAGGGTGCTGGGGCTTAGGGGGCGACGCCCCTTGCCGCAGTCACAATGATCCCCATGGAGGAGACGGTCTCGCACCCTCTCGCAGCGGAACACACCCCTGAGGACGTGGTGATGCAGCCTCTGGAGGACCCAGCCCCCGCAGGTCAGCAGGCCATGGTGCCATCCGCCCTTGCGGTGCCTGAGGGGGGCTCGGAACCTCCGGTGCCCCTAGCTACCCACACCCGCGCTTCCTTGGCCGTGGCGGCGGCTGACGCACCGGTGCCGCCTCCTTGCTAGTCCCTCGCGCTAGCCAACTGCGGCCCCCTCGTCAGGCCCGGGGCCCTGGAGGAAGCCTTCACCACACTCGATCAACTCTGGGCCGACCTCCAAGACGCCGATAGGTGTTTCGCGAGGGAGCGCCCGGGGCTTGTCTCGGGGTGGCTCCAGGCCAACACATCCGCCAGGTCGGCCTGGGACCGGGCTGACGCCGCCATCGCGGAGAGCAGGAAAGAAACCGCCGAGGCCCTGAGGGCTCGCGACGCAGCACTGGCCAGCACAGTATCTGCCAAGGAGCGCTGCGACAAGGCAGAAGTCGAGCTGAAGGCCCTTTGGGAGAAGTAGGCTACGCACGCCCAACGGCTCCAGTGCCAAGAGGAGGACCTCAAGGCCCGTGAAGTGATGCTCGCCGACCGTGACGCCGAGCTGGTCAAGGTGGCCACCGACCAGGCTGCGGAGCGGGACCGCCTGGGCAAGCTGAAGGAGGAGGTGGAAAAGGCCCAGGCATCCCATTCCCAGCACATCTCCGAGGCGACAACCCAGCTAAAGGCCAGGGAGAAGACCCTCGTCGCCGCCGAGAAGAAGGCGAACGTGGAGCGTGCGACCTTCCTCTCCCTCGAGCACGGGTTCTGCAAGGCGCTGTGCTCCATCTGCGGGCTCTTCCCCAAGCTTGCCGAAGCACTTAAGGGTGCCGCTGCTGAGGTGGACTCCTTTTTGGAGGAGGAGTGCCGCTCGCTCTTCACCGCGGCCGCGACGCGCGTCTTCAGCCACCTCTACGTCCAGGACCCAGGCTTCGACCTCAACACGCTGATCCACCCGGTGACTCCTGGGTCCCGCGCCGCTGCCGCGGGGGTCATGAAGGGTTAGATGGACGCGCTGCTGGAGAAGTTCCTCTGCGTTCCCGACCCCGAGGCTCTGGTGGCAGAGGTCGGTGGTGGTGAAGATGGCGGCAGCGATGTTGACGACGGGCTCCCAGTGACCAGGGCAAGCGGCGGTGATGACCAAGGCGACAGTGGCGCTTCTTCCTAGTTTTACCCTACAACATTTACCGTGCC
Source organism: Thinopyrum elongatum (assembly GCA_011799875.1). Lineage (NCBI taxonomy): Eukaryota > Viridiplantae > Streptophyta > Magnoliopsida > Poales > Poaceae > Thinopyrum > Thinopyrum elongatum. The sequence goes on along the minus strand of CM022298.1, from coordinate 572,504,695 downwards.
TCATGGAGGCGTAAAGACTTCTTCTTGAATTTGTGGAACACTGTGTGTTTTGTAATAATTGCTAGAACTCCGAGATTTTCTTTCCATGCTTGATTTCCTTCTTGTTTACCTTAGTGTTTTGTGTCGGCAGGGCCCAGCCCCGCGCATACCTCGACCGCCGTTGGGGCATTCGGATCACCTGGATGAGACCAAGGGGCGAGGGGCTACGTGACTAGTGAGGCCCCTGAGTCGCGATGCTCAGGGGTCCCCCTTGACGTACGAACAACCCTCATGAAGGAAACACGAGCAGCGTCTAAGCTAATCCGGAGTCCTCCATACCTTTCCTCGCCAGCTTTTGCCTGGGAGGGACGCGGGAAGACCAGCTACCAAGAACCTGGTGAGGTGGGACATGCCAAGCCTGGCCTGAGCACAACCCCCGTGTCCAGCCCCCTCGCGCGTATCTCCCGTGGGGAAAGCTGCGCGATGGGACCGTACGACGAGCCGATAGGCCATCCTGAGGTTGGTGCAGCCATTAGGGCGCCCTCAGTTGTTTATTCACCAGCATGGAGCATGGTGCTTCCACTTTCGCGTGGGCATAGCCGCTCCTCGGCTGTGTCGTCCGCCAGCGCGGAGCATGGGGCTTCCACTGGTGCGTGGGCATAGTTGCTCCTCGACTGTGTCGTCCGCCAGCGCGAAGCATGGGGCTTCCACTGGTGCGTGGGTGGGAGTTCCCTCGGGGGGAGACTCCAGGGCGTGTACAGCCCCGTTCGTACACGTGGCTAGCACGGCAGAACTGGAGGATGTGTATATGGGCACTTGTGAGCCAGCGCGGGACTCAGGAGGCCCTACCTCAAGGCGGGTTGTGCCTGGATTTTGGTGCGGGGCACTCGTAAGAAACCTGTGGGATGTTGAGGTGGCCTGCGCCGAGTGAATCTCTGGAGGACATCGCATGAGAAGGCCGAACACCAACGACCCCAGGAGGTGACGTGAACGGGGCCGGCCCGCCAGACAGAGCTCAGCCGTTGGGTTTATCGACTCTGCAGGGACGAACCCGAGCACAGACGCCGTGCCCAGTCTTCTCATGCAACAATCCTAAGGAAAGACAATCGGCGCGTGGCTCCCGCGGCAGTGAGGCATTGGGTCACACGCCCTGACTCATCCACTCTCGATTAGCTCATGCGGGAACAAGGCACCAAGGACCCCGGGAGGTGACGTGCATGAGAGCTGGCCCGCGAGACAGAGCTTGGCCACTTGGATTTAACAACGCTGCAGGGATGGATCCGAGCATAGACACCGTGCCAGTCCTTAATCATGAGGCGGTCGCGGGCGGGGTTGTGAGGGCGCACAACATTCATGGTGGCGAAGCACCGGACATGCAGGTTGCAACATTTTAAGAGATTCATAAATGGCGAAGCCAGTACTGATACATGCACAAAACGATACAGGCTGTAGGGACGGGCCCCGACAGCTTGAGGATAATGCGGCCCGGGGGGCGCCCTCAACTGAAAAAACCAAATGGTCACCTGGCACCGGTGTTGAAGAAGCATCGATGTAGCTGAAGATGCGTGCCGCAGAGATCGCTCCTCTAGAGCCGACCGACTCCTGAGGCCCGGGAGGCTCAGGAGGTCCGGGGGGCTCGCAAAGGTCCGTGGCCTCCTCTGACATGACCTGTAGGGGAACACGGCAGAAAACAAAAAATTTCCGACCTACGCACCAGCCCAGGACCACTATGGAGACTGCATACAAGGTTTGATCTTTTTCGTTACCGACTCGTAGCACAGCGGAAGTAGAGTCGATGATGATCGGCGGTGCAGATCCCCGCAGCTAGGATTTACAACCTCCCAACCACGAGGATGTACTCCCTCATCTGCCCCATGGACAACCCTTTGGGAGGCGGTCGGACACCCCCTCGGACGGTGTCGCTCACAGCCCTTCGGGAGGACCCCCAAAACTCGGACGGTCACTTGGACAGCCCTTCGGGAGGACTCACAGAACTCGTACCATCACTTGGATAGCCCTTCGGGAGGCGCTCTCAAAACAGCCCCTCGGGCACAAAGATCAAAACTACGACCTATCTACGGGGTTGCACACATACGGTGTCATCTATCCGGCAGGGCTTCGCCGTCCAGAACTAGTTCCTGCCGGAACCCAGACAACCTTTCGGTTCTACGAAACTCTTCTCGTGGGAGGGAGAGAGAAGCCAGATAACATCATGGCATGTGTATGAGAGCAAGGGATGAGTGTGGAGAGCACCCCCTCCACCTCTATTTATAGGAAATCCCATATGGAAAAATACCCAAAAAACCCATCACATGGATTTCCCACAAGGGCATAAAGGGAAGGGAAGTGGAGCTCCACATGTGTGGCCTGCCACCCCTAGGGGCCCCTCATGAGGGGCTTCCTTGGCTCCCAAGTCCTTCTAGAAGGCTTTTCACAAAAGCCCTAAAAGGAGGCTTTCCAAAAAAGTAAACCAAAAAGCACTTTCACTATTCATGATGACATTTTTCAGCGTCCGTTCGAACTGAAAATATTTATGTGGGCTTAGAACATTTCCAGTACCCACTAAAATAATTTTCAACGCGTTCTGAAACAATTCTGGATTAGTGATTTTCATCTGCGAAAAGCAGACAAAGCGGTTCCGGCAGCCCCGGAACATTTCTGGTTTTTCTTCCGGAAAAATCTCAGAAGTTTCCAGAATGATTCTGGAACCCTCCAAGAATTTCCAGACATGTGCCAAAACCAATTTGACTTAATGGTATACCCTGAAACAACTTTCCAGTTTTACCGAAACGATTCCGGTGTCCTCTCCGGAATGTTTCCGTTGCGTCCGAAACTTTTCCGGTGATATTCTCTCAGACTCCCTGTCTAGTATTCAGCAGACAAATGACCCTTAAGCGTGTGACCCTATAGGTTTGGTGAAGTATAGACATGACCGGAACTCTTTCCGATCAATGATCAACATCGGAGCCGTGGACACCCATATTGACCCCTATACCCACTTGAACGAATATTCGAGTGAACCTCCAGTTGCCGTGTGCTATTCCTGTTGCTTCGCAATATCTTACAAATACCCAAGGAAAGACATGTTGGCATTCCCGTGGATCAACAACTTGTCCACTATGCCAGTTACCTAGTTATCGGTATTGTTCTCTTTTCTCATTACTGTGTTCCGGCATCCCCGTGATCAAATCACAAAGTGTCTGGCCAAACGATGATGGATACCGTAACACTGAGAGGGCCCAGAGATATCTCTCCATCGTCGGAGGAGCAAATCCCAATCTTGAGCCATCAAGTTACTTGACATACTTTTCCATGAACCCGTAAGCCGCCATAATAGCCACCCATTTACGGATGACATTTAACAAACCCCAAAGTTCATGAAGCAAGCATGAAGAAACTCGATACTCTCATGGTCTAAGGAATCATGCAAACGTTAACCATCTATGTGTTATTAACCATTAACTTGTGACAAAAGTATCTCATAGCATAACATGAATTCGGGTCAATTCAACACAAATGTTCTACCAACATTGTGCCCTCAAAATTGCTGGCATAGACATGCCCATGATTGGGAAAACATAATCATCATGGAACACTTGAGTTAGTCTTAGAGGCATGACTAGGAATGCATTTTACCGTTTATTATTCCACACGTGCACATGGGTTTTCCCCAGAGCCTTTATGGATATACGGGCTCGGGAACCACAGCAGTTATAGCATGGAACATAAACATAATCATGAACTTGGAGATAAATAATATCATTTATTTTTGCCTTTAGGGCATATCTCCTACAGACTCCCACTTGCACTAGAGTCAATAATCTAGTCAATGCTAATGCACTTTACAACTATGGCATACCGGTCTAAAAAATGCTTTGCTTGTGGTATAGCCTGATGTCCAACGGATCTGACAACTTCAGTTCCGTGTGTATCTTTGCATATCCTCGCGTTTTCACGCTTTCACAAAATTCATATTTTGTGTGGACTTGGCTTTGTATATGTGTGAATCATTGGTCGAAACCTGATTCCTCAGACTGAGCTATGGAGCAACTATTTGCAATAGTGTCCCATTGACCAAAGCCTTCTTGGAACCATACTAAGTTCATGAATGAACTATATGATTCAACAACTTCTTTGTCGCTTCTAAAGCGTCAACATATTTAGCCTTTGTTATATAATTCGCCACAGTATCTTGTTTGGAACAATTTCCAACTACCGTGCCACCATATTGTGTATTACACAAAAAAACCCTTACCTTAAATCAAAAATCGCATAGAGCATTGATGAAGACTGTATCGATGTAATTACTTACAATGAGCACTTCCTAATCTCTGCTTGCGAGAAAACATGTCATCAGTACTACTCTAGTACTCAATGACATCTTTCACTGTTGTCCCATGATCAGTACTTTTGATCATTTTGGTATCTATACAAAAAACAACTTTGGGATTATTGGACATATCTGGTTGTTTTACATACCATGGAATACATGATTAATCCAAATACAAGAGTGTGTGGAATCTCCATCATGTATTTTGCTCATCAGTGTTTTGGGACACCGAGTCTTGCAAAAACTCTTTCCATGTGACTTCGGCAAGAATCACTCCTTGACGTTTTTAATGCTAAAAGGTTTTAGTATTTTGTTAATATGTATCATTGCTCAGCCCTATTAGGCAAATCTATCTCCATAGATCATAATGCCTACTATTGAGGCTATTTAGCCCAAGCACTTCATTGGAAAACTATTTTCAAATGAAGTCCTAATTCGTGTTTAAGAAGTTTATTTCCAATTAATAATGTGTCAAGCACACAACATTTTTAGAAATATTATTATGCTCCCACTTACTTTCTTGAATCACAAGCATCTTTGTTACCCATTGATGAAGTCAAAACCCTTTTTTTGACCATTTCATCAAAACACGAAGATTCCAGCTCCATTTTGCTCTCTTCTGTCCATCGCTGGAACTCTGAAGTTTGCACACTCACTAGCATCCTCTAGAATGATAAAATACCTTGGACTGTAACACATGCAAGTCATTGGTTTCATTTCCATCAGATGGAAATTCTTTCATGATCCATGTTTCATATCTCATGATTGAAATATGTATTAATTGCTAGTTCAACCCGAACCGACTTTAAGCATCGCTACGGTGAAACAACCTCATCGTAGTCAACCCCTTGAACTTGTTATTGCAACAAGTCGAGCTTTATGGATAAAACATTTTTATCCGTATCAGTTTTTAGTTCCATAAATATTAATTAGACTCTAAGTCTTCGGAAAGGTGTATCAATATTTTAATCTTGAATCACTTATATGGAAACTATCTCGGATTGTATTGGCATTTAGCCAATTCCGGAGTCAGGGCCCATCAACGCTTCCTTGTGTATCGTAGGTATACTGTTGTCTAACAACAATATCTCGTTTACACACCTGGGAGGTTTGCACGAGCTTTGCCTACGTGGTTCAGCTGCAAGTTTGACTGAAGTCCATACATCTCATGTAGAGACTTCCATATCAGTCGCAGTAGGAAACCCTGGAATCACTTCCAAGGTCTCTTTCCTTTGATCTGATGATGAAGATACTTGTTATCTCATCGAGTTGCACTGTCTTCCCACTCACCTTTTTGCAAGAACTATTCTCTTTAACAGTATACCGTTTTGTGGTAAAATCCTTTGCCTCGGTATAGTGGTGGGGGAATACCCAATGACTTGGGACAACCTACAAAGTAGCACCTGTCTCATTTGGAATAGGTTTGTAACCTTTTACACAAGCCCCATATTCCAAATGTTTAAGAAAAGATATAACATGGTTGGGCATACCATACCATGGTGTCATTTCAACAGACCCGATGGAGCTCTTTTCAGTGTAAAAGCCGCAGTCTCTAAAGCATCACTTTAAAAGGGATAATGGCAAATTTATTTATGTCATCTTTGATCTTGCCATGTCATAAATGGTTTGATTACATCTTCACGGACTTTCCACTTGCAGTGGTCTTCCGGGAGGTGCAAGTTATGAAACCCCTTTCACAACTCATCAGACATTCGCTAAACTTGTAACTCAAATATTCCTTTCTACAATTGAATTGTAGAAACATAATTTTCTTGTTACAATAACTTCTACTTCATTTTTGAAAACCTTTCGAATGATTTCAAAAGATCCAGACTTATGTCTCATCAAGCAAATATCCATATATCTACTTGAGTCATTTCTGAAGATAGTAAATCCACTACTTGCAACATTTATCGGACTACACACATCAAAATGTATGATCACCAATAAGTATGTTACTCATTCCTTATGGCCTATGAACGGTATTTCAGTCACTTCACTTTTCGGAGGAAAGTTGCAAGTGTCAGATGATTCAAAATCAAACGACTTCAAAATCCATCATAATGGAATTTTTTTCTTACGAGTTTCTCCAATGTGACCAAATGCAGTGCCACACTTGTGTGGTATTCTTTTAGTCTTGCGACATTTAGCGCCAGTGTTATGGATGCATCATATTGCCATCAATATTCATAACATACATCCCATCTGATGGAAGTATGGCCCTTATGTTATTCACAATACTAAACAACAATTGTTCTTTTATGAACAACCCTTTTGCAACAAACATTATGCAATGGGCTAGAGTGTATAAAACTATAAAATGAATTATGAAAGTAAATACAGAGGTAATGTATTATTATCAATATTCATAACATACACCTCATTCATAATGAAAGTATGGCCCTTATGTTATTCATAACACCGAACATCAAAAGTTCTCTTATGAACAACCTTCTTGCAAGATACCTTATGCAAAGGGCTAGAGTGTGTAAAACTCTAAAATGAATTATGAAAGTAAATACATAGGTAATACACCGATGGAAGGTATAGTAACATTTACTATGTTCCCTATGTGTATCTAAACCTCATTCCTGGCTAGTCTTTCAGGCCATAATAGTTCTTACATTGAGTTGCCATAGAATGAAATCGAGCAGGTATCTTTGTGATCAACTCACAATACCCAAGAATTAGTGATTAACATGTTTAACCATAATTCCCAAGAACTATATCTTTGACCAGCCTTCTATACATCAAAAACTTGTATGACATTCATACATGAGCTGGATATTCCAGTCTTCTTTCCTTTTTGCCTTTATACTTCTAACAGTTTTAACTTTCAGTATTTCTCCTACTCTCAGAAGAAGCACCCAACTTAAGAGTGGAGTTAGCCCCAGACTTCCTAGGCGTGAAAGTTTCACTAACACCCTTCAGACACTTCCTTTCTCTTTAAGTTGTTGTTTTATTCACCTTTCATCATATGACAGGCATTCTTCTGGATCCCTCTCTTATCAGTCTAATGCATAGTAAACTCCTTTACTAATAGTTTGCAAACAAACATTGCTTTGGATATCTCATATCTTTTAGTCTTTGTCTGTCTCTGAAAATGATTTTCAGATTCCATGAATATCACATAACTATCCAAACTTTCGAAGTTCGGGTCTCATGGAAGCAAACATATTGCACTTGACTAAAACGGAATTCTAGCTTTTGGATCGAAGGACGAGAGTCACATGATCCATAGCATAAGCGAGAGAATACCAAAAGTATGCGATAGGACAAAGTCCTTCTCGGCACTCTTGAGGACAATCCTCACATTACGTTACCAACCATAAAGTTTTAACCAGATATTTAATAGCTATTCAATTTCAACAGGGAAGGTGGAAACGCGAGCCATTATTCTACAACTATTATGCAAATCACACTTAGACAGAGTTCATAATTAATTGCACTGAGAATTAAACAAGTTAATTTTATAGTGCGCTCCCACTCAAATCAATATCTCTCATAATTGATTGTGAGTGATTCAAGATCCGCATTTCAGTTCGACGCCATTGATGGGTTCATCACTGATGACGTGAATTTCAATCGGTAGGCCAACTTGCCAATCACATCTCTATGTGACTCTTGTTCATCTTTTGATGCATGTGTTCCGAGCTCAGGACTGTCCTGCCTGAACGTCAAGACAACCAAGTGATCTTGCTGCGAGGTCCGACCTCACCCGCCTCACACATCCCTAATCGTTCGTACTCATGTGTACATGTCGTACCCCGAAAATATAGGTGCCGTGATGGTGCTACACTTGGGAGAACACTAACTACTTGATATTTTGTGAGAGATCACCCTAATAAAAGCGACTACCATGCAATCAAGAAGGGTGCATCATAAGGGAGAAACATCTTAGGCAATTCATAATAGCATGATATGGTATAACCCTTTCTGACGGAGAAGTCTTGTATTTCTTCGTCTTCGGCATTCGCGTCGGTGTTCACCTTCGCGAAGATTGCCACCATCTTGTGGATGCACCAGATAATATTGCTATCTCTATAGCTAATAAAATAAGTGCATTACTTAAGGTTGACACGTAGGTCATTGAAATGACAATCATATGGCTCCAGCCATCATGCCGAATCATGACACGCAGGTCATGTTAATTTACATTGTATAGTCATCTCATACATAATCAAATTAATATGAGCACTGCTATACCACATCACATGCACATCCTGCAAAACCAAGTTAGACGCCTCTAATCGGTTTATGCAAAATTTTATTTTTCGTGGCTTCTAAGGTTTCGAAACAAACCGAAGCTACCAATGTTCATCATCAAGCGTGATTATCCAAGTCGCTAGATTTAACAATGCGGGGTGTATGAAACACGAGATTATAAAATCTCGAGCCCCATACTAAACTTCATCATACGCATGACCCCCGTGCAGATCATATCTGCATTGCCCTTTCATCTGGAAACATCCATCTTTCTTTAACTATGGTGGAACCCAAAGAACTGTTAGCACTTCGTTGATCTGTCAATCAGCATACTCAGGAGCAGCATGAAAGGATCGCGGATTGCCAGAACTTTGTGAGATTCCACCATGCCATCAAGATCAGGATTATGCAAATTCAAGGGAAGCAATAGGAACATCGGGTAACAGATTTCATCTGCTACCTGCACAAATAATTTTCAGTAATAGAACTCATCTACTACCTAATTATATTGTGCAACACCCATACATCTCTATGTATTCTAGATCGTAACCTGCATCTACGCATAGCACGGCTCTTGATGCCACTGTAGGGGAATGCGGCAGAAAACAAAAAAATTCCGACCTACGCACCAGCCTAGGACCACTATGGAGACTGCATACAAGGTTTGATATTTTTCGTTACCGACTCGTAGCGCAGTGGAAGTAGAGTCGATGACGATCGGCGGTGCAAATCCCCGCAGCTAGGATTTACAACCTCCCAACCACGAGGATGTACTCCCTCATCTGCCCCACGGACAGCCCTCCGGGAGGTGGTCGTACAGCCCCTCGGACGGTGTCGCGGACAGCCCTTCAGGAGGACCCCTAAAACTCGGACGATCACTCGGACAGCCCTTCGGGAGGATTCACAGAACTCGTACTATCACTTGGACAGCTCTTCAGGAGGCGCTCTCAAAACAGCCCCTCGGGAACAAAGATCGAAACTACGACCTCTCTACGGGGTTGCACACATACGGTGTTATCTATCCGGCAGGGCTTCGCCATCCAGAACTAGTTCCTGCCGAAAACCAGACAGCCTTTCGGCTCTACGAAACTCTTTTCGTGGGAGGGAGAGAGAAGCCAGATAACATCATGGCATGTGTATGAGAGCAAGGGATGAGTGTGGAGAGCACCCCCTCCACCTCTATTTATAGGAAATCCCATATGGAAAAATACCCAAAAAACCCATCACATGGATTTCCCACAAGGGCATAAAGGGAAGGGAACTGGAGCTCCACATGTGTGGCCGGCCACCCCTAGGGGCCCCCCATGAGTGGCTTCCTTGGCTACCAAGTCCTTCTAGAAGGCTTTTCACAAAAGCCCTAAAAGGAGGCTTTCCAAAAAAGTAAACCAAAAAGCACTTTCACTATTCATGACGACATTTTTCAGCGTCCGTTCGAACTGAAAATATTTATGTGGGCTTAGAACATTTCCAGTACCCACTAAAATAATTTTCAATGCGTTCCAAAACAATTCCGGATTAGTGATTTTCATCTGCGAAAAGCAGACAAAGCGGTTCCGGTAGCCCCGGAACATTTCCGGTTTTTCTTCCGAAAAAATCTCAAAAGTTTCCAGAATGATTCTGGCACCCTCCAAGAATTTCTAGACATGTGCCAAAACCAATTTGACTTAATGGTATACCCTGAAACAACTTTCCAGTTTTACCGAAACGATTCCGGTGTCCTCTCCGGGACGTTTCCGTTGCGTCCAAAACTTTTCCGGTGATATTCTCTCAGACTCCCTGTCTAGTATTCAGCAGACAGATGACCCTTAAGCGTGTGACCCTATAGGTTCGGTGAAGTATAGACATGACCGAAACTCTTTCCAATCAATGATCAACATCGGAGGCGTGGACACCCATATTGACCCCTATACCCACACGAATGAATATTCGAGTGAACCTCCAGTTGTCGTGTGCTATTCCTGTTGCTTCCCGATATGTTACAAATACCCGAGGCGAGACATGTTGGCATTCCTGTGGATCAACAACTTGTCCACTATGCCAGTTACCTCGTTATCGGTATTGTTCTCTTTTCTCGTTACCATGTTCCGGCATCCCCGTGATCAAATCACAAAGTGTTTGGCCAGACGATGATGGATACCATAACACCGAGAGGGCCCAGAGATATCTCTCCATCGTCGGAGGAGCATTTCCCAATCTTGAGCTATCAAGTTACTTGACATACTTTTCCATGAACCCGTAAGCCACCGTAATAGCCACCCATTTACGGATGACGTTTAACAAACCCCAAAGTTCATGAAGCAAGCATAAAGAAACTCGATACTCTCATGGTCTAAGGAATCATGCAAACGTTAACCATCTTTGTGTTATTAACCATTAACTTGTGACAAAAGTATCTCATAGCATAACATCCATTCGGGTCGATTCAACACAAATGTTCTACCAACATTGTGCCCTCAAAATTGCTGGCATAGACATGCCCATGATTGGGAAAACATAATCATCATGCAACACTTGAGCTAGTCTTAGAGGCATGACTAGGAATACATTTTACCGTTTATTATTCCACACATGCACATGGGTTTTCCCCAGAGCCTTTATTGATATACGGGCTCGAGAACCACAACAGTTATAGCATGGAACATAAACATAATCATGAACTTGTAGATAAATAATATCATTTATTATTGCCTCTAGGGCATATCTCCTACATGACCGCCGAGTGCCTGGCCTTGAGAGATGCCACAGCACGCTGCGCGAGGCGCTGGTGCGTGGCGCCCACGTTCAGCAGGCCAAATGGCATGCGGACATAGTGGCAGCGGTAGCCCCCACTCCGGTCGACACGGGACAGCCAGAAGAGGGCCTGCGACACGGCCCTATTTAGGCCTGGGATGTTGATGCAGACGCGCAGCTCGCCACCCATGTCGGGGGGAGGGGCTGCACCCGATGGTGCGGGGCGACGCTTGCCACGCATGGCTCGCGCCTCCTGAAGCTCTTCGATTGCCTTGGTGATGAACTCTTCGCGCCTGGCGCCTCGCGCCTTGCGCCTTGCTCTTGGAGGCGTGCGTCGAAGCATGCCTCCACGTGGTGCCCGAACGCCTCCCTCGTCGCGCTGGTCAGGTCAGAGGCCCTCCAGATAAGAGCCCCCGAGTCCATCCTAAGGGGGGCGCCGGGCGCGCCTTCCTATGCAAGAGGGAAAGGCGCCCCAGCAGTGGGTGCGGGGCCTGAGGCATAATCGGCAGGCGCCCCAGCCTCCTGATGGCCCTTGGGGAGGAGCTGCTTCTTCTTCTTGGGGATGGCCTCAGGAGGCAGGATGGCGCCCTCGTCGTCAGAGTTCTCAACCGCCGCAGCCTGGTAGGCGCGCTTGAGGGAGCACACTGCATCCTTTTCGTCGCAGGCGACCGTGATGATTCCGCCGCACCCTGGCATCTGGAGGACGTTGTAACCATGGTGAGTTGCTACCATGAACTTGGCAAGGGTCAGATACCCGAGGATGGCATTGCACGGGAGACCAATGTGGGCGACGTCGAAGTCAATGAGCTCGGTGTGGTAGTTGTCGCACTTGCCAAAGTTGACTAGGAGGCGCACTTGGCCCAGGGGGATGGTGGAGCCATCGGTCACCCCTGAGAAAGGCTTGGTGGGCAGCAGCTAGTCGTAAGGCACCTGGAGCATCTCGAACGTCTCGACGGAGAGAACATTGAGCCCCGCGCCACCGTCGATGAGGATTTTGGTGACGAGGATGTTGCAGATGGTTGGCATGCAGAGCATCGGGAGCACGCCAGCGGCAGCGGAGCACTTAAGTTGGTCCTTGGAGTCAAAGGTGATGGCGTGCTTGGACCACCTGAGGGGACGCGTTGCCTCAAGCTTTGGGAGGCCGCGTTCACCTCGCGAGAGAGCTGCTTGAAGACGCGATGTGAAGCGGGGGCCTGAGCACCGCCCAGGATGCAAGCGATCGCCCGAGGCTCCTAGAAGCCCCCAACCCCATTGTCCTACCGATTGTCGTAGTTTCTCCTTGGCGGAGGCTGTAGCGGAGGGAGGCCGGCATTGCCCTAAGGGCGGTCCTCACGAGGCTGGTCTTGCCAAGGACCATCATGCGGCTGATCCTGCCAGCGGTCCTCACGAGGCTGATCGCGCCAGTCCTGACGTGGGTCGCAGTTGTCCCAGCGGCCTCCGCCACGACCTCCTCCACGGCCGTAGCCACGGTCACCGCGCTCGGGACAACGACCGAGGCGCCCATCATGGAGCGCCCTGAGCTCCTGGTAGTCGTTGGTGTTGTGACTATGAACATTGTGGAAGATGCAGAACGGACGGTTGCCCCTTGGGGGCTCGTCGTGGTCGTGGCCGCGCTTCATCTCAGGCTCGGCCGCAAGCACAGCGGGGCCCTTGCGCTTTGCCTCCTTGGCCTTGGCCTTCTCGTCTTCAGGGTCGGCCTCCGAAAGCTCAAGGAGGGAGAGGCGGCTTTCCTCGGCCCTTACGCACTTGGTCGCCAGGTTGAACATCTCTAGGGCCAAACACAGGTCCTCGTGGATGGTGAGCTCCTCCTTCATCTTGACACCCTGAACGCCATCAGTGAACGCTGAGATGATGGCCTCGTCCGACGCCTTCGGGATCTTGAGGCGAACGCTCGTGAAGCGCTGGATGTATTTGTGCAAAGTTTCACCCGACTGCTACTTCACGCGCCGCAGGTCAGCCACTGCGGGAGCGTGGTCGTGGGTGTCCTGGAAGTTGGCGATGAAGCGCTCGCGAAGCTCATCCCAGGAGGAAATCGACCCCTTCGGGAGGTTCAGGAGCCAAGAGCACGTGCCGTCCTTGAGGGCCATGGGGAACCTGTTTGCCTTAACCTTCTCATCGCCGCTCGCCGCTTTGATGCTCAGCGTGTAGAGCTGGAGGAACTCCGCGGGGTCGGGGGTGCCGTCGTAGCGTGGAGGCAGATCCGGCTTGAACTTGCCGGGCCAGACGACGCGACGCAGCTCCGGGGTGAAAGCGCAGCAACCCGCCGCGCTCACAAGCGCAGCGCGCATGGGGGGAGCTCGATCTTGACGCCCACGCACCACACGCTCCGGCGGTGCGAGGTCTTGGTGCTGGCGCTGGGAGCGCACGCGCATCGGCCTGCCACCGCTGCACCACCTGGCAGCTTGCTTCATCCCCTGTCGGCGCCCCGCACCGTGGGTCACGCGGGGGCGCATCGTGCCTGGGTTCCGGGTCAGCGTCGCGCCGAGGAGGAGGAGGAGGAGGCGCACCGTGAACCACGTCGCCTGCCTGGGATGGGCGGGGAGGCAGCGAGCGAGACGGCGCAGGGGCCTCACTGGCGGCGTTGACGATCTCAGCGATGCGGCCGAGCCAGTCATTGTAGAGGTCATTGGCGGGGCGATAACGCAAGAGCTCGCGCGCCATGAGCAACGCAGCCTGCGCGTTCGCCGGCCCACGGCGAGCATGGGAGGACGACGTCGTGGCGGGAGTAGGTGACGGAGTGGCGATGCGGCCATCACGCTGCACGGAAGGTGGCAGCGACGAGTCCTCTTGCTCGTGAGCCGCAGAATCAGTGGCAGCGTTGGCCGCAGGACAGGCAGACGGCGGGGAGCACCGTTGCCCTCGGGTGCCGTTTGGGCGACACGGGCGGCACGGCGCTTGGCGCAGACATGACGTGCGTCGGCCATGGGAGCGGCGGAGTGGAAGCGAAGCGGAGGTGGAAGAAGGGCTTCGACACGCCCCTACCTGGCGCGCCAAATGTCAGATTCAGGGCTCCGTAGACCCACAAAGGTTTGAACTCTGGGGTTTGTGCGAAGAACTCAACCTCTCGAGCCCACCAACTCATCGCCCTATAGCCTAGCTTTGCCGGATTTGCGTGAGCGGCAAAGAAGATGAACACAGCAGTTTACCCAGGTTCAGGCCACCTTGCGGTGTAAAACCCTACTCCTGCTTTGTGGTGGATTGGCCTCAGGAGGAGGTCTGAGGATGAACTAGTACAGTGGTTGATCTGCCTCGTGAGGGCTCAGGAGATGAGGGTGGAAAGGATTCGATCCCCTTCTACAGTGGTGGCTAACCTATATTTATAGTGGCCTCGGTCCTCTTCCCCCAAAGCATAGGCGGGAAGGGATCCCACAGTGGCCAATTTGAAAGGGGACAAGTAGTACATCTTATCCTGATGAAAGGTGGTCTTCGCCTGCAAAGCTTCTGGTCATGATGCAGCGGTGGGCTCGGCGATGACATCCGCCCTGCCGATCATGGTCTTGGTCTTGTAGCACCAGAATGGAAACCTTTGCTAGATTCCTCAGGATCCCACGCCTGTCCTTGCCTCCTTAGCACCAAAGAGGAAACTGCCTCCTCTGCGCCCGCTGGTGCCCGCCTGCCTTGGTCATCCTGGCTTGCGTCATGGCAGCCTCGTGAGGCTGGGTACCTGCATAGAAATGTTCGCTCCTCGGGAGGCAGCCTGGGGAGTCCGCTCCCTCCAGAGGTCTTGGTGTCGTCCGCCTCGCGAGGCCTGGGGGCCCTCGTGAGGGTCTTGTCTTGGCGGTCTCGCAGATGGGCCGTACCAGGCCATCGAAGGAGCCACGCCGTGGGCCGCAGGCAGGCAAGTCTGGGTACCCTAGTTCCCAGAACGCCGAAAGAATTTATAGTAACACCATTGCAATCATGCTTTTCATTCAAGGAACTATCGTGAATCACTTCATAAATTTCTTCTTTTAGCACTTCATCACAATTTCCTGATTCACGAATTTCAAGCAAAACTTCATAAAGATAATCGAGTGCACTCAAATCACTAGCAATTGGTGATACTGAAGGAAATATGCCCTAGAGGCAATAATAAAGTTGTTATTTTATATTTCCTTATTCATGATAAAGGTTTATTATTCATGCTAGAATTGTATTGATCGGAAACTTAAATACATGTGTGAATACATAAACAAATACCGTGTCCCTAGTAAGCCTCTACTAGACTAGCTCATTGATCAAAGATGGTTAAGGTTTCCTAACCATAGACATGTGTTGTCATTTGATAATGGGATCACATCATTAGGAGAATGTTGTGATGGACAAGACCCATCTATTAGCTTAGCATAATGATCGTTCAGTTTATTGCTATTGCTTTCTTCATGTCAAATACTTATTCCTTTGACTATGAGATTATGCAACTCCCGGATGCCGGAGGAATACCTTGTGTGCTATCAAATGTCAGAACGTAACTGGGTGATCATAAAGATGCTCTACAGGTATCTCCGAAGGTGTTTGTTGAGTTGGCATAGATTAAGATTAGGATTTGTCACTCCGAGTATCGGAGAGGTATCTCTGGGCCCTCTCGGTAATACACATCATAAGCTTGCAAGCAAATGACTAAGGAGTTAGTTACAAGGTGATGTATTACGGAACGAGTAAAGAGACTTGCCGCTAATGAGATTGAACTAAGTATAGAGATACCGACGATCGAATCTCGGGCAAGTAACATACCGATGGACAAAGGGAATTACGTATGTTGTCATAACGGTTCGACCAATAAAGATCTTTGTAGAATATGTAGGAGCCAATATGGGCATCTAGGTTCCGCTATTGGCTATTGACCAGAGAGGTATCTCGGTCATGTCTACATAGTTCTCGAACCCGTAGGGTCCGCACGCTTAACATTCGTTGATGATATAGTGTTATATGTTTTGGTGACCGAATGTTGTTTGGAGTCCCGGATGAGATCACGGACATGACGAGGAGTCTAGGTCAAGAGCTAAAGATTGATATATACGACGATGGTATTTGGACACCGGAAGTGTTTCGGGATATACCGGGAAGGAATCGGGTCACCAGAAGGGGTTCCGGGCACCCCCCGGCAAGTTATGGGCCTTATGGGCCAAAGGAGGGGACAGACCAGCCCACAAGGGGGCTGGTGCGCTCACTCCCTTGTTTGTCCAGCCCTAGGGAAGGAAAAGGGGGAGGGCTAGCCCCTCCTGCCTTTCCCTCTCATGGGAGAAAGGAAAGGGGGGGGGGGCGCCACCCTCCCCTGCCTTTCCCCGCGCTCCAAATAAGGGGGGCGCGGCTTGGGAGGGACTACAAGTAGGATTCCTCCTACTTGGGCGCCTCCTTTGGCTGTTCCTCCCCCCCTCACTTATATATATATATGGGAGGGGGGCGCCTAGCACACCCCAGACAATTGCCTAGCTTTCTGCGGCGCCCCCCTCCACCGTTTACACCCCGGTCATATTTTCGTAGTGCTTAGGCGAAGCCCTGCGGAGATCACTTCACCATCACCGTCACCATGTCGTCGTGCTGACGGAACTCATCTACTACCTCGACGTCTTGCTGGATCAAGAAGGCGAGGGACGTCACCGAGCTGAACGTGTGCAGAAAGCGGAGGTGCCGTGCGTTCGATACTTGATCGGTTGAAGCGTGAAGAAGTTCGACTACATCAACCGCATTTTGAAATGCTTCCGCTTATGGTCTATGAGGGTACGTAGACACACTCTCCCCCTCATTGCTATGCATCTCCATGGATAGATCATTGCATGCGCATAGATATTTTTTTGTTTTCCATGCAATGATTCCCAACAGTGGTATCAGAGTCAGGTCTATGCGTAGATGATATGCACTAGTAGAACACAAAGAAGTTATGGGCGGTGATGTTCATACTGCTTACCACCAACATCTTATTTTGATTCAGCGGCATTGTGGGATGAAGCGGCCCAGACCAACCTTCCATGTCCACGTACATGAGACCGGTTCCACCGACTGACATGCAACTTGTTTTGCATAAAGGTGACTGGCGGGTGTCTGTTTCTCCTACTTTAGTTGAATCGAATTTGACTGCGGACGGTCCTTGAAGAAGGCTAAAACAGCAAACTTGATAATTCACCGTTGTCGTTTTTGCCGAGGGTAAGAACGGTTCTTGCTAGAAGCCCGTAGCAGCCACGTAAAACTTGCAACACACTAGTACAGCGAGGTGCTATACAAACGGTTTTTAACCCCTTTCCGCGACGGCATTTGGAACCGTCGCCTAGTGAGTGACTGCGATAGGGGGGTCCTTCCCACACAACCCAGAAACCATCGGGGATATGCCCTCCTGGCACACACGCTCGGCAAAATGAGGTCGTGTGCAACCGGCGAGCGATCAAATACGGTTATACGTACAGTAGTGCTAAAAAAAATTCAGTTATACAGGAAAAATTGTTTCCGGTCGTAAGTTCATCCCACACAGTCAGTCCCTACTAAACGTTTCCGTTCATATATACATCCCACACAGTCGCTCCAAGGAAAACGTCTCTATTCGCAGGTACATCACACACAATTTTCCCCGTTAAATCGTTTGTGATAGCGTTTCCATTGCACACGGTATTAACAATTTTATCATTTGCGTTATTGAATGCATCACACATGGTGCGTAGAAGAAATTGTGTGGCAAAGGCTGTCCATCACACACAGTTTTTATGTGGTAAACATTTGCGCCAGGTGGCCTAACGCAAACAGTTTTCAAGAGGATGTCGTGTGTGATTGTTCATTAATCCAACACGGTTTATTCCTAGAAACTGTGTGCGTTGCCTGAGGTCATCACCTACGGTGTTTTCTCAATAACCGTTTGCGATAGAAAAACCCAATTAGCAGGCTAATTGTCCTATTATTAGTAATCCATTTATTAATCTAATTGACCTTTCATATTAAGCACACAATATATTTCATTTTCATATTAAGGAAGCAGGATTTCATAATTGAAATACATCAGAGTACAACATCATATAGCTTCAGCACTCAGCTACCCCATTACACAACTGCACCAGCACCAAGTTTCACATGCAACATCTATAACCTTTCGAAATTAGCATCATAGATGGTACATAGACAGATGTATCTCATCTGGAAAACTGTTGAAGCGGAAGGCGAATATTGAGCCCTCATTGATGTTGAAGGTCTTTGCAACTTTAGGCCAGTGCCTGTGGATGATTGACCATCCATCCTTCGTCCTCTTCAGGAACACTTCAATATTGAACCGTGGGTGTTGTATGAATACCTTCCTCGCCTCCTGACCATATAGGTGGTTTGAGAGGTAATCATTAGTGAACTGCTTTGGAAAGGCCTGAAAACAAGGATGTGCATAAATATCTTCTCTATATTGGAAATGGGGCAAATGAATAAAAAGGCAAGGTATAATAGTTAGGACCATCCTGTAGTGAACTGATGTTTTCTTCATTGTGCAGACAAAGATCTTGTTGTTTTTTGTCGCTAATTTCTTTATCCTAACAATCTTGTTGAGTTTCTTGACTTGACTGATATTCATGGACAACTCATTTCCCCATATGCAAAAAGGGTCGAACAGTGGGTCAAAACCTCTGACAGCAGGACCTACATGTGCAAGACCAAATTGTTAAAACCCTAAATATTAGAATGGTTCCTGCAATTGCACAATAATGTGCTATTAGACAAAGGACCATGCATGTGCAAACCTCGATTGTAAACCTTAGTGCTTCCCATTGTTTCCCTGCAACACATATAAGGTAGTTAGTGATCAGGTTAAGTGAGGGTTCGCATGCTATTAGTAAAATATGTTGATGAAAAATAAGCACATTGCAGATTCATCAGATTAATTCAAGCCACATGGAAAACCCATTTATCCAAACCAAGCATGATTAAGAACTAGGAAATATAGCAATTGTATATATTTCTCATGTATTAAGTGCAGCCAAATTCGATTTATTCCTCACATGCACAACAATACAAAATTCTACCCACGACAATTGGACATCGCATTGCAGAATTGAACCAAGCAGTTAACTAAACACCACAACAAATGAACCAAACATTAACTGAGCACCACATTGCACAATATAACATACTCCTAATAGAAGATCAGACAGTTAACCAAACCAAGCATGCTTAACAACTTGGAAATATAGCAATTGTATTTGTTTCTCATGTATTTAGTACAGCCAAATTCGATTTATTTCTCACATGGTATACAATAACAGAATGCACCCACAATAATTGAACATCGCATTGCATAATTGAACCAAACAGTTAACTAAACACGACAACAAATGAACCAAATGTTAACTGAGCACCACATTGCACAATGTATAACATACTAGACGATCAGACAGTTAACCAAACCAAGCATGCTTGACAACTTGGAAATATAGCAATTGTATTTGTTTCTCATGTATTTTGTAAAGAAAAATTCAATTTATTTCTCACATGGAAGACAATACAAAATTGCACCCTAAAGAATTGAACATCACATTTGCAGTATTGAACCAAACAGTTAATTGAACACGACAACTAATTAACCAAACAGTTAATAAGTGAGCACCACATTGCACGACATATAGAACATATACACTAGAGCAACAGATTTCATGGTAAAAGTAGATAGCACAATTCACTAGAATTTGTTAAGGAAAGGCAGTAGCTAGCAAACTGAACATGGGTTCTTATAGTGAGCTAATAAGACAAGCTACTCCTCATTGTCGGAGATATCGATGATGATTGGCTCCTTGGACATGGAAGAGGGTGAGGCCTCCGCATCGTGGGTGCCCTCGTCATAGTGGTGAGTTGCCTGAGCCCCTCCGGGCACCAACCTGCTGGCTCTCGAGTTGAGGTAAGCACGTGCACGCTGAGAAAACACCTCGTAGTCTTCATCGAAGGCACCGAGGGTGGCCTCGAGAAAATGCCACGAACTGTCGTTTCAAGCAGCCAACCACATCGCGGCGTCGGCGCGCGAGGCATATACGGTGGCCTCGACGGCGAGGTGCTCCTCCAAGATCTGGGGGTCGGCACGAATGGCAGCCATCGCGACCTCATCCGCGCATGTGGCCGCGATTTGCTTCTCCGCTGCAAAATGCTCCTTGAGCTCCTGGCTATACTACATGCACCATGGCTTAGGGCGGCGCTTATTTGGTGGAGGGGGTCGGTGATTTGGGTGGAAGGTGTCGCGCCGGCGATCGGGGCATGTGGGATGTGGAAGGAGGAGGAGGATGGGGGTCGGGTGTGGATTACCTACCTTGATAGACGAGGCCGAGCAGCGTGAAGGAGGGTCGCCGGCGAGAAGGCAGCGCTGCAAGCAAGGAGTGAAGGTTTAAACTTGGAAAGGAAGGCAGAAACAGGGGAAATGTGGCTTTTGGTAAGGGGGAGGGGGCGGGGAGGTAGATATTTCCGCGGAAGCCGGAAATTTTGAATCGGTTCAGCGAAAAAACTGGCGTACAAAGTGTCATCAGACACGGTCCCTTATTCAGCACTGTGTACGATATGTGAACATCACAAATGATTCAGATAGCTTAACCCGTGTGTGATGAGTTTGAACGTTAAAAATTTTGGTTCAAATTTCCCTGGTTACAGTGGTCATCCACGTCATTGCATAATTTGGGTACACAAAGGAGACTACAGCACACCCACATTTCTTAATCGAGCAAGTTCAGCAATTAAACAGAGCTAGCTGACCTAAACATTACTCTACCAAATGAAAGACCGGCGCTCTTAATTAAACAAAACAAAGAGTACTACTACGGCTGGTGCTCATCGATCTCCGCCGCCTCCTCCATGTCCAGCTCACGCCCGACGGTCTCCTGGGGAAGGGGCTCCATGGCATCCATCGCACCATACTCGGCAAGCATCTTGCCATCCGCGTCTGCCATCTCTTTGGAAAAGGCCGCCATGAGATGGACTTGGGCGGCCGTGATCTGGGCTTGGACAGGCTACATCGTGGCAAGGTATGCGGCGGAGGAACGGATGGCTACTCGAACGCTCTCGGTGATTGCCAACTCTTCGGCCATGGGTTGCCGACCGTTGTCGGAGAAGCTTCGTTCGATTTGTGCTATGACCACCACGAGCTGGGCGTGGGCGGCCTCCAACAGGGCTAAGGCCGCCGCTGTAGAATGAACAGCTGATGTGCCGCTCTCGCCAGTTGCTGTCCCCGAGGCAGATGTTGCTGCCGCCACCTGAGAAGCAACAGCGGTCGTTTGGGATGCCTTGGTCGTCCGGACGTAGATTGCGGCCGCGCTTACTAAGCTTGTTAGCACGCGCCTGGCGGCTGCGGCCGCGCTCTTGCCAGAGTGGGCCGCCGAAGTTGCCCTCACGAAGTGGGTCCACGTCCCCATCTTTCACCGGCGATGATTGAACAATGAAATGATATTTGGGGAGCGAGCTAGTGTGCTTGACACGCCGGCTGTGGACTGTAGCCGATGCACCTTCTCGCGTAAGCCGTATGCGTACTATACTCTGACGATGCTCCAAGATATTTTGTGCTGCCTCTCACACGGTTGGTGATAATAAACTGTGTTCGATCTACTTGATTTTTCCTCTTGATTTGAATTACATAATGGGGTCACAGCTGCAAAGGATGGTGTTTGAATTGCTAGAACTTTTATCTATAGTGAACATGCAACTATAGGTGTGTCGTCAAAAAAATTGGAATTATTCAGGGTTCGTTTGGACATTTTTATACATTAACTTGGTTTTCTAGGCATTTCAGGTGCACAATTCAAAATTAAACTACATGCACATGCTCCGGTGCACCAAAATGGGTTGTAAAATGATATATGTGTCCATGGGTTGATGCTTATGTCCCATTCAGGAAATGGGGATGAATTTCAAACACCACGGCACATGGCTCTCCGGCAAATGTTGAGGTGCTTGCTTTTGTAATTCTAGTAAATACAAAACTCGTCTGAAATTCATGAACCTTGGCATGCCATCATGGAATGACATCAACATGCTGCGGTAAGAAATATTGTCCCATTTGGGGCAGGTTATGGTATCAGCTTCTCACAAACCAGAGCTTCTCACAAGAAGCCTCATGGTTCCGTTAGGGAAACGTATCACCTTTGTGGAC
This sequence comes from Thinopyrum elongatum, assembly GCA_011799875.1. NCBI lineage: Eukaryota > Viridiplantae > Streptophyta > Magnoliopsida > Poales > Poaceae > Thinopyrum > Thinopyrum elongatum. The sequence goes on along the minus strand of CM022298.1, from coordinate 572,482,385 downwards.
AAAACGATATTCGTCGCCTCTTCTTCCTTTCAATTTTTTTTCCTGGTGTCAACATAGAACAACAGGAGTGTCCTGTTAAATTTTGGATTTTTTCAGGGATCGTTTGGACATTTTTATATGTTAACTGAGTTTTCTAGGCATTTATGTGCATAATTCAAAATTGAACTACATGCACATGCTCCAGTCCATAAAAACGGGTTGCAAAATCAAATGTTTGTCCTTGGTTGCAAGCTTAGGTCACATGCAAGAAATGAGAATGAATGTCAAACACCTTGACACTGTCGCTCGGCCGCTAACATTGAGATACATGGTTTTAAAATTCTAGTAAATCAAAAACTCATCTGAAATTCATGAAACTTGACATGATATCATGGAACGGCATCGACATGCCGTGGTAAAAATATTGTCCCATTTGTGGCAGGTTTGGGTATAAGCTTCTCGCAAACCAGAGCTTCTCTCACAACAAGCCTGATGGTTTCGGTAGGGAACGTGCCACCTTGGGGGACAAAACGATATCTGTTGCCTCTTCTTACTTTCAAAAATTTTCTTGTGTCAACATAGAACAACAGGAGTGTTGTGTCAATTTTTGGGATTTTTCGGGGTTCGCTTGGACATTTTTATACATTAACTGAGTTTTCTATGCATTCATGTGCATAATTCAAATTTTAACTACATGCACATGCTCTAGCGCATATAAACGGGTTGAAAAATCAAATGTGTGTCCTTGGTTGCAACCTTAGGTCCCATGCATGAAATGGGAATGAATGTCAAACACCTTTGCCACCGTCGCTTGCCCGCTAACATTGAGATACATGGTTTTAAAATTCTAGTAAATCGAAAACTCGTCTGAAATTCATGGAACTTGACATGCTATCATGGAACGGCATCAACATGCAGTGGTAAAAATATTGTCCCATTTGGGGCAGGTTGGGGTATAAGGTTCTCACAAACCAGAGCTTCTCGCAACAAGCCTCATGGTTATGGTAGGGAACGTTTCACCTTTCTGGATGAAATGATATCCGTTGCCTCTTCTTGATTTCAATTTTTTCTCTAGTGTCAACATAGAACAACAGGAGTGTTGTGTTAAATTTTGGAATTTTTTGGGGTTCGTTTGGACATTTTTATACATTAATTGAGTTTTCAATGCATTTATGTGCATAATTCAAATTTGAACTACAGGCACATGCTCTAATGCATATAAATTGGTTGAAAATTCAAATCTGTGTCCTTGGTTGCATGCTTAGGTCCCATGCAAGAAATGGGAATGAATGTCAAACACCCTGCCACCGTCACACGGCCGCAAACATTGAGATACCTGGTTTTTAAATTCTAGTAAATCCAAAACTCGTCTGAAATTCATGAAACTTGGCATGCTATCATGGAGCGGCATCAACATGCCGTGGTAAATTTTTTGTCCCATTTGGGGCAGGTTTGGGTATAAGCTTCTCACAAACTAGAGCTACTCACAACAAGCCTGATGGTTTCGGTAGGGAACATGCCACCTTTGGGGACGAAACGATATCCGTTGCCTCTTATTGCTTTCAAAAAATTTCTAGTGTCAACATAGAACAACAAGAGTGTTGTGTTAAATTTTGGAAATTTTCAGGGTTCGTTTGGACATTTTTATACATTAACTAGGTTTTCTAGGCATTTTATGTGCATAATTCAAATTTGAACTACATGCACATGCTCCAGTGCATATAAATTGGTTGAAAAATCAAATATGTGTCCTTGGGTGCATGCTTAGGTCCCATGCAAGAAATGGGAATGAATTTCAAACACCAGGGCACTGTTGATTGCCGGCAAAACATTGAGATACTTTGTTTTTAAATTCTAGTAAATCCAAAACTCGTCTGAAATTCATGAAACTTGGCATGCTATCACAGAATGGCACCCGACATGCTGTGGTATTTTTCGTGTCCATTTTGAGAGAAGGCGCACTCGAATAATAGCCAACAAAGGCATTTTGAAACAAATAGCTACCACTGTAACATCGCAAACGTTTTAGATAGAACACCCATATGTAAACCGATAGCTTCCCCAGTAAGCCAAGGGAAAATGTGCCGAGCAGGATTTGTGCAGCTCTTCATCGCAAACGTTTTAGATAGAACACCTGTATGCAAAGTGAGAGCTATGGTCTTCCGCAGTAAGCCAAGGGAAAATTCGCTGCGCAGGATTTGTGCATCTCTTCAACGCAAACGGTTCAGATTGAATAAGGTATGCAAAGTGGGACCGACCAAACTTTTCCCCAATTGTTGCCAACCACGTACTGAAATAGCTAGTTCAACTATATATACTAGCTAATTTTAAGTACGTTGTACAGTTCCACCACATCTATAGTCAAATGAACTGAACAAAATAGCCCCTAAATACTACTACTACGGAGGGGCTTTGTACTACTTCCGGCAGCCTCTCCTCTGCCGAGTGCGCTCAGTAAGAGGAAGAGGAGGAGGAGCCTACCGACGAGCTGGACAACTACAATACGGTGCCTGCCGCTGCTGCACCTTCAGCGACGCTCACCTCGAACGCCCTCTGCCGCTCCAGACGACCCCTCTCGAAGCGGCCGGACTCCTCGTAGATCTCCTGATTCCTCGCCTCTACGTCGGCGTGTGCTGCGGCCATGGCTACTGTAAGGCTCTTTGCGTGCTCGACGAGGCGCTCCTCCTCCTCCCGCAGGAACTCGATGTAGCGCGCAAGGTCGCTGACGCACGTGCGGGCCTCCACCTCCGCCTCCCTCCTTCGGGCGGCGGTGGCAGAGCGGGTGATGATCCCGGCGATCGACGATGGGCTGGCGGCCACGACCACCACCTCCCGCCTTCGGGCCGCGATGGCGGAGCGGGTGATGGCCACGATGGCCGGCAGTGGGGTGGCGGCCACGACGGCCACCTCCTACCTTCAGGCCGTGGCGGCGGAGTGGGCGATGGCCCTGGCTTTCGACGGTGGTGTGGCGGCAACGGCGGCCGGCAACAGCTGCCGACGGGCAGTGGTGGTGGAGCGTGTGGTGGGTGTTCCGTGCACACCCAACAGGGACACCACGTGCACTACACTACGTCGGGGACTGCGCCGCCGCCGCGGTGTAGCCTCCCAGCTGGAGCTGTCCTCTGATGATGGCGGAGTGGCTGAGCGACGACGACGGGCTGGTGCCATTGGCGATTGTGGGAGAAGCAGACGAGATAAGCTACAGGGAGGGAGGGGAAAATGCGACGCAGGACTCGCCGGCCGTGAGGGTTTATATAGTAGGCTGGTAAGCATTGGGATTTTGGGGGATTCCACCGAGTCGGGCGGGAAGCTTGCGCGGGAACCTACGCGGTTGCGCTGGAATGGGCTCACCACCGTTTGGCCAAAAGAACGCCCCCGCGCGCTGCTCAAGCTTGCGCTCGAAGCCGTCTGCGGCAGCGGGGTGACAAGACGTGCGAGAGGAGGACGAAAGGACATGTACACATATGGTTAATAAAAAAACATTTGCGTTTTAATTACCTACTATACCCTCGTCCTGGTTTATAAGTAGGATTTAACTAATAAAATACGAATGCATGTCGCCAAAGATTATATCGTTGGATTCGTATTTGAACATAATTTCCAGTTATATAATTTTTGTAACATGCATTAACATTTTGTTGGTTAAATTTAAGGTTATATACCAGCAAGCATTTGCCCACAATACACACGACTTATTCCCTCACAAACAGCTCAGATGGATCAACTGTATGCCACGTATCGCACATGCAACTCTAATATGATTCGTGCTTGATGTCTCCGACATCGCTCGTACAGTTCGTCTTATTTGCCACGTATCACTGTGCCGCCTCTGCTCGTGTCCCTCAGCGCGCTGTGCTCGCCGTTAGGCGCCGCAGCGCGCTGTGCTCCCCGTTAGGCGCCGCAGCGCGCTCGGCTTGTGGACAGCTTTTCCTTGCGTGTTCAACTACTATATGCATATATATGGTTGCTCGCCGTTGAGGCGACCACGGAGCGCTCTGCTTGCGTCCCTCCACGCGCGCTCTGCCAGTGGTTGGGCCTGCGCATGATCACGTCGGGGCCCCCATATGCATGCGGTTGCGCCGTGCGCGTCGCCACGCGATGCAGTTACGTGCGGCACGATGGAGTTACGCGCTGCAAATTAGAACTGCCATCAGGGCATGCCGATATTCCAGGCCGTCCGGCTTCCCCTTTAATTCCCGCGGCCATTATAACCTTAGTATCTTCAACCTTTCGATCGCGCCCCACAACACAACAAGCACACCCACGACGACACATAGAGAGGGGATGTCTAGCGGCACTCCAATGGAGTTCGGCGAGCATAAAGTGGAGACCCACACGAGGGAGACGGATCTCTCTGTGGTGTACACCATCGACCCGGCTGTGCTGGACGACTACATCAACACCGTTGAGCAGTTGCTTGCTAGAGACAAGTACGAGGTGGTCGGCATCGACCTCCAGTACACCGCCGGTCATCCCAACATAGATCAGAAGGTTGCCGTCACCTAGTTGTGCATGCGCCATCATGTCCTCATCTACCACTACTGCATGGCCACAGAGCCTTGTGACCGTTTCACCAGGTTTGTCAACAGCACCGACTACAAGTTCGCTATGGTGGAAACCACCGACGATGTAAAAGCACTCAGGGTTATGGGCTTGGCCTGCAAGAACCTTGTCGAAATCCATGAGCACTACAGGGTCTGGAGCAGCATGAAGAAGGACTCCCTGGTTGAACTCGCCTCGGCCATCATCGACCAATACTACAAAAAGATGAAGCAGGATGCCAACAGAACATGTCCCGTATCCTGGCACGGGGCCTGGATGCGGCAACTGGATGAACCTCACCTCAGGTTCGCGGCCAAGAGCGTGTACACATGCTACGAGATGCACAGACGGATCGTTGACATGAGGAAGTGCCTCGTTACCGAGATCGATGAGGCCGGATCGAGCCACAAGCAGAGCAGTAGCGGCAAGCGTCCCAAGAAGTTGATGATGATCAGATGATCGTTTATCCTAGTTAATCATGCATGTAATATATAGTTGACTTTGGTGTGTGGAAATGTCATGTGTGTAGTAGCTACCTATGTAATTATGCATGTAATAGTTTACTTTGGTGTGTGCAAATGCCATGGTTGTGGTAGCCACCTATGTAATTGGATGTTTAATTTGGTTATGCAACCATGTCCTTATAAGTGTTTGTATATATATATGTTGTTGTTCTGTATGCAATCCCATCGCACAACACACACGTCTTATTAGCAGCAATCATCTGTGTTATTATCGGTCTTCGCACACATTTCTGATTACAGACCTATTTGCCGCGTATCACACACATCTTGTTATATTGAACTATTTCTGTTCTCTTGACTCAACGCAAACAGCTCATCCGAGTGAACCGTATGCTGTATATCGCACACACCTTGATCTGGCTGACCGTTTCTTTTGTGTTGCCTAATCACAAATAGTTCATTCGAGTGAACCGTATGCCGTATATCGCACACACCTTCATCTGGCTGCCTGTTTCTGTTTTTCTGCCTCATCGCAAATAGTTAATTGAACTGAACCGTATGCCCTGCATCGCACACGCAACTAAAATCTGAACCGTGTTTGATGCATCCGTCATCGCAAACGTTTTGCACCTTTTTTGACGGTTTTTTTACACCACCGTTTGCGATTATTGCATCGCACACAGTTTCGTCGAAGGGTCCCTGATCATAGTGTCGTGTTAGCAGCATCCTGCAGTAGTGACAACAAAGTAGAGGATGTCTAACTTGTTTTTGCAGGGCATGTTGTGATGTGATATGGTCAAGACATGATGTGATATACGTTATTGTATGAGATAATCATGTTTTGTAAGTTATCGGCAACCAGCAGGAGCCGTATGGTTGTCTTTTATTGTATGAAATGCAATCATCATGTAATTGCTTTACTTTATCGCTATGCGTTAGCAATAGTTGTAGAAGCAATAGTTGGCGAGACGACCACGACACAACGATGGAGATCATGATGATGCTTTGGAGATGGAGATCAAAAGCACGAGATGATGATGGCCATATCATGTGACATATTTTGATTGCATGTGATGTTTATCTTTTATGCATCTTATTTTGCTTAGTACGGTAGTAGCATTATAAGATGATCCCTTCACTAAATTTCAAGGTAAAAGTGTTCTCCCTGAGTATGCACCATTGCTACAGTTCGTCATGTTGAGACACCACGTGATGATCGGGTGTGATAGACTCTACGTTCACATACAACGGGTGTAAGACAGTTTTGCACATGCAGAATACTTGGGTTAAACTTGATGAGCCTAGCATGTACAGACATGGCGACGGAACACTGGAGATCGAAAGATCGAACGTGAATCATGTAGTAGATATGATCAACATAGAGATGTTCACCATTGATGACTACCGCATCTCACGTGATGATCAGACATGGGTTGGTTGATTTGGATCATGTATAACTTAAATAACTTGAGGGATGTTAATTTAAGTGGGAGTTTATTAGTAATTTGATTAGTTGAACTTAAATTTATCATAAACTTAGTCTTCATAGTTTTTGCATATCTATGTTGTAGATCAATAGCTCGCGATGTAGTTCCCCTATTTTTCGACATGTTCCTAGAGAAAAATAAGTTGAAAGATGATAGTAGCAATGATGCAGACTGGGTCCATGATCTAAGGATTATCCTCATTGCTGCACAGAAGAATTATGTCCTTCATGCACCGCAAGGTGACAGACCTATTGTAGGAGCAGATGCAGACGTTATGAACGTTTGACAAGCTCGGTATGATGACTACTTGATAGTTTAGTGCGCCATGCTTTACGGCTTAGAACCGCGACTTCAAAAATGTTTTGAACGCCACGGAGCATATGAGATGTTCCAAGAGCTGAAATTGGTATTTCAGACTCATGCCCATGTTGAGAGGTATAAGACCTCTGACAAGTACTTTGCCTACAAGATGGAGGAGAATAGCTGAACCAGTGAGCATGTGCTCAGAACGTCTGGGTACTACAATCGCTTGAATCAAGTGGGAGTTAATCTTCCAGATAAGATAGTGATTGGCAGAGTTCTCTAGTCACTATCACCAAGCTACTAGAACTTCGTGATGAACTATAATATGCAAGGGATGACAAAAATGATTCCCGAGCTCTTCGCGATGCTGAAATCGACGAAGGTAGAAATCAAGAAAAAGCATCAAGTGTTGATGGTTAACAAAACCACTAGTTTCAAGAAAAAGGGCAAGGGAAAGAAAGGGAACTTCAAGAAGAATGACAAGCAAGTTGTCACTCTCATCAAGGAAGCCTAAAGCTGAACCTAAGCCTGAAACTAAGTGCTTCTACTGCAAAGGGAATGGTCACTGGAAGCAGAACTGCCCCCAAATACTTGGCGGATAAGAAGGATGGCAAAGTGAACAAAAGTATATTTGATATACATGTTATTGATGTGTACTTTACTAGTGTTCATAGTAGCCCCTAGGTATTTGATACCGGTTCAGTTGCTAAGATTAGTAACTTGAAACAAGAGTTGCAGAATAAACAGAGACTAGTTAAGGGCGGGGTAACGATGAGTGTTGGAAGTGATTCCAAGGTTGATATGATCACCATTGCACACTCCCTCTACCTTCGGGATTAGTGTTGAACCTAAATAAAAGTTATTTGGTGTTTGTGTTGAGCATGAATATGATTGGATCATGTTTATTGCAATACGGTTATTCATTTAAGTCAGAGAATAATTGTTGTTCTGTTTACATGAATAAAACCTTCTATGGTCATACACCCAATATCAATGGTTTATTGAATCTCGATCGTAGTGATACACATATTCATAATATTGATGCCAAAAGATGCAAAGTTGTTAATGATAGTGCAACATACTTGTGGCACTGCCATTTAGGTCATATTGGTGTAAAGCGCATGAAGAAACTCCATACAGATGGACTTTTGGAATCACTTGATTATGAATCATTTGATACTTGCGAACCATGCCTCATGGGCAAGATGACTAAAACTCCATTCTCCGGAACAATGGAGCGAGCTAATGACTTATTGGAAATAATACATACCAATGTATGCGGTCCGATGAGTGTTGAGGCACGCAGCGGGTAACGTTATTTTCTGACCTTCACAGATGATTTGAGCAGATATGGGTATATCTACTTAATGAAACACAAGTCTGAAACATTTGAAAAGTTCAAAGAATTTCAGAGTGAAGTGGAGAATCATCGTAACAAGAAAATAAAGTTTCTACGATCTGATCGCGGAGGCGAATATTTGAGTTACGAGTTTGGCCTTCATTTAAAACAATGTGGAATTGTTTCACAACTCACGCCACCTGGAACACCACAGCATAATGGTGTGTCCGAACGTCGTAACCGTACTTTATTAGATATGGTGCGTTCTATGATGTCTCTTACCAATTTACCACTATCGTTTTGGGGTTATGCATTAGAGACAGCTGCATTCACGTAAAATAGGGCACCATCTAAATCCGTTGAGACGACACCGTATGAACTATGGTTTGGCAAGAAACCTAAGCTGTCATTTCTTAAAGTTTGGGGTTGCAACACTTATGTCAAAAGGCTTCAGCCTGATAAGCTCGAACCCAAATCAGAGAAGTGCGTCTTCTTAGGATACCCTAAGGAAACAATTGGGTACACCTTCTACCACAAATCCGAAGGCAAGATCTTTGTTGCCAAGAATGGAACCTTTCAAGAGAGGGAGTTTCTCTCGAAAGAAGTGAGTGGGAGGGAAGTAGAACTTGATGAGGTAACTGTACCTTCTCTCGAATTGGAGAGTAGCACATCACAGAAAACCATTCCCGTGATGCCTACAACAACTAGAGAGGAAGCTAATGATGATGATCATAAAAGTTCATATCAAGTTACTACTGAACTTCGTAGGTCAACCAGAACACGTTCCGCACCAGAGTGGTACGGTAATCCTGTCTTGGAAGTCATGTTACTAGACCAAGGCGAACCTACGTACTATGAAGAAGCTATGATGAGCCCAGATTCCGAAAGATGGCTTGAAGCCATGAAATCTGAGATAGGATCCATGTATGAGAACAAAGTGTGGACTTTGGTGGACTTGCCCGATGATCGGCAAGTCATAGAGAACAAATGGATCTTCAAGAAGAAGATGGACGCTGATGGTAATGTTACTGTCTACAAAGCTCGACTTGTCGCAAAAGATTTTTTACAAGTTCAATGGGTTGACAACGATGAGACTTTCTCACCCGTAGCGATGCTTAAGTCTGTCCGAATCATGTTAGCAATTGCCGCATTTTATGAAATCTGGCAAATGGATGTCAAAGCTGCAATCCTTAATGGATTTTCTTAAAGAAGAGTTGTATATGATGCAACCAGAAGGTTTTGTCAATCCTAAAGGTGCTAACAAAGTGTACAAGCTCTAGCGATCCATCTATGGACTGGTACAAGCATCTCGGAGTTGGAATATATGCTTTGATGAGGTGATCAAAGCATATGGTTTTATACAGACTTATGGTGAAGCCTGTATTTACAAGAAAGTGAGTGGAAGCTCTGTAGCATTTCGGATATTATATGTGGATGACATATTGTTGATTGGAAATGATATAGAATTTCTAGATAGCATAAAAGGATACTTGAATAAGATTTTTTTCAATAAAAGACCTCGGTAAAGCTACTTACGTATTGGGCATCAAGATCTATAGAGATAGATCGAGACGCTTAATAGGACTTACACAAAGCACATACCTTGACAAAGTTTTGAAGAAGTTCAAAATGGATCAGTCAAAGAAAGGGTTCTTGCCTGCATTGCAAGGTATGAAGTTGAGTAAGACTCAAAACCCGACCACGGCAGAAGATAGAGAGAGAATGAAAGTCATTGCCTATGCCTCAGCCATTGGTTCTATAAAGTATGCCATGCTGTGTACCAGACCTATTGTGTACCTTGCCATGAGTTTGGCAAGGGGGTACAATAGTGATCCAGGAATAGATCACTGGACAGCGGTCAAAAAATTTATCCTTAGTTACCTAAGAGGACTAAGGAAATATTTCTCGGTTATGGAGGTGAGAAAGAGTTCGTCATAAAGGGTTACGCCAATGCAAGCTTTGACACCAATTCGGATGACTCAGAGTCTCAATCTAGATACATATTGATAGTGGGAGAAATTAGCTAGAGTAGTACCATGCAGAGCATTGTAGACATAGAAATTTGCAAATATACATACGAATCTGAATGTGACAGACCCATTGACTAAACTTCTCTCACAAGCAAAACATGATCACACCTTAGTACTCTTTGGGTGTTAATCACATGGTGATGTGAACTAGATTATTGACTCTAGTAAACTCTTTGGGTGTTGGTCACATGGTGATGTGAACTATGGGTGTTAAATCACATGGTGATGTGACCTAGATTATTGAATCTAGTGCAAGTGGGAGACTGAAGGAAATATGCCCTAGAGGCAATAATAAAGTTGTTATTTTATATTTCCTTATTCATGATAAAGGTTTATTATTCATGCTAGAATTGTATTGATCGGAAACTTAAATACACATGTGAATACATAAACAAATACCATGTCCCTAGTAAGCCTCTACTAGACTAGCTCGTTGATCAAAGATGGTTAAGGTTTCCTAACCATAGACATGTGTTGTCATTTGATAACGGGATCACATCATTAGGAGAATGATGTGATGGACAAGACCCATCCGTTAGCTTAGCATAATGATCATTCAGTTTATTGCTATTGCTTTCTTCATGTCAAATACTTATTCCTTCGACTATGAGATTATGCAACTCCCGGATGCCGGAGGAATACCTTGTGTGCTATCAAACGTCACAATGTAACTGGGTGATCATAAATATGCTCTACAGGTATCTCCGAAGGTGCTTGTTGAGTTGGCATAGATCAAGATTAGGATTTGTCACTCCGAGTATCGGAGAGGTATCTCTGGGCCCTCTCGGTAATACACATCATAAGCTTGCAAGCAAATGACTAAGGAGTTAGTTACAAGGTGATGTATTATGGAACGAGTAAAGAGACTTGCCGGTAATGAGATTGAACTAAGTATAGAGATACCGATGATCGAATCTCGGGCAAGTAACATACCGATGGACAAAGGGAATTACGTACGTTGTCATAACGGCTCGACCAATAAAGATCTTCGTAGAATATGTAGGAGCCAATATGGGCATCCAGGTTCTGCTATTGGTTATTGACCGGAGAGGTGTCTCGGTCATGTCTACATAGTTCTCGAACTCGTAGGGTCCGCATGCTTAACGTTCGTTGACGATATAGTGTTATATGAGTTATATGCTTTGGTGACCGAATGTTGTTTGGAGTCCCGAATGAGATCACGGACATGACGAGGAGTCTCGAAATGGTCGAGAGGTAAAGATTGATATATAGTACAATGGTATTTGGACAGCGGAAGTGTTTCGGGACATACCGAGAAGGAATCGGGTCACCGGAAGGGGTTCCGGGCACCCCCCCCCCCCCCCGGCAAGTTATGGGCCTTATGGGCCAAAGGAGGGGACAAACCAGCCCACAAGGGGTTGGTGCGCCCCCTCCCTTGTTTGTCCAGCCCTAGGGAAGTAAAAGGGGGAGGGCTAGCCCCTCCTGCCTTTCCCTCTCATGGGAGAAAGGAAAGGGGGGGCGCCACCTTCCCCTGCCTTTCCCCGCACTCCAAATAAGGAAAGGGGGCGCGGCTTGGGAGGGACTCCAAGTAGGATTCCTCCTACTTGGGCACCTCCTTTGGCTGCTCCTCCCTCCCTCCCACCTATATATATGTGGGAGGGGGGCACCTAGCACACCCTAGACAATTGCCTAGCCGTGTGCGGCGCCCCCATCCACCGTTTACAACCCGGTCAAATTTTCGTAGTGCTTAGGCGAAGCCCTGTGGAGATTACTTCACCATCACCGTCATCACGTCGTCGTGCTGTGGTGCCCCCAGCTCAATCGTGCACTAATCATACACACAAATGTGCATGATCAAGCACAGGGACTCACGGGAAGATATCACAACACAACTCTAACACAAATAAACGGAGATCCACAATATTACAGACCATGGATCATGAAGATCCGAATACATAAGTCAGTCATACAAATATTATCTGAGTACATACATAGTTAGACAAGGTTTTGCCTTAAGAAGGCTAGCACAAACAATGACTCTAGATCGAAAGGCGTAGGCCTCCTGCCTGGGAGCCTCCGATCCTACTCCTGGTCGGCTGGCTCGGTCCAGTAGTACGTGCCGTCTGGACCCTCCTGGTAGTAAGCTCCTGCTGGGACATCTGGCTCCTAATCTCCATCGTCTGTTGCATCATCAAATGGGGTATGGGGGAAAAAGAAGTAACAAAGCAACCGTGAGTACTCATCCGAAGTACTCAGCAAGCGAGGATCTACACTACTTATGCAACATTATCAAAGAGGAAAGGCTGTATATGTGGACTGGGCTGCAGAAATGCCAGAATAGAGAGAAGGCCTAGTCCTATCGAAGAGTAGCATCTTCAAACATCTTCACAAAGCCACCATCTTGCAGCAATAGAAGAGAGTAGAGTAGCATTTTATTAAGCAAACATGTTGAAGCAAAGCCTAGAGATCCTTCCTCAACTCCCTGTGAGAAAGTGATCCCGAAGCTTCAATTAATTAAACAAGTATCCAGTTCAAGTAAAAGATCGGGATACACAAACTGAGCGTCCTTTACCGTAGGACTGGCTATCGATAGATTATTCGTCCCTGTAGGGGTGAACTACTGTTACCCAACACGCTCAATCAACTCTGGTCGGACACACTTGCTGGGTAATGCCCGGCCTCGGAAGATCGACACGAAGCAGCGCCCTACCTAGACTCAGCAGAGAGGTCAGCATGCCGGACTAACCTATGCACCCAGAGGTCTTGGGCCATTGCCGTAGGCACCCTACGCGTTGTGAGACTGGCCGGGGTGCAGGCGCGACACTGAACTTGTCAGTGAAGTATCCAGCCCATTCCCGACAATCAGCCCGCATGGTGAACCGTGACGTTTGAAGAGCTTTCGGGAGAAACGTACATCGCAGAGGGCCCCATAAACCGTAATCCCGCATGGTGGTAGTACGTATAGGGCACATCGACCCACTCAGATCAAATACCCAAATCCGATATGCCCATTCAGTAACATGCGGAGACAATCAGAGTTTTTGAAGCTCCGCCACAATATCACACTCGAGTGCCCTTCCGGCACACCCGACATCATAGATCCCCTGCGGGTACCCATCAGGGTCGACCCGCCTGTAACAAAGGTTAAAGTAATAGTGTGGTCATAACATCAAGGGGGAAACCCCGAGGAATCACCCTCGGTGGATTCCACTCAATGAAATCATCAGGGTGAACATATGAGGCATCACCCTCGAGGTTCACACTAAGGGGTTGCACGACAGAGTCGTGTCAGAAGTGGAGAAGGAGGAATCACCCTCAATGACCATGACCGAACAGCTACACTGCAGAGTATTCATCAGGAGTGCGTTACGAGGTACCACCCTCGGCACTCGATAGTAACTATGCAGAGTTGTACAACTAAGGGTGTGAAGTGAGGTGTCGGTCTCTGGTCGACGATCACCTTGATCGAGTCGTCGATGATCAAGCAGGGGCAACAAGGGTAAGGTGGTGGGGGTCACTGATGGTTCACTACCAACCTATACTAAACAGTTTAACATAGGCAGGTAAGGTAACAATAAACAGGTTACAAAAGCAGGCTATGCATCAGAATAGGAGCAAACATTTAACAGTAGCAAAATCTAATGCAAGCAGGAGAAATGGAATGGGCGATATCTGGATGCTCAAGGGGGGGGGGACTTGCCTGGTTTCTCTAGCAAGAAAGAGGGGTCGTCAACGGGCTGCTTGTCTGTAGCGTAGTCAAACTCAGCTGCAATGGCGTCGGTCTCGGCATCTATCGAGAGAGAAGGAGGGGGAGAGAAACAATAAATTCATGACAAAAAAGCAAACAATATGTATGACATGCCTGAATGCTATGCAGAGGTGTTCTACTGCCTAACTAAATAATTTAGTTAATTTAGGAATTTATCCGGATTTATTTAATTAGAGTTGGGCACTATTCATTTACTGAAATCGGTCTAAAAGTTCCATGTTCATCTAGCTAGGGGCATCTGACAGGAATACGGAGGGCGTATTCAAATTCGTATCGAAATTCTGAGCAACTTTCATATATAAATTTTTTTCATCGACGTTGCGGATTATTTTATATGATTTTCTAAAGTTTTAATTATTTTCTGAAATTTATTTAATCATTTTAAATCAACATTATCCAGAATAGTGTAGGCTGACATCAGCAGTCAACAGGGCGTTGACTGGGTCAATCTGACGTGTGGGTCCCACCTGTCAGTGTCTGTTTAGTCTAATTAGGGTTTAACTAAACTAATTATAGTTTAGTTAAACTAACTAATTAATTAGATTAATTAAACAAAGTTAATTAACTTAATTAATTATTAATTATTAATTTTATTAATTCATTTTGATTTTATTTATTTATTTATTTAAACATTCTGTGGGGCTGGGCCCCACTTGTCATTGTCACAGGGTTGGCAGGGCCCACTGGTCAGTGGCCCATAGGCCACTGTGGGCACGGGCGCGCGGGCGCGGCGCATGCCGATGCGACGGCGAGGCCTCGGCTACGGCCAAGGCGGGGCTCGCCGGCCGGAGCAGCAGTAGTGGGAGGCGGCGGGCGGAGCCGGCGAGGGGCGTGGCGGCGCGGCGAGTGAGGCGAGGGAAAGAGGCCACGGGCGGCTAGGAGAAGCAGGGCGACGCGGTCGCGGTTGTGGGTGCGCGGGAGCGCGACCTGGCGCGGGGTGAGCACGTGCGGGAGGCGGGCGCGGTGAGGCCACAACGGCAGGCGGGGTGAGGGCGCGGGCCAGGCGGTGAGTGGGGGCGGCTGCGGTCGACGGCGAGCGATGCGGTCGCGCAGACGTGCACGGGGCCACGGCGAGCGCGCAGCTGGGTGCGCCGGAGCGCGGCAAGAGGGGAAGAGGAGGTCGGGGCTTCCTCACCCTCCGTTGCAGGGGATCGGGAGGCGAGGCTCATAGGAGCCGAGTCGAGGGGGAGGTCGAGGACGGGGCAACGGTGTGGACGAGGCGGCGACTGTGTGGCGGCACCAGCGAGGTCCAGGCGGCAGTGGGTGACGCGGTTGGCGCGGCGAGCGGGTCGAGCGCCCCGATCCCGATCTGGATCGGGGGGGGGGGGGAAGGGAGAGCGAGGAGAGTGGGGGGGTGTTGGCTAGGGTTTTGGGGGTCTCTGGGGAGGCCATATAGGCCAGGGCGAGGGAGTGGGTCGGCCTGGCTGGGCTGAGGCCAGTTGGGCTAGGCCCAGTTGGCCTGGGGGTTTTCTTTTTATTTTTGTTTTGCTTTCTTTTTCTTATTTTCTTTTTTGCAAATTGTTAGGCCACAAAATGACTTTTACAAAATCAGTGACCTAGCTCATAATTAGCAGTGCAGCACACCCTAACACCAAAAACTAGTTTGGGCAAAACATAATTTCATATTTAATTTATATTAAATAAAAGGTTATTAAATATTGTCTTTAGTCACTGTTTGAGGATGTTTGAGTCACTTACCCAATTCCAATGATGTTGGTTTCAATGTTAGAACTGTCTCTGATTTACTTGCTATTTAATGAACAATTTAGTTTCTGATTTGAACAAATTTTATTTTCCACTTTAATTTAACTTGAAGTTTGAATTAGGAGTTGAAATGCAATATGATGCAAATGATGTCTAGGCACTGTTAAACTTGCTGACATGGCATTAACTAAGGTGATCACTATTGCTAAGTATATGGGGTGTTACAACTCTCCTCATCTAACAAGAATTCTCGTCCCGAGAATTAAGAGGAAGACTGAAAGAAAGCGGGGTATTCTTCATGAAGACGATCCTCGCGTTCCCAAGTGGCTTCATCATCAGAATGATTCGACCACTGAACTTCAAGGAATTTGATTGACTTTTGACGAGTCCGGTGTTCAGCTTGATCAAGAATATGGATGGGATATTCTGGATAAGACAGATCTTCCCGCAATTCAAGCATTTCGTGATCCACTGCTCGAATAGGATCCTTCAAGCAGCGATGGAGTTGGGATACATGAAAGACATCATGCACTTGAGAAAGATTTGGCGGCAATTGCAACTGATATGCCACTTCTCCTCGACGGGCAAGAATACGAAACGGGCCAATGTAGCGAGGAGCTAACTTGCCTTTGATTCCAAACCGATGAGTGCCTTTCAACGGAGTGACGCGAAGGTAAGCTTGCTCGCCATGCTGATAGACAATTTCCTGGTGCTTTCGGTCATAGTTGCTCTTCTGACGAGACTGAGCAGTTTTCAGATGTTCACGGATGATGCGGACTTGTTCTTCAGCTTGCTGAACAATGTCCGGTCCAATGAGTGAGCGTTCCCCAGCTTCTGACCAATTCATAGGGGTTCGACACTTACGTCCGTAAAGAACTTCAAACGGTGCCATCTTCAGACTAGCTTGGTAGCTATTGTTGTAAGAGAATTCGGCATACGGGAGAGATTCCTCCCATTTCTTACCGAAGGAAATGACCCAAGCTCGAAGCATATCTTCGAGCACTTGATTAACTCATGCGACTTGACCCTGAGACTGAGGGTGAAAAGCGGTGCCGAAGGACAGGTGAGTTCCCATAGCTTCTTGGAAACTTGCCCAGAATCTTGAGGTAAAGAGGCTGCCACGATCCGAATTGATCTCCAACGGAACACCGTGGAGTGA
The DNA here is from genome assembly GCA_011799875.1 of Thinopyrum elongatum. Taxonomy (NCBI): domain Eukaryota; kingdom Viridiplantae; phylum Streptophyta; class Magnoliopsida; order Poales; family Poaceae; genus Thinopyrum; species Thinopyrum elongatum. Next base: position 572,465,648 of record CM022298.1, on the reverse strand, counting down.
CACAATTCAGGAAACTTACAAGTCTCCTAACTGACTAGCAGTGATTGTCTCCTTAACTGGTAGAAAGTGAGCAACCTTTGAGAAACGGTCAATGACGACAAAAATAGCATTATGACCCTTCTGAGATCTAGGAAATCCAGTAGTGAAATCCATTTGGACCTTGTCCCATTTCCATTCAGGAATATCAAGTGGTTGCAGAGTTCTAGCAGGCCTTTGGTGTTCTGCTTTAATGCGGTGGCAAACGTCACACTCAGAAACATAACGAGCAATGTCTTGCTTCATATTAGGCCACCAGTATCTCTGACAAATGTCACGGTACATCTTTGTGCTACCAGGATGAATTGACAGAGGAGTGTCATGAACTTCTTTCATAACGTGTTCTCTCTCATCCTTGAATTTGGGTACGAAGAGACGGCGTTGGAAGAATAGGACCCCATCCTTATCAAGATGGAATTCCGACGGCTTACCTTTTTAGAGGTATCGCTTAATCCTTTCAACTTCAGAGTCATACTTTTGTATAGTCTTAATGCTGTGTTCTAAGTCTGGTTCAACGACCAGGGTATTGAGATAACCCTGTGGAACAAATAGAGGTTCAATTTGCATAGCTCTTCATAAAGCATAGGTTGTGCTTCCTGAACCATAAGGTTGCTGCAATAAGCCTTGCGACTCAAAGCATCGGCCATTACATTAGCCTTGCCAGGGGTGTATGAGATATTCATATCATAATCGGCAATTGTTTCGAGCCATCTTTGTTGACGAAGGTTCAGATCGGGTTGAGTATATAGATACTTCAAACTCTGATGATCCGTGTATATCTCGCAACGGTTACGGAGAAGGTAATGTCGCCATAGTTTCAGAGCATAAATAACGCAGAAAGTTCGAGATCATGCACGGGATAATTTTCTTCGTGAGGACACAATTGTCAAGAGGCATAAGAAATCACTTTGCGCTCTTGCATTAGGACACAGCCTAATCCTTGACGAGATGCATCACAGTATATCTCGAAATCCTTTTGGGAATCCGGGGGTGCTAGCACTGGGGCAGATGTTAACTTATCTTTTAGTGTCTGAAAGCTTTCTTGACATTTTTCTATCCACTCAAATTTAACACCTTTATGGAGCAGATTTGTTAATGGTTTTGCAATCTTGGAAAAGTTCTCGATGAACCGGCGGCAATAACTAGCGAGTCCGAGAAAACTTCTGACTTGCTTAACATTCTTCAGGGGAGTCCAATCAAGAATAGCCTGAACTCGCTCGGGGTTAACAGCAATGCCATTCTTGGAAATCATGTGACCAAGATAGGTCACTTCAGATAACCAGAATTCACACTTGGAGAATTTAGCATACAACTGATGTTCTCGTAGCTTCTCCAATACAAGCCGAAGATGTTCATCATGTTCTTCTTCATTCTTGGAATATATAAGGATATCATCCAAATAAACCACGACAAATTTTTTGAGGTAATCCATGAAGATATAGTTCATCAACCGGGAGAAGGTTACTGGAGCATTTGTTAAGCCAAATTACATGACAGTGTACTCATAAGAGCCATATCGAGTAACAAAGGCAGTCTTCGGAATATCCTCTTCGCGAACTCGAATCTGATGATAACGCAACCTCAAGTCGAGTTTCGAGAAGATAGAGGATCCAGCAAGCTGATCATAAAGATCATTAATCCGGGGCAGTGGGTATTGATTCTGGATTGTGGCTTGGTTAATGGGCTGGTAATCTTGAACCAATCGGTTAGTTCCATCCTTCTTCTTAACAAAGAGTGAAGGTGCTCCCCAAGCAGAGGAACTGGGGTGGATGAAACCTTTCTTAAGTGACTTGTCGATTTCTTCCTTAAGTTCAAGAAGGTGGTGCGGAGGCATCTTATAAGGACGCTTCGCAATAGGGGTAGTGCCAGGCTTCAAGTCAATGACAAACTCGACAGCCCTAACCGGGGGTATTCCTGCAAGTTCTTCTGGAAAGACATCCAAAAAATCTCGAGCGACAGGAACGTTCTTGATTCCTTCCAGAGGTGAGGCGTTCAAAGCATTCAGGGCATATATCTGAGCTTCGGCCTTCCGTGTAATGCGGGCAGTATAATTCACTATCTCGTCGGAGGGGTGAAGAAGTTGGACGACTTTAGTGGCACAATTGATCAAAGCAATGTGAGCTTTCAACCAATCCATTCCGAGGATGAGGTCTATGGTGGAAGATTTCAAGATGATGGGTGAGGCAAGGAATTCCATCCCTTTAATTTTGATGGTAACGTCAGGTGCTATCACGTCAGCATGACAATGGCCTCCAGGAGTTTTAATGACTAACGGAGTATGCATCTTCTCATATCGAATGCCATGCATGAATGCAAATTTTCCAGAGATGAATGAATGTGATGCTCCTGAATCAAATAAAACAGAAGCAGGTACTGAGTTAACAAGAAGGGTACCCATCACAGTAGCAGGTTGATCCTGGACTTCTTCAATATCAATGTTGTAAGCGTGTCCACGACCATGAGCAGCAGACCCAGTATTATAGCTGCGGGCCTGATTGTTGCCACGATCATTGCCACAGCCAGTACGAGGGAAAGCCAACTGATTCTGAGTCTGGCGGCAGTCTTTAGCCTGGTGACCTGGTTTGCGGCACTTGAAGCATAGACCATCTTCAGGACGAAGAGGAGCATTGTTTTGAATAGCTTGAGCTCTTGGCTGCCTTGGTGGTGGAGGAGGCAGACATGGTGCAGCATAGTTGTTCTTTGGCGCTGGGGCATTTGGACGGAACACGTTGTTGGGAATCCAGACTCGACGCTTCTGTGCTGAGCCCGAAGATGAGCTAGCATCACGATAGCGCTTCTGCGAGTCCTTGTGCTTCCTCTGAGCGGTCTCAACCAGAATAGCCTTGTTCACAAGAGTTGAAAAGTCGTTGAAGTCTTGAGCAGCAAGTGCAAGCTCGAGGTCTGCGTGGAGTCCATTACGGAACTTCTCTTGTCTACGAGCATCCGTCGTGATGTCTTCTTCAGCATAGCGGGAGAGGTTAAGAAATTCCCGCTGATAGGTTTCGACAGTCTTGTTGCCCTGAGTGAGGTTGCGGAACTGGGTCTTCATCCGGTCCATAATTCCTTGAGGAATATAACGGGCACGAAATGCAGCCTGGAACTCATGCTAGGTAACGACTGTTCCAGCAGGTAGTGTACGCTTGTGTGTGTCCCACGATTGAGCAGCGGGCCCCTTTAAGAAAAAGGACGCGAAGGTGACAAAGTTGGCAGGGGAGACATTAGAAGACTCCATCTCGTGAGTGATGTCACGAAGCCAGTCATCAGCATCCAGTGGCTTGTCAGAGTTGCGGAACTAAGTGGGGTTGAGTCGCATAAACTCCGGCAGAGTTATTGAAGGAGGGTTCTAGTTCTGGTTGTTCTGATGCGGAAACTGAGCCATAATCCCAGTCATGAACTGGCGGTTGAGCTCAAATTGTTGCATCATAGCTGCCATATAGTCTGGCGGTGGTGGGTGTTTGGGGCCACGACCACGACCACCTGGTCTAACCATCCTGCTAAGTATCAATAGGGGGTGGTTTAGTAAAAGCAATTTTGAGTGTTTAGCGACAAGCATGATGTAACTCGACAACAATTTAAGCAGTGTAACAGATACTTAACAGTAGTCAATTAAGACATACAGATCCATACACAGAGTCGGGTCCATGCGGACAGCATAACGGCACAAATTTAAAAACTAGACATGCTAGGCGGCGCGCAGGCACGCGGTAAGGAAGTACACAACGAGACATAGCAAAGGCTACATCAACGTCGGAGAAAACCACTGAAACGGGGTAACTGCACATGCGGACGACGAATGTTCGTCGCGGAAGGATCTTGCGCTCCATGTGCACTCTGATACAGAACCCGGTCTCGAGCTGTAAGAAGAGGTCCACGTGCAGGTGTGTGACCTCCAACAGCAGGCCAATCAATACCAGCATACATCTAAGTCCTGCGCGGGTAAAGGATGTGCTCCGGATGTATCCCGACACGAACGGCTGGTAGCAACTGCGTCATAGCATCGTAGAGACGTGCTTGAGTGGTAACCAACTCGACGGCAAGAGCCCAAACAGTGCGATCCAGAGCCTGAGTGCACTGAATCAGAACACGCGGGTCGTAGCGACGAGGCTCGTACGGGGCACAGATAGCTGTGTAGTACCCAGTAGCATCTCCAGCAAGGGCATAAGGAATGTATCGGAACTCAGAGTCATCCAAGATATCGCTGAACTCTCCTCGGAGACGTGCGGCAGCAGAGTAGGCGGCATCATGGACTGCCATCTCAATCGTCACGCCGATACCGTGGAAAAGGTGCAGCTCAGTGTCTGAGTCATCTTGCTAATCATAGATACGAACATCAGCATGGTACTGCTCCTGGTTGAACTTGCGGTAATCCTTGTAGACCATGTACTCGGGGTACCAGCGGTAGCCAAGTCTGGTCATGAGAGCGATCAGGATAGCTAGAAAACTAGGGGCATCACGAGCCCAAGTGCGAAGCACAAGCTGTGTCGTAGGACGTGGTGGAAACAAACGATCCATCTAAAACAGAGGAAATTCAGGATTGTCAAATGACAATGAGAAGTTTAATACAACTCGGAGAGAAAGGTTAAACAAAACAATGGAAAGGAAAATGATTATCAGACTAATCAGATCAATGACAGGGAGATCGCACAGATATCCAGCTCTCCGGGTAGACGGGATTTACGAGATCCTAAGTGTCGGCGTTAGTAAAATTTATTTAACCCGAATAGAAGAGAGATCAGAGTCCCATAGTATAGACGACGAATAAAAGATCCTAATACCACCCAATTGGCAACGTGGGTCCGTAAGCCACACAACCAAGTTAGTAAAATAGTTTTTCGATGTCTAGACTCAACTTCGGCCAAGGAATTAGGAAGGGGGCTTCCTACAGGCAGTCGGCTCTGATACCAACATGTGGCACCCCCAGCTCAATCGTGCACCAATCATACACACAAACGTGCACGATCAAGCACAGGGACTCACGGGAAGATATCACAACACAACTCTAACACAAATAAACGGAGATCCACAATATTACAGACCAGGGATCACGAAGACCCGAATACATAAGTCAGTCATACAAATATTATCTGAGTACAGACATAGTTAGACAAGGTTTTGCCTTAAGAAGGCTAGCACAAACAACAGCTCTAGATCGAAAGGCGAAGGCCTCCTGCCTGGGAGCCTCTAATCCTACTCCTGGTCGGCTGGCTTGGTCCAGTAGTACGTGCCGTTTGGACCCTCCTAGTAGTAAGCTCCTGCTGGGACATCTGGCTCCTGATCTCCATCGTCTGTTGCATCATCAAATGGGGTATGGGGGAAAAAGAAGTAACAAAGCAACCGTGAGTACTCATCCGAAGTACTCAGCAAGCAAGGATCTACACTACATATGCAACATTATCAAAGAGGAAAGGTTGTATATGTGGACTGGGCTACAGAAATGCCAGAATAGAGAGAAGGCCTAGTCCTATCGAAGACTAGCATCTTAGAACATCTTCACAAAGCCACCATCTTGTAGCAATAGAAGAGAGTAGAGTAGCATTTTATTAAGCAAACATGTTGAAGCAAAGCCTAGAGATCCTTCCTCGACTCCCTGCGAGAAAGTGATCCCGAAGCTTCAATTAATTAAACAAGTATCCAGTGCAAGTAAAAGATCGGGATACACAAACTGAGCGTCCTTTACCGTAGGACCGGCTATCGATAGATTATTCATCCCTGCAGGGGTGCACTACTGTTACCCAACACGCTCGATCAACTCTGGTCGGACACACTTGCTGGGTAATGCCCGGCCTCGGAAGATCGACACGAAGCAGTGCCCTACCTAGACTCAGCAGAGAGGTTAGCATGCCGGACTAACCTATGCACCCAGAGGTCTTGGGCCATCGCCCTGGGCACCCTGCGCGTTGCGAGACTGGCCGGGGTGCAGGCGCGACACTGAACTCGTCAGTGAAGTATCCAGCCCATTCCCGACAATCAGCCCGCACGGTGAACCGTGATGTCTAAAGAGCTTTCGGGAGAAACGTACATTGTAGAGGGCCCCATAAACCATAATCTCGCGTGTTGGTAGTGCGTATAGGGCACGTCGACCCACTCAGATCAAATACCCAAATCCGATATGCTCATTTAGTAACACACGGAGACAATCAGAGTTTCTGAAGCTCCGCCACAATATCACACTCGAGTGCCCTTCCGGCACACCCTACATCATAGATCCCCTGTGGGTACCCATCAGGGTCGACCCGCCTGTAACAAAGGTCAAAGTAACCGTGTGGTCATAACATCAATGGGGAAACCCCGAGGAATCACCCTCGGTGGATTCCACTCGATTAAATCATTAGGGTGAATGTATGAGGCATCACCCTTGAGGTTCACACTAAGGGGTTGCACGACAGAGTCGTATCGGAAGTGGAGAAGGAGGAATCACCCTCGAAGACCACAACCGAACAGCTACATTGTAGAGAATTCGTCAGGAGTGCATGACGAGGTATCACCCTCGGCACTCGATAGTAACTATGCAGAGTCGTACAACTAAGGGGGGTGAAGTGAGGTGTCGGTCTCTGGTCGACGATCGCCTTGATCGAGTCGTCGATGATCAAGCAGGGGCAACAAGGGTAAGGTGGTGGGGGTCACTGATGGTTCACTACCAACCTATACTAAACAGTTTAACATAGGCAGGTAAGGTAACAATAAACAGGTTACAAAAGCAGGCTATGCATCAGAATAGGAGCAAACATTTAACAGTAGCAAAATCTAATGCAAGCAGGAGAAATGGAATGGGTGATATCTGGATGCTCAGGGGGGGGGCTTGCCTAGTTACTCTTGCAAGAAAGAGGGGTCGTCAACGGGCTGCTCGTCTGTAGCGTAGTCGTACTCAGCTGCAACTGCGTCGGTCTCGGCGTCTATCGAGAGAGAAGGAGGGGGGGGAAGAAACAATAAATTCACGGCAAAAATGCAAACAATATGTATGACATGCCTGAATGCTATGCAGAGGTGTTCTACTGCCTAACTAAATGATTTAGTTAATTTAGGAATTTATCCGGATTTATTCAATTAAAGTTGGGCACTATTCATTTACTGAAATCGGTCTAAAAGTTCCATGTTCATCTAGCTAGGGGCATCTAACAGGAATACAGAGGGCGTATTCAGATTCATATCAAAATTTTGAGCAACTTTCATATATAAATTTTTTTCATCGGAGTTACGGATTATTTTATATGATTTTCTAAAGTTTTAATTATTTTCTGAAATTTATTTAATCATTTTAAATCAACATTATCCAGAATAGTGTAGGCTGACATCATCATGATCTGACATCATCATGATGTCAGCATGACGTCAGGAGTCAACAGGGCGTTGACTGGGTCAATCTGACGTGTGGGTCCCACCTGTCAGTGTTTGTTTAGTCTAATTAGGGTTTAACTAAACTAATTACAGTTTAATTAAACTAACTAATTAATTAGATTAATTAAACAGAGTTAATTAACTTAATTAATTCACTAATTAATTAATTGTTAATTTTATTAATTCATTTTCATTTTCTTTATTTATTTTTTTAAACGTTCTGTGGGGCTGGGCCCCACTTGTCATTGTCACAGGGGGGGCAGGGCCCACTGGTCAGTGGCCCATAGGCCACTGCGGGCATGGGTGAACGGGCACGCGGAGCCCGTGAGCGCGCGGGCGCGGCACCGGCCGATGCGACGGTGAGGCCTCGGCTACGGCCACGACGGGGCTCGCCGGCCGGAGCAGCAGCAGTGGGAGGCGGCGGGCGGAGCCGGTGAGGGGCGTGGCGGCGCGGCGAGCGAGGCGAGGGAAAGAGGCCACGGGTGGCTAGGCGAAGTGGAGCGACGCGGTCGCGGCTGTGGGCGCGCGGGAGCGCGACCAGGCGCGGGGTGAGCGCGTGCGGGAGGCGGGCGCGGTGAGGCCACAGCGGCAGGCGGGGCGTGGGCGCGGGCCAGGCGGTGAGCGGGGGCGGCTGCGGTCGACAGCGAGCGAGGCGGGCGTGCAGACGTGAAAAAGCTACATCAGAGTTACCTATTCTACACATCTCCAAATAAGCTGAAACTTCACGGAGATTTTTTATAGAATATTTAAGAATTATTGTAGCAAGTAACTACCAGAGGGGGCCCACCAGGTGGGCACAACCCACCTGGGCGCGCCAGGGCCCCCAGGCACGCCCTGGTGAGTTATGCCCTCCTCGGCCCACCTCCGGTGCCCCTCTTCTGGTATATAAGTCATTTTGAACTAGAAAAAAATAAGAGGACTTTCGGGATGAAGCGCCGCCGTCTCGAGGCGGAACTTGGGCAGGAGCACTTTTGCCCTCTGGCGGAGCAATTCCACAGGGGGAACTTCCCTCCCGGAGGGGGAAATCATCGTCATCGTCATCACCAACAACTCTCCCATCATGGGGAGGGCAATCTTCATCAACATCTTCAACAGCACCATCTCCTCTCAAACCCTAGTTCATCCCTTGTGTTCAATCTTTGTACTGGACCTTAGATTCGTACTCGTGGGTGACTAGTAGTGTTGATTACATCTTGTAGTTGATTACTATATGGTTTATTTGGTGGAAGATTATATGTTCAGATCCATTATGCTATTTAATACCCCTCTGATCTTGAGCATGATTATTATTTGTGAGTAGTTACTTTTGTTCTTGAGGTCACGGGAGAAGTCGTGTTGAAAGTAATCATGTGAACTTGATATGTGTTCGATATTTTGATGATATGTATGTTGTGATTCCCTTAGTGGTGTCATGTGAACATCGACTACATGGCACTCACCATATTTGGGCCTAAGGGAATGCATTGTGGAGTAGTTATTAGATGATGGGTTGCTAGAGTGACAGAAGCTTAAACCCTAGTTTATGCGCTACTTCGTAAGGGACTGATTTGGATCCAAAAGTTTAATGCTATGGTTAGATTTTATCTTAATACTTTTCTCGTAGTTGCGGATGTTTGCGAGGGGGTTAATCATAAGTAGGAGGTTTGTTCAAGTAAGAACAGCACCTAAGCACCGGTCCACCCACATATCAAATTATCAAAGTAGCGAACACGAATCAAACCAACATGATGAAAGTGATATGATGAAATTCCCGTGTACCCTCAAGAACGCTTTGCTTATCATAAGAGATCGTTTTGGCATGTCCTTTGCCACAAAAGGATTGGGCTACCTTGCTGCATATTATTTATCGTTACTATTACTTGCTTGTTACAAATTATCTTGCTATCAAACTACTTGTTACCGACTATTTCAGTGCTTGCAGAAAATACCTTGCTGAAAACCACTTGTCATTTCCTTCTGCTCCTCATTGGGTTTGACACTCTTACTTATCGAAAGGACTATGATTGATCCCCTATACTTGTGGGTCATCAAGGCTCTTTTATTGTGCCATTTCCGGGGAGTGAAGCGCTCTTGGTAAGTGGAAATTGGTAAGGAAAAATTATTACTACGTGCTGAAATTTATTGTCACTTCTTACTATGGAGAACAATCATTTGATGGGTTTGTTCGGGGTATCTTCACCTTGATCGGAACCACAATTAGTTACCCCTTAACCTACTACACCTACTGAAAATATTGGCTATGAAATTCCTTCGGGTATGATAGAACAACTGCTAGCTAATCCTTATGCAGGAGATGGAACCGAACATTCTTATATGCACTTAATATATGTGGATGAAATTTATGGATTATTTAAGCTTGCAGGTTTGCCCGGAGATGAAGCTAAGAAGAAGGTTTTCCCTTTATCTTTGAAGGGAAAAGCATTGGCATGGTATAGGCTATGCGATGATATTGGATCTTGGAATTGGAATTGATTGAAATTGGAATTTCACCAAAAAAATTATCCTATGCATCTAGTTCATCGTGATCGGAATTATATATATAATTTTTGGCCTCGTGAAGGAGAAAGTATCACTCTAGCTTGGGGGAGGCTTAAGTCAATGTCATATTCATGCCCCAATCATGAGCTCTCAAAAGAAATTATCATTCAGAATTTTTATGCTCGGCTTTCTCGTGATGATCAATCCATGCTCGATACTTCTTGTACTGGTTCTTTTATGAAGAAGACTATTGAATTCAGGTGGGATCTTTTAGAAATAATTAAACGCAACTCTGAAGATTAGGAACTCGACAAAGGTAAATAGTCATGTATTAAGCTTGAGGTTGATTGTGTTAAATCTTTTATGAATACCGATGCTTTTCACAAGTTTAGCACTAAATATGGACTTGACTCTGAGATAGTAGCCTCCTTTTGTGAATCATTTGCTACTCATGTTGATCTCCCTAAGGAGAAGTGGTTCAAATATCACCCACCTATTAAATAAGAAATTAAAGAACCCGGCATAGCTAAAGATGAAACCATCATTTACAATGTTGATCCAGTTGTGCCTACTGCTTATATTGAAAAACCACCTTTCCCTGTTAGGATAAAGGAACATGCTAAGGTCTCAGTCGTGGTCAATAAAAGTAATATTAGAGCACCTAAACCTGCTGAACAAATCAAAGTATAACCTAGTGTTGCAATGGTTCAAGATCTCTTGGTAGAAAATATTGATGGGCATGTTATTTACTTCTGTGATGAAGCTGCTAGAATTGCCAAACCCGATGAAAAAGATAAACATAGACATGTTGTTGGCATGCCTGTCGTCTCAGTTAAAATAGGAGATCACTGTTATCATGGTTTATGTGATTTAGGTGCTAGCATGAGTGCTATTCCTTTTACCTTATACCAAGAAATTATGAATGATATAGCACCCGCTGAAATAGAAGACATAGATGTTACTATTAAATTTGCCAATAGAGACACCATCACACCACATGGGATTGTTAGAGATGTTGAAGTCTTGTGTGGGAAAATAAAATACCCTACTGATTTTCTAGTTCTTGGTTTCCCACAAGATGACTTTTGTCCCATTATCTTTGGTAGACCTTTCTTGAACACTGTCAATGCTACTATAGATTGTCATAAACAAACTGTCAGTGTTCGCTTTGGTGATGAGTCTCATGAGTTTAATTTTTCCAAGTTTAATAGACAACCTCACAAGAAATAATTACCTAGTAAGGATGAAATAATTGGTCTTTCTTCTATTGCCGTGCCTCCTACTGATCCACTAGAACAATATTTGCTAGACCATGAAAATGATATGCACATGCATGAAAGAAATGAGATAGATAAAATTTTCTTTGAACAACGACCCTTGCTCAAACATAATTTGCCTATTGAAACTCTAGGAGGTCCTCCTCCACCTAAAGGTGATCCTGTGTTTGAATTGAAACAATTGCCAGACACTTTGAAATATGCTTATCTTGGTGAGAAAAAGATATATCCTGTTATTATTAGTGCTAACCTTTCAGAACATGAAGAAGAAAGATTATTGAAAATTCTGAAGAAGCACCGAGCTGCTATTGGATATACTCTTGATGATCTTAAGGGCATTAGTCCCACTCTCTGTCAGCACAAAATTAATATGGAACCTGATGCTAAACCCGTTGTTGATCACCAACAACATTTGAATCCTAAGATGAAAGAAGTGGTAAGAACTAAAATATTAAAACTTCTGGAAGCAGGTATAATCTATCCTATAGCTGATAGTAGATGGGTAAGTCCTATTCATTGTGTCCCTAAGAAGGGAGGTATTACCATTGTTCCTAATGACAAAAATGAACTCATTCCACAAAGAATTGTTACTGGCTATAGAATGGTAATTGATTTTAGAAAATTAAATAAAGCAAGTAGAAAAGATCATTACCCTTTGCCTTTTATTGATCAAATGCTAGAAAGATTATCAAAGCACACACACTTTTGCTTCCTTGATGGATATTCTGGTTTTTCTCAAATACCTGTTTCACAAACTGATCAAGAGAAAACCACCTTTACTTATCCTTTTGGAACTTATGCTTATAGACATATGCCTTTTGGTTTATGTAATGCTGCTACCTTTTAAAGATGTATGACTGCTATATTCTCTAATTTTTGTGAAAAGATTGTTGAGGTTTTCATGGATGACTTTTCTGTTTACGGAACTTCTTTTGATGGTTGCTTAAGTAACATTGATTGAGTTTTGCAAAGATGTGACCAAACTAATCTTGTCTTGAATTGGGAGAAGTGCCACTTTATGGTTAATGAAGGTATTGTCTTGGGCATAAAATTTCTGAACGAGGTATTGAGGTGGATAAAGCTAAAGTTGATGCAATTGAGAAAATGCCATGTCCTAAAGATATCAAAGGTATTCGTAGTTTCCTCGGTCATGCTGGTTTCTATAGGAGGTTTATTAAGGACTTCTCTAAAATTTCTAGGCATCTTACAAATCTTTTACAAAAGGATGTTCCGTTTGTTTTTTATGATGATTGTGTAGAAGCCTTTTAAACACTTAAGAAAGCCTTAACTTCTGCACCTATTGTTCAACCACCTGATTGGAACTTGCCTTCTGAAATTATGTGTGATGCTAGTGATTATGCTGTTGGTGCTATTCTAGGACAAAGAGTTCATAAGAAATTAAATGTTATTCATTATGCTAGCAAAACTCTAGACAGTGCTCAACGAAACTATGCTACTACTGAAAAGGAATTTTTAGCAGTTGTATTTGCTTGTGATAAATTCAGATATTATATTGTTGATTCTAAAGTGATTGTTCACACTGATCATGCTGCTATAAAATATCTTATGGAAAAGAAAGATGCTAAACCTAGACTCATTAGGTGGGTTCTCCTGTTACAAGAATTTGATTTACATATCACTGATAGAAAAGGAGCTGAGAACCCCATAGCTGACAACTTGCCTAGGTTAGAAAATATTCTTGATGACCCACAACCTATTAATGATAGCTTTCCTGATGAGCAACTAGCCGCAATAAATGTTTCTCATAACACTCCTTGGTATGCTGATTATGCTAATTACATTGTTGCAAAATATATACCACCTAGTTTCACATACCCACAAAAGAAAAAATTCTTCTACGATTTAAGACAATACTTTTGGGATGACCCACATCTTTACAAAGAAGGAGTAGATGGTATTATTATACGTTGTGTACCTGAGCATGAACAGGAACAAATCCTATGGAAATGTCACTCCGAAGCTTATGGAGGGCATCATGCGGGAGATAGAACTGCTCACAAGGTATTGCAATCTGGTTTTTATTGGCCTACTCTCTTCAAGGATTCCCATAAGTTTGTTTTATCTTGTGATGAATGTCAAAGAATTGGTAATATTGGTAAGCGTCAGGAAATGCCTATGAATTATTCTCTTGCAGTTGAACCATTTGATGTTGGGGGGTTTTGATTACATAGCACCCTTTCCTTATTCCAATGGGTATACACATATTTTTGGTTGTTGTTGATTACATTACTAATTGGGTAGAAGCTATTCCAACTAGTAGTGCTGATCATAACACTTCCATTAAAATGCTTAAGGAAGTTATTTTCCCAAGGTTTGGAGTCCCTAGATACCTAATGACTGATGGTGGTTCACACTTTATTCATGGTGCCTTCCGTAAAATGCTTGCTAAATATGATGTTAACCATAGAATTGCATCACCCTATCATCCTCAATCTAGTGGTCAAGTTGAACTTAGCAATAGAGAAATAAAATTAATTCTACAAAAAACTGTTAATAGGTCCCGAAAGAATTGGTCTAAGAAATTAGATGATGCACTTTGGGCTTACAGAACAGCTTATAAAAATCCTATGGGTATGTCTCCCTAGAAAATGGTATATGGGAAAGCTTGTCATTTGCCTCTTGAGTTAGAACATAAAGCATACTGGGCAATCAAAGAACTCAACTATGACTTCAAACTTGCCGGTGAAAAGGGGTTATTTGATATTAGCTCACTAGATGAATGGAGAACCCAAGCTTATGAAAATGCCAAGTTGTTAAAAGATGGCATGATAAAAGAATCCAAAAGCGTGCGTTCAAAGTGGGTGAATATGTCCTTTTGTACAACTCTCATTTCAGATTCTTTGCAGGAAAGCTTCTCTCCAAATGGGAAGGACCTTATGTTATCGAAGAAGTTTATCATTCTGGAGCTATCAAAATAAATAATGCCGAAGGTTGTCAATGGGCAAAGAATTAAACACTATATCTCAGGTACGCCTATTAATGTTGAAAGCAATATTATTCAAACCATGACACCGGAGGAACACAAAAAAGAAACCTTCCGGAACACTCCAGAATCATGAAAAAAGAGAGGTGCGTGATACGGTAAGTAAACGGACTCCGAAAAATCCGCAAAAATATTTTTTGTCAATTTTGGAATATAACAAAAATTAGCAAAATAAGAAACAACCAGGAAGGCAACCCTGGTGGGCACAAGAGGTTGTGCCCACCTCGGGTACCTTCTGGACTCCGTTTTTCTCACATTTACTTGTTTCCCAAGATAAAAAAATCTTTATATACCCCCCGAACCTATTGACCACCGTATCGCGGAGAAATCTTCTGTTCTTCTCTCTTGCTATTTTCTGGCAGACCTGAAAATATGTCATCTCAAGATTCGGAGGGTGAGAGCTATGTTGCTGATTATATTGCAAACCCCAAGGTTTATGGAGATGTGGAACATAATGGTTGGACCACGGAGGAAGAAGAGGACTATGATCCGAAAAGGAAAGAAGAGACAAATTCGGATGAAGATGAAGTTCCATTACCCCAACCTGGGGACATGCACGTGGATTTCAAGAAGTCAAGCCGCCCTAATAAAGCAAAGAAACCTAAGATCCAGTTTATCCCTTTTCATCTGTTGCAGGAAAACAAGCAAGAACTATGCAAAAAGGTACTAAGGCTTGAGCAGGAGATCGAGGACTTGAGGGAGGAAAGTTCCATCCTCAAGCGTAAGCTGAGGAAGAAGAACACTCATACTTCACCACCACCACCTTCTTCATCACCAAAGGAGACTTGAGTTCATGCTATGGACACTCCCCTTGGCTTGTGGCAAGCTTGGGGGAGGTGTCCCGGTATCGTATCACCACCACTATCTTTGCCCTTATCTATTTTAGTTCGATCCTTAGTTTCCTATGATTTAGTTGAATAAAAGTTTTAGTTCGATCCTTTCCTTTCGAGTGTTTGCTTAGTGATCTATCAATCGATGTAATCGTGTGCGAGATATATAATAAAGAGTAGTTTGAGTTTTGTTTCTTTACTTTTATGTCTCAATAAAAAGAAAGGAAAATAAATGAAAAGATCATATGCTAATCTTATTTTAAGTAATGACATCACATAAGGAAAAGTATAAGTGGTAAAATTTGTTGGAGATTGACAAACATAGCATTAGTCAATGATGCAACTCATGAAAGAATTAATAAGGGAAGAGAAGATTCACATGCAAATATACTATATTGGACATCTTTTATGATTGTGAGCCCCCATTAAATATTTTGTGTCAAAATAGTTGAGGTTGGACAAGGAAGACAATGTAATGATTTATGTTTGTTCATATTCACATAGAAGTTATATTGTCATAGATCCTTTAGCATGTGGTGCTTGCTCAATATCTTTTCTAGCCAAAAATTCCGCACTAAGTAGAGATACTACTTGTGCATCCAAAACCCTTAACCTAAATCTTATTTCGAGAGTCCACTATACCTACCTATGGATTGAGTAAGATCCTTCAAGTAAGTTGTCATCGGTGCAATAAGGCAATAAAAATTGCTTCTAAATGTGTTGGATCATTTAGTGTAAGAGAAAATTGAGTGTTGTACGAACTTGTGATGGCAAAGTAATAAAAGAGACGGACTACATAATAAAGGTTGCTATCACAAGGGGCAATATAACATGACGTTCTTTTGCATTAAGGGATTTGGCATACAAACAAATAAGCGCATGACAACCTCTGCTTCCCTCTGCGAAGGGCCTATCTTTTACTTTTATGCATTTAGTTTTATGAAGAGTCAAAGTTTTCTTCCCTATTCCTTTTTATTTTCTCTTTTTGCAAGCATCATGTGGTGAGGAAAGATCTAGGCACATATATCCAGTTGGATATGAGTAGGCATGAGTTATTATTGTTGACATCACCCTTGAGGTGAGTACGTTGGGAGGTGAAACTATAAGCCCCTATCTTTCTATGTGTCCAGTTGAAACTTTTTGTTCATGGGTACGCTATGATTTTTTAGTAATCATAGAAGATTAAATGATGGTTGAGTATGTGGACTTGCCTAAAGGCTCCGATACGTGACCCTTCCTGAAAATATGATGAATTGTAGTTGCAAAGTTGACTGAGAACATAGTTTGTTGGTTTTCAATAAGGTTTATGCTTTATACTTTAATGTTGTGATGAATTGTTACTTGTTCATGAGAAGTTATATGATAAAAGTTGTGTGATAAAGTTTTATGTTAAAGTTCGTTGCTGTTATAATAATATGCATGATGCTTTTATGTCTATATTTTGTTTTTATCGACACCTCTCTCTCTAAGCATGTGGGAATGTTTTTCAATTTCGGTTTTCGCTTAAGGACAAGCGAGGTCTAAGCTTGGGGGAGTTGATACATCCATTTTGCATCATGTTTTCCTACTGTTATTTATAATGTTTTTATGCATAATAATGCTTTTTGGAGTAATTCTAATGCCTTTTCTCTCATAATATGCAAGGTTTATACAAAGAGGGAGAATACCGGCAGCTGGAATTCTGGACCTGAAAAAGCTACATCAGAGTTACCTATTCTGCACATCTCCAAATAAGCTGAAACTTCACGGAGATTTTTATGGAATATTTAAGAATTATTAGAGCAAATAACTACCAGAGGGGGCCCACCAGGTGGGCACAACCCACCTGGGCGTGCCAGGGCCCCCAGGCGCGCCCTGGTGGGTTGTGCCCTCCTCGGCCCACCTCCGGTGCCCCTCTTCTGGTATATAAGTCATTTCGACAAGGAAAAAAAATAAGAGGAGGACTTTCGGGACGAAGCGTCGCCGTCTCAAGGCGGAACTTGGGCAGGAGCACTTTTGCCCTCCGGCAGAGCGATTCTGCCGGGGGAACTTCCCTCCCGGAGGGGGGAATCATCGTCATCATCATCACCAATGTGGCGCCCCGCCTGATTACCACTGTTGCCAGATGGTCGCCACGCATGCCAGCCCAAGAAATGACTCTGGCATGCGTGTTTACAACAATATCATGAACACAGGCATTTCTATTAATGGATATATAGGTCTTACATGATATATTACAAGAGTGATGACAGCTGAAAAGCTCTATCTAAGGCGGCATGGTCTTGGTGCGGCTCCAATCCACAGGGATCTGACTGGGTTACTCTTCTAGCTCGCGAACGCTCTGGCTCCTCGACGACGAACAATGGATCCTTATGTGAACCTGGCCACATTGAAGGCCGCTGAGTACTTTTGAATGTACTCGCAAGCAAACCAAACTAACATATACACCAAGCAATGCAATCCATGGCATTCAGGCATGCATTTGTTATTAGAGCAACATTAATTATTATGGCATAGCATACCTATCTAGCATTATTAATTATCATGACATAACAGGATTATCCAGTGTGATACTACTAAAGTAAAGTAAAGCATGGCAAGTAAATAATTCATACTCCGAACATTCTCATGATCCAATCCATATCTGAACCAAATCCAATCCAAGTCTATCGGTCATCCGACCGTCTCTTCTCATAGCCATCGTATGACTATCATATCATATCTCTGACATCATCCGATGGCTATGCATCTCCACTGTAAATCTGATAAACTTACTCTCTTCCGAGTTGTCCCACAACCCTCAGAATACTCATGATCCACTGAGTACTTTCGATCATAAGGCGAGTTCTTCCATCATTCTTATCATTATTACAGTTGACCACCTAGTGAGGTCTGGACAAACTGTCCAATACCGTGGACGCGGCTATTCGAATAGATTCTTACACTCTTCAGAGGTTGCGCACTTTACCCACACCATGGAGCACCTGGCCTTGTGATCCCATTCGGGTGGACCAGTGTTGCCACAACGAAACCTGCCTAACCCGTGACTCCTCCATCGTACCACCGGCAATCATCCTCCCCTGGAGTCCTGCCCTGGGTGGCCCCTGTGTCACCTCGTGACACCTGCCACCGTCGTGGCCAAACAACTGTCCCAAACGGGGACTCCCGGGTTAAACAATCAACTGGGCTCACAAGGTTATCGCTGCCTACCGGGCCAGGGTAGCGTGCGCGCATAACCTTCCCTACTTGGTGGTATCGGTAAAAGAGCATGCGATCAGACCAAGTCAAGGACGTCCCATACCGGCAAATGTGGCTGCATGGCTAAGTCTGGACAGGTGACTCTGGATCAACCGACTAGGTTTAGCTTTAGCAGGTACTTAGCAAGCATGGTTGTTTATCATGAATAACTTAACATGGTGGTAACTATGTATGAGGTAACAACCGTGGAAACATAACAACCTATCTTCACATGACATCACAATGAGTCATTAGTGAAACAACATTTAAATGGAAAGTTATCACTTTACAAGTTCTAGCCGTAAGTTACGACCATTGGAACCCTTGCATAAAACCGGCAAAGAAACCAGTAGCCACCAGAACGGTCTTTACAACTCAGATCTGGGACATTACCGGAATAACTCAACCCCAGCTCAAGACGGCTAGAAAGCAGCTCAGAGCATGAGACGGTGTTGATAAAAAGAATGTAGCAGTTCCCTAAGGCGGCCGAAAAACAGCTCAGAGCATAGGGTCACTACTACAGAAAGAAATTCAACAACTGTCCGAGACGGCTGCCAAACAGCTCAGAACACGGCCAGTTGTTGAAAAGATAACATAAACTCGGCATCCACCCCGGACGGCCGAAAGCATCTCAGACACAGGTGTGGTGCCGTCATCGAAGAAAGTACAAACAAGGGTTCGTTAGAGTCACATACAACCCACTACTACGCACACAAGCATAAGTATAATAATTTGAACACGCAAGAATAATAGAGAGCAATGCTTTAGGGCATATATCAGATGGTCGGCTTGCCTGGGGGTCGATGAATACTCCGGGAAGAAGTGCGGTGAAGCCGCGGAAGAATTTGCCGGAAAGGATTCCCTCTCGGAGGGCTGATAGAAGGGCAAGGGCAAAATGGTCAATTTCACAGTGTGGAAACAATATCAAAATTCTACTATTGGAACGGGCTCGACGAACTGAAGACGTGGGCATTCGATTCACCTTGATCGGAGTTGCGAGCGAAAAGTTGTGGCTGTTCATTCGTTAAATGGTGAAATGAACAAATAGTGTCCACTTCGGCCGCTAAACGGTGAACGTCCACTAATTTGGGGTTTCGGCACCGGCTGGAGAGATAAAGCACCTTTCCCCGAATATGCTTCTGATAAGTGAAAACGTATTTAGCCCATAAGCCGCAGTAAAGTACGCTTTCCCTTAACTGAAAACGGATTCAGCTGGGGGCGCTTCCACTTATCCAGCGGGGCCCGTGGCTTGTGTGGCTGCCATGCGGGGCCTGCACTCTATCTCTCTCTCCTCGTGGCCTCCTCCTCCCAACTCACGATGGGGCATACCAGAGATGAGGCCGAGCGCTCGTCGGCGCTCGCTCCGGCGACACAGGCTGCCTCCGACGAAGCTCGAGCCATCGGCGGGCTCAGGAGGGAACACTGCCTCCACCCCGGCCGGACGCGGATGCCGAAGAGGGCCAGAGTGACGACAACTTGGATGGTCATGGGCGGTGATTCCGGCGGCGTCCCAGCGACTTGGGGGTTCCCCGGAGAGGTAAAGTAGTCGGGAGGGCTCACCGGAGTACGAGGGTTCGTCTGGTAGTGGTAGGAGGGCGAGAAGGGCTCGGGTTTGCTCGAATTTGAGCACGAGGTGGTGGCGGCCATGGTGGCCGTGGGTGGCGAGGAGAGGCTCCCCGGTCGGATGGAGGGGTCGAGGGGCACTATAGGGGCGAGAGTGAGTGGGTGGTGAGGTCGGGAGGCACTGGGCCGGCCTATATATAGCCGAACGGCGGCGAGCCGATAAGGATGACCGCGGGATGAGCTGGCCGTGGTCCTGGAGCTCGGAGGCGATGACTCTGGCTGGTGCGCGGTGTCGGGGAGCGTCACGGGGATGCAGGGGAGGTGAGCTGGCTTGCTCGAGAAGCTACGGCTTCGTCCGGATATGGCGGCGCACGTGCGGTACAGAGGTGGAGCAGAGGTGCTCGTCGCGGTGCGACGGAGAAGAAGACGGAGGGGGAAGAGGCTAGAGGAGGGGAGAAGGTGCTGGAGAGGGGCACATGGATGCCGCGGAGCCGCTAGACATGCTCAGACAAGACGGGGTCACCCGAGCTCTCCTGCCCGACGCGACGACCGCGTAGAGCACTAACTTGGCCTGTTGCTCACGCGGTCACCATGCGGAACGCGTGCTCTGGCCTGAGTCAGCTTGTCTAGGCTTGTCCAACATGTGCCTCACTGCTCAATTGGATGAGTTGGATCATTGGATGGACCAAGAAGGCTCTGGAGTGGTCGAGGGGATCCAGAACAGTTTCTGGTTAGAAAGTGTTTGTAAGTTTCTGGAGGAGATTGGCTTGGTGAAAGTGGCTGGTTTCTTGTCACAATGGAATGTGGTAGGAAGGATTATATGCTTGCAAAATCTCAATTCATTTGGACCTCATTTGCATACACTTCCTTCACAACACCGAAGTTGGTCCAGAAACTGGAATTTGAAGTTGTGCTCAAATGGATTGATGAAATGAGCTGAATTTTGGTGGAGAAGAGGTATTTGGATATATGGAGATACTGGAAAAGTTTCAGCTCATTTTGATCATCTGTGAAGGTACTTCCTTCACAGACAAGCAATCTGAACAGAAACTTAGGAAAATTGCTGTGGAAGAAATGATGGATGAATTGAGATGTTTGTTGGGTTCCATGAGTGATTTATCAATATTAATCACCATGAAAAATTTCAGCTCAAATAGATCAAGGTTTCAAGCACTTCCTTTGCAATTTGCCCAACTGGACAGAATTTGCAAATTGATGTTGTGCTCAAAATTTGAACTATGGAACTTGGGTTTTTGATGGAAATGGTGAATATATGGATAGGAGAAGCTCCACAATTTATTTGGGATTCTTCCTGGCTACCAAAATGGTAGTTCCTTTAGAAACTGCCCAAACTGCAATATTGGCTTTAAATAGGAAAATGCAATTTCCCCTATTTAATTATGGCCAATATTTTTATGGCAGCTCAATATGATCACAAAGAATATCTCCGCAAGTTTTCATGAACTTTGGAGATGGATAGATATTTTCCTGGATTTAATTCCTTTAACTGGCTGAAAAAGGAACTAATTATAAATGAAAAATATTGCAAATGACTTGGCAATATTTTTGCATATCCAGGGTTTAGAAAGATAGGATGATCACTGGGAGAAGTTTGGGAGTCAACAGATCAAAGGAAATCGGGATTCCTTTGTAACGGAAGAGATTAGGGTTTCCCTTCCGGTAACTCGGAAGGTAGGGTTTCGATGGCGAGGTTCGGAGAATATATTTTGGGTGGCAAGGTTGGACTTGAGAGAATCTCTGGTTGGATAGGGAAGACAAGGTTGTATGACCATCTTCATATACCTAGGAGCGAGAGAAAATCCAACAACACCGAGAAAAAAAAGACGGGAGTCAAATCCCGCAAAGGAAAAATCTGGGAGCGAAAACCAGGGTGTTACAAACCTACCCCCTTAAGAAAATCTCGTCCTAGAGACTTCTGGGCTTACCTCCCGGTGAAGGGGGACTTACCTGTGTGTGACTTGGATCCATCAGCGGTCTTGTCTTTGTTGGTCCACTGACCTTTTAACTGCCTCTTCTGATGGACCATGTGTTGTCTCTGCACACAACTTCCTTGAATCCTTCTCTTTCCTGTTAGGTAAACCTTTTGTCCTGGTAGTGATGTTGCTGGGTGGGGTAGCGGGTAATACCAACAGACAGCTCGGCTTCCATGGCCTGGAAGTGACTGCTTCGGGTTTTATTGCGATACTTCGTATCCTGACTGTCATGGGCAAGACATCTTTTTCTGGTACCCGGCTCACGTGCTCGTATGGCCTCGAGTGAGTGAGAGTGACTTTCCTTTGCCGTGTCAGAATGCTCAGTCTGGCTGTGGGTTTCATACTGACGTTTTCTTTTTGCCTTCGGCATTCTGACTTTGTCCTTAGGTGATCCACAGTTTAAGGAACAACACGACCGAGCTACTGCTGCTATATCCCCAACTGAAATGTCAGGCATGATTACAAAGTAATCATAGACAGTAATCTCTTATCATGACATCTACGAGCAATTGGTGCTGATGTGCTTTGAGCCATTCTATCTGAATGTCTTGTTTCAAACTCTGTCGCTCGTGTAGATGGCTCTGTCATATATAGCATATGTAGTCCTTGCTATAACCACTGAGCTGAACATAGTATGGCTGTCATTCGATGTATCTTTCGGAGCATAGCCTCTTATCTTGGTTGATGGCCCACCTTCATGACAAGTGCGGCAATCTCACTTGTAACCGCAACTAGTGCATTGTTGTGGCCGTATATGCAAGAGTCTGACAAGGGTTGGTAATATGTTGTCTGTGAAATTGTATCTTGCTGACCATCACGGAGGTTGTTTGTCCATCACTTCTTTATTCTTGAAGATTCCTTTGATGGACCTGTCATGACCTACCAATACGGCTTATTGACTATCTTCCCGGCTCGTCGGGCTTGTTCTCACAACTTACCCTTGCATATCTCGTAGGGTTTGCTGTGCTCATATTCTTTTTTTTCAACATGGGGCCAATGTTTCCCTGAACACAGTCATTCCCGTGTACGAGTGGCTTGCATGAACTGATCCGCTGGACTGCATGCTCACAACATATGCAGGGGTAGGATAAATCCTTTCATAAATACTGAGGACGGGTGTGTCTGGACTAGTTCGTGCTCTTGACAAGACTGTCGTGGGCACGGGGTGTGATGAAGAAGGCTGAATTCCTTATGCTCGAAGCTTCTGCTAAGGTAGCGTGCTGATGAAGGCTGGGTATCATACCTTAGAAGCTTCCTTCATGTGGCTTACTGTGGAAGATTGAGTGCCTTATGCCGGAAGTTTTCCGTGGTAGCACACGGTGGAAGATGGGAGTGTTGTATCCCAGAAGATTTTCTTACCAAGTGGCGTACCAAGGAAGATTGGGAGTCTTGTGTTGTAAGCTCCTTCTGATAGCTTGCGGAGGAAGGCTGGGTTCCTTATACCAGAAGCCTTTTACTGTGTACGTAGTCGGATCTATGGCCGATTCTGGCTTCCTTTCGAAGTATCCGGAATTTTACCCATACCGGAGCCAAACTTGGTATAGGCCATACCTTGACTGCAGATATTCTGTTGTCATGCACACCGCTTGTCCTTCTGCTGGTCTGATCCTTGCTGCTGTAAAGGTTGCAGAACTGATGTACGCTTCATGTTGTTAATTAATTCGGAATACCCTTTGCATTCAAACCAAGTGGTGCCGATAATAAGCAGTTGACGGATAATTCCCTTTGATTTAACTAAGCTTCCAAGCATATTAGGTGCTCCTTGATTCTGACAACCGTGGACTTATCCATTTTCCTTGCAAAACTTGTCACAGTGCCCGAAAATTTTTGCATACACACCGGTGAACTTCGTAATATGCTTTGCACTTTGTACCAACGTACCGGAGTTTTGTTTCTGTTCTTGGCACATTCACATTCTTGAAATATGTCTCCAGTGGGGAATAAATGGTTCTTGAGTCCATTGAGAAAAGACTCGGTTCACCTCGCTGACTGAATAATCCTTGTATCGCGGACGGAATGATTTGTCCTTGCTGGTGTCCATTCCTGATAGCTCATCTGACTGCTTCTTAGATGTGATTTGCTCTGAGGTAAACTCTCTTAGGTGTATTCTGTCCTTGTCTGTCGCACACAGATTCTGCTTCTGACCCATTCTTCATTCTAGACAGATCCGGTGCTGCTATTCTGAATACCAGGCAGTTGGCTTGGCTTGAATCTTGATGAATTTGGATTATTGGGTATTATCCAAGTTGTATGCTAGTCTTCTTGACGGCACTTGCGGATGGATCCAGTCGGAGCGAAGAAACGGAACCGACAAAAGAAACAAGAACCACGAAAACCAAAAAGCAAATAAAGCTCAAAATGTTGCGGACCTTACACACGTGGCCGAAGATCCACTAGTATAACTAATACAGCGCACTCAATGCACCTCTAAGGATTTAGAAGCAAAACCACACAATGCTCCTGGTAGCACTGGTGTCAAGCTCCTGCTACTTCCTTAGGGAACATCAACCTCTCGACGCATGACCATAGCCCAAAATGGCTTAGTCAACGATCCTAAGGTTGTTGGAGAGAGATGGAATTTACAGGCGTTTCCCAAAGGAAACTAGAGTTAAAAAGAGAAATGCCATGGCTAGCAAGCAGGGTAGGAATATCTGGTTCACCTAGGGGTTCAAGGCTCACGGGTCATTGCCGGGTGCGAGCATTTCACCCCGGAGGCAAAGGCCACGAGAGTTGGGTCTGATGGAGCCAAAGACCTATGGGGTTGCCGTATGGTCAATAGTAGCCATGCCTGCTGGCAAAGATGGCTGAAATCCATCTGGGCTTTCTACTGAGCACAAGACAATGAAGTCTAGCTAGGGGTAACCTACAGTCAGCCAGGTTGCTCTGATACCATCCGTTGTGGCGCTCCGCCTGATTACCTTTTTAGCCAGACGGTCGCCACGCATGCCAGCCCAGGAAATCACTCTGGCATGCGCGTTTACAACAAGTATCATGAACACAGGCATTTCTATTAATGGATATATAGGTCTTACATGATATATTACAAGAGTGATGACAGCGGAAAAGCTCTATCTAAGGCAGCATGGTTTTGGTGCGGCTCCAATCCACAGGGATCTGACTGGGTTACTCTTCTAGCCCACAAATGCTCCGGCTCCTCGACGATGAACAACGGATCCTTATGTGAACCTGGCCACATTGAAGGCAGCTGAGTACTTTTGAATGTACTCGCAAGCAAACCAAACTAACATATACACCAGGCAATGCAACCCATGGCATTCAAGCATGCATTTGTTATTAGAGCAACATTAATTATTATGGCATAGCATACCTATCTAGCAATATTAATTATCATGACATAACAGGATTATCCAGTGTGATACTACTAAAGTAAAGTAAAGCATGGCAAGTAAATAATTCATACTCCGAACATTCTCATGATCCAATCCATATCTGAACCAAATCCAATCCAAGTCTATCGGTCATCCGACCGTCTCTTCTCATAGCCATCGTATGACTATCATATCATATCCCTGACATCATTCGATGGCTATGCATCTCCACTGTAAATCTGATAAACTTACTCTCTTCCGAGTTGTCCCACAACCCTCAGAATACTCATGATCCACTGAGTACTTTCGATCATAAGGCGAGTTCTTCCATCATTATTATCATTATTATGGTTGACCACCTAGTGAGGTCTGGACGGACTGTCCAATACCGTGGACGCGGCTATTCGAATAGATTCTTACACTCTTCAGAGGTTGCGCACTTTACCCACACCATGGAGCACCTGGCCTCGTGATCCCATTCGGGTGGACCAGTGTTGCCCTAATGAAACCTGCCTAACCCGTGACTCCTCCATCATACCACCGGCAATCATCCTCCCTCGGAGTCCTGCCCTGGGTGGCCCTTGTGTCACCTCGTGACACCTGCCACCGTCGTGGCCAAACAACTGTCCCAAACGGGGACTCCCGGGTTAAACAATCAACTGGGCTCACAAGGTTATCGCCGCCTACCAGGCCAGGGTAGCGCGCGCGCATAACCTTCCCTGCTTGGTGGTACCGATAAAAGAGCACGCGATCAGACCAAGTCAAGGCTGTCCCATACCGGCAAATGTGGCTGCACGGGTAAGTCCGGACAGGTGACTCTGGATCAACCGACTAGGTTTAGCTTTAGCAGGTACTTAGCAAGCATGGTTGTTTATCATGAATAACTTAACATGGTGGTAACTATGTATGAGGTAACAATTGTGGAAACATAACAACCTATCTCCACATAACATCACAATGAGTCATTAGTGAAACAACATTTAAATGGCAAGTTAACACTTTACAAGTTCTACCTGTAAGTTACGACCATCGGAACCCTTGCATAAAACCGGCAAAGAAACCAGTAGCCACCAGAACGGTCTTTACAACTCAGATCTGGGACATTACCGGAATAACTCAACCCCGGCTCAAGACGGCTAGAAAGCAGCTCAGAGCATGAGACGGTGTTGATAAAAAGAATGTAGCAGTTCCCTAAGGCGGCCGAAAAACAGCTCAGAGCATAGGGTCACTACTACAGAAAGAAATTCAACAACTGTCCGAGACGGCCGCAAAACAGCTCAGAACATGGCCAGTTGTTGAAAAGAGAACATAAAATCGGAATCCACCCCGGACGGCCGAAAGCATCTCAAACACAGGCATGGTGCCGTCATCGAAGAAAGTACAAACAAGGGTTCTTCAGAGTCACATACAACCCACTACTATGCACACAAGCATAAGTATAATAATTTGAACACGCAAGAATAACACAGAGCAATGCTTTAGGGCATATATCAGATGGTCGGCTTGCCTGGGGGTCGAGGAATACTCCGGGAAGAAGTGCGGTGAAGCCGCAGAAGAATTCACCGAAAAGGATTCCCTCTCGGAGGGCTGATAGAAGGGCAAGGGCAAAATGGTCATTTTCATAGTGTGGAAACAATATGAAAATGCTACCATCGGAACGGGCTCGATGAACTGAAGACGTGGGCGTTGGATTCACCTTGATCGGAGTTGCGAGCGAAAAGTTGTGGCTGTTCATTCGTTAAACGGTGAAATGAACAAATAGTGTCCACTTCGGCCGCTAACTGGTGAACATCCACTAATTTGGGGTTTCGGCACCGGCTGGAGAGAGAAAGCACCTTTCCCCGAATATGCTTCTGATAAGTGAAAACGTATTTAGCCCGTAAGCCGCAGTAAAGTATGCTTTCCCTTAACTGAAAACGGATTCAGCTGGGGGCGCTTCCACTTAACCAGTGGGGCCCGTGGCTTGTGTGGCTGCCATGCGGGGCCCACACTCTCTCTCTCCTCATGGCCTCCTCCTCCCACCTCACGACGGGGCACACCAGAGACGAGGCCGAGCGCTCGCCGGCGCTCGCTCCGGCGACACAGGCTGCCTCCGACGAAGCTCGAGCCATCGGCGAGCTCAGGGAGGAACGTCGCCTCCACCCCGGCCGGACGCAGATGCCGAAGAGGGCCAGAGCGACGATGACTTGGATTGCCGTGGGCGGTGATTCTGGCGGCGTCCCAGTGACCTGGGGGTTCCCCGGAGAGGTAAAGTAGTCGGGAGGGCTCGCCGGAGTACGAGGGTTCGTCTGGTAGTGGTAGGAGGGCGAGAAGGGCTCGGGTTTGCTCGAATTTGAGCACGAGGTGCCAGCGGCCATGGTGGCCGTGGGTGGCAAGGAGAGGCTCCCCGGTCGGATGGAGGGGTCGAGGGGCACTATAGAAGTGAGAGTGAGTGGGTGGTGAGGTCGGGAGGCACGGGGCCGGCCTATATATAGCCGAACGGCGGCGAGCCGAGCAAATGGACGAATGGCGTGCCACCATCCAAAGTCTGCTCGGTTTCGCCAAATCTGGGGGCTCACGGCGAGCTGGCCCGCCACGGCCGCCCCAAGCGACAGCAACGGCTCATACTGCTGACCGTACAGAAGGGGCCGTCCCCACGGTGCAGTCCCCACCACGGCAGCCAGCGCGAGCGCAACAGAATCAAGACCCCGACGACATCTCGATGGCCTCTTCTGACCCTCGAGCGCGTCCAGGCCAACGATGAGCTCTAGAGGATAAGCGAAGAGGAGACACGCGCGCCGTTGTCGAGCAACACCGCGACGACCTTCGCCGGACCGATGGGTGCGACGGCCCCGGCATCGGCGAGCCCGCGCTCGGTATTGGTGGGTGCCTACCTTTCGAGGTTGGCTGCCCTGCCTTTACCCGTGAGCTGCGGCAAGTCCGTTGGTCGTCCGTTCGCACGTTCAAGCCAGAGATACCTGAGAAGTACGATGGGAGGCTGAACCTGGCAGAGTTCCTGAGCATCTACACCATCGCTGTTCAGGCTGCCAGGGGAAGAGGTGAGAAGGTGTTCGCCAACTATTTTCCTTTGGCCCTCAAGTCCAATGTGAGGTCTTGGCTGATGCACCTGCCGGAGAACTCCATTTTGTCATGGGCAGACCTATGCCATGAGTTCATCTGTGCCTTCACCGGTGGCCACCAAGAGCCGGGCCGACCCAGCGACTTGCAGCTTCTCCAGCAAAAGGAAGGAGAGACCCTCCGTAAGTATTTACAGAGATTCAGCAAAGTTCATAGAAATATCCCAAATATCCATCCGGCAGCCATGATAGCCGCATTCCAGTCCAATGTGCGCAACCGCCGGATTCGTTCCAAGATGAACGTATGGTTGCCCAAGACTGTAAAGGAGCTCTACACGTTGGTGGATAAGTGTGCTCGGATGGAGGAGGGAAGAAAGTTGCCCGGAGAGGAAGATTGCACCAATATTGATTCAGAGGATGAGGATGAATCAACCAGTCAGAAGAAGAGCAAGAAGCGTAGTAAGAAGCGAAGGGATAAGGCAGTGATGACGGTTGAAGGATCTGGTATGCCTAGTACCAGCAAGAAGGCCAAAGCTGAGGCCCCCGGCAAGGAAGCTGCCATGTGCGCTCACTGCCGGGAAGCCGCTGCTGCCGAGAAAGCCGGGAAAGGTGATGGG
Organism: Thinopyrum elongatum; assembly: GCA_011799875.1. NCBI lineage: Eukaryota > Viridiplantae > Streptophyta > Magnoliopsida > Poales > Poaceae > Thinopyrum > Thinopyrum elongatum. The sequence goes on along the minus strand of CM022298.1, from coordinate 572,436,913 downwards.
TCGTATTGCAAGATTCATCGAACGAAGGGCCACGACCTTCAAGAGTGTTATCAGGTTGAGCAGCTTGTCAAAAGACAGAAAGTAGAGTATGAGAAGCGTGACAAGGAAAAGGGTCAGAATGTTGCTGGCGGCAAGGGCCGAGGTGGTGAAGTAAATTGCCTCGGCAAACCCTTTCAGAACCAAGGAAAACCTGCTAGAGGTCGAGAGAAGGAAGCCTGTGGTGATGAGAGTGATGGAGGGGATGAAGAGGAAACCAGTGAGCAAAAGTTTCAGAAGGCCACCGACGCCCTGTGCATTGACGGGGGTGCATCTCTGCACACCTCTCACAGCCAACTCAAGCGGTGGGTGCAAGAAGTCAATGCCGTGGAGCCAGCGCCCGAGGCCCGGAAGTCGCTCAAGTGGTCCCGTACGCCCATCATCTTTGACGAGGAGGATCATCCTAGCCGTACCACTGCGGTAGGGTGTTTGCCATTGTTGGTCTCCCCAATAATCCACAACCTCAAGGTCATGAAGATGTTGGTGGACGGAGGGGTAGGGTTGAATCTGATTTCCCTAGCAGTTATCAGCAAGCTTCAGATAGCAGAGGAAGAGCTGGAGGTTACCGGCACGTTTCAAGGAGTTAATCCCGGCAGGAGCCGTCCTAAGGGAAAGATCACGTTGCCGTTAATGTTTGGGGGAGAACTGAACTACCAGACTGAGAGGATTGTATTTGATGTGGTTGATCTCCCCCTGCCATACAATGGGATTCTTGGACGCCCGGACCTGGCTAAGTTCATGGCAGCATCTCACTATGCCTACAACACCTTGAAGATGCCTGGGCCACTGGGAGTCATCACCATCCCATCAGATGAGAAGGATGCAATCATTTGTGTGGACAAGATGTACCGGGATGCGGTCGCAGCAGAGGCAGCGGTAGCGGCAGCTCCCGTTAAGGAAAGCAAAGGAAAGAAGAGGGATTGCAGGGACTCCAGCAAAGAGTCCGGGAAGCGTGCCCCCACCAAGTGCACGGCACCCATTGACGACGTGTCGGAGTGTTCCAATTGCAAGAGATCCAAGGTCGCTGCACCCCAAGTGAAGAAGGTCCCGGCAGGGCTGGCTGGCATTGATGGTACTTTCACTATCAGCGCCACCCTCGATGACAAATAGGAAAGCGCGCTCGTTGCCTTCCTGCGGGCGAATATCGATGTGTTTCCTGCAAACCATCTAATATCCCTGGTGTTCCGAGGGAGGTAATCGAGCACCACCTTGCTATCTGCCCACTTGCCCGACCTGTAAAGCAGAAAGTCCGGAAGCAGGCCTTGGAGAGGCAGCAGTTCATTACAGAAGAGATCAAGAGACTAGAGGCAGCTGGATTGGTCAGAGGAGTACTGCATCCCACGTGGTTGGCAAACCCAGTGGTAGTCCGGAAGGCTAACGGGAAGTGGAGGCTTTGCATAGATTTCACAGATCTCTACAAGGCTTGCCCGAAGGACACGTTTCCCTTGCCGTGCATCGATCAGATTGTGGATTCCACTTCAGGTTGTGATTTGCTCTCCTTTCTAGATGCGTATTCTGGGTATCACCAGATCTTCATGTCCAAGGAAGATGAAGAGAAGACGTCGTTCATCACTCCATGTGGTACGTACTGTTTTGTCCGCATGCCATTCGGATTAAAGAGTGCCGGGTCCACTTTTGCAAGGGCAGTCCAGATTGGTTTTGAGCCACAGTTGCACAGAAACATAGAAGCCTATATGGATGATATTGTGGTCAAGACCAAGGATAGGGCCACCCTTATTCAAGATTTGGAGGAGACGTTTGGTATTGCGCAGAATCAATTTGAAGCTCAACCCGGAGAAGTGTGTATTTGGTGTTCCCTCCGGCAAGCTGCTTGGGTTCTTTGTATCCCATTGTGGGATCGAAGCCAATCCCGACAAGATCAAGGCTATCGAGAAGATCCAAGCACCAAGGATAGTTAAGGATGTGAGGCGTCTGTCAGGATGCGTTGCCGCGCTAAGCAGATTCATCTCCAAGTCTGCCGAGCGCGCCCTGCCGTTCTTCAAAATTTTGAAGAAGGCAGGACCCATGAAGTGGACCCCGGATGCAGATGCAGCTTTGCAAGAGTTGAAGGCCTACTTGTCCTCTGTGCCTACCTTGGTCGCCCCTAAACCCCAGGAGCCGTTGCTGCTGTACTTAGCGGCAACCAACCAAGTAGTCAGTGCAGCTTTGGTAGCGCAGCGAGAAGTGGATGAGGCAGAGAGTGAGCAGAGACCGGCAGAGTTAGAAAAGGATCAGGACTGCAATGAGCACGACAATGAGAGCAACCCCAAGGACGCGGCAAGGAAGAAAGTGGTGCAGCGCCCAGTGTACTTCATCAGCTCCTTATTACAGGGGGCTAGATCGAGGTACTCTGGCGTGCAAAAGTTGATTTTTGGTCTCATCATGGCCTCAAGGAAACTGCGCCACTACTTCCAAGCCCATGAGATCATGGTTTTCACTCGTTTCCCGTTGCAACGGATACTCCGAAACCCTGAGGCTACCGGCAGAATAGTGGACTGGGCTTTGGAGTTATCCAGTTTTGGTTTGAAGATTGAAAGCACGTCAACTATTCAGAGCAGGGCATTGGCAGAGTTTATTGCAGAATGGACGCCAACCCCTGATGAGGAAGTGACGGAGACAGCTATCCCCGGCAAGGAATCGCCCCAAGAATGGATTATGTATTTTGATGGTGCTTTTTCCCTACAAGGTGCAGGAGCTGGCGTGCTTCTTGTTGCCCCATCCGGGGAGCACTTGAGGTACGTCGTCCAAATGCATTTTGCCCGGGAAGAAGCAACCAACAATACAGCAGAATATGAAGGGTTCCTTGTCGGGCTCAGGATTGCAGCTGAATTGGGAATTAAGAAGCTGATCATTCGAGGAGATTCACAGCTTGTGGTGAGACAAGTTAACAAGGATTACCAAAGTCCATTGATGGAGGCATACGTCGAGGAAGTGAGGAGATTGGAGGAGCACTTTGACGGATTGCAAACAGAGCACGTACCCCGTGCGGAAAACAGCATAGCTGATCATCTGTCAAAGTGTACTGCACAGAAGCTCCCTATGGAACCAGGGACTTTTGTTCTCCATCTCACTCAGCCCTCCGTATCCCCAGCAACAATGGCCCGGAAAAGGAGAAAGTTGGACTCTGGTAAGCCTCTCCCGGTAGAGCCATCCGCTCCTGGCAGAGACCCTGCCGGAAACAACTCCTCGCAGTCTGCCGGACCACCCCCTCCAGCCGGGCCCATGGACCCCACGAACAAGGCATGTGCTCCCACAGCAGAGGAGGTGCCACTTGTCCTCGTTGCCGAGCCCCAGGCTCCAACTTGGGCAAGGCACATTGTCCACTTCCTCCAAACCGGAGAGCTTCCCGGCAACCAAGACGAAGCTGAAAAAGTAGCCCGGAGGGCCAGTATGTAACAGTTTGTCGATGACACTCTGTACAGAAGGAGGCCCAATGGTGTGAAATTAAAGTGTGTCTGCCGGGAAGAAGGAAAGGAACTGCTGGCTGAGATACACAAAGGCATGTGCGGCTCCCACATTGGATCAAGGGCACTAGTTGGGAAAGCATTTCGGCAAGGATTCTATTGGCCCACAGCCCTCCAAGATGCGGTCGAGCTAGTCACCAAGTGTGAAGCCTGCCAGTTCCATTCCAAGAAAACCCACCTGCCTGCCCAAGCTCTTCAAACAATCCCTCTATCATGGCCATTTTCGGTCTGGGGGCTTGATATCCTCGGCCCCTTCCCCCGAGCAATCGGGGGCTTTGAATTCTTGTTCGTTGCTATCGACAAGTTTACAAAGTGGCCGGAAGTGACTGCCGTGAGAAACGTGACTGCTCAGTGAGCTATCAAGTTCTTGAAAGAATTGGTGTGTCATTTTGGAGTTCCGGCAAGGATCATTACTGACAATGGCACCCAGTTCACGAGACGTGCCTTCATGCAATATGTTCATGCCCTCGGATGTAAAATCTCATTTGCCTCTGTGGCACACCCCCGGAGCAATGGGCAAGCTGAGAGGGCGAACGCTGAAGTGTTGCGCGGACTCAAGACGAGAACCTTTGATATGCTGCAGAAGCGCAGCAGGCGGTGGATCGAGGAGCTGCCGGTAGTTCTCTGGTCCCTCAGAACGACACCAAACCGAGCTACCGGGCAGACTCCCTTCTCCCTGGTCTACGGGCAGAAGCAGTTATCCCCACGGAACTCATTTACGGGTCGCCTCGAGTGCTTGCCTATGATGAAGTAGTGCAGGATCAGCACCGGTGTGATGACGCTATGCTACTCGAGGAGAACCGTCTCCGGGCTGCTACGCGTGCTGCACGCTATCAGCAAGCCCTGCATCGCTATCATAGCCGCAGGGTTCCCTCCCGGTGTTTTGAGGAAGGTGACCTTGTCCTTAGGCGCGTTCAGTCCGCCAAGGGTACAAACAAGTTGTCACCGAAGTGGGAAGGCCCTTACCGAGTAGTACGAGTCACCAGACCTGGCGCAGTCCGTCTGGAGACCGGAGATGGCATTCAGTTGCAAAACTCATGGAATATTGAGCATCTCCACAAGTTCTACCCGTAAGGCGCAACTATCGGGCCCTGCCCGGCAGCCACCCTTTTGTACAGGCCTTGCCTCAGCTGCATGTAACCCCTTGTACAAAGCCAGGGCGATGACCCTGTGCAAGAGAAAATAAAGAGGTGCCATGGGGGCCCCCCGACCTAGATTGCATGCATGCATGAGCATTCCAAGATCACTGCATAAGCATTTCATGAGCATTTGCATATGCATATAGATAGGATCGCATCCTGCATTCATTCTCATCTGCATGAAGCTGCAGGTTCCTGCCGTGAACTTGGCTTTGACGAGGAGTTGAGAAGATTGCCCGGCACTGCGATCCCCGGCAAGCCAAACAGATAAGTTCTACCTCCTGTCCTTTAGTGTTCTGTAAGTTATAACTTGTGCATAAGAAAACCCCGCCACTCTTTTGAGACTTAGGTGCTCCCATCCCTGACTCGAACGTTGCTTCAGACAGGATGGTCATAGTGGCCTCTGGTAAAAAGAAGTTGGCGGGGGGCTGGCCCCTTTGCCTGTTGCCCGGTAGACACATCTCTCCAGCAGACAGAAAACGTGCCGGCAGGATAGCCTGCCGGGGAAAACTCGTTTATTTACACTAAAGAGGCATCTCGCCTCTGCATGGACATACACATGCATGGGTTCCCGGCAAGGTTCATATTTTTCATTAATATGCTGATACAAGTGCAAGCATTACAGAACACAAACATGGACTCGAGAGATTACATTATTTGAATTAAAATTTGGCAAGTGCCTACAAGTTTAAGATTGAAAAAAGATAGGTGCTCCGTAAACTCATCTCCCTGTCCCTCTTATCCCAGGTAGTGCGGTGGGAAGATAAGAGGATGGGCAACGCGCCGGCACAACGCCACCCCGATCCCCGTCAGGAGCTGTCGGACACAGCCTGACAAGATCTGGAGTGGCGAGGCTGTGAAGGAGGAAGATGTGCGGAGCGCCCTGGCAGCCCCAGGATCACCGCTTCCAGGACCAAGCGGGGGACTCCAGCCCGACGCCTTCCCCGGGGAGACGGCGAACGGCCAGGGGGCTTGCGGCGCACCGCTCCCCGCCTTGGCAGGCAGGAAGGCGCGCCTCTCATCAACATCAGCCCCAAGACCTCCGGGAGGGGCGGTACTGGGATTACCAATGGTCTCCAGCCCCGCCTCCCGACCGAGCCTCGAAGGAACCGAGAGGTTCGTCACAGCAAGGGCCAGGCTCACTCCCCGAACGCCAGCACTCAACAACTCTAGGCACAAGATGGAGCTCGGAGCTTGGCCCCGGGCCTTTCTCTTCAACATGACCAACAAAAGGCAGGAACAGGGGAAGAAAGGATCCGGAGATGGATGACTTCGCCCTCCTCCACCCTCCATTTTATAGGCGGATCGGGGAGGGAAGCCGCTCCCTCAATAGGCGGCCACCGTCCTCCTTCGCCAACTCAAGACGACCGGGCCCTCGCCTTGACGCTCTCCCATGCCATGCGCCTCCGTTACCTACCCCGCGCGATGCATGCAGCATACGTGGCTAAGGATAAGGGCGTGGTGGGAAGAGTGAATTGGCGGTTTCTTCCCCGTGCGTTAAAGTCATTCACAAGCCATCACTGGAGCGGCCCCACCACCATTGGCCTTACACGACACGCGGAGAAACCAGAAACTGGCCCGGAATCAAGGCTAATGAAGAAGCAAAGAAGACCTCAAGAGACCAGCCTCTTCAGCGACCCCGCCTGTGCACTTATTAGGCCCTACCCCGACGACGCTCGGCAGCACGTTCGGGGTAGGCCCGGGGGCTTCTGTCGGTGCAACAAACCCTGGGTCTGTTGCCCAGACTGTGCACAGGCATGTGGACGAGATTGAAGCACCAACCCAAGTCAGAATACAAGGGACTAAGAGGTTCAAAGGACTAAGATACAGATCAGAGGGGCCAAGATCAAGCCAAAGAAGCAAGGCACCATCAGGAGAAGGGCCTCCTTTGCGGGGCAGGCGAGCTCGGCAAGGGGCGAGGCCACCCCCGGAAGATGACGTCCAAGACATCCCGGCCGGGCCTGCTGGGGCACACAAAGGCGAAACCACCTCACCAACAACTCCACCACGACCCACGTCGTCAATCAGTGCGGTGTCGAACCACGGAGTGACTAAGTGGCAGCCATTCACCACATGGCAGCCTCTCCCTATAGGAAACACCTGCAGATGACACCCGTCCTGCGGCGTGTCAAGCGAGCAGGCGTGGAGCTGGCGAGATAGCCCGGCAAGCCTTGCCGGGCAACCAACGATGTGACAATGAGCGGTGCATTTAATGCGCCCTGTCAGCCCACAGAGTTAGGTATGATAGCACTATTTGCTATCTTATCAGTGCCTAATGACTGTTTTGCCATTGTGGTGACCCCTTAATCTATAAAAGGAGGCCCATGGCGATCGTAGAGAGGGTTAGAAGGTTGGGTAACTCAGACCCCCATACGCGCGTAGCCACTGCCGCCCCTGTGGCAACCCTTGCCAGGCAAGTGTACTACGCTCCACCACCACCTTTCCACCATCAATCCACCAAAGCAGGAGTAGGGGTTTACACCTCACGGCGGCCCGAACCTGGGTAAAAATGCGTGTGTGATCCCTGCCGTGCTGCCACACGCTCATCTGCTCTTTGTGCAACACGACGCCCCCCTGCCGAACCAGCAAGGGGCCTCCTGGTCCCATAGGTGGCCGCGGTTTCCCGTGACAATATACTCTTGATGATCTTAAGGGCATTAGTCCCACTCTCTTTAAGCACAAGATTAATATGGAACCTAATGCTAAACCCGTCGTTGATCATCAACGACGATTCAATCCAAAGATGAAGGAAGTGGTAAGAACTAAAATACTAAAGCTTCTGGAAGCAGGTATAATCTATCCCATAGCTGATAGTAGATGGGTAAGTCCTGTTCATTGTGTCCCTAAGAAAGGAGGTATTACTATTGTTCCTAATGATAAAAATAAACTCATTCCACAAAGAATAGTGACTGGCTATAGAATGGTGATTGATTTTAGAAAATTAAATAAAGTTACTAGAAAAGATCATTACCCTCTACCTTCCATTGATCAAATGTTAGAATGATTGTCAAAGCACACACACTTTTGACGGATATTCTGGTTTCTCTCAAATACCTGTATCACAACCTGATCAAGAGAAAACCACCTTTACTTGTCCTTTTGGAACTTATGCTTATAGACATATGCCTTTTGTTTTAGGTAACACACCTGCTACCTTTCAAAGATGTATGACTGCTATATTCTCTGACTTTTGTGAAAAGATTGTTGAGGTTTTCATGGATGATTTCTCCGTTTACAGAACTTCTTTTGATGATTGCTTAAGCAACCTTGATCAAGTTTTGTAGAGATGTGAACAAACTAATCTTGTCTTGAATTGGGAGAAGTGCCACTTTATGGTGAATGAAGGTATTGTCTTGGGCATAAAATTTCTGAGCGAGGTATTGAGGTGGATAAAGCTAAAGTTGATGCAATTGAGAAAATGCCATGTCCTAAAGACACTAAAGGTATTTGTAGTTTCCTTGGTCATGTTGGTTTCAATAGGAGGTTTATTAAAGACTTTTGTAAAACTTCTAGGCCCCTTACCAATCTCTTGCAAAAGGACGTTCCATTTGTTTTTGATGATGATTGTGTAGAAGCCTTCGAAACACTTAGGAAAGCCTTAACTTCTGCACCTATTGTTCAACCACCTAATTGGAACTTACCTTTTGAAATTATGTGTGATGCTAGTGATTATGTTGTTGGTGTTGTTCTAGGACAAAGATTTGATAAGAAATTAAATGTTATCCATTACGCTAGTAAAACTCTAGATAGTGCCCAAAGAAATTATGCTACTACCAAAAAAGAATTTTTAGCAGGTATGTTTGCTTGTGATAAATTCAGATCTTACATTGTTGATTCTAAAGTAATTGTTCACACCAATCATGCTGCTATTAAATACCTTATGCAAAATAAAGATGCTAAACCTAGACTCATTAGGTGGCTTCTTTTGCTCCAAGAATTTGACTTGCACATCACTGATAGGAAAGGAGCTGAGAATCCCGTAGCTGATAACTTGTCTAGGTTAGAAAATATTCTTGACGACCCACTACCTATTGATGATAGCTTCCCTGGTGAACAACTAGTTGTCATAAATGCTTCTCATAATACTCCTTGGTATGCTGACTATGCTAATTATATTGTTGCTAAATTTATACCACCTAGTTTCACTTACCAACAAAAGAAAAAATTCTTCTGTGATTTAAGAAATTACTTTTGGGATGACCCACATCTATATAAAGAAGGAGTAGATGGTATTATTAGACGTTGTATACCTGAGCATGGACAGGAACAAATCTTACAGAAATGTCACTCAGAAGCCTACGAAGGGCATCATGCAGGAGATAGAACTGCACACAAGGTATTACAATCTGATTTTTATTGGTCTACTCTTTTTAAAGGATGCTCGTAAGTTTGTCTTATCTTGTGATGAATGTTAAAGAATTGGTAATATTGGTAGACGTCAGGAAATGCCTATGAATTATTCACTTATTATTGAACCATTTGATGTTTGGGGCTTTGATTATATGGGACCTTTTCCTTCTTCTAATGGGTATACACATATTTTGGTTGTTGTTGATTATGTTACTAAGTGGGCAGAAGCTATTCCAACTATTAGTGCCGATCATAACACCTCCATTAAAATGCTTAAAGAATTATCTTCCCAAGGTTTGGAGTCCCTAGATATTTAATGACTGATGGTGGTTCACATTTTATTCATAGTGCTTTCCGTAAATTGCTTGTTAAATATGATATCAACCATAGAATTGCATCCCCTTATAATCCTCAATCTAGTGGACAAGTTGAACTTAGCAATAGAGAAATAAAGTTAATATTGCAAAAGACTGCCAATAGGTCTCGAAAGAATTGGTCTAAAAAATTAGATGATGCACTTTGGGCCTATAGAACAACTTATAATAATCCTATGGGTATGTCTCCATACAAAATGGTTTATGGAAAAGCTCATCACTTGCCTCTTGAGTTAGAACATAAAGCATATTGGGCAATTAAAGAACTCAATTATGACTTCAAACTTGTTGGTGAGAAGAGGTTATTTGATATTAGCTCACTAGATGAATGGAGAACCCAAGCCTATGAAAATGCCAAATTGTTTAAAGAAAAAGTCAAAAGATGGCATGACAAAAGAATCCAAAAGCAAAAATTCAAAGTTGGTGAATATGTTCTATTGTACAATTCTCATTTTAGATTTTTGCAGGAAAACTTCTTTCCAAATGGGAAGGACCATATATCATCGAAGAAGTTTATCGCTCTAGAGCTATCAAGATCAATAATGGCGAAGGCACTAATCCGAAGGTGGTCAATGGACAAAAAATTAAGCGCTATATTTCAGGTACACCTATTAATGTTGAAACTAACATTATCCAAACCATGACACTGGAGGAACACATAAAAGAAACCTTCCAGAACACTCCAGAACCCTGAAAAGGAAGAGGTACGTGATACAGTAAGTAAACAAACTCCAAAAATTCCGCAAAAATATTTTCTGTCAGTTTTGGAATATTAGAAAAAATTAAAAAAAAAGAAACACTCGGGAAGGCAACCCAGGTGCCCACTAGGCACCAGGGCGCGCCTGCCCCACCAGGCGCGCCCTGGTGGGTAGTGGGCCCCTCGGGCACCTTTCCGACTCCGTTTTCCTGTGGTATACTTGTTTCCCAAGATAAAAATTCTTTATATATACTCCCAGACGATTTCACCACCGCATCGCGGAGAAACCCTTTGTTCTTGTTTCGTGCTGTTTTTCGGTCAGATTCTCCTCCTGCAGGCATCATGTCTTCTCCTTCCTCCAACCATGGGGAGGATGATGCTTGGTTGTTGAAGATAGAGCTGAAGAGGGAAGAAACAAAAAAAGCCACCAAGGAGGACAAGGTTGAAGGAGTTGTCAAGTACCAGGCCCAAGAAGGTCGGCGAACCCTACCTATGGAAGAAACTACGGGAGAGGAAGACATCCTTCAACCCTACTATAATCATCTCACCCCCACTAAAATCGAGGCTTTAAGGGCCTTTGAAATGGTATGCGTTCAGAATACACATCTCACTCATGAAGTTATTTTGTTGGAAGAGCAAAACATCGCCCTTCAGAGCGTCAACCATAGATTGGAGTACCTGCTGAAGCTGAAGTGTGAAGCCACTACTACCTCATCCCCTTCATCACCATCACCATCATCACCAAAGAAGGAGACTTGAGTACACGGGTATGGGCACTCCCCTTGGCTTGTGCCAAGCTTGGGGGAGATGCCCCGGTATCGTATCACCATCACTTTTATTATCTTCACCAGTTTTTAGTTCGATCCTTAGTTATTTCATGATTTAGTTGATTAAAAGTTTAGTATGATCTATTTTCGAGTGCTAGTTTCGTGATCTATCTATTTATGTAATCGAGTGAGAGTTATATAATAAAGATTAGTTTGAGTTTTTGCTTCTTTACTTTTTTGTTTCAATCAAAATAAAGGAAATAATGAAAAAGATCATATGCTAATCTTATGGTAAGTAATGACATCACATAAGGAAAAGTATAAATGGTAAAATTTATTGAAAGTTGACAAACATAACATTGGTCACTGATGCAATTCATGAAAGAATTAATAAGGGAAGAGAAGATTCACATGCAAATATACCATCTTGGACATCTTTTATGATTGTGAGCCCCCATTAAATATCTTATGCCAAATTGTTGACGTTGGACAAGGAAGACAACGTAATGATTTATTTTTGTTCATATTCACATAGAAGTTATATTGTCATAGATCCTCCAACATGTGGTGCTTGCCCAATATCTTTGCTAGCCAAAAATCCGCACTAAGTAGAGATACTAGTTGTGCATCCAAAAACGTTAAACCCAAATTCATGTTTTGAGAGTCCACCATACCTACCTATGGATTGAGTAAGATCCTTCAAGTAATTTGTCATCGGTGCATAAGGCAATAAAAAATTGCTTCTAAATATGTTTGATTTTTTAGTGTAAAGGAAAATAAGCGTTGTACGAACTTGTGATGGCAAAGTAATAAAAGCGACAGACTGCATAATAAAGGTTGCTATCATAAGGGGCAATATAACGTGACGTTCTTTTGCATTAAGAGATTGTGCATACAAAACCAAAAAGCGCATGACAACCTCTGCTTTCCTCTGCGAAGGGCCTATCTTTTACTTTTATGTATTTACTTTTTATGCAAGAGTCAAAGTGTTCTCCTCTATTCCTTTTTATTTTCTGTTTTGCAAGCACCATGTGGTGGGAAAAGATCTAGGCACATATATCCAGTTGGATATGATTGATCATGAGTTATTATTGTTGACATCACCCTTGAGGTGAATAATTTGGGAGGCGAAACTATAAGCCCCTATCTCTCTATGTGTTCGGCTGAAACTTTTTGCTCCATATATATGTTGTGAGTGTTAGCAATCATAGAAGACTAAGTGATGGTTGAGCATGTGGACTTGCCAAAAGGCTCCAATACGAGACCCTTCCTGAAAATATGATGAATTGCAATTGCAAAGTTGACTGAGAACATAGTTTGTCAGTTTTCAAGAAAGTTTATGCTTTATACTTTGATGTTGTGATGAATTGTTACTTGCTCATGAGAAGTCCTATGATAAAGTCTATTGTTGTTATAATAATAAGCATGATGCTACTATGTCCGTATTTTGTTTTTATCGACACCTCTCTCTCTAAACATGTGGACATGATTTTCGATATCGGCTTTCGCTTGAGGACAAGCGAGGTCTAAGCTTGGGGAAATTGATACGTCCATTTTGCATCAAGTGGGAGGCTTGTTCAAGTAAGAACAGCACCTAAGCACTGTTCCACCCACATATCAAATTATCAAAGTAGCAAACGCGAATCAAACCAACATGATGAAAGTGACTAGATGAAATTCCCGTGTGTCCTAAAGAACGCTTTGCTTATTATAAGAGACCGTTCCAGCCTATCCTTTGCTACAAAAAGTATTCGGCTACCTTGCTGCACTTTTGTTACCATTACTGTTACTTGCTCGTTATAAATTATCTTGCTATCAAACTACCTGTTACCGATAATTTCAGTGCTTGCAGAAATTACCTTGCTGAAAACCGCTTGTCATTTCCTTCTGCTCCTGATTGGGTTCGACACTCTTACTTATAGAAAGGACTATGATTGATCCCCTATACTTGTGGGTCATAAGGCCTATCCCATAGTCCTTATAGCTTGTGAAGGAGCCTCATCACCTACAACACTAGGAACAATTTGCTCCACACGGGAACCGTTATCTTCATCAAACTCCACATTCACCGTTTCATCAATGCATCTGGTCGATTTATTGAGAACTCGGTAAGCATGAGAGTTTGATGCATATCCAACAAATATGCCCTCATAAGTTTTAGGCTCAAACTTAGCTAAACGGGTTTTTTTGTTTAGAATGAAACACTTACAACCGAATAGTCGAAAGTATTTGACGTTAGGCTTTCTCCCGATTAGGAGTTCATATGGAGTCTTGTTCTTGAGCTTGCGAAGATAAAGCTAGTTTGAAGCATGACACGTGGTGTTGATGGATTCGGCCCAAAGCTTGTATGGAGACTTGTACTCGTCAAGCATGGTCCTAGCCATCTCAATAAGAGTCCGATTCTTCCTCTCTGCAACACCATTTTGTTGGGGAGTATATGGTGCGGCATATTGATGCTTTATCCCCTCATCACTCAAGAACTCATCCATCGTGTAATTCTTGAACTCGGTGCCGTTGTCACTTTGAATTGCCTTGATCTCACAATTATGTTGACATTGAGCTTCTTTGGCAAAGTTGATAAAGGTGTCTTGAGTTTCATCTTTAGTCTTGAGAAAGAACACCCATGTATATCTTGTGTAGTCATCGACAATGACAAGGCAATACCTCCTCCCTCCCATACTATCATAAGATGGAGGCCCAAAGAGATCCAAGTGGATAAGCTCGAGAGGCCTCAAGGTGGTGATGATAGTCTTCACTTTATGAGCTTTTTCATGTAGTTTTCCGGCAATGCAAGCACTACAAGGGCGATCTTTGGCAAAAGACACATTGGTTAGTCCAAGGATGTGCTCCCCCTTTAAGAGAGCTTGTAAATTTCTCATGCCAACGTGGGCTAGCCGTCGGTGCCATAGCCACCCCACGTCGGCCTTGGCCATTAGACATGTTGCAAGATGAGTTTCCTCTTTTGAGAAATCAACCACATAAAGGTTGTCTTCAACATGCCCAACAAAGAACACTTTGAGATAGCTTCTCTTAAATATGGTCACATGAAATTCACCGAAATGAAAATCATAACCGGCATGTGCTAATTGAATTGTTGAAAGTAAATTGTAGTGAAGGGATTGGACAAGCATTACATTTCAAAGTGATGAATCATTAGAGATTACCACCTTGCCCAAACCCAATACCTTGCCCTTGCTATTGTCACCAAAGGAGATGTTCAAAGAGGCCTTGAGAGAATCAACGAACTCCACAAGCATCTCCCTCCCTCTGGTCATATGATTGGTGCGTCCACTATCGATCACCCATTGTTTTCCACCGGAGATATAGTCCTAAAAGAATCAAGCTTTGGTTTTAGGTACCCATTTTGCAATGGGTCCTAGAGAGTTAGCAACAAGGGTCTTAGGAACCCAAATAGTCCAAGAGTTAGTGCCAACAAATTTTGCAAATGTGTAACCATCATCTCCTCTCACGAGGACATAAGATGGATTGTTTTTGCCAGCAAAATCCTTGGGAATGGCCTTGTCCCTAGTGACCTTGCCATTCCCAACAAGCTCTTCTTCCTTCTCCTTCTCCTTCTCCTTGTGCCCTTCTTGCACAAATACTACCTTTTGTGAATGAGGATGAGTAGGACCGATCTTCTTCTTGTTCTTCCTTTTCTTGGATGAGGGGTCAAACCCAATTCCCTCCTTGGCAACACACTCCTTTTGGTTTCTCAAGAGGTCATTGAGGTTTTTCTCCCCTTGAATGCATGACACAAGCCGTTTCTCAATTTGGGACATTAACTTCTTATTCTCCTCTTGGAGAGAGATGAAATCATGAACAAAGTTAGCCATACAAGACACCACATTTAACTCCATACGAGGTAAGCAAGTAAGGGCCTTAATGGTACTAGCTTTAAGTTGAGCATAAGACTCGATGAGGGCAATGAGTTCACCTTTGACAACCTTGGAACTAGTCACAAGGATCTCATGTTCCTCAACAAGTCTCGTGTGATCAACTAGCTAGAAGCTTCTCAACTCTAACATTAAGGGCATTCTTGTTCTCAAGAGCAAGTTGCAAAGCATCATTGGTTTTAACAAAGTCAGTCTAATGAGCCGACAAGGCTTCCTCAAGTAATGCTCTCATGACACTCTCTTCTTGTAGTTCGTGCTCAAGGAGTTTGACTCTCCCTTTTTCCTCTATGAGGAGGTTTTCAACGTTCTCAATAAAATCATCGCGTTCGGCAAGTGACTTAAGGAGATTGCCAAAACGAGCACGAGCTTCACCATGAAGAGTTTTCATGAAACCCATCAAGGATTCCTCATCATTATCCACGCCCTCTTCACACTCATCCTCCACTATCTCACATGAGACATTGGGAGTGTAGATGGCGGGTTTTTTAGATTTGGACTTTGTTTTTACCTCTTTGTCCATAAGGCACCGATGAGTGAAATGCTTGTCCTCATTTGGAGAGTCGAAGAGGCCGGTGGTAGAGGAGGAGGTAGTGGCGTGCATGGCAATGGCGGTCGTGCCCACTTGATCATCATCACCGTCATCTTCATCTTCGAACATGTATTCTTCATGGACTAGAGCCTTGTCATCTTTCCTCTTAGTGAACTTGGTGAACTTCTTCTTCTTGAGCACAAGCTTCTCAGACTTGTCTTCACGTCTCTCATATGGACAATCATGCACAAAGTGTCTTGGGATATCACAATTTTAGCATTTCCTTCGTCCAAACGATCTTCCTTGAAGATTCTTCCATTTGTTTGCCATGGTCCCGGAGTACTTTTTGACTAAGAGAGCCAAGTCTTCCACAAAGTCATTTGCCGGGCATGAGGTGTCAACATCTTCCTCACAAGTCTCTTCACCCACTTCTTCGTCCCTTGAAGGTTGACTAACAACTTTCTTGGCCTTCAAGGCAAGATTGGAGTTCTTGGTTGCCTGAGCAATTGCAAACGTCTTCTTGGACTTGGTCTCCAAAAGAACATGAGTGGAGAAAGTGAAGACTACTTGAGCCGCGGTCAACTTGTGATAGTCCGGCCGTTGATGTATCATCATCACCATGGTGTGTTCCATTAGAACCATAGCATCAATGAACTTGACCTTAATGAAATCATCATTTGCCCAAGTGCACTCAAAGGTTCTTAAGTTGAGCACAAGAGACTTCAACCTTCGGTACACCTCTTCTGCGGACTCACCCTCATTCCTTACAAATAGATTGACTTCTTGCTTGAGCAAAGCCAACTGAGATCTTCAGATTGCCTCATCACCTTCGAGGGCCTCCTCAAGGCAATCCCAAATTTCCTTGGCAGTTTTGAGAAGAGCAATGGAGTCACTATAGTCTTCGGTCACTGCGGTGCACAACATGTTGTGGGCGGTTGCATTGAGTTGATCATCAACCGCTTCTCTTGGAGTGAGGTTCATTGGGTCATTGGGATTGAATCCATTGACAACAATCCACCATAGTTGCATAGAAGCACTGTGAATGTGAGACTCCATATCTAGCTTCCACTTAGCAAACGAGTTAGCTCTCTGAGGGGGCGGAGGCCCAACAGGATTAATATGAGGGTGTTGTAAAGGTTGGGGTGAGTAAAAGGGTTCCACGGCATTGTACTTGGGAACTTGAGTGCGAGATGGATATGCAAGGGGTTCTCTCGAATCATCCGCATCATGAATGGCATTTGGATCAAATGAGTTTGATGCGGATGTTGAGGGCTTTAAGCGAGCATCAATTTCCTCCTTGACCGAGGAATGAACTTCTTTCAACATGGCGGTTTTGAGGTCCACAAACATTGAAAGAATGTCGGCCGCGGTTAAGGGGGCACCTGGATTAACGGGGGTGGCAGGGGCAACGACCGGGGCAACAAGTTCCACGAGCGTGGCGGGGGGTAGGTTTTCACCATCCTCCGCAAGGGGTGCGACACCTCCCACATTCCCTAGGTCATCCATATCCTCTAAGGTTGTAAAACCTTATATTAGAGCATGAGGCTCTGATACCAATTGAAAGGATTGATACGGTCGACTAGAGGGGGGTGAATAGGAGACTACAAATTTTAATCTTAAGGTTTAGCGGATAAAAGGGGTTCACTAGATATGCAACTAGGTGAACACAACCTATATGACAAGCAAGCTTAAAACAAAGTATGCTATGAAAAAATCTAATTAGCAAGCCAACAAGCATACAAGGCAAAGTAAAGTGCGGGAAAGGATTAACCACAAGTGAGACGGGGACGCGGATTTGATCCCGAAGTTCACTCTTCCTTGGGGAAGAGCTACTATCCGTTTAGAGCGCTGCCGGAGCCAAAGCTTGTGAAACGCCACCAAAGGCTCACCGTAATCTCTTTTGAGTCACCCCCAATGGATGAGCCTTGAATCACTCGGGGTTGGTCTTAAAGGCGACCACCACACCTTTACAAACTTCTCCGGAGCACACCACAAGCAAGGAATCTTCCGGAGGAACCTCTAGCCGCCTAGTAGCCCAAGCTCCAAGAGTAACAAGTCAATGAGGAAGAAATGTTGTGGGGAACGTGATTTCGTTTGGTCAAAGTGTAGATCGGCTCTTGCTCTCCCAATACCCAAAGTTTCAACAAGTTTGGGTGGAGGGATTGAGAGTATTGAGCAAAATGGGGTGTAGCAATGGTGGAGCTCAACAAGACATTAGGGTTTGGGATGGAGGAGGAAGAAGGGGGTTATTTATAGTGTTCTTGGCTGTGGTACTGTTTCTGCCCATTGGACCCCGTGCGCATGGGCTAAGTTAGCCCCGTGCGCACGGGGTACCCAGGAGCCTACGCAGCACCCCATGCGCACGGGGGTCAAAAGACCCTATGCGCATGGGGTACCGAGGAAGTTACGCAGTACCCCATGCGCACGGGGGTCAAAGACGTACCCAGAAACCTTCTGTTGCAAATCTTCTGAGTACCACAATCAGCACACTACGGTAAATTGGTGGTAGGAGTGGGAAGGCTGGTGTATAAGTTTTGGCAAAGGCATTCCCACACGACATAAAACCACAAAGACCCCTCTTGATAGTGCGGTCTTCCTACGACTCAAATCGAACCAAAAAGAAAAACCTTCGAGCCGCCGGAATACCATGCCTTTGAACCTTTTTGAATTGGGGGGGTCGCACACCTCCATCAAGAATACCATGAAACCAATATCCTAAAAGAAACTTTAGCAACCGATATTAGATCCACTAACCACATTGTCATCACCAAAATATAAATAAGTGCCACTTGCACTTTCACCCTTGTTCGTGTTGGGTGCAAGGATTTGTTATCTTGTGTGCACGTACTGCTTACATAGTGTTGTGTGGTTCTCCTGCTGGATTGATAACCTTGGTTCTTAACTGAGGGAAATACTTATCTCTACTGTACTGTATCATCCCCTCCTCTTCAAGGAAATCCCAACGCAGCTCACAAGTAGCAGGAAGAATTTCTAGCGCCGTTGCCAGGGAGACATCATCAACATCTATCAAGTACCTACGCATAAACTTTCATCTCCTTGCATTTATTTTATTTTCCTTTGCCTCTCGTTTTCATCTCCCCCACTTCTTAAAAGTTTTTACAAAAATATAAAAATATTTTCCGTTTGCCTTTTTGCTTGTTTGCTTGCTTTTATTGCCTTCATGTCAACACCCAAAAACAGAAAAATAAATAGGAAAATTAAAGACATATGGATCCTCATCCACTTGCTAATCTTTTCAAAAGATCTAATTATGATGAACCAATTGCTAATGAGTCAAGTGCACTTGATTATCTCTATGAAGTTTTGCCTGAAAATCATGAATCTGAAAATTGTGATGAAGTGTTGAAAGAAGAAATTTATAAAGTGCTTCATGATAGTTCCTTGAATGAAAAGCATGGTTGCAATGATGTTATTATAAATTCTGTCAATGTCAATTGTGTTAATGATATACAAAACTACAAGTTTGGTGATGATGATTTTGCTATGTCCATTACTTATTGCAATGACCATGATTGGGGTGATAATGCTTCTTATGATCTTGAAAATTTATTTGAGCCTCATGATGAATATGTTATTGATAATAATGTTTGCAATAATATTGAGAGTGGGTTTGGAAGAGTGTCAACTTTAGGTAAAAAGAATCCCACATATTTGGAGAGTGTTCAGTCTTACAACTTTTTTGATAAAAGTGGGCTTGGAGAGGTCATGTCTTTAGTTGATGATAATCCCACTATTTTGGAAAAGTGTCAACCTTGCATGCATTTGGATCATGTTGAGAATTTTTTTTATGATAGCTATATTATTGAATTTAAGTATGATACTACATGTAATTATTATGAGAGAGGAAAATATGGTTATAGAAATCTTCATGTTACTAATTTACCTCTCTTCGTGTTGAGATTGCTGTTGTTTCTTTCTTCTTCCACACATATGTTAGGTATTTCTTGTCATGATAATTTGTTCGCTTATAAAATGCCTATGCATAGGAAGTATGTTAGACTTAACTTTGTTTTTCATGTGCTACATGATGCCCTCTTCGTGTTTCAATTATTATCTTTCATGTGAGCATCATTAATATTACAAGCCTATATTAATGGCTATAAAAAAGAGCTTGTTGGGAGACAACCCAATAGTTATTTTTCTGTTTTCTTGTGTTCACACCATTATGCCACTATTATGAGTGTGATTTTTATGTTTCAATTAGTGTTTATGCCAAGTAAAGCCTTTAGGATGGTTTGGATGATAGTTGACTTGATTCTGTGAAAAACAGAAACTTTTGCGCCCAGTTCTGGAATTTTGTAAATTTACATAAACGTGTTTTTTCTCTGATTTTTTCACATAATTGATATACAAATTGCCCCGTCCTCCTAATTTTTCAGAATTTTTAGAGTTACAGAAGTATGAGCATAATTCAGGTTTCTATAGACTGTTCTATTTTTGACAGATTCTGTTTTCGTTGCATTGTTTGCTTATTTTGATGAATCCATGGATTGTATTGGGGGGTATAAGCCATGGTAAAGTTAGAATACATTAGGTATAATGCAATAACAAAATATGAATGGGTTTGCAGCAGTACTTAAAGTAGTGATTTGTTTTCTTATACTAACGGATCTCACGAAGGTTTTGTTAAGTTTTGTGTGATTGAAGTTTTCAAGTTTTGGGTCAGACCATGATGGATGAAGGAATAAGGAGTGGCAAGAGCCTAAGATTGGGGATGCCCAAGGCACCCCAAGATAATATTCAAGGACTGCCAAGCAACTAAGCTTGGGGATGCCCCAGAAGGCATCCCCTCTTTCTTCTAACGACTATCGGTAATTTTACTTGGAGCTATATTTTTATTCGTCACATATCATGAGTTTTGCTTGGAGCGTCGTGTATTATATGAGCCGTTGCTTGTTTTGCTTTTTTAGTTTGTCACAATCATCCTTGCTGAACACACCTATTTGAGAGAGCCACACGCTTATCATGATTTGTTAGAATGCTTTACGTGCTTCACTTAAATTTTTTGAGCTAGGCAGTTGCTCTAGTGCTTCACTTAAATCTTTTTGAGCACCGCGGTGATAAATTTTGAAGAAATATGCTCTCATACTTCACTTATACTATTTTGACAGTTGATAAATTTTGAAGAAATATTTGCACTCTCATGCTTCACTTATATATTTTTGAGAGTTGAAAATAGTGATGGTAATTTGCACAAGATATGCATTTAGTCCCAATATGATGAATATCCAAGAGGGATATAATAAAAACTTTCATGAAGATCATTGGATATGATAAGTTTGATTCCTTGCAATAGTTTTGCGATATGGAGATGACAATATGTGAGCCATGTTAGTGAGTAATTATGCTTAAGTAAGAATATTGGTGTTAAGGTTTGTGATTCCCTATGCAAGCACGAAAGTCAATAGTTATGCAACAAAGTTACATCCTTCTTATGGTGCATTATTCAGTGTTAGTTATGTTCAATGCATGCTTATGACCATTTTTGTTTTTTTGGTTGGTCGCTTCTCAATCTATTTGCTAGCCTGCATTTGTACTAAGCGGGAATACTGCTTGTGCATCCAAACTCTTTAAACAAAGTTGTGCCAAATGAGTCCACCATACCTAGCTATATGCAGTATTTCCATGCCGTCCTAAGTAAATTAGCATGTGCCAACTCTAATTTTTCAAAATAAATTTCCGTTTTGTGTGCCTGTACCGCTCATGTGGCGGCAGGGGGTGGCCAATATTTTCCATGCTAGGTATTTTATTCTCACGATGAGTGTTTATTCACTTGTCATTGCACGAGAGTGTGGCAGGTAATAGGGATGCCCAGTCCCGAAATGAAAAGATTAATATGATGATAATAATAAATTCCTTGGAAAGTGTTGGTATGGAAGGAACCCGTGGATACAGCTAGCCATGGCTTGTGAAAAGAAAGGTGGAAAGGAAATAAACTTTATTTTCTGTTTGGGAACCGCCTATGATTTGTCTAGGATGGAAGATATTGGGAACTCTCAGTCGTAGCATTGACAGGAAAAGCATGCCTCTAAAAATAATTTTCATCTCTAATTTAAGCTTTGAGCTCTGGCACCTCTGTAAACCTCTGCTTCCCTCTGCGAAGGGGCTATCTATTTACTTTTATGCAATTTTTATTTTTAGTTTCTGTCTCCATCTTCTCTTATAAAGCACCAACTAGGGAACACTATTGTCATACTTGTGCATTGGGTGTAGCTAATATTTGAGTGTGTTTCATGGTTGGATCAATGATTGAGCATAATGGGCTAGGGATAACTTTCTTTAGCATTGATATTTTGAAAGACATGGTTGCTTGCTGATATGCTTGAGTATTTATGTCTTCATGTCAAATTATAGACTATTGCTTTGAATCACTCAAACTCAAATATCCATGCTGAGGGAGTCATGGACTAAGGGGTCCTCGGGGCGACGACCCATTGAACTTGGGCCGGACTGGTGGAGCCGTATAGTGACAGGAGACCTATAAAGCCGTGGTGTGCCCTCCAAGTCAAGAAAGCGCCGGATCTATTTAATCCCTTATTGTAATCTATTTCGGTAACCCTAACCCTACCGGTGTCTATATAAACCGAGGGTTTTTAGTCTTTAGGGCTAGAGCTACATTCACACCTCATCTCCTTAAGGTTTAGCCCATGCTGATATCGAGGTAGATCTACTCTGTAAACCAGATTATACATCCAATACAATCAAGCAGGACGTAGGGTATTACCTCTTCGAGAGGGCCTGAACCTGGGTAAACACTGTGTTCGTCGTCCCTTGCTCCCCATCGATCCTAGATCCACAGCTCGGGACCCCCTACCCCAAGGTCTGCCAGTTTTGACACCGACATTGGTGCTTTCATTGAGAGTTTCACTGTGGGATCGCCATAGGAATCGATGGCTCAACCGGTCATTGGAGACCACACCCGCGCCGAGGGCTTCCCTGCCCCTGGTCATCTCTTCGTCTTCGGCGGCATGTTAGTGCGCACCGATCCCACTAGTCACCTCGACCAGATCAAAGGCTTCACCCCCGTTGAAGGGTTCATTGGTTCAGGGGCATCGACCCCAGGATCAGCAGACTCACAAAAATCTGGTATCTCTCAGAGTCCGGCCCTGAAGACCAACTCCGACAGACCGCCCACAAGATCTCCCGCTGAATCGCCGGAGTGTCCGGCACCCCCATGTGTGCAGCCGGCAGACCACTTGGCAAGTCTTTTCCATGCAATGGGAATCTCTGTTATCAGGCCTATGGCCTACGATTGGATCGGGCTTAAACCCGATGACCGAGAAATCAACACCCCTCCGGTCACGCACCTCGTCGCCACGGTCGAAGAGGCCTAGGAGGGGCCACAGCCCTGCAAGCTAAGATTGGTGTACACTCGAATCTCCAGCTTGGAGTCAGACACCAGCTCAGATGTACTTCCAGACTCGAGCCCCAATGCTAGATCTGGCCTCGAGCCGATCCAGCTGCACACTAGTCCGGATCCGAGCCCTGCACGACCAGAACCAGACATGACTCAACAACCCATCAAGGATAGTCAGGGTCCGCGGCAGGTGGGAATTCTCGAAATTTTCCCACCCACCCACCACACGGAATACTCTTGGATTCGGGAAACCCAGACATATGGGACCTCATGTATGTCAAACAGCTGCCAAACGAGACAGTCCACCATTATTGGGATAGATTTCTCTTGGTAAAGAACAGGATGGCACCTTGCTATGACAAAGAAATAATTAAAGCCTTCCAGTTTAACTGCAGGGACAAGGGCCTCTTAAACGCCCTCGTGCATCACCGAATTCAAAGCTTCACTGAAGTATCAGACATGGTACGCAAATATTGCGCCATGGAGAACACGTGGAGGGCGCAATAGATGAACATGGGGCCACAGCCCGCCGCACATCACGGAAAGCCTTGCTTTAAACGAGATTACACAAATCGGTCGATGGAGCGCGAGCCTAATGAAAAGAAAACTAGGCCCAGATCGGTGTTAGACGAGTTGCTGGATAAACCATGCCCAATACACTCGGTCTTGCTAGACGCAAACCCAACCCACAGACTTCAAGCCTGTTGGGTAGTAAGACAAGTGGCCAAATATGGTGAGCCAATCTTGGGCCTTACACCCCCAGATAAACAGTCCTCGGCTTCACCATAGGACCACAATGTCCTTATGGTATACGAGACGTTCGCCTCAAACAATAAAAGGAAAAAGGCACTTTGAGAGCTCAACCAAATATATCAAGTGACGACCGGGCAGCCACGCCTATCACCTTCAACAAGAAGGACGAGCCAAGCCCCCGTAACAACCACGCATCGGCTGCACTGGTCCTCGACCCCATTATCCATGGTTTTTGGCTGACTAAAGTGCTGATGGACGGAGGCAGCGGCCTCAACCTCATTTATGAGGATACTCTAGACAAGATGCAGTTCAAAAGGTCTCGCATCAAACGCAGTCATACCACATTCTGAGGTATAATACCTGGTAGGGAGGCACACTGCTCGGGACGCGTAACCCTGGATGTTGTGTTTGGCACACCCGATAACTATAGATCCGAACCCTTACTATTTCACATTGTGCCCTTCCGTAGCGGATACCACGCCCTTCTAGGACGTGAGGCATTCTCAAGATTTCAGGCCATACCACATTGCGGGTATATGAAACTCAAGATGCCAGGGCCCAACGGGGTGATCTCTCTTAAAAGCGACCCGAGCAAAGCCTTGCGAGCCGAAAACAAGATGGCATCCCTCGCCCTAGAGGCACTATCCGAAGCCCTCGCGAACGAAGAGTTGACAGCGCTACGCACTACAGTCGACAGGGATGATGTGGTTCTCAGTAAAAGACAAAAACCCACATCATAAAATCCAGCAGACGAAATAGTAAAATTTCAAGTGCACCCAATAGATCCGAAAAAATGGCATCCATAGGAGCACAGCTGGACCCCGCAGTCGATGAGGCGCTAAGGACATTCCTGCATGAAAACTGGGAAATATTCACCTGGCACCCATCAGATAAGTCAAGAATCCCACATAGGCTAGCAGAGCACAACCTCAACATTTTAAAAGGCTTCAAGCCAGTGAAACAAACCCTGCGCTGATTTTTCGAACCCAAATGGCAGGCCATGGGCGAAGAACTTGCAAAACTGCTAGAGGCCAGATTCATCCGCGAGATCAAGCACCCTGAGTGGTTAGCAAATCTGGTTATGGTACCCAAGAAGGATAAGTCCTGGCGGCTCTATGTCGACTTTAAAGACGTCAACAAGACCTGCCCTAAGGATCCATTCCCCCTGCCAAGGATAGACCAGATCATCGACGCCACCGCCGGACATGACTCGTTATGCTTCCTCGACGCATACTCCGGATACCATCAGATTAAGATGAAGGAGTCCGATCAGGAAGCAACCACATTCATCACCCCTTACGGGCCTTTCTGCTTCAACACCATGCCGTTCGGACTAAAAAACGCGGGAGCCACATACCAGTGCATGATTCAAACATGCCTCGAAAACCAAATTGGCAGAACAGTCGAGGCATACGTGGATGACGTGGTTGTCAAAACCAAACACATTGACCAACTGATAGACGACCTACGCTAAACCTTCGACAACCTGCGGGCCTTCGACATACGGCTCAACCCGGAGAAATGCGTCTTTGGGGTCCCTGCCGGAAAGCTACTCGGATTTATCGTCTCCCATAGAGGAATCGAAGCCAATCCGGCCAAAATTAGAGCACTGTCTCAGCTCGCAATACCAACAGAGCTCAAGCATGTCCATAAGCTAGCGGGATGCGTGGCAGCCTTGAGCCGCTTCATATCTCGCCTCAGAGAAAAGGCATTGCCACTCTACAAGCTGCTCAAAAAGACTAAGAACTTCCAGTGGACAAATGAAGCAACCATGGCACTCGAGGAGATTAAAACACTCCTCGCCGTCAACCCAATCCTGGCCACACCCGGTGTCGGCGAACCCATGCTACTATACATTTCAGCCACCAATCAGGTGGTCAGCGCGGTGCTCGTCGTGGAGCGGGAGTCCGAGGGCCACAAGTTCTAAGTCCAGAAGCCAGTCTACTACGTGTTTGAGGTGCTTACGCCATGCAAATCATGATACCCGCACTATCAAAAGATAGCCTACACAGTTTTCATGGCATCCCGAAAGCTATGACACTACTTTCAAGAATGTTCGGTCACAGTGGCATCAGATGTTCCCTTGAATGACATAATCAATAACAGGGATGCCACGGGCCGCATCGCCAAATGGGCCATCGAGCTCCTCCCCTTCAAGATAACATACAAGCCACGCCGAGCCATTAAATCTCAGGTGCTGGCCGATTTCATAGCCGAATGGACCGAGGCCGAACTACCCCGAGAGTACTCTACATACTCGCACTGGACAATGTATTTCGATGGCTCAAAGATGTTAGCCGGACTGGGGTCCGGGGTCATCCTAATCTCCCCCATAGGCGACACTGTTTGGTATGTCCTCCAAATAATGTACACGGATTCCAACAATGCGGCCGAGTACGAAGCACTACTACATGGTCTTCGCATGGCTACGACAATGGGCGTGCAGCGCCTCGAGGTAAGGGGAGATACAAACCTGGCGATCTCTCAAGTCAACAGCGAATTCAACGCCAAAGACCCCAAGATGGTGGCGTATAGAAATGCAGTCCTTCGGATATCGGCCCAATTTGAGGGCCTAGAATTTCACCATGTCACTAGAGACAGCAATCAAGCAACCGACGTCCTCGCCCGCATGGGCGCCAAGGGCGACCCGGTTCCCAAAAACACGTTCCTCGAGCGGCTCTTTAAGCCCTCCGTGGTGTGGCAGGACGATGTCATCGGTGCACTATCCAACGAGCCCGCTCACAATGCCTCACCCGAAAATGAACAAGACGATCACGTCATCGGTGGCTCCGCACTCGAGGAAACACCTTCCGCACATGAAGTAATGGCCATAATCCCACCCTGGACAGAACCCCTGCTAGCCTACCTCACACAACATCAGCTTCCGGAGGATCAAACCGAAGCACAATGCATAGTTCGGCGCTCTAAAGCATACAAGGTCCATGAGGGTGAACTCTATAAGAAGAGTACCACAGGAGTTTTACAAAGGTGCATCTTCGAAGAAGAGGGGCAGCAGCTCTTGGCAGAGATACACGGGGCATGGGCGGACACCACGCGGCAGCTCGGGCTTTGGTCAGCAAGGCTTTCCGAGTAGGTTTTTTCTGGCCTACCGCCCGTGAAGATGCCCGAACATTAGTCCAACATTGCGTTGGATGCCAGCCGTTCGCAAATCAAAGCCACATGCCCCCCACAGCTCTTCAGATGATACCGATCACATGGCCTTTTGCGGTCTGGGGTCTCGACATGGTCGGGCCACTGAAAGGGGGGACAAACAAAAAGAAGTACCTATTGGTCATGGTCGACAAATTCACCAAGTGGATCGAGGCAAGACCCGTCACTTCGGCAGAATCCGGACCAGTCGTCGACTTCTTATCCGATGCCGTACACCGTTATGGTGTCCCCCACAACATAATTACCGATAATGGTACCAACTTCACCACCCAGGAAGTTGAAGACTGGTGCAGTAAAATGGGCATTAAGCTTGATTACGCTTCGGTGTACCACCCACAGACCAACGGACAGGTCGAACGAGCCAACGGACACATTATGAGCAGCATTAAGCCTCGCCTAATTCGATCCCTTGAACAATCAGACTGCCATTGGGTCGAGGAACTCGATTCCATACTATGGGGGCTGCGCACTACTCCTAATCGGTCAACCGGATACACGCCATTTTTTATGGTATACGGTGCAGAAGCAGTTCTCCCATGCGACCTTATCCATGACGCGCCTAGAGTGCGCATGTACAAAGAAAAGGAAGCCGAGCTCGATCGGCAGGATGATCGGGATGCTCTGGAAGAAGAACGGGACATAGCTCGAGCTCGGTCCATGTTCTATCAACAGCAAGCGCGACGTTACCACAACCATGAAGCCCGGACGAAGACATATAAAGTGGGAGACCTCGTCCTCCGACACCCCAAGAAACAGAACAATAAACTATCACCTAAATGGGAGGGACCATACATCATCGATGAAGTACTCACTGGAGGAGCATATCGTCTTCGCCGCCCGTCCGACGACTGCCTCGAGCCGAACCCGTGGAACGCAGCCCGGCTGCGGCGTTTTTACGCCTGAGCTTGACATACATCTCCACCTTTTCCTTCATTTATTTTCCTTATTTCTCTCTTTTCGACATGGTGCTAGTTCGGCTAAACCGAACCATACCAATCTCGTATTATATACATCATTGAATGTAACACCCTGCTTCACATGGGGGCTCACTCAGAATAGCCGAATAAATGTATAAATCGGATTCGTACTGATTGCATCCTTCTCACACACGTTAAGCCAACGCGTGCACTTCTTTGACTTAAGATCTTTGCCAAGCTGGGTTGCCTGGCTCCTGTGTTTACCCCTACGTTCCTGATTGTTCGGCTAGGGAGTAAAGGGAACACCTCTGTGATTGTTACGACTTGGTCATCCGGGACCATACCTCAGACGGGTGAAGCCGAAAGCTAGTATTCTTATAGAATACAATAAGTCGGCCTAAGAGAAGGGAATATAGCCTCGCGCTTATCACCAGGGTTTTCTCGCAGCTAATGGTCTCTGTTGATTTCACACATCCGGACTATAAACTTACCCGAAGAAAGGAACCTTTGGAGGAACTATTTTTGTTGGAAGATGTTTCTTACGTCAAACAGTAATATAACATAACTCTCCGCACTTGTTTCGTCCGTTCGAGCCAAATGGCCGGATAGCCTGGTTCCCGAAGTACTGCCTTGTTTCCCTCGGCACGTAGTACGGAACACTTCCCGATCACTGATCGGGGAGATGGAAGCCGATGGCCGGTTAAGACAACATTTCTTTTCAAATAAGACCGCGGATTGAGCTTGGTCAATGTACAGTACATAGATACATAGAATTGACACAACTACCTCTTGATCTACATTGTCTATCAATTGCTGTAAAGCGCAATCCTTCTGAGAATGATGAGCGGCTGGCATCACATCATCATACACCAAGCTTAGAGGTATCTCTTGGCCATCAGGGCCCACTGGACCAACCCGGGCCATATGCTCCGGGTCTAGCTTGGTGAAACGGGTCTTGACCATAGCCCATGCCTTGCGCGCCCCTTCTTGGCAAGAAGAGATCTTCCACAATTCAAACCTTCGCTGAGCTCCTTTAAAGCGATTGGCTAGTTTGGCCATGCTCTCTGGCGGCACCTCCAACGGCCAAAATGCCTTTGCCATACTCTTCATGGCATTCCAGGCCCTCTCGTAGGTCTTCGACAGCTCCTTTAAAAGATTCCCGTCATAGGCGCTGACTTCTTCCTCGGGCCGCCCAGTCAGGAGACCTATCAAGCAGGTGTTGCATTACAACGCCAATGACACTGGACCACCATACCGGTCAGAGCAGTACTTACCAAATATGCCACCTTTTAGCTTCTGGTTCTCCTCCAAGGCTTGCGCCAGCTGGGTTGTTAAGCTTTCAATTTCCTTGGTTTTTCGCCGGTTCTCTTCCTTGAGCTCATTTTTCTCCTCCTGACTTCACATCAGCACCCGTTTGCCAGCCTCTAGCTCCCTCCATAGCTCGCTTGCAGCTCCCGCGGCTATACGGAGAATACGATGTTAATGCATAAAATACAACGTATACCTGCACAATAAGTCTTTTCTACTTACTGGACAACTCGCTGCTGGCTTTTTGAGCCGCATCCAGTTCGGCCTTGGTTTCGACCAACTGTGTCCGACTCACTTTAAGGTCCTCGGACAACTTTTCGTTCTGCTCTCTTGCGGCCTACAAAAATAATATCATTAGACACCCTTAACTCGGCCGTCCCGCCCAAATTAAGGCTTGGGGGCTAGGTGGTTAGGGAACATGATCTGCTTTCAAGCTATATACCTGCACCTTGGCGGCAAAAAGACCGGCGATCCCTTCAAGACCTATCCGGGCCGCTCCAAGGTACGCATCCACCGAATTAAAAGCACTACATTCCTATTGGGCAAAGGCAGTATGACGTAACGTCTCCCTCCGGCGGCGATGATTCATTACGCTCTCGACTTCGGAGTTGGTGACTGAAACATCGTCGAAGTCCGCCGGAGGCGTGCCGGCCGTCGTGTGTTCGGGGGAGACTCTGGCTTGTGCCGAAGACTTGGGACCGGAGCTGCAATTCGGCGCACTCGGGGAATCTTCGGATTGGTGCAGAGGCATACGCCTTCTGCAAAAGTTGAGCAAGTTTTAGTAAAAGAGTGCTAAAATCAACCCTCACTGCAAATTCCGAAATATGTTACCACTGGGCCGAGGGGGCAGGTGCTTCCGCTTCGGCGGAGGCTTTCCGCTTTGATCTCCCATTAGGGGCTGAAGTTGGCGCGGTCCGCACTCCTCCCAAAATGGTCTTACGCTTAGTGCGATGACCCTTGGGAGCAGAAGTCAGCACTTGGGGAATAGCGCGAGATGAGCGCCCTGTTCGGGTAAGGGTCTTCTTTTCACTGTGGAAGAGGGAAGAGCCCCGGGGTGATCGGCTGTCACAGCAACTTTGATGCCGTCAAGGCTCTCCTGATAGTAAACCCCATCTTCAAAATCGATCGACGTCTCTGGGTCATCATGATACCTTGGATCGTCATCACGGGAATGATTCTACGGTTGAAGAGGAGGACAATTATTGGATGCAACCTGACGCCTCCAGCCCTGTTTAAATACAACCAGTCAGAGTTCGGGTGTAATCCGTGAGCTCAAGACAGTGGATCGTGGCTTACCCAGTTGGCCAGATTGTATCCGGAGCAGCCTTCCCGAATACTCATGCGAGCGAACTCTGCCTCCTCTCCCTTGAAGAGATCGGCCAATATTTTCGCCAGAGCCGCCTTATTGTCTGGCCCTTGTCGTTGGTAACGGGTTACGTCATTGGTCCCATTATAGCACCATAAAGGATGACCCTGCTGCTGTAGGGGTTGCACGCATCGGGTAATAGCGATGGCCATTACTTCAACCATGGTCAGCTTACTGCTGGTAAGCAGCCTGATCTTGGCTGCCAACGCACGCACCTCTTCACTGTCCTGTTGGGAAGGGCCTCTGGGCCACCAGTTGAACCGCTTTATAGGCGGGTCATTTGAGTATTCGGGCAACCCTTGCCGAATTGGATCGGTGAGTGGAACGTCTTCAATGTAAAACCACTCCGAAGTCCATCCTTCGGGATCTTTCTGTGGGGTCCCAATTGGGTACCCTATCCCGGCTATCCGCCATACTTCGGCGCCGCCCACCTCGAATATGGATCCCTCCCGGAGGCGAGGGACAAGACAGAAATACTTCCTACACAAGTCAAAGTGGGCCTCGCAACTCAGAAATATCTCGCATAGGGCTACGAAGCCAGAGATGTGCAATATGGACCCTGGGGTGAGGTTGTGGAGCTAGATCCCGTAGAACTCTAACAAACCCCACAAAAGGGGATGAATAGGAAAACCCAAACCTCTTAGCAGGAAGGGCATGAGACATACCCTCTCCTACTTACTTGGAGCGCGGGAGTTTTCGGCAAGGGCGCATCCATCGACGGAGATGAGGCCGGCACGGACAGGAACCAAATCTGCTGGAGGGAGGAAACACTGCGTCTACAAGCGCCTCAGATGAACGTGCGAAATTGAACAGCTCAACCAATCGCCTGGGAGTGGACCGTGTGGATGCGAGGATGAGCCCGGGAGATCAGCCATGGCGCTGGGGAATTTTTTCGGTGTTGTTCCTTGTGAGAAAGGAGAAGTAAGTTGTCCCCCGCACCTATGGATCTATAAATGGGCGTCTTGCCTTGAAGCTGGAAGGATGGGCTCATGGAAAGTCGGCATTGGGCCACACGCCTTCTGAAAAGGTGCGTGACACTCTCGCCCCGAGGGATGGCATTAAAACTCTGATGGTCCCACCTTGATCTTGAGATGTCTTCGAAGCCCAGAGTCCTGAACCTGTCCGGGCTTGAAGCACATTAGCCCGGGTTCTGGATAGGGTTCGGCGAAAGTAACACGGCTCCAAGTTGAATAGAGGAATAGAAGAACTTGTCTCGCAAGCCGTCGATCCGAACATTCCAGAGGACAATCCCCGACGTTGGAGGCAAGTTCGGGGGCTACTGAGGGAGTCATGGACTAAGGGTCCTCTGGGCGACGGCCCATTGGACTTGGGCTGGACTGGTGGAGCCGTATAGTGACAGGAGACCTATGAAGCCGTGGTGTGCCCTCCAAGTCAAGAAGGCGCCGGATCTCTTTAATCCATTGTTGTAATCTATCTTCGGTAACCCTAACCCTACCGGTGTCTATATAAATCGAGGGTTTTTAGTCTTTAGGGCTAGAGCTACATTCATCACGTCATCTCCATAAGGTTTAGCTCATGCTGATCTTGAGGTAGATCTACTCTGTAAACCACATTATACATCCAATACAATCAAGCAGGACGTAGGGTATTACCTCTTCGAGAGGGCCTGAACCTGGGTAAACACTATGTTCGTCATCCCTTGTTCCCCATCGAACCTAGATCCACAGCTCGGGACCCCCTACCCCGAGGTCTGCCGGTTTTGACACCGACTCATGCAACCAAAGAAAATATTCTTTGGAGAAGATGATAGGTAGCATTCCAACTCAAAGTTTCTATTTTTATCATTTACCTACTCGAGGACAAGCAGGAATTGAGCTTGGGGATGCTTGATACGTCTCCAACGTATCTATAATTTTTTATTGTTCCATGCTATTATAGTATCAATTTTGGATGTTTTATATTCATTTACAAGCAAATTTATATCATTTTTTGGGACTAACCTATTAACTTAGTGCCCAATGCCAGTTTTTGTTTTTGCCTGTTTTTGACTTTTCGAAAAATCAATATCAAACGGAGTCCACATGAAGAAAAAACTTTGGATTAATTTTTTCTGGACCAGAAGAGACCCTAGAAGGTTCGGGAGGAGACCAGAAGACCCACGAGGAAGCGACAAGCTCGTGGGGCGTGCCCCAAGGGGGGCGCCCCACTGGCTTGTGGGCCCCTCGCAAAGCATCTTGACCTAATTTTGCCTCTATAAATACCCAAATACTCCCCTCAAATCAAAGAGGACCCCGAAATACTTTTTTCGCCGCTGCAAGTTTCTGTTCTCGTGAGATCCCATCTGGAGACCTCCGCCGGTACTTCGCCGGAGGGGGAATTGATCACGAAGGGGCTCTACATCAACTTTGTTGCCCTTTCGATGATGCATGAGTAGTTTACGACAGACCTACGAGTCCATAGTTAGTAGCTAGATGGCATCTTCTCTCTCGATGTTTTTCAATATAATGTTTTCCTTGATGTTCTTGGAGTTCTATCCGATGTAATTCTTTTTTGCGGTGAGTTTGTTTGGATCCGATGAATTGTCAGTTTATGGTCAGATTATCCATGAATATTATTTGATTTTTCTCTTAACTCTTTTATGCATAATTAATATAGCTTCATATTTCTTCTCCGATCTATTGATTTGGTTTGGCCAACTAGATTGATTTATCCTACAACGGGAAGAGTTGCTTTGTAATGGGTTCGATCTTGCGGTGCTCAATCCCAGTGACAGAAGGGGACATGACACGTATGTATCATTGCTATTAAGGGTAAAAGGATGGGGTTTATTCATACGTGAGTTTATCTTGTCAACATCATGTCATCTTGCTTAAGGCGTTACTCTGTTCTTTATGAACTTAATACTCTAGATGCATGCTGGATAGCAGTCGATGTGTGGAGTAATAGTAGTAGATGCAAAATCATTTTGGTATACTTGTCTCGGACGTGATGCCTATTGTTGGGGATATAACCCCATGGTGTAACCTGCCCAGGAGGGGCCGGGTTACGCTATTGGAGACTCTACGATGAAGCCTAGACAGGTCCAAGAAGCCAAGATGTGAAAGCCTGGAGGTGGCTTACAAGGCGGGCCGATTGAAGGCCCAAGACCCGGAGACGGTGCGTGACCCAGAGGCGTAAGCCACCCAATGGCGACTTGCCTAGCAAGGCAAGGCAACTTAGAACCAGGGTCGGTCATGGAGTATGACCCGACCCGGACTTTTGTAAGCCCAGGGCCTCGAACTGTGTATATAAAGGCGAGTCCCTGCGGCGGGTAAACCTAAGTTACAATCCATCGATAGCTAGGTTAAGCGATTCCGCTCCCTTGTAATCGATACTCAAGCAATACAACTCAAAGCAGGACGTAGGCTTTTACCTCAATCATGAGGGGCCGAACCTGGGTAAACTCGTGTCTTTCATCCCGCTCAACCCCTTCAAGCTAATCATCGTAGCGATGGCTCCACAACTAAGTCCTTTTGCTAGGGCATCTACTGTGTTAACCCCACAACAGTTGGCGCCCACCGTGGGGCCAGCACACGGTGGTTTCGAGTTCTTGAAGGGCTCTTTCCTAGGGATCGAGGGATACGCCATTGGTAGGATGACCAAGAGTCGCCGCGGCAAGCTCTACATCGACGATGCTGGCTGGGGACCCGAGGCCGACTCAATCGAGTATGGGTTCCGGGTCCCCTTCGGTGGAATTCATGTCTTCATTGGAAAGATCGATGGATCTGAGCCTGAGCCAGACACCTCCATCGACTTCATCGAGTCGGCTCGGCGCACGCAACCCGCCCGGATTCAACCCGGCCGGAAGCGTGTTTTCATTGGTTTCGCACACGGCATGGATCTTGCGGAGGATTCTGTATCTGGAGGAGAGACTCTCATCTACTCAGGTGATGAGTCCTTGACCGGAGAGACGTAGTCGATTTACCAGCTTCAAGATGGCAGGCTTGGGGGCTATTCCGAGGGCAACAGTATTCCGAACCCCTATGAGCCATCGTGCAGGGCTGCTATCTTCATGGCTGGCACGGGGACGGCTCTTAATTCATCAACAACTGCAGCTATGACGTCTAGTTCGGCGGTGGTGGCAGCTGGGGCTGGTGGTTCAATTAGGCCGCCGGCTCAGGTTTTGTCAGATCTCTTGGGCACTTTGACAACCTTGGTAGCAACAGAGGTTACTGAGGCAAATCAAACAGAGCATAATGCGGAGATTGCAAAGGTGCGAGATGAGGTAGCCAAGGCCCAGGAGGATCTTAACATAGAGAATGCCAGGATGGCAACGGAACGGGCCCAGATGGATGCTGAGTCATAGCGTCTAAGGGTGGAGGCTTTTCTCTTAAGTCTGGATCAGAACACGTCCAATGTTGTTCTTCAAAGGAAACACCAAACCCGCCTGCCTTTGCAGTATGAGGCGCGGAACCATTTTAACACGCCCGGGGCAGGACCAAGTAATCCACCAGGAACAACCCGGGCTGTAGAGGCACCAGGGAGCGAGACGGCGGCTCAGCCTTGACTGTCAGACCCGCCCCGTAGGGATCAGACCCCGCCTCAGTGTTTCTCGACACCGTCCGGCCATTATTCTAACACGCCAGGCGCGGAACCCGATTGAGCTCATGCAAACAGCGGTTGCACAGCAGGAGAAATATTCGTACAGTCATGACCGGGTGCACTCAACCCCCCTCCCAAGCCGCAGTTACAGCCGGCGTATTGAGTCGCCGGTGGTTTCCAGTAGTGAACGACGTCGTCGACTGCCCCAGGATGACCCGTCCCGTGGGAATAACCCGCCCCTTACTCATGCTCAGGCGATTGTGGATGAGGTTGATGATTCACAAGTATAGGGGATCAATCATAGTCCTTTCGATAAGTAAGAGTGTCGAACTCAACGAGGAGCAGAAGGAAATGACAAGTGGTTTTCAGCAAGGAATTTTCTGCAAGCACAGAAATAGTCGGTAACAAGTAATTTGATAGCAAGATAATTTGTAACGAGCAAGTAACGGTAACGATAAATAAAGTGCAGCAAGGTAGCCCAATCCTTTTGTGGCAAAGGATAGGCCAAAACGATCTCTTATGATAAGCAAAGCATTCTTGAGGGTACATGGGAATTTCATCATATCACTTTCATCATGTTGGTTTGATTCGTGTTCGCTACTTTGATAATTTGATATGTGGGTGGACCGGTGCTTAGGTGATGTTCTTACTTGAACAAACCTCCTACTTATGATTAACCCCTCGCAAGCATCCACAACTATGAGAAAAGTATTAAGATAAAATCTAACCATAGCATTAAACTTTTGGATCCAAATTAGTCCCTTACGAAGTAGCGCGTAAAACTGGGTTTAAGCTTCTGTCACTCTAGTAACCCATCATCTAATAACTACTCCAAAATGCATTCCCCTAGGCCCAAATATGTTGAAGTGCCATGTAGTCGACGTTCACACGACACCACTAAGGGAATCACAACATACATACCATCAAAATATCGAACACAAATCAAGTTCACATGATTACTTGCAACATGACTTCTCCCGTGACCTCAAAACAAAAGTAACTACTCACAAATAATAATCATGCTCAAGATCAGAGGGGTATTAAATAGCATAATGGATCTGAACATATAATCTTCCACCAAATAAACCATAGAGTAATCAACTACAAGATGTAATCAACACTACTAGTCACCCACGAGTACCAATCTAAGGTTCTGGTACAAAGATTGAACACAAGAGATGAACTAGAGTTTGAGAGGAGACGGTGATGTTGAAGATGTTGATGGAGTTGGCCCTCCGAAAGATGGGAGAGTTTTTGGTGATGACGATGGCGATGATTTCCCCCTCCGGGAGGGAAGTTCCCCCGGCGAAATCGCTCCGCTGGAGGGCAAAAGTGCCCCTGCCCAAGTTCCGCCTCGAGACGGCAGCGCTTCGTCCCGAAAGTCCTCCCCTTATTTTTTTCTAGGTCAAAATGACTTATATACCAGAAGAGGGGCACCGAAGGTGGGCCGAGGAGGTCACAACCCACCAGGGCGCGCCTGGGCTCCCTGGTGCGCCCAGGTAGGTTGTGCCCACCGGGTGGGCCCCCTCTGGTAGCTATTTTCAACAATATTCTTCATATATTCCAAAATAATTCTCTATAAATTTTTAGCTCATTTGGAGATATGCAGAATAGGTAACTCTGATGTAGCTTTTTCAAGTCCAGAATTCCAGCTGCCGGTATTCTCCCTCTTTGTGTAACCCTTGCATATTATGAGAGAAAAGGCATTAGAATTACTCCCAAAAGCATTATTATGCATAAAAACATTATAAATAACAGTAGGAAAACATGATGCAAAATGGACGTATCAACTCCCCCAAGCTTAGACCTCGCTTGTCCTCAAGCGAAAACCGAAATTGAAAAACATGCCCACATGCTTAGAGAGAGAGGTGTCGGTAAAAACAAAATACGGACATAGAAGCATCATGCATATTATTATAACAGCAAAGAATTTTAACATAAAACTTTATCACGCAACTTTTATCATATAACTTCTCATGAACAAGTAACAATTCATCACAACATTAAAGTATAAAGCATAAACCTTATTGAAAACCAACAAACTATGTTCTCAGTCAACTTTGCAACTACAATTCATCATATTTTCAGGAAGGGTTACGTATCAGAGCCTTTAGGCAAGTCCACATACTCAACCATCATTTAATCTTCTATGATTGCTAACACTCATAGCGTACCCATGAACAAAAAGTTTCAACCGGACACATAGAAAGATAGGGGCTTATAGTTTCGCCTCCCAACGTACTCACCTCAAGGGTGATGTCAACAATAATAGCTCATGCCTACTCATATCCAACTAGATATATGTGCCTAGATCTTTCCTCACCACATGATGCTTGCAAAAAGAGAAAATAAAAAGGAATAGGGAAGAAAATTTTGACTCTTCATAAAAGTAAATGCATAAAAGTAAAAGATAGGCCCTTCGCAGAGGGAAGCAGAGGTTGTCATGCGCTCATTTGTTTGTATGCCAAATCCCTTGATGCAAAAGAATGTCACATTATATTGCCCCTTATGATAGCAACCTTTATTATACAGTCCGTTGCTTTTATTACTTTGCCATCACAAGTTCATACAACGCTCAATTTTCTATTACACTAAATGATCCAACACATTTAGAAGCAATTTTTATTGCCTTATTGCATCGATGACAACTTACTTAAAGGATCTTACTCAATCCATAGGTAGGTATGGTGGACTCTCAAAATAAGATTTGGGTTAAGGGTTTTGGATGCACAAGTAGTATCTCTACTTAGTGTAGAATTTTTGGCTAGAAAAGATATTGAGCAAGAACCACATGTTAAAGGATCTATGACAATATAACTTCTATGTGAATATGAACAAACATAAATCATTACGTTGTCTTCCTTATCCAACGTCAACTATTTTGACACAAAATATTTAATGGGGGCTCACAATCATAAAAGATGTCCAAGGTAGTGTATTTGCATGTGAATCTTCTCTTCCTTTATTAATTCTTTCATGAGTTGCATCATTGGCTAATGCTATGTTGGTCAATCTCCAACAAATTTTACCACTTATACTTTTCCTTATGTGAT
The DNA here is from genome assembly GCA_011799875.1 of Thinopyrum elongatum. NCBI lineage: Eukaryota > Viridiplantae > Streptophyta > Magnoliopsida > Poales > Poaceae > Thinopyrum > Thinopyrum elongatum. The sequence goes on along the minus strand of CM022298.1, from coordinate 572,399,176 downwards.
GTCATTACTTACCATAAGATTAGCATAGGATATTTTTCATTTATTTTCGTTTCCTCTATTGAAACATAAAAGTAAAGAAACAAAACTCAAACTACTCTTTATTATATATCTCGAACATGATTACATCGATAGATAGATCACTAAGCAAACACTCGAAAAGAAAGGATCGAATTAAGACTTTTATTCAACTAAATCATAGGAAAACTAAAGATCAAACTAAAATAGATAAAGGCAAAGATAGTGGTGGTGATACGATACCGGGACACCTCCCCCAAGCTTGGCACAAGCCAAAGGGAGTGTCCATACCATGTACTCAAGTCTCCTTTGGTGATGAAGAAGGTGGTGGTGGTGATGAGGTAGTATCCTTCTTATCTTCCAGTTTCCATCGCAGTGGCTCACCATCATAAGAGGAGGAGAGATTCTCGCGATTCCTGCAACTAGCAGCCAAACTCATACCTTTAAACCTTGCCTCATATTCAAAGACTTGGTTTTGGAGATCATAGATTTGGCTTTGCAGAAAGTTGATTTGCTCGTTGAAGGTGAAGACAATGAACTTCATGGATTTGCCATCCACCTTGAGATCACGGGTGTTGTCCGCGATCATGAGGTGATTGGCGTTGAGTCCATGTTCCACCATCCCCATACACTTGAAGACCTCCTGCTCCATAGCTTCGAGCCTGGCCTCCACGGTCCCCGTCCCCATGGGACCCTGTGTGATCACCCCGGCTTAATCGTGCACTAATCATACACGCAAATGCACATGATCAAGCCTAAGGACTCACTTGAAGAAATCACAACACAACTCTAAAACATAAATAAAGTCATACAAGCTTTATATTACAAGCAAGAGGCCTCGAGGGCTCGAATACATAAGCTCGCATACAAGCGTCAGCGGAAGCATCAGATATCTGAGTACAGATATAAAAGAAAGACAGACAGGCCTTTAAAAGGCGAGGCAAAATAGAAGCTACGATCGAAAAGGCGCAGGCCTCCTACCTGGGACCCTCCGAACCTACTCCTGATCGTCAGCCAACTCGTAGTAGAAGCCATCCTCGGGGTAGTAGTAGTGATCATTGACAGGGGCAGCTGGCTCCGGGGCTCCGTCATCTGGTTGCATCAAACGGATATGGGGAAAAAGAGGAAGCAAAGCAACCGTGAGTACTCATCCGAAGTACTCAGCAAGCAAGGATCTACACTACATATGCAACATTATCAAAGAGAGGCTATATATGTGGACTGGGCTGCAGAAATACCAGAATAGAGAGAAGGCCTAGTCCTATCGAAGACTAGCATCTTCAGCATCTTCAAGCATCTTGCGGCATTAGAAGAGCGTAGAATAGCACAGTAAAAAGTAGTAGTAGTATTAGTAAGTCACAACCTCACCCAGAGATCCTTTCTCGACTCCCTGCGAGAAAGCAATCCCAGAGCCATACTATCCATTTCTCATCATTAAGTTCTAGTTTTATCGATCGGGATACAACTCCGAGCGTCCGTTACCGAGGATCCGGCTATGCATAGATTAGTTCTAACCTGCAGGGGTGCACCAACTTACCCACCACGCTCGATTAACTCCGGCTGGACACACTTTTCTGGGTCATGCCCGGCCTCGGCCAAACGATAGACCGCAACCCTACCTAGAGCTCAGCAGAGAGGTCCCCGTCGATCTACATCCTAAGCGCTCGGGGGTCTTGGACCATCGCCCATCGCCCTCCGGGTCGTTGCGCACATGGCTCAGATCCAAGCACCACCTCTGTCATGGATGCCGCCAATCACTCCATGCCGCACTGCTGAACTGGACGTCTGACAGAGCTTTTGGCTGATTCTATGATGCAGAGTGCCCATAATTGTTCCCACGTGATGGTTAATGCTATCGGGCCAGAGGCCCACTCGGATCAAATATCCAAATCGTTAGTGTTTTGGTAGTGCGGTAACGAGCAGAGACTCATGATAGATGTGACCCCGTCGCCCTATCTCGAGGACTTGCGGCAAGGGCTAGGAATGCCCGGCCACGCCTCGTATTCGTCTCTCAGGTACCGTCCAGGTCAGCCCGACTTCACATCACTCGCGGGTACCCCTCAGGGTCGACCCGCCTTTCCAAGCAACAGTTGTAAAGTCCAAGTATTCGTGTGTCCATAACATCAAGGGAATCCGAGGTATCACCCACGTTGGATTCCTACTCGATGTATCTGGCAAGGTGAACTCGGAGGAATCACCCTCGATGGGTTCACTCTTGAGGTGTTGCACGACAGCGTCGTTATCGGAAGTGGTGAAGGAGGAATCACCCTCGAGGACCACGACCGAATAGCTACTCTACAGAGTTAACATCAGAAGTGCTATACGAGGTATCACCCTCGGCACTCGATAGTAACGTTGCAGTGTCGTACAATTAAGGGGGTGATGTGCGGTGCCGGGGCCTGGTTGTCGATCACGTTGATCGAGTCATCTGATAATCCAGCGGGGGCAACTGGGTCAAAGTGAGGGTCTCAGGTGGGTCTCTATCCAGCCTACACTAAGCAGTTTAGGATAAACAGGAAGGTATCAACAGCAGTTACAAAAACAGGCTATGCAATAGAAGTAGAATAACAGTAGCAGTAGCAATTATCTAATGCAAGCATAAGAGAGAAAGAATAGGCGATATCGGCATGTTCAAAGGGGGGGGTACTTGCCTGGTTGCTCGGCGGCAAAGGCAGGGTCGTTAGGGGCATAGTCGATCTCCGGAGTTGCGTCGGTCTCAGGGACTATGTCGGTATCGGGCTCTATCGAGAGAGAAGAGGGGGAGGAAACAGATAAATACACAGCAAACATATGTAACACAGAGCATGCTAAGCTATCGTACAGTGCAGGGTTGCCTAACAGCATGTCTAAGTCATTTTAGTTATTTTAGGATTTAAGTTGGATTTATTAACCGGTATACATGCACTATTCATCTACCAAAAACAGGCTAAAAGTTACGGGTTCACCTCCGTAGAGGGTCCCGACTCGAAAATAGATGGCACGATCGGATTCGTCTCGTCGTTCTGAGCAACTTTCACGTATAAAGTTTTTCCATCTGAGCTACGGTTTATTTTCTATGATTTTCTAAAGTTTTAAAGAATTTCTGGAATTTATTTATTTAACAAAAAAGAATTAATGCGTCAGCATCACATCAGCATGACGTCAGTAGTCGGTTGGCCAGCTAACCTGTCAAATTGACAGGTGGGGCCCACCTGTCAGCCTCTGTGGGTTAACAGTGGGTTAATTAAAACTAACAGAACTAATTAGGGGTGTGGGCACCAGTTGTTAGTGACTAACTAACTAATTAATTAATTATAGATTTAATTAATAGTTGACTGGGTCAACCTAGTCAACTGGGGCCCGCGGGGCCCACTGGCAGTGGCTCTGGGGTGGCCCCAGGTCAGCCAGCATGGCGGCGGCCGGCGGCTCGCCGGCGGTGATGCCAACCGCGGTGGAGGGCCTCGGCCCTCGTCGTATTTCGTCTACGGGCAACCATTTCGCCCGTGCGAGGGCGCGTTCGAACGAGCGAACGACGCCGCGTCGATCTACGGCATTGGAATGGGCGGAGGTGGCCGGAAATCACGCCGGCGTCGAGGTTTGGCGGCGAGGAGCTACGGGCAAACACGGGCGCGCGGCTATGGTGCGAACTAGCGCACGATTTCGGTCGCGTTCGAAGTAGAGGGGAGCGCTGCATCGAGTGGAGCTTGCACGGGGCCGTGGAGTTGGCCGGAAGTGGCCGGACGATGAGTTGCCATGGCGGACAGAGCACGGTGGGGCGGCGAGCTAGCTCGGATGGAGCAGAGCAGCTCGGGAGAGCGGCGGAGGGGAGAGGAGGCTCACCTAGCGGCACGCACGATGGACCTTGGAGGTTTAGGAGTAGCACCAGCGTCACTGGAGTCGGAGAAGACCGGCGTCTGTCAGAGAAGGGGACGGAGGAGGTCCGGTGCTGCGGTGCCTCCCAGCTCCAGCTGAGGCCACCAGACGGCGAGGCAGTCGCCGGCGGACCTCCTTGGCACCACGGAGGGAGGAGCAGGCGTCGGTGGCCGCGGCAAGCACCGACGCTCGGCGGCGATGGTGCTTGGGCGACGAATCTGAAGGAGTAGAGGAGGCGAGGAGCGAGCGAGGGAGAGGGGGAGAATGGCAGTGGAGGCCAGGGGGGAGGAATGGGGCTTATTTATATTTTGGTGATGACAATGTGGTTAGTAGATCTAATATCGGTTGCTAAAGTTTATTTTAGGATATTGGTTTCATGCTATTCTTGATGGAGGTGTGCGACCCCCCCAATTCAAAAAGGTTCAAAGGCATGGTATTCCGGCGGCTCGAAGGTTTTTCTTTTTGGTTCGATTTGAGTCGTAGGAAGACCGCACTATCAAGAGGGGTCTTTGTGGTTTTATGTTGTGTGGGAATGCCTTTGCCAAAACTTATACACCAGCCTTCCCACTCCTACCACCAATTTACCGTAGTGTGCTGATTGTGGTACTCAGAAGATTTGCAACAGAAGGTTTCTGGGTACGTCTTTGACCCCCGTGCGCATGGGGTACTGCGTAACTTCCTCGGTACCCCATGCGCATAGGGTCTTTTGACCCCCGTGCGCATGGGGTGCTGCGTAGGCTCCTGGGTACCCCGTGCGCATGGGGCTGACTTAGCCCGTGCGCATGGGGTCCAATGGGCAGAAACAGTACCACAGCCAAGAACACTATAAATAACCCCCTTCTTCCTCCTCCATCCCAAACCCTAATGTCTTGTTGAGCTCCACCATTGCTACACCCCATTTTGCTCAATACTCTCAATCCCTCCACCCAAACTTGTTGAAACTTTGGGGATTGGGAGAGCAAGAGCCGATCTACACTTTGACCAAACCAAATCGCATTCCCCACAACATTTCTTCCTCATTGACTTGTTACTCTTGGAGCTTGGGCTCCTAGGCGGCTAGAGGTTCCTCCGGAAGATTACTTGCTTGTGGTGTGCTCCGGAGAAGTTTGTAAAGGTGTGGTGGTCGCCTTTAAGACCAACCCCGAGTGATTCAAGGCTCATCCATTGGGGGTGACTCAAAAGAGATTACGGTGAGCCTTTGGTGGCGTTTCACAAGCTTTGGCTCCGGCAGCGCTCTAAACGGATAGTAGCTCTTCCCCAAGGAAGAGTGAACTTCGGGATAAAATCCGCGTCCCCGTCTCACTTGTGGTTAATCCTTTCCCGCAATTTACGTTGCCTTGTATGCTTATTGGCTTGCTAATTAGATTTTTTTCCTAGCATACTTTGTTTTAAGCTTGCTTGTCATATAGGTTGTGTTCACCTAGTTGCATATCTAGTGAACCCCTTTTATCCGCTAAACCTTAAGATTAAAATTTGTAGTCTCCTATTCACCCCCCTCTAGTCGACCGTATCAATCCTTTCAATTGGTATCAGAGCCTCATGCTCTAATATAAGGTTTTACAACCTTAGAGGATATGGATGACCTAGGGAATGTGGGAGGTGTCGCACCCCTTGCGGAGGATGGTGAAAACCTACCCCCCGCCACGCTCGTGGCACTTGTTGCCCCGGTCGTTGCCCCTGCCACCCCCGTTAATCCAGGTGCCCCCTTAACCGCGGCCGACATTCTTTCAATGTTTGCGGACCTCAAAACCGCCATGTTGAAAGAAGTTCATTCCTCGGTCAAGGAGGAAATTGATGCTCGCTTAAAGCCCTCGACATCCGCATCAAACTCATTTGATCCAAATGCCATTCATGATGCGGATGATTCGAGAGAACCCCTTGCATATCCATCTCGCACTCAAGTTCCCAAGTACAATGCCGTGGAACCCTTTTACTCACCCCAACCTTTACAACACCCTCGTATTAATCCTGTTGTGCCTCTGCCCCCTTAGAGAGCTAACTCGTTTGCTAAGTGGAAGCTAGATATGGAGTCTCACATTCGCAGTGCTTCTATGCAACTATGGTGGATTGTTGTCAATGGATTCAATCCCAATGACCCAATGAACCTCACTCCAAGAGAAGCGGTTGATGATCAACTCAATGCAACCGCCCACAACATGTTGTGCACCGCAGTTACCGAAGACTATAGTGACTCCATTGCTCTTCTCAAAACTGCCAAGGAAATTTGGGATTGCCTTGAGGAGGCCCTCGAAGGTGATGAGGCAATCTGAAGATCTCGGTTGGCTTTGCTCAAGCAAGAAGTCAATCTATTTGTAAGGAATGAGGGTGAGTCCGCAGAAGAGGTGTACCGAAGGTTGAAGTCTCTTGTGCTCAACTTAAGAACCTTTGAGTGCACTTGGGCAAATGATGATTTCATTAAGGTCAAGTTCATTGATGCTATGGTCCTAATGGAACACACCATGGTGATGATGATACATCAACGGCCGGACTATCACAAGTTGACCGCGGCTCAAGTAGTCTTCACTTTCTCCACTCATGTTCTTTTGGAGACCAAGTCCAAGAAGACGTTTGCAATTGCTCAGGCAACCAAGAACTCCAATCTTGCCTTGAAGGCCAAGAAAGTTGTTAGTCAACCTTCAAGGGACGAAGAAGTGGGTGAAGAGACTTGTGAGGAAGATGTTGACACCTCATGCCCGGCAAATGACTTTGTGGAAGACTTGGCTCTCTTAGTCAAAAAGTACTCCGGGACCATGGCAAACAAATGGAAGAATCTTCAAGGAAGATCGTTTGGACGAAGGAAATACTAAAATTGTGATATCCCAAGACACTTTGTGCATGATTGTCCATATGAGAGACGTGAAGACAAGTCTGAGAAGCTTGTGCTCAAGAAGAAGAAGTTCACCAAGTTCACTAAGAGGAAAGATGACAAGGCTCTAGTCCATGAAGAATACATGTTCGAAGATGAAGATGATGGTGATGATGATCAAGTGGACACGACCGCCATTGCCATGCACGCCACTACCTCCTCCTCTACCACCGGCCTCTTCGACTCTCCAAATGAGGACAAGCATTTCACTCATCGGTGCCTTATGGACAAAGAGGTAAAAACAAAGTCCAAATCTAAAAAACCCGCCATCTACACTCCCAATGTCTCATGTGAGATAGTGGAGGATGAGTGTGAAGAGGGCGTGGATAATGATGAGGAATCCTTGATGGGTTTCATGAAAACTCTTCATGGTGAAGCTCGTGCTCGTTTTGGCAATCTCCTTAAGTCACTCGCCGAACACGATGATTTTATTGAGAATGTTGAAAACCTCCTCATAGAGGAAAAAGGGAGAGTCAAACTCCTCGAGCACGAACTACAAGAAGAGAGTGTCATGAGAGCATTACTTGAGGAAGCCTTGTCGGCTCATTAGACTAACTTTGTTAAAACCAATGATGCTTTGCAACTTGCTCTTGAGAACAAGAATGCCCTTAATGTTAGAGTTGAGAAGCTTCTAGCTAGTTGATCACACGAGACTTGTTGAGGAACATGAGATCCTTGTGACTAGTTCCAAGGTTGTCAAAGATGAACTCATTGCCCTCATCGAGTCTTATGCTCAACTTAAAGCTACAACCATTAAGGCCCTTACTTGCTTACCTCGTATGGAGTTAAATGAGGTGTCTTGTATGGCTAACTTTGTTCATGATTGCATCTCTCTCCAAGAGGAGAATAAGAAGTTAATGTCCCAAATTGAGAAACGGCTTGTGTCATGCATTCAAGGGGAGAAAAACCTCAATGACCTCTTGAGAAACCAAAAGGAGTGTGTTGCCAAGGAGGGAATTGGGTTTGACCCCTCATCCAAGAAAAGGAAGAACAAGAAGAAGAGCAACAAGAAGAAGATCGGTCCTACTCATCCTCATCCACAAAAGGTAGTATTTGTGCAAGAAGGGCACAAGGAGAAGGAGAAGGAGAAGGAAGAAGAGCTTGTTGGGAATGGCAAGGTCACTAGGGACAAGGCCATTCCCAAGGATTTTGCTGGCAAAAACAATCCATCTTATGTCCTCGTGAGAGGAGATGATGGTTACACATTTGCAAAATTTGTTGGCACTAACTCTTGGACTATTTGGGTTCCTAAGACCCTTGTTGCTAACTCTCTAGGACCCATTGCAAAATGGGTACCTAAAACCAAAGCTTGATTCTTTTAGGACTATATCTCCGGTGGAAAACAATGGGTGATCGATAGTGGACGCACCAATCATATGACCAGAGGGAGGGAGATGCTTGTGGAGTTCGTTGATTCTCTCAAGGCCTCTTTGAACATCTCCTTTGGTGACAATAGCAAGGGCAAGGTATTGGGTTTGGGCAAGGTGGTAATCTCTAATGATTCATCACTTTGAAATGTCATGCTTGTCCAATCCCTTCACTACAATTTACTTTCAACAATTCAATTGGCACATGCCGGTTATGATTTTCATTTCGGTGAATTTCATGTGACCATATTTAAGAGAAGCTATCTCAAAGTGTTCTTTGTTGGGCATGTTGAAGACAACCTTTATGTGGTTGATTTCTCAAAAGAGGAAACTCATCTTGCAACATGTCTAATGGCCAAGGCCGACGTGGGGTGGCTATGGCACCGACGGCTAGCCCACGTTGGCTTGAGAAATTTACAAGCTCTCTTAAAGGGGGAGCACATCCTTGGACTAACCAATGTGTATTTTGCCAAAGATCGCCCTTGTAGTGCTTGCATTGCCGGAAAACTACATGAAAAAGCTCATAAAGTGAAGACTATCATCACCACCTTGAGGCCTCTCGAGCTTATCCACTTGGATCTCTTTGGGCCTCCATCTTATGATAGTATGGGAGGGAGGAGGTATTGCCTTGTCATTGTCGATGACTACACAAGATATACATGGGTGTTCTTTCTCAAGACTAAAGATGAAACTCAAGACACCTTTATCAACTTTGCCAAAGAAGCTCAATGTCAACATAATTGTGAGATCAAGGCAATTCAAAGTGACAACGGCACCGAGTTCAAGAATTACACGATGGATGAGTTCTTGAGTGATGAGGGGATAAAGCATCAATATGCCGCACCATATACTCCCCAACAAAATGGTGTTGCGGAGAGGAAGAATCGGACTCTTATTGAGATGGCTAGGACCATGCTTGACGAGTACAAGTCTCCATACAAGCTTTGGGCCGAATCCATCAACACCACGTGTCATGCTTCAAACTAGCTTTATCTTCGCAAGCTCAAGAACAAGACTCCATATGAACTCCTAATCGGGAGAAAGCCTAACATCAAATACTTTCGACTATTCGGTTGTAAGTGTTTCATTCTAAACAAAAAAACCCGTTTAGCTAAGTTTGAGCCTAAAACTTATGAGGGCATATTTGTTGGATATGCATCAAACTCTCATGCTTACCGAGTTCTCAATAAATCGACCAGATGCATTGATGAAACGGTGAATGTGGAGTTTGATGAAGATAACGGTTCCCGTGTGGAGCAAATTGTTCCTAGTGTTGTAGGTGATGAGGCTCCTTCACAAGCTATAAGGACTATGGGATAGGCCTTATGACCCACAAGTATAGGGGATCAATCATAGTCCTTTCTATAAGTAAGAGTGTCGAACCCAATCAGGAGCAGAAGGAAATGACAAGCGGTTTTCAGCAAGGTAATTTCTGCAAGCACTGAAATTATCGGTAACAGGTAGTTTGATAGCAAGATAATTTATAACGAGCAAGTAACAGTAATGGTAACAAAAGTGCAGGAAGGTAGCCGAATACTTTTTGTAGCAAAGGATAGGCTGGAACGGTCTCTTATAATAAGCAAAGCGTTCTTTAGGACACACGGGAATTTCATCTAGTCACTTTCATCATGGTGGTTTGATTCGCGTTTGCTACTTTGATAATTTGATATGTGGGTGGACCGGTGCTTAGGTGCTGTTCTTACTTGAACAAGCCTCCCACTTGATGCAAAATGGACGTATCAACTTCCCCAAGCTTAGACCTCGCTTGTCCTCAAGCGAAAGCCGATATCGAAAATCATGTCCACATGTTTAGAGAGAGAGGTGTCGATAAAAACAAAATACAGACATAGTAGCATCATGCTTATTATTATAACAACAATAGACTTTATCATAGGACTTCTCATGAGCAAGTAACAATTCATCACAACATCAAAGTATAAAGCATAAACTTTCTTGAAAACTGACAAACTATGTTCTCAGTCAACTTTGCAATTGCAATTCATCATATTTTCAGGAAGGGTCTCGTATTGGAGCCTTTTGGCAAGTCCACATACTCAACCATCACTTAGTCTTCTATGATTGCTAACACTCACAACATATATATGGAGCAAAAAGTTTCAGCCGAACACATAGAGAGATAGGGGCTTATAGTTTCGCCTCCCAAATTATTCACCTCAAGGGTGATGTCAACAATAATAACTCATGATCAATCATATCCAACTGGATATATGTGCCTAGATCTTTTCCCACCACATGGTGCTTGCAAAACAGAAAATAAAAAGGAATAGAGGAGAACACTTTGACTCTTGCATAAAAAGTAAATACATAAAAGTAAAAGATAGGCCCTTCGCAGAGGGAAGCAGAGGTTGTCATGCGCTCATTTGTTTGTATGCCAAATCCCTTGATGCAAAAGAATGTCACATTATATTGCCCCTTATGATAGCAACCTTTATTATACAGTCCGTTGCTTTTATTACTTTGCCATCACAAGTTCATACAACGCTCAATTTTCTCTTACACTAAATGATCCAACACATTTAGAAGCAATTTTTATTGCCTTATTGCATCGATGACAACTTACTTAAAGGATCTTACTCAATCCATAGGTAGGTATGGTGGACTCTCAAAATAAGATTTGGGTTAAGGGTTTTGGATGCACAAGTAGTATCTCTACTTAGTGCAGAATTTTTGGCTAGAAAAGATATTGAGCAAGAACCACATGTTAAAGGATCTATGACAATATAACTTCTATGTGAATATGAACAAACATAAATCATTACGTTGTCTTCCTTATCCAACGTCAACTATTTTGACACAAAATATTTAATGGGGGCTCACAATCATAAAAGATGTCCAAGGTAGTGTATTTGCATGTGAATCTTCTCTTCCTTTATTAATTCTTTCATGAGTTGCATCATTGGCTAATGCTATGTTGGTCAATCTCCAACAAATTTTACCACTTATACTTTTCCTTATGTGATGTCATTACTTACCATAAGATTAGCATATGATATTTTTCATTTATTTTCGTTTCCTCTATTGAGACATAAAAGTAAAGAAACAAAACTCAAACTACTCTTTATTATATATCTCGAACATGATTACATCGATAGATAGATCACTAAGCAAACACTCGAAAAGAAAGGATCGAATTAAGACTTTTATTCAACTAAATCATAGGAAAACTAAAGATCAAACTAAAATAGATAAAGGCAAAGATAGTGGTGGTGATACGATACCGGGACACCTCCCCCAAGCTTGGCACAAGCCAAGGGGAGTGTCCATACCATGTACTCAAGTCTCCTTTGGTGATGAAGAAGGTGGTGGTGGTGATGAGGTAGTATCCTTCTTATCTTCCAGTTTCCATCGCAGTGGCTCACCATCATCAGAGGAGGAGAGATTCTCGCGATTCCTGCAACTAGCAGCCAAACTCATACCTTTAAACCTTGCCTCATATTCAAAGACTTGGTTTTGGAGATCGTAGATTTGGCTTTGCAGAAAGTTGATTTGCTCGTTGAAGGTGAAGACAATGAACTTCATGGATTTGCCATCCACCTTGAGATCACGGGTGTAGTCCGCGATCATGAGGTGATTGGCATTGAGTCCATGTTCCACCATCCCCATACACTTGAAGACCTCCTGCTCCATAGCTTCGAGCCTGGCCTCCACGGTCCCCGTCCCCATGGGACCCTGTGTGATCACCCCGGCTTAATCGTGCACTAATCATACACGCAAATGCACACGATCAAGCCTAAGGACTCACTTGAAGAAATCACAACACAACTCTAAAACATAAATAAAGTCATACAAGCTTTATATTACAAGCAAGAGGCTTCGAGGGCTCGAATACATAAGCTCGCATACAAGCGTCAGCGGAAGCATCAGATATCTGAGTACAGATATAAAAGAAAGACAGACAGGCCTTTAAAAGGCGAGGCAAAACAGAAGCTACGATCGAAAAGGCGCAGGCCTCCTACCTGGGACCCTCCGAACATACTCCTGATCGTCAGCCAACTCGTAGTAGAAGCCATCCTCGGGGTAGTAGTAGTGATCATCGACAGGGGCAGCTGGCTCCGGGGCTCCGTCATCTGGTTGCATCAAACGGATATGGGGAAAAAGAGGAAGCAAAGCAACCGTGAGTACTCATCCGAAGTACTCAGCAAGCAAGGATCTACACTACATATGCAACATTATCAAAGAGAGGCTGTATATGTGGACTGGGCTGCAGAAATGCCAGAATAGAGAGAAGGCCTAGTCCTATCGAAGACTAGCATCTTCAGCATCTTCAAGCATCTTGCGGCATTAGAAGAGCGTAGAATAGCACAGTAAAAAGTAGTAGTAGTATTAATAAGTCACAACCTCACCCAGAGATCCTTTCTCGACTCCCTGCGAGAAAGCAATCCCAGAGCCATACTATCCATTTCTCATCATTAAGTTCTAGTTGTATCGATCGGGATACAACTCCGAGCGTCCGTTACCGAGGATCCGGCTATGCATAGATTAGTTCTAACCTGCAGGGGTGCACCAACTTACCCACCACGCTCGATTAACTCCGGCTGGACACACTTTTCTGGGTCATGCCCGGCCTCGGCCAAACGATAGACCGCAACCCTACCTAGAGCTCAGCAGAGAGGTCCCCGTCGATCTACATCCTAAGCGCTCGGGGGTCTTGGACCATCGCCCATCGCGCTCCGGGTCGTTGCGCACATGGCTCAGATCCAAGCACCACCTCTGTCATGGATGGCGCCAATCACTCCATGCCGCACTGCTGAACTGGACGTCTGACAGAGCTTTTGGCTGATGCTATGATGCAGAGTGCCCATAACTGTTCCCACGTGATGGTTAATGCTATCGGGCCAGAGGCCCACTCGGATCAAATATCCAAATCGTTAGTGTTTTGGTAGTGCGGTAATGAGCAGAGACTCATGATACATGTGACCCCGTCGCCCCATCTTGAGGACTTGCGGCAAGGGCTAGGAATGCCCGGCCACGCCTCGTATTCGTCTCTCGGGTACCGTCCAGGTCAGCCCGACTTCACATCACTCGCGGGTACCCCTCAGGGTCGACCCGCCTTTCCAAGCAACAGTTGTAAAGTCCAAGTATTCGTGTGTCCATAACATCAAGGGAATCCGAGGTATCACCCACGTTGGATTCCTACTCGATGTATCTGTCAAGGTGAACTCGGAGGAATCACCCTCGATGGGTTCACTCTTGAGGTGTTGCACGACAGTGTCGTTATCGGAAGTGGTGAAGGAGGAATCACCCTCGAGGACCACGACCGAATAGCTACTCTACAGAGTTAACATCAGAAGTGCTATACGAGGTATCACCCTCGGCACTCGATAGTAACGTTGCAGTGTCGTACAATTAAGGGGGTGATGTGTGGTGCCGGGGCCTGGTTGTCGATCACGTTGATCGAGTCATCTGATAATCCAGCGGGGGCAACTGGGTCAAAGTGAGGGTCTCAGGTGGGTCTCTATCCAGCCTACACTAAGCAGTTTAGGATAAACAGGAAGGTATCAACAGCAGTTACAAAAACAGGATATGCAATAGAAGTAGAATAACAGTAGCAGCAGCAATTATCTAATGCAAGCATAAGAGACAAAGAATAGGCGATATCGGCATGTTCAAAGGGGGGGTACTTGCCTGGTTGCTCGGCGGCAAAGGCAGGGTCGTCAGGGGCATAGTCGATCTCCGGAGTTGCGTCGGTCTCAGGGACTATGTCAGTACCGGGCTCTATCGAGAGAGAAGAGGGGGAGGAAACAGATAAATACACAGCAAACATATGTAACATAGAGCATGCTAAGCTATCGTGCAGTGCAAGGTTGCCTAATAGCATGTCTAAGTCATTTTAGTTATTTTAGGATTTAAGTTGGATTTATTAACCGGTATACATGCACTATTCATCTACCGAAAACAGGCTAGAAGTTACGGGTTCACCTCCGTAGAGGGTCCCGACTCGGAAACAGATGGCACGATCGGATTCGTCTTGTCGTTCTGAGCAACTTTCACGTATAAAGTTTTTCCATCTGAGCTACGGTTTATTTTCTATGATTTTCTAAAGTTTTAAAGAATTTCTGGAATTTATTTATTTAACAAAAAAGAATTAATGCTTCAGCATCACATCAGCATGACGTCAGCAGTCGGTTGGCCAGCTAACCTGTCAAACTGACAGGTGGGGCCCACCTGTCAGCCTCTGTGGGTTAACAGTGGGTTAATTAAAACTAACAGAACTAATTAGGGGTGTGGGCCCCAGTTGTTAGTGACTAACTAACTAACTAATTAATTAATTATAGATTTAATTAATAGTTGACTGGGTCAACCTAGTCAACTGGGGCCCGCGGGGCCCACTGGCAGTGGCTCTGGGGTGGCCCCAGGCCAGCCAGCATGGCGGCGGCCGGCGGCTCGCCGGCGGTGATGCCAACCGCGGTGGAGGGCCTCGGCCCTCGTCGTATTTTGTCTACAGGCAACCATTTCGCGCGTGCGAGGGCGCGTTCGAACGAGCGGACGACGCCGCGTCGATCTACGGTGTTGGAATTGGCAGAGGTGGCCGAAAATCACGCCGGCGTCGAGGTTTGGTGGCGAGGAGCTACGGGCAAACACGGGCGCGCGGCTACGATGCGAACTAGCGCACGATTTCGGTCGCGTTCGAAGCAGAGGGGAGCGCTGCATCGAGTGGAGCTTGCACGGGGCCGTGGAGTTGGCCAGAAGTGGCCGGACGGTGAGTTGCCGCGGCGGACAGAGCACGGTCCGGCGGCGAGCTAGCTCGGATGGAGCAGAGCAGCTCGGGAGAGCGGCGGAGGGAAGAGGAGGCTCACCTAGCGGCACGCACGATGGACCTTGGAGGTTTAGGAGTAGCAGGAGCGTCACCGGAGTCGGAGAAGACCGGCGGCTGTCAGAGAAGGGGATGGAGGAGGTCCGGTGCTGCGGTGCCTCCCAGCTCCAGCTGAGGCCACCAGACGGCGAGGCAGTCGCCGGCGGACCTCCTTGGCACCACGGAGGGAGGAGCAGGCGTCGGTGGCCGCGGCAAGCACCGACCCACGGTGGCGATGGTGCTCAGGCGACGGATCTGAAGGAGTAGAGGAGGCGAGGAGCGAGCGAGGGAGAGGGGGAGAATTGTCGTGGAGGCCAGGGGGAGGAATGGGGCTTCGGCCTTAGCCCCCGCGCCGGTGGAGCATTGGTGGCCGTCGTGCTGTCAGCGTCTCACCGGCGGGCACGCGGCGACCACAGGCATGACAACACGCAGTGAGAGAGAGGGGGAGATGGGCCGACTCAGGCACTGTGCACTTGGGCCAGTGCAAAGTGGCCTTTTTCTTTTTCTCTTTTATTTTTCTGCTTTTTCTTTTTACAGAGAGGGTTTTGTATTATTCTGAGCCACCAAATGAATTTGCAAAAATGTGAAACTTGCTCACATAGGTACATTGCAATATCCAGCACTGCCACGAAAAGTTTGGGCATTTTTGGAGTTCATTTGGATTTTTCAAAAATTAAAATAGGCATTTATGGTGCTGTTCTGGTACTGTTCAAATGCTTAGGCCCATTCTGTGGTTGATGATGATGTTGTGTTCCTTAACAAATAATTGTTATGGAATTTTTGACAAATGATGAACATTTCTCTAGCAAGTTTTGAGCAACTTCATTTTGCACTTGAATTTGAATTGATTTCAAAGAGGATTTTGAATTGAATCTTTAACCATTGTGACTAAGCACTGCAAATGAGGATGACTTGGCATTATTAGCAGATGATCACAGTGATTATTACACAGGGGTGTTACAAATTCTCCTCCTCTAAAAGAAATTCTTGTTCTGAGAATTCAGGAGTTAGAAGGGAAGAGGTCGGGATATTCTTCCCGAAGATGATCCTCGCGTTCCCAAGTGGCTTCATCTTCAATATGATTCGACCACTGCACCTTGAGGAACTTGGTCGTCTTTTGATGAGTTCGACGTTCAGCTTCATCGAGGATGCGGATCAGATGCTCCTTATAAGATAGGTCATCTTGCAATTCGAGCATCTCGTGATCCACTGCTCTGTTCGGAGACTCCTTGAAGCAATGACGAAGTTGTGACACATGGAAGACGTCGTGGATATGTGAGAATTGTGGCGGTAACTCCAGTTTATATGCCACCTGACCACGTCTAGCGAGAATGCGAAAGGGACCAATGTAGTGTGGAGCTAACTTGCCCTTGATTCCAAAGCGGTGAGTGCCCTTCATAGGAGTGACTCGCAAATAAGCTTGATCGTCAGGTTGATAAGTCAAACCCCATCGTTTGCGATCATAGTTGCTCTTCTGGCGGTCCTGAGCCGCCTTGAGATTTTCTCGAACAATACGGACTTGCTCTTCGGCGTGTTGAATAATGTACGGACCCACGAGCGGTCGTTCCCCAATTTCTGACCAATTTAGGGGGGGTTCGACACTTTCGTCCATAAAGTACTTCGAAGGGGGCCATTTTCAAGCTGGCTTGATAGCTGTTGTTATAAGAGAACTCAACATACGGGAGAGATTCTTCACACTTCTTGCCGAAAGATATAACACAAGCTCACAGCATATCTTCAAGCACTTGATTGACTCGCTCGACTTGGCCTTGGGACTGGGGGTGATAAGCTGAACTCCAGGTAATATGAGTTCCCATAGCTTCTTGGAAACTTTCCCAGAACTTAGAAGTGAAAAGGCCGCCGCGGTCCGAACTAATCTCCTTCAGAATACCATGGAGTGATACAATTCTGGAGATATATAATTCTACTAACTGACTAGCAGTGATCATCTCTTTGACAGGCAGAAAGTGTGCAACCTTAGAAAGTTGATCGACGACGACAAGAATAGCATTGTGACCCTTCTGTGATTTGTGAAGGCCGGTAATGAAATCCATCTGAACTTTATCCCATTTCCATAGAGGAATAGGAAGAGGTTGCAGAATTCTAGCAGGCTTCTGATGTTCTGCTTTAACACGATGACAAACATCACATTCAGCAACATATCGAGCAATATCCTGCTTCATTCTAGACCACCAGTACCTTTGACGGAGGTCACGATACATCTTGGTGCTACCCGGATGTATAGACAGCGGTGTATCATGTGCCTCCTCCATGACCTTGTCAGTCATAAGCTCGAAGCAGGGTACGACAATGCGGTCTCTGAAGTACAAGGTTCCATCTTCAGACAGCGAGAAATCCCTGTACTTTTCAAGGTGAAGATTTTTCTTCATCAGATCAACTTCAGCATCTTTAGCTTGTGCACTCTTAACAGCCTTTTCAAGGTCTGGTTCAACAACCAAGGTTTTTAGGTATCCTTGAGGAACTATCTTGGGATTTAGCTTCCGAAGCTCTTCATAAAGGAGTGGTTGCTATAGCTGAACCTCAAGTTCACAGCAGTAGGATTTATGGCTCAATGCATCAGCCATTACATTAGCCTTGCCAGGTGTATAAGAAATACCCAAATCATAGTCCGTAATGGTCTCCATCCATCTTTGCTGACGGAGGTTCAGAGATGGCTGAGTGCACAAGTACTTCAGACTTTTATGGTCCGTGTAGATCTCGTAACGATTACCGAGGAGGTAATGTCGCCACAACTTTAATGCATAGATGACAGCAGCTAGTTCTAGATCATGTACTGGATAGTTCTCTTCATGAGGACGCAACTGGCGAGAGCCATAAGCAATCACTTTATGCTCTTGCATTAGGACACATCCTAATCCTTCACGGGATGCATCAAAATAAATCACGAAGTCTTTGCGAGAATCTAGAGGAGCAAGTACAGGGGCAGATGTCAGCTTGTCTTTGAGTGTTTGAAAACTTTCCTGACATTTTTCTGTCCACTCAAACTTAACGCCCTTGTGAAGCAGATCAGTCAAAGGCTTAGCAATCTTTGAGAAATTTTTGACAAAGCGATGGCAATAGCTTGCATGGCCGAGAAAACTTCTGACTTGGTTGACATTCTTCGATGGAGTCCATTCCAGAATAGCTTGAACTCGTACTGGGTTAATTGCAATGCCATCTTTGGAAATCACATGGCCGAGATACATCACTTCAGATAACCAGAACTCGCATTTTGAGTACTTGGCATACAGTTGATGTTCACGCAGCTTCTCCAGTACAAGCCGAAGATGTTCGGCATGTTCTTCTTCATTCTTCGAATATACCAGAATATCATCTAGATAAACCACGACGAATTTGTCGAGATAATCCATGAAGATGTAGTTCAATAACCGGGAGAAGGTTGCCGTAGCATTGGTTAAGCCGAAGGACATGACAGTGTACTCGTAAGAACCATAGCGAGTAACGAAGGCTATCTTCGGAATATCCTCTTCACGAACTCGGATCTGGTGGTATCCCAATCTCAAATCAAGCTTAGAGAATACTGAGGAACCAGCAAGTTGATCATACAGATCGTTGATTCTGGGAAGGGGATACTTGTTCTGAATTGTCGCTTGGTTGATTGGTCGATAATCTTGAACCAACCGATTCGTACCATCCTTCTTCTTGACAAAGAGGGAAGGTGCTCCCCAAGCAGAAGAACTGGGGTGGATGAAACCCTTTTTAAGTGACTTGTCGATTTCCTCCTTAAGTTCAAGAAGATGGTGCGGAGGCATCTTATAAGGATGCTTCGCAATAGGGGTAGTGCCAGGCTTCAAGTCGATGACGAACTCAATAGCTCTAGCAGGGGGTATTCCTGGAAGTTCTTCTGGAAAGACATCTTGAAAATCACGAACAACTGGAACGTTCTCGATGACTTCAAGAGGTGAAGCATTCAATGCATTTAGAACATAAATCTGAGCTTCGGCGTTCTGAAATGTTTGAGCTGAGTATCTGACTGTTTGGCCAGAAGGGTGTGTGATGCGGACTGTTTCAGCGGCACAGTCAATCAAAGCTTTATGAGGCTTCAACCAGTCCATACCCAGAATAATGTCTATGTTGGAGGTCTTGAGAGCAATGAGGGAAACGGGGAACATCAATCCTCCAATCACAATGTGGTTACCGTGGCTTACCATGGTAGTTTGCCAATTAGCCCCGGGCGACTGGATTACTAATGGGGTGGACATCTCCTTGAAAGGTATATCATGGCTTCGTGCAAAACTTTCGGACATGAAGGAGTGCGATGCTCTAGAATCAAAGAGGACTGAAGCTGGGATTGAATTCACTAGAAGGGTGCCCAGCAAAAATTTGGTGTCCTGTCGAGCTTCTTCAATGTTGACATGGTTGACATGAACAAGCTGACTAGCAGGTGGTCTGGCTCCAGCGTTCCTGGAAGGATGTTTTCGACGGCTCTTCCTGCAACCAACAGAAGGACGTGATGCGTGTTGAGGCTGACTCTGACGGCAGTTGATAGCACGGTGCCCTGGCTGTCCACACTGGTGGCACAAACCATCATTATGGGAAGGAACATCAACATTGGGCTGTCCACTTGCAATGTTCAGTTGTCTTGCTGGTGGAGGCAGACGAGGTGCAACATAAGATGGCCTGGGTATAGGGGCAGGTCGGTGATGGACATTATGCGGAATCCACACTCGACGTTTCTGAACAGGCTGACCCGAGGATGAGGCAACATCACGAGTGCGCTTGAGCGACTCCTCGTACTTAGCCAGACCAGTTTCAGCTTGAAAGGCTTGACTGACAAGCGTCGCAAAGTCCTCACAATCAAGGGCAACAAGTGCGAGGTTTATATCAGTACGCAGTCCTTCACAGAATTTCTCCTGCTTGCAAGCGTCAGTGTCGACGTCATCCACAGCATAGCGGGATAATTCAAGGAATTTCCTCTAATATTCATCCACAGTCATTGTGCCCTGTGAGAGTTTGCGGAACTCCTGCTTCTTCTGGTCGATCAGACCTGGAGGGATGTACCTTGCATGAAAGGCTGACTGAAATTCCTGCCAAGTGGTTACAGTCTCTGCAGGCAACATATCCTTGAGACTTTCCCACCATTGAGCAGCTGGACCCTTTAAGTGGAATGTCGCAAAGGTGACGTAACTATCAGGGGCAGCATTAGCTGACTCCATCTCAAATAGGATGTCACGAAGCCAATCATCAGCATCCATAGGATTGGTGGAGTTGCAGAAAACGGATGGATTGAGATGCACAAATTCTGGCAGAGTTATTGGAGCAGACTGTTGCTGAGCATTTTGAGTTGGGAACTGAGCCAATACTCCGGTCATAAACTGACGGTTGAGTTCAAACTGCTGACGGTTCAGTTTAGGATGCTGCATCATGGCGGCAATATAGGGTGGAGGTGGAGGATCGTCAGCCATCCTGCCAAATCAAGAGGGGCGGTTTAGCAAGAAAAATTGCATGTGTATGGAGTTATTCATGATGTAACATGGAGAATGAACAAGAAGGGCATTAGATATGTAATATAGTCGTTCAAGACATACCAATCCATGCACAGAATTAGATTCAAATGGATAGTTCGTGCTCGGAAACACTCGCAGCTAGATAAACTAGGCGGCGCGCAGGCACGCGGTGAGGAATACAACAACGTGACATAGCAAAGGCTACATCACGTCAGAGAAAACTGCTGGGGCGAGGAATCTGCAAGTGACAACACAGGGTGCCCTCGATAAAAGGATCCTGTAAGCAGAACCTGGCCCACATTCTTGAAGCAAGGGGGTAATTTCAGAACTCCGGGTGGATGTGATCACGAGAACCTGATGTTGGAGTTAGTAAAATTTTAACCCGAAAGGAAGAGAGATCAGAGCCTAGAGTATAGACGAGGAATAAAAGATACTAATACCACCCAATGGCGACGTGGGCCCGTAAGCCACACAGCCATGTTAGTAAAATGGTTTTTGAAAGACTAGACTCAACTTTGGCCAAGGAGTTGGAAAGGGGATTCCTAGAGGCAGCCGGCTCTGATACCAACCTGTGACGACCCCGGCTTAATCGTGCACTAATCATACACGCAAATGCACACGATCAAGCCTAAGGACTCATTTGAAGATATCACAACACAACTCTAAAACATAAATAAAGTCATACAAGCTTTATATTACAAGCCAGGGGCCTCGAGGGCTCGAATACATAAGCTCGTATACAAGCGTCAGCGAAAGCATCAGATATCTGAGTACAGATATAAAAGAAAGACAGACATGCCTTTAAAAGGCGAGGCAAAACAGAAGCTATGATCGAAAAGGCGCAGGCCTCCTGCCTGGGACCCTCCGAACCTACTCCTGGTCGTCAGCCAACCAGTAGTAGAAGCCATCCTCGGGGTAGTAGTAGTAGTAATCATCGACAGGGGCAGCTGGCTCCGGGGCTCCGTCATCTGGTTGCATCAAACGGATATGGGGAAAAAGAGGAAGCAAAGCAACCGTGAGTATTCATCTGAAGTACTCAGCAAGCAAGGATCTACACTACATATGCAACATTATCAAAGAGAGGCTGTATATGTGGACTGGGCTGCAGAAATGCCAGCATAGAGAGAAGGCCTAGTCCTATCGAAGACTAGCATCTTCAGCATCTTCAAGCATCTTGGAGCATTAGAAGAGCGTAGAATAGCACAGTAAAAAGTAGTAGTAGTATTAATAAGTCACAACCTCACCCAGAGATCCTTTCTCGACTCCTTACGAGAAAGCAATCCCAGAGCCATACTATCAATTTCTCATCATTAAGTTCTAGTTGTATCGATCGGGATACAACTCCGAGCGTCCGTTACCGAGGATCCGGCTATGCATAGATTAGTTCTTCCCTGCAGGGGTGCACCAACTTACCCACCACGCTCGATTAACTCCGGCTGGACACACTTTTTTGGGTCATGCCCGGCCTCGGCCAAACGATATACTGCAACCCTACCTAGAGCTCAGCAGAGAGGTCCCCGTCGGTCTACATCCTAAGCGCTCGGGGGTCTTGGACCATCGCCCCTTGCCCTCCGGGTCATTGCGCACATGGCTCAGATCCAAGCACCACCTCTGTCGTGGATGGCGCCAATCACTCCATGCCGCACTGCTGAACTGGATGTCTGACAGAGCTTTTGGCTGATGCTACGATGCAGAGTGCCCATAATTGTTCCCACGTGATGGTTAGTGCTATCGGGCCAGAGGCCCATTCGGATCAAATATCCAAATCGTTAGTGTTTTGGTAGTGCGGTAATGAGCAGAGACTCACGATAGATGTGACCACTGCTACCTCTTGAGCATGCGTTGGTTTTCCCTTGAAGAGGAAAGGGTGATGCAGCAAAGTAGCGTAAGTATTTCCCTCAGTTTTTGAGAACCAAGGTATCAATCCAGTAGGAGACAACACACAAGTCACCTAGTACCTGCACAAACAATCAAGAACCTTGCAACCAACGCGATAAAGGGATTGTCAATCCCTTCACGGTCACTCGCAAAAGAGAGATCTAATAAAGATAGTAAAGTAAATATTTTTGGTATTTTTTTGTATAGATTGGAAAGTAAAGATTGCAAAATAGTAAACGAGATGCGATGTAAATAAAAGAGATGCAAAATAATAGAAAAGAGACCCGGGGGCCATAGGTTTCACTAGTGGCTTCTCTCAAGATAGCATGTATTACGGTGGGTGAACAAATTACTGCCGAGCAATTGATAGAAAAGCGCATAGTTATGAAGATATCTAAGGCAATGATCATGAATATAGGCATCACATCCATGTCAAGTAGACCGAAATGATTCTGCATCTACTACTATTACTCCACACATCGACCGCTATCCAGCATGCATCTAGATTATTAAGTTCATAAGAACAGAGTAACGCATTAAGCAAGATGACAAGATGTAGAGGGATAAACTCAAGCAATATGATATAAACCCCATCTTTTTATCCTCGATGGCAACAATACAATACGTGCCTTGCTACCCCTACTGTCACTGGGAAAGGACACCGCAAGATTGAACCCAAAGCTAAGCACTTCTCCCATTGCAAGAAAGATCAATCTAGTAGGCCAAACTAAACCAATAATTCGAAGAGACTTGCAAAGATATCAAATCATGCATATAAGAATTCAGAGAAGAACCAAATAATATTCATAGATAATCTTGTTCATAAATCCACAATTCATCGGATCTCGGCAAACACACCGCAAAAGAGTATTACATCGAATAGATCTCCAAGAACATCGAGGAGAACTTTGTATTGAGAATCAAAGAGAGAGAAGAAGCCATCTAGCTAATAACTATGGACCCGAAGGTCTGTGGTAAACTACTCATGCTTCATCGGAGAGGCAATGGTGTTGATGTAGAAGCCCTCCGTGATCGATTCCCCCTCCGGAAGATCACCGGAAAAGGGCCCAAGATGGGATCTCACGGGTACAGAAGGTTGTGGCAGTGGAAAAGTGGTTTCGTGGCTCCCCCTGATGTTTCTAGGGTATAAGAGTATATATAGGCGAAAGAAGTACGTCGGTGGAGCTACGAGGGGCCCACGAGGGTGGGGGGCACGCCTACCCCCCTGGGCGCGCCCTCCTGCCTCGTGGCCTCCTCGAGGAGTTCTAGACTTCAACTCCAAGTCTTTTGGATTGCTTTCGGTCCAAGAAAGATCATCGTGAAGGTTTCATTCCGTTTGGACTCCGTTTGGTATTCCTTTTCTGCGAAACTCTAAAATAGGCAAAAAAAACAGAAACTGGCATTGGGCCTCTGGTTAATAGGTTAGTCCCAAAAATAATATAAAAGAGCATATTAAAGCCCATTAAACATCCAAAACAGATAATATAATAGCATGGAACAATCAAAAATTATAGATACGTTGGAGACGTATCAAGCATCCCCAAGCTTAATTCCTTCTCGTCCTTGAGTAGGTAAATGATAAAAACAGAATTTTTGATGTGGAATGCTACCTAACATAATTATCAATGTAATTTTCTTTATTGTGGCATGAATGTTCAGATCCGAAAGATTCAAGACAAAAGTTTAATATTGACATAAAAATAATAATACTTCAAGCATACTATCAAAGCAATCATGTCTTCTCAAAATAACATGGCCAAAGCAAGCTATCCCTACAAAATCATATAGTCTGGCTATGCTCTATCTTCACCACACAAAATATTTAAATCACGCACAACCCCGATGACAAGCCAAGCAATTGTTTCATACTTTTGATGTTCTCAAACTTTTTCAATCTTCACGCAATACATGAGCGTGAGCCATGGACATAGCACTATAGGTGGAATAGAATGGTGGTTGTGGAGAAGACAAAAAGGAGAAGATAGTCTCACATCAACTAGGTGTATCAACGGGCTATGGAGATTCCCATCAATAGATATCAATGTGAGTGAGTAGGGATTGCCATGCAACGGATGCACTAGAGCTATAAGTGTATGAAAGCTCAACAAAAGAAACTAAGTGGGTGTGCATCCAACTTGCTTGCTCAAGAAGACCTAGGGCATTTTGAGGAAGCCCATCATTGGAATATACAAGCCAAGTTCTATAATGAAAAATTCCCACTAGTATATGAAAGTGACAACATAGGAGACTCTCTATCATGAAGATCATGGTGCTACTTTGAAGCACAAGTGTGGAAAAAGGATAGTAGCATTGTCCCTTCTCTCTTTTTTCTCTCATTTTTTATTTTTTTTATTTGGGCCTTTCTCTTTTTATGGCCTCTTTTTTTTTCATCCGGAGTCTCATCCCGACTTGTGGGGGAATCATAGTCTCCATCATCCTTTCCTCACATGGGACAATGCTCTAATAATGAAGATCTTCACACTTTTATTTACTTACAACTCAATACTTAGAACAAAAATATGACTCTATGTGAATGCCTCCGGCGGTGTACCGGAATGTGCAATGATTCAAGAGTGACATGTATGAAAAAATTATGAACGGTGGCTTTGCCACAAATACGATGTCAACTACATGATCATGCAAAGCAATATGACAATGATGGAGCGCGTCATAATAAACGGAACGGTGGAAAGTTGCATGGAAATATATCTTGGAATGGCTATGGAAATGCCATAATAGGTAGGTATGGTGGCTGTTTAGAGGAAGGTATATGGTGGGTGTATGGTACCGGCGAAAGTTGCGCGGTACTAGAGAGGCTAGCAATGGTGGAAGGGTGAGAGTGCGTATAATCCATGTACTCAACATTAGTCATAAAGAACTCATATACTTATTGCAAAAATCTATTAGTTATCGAAATGAAGTACTACGCGCATGCTCCTAGGGGGATAGATTGGTAGGAAAAGACCATCGCTCGTCCCCGACCGCCACTCATAAGGAAGACAATCAATAAATAAATCACGCTCCGACTTCATCACATAACGGTTCACCATACGTGCATGCTAAGGGAATCACAAACTTTAACACAAGTATTTCTAAAATTCACAACTACTCTACTAGCATGACTCTAATATCACCATCTTCATATCTCAAAACTATCATCAAGCATCAAACTTCTCATAGTATTCAATGCACTTTATATGAAAGTTTTTATTATACCCATCTTGGATGCCCATCATATTAGGACTAGTTTTATAGCCAAAGAAAATTACCATGCTGTTCTAAAAGACTCTCAAAATAATATAAGTGAAGCATGAGAGATCAAGAATTTCTATAAAATAAAACCACCACCGTGCTCTAAAAAGATATAAGTGAAGCACTAGAGCAAAATTATCTAGCTCAAAAGATATAAGTGAAGCACATAGAGTATTCTAATAAATTCCGATTCATGCGTGTCTCTCCCAAAAGGTGTGTACAGCAAGGATGATTGTGGTAAACTAAAAATCAAAGACTCAAATCATACAAGACGCTCCAAGCAAAACACATATCATGTGGTGAATAAAAATATAGCCTCAAGTAAAGTTACCGATAGACGAAGACGAAAGAGGGGATGCCTTCCGGGGCATCCCCAAGCTTAGGCTTTTGGTTGTCCTTGAATTTTACCTTGGGGTTCCTTGGGCATCCCCAAGCTTAGGCTCTTGCCACTCCTTATTCCAAAATACATCAAATCTTTACCCAAAAACTTGAAAACTTCACAACACAAAACTTCAACAGAAAATCTCATGAGCTCCGTTAGTATAAGAAAATAAACCACCACTTTAAGGTACTGTAATGAACTCATTCTTTATTTATATTGGTGTTAAACCTACTGTATTACAACTTATCTATGGTTCATACCCCCCGATACTACTCATAGATTCATCAAAATAAGCAAACAACACACGAAAAACAGAATCTGTCAAAAACAGAACAGTCTGTAGCAATCTGTATCTTTCGAATACTTCTGTAACTCCAAAAATTCTGAAATTAATTGGTGGACGTGAGGAATTTGTATATTAATCATCTTCAAGAATAATCAACCTAAAATCACTCTCCAGTAAAAAATGACAGCTAATCTCGTGAGCGCAAAAGTTTCTGTTTTTTACAGCAAGATCGCAAAGACTTCACCCAAGTCTTCCCAAAGGTTCTACTTGGCACAAACACTAATTAAAACATAAAACCACATATAAACAGAATCTAGATGAATTATTTATTACTAAACAGGAGCAAAAAGCAAAGAACAAAAATAAAATTGGGTTGCCTCCCAACAAGCGCTATCGTTTAACGCCCCTAGCTAGGCATAAAAACAAGAATAGATCTAGGTATTGCCATCTTTGGTATGCAATCCATAAGTGGCTCTCATAATAGATTCATAAGGAAATTTAATTTTCTTCCTAGGAAAGTGTTCCATGCCTTTCCTTAACGGAAATTGGAATCTAATATTTCCTTCTTTCATGTCAATAATTGCACCAATCGTTCTAAGGAAAGGTCTACCAAGAATAATAGGACATGTAGGATTGCAATCTATATCAAGAACAATGAAATCTACGGGCACATAATTCCTATTTGCAATAATAAGAACATCATTAATACTTCCCATAGGTTTCTTAATGGTGGAATCCGCAAGATGAAAATTTAAAGAACAATCATCAAATTCACGGAAACCTAGCACATCACACAAGGTTTTTGGAATCGTGGAAACACTGGCACCCAAATCACACAAAGCATAGCATTCATAATCTTTAATCTTAATTTTAATAGTAGGTTCCCACTCATCATAAAGTTTTCTAGGGATAGAAACTTCTAGTTCAAGCTTTTCTTCATAGGATTGCATTAAAGCATCAACGATATGTTTAGTAAAAGCTTTATTTTGATTAGAAGCATGAGGAGAATTTAACATGGATTGCAACAAGGAAATACAATCTATCAAAGAGCAATTATCATAATTAAATTCCTTGAAATCCAAAATAGCGGATTCATTGCTATGTAAAGTTTTGACATCTTCAATCCCACTTTTATTAATTTTTGCATCAAGATCTAAAAACTCCGAATCATTGGGACGCCTTTTAACTAAAGTTGACTCATCTCCAGTCCCATCTTTATCAAGATTCATATTGGAAAACAAAGATTTAATAGGAGTCACATCAATCAGTTTTAGATCTTCATCATTATTATCATCTAGATCTTCCGGTTTAGCGGCCATCTTATTAACTAAGGTGGCTTGCTTATCCAAAATTTGGCCTACTAAATTTTCAAGATGAGCAAACTGAGATTTCAAACCTTAAAATTCCTTAGACATATCATCAAGCTCTTTATTCATGTACTCCATAAAACCTTTTTGTTCTTTAAGCTTGTTTCTGAAGAAATTATTATGCTCAAATTGCAAAGACATAAAGCTTCTAACGTTGTTTTCAATTTCTTCCAACCTTCTAAGGTGAGGATCAACGCTTTTTGGCAGAGCCATCAAAGCAAACAGGCACACTAACACCCAAGAACACAAGAAGCAAGTGAAAAGAGACGAACGGAAGAGGGGCGAAGAAAAGGCAAAGGTTTTCGAAAATCATTTTAGAAGTGGGGGAGAGGAAAACGAGAGGCGAATGGCAAATAATGTAATGCGAGGGAGAAGAGTTTATGATGGGTACTTGGTATGTCTTGACTTGGCGTAGATCTCCCCGGCAACAGCGCCAGAAATCCTTCTTGCTACCTCTTGAGCATGCATTGGTTTTCCCTTGAAGAGGAAAGGGTGATGCAGCAAAGTAGCGTAAGTATTTCCCTTAGTTTTTGAGAACCAAGGTATCAATCTAGTAGGAGACAACACACAAGTCACCTAGTACCTGCACAAACAATCAAGAACCTTGCAACCAACGCGATAAAGGGGTTGTCAATCCCTTCACGGTCACTGGCAAAAGTGAGATCTAATAAAGATAGTAAAGTAAATATTTTTGGTATTTTTGTTGTATAGATTGGAAAGTAAAGATTGCAAAATAGTAAACGAGATGCGATGTAAATAAAAGAGATGCAATATAATAGAAAAGAGACCGGGGGGCCATAGGTTTCACTAGTGACTTCTCTCAAGATAGCATGTATTACGGTGGGTGAACAAATTACTGCCGAGCAATTGATAGAAAAGCGCATAGTTATGAAGATATCTAAGGCAATGATCATGAATATAGGCATCACGTCCGTGTCAAGTAGACTGAAACGATTTTGCATCTACTACTATTACTCCACACATCGACCGCTATACAGCATGCATCTAGAGTATTAAGTTCATAAGAACAGAGTAACGCATTAAGCAAGATGACATGATGTAGAGGGATAAACTCAAGCAAAATGATATAAACCCCATCTTTTTATCCTCGATGGCAACAATACAATACGTGCCTTGCTGCCCCTACTGTCACTGGGAAAGGACACCGCAAGATTGAACCCAAAGCTAAGCACTTCTCCCATTGCAAGAAAGATCAATCTAGTAGGCCAAACTAAACCGATAATTCGAAGAGACTTGCAAAGATATCAAATCATGCATATAAGAATTCAGAGAAGAACCAAAAAATATTCATAGATAATCCTGTTCATAAATCCACAATTCATCGGATCTCGGCAAACACACCGCAAAAGAGTATTACATCGAATAGATCTCCAAGAACATCGAGGAGAACTTTGTATTGAGAATCAAAGAGAGAGAAGAAGCCATCTAGCTAATAACTATGGACCCGAAGGTTTGTGGTAAACTACTCACGCTTCATCGGAGAGGCAATGGTGTTGATGTAGAAGCCCCAGGATGGGATATCACGGGTACAGAAGGTTGCGGCGGTGGAAAAGTGGTTTCATGGCTCCCCCTGATGTTTCTAGGGTATAAGAGTATATATAGGCGAAAGAAGTACGTCGGTGGAGCTACGAGGGGCCCACGAGGGTGGGGGGCGCGCCTACCCCCCTGGGCGTGCCCTCCTGCCTCGTGGCCTCCTCGAGGAGTTCCAGATTTCAACTCCAAGTCTTCTGGATTGCTTTCGGTCCAAGAAAGATCATCGCGAAGGTTTCATTCCGTTTGGACTTCGTTTGGTATTCCTTTTCTGTGAAACTCTAAAATAGGCAAAAAAAAATAGAAACTGGCACTGGGCCTCCGGTTAATAGGTTAGTCCAAAAATAATATAAAAGAG
This sequence comes from Thinopyrum elongatum, assembly GCA_011799875.1. Taxonomy (NCBI): domain Eukaryota; kingdom Viridiplantae; phylum Streptophyta; class Magnoliopsida; order Poales; family Poaceae; genus Thinopyrum; species Thinopyrum elongatum. Next base: position 572,369,720 of record CM022298.1, on the reverse strand, counting down.
CATATTAAAGCCCATTAAACATCCAAAACAGATAATATAATAGCATGGAACAATCAAAAATTATAGATACGTTGGAGACGTATCAACCACGTCGCCCCGTCTCGAGGACTTGCGGCAAGGGCTAGGAATGCCCGGCCACGCCTCGTATTCGTCTCTCGGGTACCGTCCAGGTCAACCCGACTTCACATCACTCGCGGGTACCCCTCAGGGTCGACCCGCCTTTCCAAGCAACAGTTGTAAAGTCCAAGTATCCGTGTGTCCATAACATCATGGGAATCCAAGGTATCACCCTCGTTGGATTCCTACTCGATGTATCTGTCAAGGTGAACTCGGAGGAATCACCCTTGATGGGTTCACTCTTGAGGTGTTGCACGACAGCGTCGTTATCGGAAGTGGTGAAGGAGGAATCACCCTCGAGGACCACCACCGAATAGCTACTCTACAGAGTTTACATCAGAAGTGCTATATGAGGTATCACCCTCGGCACTCGATAGTAACGCTGCAGTGTCATACAATTAAGGGGGTGATGTGCGGTGCCGGGGCCTAGTTGTTGATCACGTTGATCGAGTCATCTGATAATCCAGCAGGGGCAACTGAGTCAAAGTGAGGGTCTCAGGTGGGTCTCTATCCAGCCTACACTAAGCAGTTTAGGATAAACAGGAAGGTATCAACAGCAGTTACAAAAATAGGCTATGCAATAGAAGTAGGATAACAGTAGCAGTAGCAATTATCTAATGCAAGCATAAGAGAGAAAGAATAGGCGATATCAGCATGTTCAAAGGGGGGGTGCTTGCTTGGTTGCTCGGCGGCAAAGGCAGGGTTGTTAGGGGCGTAGTCGATCTTCGGAGTTGCGTCGGTCTTAGGGACTATGTCGGTATCGGGCTCTATCGAGAGAGAAGAGGGGGAGGAAACAGATAAATACACAGCAAACATATGTAACACAGAGCATGCTAAGCTATCGTGCAGTGCAGGGTTGCCTAAAAGCATGTCTAAGTCATTTTAGTTATTTTAGGATTGAAGTTGGATTTATTAACCGGTATACATGCACTATTCATCTACCGGAAACAGGCTAAAAGATGTGGGTTCACCTCCGTAGAGGGTCCCGACTCGGAAACAGATGGCACGGTCGGATTCGTCTCGTCGTTCTAAGCAACTTTCATGTATAAAGTTTTTCCATCCGAGCTACGGTTTATTTTCTATGATTTTCTAAAGTTTTAAAGAATTTCTGGAATTTATTTATTTAACAAAAAAGAATTAATGCATCAGCATCACATCAGTATGACATCAGCAGTTGGCTGGCCAGCTGACCTGTCAAACTGACAGGTGGGGCCCACCTGTTAGCCTCTGTGGGTTAATAGTGGGTTAATTAAAACTAACAGAACTAATTAGGGGTGTGGGTCCTAGTTGTCAGTGACTAACTAACTAATTAATTAATTACAAATTTTAATTAATAGTTTTAATTATTTATAAAATGTTTTAGGTGGTGGGGCCCGCATGTCAGTGGGTCAGAGTTGCCAAGTCAGCAGTTGACTAGGTCAACCCAGTCAACTGGGGCCCGCGGGGCCCACTGGCATTCGCTCTGGGTGGCCCCAGGCCAGCCAGCGTGGCGGCGGCCGGTGGCTCGCCGGCGGCAACGCCAAAACGCAGCGGAGGGCCTCGGCCCTCGTCGGATTTCGTCTACGGGCAACCATTTCACGCGCGCGAGGGCGCGATCTACGGCGTTGGAATGGGCGGAGGTGGCCGGAAATCATGCCGGCGTCGAGGTTTGGCGGCGAGGAGCTATGGGCAAACACGGGCGCATAGCTACGGTGCGAACTAGCGCATGATTTCGGTCGCGTTCGAAGCAGAGGGGAGCGCTGCGTCGAGTGGAGCTAGCACGGGGCCGTGGAGTTGGCCGGACGGTGAGGTGCCGTGGCGGACAGAGCACGGTGCGGCGGCGAGCTAGCTAGGATGGAGCAGAGCAGCTCGGGAGAGAGGCGGAGGGGAGAGGAGGCTCACCTAGCGGCACGCACAGTGGCCCTTGAAGGTTTAAGGGCAGCAGGAGCGTCGCCGGAGTCGGAGAAGACCTGCGGCTGTCGGAGAAGGGGATGGAGGAGGTCCGGTGCTGCAGTGCCTCCCAGCTCTAGCTGAGGCCACCAGACGGCGAGGCAGTCGCCGGTGGACCTCCTTGGCACCACGGAGGGAGGAGCAGGTGCCGGTGGCCGTGGCAAGCAGCGAGGCACGGCGGCGATGGCGCTCGGACGACGGATCTGAAGGAGTAGAGGAGGCGAGGAACGAGCGAGGGAGAGGGGGAGAATGGCAGTGGAGGCCAGGGGGAGGAATGGGGCTTCAGCCTTATCCCCCACGCCGGTGGGGCGTCGGTGGCCATCATGCTGTCAGCGTCTCGCTGGCGCGCGCGCGGCGACCACGAGCGTGATGACACGCAGTGAGAGAGAGAGAGGGAGATGGGCCGACTCAGGCACTGTGCACTTGGGCCAGTGCACAGTGGCCTTTTTCTTTTTCTCTTTTATTTTTCTGCTTTTTCTTTTTTCAGAGAGGGTTTTGTATTATTTTGAGCCACCAAATGAATTTGCAAAAATGTGAAACTTGCTCACATAGGTACATTGCAATATCCAGCACTGCCACGAAAAGTTTGGGCATTTTTGGAGTTCATTTGGATTTTTCAAAAATTGAAATAGGCATTTATGGTGCTGTTCTGGTACTGTTCAAATGCTTAGGCCCATTTTGTGGTTGATGATGATGTTGTGTTCCTTAACAAATAATTGTTATGGAATTTTTGACAAATGATGAACATTTCTCTAGCAAGTTTTGAGCAACTTCATTTTGCACTTGAATTTGAATTGATTTCAGAGAGGATTTTGAATTGAATCTTTAACCATTGTGACTAAGCACTGCAAATGAGGATGACTTGGCATTATTAGCAGATGATCACAGTGATTATTACATAGGGGTGTTACACCCTGGACGTCCCAGATGTGGAGCACCCCCTCACGCATCTCAATGGCTTGAGGGTGCTGCATCACCTCCCGCAAATATGGGTTGATGACGTTCTCAAAGAACTTGTCCTTGGAGGAGCTCAGAGAGGCCATGGTGATCTAGATCTGTCAGAAAACAGCAAGAAAGAAGAACAAAAGATTTCTCCGCGATACGATGGTCAATACATTCAGGGGGTATATAAAGATTTTTTATCTTGGGAAAGAAGCAAATGGGAGGAAAACGGAGTCGGGAAGGTTCCCGAGGTGGGCACAACCCACCTGGGCGCGCCAGGGGGCCCTGACACGCCCTGGTGTCTTGTGCCCTCCTCGGGTGCCTTCCTAGTTGTTTATTATTTTCCTAATTTTTAATATATTCCAAAACTGGCAGAAAATATTTTTGCGGATTTTTTGTACTCCGTTTACTTACCGTATCACGTACCTCCTCTTTTTTAGTTATTCTGGAGTGTTCCGGAAGGTCTCTTTTATGTGTTCCTTAGGTGTCATGGTTTGAATAATATTGCTTTCAACATTAACGGGCGTACCTGAGTTATAGTGTTTAATTATTTGCCCATTGACCACCTTCGGGTTAGTACCTTCGGCATTATTTATTTTGATAGCTCCAGAGCGGTAAACCTCTTCGATGATATATGGTCCTTCCCATTTAGAGAGAAGTTTTCCTGCAAAGAATCTGAAACGAGAGTTGTACAATAGAACATATTCTCCAACTTTGAATTCTCGTTTTTGTATTTTCTTGTCATGCCATCTTTTAACTTTTTCTTTAAATAACTTGGCATTTTCATAAGCTTGGGTTCTCCATTCATCTAGTGAGCTAATATCAAATAACCTCTTTTCACTGGCAAGTTTGAAATCATAGTTGAGTTCTTTAATTTCCCAATATGCTTTATGTTCTAAATCAAGAGGCAAATGACAAGCTTTTCCATAAACCATTTTATAAAGAGACATACCCATAGGATTTTTATATGCTGTTCTGTAGGCCCAAAGTGCATCATCCAATTTCTTAGACCAATTCTTTCGGGACCTATTGATAGTTTTCTGTAATATTAGCTTTATTTCTCTATTGCTAAGTTCAACTTGACCACTAGATTAAGGATGATAGGGTGATGCAATTCTATGGTTAACATCATATTTAGCAAGCATTTTACGGAAAGCACCATGAATAAAGTGTGAACCACCATCAGTCATTAGGTATCTAGGGACTCCAAACCTTGGGAAAATAACTTCTTTAAGCATTTTAATGGAAGTATTATGATCAGCACTACTAGTTGGAATAGCTTCTACCCACTTAGTAACATAATCAACAACAACCAAAATATGTGTATACCCATTAGAGGAAGGAAAAGGTCCCATATAATCAAAACCCCAAACATCAAATGGTTCAACAGCAAGTGAATAATTCATAGGCATTTCTTGACGCTTACCAATATTACCAATTCGTTGACATTCATCACAAGATAAAACAAACTTACGGGCATCCTTGAAGAGAGTAGGCCAATAAAAACCAGATTGCAATACCTTGTGAGCAGTTCTATCTCCCGCATGATGCCCTCCATAAGCTTCGGAGTTACATTTTCGTAGGATTTGTTCCTGTTCATCCTCAGGTACACAACGTCTAATAATACCATCTACTCCTTCTTTATAAAGATGTGGGTCATCCCAAAAATAATGTCTTAAATCATAGAAGAATTTTTTCTTTTGCTGATAAGTGAAACTAGGTGGTATGTATTTAGCAACAATATAATTAGCATAGCCAGCATACCAAGGAGTATTATGAGAAACATTTATTGCAGCTAATTGTTCATCAGGGAAGCTATCATCAATAGGTAGTGGGTCATCAAGGATATTCTCTAACCTAGATAAGTTATCAGCTACCGGGTTCTCAGCTCCTTTGCTATCAGTTATATGTAAATCAAATTCTTGTAGCAAGAGAACCCATCTAATGAGTCTAGGTTTAGCATCTTTCTTATCCATAAGATATTTAATAGCAGCATGATCGGTGTGAACAATAACTTTAGAATCAACAATATAAGATCTGAATTTGTCACAAGCAAACACAACTACTAAAAATTCTTTTTCAGTAGTGGCATAATTTCTTTGGGCACTGTCTAGAGTTTTGCTAGCATAATGAATAACATTTAGTTTCTTATCAACCCTTTGTCCTAGAACAGCACCAACAGCATAATCGCTAGCATCACACATGATTTCAAAACGCAAGTTCCAATCAGGTGGTTGAACAATAGGTGCAGAAGTTAAGGCTTTCTTAAGTGTTTCAAAGGCTTCTACACAATCATCATAAAAACAAATGGAACATCCTTTTGTAAAAGATTTGTGAGAGGCCTAGAAATTTTAGAGAAGTCTTTAATAAATCTCCTATAGAAACCAGCATGATCGAGGAAACTACGAATACCTTTAATATCTTTAGGACATGGCATTTTCTCAATTGCATCAACTTTAGCTTGGTCCACCTCAATACCTCATTCAAAAAATTTATGCCCCAAGAAAATACCTTCATTAACCATAAAGTGGCACTTCTCCCAATTCAAGACAAGATTAGTTTGCTCACATCTCTGCAAAACTCGATCAAAGTTGCTGAAGCAATCATCAAAAGAAGATCCATATACAGAAAAATCATCCATGAAAACCTCAACAATCTTTTCGCAAAAATCAGAGAATATAGCAGTCATACATCTTTGAAAGGTAGCAGGTGCATTGCATAAACCAAAAGGCATACGTTTGTAAGCATAGGTTCCAAAAGGGCAAGTAAAGGTGGTTTTCTCTTGATCAGGTTGTGAAACAGGTATTTGAGAAAAACCAGAATATCCATCAAGGAAGCAAAAGTATGTGTGCTTTGATAATCTTTCTATCATTTGATCAATAAAAGGCAAAGGGTAATGATCTTTTCTAGTTGCTTTATTTATTTTTCTAAAATCAATTACCATTCTATAGCCAGTAACAATTCTTTGTGGAATGAGTTCATTTTTATCATTTGGAACAACGGTAATACCTCCTTTCTTAGGGACACAATGAACGGGACTCACCCATCTACTATCAGCTATAGGATAGATTATACCTACTTCTAGAAGTTTTAATATTTCAGTTCTTACCACTTCTTTCATCTTAGGATTCAAACGTCGTTGATGATCAACAACGGGTTTAACATCAGGTTCCATATTAATCTTGTGCTGACAGAGAGTGGGACTAATGCCCTTAAGATCATCAAGAGTATATCCAATAGCAGCTCGGTGCTTCTTCAGAACTTTCATTAATCTCTCTTCTTTATGTTCTGAAAGGTAAGCACTAATAATAACAGGATATATCTTTTTCTCATCAAGATAAGCATATTTCAAAGTGTCAGGTAATTGTTTCAATTCAAACATAGGATCACCTTTAGGTGGAGGAGGACCTCCTAGAATTTCAATAGGCAAATTATGTTTGAGCAGAGGTCGTTGTTCAAAGAAAATTTTATCTATCTCATTTCTTTCATTCATATGCATATCATTTTCATGGTCTAGCAAATATTGTTCTAGTGGATCAGTAGGAGGCACAGCAATAGAAGCAAGACCAATTATTTCATCCTTACTAGGTAATTATTTATTGTGAGGTTGTCTATTAAACTTGGAAAAATTAAATTCATGAGACTCATCACCAAAGCTAACATCGACAGTTTGTTTTTCACAATCTATTTTAGCATTGACAGTGTTCAAGAAAGGTCTACCAAAGATAATGGGACAGAAGTCATCTTGTGGGGAACCGAGAACTAGAAAATCAGTATGATATTTTATTTTCCCACACAAGACTTCAACATCTCTAACAATCCCAAGTGGTGTGATGGTGTCTCTATTAGCAAGTTTAATAGTAACATCTATGTCTTCTATTTCAGCGGGTGTGATGTCATTCATAATTTCTTGGTATAAGGTAAAATGAATAGCACTCACGCTAGCACCTAAATCACATAAACCATGATAACAATGATCTCCTGTTTTAACTGAGACAACAGGCATGCCAACAACAGGTCTATGTTTATCTTTTTCATCAGGTTTGGCAATTCTAGCAGCTTCATCACAGAAGTAAATAACATGCCCATCAATATTTTCTACCAAGAGATCTTTAACCATAGCAACACTAGGTTCTACTTTAATTTGTTCAGCAGGTTTAGGTGCTCTAATATTACTTTTGTGAACCACTGTTGAAACCTTAGCATGTTCCTTTATCCTAACTGGGAAAGGTGGTTTTTCAATATAAGCAGTAGGCACAACTGGATCAACATTGTAAATGATGGTTTCATCTTTAGCTATGTCGTGTTCTTTAATTTCTTCTTTAATAGGTGGGTGATACTTAAACCACTTCTCCTTAGGGAGATCAACATGAGTAGCAAATGATTCACAAAAGGAGGCTACTATATCAGAGTCAAGTCCATATTTAGTGCTAAACTTGAGAAAAGCATCAGTATTCATAAAAGATTTAACACAATCAAACTCAACCTTAATACCAGACTCTTTACCTTCATTGAGTTCCCAATCTTTAGAGTTGCATTTAATTCTTTCTAAAAGATCCCACCTGAATTCAACAGTCTTCTTCATAAAAGAACCAGTACAAGAAGTACCGAGCATGGATCGATCTTCATGAGAAAGCCGAGCATAAAAATTCTGAATAATAATTTCTCTTGAGAGCTCATGGTTAGGGCATGAATATAACATTGACTTAAGCCTCCCCCAAGCTAGAGTGATACTTTCTCCTTCACGAGGCCAAAAATTATATATATAATTCTGATCACGATGAACTAGATGCATAGGATAAATTTTTTGGTGAAATTCCAATTTCAATCGATTCCAGTTCCAAGATCCAATATCATCGCATAGCCTATACCATGCCAATGCTTTTCCCTTAAAATATAAAGGGAAAACCTTCTTCTTAGCTTCATCTACGGGCAAACCTGCAAGCTTAAATAATCCACAAATTTCATCCACATATATCAAGTGCATATCAGGATGTTCAGTTCCATCTCCTGCGTAAGGATTAGCTAGCAGTTGTTCTATCATACCCGAAGGAATTTCATAACAAATATTTTCAGTAGGTGTAGTAGGTTGAACGATAGATAATTGTGGTTCCGGTCGAGGCGAAGATACCCCGAACAAACCCCTCAAAGGATGATTCTCCATAGTAACAAGTGACAATAAATTTCAGCACGTAGTAATAATTTTCCCTTACCAAGAGCGCTTCACTCCCCGGCAGCGGCGCCAGAAAATAGCCTTGATGACCCACAAGTATAGGGGATCAATCGTAGTCCTTTCGATAAGTAAGAGTGTCGAACGCAACGAGGAGCAGAAGGAAATGACAAGTGGTTTTCAGCAAGGTATTTTCTGCAAGCACAGAAATAGTCGGTAACAAGTAATTTGATAGCAAGATAATTTGTAACGAGCAAGTAACGGTAACAATAAATAAAGTGCAGCAAGGTAGCCCAATCCTTCTGTGGCAAAGGACGGGCCAAAACGATCTCTTATCATTGTAACACCCCCAGTGGTTAACTACAGTAATCCCCTTTTTGATTATGCCATGTCATCATGATCAACAGTGCCTAAATATTAGTTGGATCATATCTCATTTCAAAATTCAAATACAAATGGAAATTCAAAACTAAAAGTGAAAATAAAAGTTGCCAAAATCATAAACTAAATTGTTCATCAAATAGCAAGTAAATCAGAGACAATTCTAAATTTGAAACCAACATTATTGGAATTGGGTAAGTGACTCAAACATCCACAAATAGTGGCTGAAAGTAATATTTAATAACCTTTTAATTATTCTAAACCAAATATGAAATTATGTTTTGCCCAAACTAGTTTTTGGTGGTAGGATATAATGTGCTGTGATTTGTGGACCAGCTCTCTTATTTTACAAAATTCATTTGGTGCTCAAACATTTTGCAAACTGAAAAGAAAAGAAACAGAAAAAGAGAAAAGGGAAAAGGCCTAATGACCCTACTGTGCACTTAGGCCTACCATCTATAGTGCCGGCCCGGCCCACCCCGTGCCATCTCCTACCTCACTGCTCACCGCGCGCCTCGTTGTCGAGCACCTCGCACGCGCGAGCCATGCCCCCCCCCTCTGTGCGGTCGACAGCGCGCCCGCGCCGGCGCTGGGGATAAGAGCAGCTCCCCGCTCTCCCTGGCGAACCCTAGTCGCCCCACTCCCTCTCCCTCGCTCCCTCTCCTCTTCCCCGAGCGCCGCCATGGCCTCAGCCTTCTGACACGCGCGGCCACTGTCGCCCCTACACCTCGCAGCAGTGCCAGATCGCCCTGCCGTCGCTCGCTGCTTCGCTAGCTGCATCGTACCGGAGCTGGAATCCCCTGCCTCATCGCGCACGAGCTCGTCTTCAACCTTCGGGCGCCGGTGATCGCCGTCACGATTCGCCGCCGTCACGCTACCCCGAGCCCACCCTTGCTCACCTACAGGATCCCGGTGAGCCGCCGCTTCTTTCCCCTCTTCGCTCGTCGCCATTTGCTGCTCGTAGACGCCGCCCCCTTCTTGCCCGAACGCCGTTCCGCCCGAGCTCGTCGCCGGCGTAGCTCCGGCGAACCAATGGCTTCGGTCCCGTGCGCATTTTACTCACCGCAACGCGTAGGTCCTCCCTAGCATATTAGGTTGCTCGTTTGCATGCCGTAGCTGCCATCGCGTTGCTCACCCGAGCGGAACCGCCGCGGACCTCGTCGCCGGCGACGTTCCCGGCCGTCTCCGGCCACGCCCCCACCACCGTTCGACGCGGCGTGGACTGGCCGTTCGAACGGACCAAGCCACGGCTCCGGAGACCCCCTGTAGGCTATTCTCGACGCTGCTCTGCCGCTCGCCGCCACAAATGGCCTCGCCGGAGCAGCTCCGGCGGCCGGCTCCGACGTGGCACGCGGGCCCCACCCCCAGGGTCACTGCCTGGTGGCCCCCAGGACCCAGCTGGCCTCGTTGACTGAAGTCAACGCTGACTGGGCAGCCCCAGTCACTGACCTGCGGGCCCCAGCGCCAAATTAACCCTAATTCAAATTTAAACTAATTGTAATTAGTGTAAGACACTGACAGGTGGGTCCTGCTAGTTGATTAGGATTAGATTAGTTAATTTAACTCTGTTAATTAGTCCAGTCTATGACATGTGGGGCCCAATGGTCAGGTTTGACCTGGCCGGCCCCCTGTTGACTGCTAACGTCATCAATGCGTCATGCTGACATCACCCAAACACTATTCTGGATAATGTTTATTTAAATTATTAAATAAATTCCAGAAATTAATAAAAACTTTAGAAAATCATATCTTTTAAACCGTAACTCCGATGAAAATAATTTATATATGAAAAATGCTCAGAATTTCGAGACGAATCCGAATACGCGATCTGTTCATCCGTCACACGTATCTAACTACCTGAACATGGGACATTCCCCCTCCGGATCGCCTGTCCGAAAATGCAAACTTCGGGAAAACTTTCCCGGATGTTATTCCCCCTTCACCTATGTCGTGTAGCACTACGATAGGTCACCCCTAGCACCGTGTATCGTATTGTCATGCATCTGTTTGCTTGTATTTATTGTTTCTTCCCCCTCTTCCTATCCGCTAGACCCCGAGACCGCTGACGATGTCCTGAAGATCGACGACCCCACTGACGACCTGGCCCTTGCCGCCGAGCAACCAGGCAAGCCCCCCCCCCCTTGATCATCCCGTTATCGCCCATTCTATTTTCTCATGCTTGCATTAGAATTGCTACTGCTACTGCTTTACCTATTCTGATGCATAGCCTGTTTATTGTAACCTATTGTTGATAATTACCTGCATATCCTAAACTGCTTAGTATAGGCTGGGTAGAGACCTATCAGTGACCCCACTTATCCCGATTGCCCCGCTGGATTATCTGAAGACCCGATCAACGGGATTGAAGACCAGGCCCCAGCACCGCACATCACCCCCCCCCCCCTTAGTTGTAACGACACTGCAGCGTTACTATTGAGTGCCGAGGGTGAAACCTCTTGTAGCACTTCTGATGTTAACTCTGTAGAGTAGCTATTCGGTCGTGGTCATCGAGGGTGATTCCTCCTTCTCCACTTCTGATACGACCCTGTCGTGCAACACACCAAGTGTGAACTCATCGAGGGTGATTCCTCTTAAGTTCACCTTGACGGTTACATCGGGTAGGAATCCAATGAGGGTGATACCTTGGATTCCTCTGATGTTATGGACACACGAATACTTGGACTTTACACTGTTACTTGGATAGGCGGGTCGACCCTGAGGGGTACCCGCGTGCGCCAAAGTGGCGAGTGTTGTGAAGATGGGTTGCCGGTATGGTGCCCGAGTGATGAATACGAGGCGTGGCCGGGCATTCTTGGCCCTTGCCGCAAGTCCTCGAGACGGGGCGATGGGGTCACATCTTTCATGAGTCTCTGCTCGTTACCACAAGCCCTAGTCCACTAACGATTTGGATATTTGATCCGAGCAGGCCTCTGGTCTGATAGTAGTAACCATCACGTGGGCATAGTATGGGCGTTCTGCATCGTAGCATCAGCCGAAAGCTTTGTCAGACGTCCAGTTTCAGCACTGCGGCCGGGCTGGGCCGGCACCATCCTGAGGGGTGGAGCCTGGTTCGCCCGGCACGCAACGACACGGAGGGCGAGGGGCGATGGCCAAGACCCCCTTGCGCTTAGGATGTAGACCGACGGGGACCTCTCTGCTGAGCTGTAGGTAGGGTTGCAGTGTGTCGTTTGGCCGAGGCCGGGCATGACCCAGAAAGTGTGTCCGGCCGGAGTTAAGCGAGTGTGGTGGGTAAGTTGGTGCACCCCTGCAGGGAAGAACTAATCTATGCATAGCCGGATCCTCGGTAACGGACACTCGGAGTTGTATCCCGATTGATACAACGAGAATTGGATACTATGGCTCTGGGATAGCTTCTCGCAGGGAGTCGAGAAGGGATCTCCGGACGAGGTTGATGACTGTATGGCTCTGGGATTGCTTTCTCGCAGGGAGTCGAGAAAGGATCTCTGGGTGAGGTTGATATCATTACTGCTACTTTATATGGTACTAATCTACACTCTTCTAATGCTGCAAGACCTTTGAAGATGCTAGTCTTCGATAGGACTAGGCCTCCTCTCTATTCTGGCTTTTCTGCAGCCCAGTCCACATATACAACCTTCCTTTGATAATGTTGCATATGTAGTGTAGATCCTTGCTTGCTGAGTACTTCGGATGAGTACTCACGGTTGCTTTGCTTTCTTTTTCCCCCATACCCCTTTTGATGCAACCAGATGATGGAGCCCCTGAGACAGCTGCCCCCGCCAACGATCGCTACTACTACCCTGAGGGTGGATACTACTACGAGTTGGCCGACGACCAGGAGTAGGTTCGGAGGGTCCCAGGCAGGAGGCCTACGCCTTTCGATCGTAGTGTTTTATTTTGCCCCGCCTTTCTAAGGGCCTTTATGTTTCTCTTTTAATATCTGTACTCAGATATCTGATTCTTCCGCTGACGCTTGTACGCAAGCTTATGTATTCGAGCCCTCGAGGCCCCTGGCTTGTAATATAAAGCTTGTATGACTTTATTTATGTTTTAGAGTTGTGTTGTGATATCTTCCTGTGAGTCGTTAGGCTTGATCGTGTGCATTTGCATGTATGATTAGTGCACGATTGAGCCGGGGGCGTCACAAGTTGGTATCAGAGCCGAATGACTGTAGGAACCCCCTTTCCAACTCCTTGGCCGAAGTTGAGTCTAGTGGTCCAAAAACTATTTTACTAACTTGGCTGTGTGGCTTACGGGCCCACGTCGCCAACTAGGTGGTATTAGGATCTTTTATTCCTCGTCTATACTCTGGGACTCTGCTCTCTCTTCTATTCGGGTTTAAATTTTACTAACTCCAACATTAGGATATCGTAAATCTCGTCCACCCGGAGAGCTGGATATCTGTGCTTAATTCCTTACCATTGATCTGATTAGTCTGATAATCATTTTCCTTTCCATTGTTTTGTTTAACCTTTCTCTCCGAGTTGTATTATACTTCTCATTGTCTTTTGAAAACCCTGAATTTCCTCTATTTCAGATGGATCGTTTGTTTCCACCACGCCCTACGACGCAGCTTGTGCTTCGCACTTGGGCTCGTGGTGCCCCTGGTTTTCCCGCTGTCCTGATCACGCTCCTGACCAGGCTGGGCTACCGTTGGTACCCCGAGTTCATGGTATACGAGGATTACCGCGAGTTCAACCAGGAGCAGTACCATGCTGATGTTCGTATCGATGATCAGCGCGATGACTCAGACACTGAGCTGCACCTTTTCCACGGTATCGGCGTGATGATTGAGATGGCAGTACATGATGCCGCCTACTCTGCTGTCGCACGTCTACGAGGAGAGTTCAGCGATAGCTTGGATGCTTCTGAGTTCCGATACATTCCGTATGCCTCTACTGGAGATACTACTGGATACTACACAGCTATCTGTGCCCCGTACGAGCCTCGTCGCTACGACCCGCGCGTTCTGATTCAGTGCACTCAGGCTCTGAATCGCACTGTTCAGGCTCTTGCCGTCGAGTTGGTTGCCACTCGAGCATGTCTCTATGATGCTATGACGCAGTTGCTACCCGCTGTTCGTGCAGGGATACATCCGGAGCACATCCTTTATCCGAGCAGGACTCAGATGTGTGCTGGTATTGATTGGCCTACTGTGGGAGGTCACGCACCTCCACGTGGACCTCTTCTTACAGCTCGAGACCGGGTTCTGCATCAGAGTGCACATGGAGCACAGGATCCTTCCGTGATGAACACTCGTCGTCCGCACGTGCAGTTACCCCGTTTCAGTGGATCTTCCCGACGTTGATGTAGCCTTTGCTATATCTCGTGGTGTACTTCCTTACCGCGCGCCTGCGCGCCGCCTATCATGTCTAGTTTTTAAATTTGCGTCGTTATGCTATTCGCATGTACCCGAGTCTGTGTATGGATCTGTATGTCTTAATTGACTACTGTTATGTATCTGTTACACTACTTGATTGTTGTCGTGTTACATCATGCTTGTCGCTAAACACCCGCAACCGCTTTTACTGAACTACCCCTGTTGAAATTTAGCAGGATGGTTAGACCAGGTGGTCGTGGTCGTGGTCGTGCCCCTGAACGCCCACCACCGCCAGACTATATGGCAGCGATGATGCAACAATTCGAGCTCAACCGCCTGTTCATGACTGGGATTATGGCTCAGTTCCCACATCTGAACAACCAGAACCAGAACCCTCCTTCAATAACTCTGCCGGAATTTATGCGTCTTAACCCCACTCAGATCCGCAACTCTGAAAAGCCACTCGATGCTGATGACTGGATTCGCGATATCACTCACGAGATGGAGTCTGCAAATGTCTCCCCTGCCAACTTTGTCGCCTCCGCGTCCTTTTTCTTAAAGGGTCCCGCTGCTCAATGGTGGGACACCCACAAACGTACACTGCCTGCTGGAACAGCCGTTACTTGACCTGAGTTCCAGGCTGCTTTCCGTGCCCGATATATTCCTCAAGGAATTATGGACCGGATGAAAACCCAGTTCCGCAATCTCACTCAGGGCAATAAGATAGTCGAAGCTTATCAGCGGGAATTCCTTGACCTGTCCCGCTATGCTGAAGAAGACATCGCCACAGATGCCCGTAGACAAAAGAAGTTTCGCAATGGATTCCACCCAGACATCGAGCTTGCACTTGCTGCTCAAGACTTCAACGACTTTTCTACTCTTGTGAACAAGGCTATTCTAGTTGAGACCGCTCAAATGAAGCATAAGGACTCACAGAAGCGCTATCGTGATGTTGGCTCATCTTCGGGCTCAACACAGAAGCAAAAAACATATGGTCGTGGACACGCTTACAACATTGATATTAAACAAGTCCAGGATCAACTTGCCACCGAAATGGGTACCCTTCTCGTTAACTCAGTACATGCTTCTGTTTTATTTAATTCAGCAACATCACATTCATTCATCTCTGAAAAATTTGCATTCATGCATGACCTTCATTATGAGGAAATGCATACTCCGTTAGTCATCCGGGCTAGTGAATTACCGTGCCCAGATAACTCCAAAATAAACACTTTCAATGCGTGGGACACTTCTCTGCTTGAGGGGATCGAAAAACGTTCCAGCCGTTCAAGATTTTTCCGAACGTTTCCTCGGAAGAACTTCCAAGGATACCCCGATTTCTTTCAGTCTCCCTCTTAATTCTCGGGACGAGAATTCTTGTTAGTGGAGGAGATTTGTAACACCCCCAGTGGTTAACTACAGTAATCCCCTTTTTGATTATGCCATGTCATCATGATCAACAGTGCCTAAATATTAGTTGGATCATATCTCATTTCAAAATTCAAATACAAATGGAAATTCAAAACTAAAAGTGAAAATAAAAGTTGCCTAAATCATAAACTAAATTGTTCATCAAATAGCAAGTAAATCAGAGACAATTCTAAAATTGAAACCAACATTATTGGAATTGGGTAAGTGACTCAAACATCCACAAACAGTGGCTGAAAGTAATATTTAATAACCTTTTAATTATTCAAAACCAAATATGAAATTATGTTTTGCCCAAACTAGTTTTTGGTGGTAGGATATAATGTGCTGTGATTTGTGGACCAGCTCTCATATTTTACAAAATTCATTTGGTGCTCAAACATTTTGCAAACTGAAAAGAAAAGAAACAGAAAAAGAGAAAAGGGAAAAGGCCTAATGACCCTACTTGCACTTAGGCCTACCATCTACAGTGCCGGCCCGGCCCACCCCGCGCCATCCCCTACCTCACTGCTCACCGCGCGCCTCGCTGTCGAGCACCTCGCGCGCGCGAGCTAGGCCCCCCCCCCCTCTGTGCGGTCGACAGCGCGCCCGCGCCGGCGCTGGGGATAAGAGCAGCTCCCCGCTCTCCCTGGCGAACCCTAGTCGCCCCACTCCCTCTCCCTCGCTCCCTCTCCTCTTCCCCGAGCACCGCCATGGCCTCGGCCTTCTGACACGCGCGGCCACCGTCGCCCCTATGCCTCGCAGCAGTGCCAGATCGCCCCGCCGTCGCTCGCTGCTTCGCCAGCTGCATCGTACTGGAGCTGGAATCCCCTGCCTCATCGCGCACGAGCTCGTCTTCAAGCTTCGGGCGCCGGTGATCGCCGTCACGATTCGCCGCCGTCACGCTACCCCGAGCCCACCCTTGCTCACCTACAGGATCCCGGTGAGCCGCCGCTTCTTTCCCCTCTTCGCTCGTCGCCGTTTGCTGCTCGTAGACGCCGCCCCCTTCTTGCCCGAACGCCGTTCCGCCCGAGCTCGTCGCCGGCGTAGCTCCGGCGAACCAATGGCTTCGGTCCCGTGCGCATTTTACTCACCACAACGCGTAGGTCCTCCCTAGCATATTAGGTTGCTCGTTTGCATGCCGTAGCTGCCATCGCGTTGCTCACCCGAGCGGAACCGTCGCGGACCTCGTCACCGGCGACGTTCCCGGCCGTCTCCGGCCACGCCCCCACCACCGTTCGACGCAGCGTGGACTGGCCGTTCGAACGGACCAAGCCATGGCTTCGGAGACCCCCTGTAGGCGATTCTCGACGCTGCTCTACCGCTCGCCACCGCAAATGGCCTCGTCGGAGCAGCTCCGGCGGCCGGCTCCGACGTGGCACGCGGGCCCCACCCCCAGGGTCACTGCCTAGTGGCCCCCAGGACCCAGCTGGCCTCGTTGACTGAAGTCAACGTTGACTGGGCAGCCCCAGTCACTGACCTGCGGGCCCTAGCGCCTAATTAACCCTAATTCAAATTTAAACTAATTGTAATTAGTGTAAGACACTGACAGGTGGGTCCCGCTAGTTGATTAGGATTAGATTAGTTAATTTAACTCTGTTAATTAGTCCAGTCTATGACATGTGGGGCCCACTGGTCAGGTTTGACCTGGCCGGCCCCCTGTTGACTGCTAACGTCATCAATGCGTCATGCTGACATCACCCAAACACTATTCTGGATAATGTTGATTTAAATAATTAAATAAATTCTAGAAATTAACAAAAACTTTAGAAAATCATATCTTTTAAACCGTAACTCCGATGAAAATAATTTATATATGAAAAATGCTCAGAATTTCGAGACGGATCCGAAAATGTGATCCGTTCGTCCGTCACACGTCTCTAACTACCTGAACATGGGACATTCCCCCTCCGGATCGCCTGTCCAAAAATGCAAACTTCGGGAAAACTTTCCCGGATGTTATTCCCCCTTCACCTATGTCGTGTAGCACTACGATAGGTCACCCCTAGCACCGTGTATCGTATTGTCATGCATCTGTTTGCTTGTATTTACTGTTTCTTCCCCCTCTTCCTATTCGCTAGACCCCGAGACCGCTGACGATGTCCTGAAGATCGACGACCCCACTGACGACCTTGCCCTTGCCGCCGAGCAACCAGGCAAGCCCCCCTCTTTGATCATCCCGATATCGCCCATTCTATTTTCTCATGCTTGAATTAGAATTGCTGCTGCTACTGCTTTACCTATTCTGATGCATAGCCTGTTTATAGTAACCTGCTGTTGATAATTTCCTGCATATCCTAAACTGCTTAGTATAGGCTGGGTAGAGACCTATCAGTGACCCCACTTATCCCGATTGCCCCGCTGGATTATCTGAAGACCCGATCAACGGGATTGAAGACCAGGCCCCGGCACCGCACATCACCCCCCCCCCCCTTAGTTGTAATGACACTGCAGCGTTACTATCGAGTGCCGAGGGTGAAACCTCTTGTAGCACTTCTGATGTTAACTCTGTAGAGTAGCTATTCGGTCATGGTCATCGAGGGTGGTTCCTCCTTCTCCACTTCCGATACGACCCTGTCGTGCAACACACCAAGTGTGAACTCATCGAGGGTGATTCCTCCTAAGTTCACCTTGACGGTTACATCGGGTAGGAATCCAACGAGGGTGATACCTCGGATTCCTCTGATGTTATGGGCACACGGATACTTGGACTTTACACTGTTACTTGGATAGGCGGGTCGACCCTGAGGGGTACCCGCGTGCGCCTAAGTGGCGAGTGTTGTGAAGACGGGTTGCCGGTATGGTGCCCGAGTGATGAATACGAGGCGTGGCCGGGCATTCTTGGCCCTTGCTGCAAGTCCTCGAGACGGGGCGATGGGGTCACATCTTTCGTGAGTCTCTGCTCGTTACCGCAAGCCCTAGTCCACTAACGATTTGGATATTTGATCCGAGCAGGCCTCTGGTCTGATAGCACTAACCATCACGTGGGCATAGTATGGGCGTTCTGCATCGTAGCATCAGCCGAAAGCTTTGTCAGACGTCCAGTTTCAGCACTGCGGCCGGGCTGGGCCGGCACCATCCTGAGGGGTGGAGCCTGGTTCGCCCGGCACGCAATGACCCAGAGGGCGAGGGGTGATGGCCAAGACCCCCTTGCGCTTAGGATGTAGACCGACGGGGACCTCTCTGCTGAGCTGTAGGTAGGGTTGCGGTGTGTCGTTTGGCCGAGGCCGGGCATGACCCAGAAAGTGTGTCCGGCCGGAGTTAAGCGAGCGTGGTGGGTAAGTTGGTGCACCCCTGCAGGGAAGAACTAATCTATGCATAGCCGGATCCTCAGTAATGGACACTCGGAGTTGTATCCCGATCGATACAACGAGAATCAGATACTATGGCTCTGGGATAGCTTCTCGCAGGGAGTCGAGAAGGGATCTCCGGATAAGGTTGATGACTGTATGGCTCTGGGATTGCTTTCTCGCAGGGAGTCGAGAAAGGATCTCTGGGTGAGGTTGATATCATTACTGCTACTTTATATGGTACTAATCTACACTCTTCTAATGCTGCAAGACCTCTGAAGATGCTAGTCTTCGATAGGACTAGGCCTCCTCTCTATTCTGGCTTTTCTGCAGCCCAGTCCACATATACAGCCTTCCTTTGATAATGTTGCATATGTAGTGTAGATCCTTGCTTGGTGAGTACTTCGGATGAGTACTCACGGTTGCTTTGCTTTCTTTTTCCACCATACCCCTTTTGATGCAACCAGATGATGGAGCCCTTGAGACAGCTGCCCCCGCCGATGATCGCTACTACTACCCCGAGGGTGGATACTACTACGAGTTGGCCGACGACCAGGAGTAGGTTCGGAGGGTCCCAGGCAGGAGGCCTACGCCTTTCGATCGTAGTGTTTTATTTTGCCCCGCCTTTCTAAGGGCCTTTCTTTTTCTCTTTTAATATCTGTACTCTGATATCTGATGCTTCCGTTGACGCTTGTACGCAAGCTTATGTATTCGAGCCCTCGAGGCCCCAGGCTTGTAATATAAAGCTTGTATGACTTTATTTATGTTTTAGAGTTGTGTTGTGATATCTTCCCGTGAGTCGTTAGGCTTGATCGTGTGCATTTGCGTGTATGATTAGTGCACGATTGAGCCGGGGGCGTCACAATGATAAGCAAAGCGTTCTTGAGGGTACACAGGAATTTCATCTTATCACTTTCATCATGTTGGTTTGATTCGTGTTCGCTACTTTGATAATTTGATATGTGGGTGGACCGGTGCTTAGGTGCTGTTCTTACTTGAACAAACCTCCTACTTATGATTAACCCCCTCGCAAGCATCCGCAACTACGAGAAAACTATTAAGATAAAATCTAGCCATAGCATTAAACTTTTGGATCCAAATCAGTCCCTTACGAAGTAGCGCATAAACTAGGGTTTAAGCTTCTGTCACTCTAGTAACCCATCATCTAATAACTACTCCACAATGCATTCCCTTAGGCCCAAATATGGTGAAGTGACATGTAGTCGACGTGCACATGACACCACTAAGGGAATCACAACATACATACCATCAAAATATCGAACACATATCAAGTTCACATGATTACTTGCAACATGACTTCTCCCGTGACCTCAAGAACAAAAGTAATTACTCAAAAATAATAATCATGCTCAAGATCAGAGGGGTATTAAATAGCATAATGGATCTGGACATATAATCTTCCACCAAATAAACCATATAGTAATCAACTACAAGATGTAATCAACACTCCTAGTCACCCACGAGTACCAATCTAAGGTTCCGGTACCAAAGATTGAACACAAGAGATGAACTAGGGTTTTGAGAGGAGATGGTGTTTGATACGTCTCCGTCATATCTACTTTTCCTAACGCTTTTCCTCTTGTTTTGGACTCTAATTTGCATGATTTGAATGAAACTAACCCGGACTGACGCTGTTTTCAGCAGAACTACCATGGTGTTGTTTTTTGTGCAGAAATAAAAGTTCTTGGATTGGAACGAAACTTTGCGAGGATTTTTATACAATAAAAGATAATTTCTGGAGCCAAGAACCACCGGAAGGGGGCACCTGGGTGGGCACAACCCACCAGGGCGCCCCCCCTCCTGGCGCGCCCAGGTGGGTTGTCCCCACTTGGTGGCCCCGCAGACCTCAACCCTGATACTATAAAATCACATTTTCAGAGAAAATATCAGGGAGAAAGAATTATCATGTTTCACGAGATGGAGCCGCCGCCACCTCCTGTTCTTCATCAGGAGGCCAGATCAGGAGTCCATTTGGGGCTCCGGAGAGGGGGATCTTCGATCTTCGTCATCACCAACCCTTCTCCATCGCCAATTCCATGATGCTCCCCACCGGGAGTAAGTAATTCCTTCATAGGCTCGCTGGTCAGTGAGGAGTTGGATGAGATTCATCATGTAATCGAGTTAGTTTTGTTAGGGCTTGATCCCTAGTATCCATTATGTTCTGAGATTGATGTTGCTACGACTTTGCCATGCTTAATGCTTGTCACTTTGGGCCCGGGTGCCATGATTTCAAATCTGAACCATTTATGTTATCACCATTATATCTATGTTCTAGATCTGATCTTGCAAGTTATAGTCACCTACTACGTGTTATGATCCGGCAACCCCGGAGTGACAGAAGTCGGAACACTTCCCGGTGATGACCGTAGTTTGAGGAGTTCATGTATTCACTATGTGTTAATGCTTTATTCCGGTTCTCTATTAAAAGGAGGCCTTAATATCCCTTAGTTTCCATATGGACCCCGCTGTCACGGGAGGGTAGGACAAAAGATGTCATGCAAGTTCTTTCCATAAGCACGTATGACTATTTACGGAATACATACCTACATTATATTTATGAACTAAAGCTAGTGCTGTATCGCCCTAGGTTATGACTGTTATATGATGAATATCATCCAACGAATTCACCGATCCAATGCCTATGAATTTCTCTCATATTGTTCTTGCTAAGTTACTACTGCTATCGTTACTGTTACACTTGCTACAAAATCATTGCTATCACTGTTATTATTACTATTGCCATTGTTACTACTATCAAACTATCATATTACTTTGCTACTGATCACTTTGCTGCAAATAATTAATCTCTAGGTGTGGTTGAATTGACAACTCAACTGCTAATACTTGCAAATATTCTTTGGCTCCCCTTGTGTTGAATCAATAAATTTGGGTTGAATACTCTACCCTCGAAAATTGTTTCGATCACCTATACTTGTGGGTTATCAAGACCTTTTTCTGGCGCCGTTACCGGGGAGCATAGCTATATTTGTTGAGTCACTTGGGATTACTATCAAATTATCACTATGAAGAATCTGAAGGACGCTAAGACTAAGATTTGTCCCTCTAAGACGAGGGGAGGTAAGGAACTGCCATCTAGCTCTGCACTTGATTCACCTTCTGTTATAAGTAGACTTGCAACACCACCACATGCTATTAATTATGATATGTTGCAAGTTATTAATGATGCTACTTTTTCTATGAATGATACTCATGATGATGCTAGTACCCTGCTTGATGATAATGTGCCACTAGGTGAATTTCTTGATGAACAACTTGCTAGAACTAAAGCTTTTGAGAATGCTGAAACTTATGAAATTGTTGAAACTGATGAAGAGCTTGAAACTGAAAATCTTGAAACACCTATTAGATCTAGTTCTCCTAGATATGAATTGCCTAAGATACCGGAAGGCTATGTTATGGATGAGGAGACAACTAGAGACTTTCTTGCTTGCAATGATAGGGATGATCTTAAGAAATTATTATGCAAACTGAAGGAAAAATCTTTCAATGCTAGAATGAAATGTGATCCTAAGTTTGCTACTTCACCTATCTTTGTTGATGATAAGGATTATGAATTCTCTGTCGACCCAGAGTTAATTACTTTGGTTGAATATGATCCTTTCCATGGTTATGAAACTGAAACTGTTGTGGCACACCTTACTAAGTTGAATGACATAGCCACCCTTTTTGCTCATGATGAGAAAATTCGCTATTATTATATTCTCAAATTATTTCATTTCTCATTAAAGGGTGATGCTAAGACTTGGTATAATACTCTTGCTCCTGGTTGTGTGCGTAGTCCCCAGGATATGATTTATTACTTCTCTGAAAAATATTTTCCTGCTCATAAGAAACAAGCTACCTTACCGGAAATATTTAACTTTGTGCAAATTGAAGAAGAGAGTCTCCCACAAGCTTGGGGGAGGCTTCTCCAATTGCTTAATGCTTTGCCTGATCATCCTCCTAAGAAAAATGAAATACTTGATATCTTCTATAATGGACTAACCGATGCTTCTAGGGATTTCCTAGATAGTTGTGCTGGCTGTGTTTTCAGGGAACGAACTATTGGACAAGCTGAAGAATTACTGAATAACATATTGAAAAATTATGATGATTGGATCCTTCCTGAACCACCAATTAAACCTACTCCGAAGAAGAGGGGTATCTTATATCTCAGTCCTGAAGATATGCAAGAGGCAAAGAAATCTATGAAGGAAAAAGGTATTAAAGCAGAGGATGTTAAAAATTTACCTCCTATTGAAGAAATACATGGGCTTGAAACACCACCACCACCTAATGTGGTAGAGGTAAATTCTTTACTAAAGTTCAATGAAGGTGATATCCCTTATAACAAACATCCTATTCAATGCTTATATGAGTTTGATAATTACATTAGAAAGCAAGATCACTTCAATGCAAATGTTATGAAACAATTGAAATACAATTCTGATATGATTCCTCGCTTGAGTGACTTGTTATTTAGAATTACCAATGATGTTAGAGGTGTAGGAAAACATGCCTCTATGGTTCAAACTCAATTAGAACAAGTTGCTAAATCTCAAAGAGAGTTGTTAGATGAAATGAATAATAATATCAATGATCATGCTGTTAGAGTAATGACTAGAGGAGGTAGAATGACTCAGGAACCACTTTATCCTGAGGGACAGCTTAAAAGAATTGAATAAGACTCTCAAAGAGTTAACAATGATGCACCTAGTCCTTCTAAAAAGAAAAAGAAGAAGAAAGATGGTAGGACTTTGCATGCCCCTAGTGAACCTGAAGTAGAAAAACCTCCTGATAATGATAATGAAGTCTCTATTTCTGATGCTGAAACTCAATCTGGTAGTGAACACTCACCTTATGATAATGAAAAAGACAATGATGAGGTTCATGAAGACACTCAAATAAATGATAACGAACCAGCCAATGATGTTGAAATAGAACCAGCTGTTGATCTTGATAACCCACAACCCAAGAATAAGAGATATGATAAAAGAGACTTTGTTGCTAGAAAACATGGTAAGGAAAGAGAACCGTGGGTTCAAAAACCTATGCCCTTTCCACCTAAATCAACTAAGAAGAAAGATGATGAAGAATTTGAACGCTTTGCTAAAATGCTTAGGCCAATCTTTTGCGTACTCGCTTGACTGATATCTTAAAGATGCCTCCTTATGCAAAATACATGAAAGACATCATCACCAACAAGAGAAAAATACCGGAAGCTGAAATCTCCACCATGCTTGCTAATTATACTTTTAAGGATGGAGTACCTAAAAAACTTGGAGATCCGGGAATACCAACTATACCTTGCTCCATCAAAAGAAATTATGTGAAAACCGCTTTGTGTGATTTAGGAGCTAGTGTTAGTGTTATGCCTTTCTCTCTATATAAAAGACTTGACTTGAATAAACTCACACCTACTGAAATATCTTTACAAATGGCTGACAAATCAACTACCATATCTATCGGTATTTGTGAGGATGTGCCCGTTGTTGTTGCTAATGTTACTATCTTAACTGACTTTGTTATACTTGAGATGCCCGAGGACAACAACATGTCGATTATCCTTGGTAGACCCTTCTTGAATACTGTAGGGGCTGTTATTGATTGCAATAAAAGCAAGGTCATGTTTCATATCAATGGTAATGAGCATACGGTGCACTTTCCAAAGAAACAATTCCAAGTGAATGGTATTAATGTTATTGAAAAAACTCCGACACTCACTATTGGAAGTTTTCAACTACCTCTACCTACTGCCAAAACCAAATATGAAATGCTTATTGTGGGGGACATGCATATCCCCGTTGAGGTAACTTAGTGTTTTACGGAAGTTCTTCGGTTTCATGCTAATCAAAGGTGGTTGTTAATAAGACTTGATCAACCTTATTAATGGATCATTTTTGAGAGGTATGAAGTTGATGAATTTAGTGAGCACTACCTTCTATCCTTAACTTTTACTTCCTGTTTTTCTTAGTTAAATAAAATAAAATGCTATGCTTAGTCTGTTTCTGAATTTTCCATGCAATAAAAAATGTCCCGAAAATAAAAGTTCTCAGAATGCTCTAAAAATTTAATATGATTGTTTCTGGATATTTAAGAATTTTTGGTGCAAATAACTTCAGAGGGAGGTGCTCCAGGTGGGCACAACCCACCTGGGCGCGCTAGCACCCCCAAGCGCTCCCTGGTGGGTTGTGGTCCCCACGTGGGCCCCCTCACTTATCTTTTTAGCCCATGTCACCACCTACCTCCAGAAAAAAATCACCATTGCTCTCTCTCTCGTGTTCTTGCTCTCAAACCCGCGGATTTCGATCTCTTTGCTCGAAGCTCCATTTCCGAAACTGTTTTGGGGGATTGCTACTTGGTATGTGACTCCTCCATTGGTCCAATAAGTTTTTGCTTTAGTGGTTTCTATTTTGAATAAATAGCTACTCTTGGTGCTGCTGTAGATGAGCTTGCATGTCGAATTCTTAGAGTTCTAAGTAGTTTAAATGCTTGATATGGCCTCTATGCATCCTTATGAGTAGCTGCTATCAATCTTGTGAAGTAATGTTGAGAAAATTTTTGTGGACTAAAAATTTCAGAATTTTATTCATAGGAAAAAGATGAGTATCTTTAGGAAGTTTGCTTCCAAGAAGAACTCCAAGGGGGTTATTGGGGAGTCATCGGACAATGACCTCTGCACCCGGAGAATGGCGGAGGTGCGGCCGTGCGAATGGCCGCATAACCCATTCATGGATGGAGCAGGAATCCGCCAAGAGTTTGCACAATTTGTTGCTAATGCCGGCCTCACCGACTTCATCGCAGCTGAGTGTGAATAGTATCATCTCCTCACAAATTCCTTTGTGCAAACTTTCCATTTTCTGAGTAGGAATAACCCTCCTGAGGTGGAGTTTAATCTTTATTCTGAACCCCATCAGATACCACTTACTAAATTTTGTGACATATGCTTGATCCCTTCTGACGGGGAAATAAGGGAGCCTAGGCCTACCGAGTTCGAGGGCTTTTATCGTACTCTTTCAGTGGGAGATGAGAGAGGGGTGTCGAGTGTCACCACCACTAGCTTGCAGTTTCCTTCTGTGCATTATTTTGCTCTATTTATTACGAAGTGTTTACTTGCTAGAGAGAAGGTTGGCGCACTTAGTGCCCCCGATTTCGCTGTTTTACGTCGTGCACTACACGGTGATGACACTTATAGCTTAGGAGCTATTGTGGCACGTCGCCTTCACCTTAACAGGTCCAAGGGTAAAATTCATGGCGGTATTTATGCTACTCACTTAGCAAGTCACTTTAACATTCAGATACGCCAGCATGACTATCCCTTGCCCAAGGTATATTTAGATCGCCAGGCTATGGCACATCATCACTTTATTGATGGCGAGAACATCACTATAGATATTCCCTACAACCTGGTTTTCAGCGAGAACACCCGTGATATTATTCTGTTACCTGCACCTGCTTTGTTTGATTCTATTGCCAGGGGCGGATACAGGATCATGCCAGATGACATCATCACCTACCGAAACAACCAGGCCGCAGCAGAGGAGGAGCCTTAGGAGTGGGACGCTCGGGTGCCCGCTCCACAGCACTTCGAGGTGGGACCCGACGGTTACTACGTGTGGTGATTACCAAGCTAGGCCAAAAGCCTAAGCTTGGGGGTGTACGTATTTCCACCGACATTACATTCATGTTCACACATTTCATTCCAGTTGTCGGTGTCCACACTTTTTCATTGTATTATCCATGCTAGATTCATTTTCTCGCTTTCTTCTTGTGCGTTTGAAAAACTTTGAGAAAATCCACAAAAAAATCATTTCCTGCTTCTTTTTGGTTTTTCTTTCTAGTTTAATTAGTTGTAGTATTAAAAGAAAACCCAAAAAGATTTCATTGTTCTTCTTTTGCTTGTTGGGAGCTCTCCCGTGTAAATAATTTTTCTTGTTTTTGTTTTTCCCTTAATTTGCTCTTTTTCAAGAAAAAACTAAAAACTCCAAAAATATTTCAGTGTATTTCTCTGAATTTCTCTTCCATTTTTTGAGCCATACCGAGGAGAAGACCACGATGAAATGTTGAGTAGCTCTCATATGCATTATTGTTGATCTAACAAAGAGCTCAAATTACTTTATCTTCTCCTTTGAATAAAATGTTTGCAGATTCCAGCTTGGTCCACGGTACTCTTGCACTATTATCATTTTCATATCATTCGGTCATGCAAGTGAAAGGCAATAATGATGATATTTGGTGAACTGGCTGTGGCAGAGAGAAACGGGTATGAACTCGACTTGTTCTGTTTTTGTAAATATGTTTAACCTAGTATCCATGATTCAACCTATTATGATCAAACATGTTTGCAATGACAATTAGAGATTATAGTTTCTCATGCCATGCTTAAGTAGCTAGGAGTGGATAATGATTTATCTTGGATGTCAACATTGCGTTAAAATGATTGTGATGTAGTATGATGATATGGTATCCTCCTCTGAATGTTCGAGTGGCTTGACTTGGCACATGTTCACGCATGTAGTTGAATCAAAACCAACATAGCCTCTATGATATTTATGTTCATGGTGTTCATATCTTACTCATGCTAGTATCCAATGTTACTTATGCATAACGCATGTTCATGACCGTTTTCGCTCTCTAGATGGCCGCTTCTCAACCTAATTGCTAGCCTTCGCCTGTACTAAGCGGGAACACTGCTTATGCATCAAAATCCTGAAACCCAAGTTATCCCAGATGAGTCCACCATACCTACCTATATGCGGTATTACCCTACCGTCCTAAGTAAATTTGCATGTGCCACCTCTAAAAACTTCAAATAAATATCCTTTTTTGTGTGCCTGGATTGTTCATAGAGCGACAGGAGGTAGTCAGTATCTTCCATGCTAAGCGGGTTATTCTCATGATGAGTGTTTATTCACTCGTCCTTGCACGAGAGGGGCGGTAATAGGGATTCCCAGTCCCAAATTCAAAATTGCAAATAATTAAACAAAAC
This sequence comes from Thinopyrum elongatum, assembly GCA_011799875.1. Taxonomy (NCBI): domain Eukaryota; kingdom Viridiplantae; phylum Streptophyta; class Magnoliopsida; order Poales; family Poaceae; genus Thinopyrum; species Thinopyrum elongatum. Next base: position 572,342,175 of record CM022298.1, on the reverse strand, counting down.
TCCCCCAGGATTGTTGTTGGTATGGACGGTACTCGTTGTTTCGGACCAGCCGTGGAGTGTGATTGTTGGTGGAGGGGGAGTAAACCTTTACTTTTATCGCTTGGGAACCGCCACTAATGTGTTTAACATGGAAGATATCGATAACTAATGGTCGCGAAGTAAACAAGAAGGGTGCATTTCTCAAAATTTCATTTACCTCTGTTTTAAAAACTTGAGCTCTGGCACCGCTGCAAATCACTGCTTCCCTCTGCGAAGGGACTATCTATTTACTTTTATGTTGTGTCATCACCTTCTCAAATAAGCGCCAGATCCTGAGAGCACTATTGTCATCCTCATGCATTGTGTGTAGCTAATGTTGGGTGCATCATGACTGGATCTTTTCTACCATGAATTACAATGTTTAGTCGCTGCTTGAACTTTGGAGGTGCTCTGCATTTATGTTTTGCAGTCTCAGAAAGGGCTAGCGAGATACCACTATTGTCATACTATATCATGGTTGTTTTGACAAAGTGTTGTCATTTGAGATATCTTATTATTGCTCGCTAGTTGATTATGCCATTGATATGAGTTAATATAGTTTTTAAGAGTTATTGTCGACATGGTTAGCCATGATCTTGGCTGAAAACCTGGGTGCTACTTAAGCTTATTTATGTAAACAAGAGCAAAAGAGTTCATAAAAGTTTTTCTTTTCCACTTTCAGTTTATCAACTAAATTGCTTGGGGACAAGCAAAGGTTTAAGCTTGGGGGAGTTGATACGTCTTCGTCGTATCTACTTTTCCTAACAATTTTACTCTTGTTTTGGACTCTAATTTGCATGATTTGAATGAAACAAACCCGGACTGACGTTGTTTTCAGCAGAACTACCATGGTGTTGTTTTTTGTGCCGAAATAAAAGTTCTCGGATTGGAACGAAACTTTGCAAGGATTTTTTATACAATAAAAGAGAATTTCTTGAGCCAATAACCACCGGAGGGGGGCACCTGGGTGGGCACAACCCACCAGGGCGCCCCCCCTCCTGGCGCGCCAAGGTGGGTTGTCCCCACCTGGTGGCCCCGCAGACCTCAACCCTGATACTATAAAATCACATTTTCGGAGAAAAAAATCAGGGAGAAAGAATTATCACGTTTCACGAGACGGAGCCGCCGCCACCTCCTGTTCTTCATCGGAAGGCCAGATCTGGAGTCCATTTGGGGCTCCGGAGAGGGGGATCTTCGATCTTCGTCATCACCAACCCTTCTCCATCGCCAATTCCATGATGCTCCCCACCGGGAGTGAGTAATTCCTTCATAGGCTCGCTGGTCGGTGAGGAGTTGGATGAGATTCATCATGTAATCGAGTTAGTTTTGTTAGGGCTTGATCCCTAGTATCCATTATGTTCTGAGATTGATGTTGCTATGACTTTGCCATGCTTAATGCTTGTCACTTTGGGCCCGGGTGCCATGATTTCAGATCTGAACCATTTATGTTATCACCATTATATCTATGTTCTAGATCCGATCTTGCAAGTTATAGTCACCTACTACGTGTTATGATCCGGCAACCCCGGAGTGACAGAAGTCAGGACACTTCCCGGTGATGACCGTAGTTTGAGGAGTTCATGTATTCACTATGTGTTAATGCTTTGTTCCGGTTCTCTATTAAAAGGAGGCCTTAATATCCCTTAGTTTCCATATGGACCCCGCTGCCACGGGAGGGTAGGACAAAAGATGTCATGCAAGTTCTTTCCATAAGCACGTATGACTATTTACGGAATACATGCCTACATTATATTTATGAACTGGAGCTAGTGCCGTATCGCCCTAGGTTATGACTGTTATATGATGAATATCATCCAACGAATTCACCGATCCAATGCCTACGAATTTCTCTCATATTGTTCTTGCTAAGTTACTACTGCTATCGTTACTGTTACACTTGCTACAAAATCATTGCTATCACTATTACGGTTACTATTGTCGTTGCTACTACTATCAAACTATCATATTACTTTGCTACTGATCACTTTGCTGCAGATAATTAATCTCCAGGTGTGGTTGAATTGACAACTCAACTGCTAATACTTGCAAATATTCTTTGGCTCCCCTTGTGTCGAATCAATAAATTTGGGTTGAATACTCTACCCTCGAAAATTGTTGTGATCCCCTATACTTGTGGGTTATCAGTGTTGTTGGAGATGTTGATGGAGATGGCCCTCCCAAAGATGGGAGAGTTGTTGGTGATTACGATGGCGATGATTTCCCCCTCCGGGAGGGAAGTTCCCCCGGTGGAATCGCTCCGCCGGAGAGCAAAAGTGCTCCTGCCCAAGTTCCGCCTCGAGACGACGGTGCCTCGTCCCGAAAGTCTTCCCCTTATTTTTTTCTAGGTCAAAATAAATTATATACCAGAAGAGGGGCACCGGAGGTGGGCCGAGGAGGGCACAACCCACCAGGGCACGCCTGGGCTCCCTGGCGTGCCTAGGTGGCTTGTGCCCACCTGGTGGGCCCCCTCTGGTAGTTATTTGCTCCAATATTCTTCATATATTCCAAAATAATTCTTCGTAAATTTTCATCTCATTTGGAGATGTGCAGAATAGGTAACTCTGACGTAGCTTTTCCAGGTCCAGAATTCCAGCTGCCGGTATTCTCCCTCTTTGTGTAAACCTTGCATATTATGAGAGAAAAGGCATTAGAATTACTCCTAAAAGCATTATTATGCATAACAACATTATAAATAACAGTAGGAAAACATGATGCAAAATGGACGTATCAGAGGCCAGAGCCCGCCGAGAGGCGGAGGCGGCGGTGGCTCAACTGGGGGATTATCAGCAGCCTCCGGTGACCCCTTCGGCCTCGGTGGGAGCCGGTGTAATTTCCAGGTCTGTTGGAGTGCCGTGTTTAGTGTCGGCTCTGCGTAATGAGCGTTTGCCCAAGGATTTTAAGGTTCCTCGCAAGGTGCCCAATTATACAGCTGATCAACCTCCTGAGGCTTGGATTGAGAGTTATGAGTTAGCCATGGAGATGTTGGATGTCAATGATGTTGTCTGTGCCAAATACCTTACTATGATGTTGAATGGACCAGCTCGTACGTGGTTGAAGGGCTTACCTCCTAATTCTATGAGTTCTTGGGCGGAGTTGAAGGCGCGTTTCATCAAAAAATTCAAAGGGACATGCAAGCAGCCTCTAACGATTGTTGACCTGGATCACTGCGTGCAGCGGGAGAATGAGTCGGCCCACCATTGGGTCCGGCGGGTCTCCGCTATTATTCACTCATCGGATAGCATTGTGGCGGGTCAGGCGGTTCTGATCTTAGAAAAGAACTGTCACTTTGTCCCCCTTAAGCAGAAGCTCGGGCGGCTTAAGTGTTATTGCAATGACATGGGCGAGCTCATGGCGGCTCTTATTAAGTATGCAGACTCTGACAACACAAAAGACCCTGGATCTGATGATGAGAAATCCAACAAGGCGAAGAAGAATGGCAATGGTAAGGGTCAGCAGCAGAATGTGGCAGGGCATAATGGCAGCAGCCAGGATAACGGTGGTAAGCGAAGACACCCCGAAGGCGGGTTAGATCTAGTAGCTAACACCAACACTGGATACAAGAACCAGCGCCGCAATGGTAATGGTAAGCCGTCGTTTGGTGGGGCAAAGCCTTTCAACCTTGAGGCAATGCTTAATGAACCCTGCCCAAAGCACAGTCTTCCCAATAGGCCATCTACTCACGCCTGGAAGGATTGTTATGTTATGCGAGAGTTCAGGAATTATAGCCTCAGCCAGCATCATGGAAATAATAATGGGCCGCCCGGCGGGTCAGGATCCGGTTCTCAAGGGTCCAACTTTGGTGGTGGCGGCTCAAATTCTGGCTATCAAGGTCAAGGTAACCATGATGGTCATAATCAACAGTCTCGTCAGGGTAACCAGCAGCAGGGTAATCATTCAGGGTATCAGAGTAATCCAAAATAGCTTAATGGGGGTCAGTATCACGTCTTTACTACAAGCACATGTAAGCGTGACAGGAAGGTTCATAAGCGACTTGTCAATGCTGTTGAGCCGGCAATACCTCAGTACCTACGATGGTCAGAGCATACGATCACATGGAGTCGGGAGGATCACCCACCCCGGGTTGATAATCCGGGTCATCTGGCATTAGTAGTAGCCCCTCAGGTAGGTGGCTATAAATTCACCAAAGTGTTGATGGACGGTGGTAGTAGCATCAACATTCTGTATTATGATACGTTTCGACGGATGAATTTAACTGACAAGGATCTCAAGTCGTCCTCCACAGTCTTCCATGGAGTCGTGCCTGGTAAGTCGGCGTATCCGGTGGGAAAAATTGCCCTGGAAGTAGCCTTTGGTGATGACTATGATTACAGGATAGAGACACTATGGTTTGAAGTGGTCAAGATCAAGAGTCCTTATCATGCATTGTTTGGACGGCCGGCTTATGCTAAGTTCATGGCTCGGCCTTGCTATGTGTATTTATAGCTTAAGATGTCGAGACAGAAGGGGATGATCACCGTTCATGGGAATCGCAAACTCGCCCTGGAGTGCGAGGAAGGAGATGCGGCTAATGCAGAGTCAGCTTGTGCTACTGAGGAACTCAAGTTTGATAAGGATAATGTTGACCCGGCTGACATGAACCCTCTTAAAAAGCCTACTAATGAGCAGGACCCTCTGTTGAAGTTTAAGTCGGCTGACGATACTAAGCAGGTGGATTTTGTCCCTGGCCACTCATCTCAGTAGTTCACTGTGGGGGCTAATATGGATCCCAAATAGGAAAGCACGCTCATCGAGTTCATCCATGAGAATTGGGACATCTTTGCATGGAAACCTTCTGACATGCCGGGTGTACCGAGAGAATTCGCTGAGCACAACCTTAATGTGGATCCTAAGTTTAAGCCGGTCAAGCAGTTCCTTCGTCGTTTCAATGAGGAGTGACGTAAAGCTATTGGAGAAGAGGTAGCCCGGCTCTTGGCAGCTGGGTTTATTGTGGAAGTTTTTCACCCTAAGTGGTTGGCTAACACTGTGCTTGTACTTAAGAAAAATGGCACATAACGTATGTGTGTTGACTACACAAATCTCAACAAGGCTTGTCCAGCTGATCCATTTGCTCTCCCCTATATCGACCAAATCATTTATGCAACAGCGGGTTGTGAGAGCTTATGCTTCCTGGATGCTTATTCTGGTTATCATCAGATCAAGATGGCAGTCAAAGACCAAGAGAAGACATCTTTTATCACACCTTTTGGGGCTTTCTGCTATGTTTCTATGCCTTTTGGGCTCAAGAGTGCTCAGGCGACTTATCAGCGCTGTGTTCAAAATTGTTTTCACAGTCAGATTGGGCGCAACATTCATGCTTGTGTGGATGATATTGTGGTCAAGTCAAGGAAGAAGGATACGCTACTTGATGATCTGAAGGAAACTTTTGACAATCTTCGGGTCTACAAAATGATGCTTAACCCGGCCAAGTGTGTCTTTGGCGTGCCTGTAGGTAAACTGTTGGGGTTTCTGGTCTCAGAGCAGGGCATTGAGGCTAACCCGGAGAAGATAAAGTCCATCACTTCGCTTTCTAAGCCGGCGTGTATCAATGACGTCCAGCGTCTGGCAGGTCGTATTGCGGCCTTAAGCCGGTTCATAAGTTGCCTGGGAGAGAAGGCAATTCCTCTGTATCAGATGATGAAGAAGACAGACCACTTTGTCTGGAGTGATGCTGCTAATCAAGCGTTTGAGGCCCTCAAGAAACAGTTAGCTGAGCTGCCCATCTTGGTTGCTCCTATAGACAAAGAGCCTTTGCTCCTGTACATGGCTACTAATAACAAGGCAGTCAGCGTGGCAATTGTTGTGGAGCGCAAGGAGGCGGGTAAAGAGTACCCAGTTCAGCGGCTGGCTTATTATGTCAGTGAGGTATTAACTGAGTCTAAACAACGATATCCACATTGGCAGAAACTGGTGTTTGGGGTGTTCATGGCGAGTCGCAAGTTGAAACGCTATTTTCTTGGACATCCTATTACTGTGGTCAGCTCTGCTCCTTTAGGAGATATTATTCAAAACAGAGAAGCCACAGGCCGGGTTGCTAAGTGGGCAATCGAACTTGGACCTCATAATCTGAAGTATGTGCCAAGAACAGCCATAAAATCTCAAGCTTTGGTGGATTTCATAAATGATTGGACAGAGTTGCAGACCCCTGAGGAGAGGCCTGACAACACATATTGGACAATCCATTTTGATGGGCCCAGGCAGTTGGAGGGCTCGGGGGCTGGAGTTATTTTGACTTCCCCACGAGTTGACAAATTATGTTATGTTTTAAGGCTAATGTTTCCTTGTACTAACAATGCAGCTGAGTATGAAGCTTTACTCCATGGGCTTCGTATGGCTAAGGAGATGAATTTAAGCCGGGTCAGGTGCCTGGGCGACTCAGACCTCGTGGCTCAGCAAGTCTCAGGTAAGTGGGACTCTAAAGACCCGCTCATGGCGGCTTATCACCGGGCGGTTGATAATATTGCTGGTCACTTTAAAGGTTATCAGGTGGATCACCTTGATCGACGAAAAAATGAGGCGGCTGATGCACTGTCCCGGCTTGGATCTCAACGTAAGCCGGTGCCCCCCAATGTGTTCCTCGATGTCTTACACAATCCTTCGGTTAAATTACCATCTGAGGAGGATCTTGCTATAACTGACCCGGAAGGGCAGTTGGTGGCGGCTCTTCATGCTATTCCTGACCTGACACTACCTTATCTGGCTTATCTCACTTGTGGCGAGTTACCCGAAGATGAAAATTTGGCACAGCAGATTACATGGCGTTCTAAGTCTATGACTATTATCAATGGCGAGTTACATCGATGCAGTGTGACTGGTGTGTTCCAACGTTGTGTTTCTCCTGAAGAGGGCCGTGAGATTCTGCAAGAGATACATGTAGGAGACTCTGGTCATCATGCCGGCTCACGATCATTGGTGGCTAAAGCGTTTCGTCATGGATTTTTTTGGCTGGCGGCTCATGCAGACGCAGAGGATGTTGTTAGTAAGTGTGATGGGTGTCAGAAATTCGCAAGACAAGCTCATGTGCCGGCTCAGGAATTGCGGATGATCCCGATCACTTGGCCATTTGTGGTCTGGGGGCTTGATATGGTTGGACCGTTCAAGAGGTCTAAAGATAAGAAGACCCACCTTTTGGTGGCGGTTGACAAGTTTACCAAGTGGGTTGAGGCAGAGAGTTTGTCAAGAAGCTGATTTTCCGTTTTGGTTATCCTCATAGTATCATCACTGATAATGGGACAAATTTTTCTAAAGGTGCTATGAAAGAGTTTTGTCAACGAGAGCACATCCGGCTTGATGTTTCATCAGTTGCACATCCTCAGTCCAATGGTCAGGCAGAATGTGCTAACCAGGAGATCTTGAGAGGAATCAAGCCCCGGCTTATGGTTCCTTTGAAGAGGACACCGGGTTGTTGGGTGGAAGAGCTTCCTTCGGTTCTTTGGAGCATCAGGACCACCCCCAACAGGTCAACGGGTTATACACCCTTTTTCATGGTTTATGGGGCTGAAGCAGTTCTCCCAAGTGATATTCGTCATGACTCGCCCAGAGTAGCGGCTTATGTGGAGGCTGACAATGAGACGGCGCGTCAAAATGCTTTGGATGCTCTAGAGGAAGAGCGTGATCTTGCGGTGGCTCGTTCAGCAATCTATCAGCAAGACCTACGTCGCTATCACAGCCATAGGGTTCGAAGCTGGACTTTTCAAGAGGGCGACTTAGTGCTCCGTTTGATTCAAGATCAGACAAGGATGCATAAGCTTTCACCTCCTTGGGAAGGACCTTTTGTGATCAGCAAAAACCTCAACAACGGGTCCTACTACCTCATCAACATACGAGAGAACAAAGATTCCCGCACATCTGAGGAGGAGACCCGCAGGCCCTGGAACATCACTCATCTTCCGCCTTACTACACTTGAGTCATTGGCTCTCATCATTGTATATACCTTCATTGATGTACATATCTTTTTATGATCAAACATAATAAAGCCGGCATCCCCAAATTTCGGGGTCTCTATCATTTCATCTCATATTTTCTATGCACGAGTCTTTATTGGTTGATCATAAGATCACTTGGGGGCTTCCTGCTCAATGAGCATAGCTATTCTTACCCTCTTGATCGGCTTCCATGCCATATTATAGGTCACTTGGGGGCTTCCTGCTCAATGAGCATAGCTATTCTTACCCTCTTGATCGGCTTCCATGCCATATTATAGGTCACTTGGGGGCTTCCTGCTCAATGGGCATAGCTATTCTTACCTCTTGATCGGCTTCCATGCCATAGGTCACTTGGGGGCTTCCTACTCAATGAGTATAGCTTTCATACCCACTTGACTAGCTTCCATGCCATATCTGAGTTAAACCTGCCTGTTTGCAACTTGCTACTCCGCCAGGTGACCCGCCGTACTCTTGACAGTCAATCTTTTAAATAAGACCCTGAACTCGTCAATGTTAAAATGGCGGCTTATGTCACGAGAGAGCCGGCTTACAGAGAGCTAGGATAAACTCACCTGAATGTTGTAGTCTCTCTGCTATGTGGCCTGTTCGTACTCTTAACAGTCAATCTTTTCAATAAGACCCTGAACTCGTTAAGGTTAAAATGACGGATTTATGTCACGTGAGAGCCAGCTTACGGGATGAAAGGCTATCATGCCAAGCTTCTTTGAAGCAAAAAAATTGAGTTTTTTTCAAAAACCAATCTGTTTTGGTCGTGCCTTACAAGCCGGCTTAACAAATATTTGAGTTATACATACTCTCTATTTCTGTTTTGCAGAATTTTTTTACAGATGAGAAGTTGTCGGGTCATATAAATCCGGGTTATATTGCTCTACATTGAGCTTATTGAGGCTATAAGCCGCCGAAGTGATCTTTTCAAAGACTAGATATGGCTATAAGTCGCCCTGGATTCTTGGGTTATTTAACTCGCCCTGGATTGTGACTACAAGTCGCCAGTGCAAGACGCTATTGGATCTTTTACAGATTGTATATCAAGCTTTCAAGAAATTTTGGCAAGGTTGAAAGACCAAATGTGCATATATAAGGCAAGATCAAAAAAGATTAAGTCGTTGAAGCATAGTTGGCATAACATGCTCGAAGGCATGACAAGGCAGATAAAGTTTTAACTACGCTATTACATGGCTGCAACAGAGCCCAAAAAATTCTCAAAGTTTTTTTTTCAAGAATTGAATCACCCCTCTAAGCCGGCTTCTGTGCCGTCCAGGTTAGACCCTGCCGGGTTACTATCATCATGGCGCCTTGAGGTAGAGGCCTCCAGGTCATCCCGTGCCGGCTCTTCGTCGTCTGCCATCTGGAGATCACCCGACGTCCAGTCGATGCCAGTTAACGCCTCAAAGGTCGCCTCATCATTAAGAATAAGAGAAGGGTCAATATCAGGAGCGAAGATATGCTTATGCCGTTGAGGGGTTAAGTCCACAATCTCATGTGTCGGCGGCTTCATGTGAACATTGTTGCTGTCATAACCCACCTGATACTTGGACAGATATGCTTCTTGTGCAAGTTGACATGCAAGAGGCCTCATCTCTTTAACACATCTGGCAAAGTCGGCTTCTTTGAAAACAGATCCATCGTCGGTAAACTCCGGACACCCGCTGGCCATCTCTGTCGGGTTTAATTCTGATTGCCACGCCTTCGCCCGGCTTAAAGCAACGATGGCTCCTATGCGGGCGGCTGATAGCTTCACCTCTTCAATCTGTGCCGGCACCGTGGACAGGTGATCTAGCACAGTCTTCATAAGTTTTGGGGGCTTCTTGCCGTTTGATATAGCCACGAGTGCTCGCAGGCTTCCAGCATATAGCTTCTCCGTCAAAGAGTACACGGCCTTCAGCTTCATCACAACAGTCTATCCAAGGCTAGCACTCTTGGCACCTGTTAAGCAATTTCAAGCATGAGTCACCAGGTGGGTTAACAATCATATTACGAGTCGCCAGGCGGGTCAATGTAGTAAAATATATGTTTTACTTACCGAAGATGGCAGTTGTCATTTGAAAGATGTGTTGTTTTAAGCCGGATAACTCTTCAGTCACCGGTTTAAGCTAAGCCTCGGCATCTTCTGCCCTCTTTAGAAGATTGGCCTTTTCAGTTTCCAAGGAGGCTTTTTCTTCATCAAATTTGGCCTTGATCTTCTCAATATTTTCCAAGGATGATTTTTGGCTTAATTCAGCCTTGGCGCGTTCACTTTGTTGCGTCTCCAGGTTTTTCTTCAACTCAGCGATGTTTGACTCGCCCAAACTCAAAGCTTCCTGCCAAGGGTGACAAGCAATGTTAAGGTGGTTAAGTTCATATTCAACAATGGCATTTAAGTCCCAAGCACATTGCAAGCAATATACTTGTCACTTGGGGGCTAATGTAGGTCATTTCAATTTATATTATGACCCGGCTCAAAGATAAGCCGGCCCTTGGGGGCTACATATTTGGTTCTCACAAGTTATTGTAAGACCTGGCTCATCATATCAAGATAAGCTGGCCCTTGGGGGCTACACTTTGGAAATTTTCACAAAGTCTCAAGCATACTCAATATTGTTCCTATACTTAAGACTTGGGGGCTAATATGGGCATATATATGCAAGGCTAAAGAAGGGTTCAATATATCCATACCTCATATTTTCTGCTTCATCAAGTTGATTTAGCCGGCCTCCACATCCTGGCTGGTGTGAAGGCGGTTTAAGTAGCCCACGTACAACTCGCCTACGCTGAATGAGGAATAGCTTTCCAGATCCAGTTTGGCTTTGCCCTTTTCCAGTGAAGGTACTTCTTCCTTAGCCGAGTGCTTGGCTAGTGCAGTGGAGGCTCCTGGCGCGGTATAAGCCGTCCCAGTGATAGTAATATCATAAGAGTTCTTCTCAGGGGGAATTTCTTCAACTGGCTTGGTAAGAGTTGGACTTGGCGGGTCATGGTTGTCTGCCGGGTTAGTGCCAGTGTCCATGGCCTCAGAAGGTGCTGCCTCAGTTTGTGGAGGCGGGTCATTTTGTTGGCTGGCAGGGTCTTCAGGGTTTTGGATTGGGCCCTCAGAGGTCTCCAGCGTCTGCTTTTCTGGCTCAGAAGCTTCGGGAGCCTTGGAAGAGCCGCCCACCTTTTGCTTCTTGCCAGTTTTGGCCTTACCCCTGTGACAAGAATACAAGTTTATGAGTATATGACAATAAGTTTTTTATCAGCAAATGAAAATACTTACCCTTGGGTGACAACGAAGGCAGGAAGTTGTGTTCCGGTTGAGTCGCCAGATGATAGAGGCGTTCCCTGGTAGTTTGAATCAGAAGAATTAAGAGGTTGACGCATGAGACCGGCTTGTGGAAGGGATAGAGTCGGGCTGTGAGGCACCTCATTGTGACGTTTCCGGGGAGCTGGCGTGTTGGATAAGCCGGCCATGAGGTCTTTAGTGCTGCCACTCCGGGTCTGACGCCTTGACTCATGCTGTTGTTTCTTTAAAAGAAAGTTGGGGTTCAAATGAGCAAGAGGGTGAGAAAATCTTACTTTTCGGATGACCCGTCGTGTTTTCTTTCTTGGCAAGGGTTCTGGGTCGGAGGAGATAATAGTTACCTCTGCTTCATTGGCTTGGCTTGTCTCCACTTCGTCCTAAGAGGAATCAGCATCAACAAGTTGCATAAAAAGAAGACCAAGGGAATCAAGTTCTACCTCTGACCCATCTAGCTCGAGAAGCTCTTCTATCATTTGTTTCTTACGGCGAGCCATGCCACGAGACTTTGTTGCTTTAGTCTTCTTAGTGGGCGGGGCGGCGGCTGTTAGCTTCTTTTTCCAGAAAGAAGAGTCGGCCTGTATACATATATGAGTGAGAGTTTAAAGAATATGAAGCACAAGAGATAGATAAACAAGATGAAAATTTGTTCAAAATACTTATAGCCGGAGCCGGGTTAAGAGTGCAGAAAGGATTCAGTCCCGCTTTGCTGCAAGCTTCTAGAGGTTCCCCAAGTAGTGTATTAACTATGTCATTGATCTCTTTATCAGTCAGACGTGTTTGGTTATAGCGCTGCGGGTCCTTCGTATCACCAGTATATTGGCACATTAAGCCATCCCGCCGGCTCAGTGGTAAAATCCTCCATGCGACCCAGCAGCGGGTCAGATCAACTCCAGTTAGGCCGCTGGCTATTAAAGCCCTTATTTTTGGAAAATGTGCGAGCATACCGGGCACTGTCTGCGGCAGTCAATCGACCCGGAAGCTCGCTGCTGGTGCTGAGCCGGTAGGGGCGATAACCCGGCAAGGAATTTTCTTCAGCTGGGGCGGTGCCCTTGCAATAGAACCAAGTATAGTTCCAGTCCTTGGGGTGGCTGGGTTGTGCGGCTGAAGGAAAGGTTACGTCTCTCCGCCTCTGGATGGAAACACCTCCAAGCTCAAGACTGGGTCCGTCTGACATCTCTGTCTGGCGGTTGATATAAAAGAAATCTCTGAAGAGAACAACAGTGGGCTCTTCTTGAAGGTACACTTCACAGAATACTTGGAAGTGGCATAGGTTGGAGACGGAGTTGGGTCCGATGTCTTGAGGATGAAGCTTGTAAAAATGCAGAGCGTCCTGCAAGATTTTTGATCCGGGTGGTGAAAATCCACGGAGGCGGTGATCCGAAAAAATGACAACTTCACCCTCTCCGGGTTGAGGAGTAGTTTCAGGACCGGGAACCCGCCAATGGATAACCTCTTTAGCCGGCAATACCCCCATATCCACATACTCGTTTAGCGTGAGCTCGGAGACTCTGGAGGCAACCCAGTCGCAAGAAGTGGGAGTCTTAGTCATGATTGACCGGGTTAAAAAGCTGTGACCAAGGAATAAAGGTATGGCGGGTTAAAATTGCAATGGTAAACCACCCAAGTAATTACATGATATTTCAGCAATAATGAGCTAATTGTGGTTAAAAGACTACACATTGCGGTGGGCTGTTAAGAAATTATGAGCCGCCCAAGTCATGGAGTGAAGTAACTATCAAGTTATGAGAGTATGGCGGATTAAGTTGTGAAGGTATAAGCCGGCAGCATGTTGGCAGGTTAATTGAAAGAAGCAGTTCATTGTTAAGCCGCCCGAAAGGTGAAAGGCGGGTCAATTATCTATAGATCCAAGATTACTGAGTTCTGCTAAGTATGGGGCAAACAGGTTTCACAGTTCGCAGCTATATTTACGGATCTACGAACAGCGCAAAAAGGAAAATAATTGCTAGACCTTAAAAAGACAGTGGCAGAAAGGCTAGCAGGTTATATATTGATTCTGAAGAGGAAGCCATCTACACAAGATACAAGGTGAAGGCTAAACTGCTACCATACTATTCCTATTTCGTTTTGGATTGAAATACCAGTTCTAGCCAGAAGAACAAAAAAAACCTAGATGAACGCCGATGAACTCTATGAACTCGGATGAGCTAATGTGGATCTGAGAGAGGAAAAGGATGATACCTGACGGTGTTGAAGGAGAGAGGACGCGCGCCGCTGATCTCTGGTCACAACAGGTTGATGCAGCGGCCTCAACGGAGCAGCTGGTGAAGTTCGGCTGGGGCGGCGGAGCTCCGGTCGTAGTGGTCGCTGTGAGGAAGAAGAAGAGGTGGAGCCGACGGGGGTAAAAGTGAAAAGGGGCAGCCCCACGTGCCTATTTATAAGGGAAAAGTGGAACAGTGAAACGGCAGGCCCGATAATCGAGGAGACATCATAACTGCTATAACAAAAAGGGCGCCTCGATTTTCGGAATGGTTGATTAATGCAAAGATCCGTTGTGACGTCATGAGGTTTTTTATTGAATTTATGAAGATGACATCATCCCTTTATATGGCGGGTTATGAAGATCTGTTCAAGGTTGAGTTTTAGAAGAATCAAAGAAGACTCGCCAACCAGAGACAGTGAAGATTGACATGAACAAGTTCAAATCAATCTGGGGCCTAATGTTGGGGATATAACCCCACGGTGTAACCCGCCCAGGAGGGGCCGGGTTACGCTGTTGGTGACTCTACGATGAAGCCTAGACAGGCCCAAGAAGCCAAGATGTGAAAGCCTGGAGGCGGCTTACGAGGCGGGCCGACTGAAGGCCCAAGACCCGGAGACGGTGCATGACCCGGAGGCGTAAGCCGCCCAATGGTGACTTGCCTAGCAAGGCAAGGCGACTTAGAACCAGGGTCGGTCATGGAGTATGACCCGACCCGGACTTTTGTAAGCCTAGGGCCTCGACCTGTGTATATAAAGGCAAGTCCCTGCGGCGGGTAAACCTAAGTTACAATCCATCGATAGCTAGGTTAAGCGATTCCGCTCCCTTGTAATCAATACTCAAGCAATACAACTCAAAGTAGGACGTAGGCTTTTACCTCGATCGTGAGGGGCCGAACCTGGGTAAACTCGTGTCTTTCGTCCTGCTCAACCCCTTCAAGCTAATCATCGTAGCGATGGCTCCACACCTAAGTCATTTTGCTAGGGCATCTGCCGTGTTAACCCCACGGCACCTATGTATGATCGTTGCCTTGGATATCATCATGATTATTTTCTTTTCTATCAATTGCCCAACAGTAATTTGTCTACCCATCATATGCTATTTTCTCGAGAGAAGTCTCTAGTGAAAACTATGGCCCCCGGGTCTATCTTTTATCATATATTAAAATCCAAAAATATGTTGCTGCAATTTTTTATTTCTTTATTTTATTTTATATTTTGTGTGATCTATCTACCTATCACCATACAATTTAATCTTGCAAAAATCCGCCGAGGGATTGACAACCACTTGTTCGCGTTGGGTGCAAGGATTTGTTATCTTGTCTGCAGGTATTGCTTATATAGTGTTGTGTGATTCTCCTACTGGATTGATAAACTTGGTTCTTAACTGAGAGAAATACTTATCTCTATTGTAGTGCATCATCCTCTCCTCTTCGAGGAAATCTCAACGCAGCTCGCAAGTAGCAGGGGTCGAAGCATGGATCAGTACCAGTAATATATGTACCTACATGCAACGAGTAAATGTTAGAAGCTAAACTACAATTGCATAAATGATGTAAAATACTATAATACATGGGATGCAACTAACCTCGACGGCAAACAAGAGCATCGCCCATTGTGGCCCCACGTAAGTACATGGAAAGGCATGTTAACTATAGCCAGGGTTAACATCCACCAAAAATAGCAAATGGTAATAAAACGACAACATCTTCGATATCTTCATTGCAAAGAGTGGCACAGTGGCAAAGGGACAGAGTAAAAAATGATAGAACTATATACTACAACAGGCTTAACAGCAACCTAAGTCATGTATTATACATTTGTAGTTGGTATTGGTGAAATTGAACTGGACAGTTCGTACTTGAACATCACACTGTGCATTATTGAAATAAACAAGGCATGTGTTAACTACAGACACCCTAATATAGCCACTGAAACTGGTACGGATGAAATTGAAATTGACAGAGTTAAACATCACAAGGCAAGTGCTGCTACAACAGAGAATAGCCTAGTTGTCTAGAAAAAGGTAAGGAAAATAGCTAAGATGGGTTAGGCGTGTTTACTACAGCAGGCTTAATACATCAACCATACAGAACATAGTCATTGCAATTGGTATTGGTAAAATTGAACTGCACAGTTCCTACTTGGTAAATCCCGAGGGGTAGTTGCTGGGGCACTTGTTCTGGGCCAAAGCCCGCCCCAAGTCAGCAGCGTCAGAGGCGAGGTGTTCCTCCGGGTCGAAGCGTGGATCAGTGTCGCTGACATGTGTACCTACAAGAAGCAAGTAAATGTTATAATCTAAACTGCAATTGCATAAATGATGTAAAATACTATAACACATTGGGAAGCGTGGATCATTGGGAAGAAAGCACGTTCATCATGTGAAGTGTCATGACTGGTTACAAATTTAAGTTCCTGGTGCCGGTTGTCACGTCATACTTTGAGATCCTACTTTGCATGTGGAAAGGTCCTACCGTCCGAATGATTTGAGAAAGTATGAATCCGAACACGCTCAATACATTGTATTCATGATGCATGCCACATAGTGGAGAGGATTTCAAAAAATAAATCATTGTGTACATCACACTAGGGGATTTCAGCCTGCAAGGAAGCTGAGGTTTGCAATGCACAAACATTTTGTTCGTGCAAGTATCTTGGAGAAAGCAAGTTGATCATGTGAAGTGTAAGGAGTGGTTATATATTCAAGTTTACAGTGTTGGGTTTCACTTCATACTTTGAGATCCTACTTTGCATGAGGGAAGGTGCCGACAGATGATTGTTCATGTTGTTCGTGTGTGAGGATGTTCACCGCATATGCAAGGTTAGCCAAATAGGTTTGAAATGCACACACATTTTGTTTGTGCAAGTATCTTGGAGAAATCAAGTTGATCACTTGTGCTTACAAATTCAAGTTTATGGTGTCGGGTGTCACTTCATACTTTGAGATCATACTTTGCATGCGGGAAGGTGCCGGCAGAAGTGATTGTTCATGTTGTTCATGTGAGAGGAGTTCATCGCATATGTAAGGTGAGCCCAATAGGTTTGCAATGCGCAGACTTTTTTTCCTGCAAGTATCTTGATGAAAGCACGTTGATAATGTGAAGTGTAACGATTGGTTACAAAATAAAATTTATTGTTCCTGTTGTAACGTCATAATTTGAGATATCCGTTTAAAAAAATTAGTGCAACGTGTCATACTAGGACCACGCAGAGGCCGCCACGTTGAGCGTGCAATTTTTTGGCTCTAACAGACGCCTGATTCCTGTGACTCGTGGAACCGCCAGACAACGTCCCAACTGCTTTGATCGGTTACCTTCTTTTGCACGAGAAATTAACGATTGCATTCCTTTTACTGCACCCATTTGCATATTATTCCTCGGTCGTTCCTTGTCGTCCTCCACAAACACCCACCGCCTCCCTCCAGCCATGGACAATAAGAAACTAACAACGGAGATCCACCACATCACTGCCCATGGCACAACCATGCTGGAGGTGGTGTACACCAACGAGCCAGAGACTGTGGAGCGAATCATCGACATGTACGAGCAATGGATCTAGGAGGAGAAGAACAAGTTCGCCGGCCTCGACCTCGAGTACACACATAGGAGCAGTTACAGACGACAAGGGGCCGTCGTCGTGCAACTTGCCATGTGCAAGCATGTACTCGTGTACCACTACTGCAGGTCAAGCAGTGCCAGGCGTTGGTTGAAATCCTGCAACGCAGAGCGATAACTTTCGCTAGCGTGGACACCAGGGGCGACAAGATCATGCTTGCTCGTGCATGGATCAAAATTCTAGACAAGCACCACGCCGACATCCAAAAGCAGTTTTGTATCAAAGGTGGTGGAGAATGGGACTCCAAGGGTGACCTTGCAGCGGCCATCATCGACCCCTCGTACAAGAACATGAAGAAACCATTCCCAAAGAACAAGTACCGGTTCTGGGAGTGGAAGCCGCTTTCCCCAGTGCACCTCGAGTACGCAGCAAAAGACGGGTATGTTAGCTATGAGTTGTACCGTAGGATCCTAATCATGAAGATGGGCTACGTAACCTTCTCCAACCACCATAGAGGGAACGGTTGCGCCCTTGTAAGAACAAAGACGAGGGATCTTCGAGCGGCTAGAAGGGCCGGAAGGGAGACAACGGGTGGTGAATTGCTAGAACTTGGATGTGTACATTCAACTAATAGTATGTTAATTTAGATTGAGCGAACATATGTTCTAACTATGATTATAGTTGGTCAAAGATGTCGTGTGTATTGTATTACTTATTTATGTTGAACATAGTGATGTGCTGATGTACAAATGCATGGTACTTTATATAAAAAAATGTGCTTGTATCCTTGTTAACTTTCTGTAAATGCTTTTCATGAATGGTGTGAACACTTTTAGAAACAATGTGAGAGCTTTCAGAAAATTCATGGCCGACTTTTCAAAATAGTTTAGCGATTTAAGAACTTTGAGTACTCGTTTCGGATATAGTGTGAGCACTGTTTGAAAATATGAAAAGTAGGTTGATCATTGTTAGTCATCAAAATTACGAACTGAGACTCTTTACACGCAATGACCACATGGTGTATAGGTTTCATATGGAAAATCATTTAATTTGTGAACGTAAACTTTTGGTATGTAAAATTTCCTATATTTTTCTAGTACTATTGCAACACCGAACAAGTGCCTTGTTTGTAAAGGTTCGGTCGCCGCCTTCAAGGATACCACTAGTGGAATCACGACATGTTGCATTGTGCGAGGGCTTGAGGAGAATATGGTGGCCCTAGTGACTTCTTGGGGAGCATTGTGCCTCCACACCGCTTCAACTGAGACATACCTCCCCCTAAAGGGAGGGAACTTCGGTAACACATCCTCGTCTCCCGACTCTAATTGTGTTTATTTCTATCATTTACTTTGTGCAAGCTATATTGTGTTTGTATCTTGTGCTTGCTCGTGTGCTTGTTCTTGTGCTTGTCATATAGGTTGTCCACCTAG
Organism: Thinopyrum elongatum; assembly: GCA_011799875.1. Classification (NCBI taxonomy): domain Eukaryota; kingdom Viridiplantae; phylum Streptophyta; class Magnoliopsida; order Poales; family Poaceae; genus Thinopyrum; species Thinopyrum elongatum. The sequence continues at coordinate 572,323,758 of CM022298.1, read as the reverse complement.
TTGCATATCTAGACAACCTACTTTATTATCAACCCTAATATGATTAAAAGAGCTAAAAATTGTAGTCGCCTATTCAAACCCCCCTTCCCCGCCTCTAGTCGACCATATCGATTCTTTCAATGGGTCGGCGCCCAACGGCGGGGAGGTGCGTATGGAAGCTCTGGCACCAGGCGGTGGGGAGGTGCGCGGGGAGGCACGCGGGGAGGCTCCCGCGCCCGACGGCGGGGAGGCGTGCTGGGAGCGGTGGTGGCGGTGGTCGCGCCGGCGGGGAGGCTTGATGGCGGTGCATCGGGGAGTGGCGGATGGGGATTGGGGGTGGGTGGTACGGTTCTCTGTTCTTTTTTTGGCTAGGGTGGACCATGCATGATTTTTTTTTCTGGGTGGGCTTCTCGGAATCGTGCAAACTCACCGTCGGGCCTATATAGGGTTGGGAGTAACAGAATAATATTTTGTTACTAGAAAGAAGAGCTGGGTCATCATTAATTGGCCTCTACAGGATGGTAGTCGCTACTATACTAATCAGCAGTCTCACACCACATATCAGCACCGACTGGTATTACTGTCTGTGTTATTGGGAAACCACTGATGTGCCAAGCTTAACGCACCTTCAATGAAAGCATCCATTTCGGCCTTCTGCACATAGACATCATTGATGGGTCGGCCGGTCTGTGATGACACTCATGACGGACGGATCAGGTGGACCGTTGTTGATGATGAAATCATCACTAACCCCAAGGCAATGATGCGCCCCTCGCGCGTCAGTGATGATACATTTTGGCCGATCAATGCTATCCGCGCATGTAGTAGTGACCTTTGAAAAAAAAAACTATGGCAATAGCAGTATTACGAAAAATACATAGGCGGTCTTCGTCAGATAAAACAATATGATAAACAAAGAATCATGGTGCTCCAATTCACAACTGTAGGAAGATAAGGCGGTGTGAGTGTAGATACAAGGAGGAAGTGAGGAGTTTAGTCTTAAAACATAACCGACGACACATATGTGATAAACACTACAGTGTACAAGGCAGAGCTTAGCATATAATCATCTTGATAGATAGCCAAATGATGTTAACGGTATCCAATGACATATGTAAATTTAGAAGAGCTGGGCTTGAGAAGATTTGTGGCGGACAATAGTACGTGTACCATCACCTCCTTTATAATATAACTAGCACATATGCCCGTGCTTTGCAACGGGAAAGATAATATGAAACAGGAACATTTTTTTGAAATTTACAAACTTTTCTAGAAAACATGAATCTTTTTATAAAATCACTAATATTTTTTGAATTGGTGATTAAAAAAAACAGGAACATGTTTTAAACATTCAGAACAATTTTAGAAAATGGGTTTTTCGAACATGAATATTATTTTCAATTTGTGAACTTTTCAGTAAAACAATAATATTTTCGAATTTTGAACATTTTTTAAAATGTAACTGTTTTTTGAAAATCTCAAGAAAATTTGGGAAAAACTATAATTTTTTGAATTTTGAACTACTTTTGCAGCGAGAAAAAATAAAATACCAAAAAATAATAATTCAATAAAATATTTGTTTTAAATTTCTGAAAAGTTTTTGGAAATTTAACCATAATTGAAATTCTGAAATTTTGGTATTTACAAAAAAAATTAAGTTCAATGGGAAAAAAGAAAAATAAACAAGAAAGAAAAAAAGAAAATGGGCCGTCCCAGTCTTGGGCGCCCTGTGCGAAGCCCCGACTATATGGCGCAAGGTGCGGCAAATAGTATTTTCCCCACTACGTGGGCAGTAAATTAAGTGGGCTGGTTTCGCTGGGCCAGAGAGCGCGTGGCCCAGATACGAAATTCTGGACAAACCATTATTCTTTTCTAACAGAGGGACGCAAAAAAAATTAGTACCACCTCAAATAAAAGAAAATTCTTTTCGACGGTGAACGGATGAAAAAATCAGAGAAACACATCTTGCTTTATTAGTAGGTATAGATATAGATATAGAAATTATACATAAAGATTAAACGACAACGTAACCTAAAAGTCTTATATGTATATATACGCTACAAGCATGGAGGGTAAAGCCACATGAGAGAATTCTTATAACCCACCATGTAATATCTTGTTCTCTCCACACCATCGCCGATGCTTTCATCTTCCCTGCAATACATATGCTCGTCGTCGTTTGTTATTACGGAGTACAATATATCATCAGGCAACTCATTTTTTGGCCACCATTCTTTTTTTGTGGAGTAGTAGATATGGTTTCTCTTCACGCCATGATGTCTGTCTGTCACGCGCACCGCCTTAGACGAATTCAGCCCGAAGAACAAGGCGTGGTCACCAAAACTCATCACTTCTGCCCACTTGTACTTGTAAGCCATGTCGTTATCGGTGTCGACAAGTGTGAAGACCTTGTAGAAAGACTCTCGGTTGGGCAACCAGAAGTCATCTATCGCCATAGATGGCTTGCCGTGTAGCTCGATGAGGTGGCCGTGGTACGTCGTTTGGCTACTGTGGCGCCTTTCGACGGCCAGCGGGTGGTTCGATGTGATGACCGGCGTGCCATCTGCCTTCATGTCAATTTTAAACTTGATCAGCTCCTCGTTAGGATAGACAAGACCATAGAGCTCACCTTTGCAGAATGCGATGTCTATAATGAACTTTTCGCCCATTTTTTCTACGGTCCACCCGCTCTTGTGGCGGCCAACTTTACACAGTGCAATGTGGTACCGCTCATAAGCGATGGCTGCAAGAATGCAGCTGCTAGAGGTGGGGGCTTCGGAGAAGATGACTTTTCGAACGCTGGTTGTCAGGATGTCATCTACGTCTAGATTGCGCGAGCGTATTGGGCTGGCCTCCACCTCCGCACCAGAGAAGAGATTCACGATGACGAGCTTGCTCGAGTCGACCGCAGCGACCCAGCCGCCTTCGTGGGAGTCGACGGCCTTGTTTGTTTCGGATTCTGGACCAGATTCAGCTTTGCCAGTGAAGCCGAATCTGGAATCTGAAACAAACAGCTATTTGGAATCAGCTTTGCCAGTGAAGCTGAATCTAGATTTGGGCCATTTTTAGTGCAATTTTCTGAAGCATCTCAAAATGTACTTCGGTGGCGAAGATTAAAATCCAAGCGAAGCAACCACTTGCCTTCTGCCTTGTCTGGAACGCGCACGACCCAGCTGTCGTCGGGGCCGCACAAGCGCTTGGTCCCGCTGAATAGGGAACACGGCGACAGGAGCAGCAGCGGGACGGGCGGTGGCGCCGGGAGCCGCGACATGGCGGCGCGCCACACCTTGCAGACAGCGGCGAGGCGCACGCGGTCGTGCGGGGAGGCAAGCCTGAGGCGGACCATGCCGAGGAGGTCGTCGGGGAGGTCGGACCACTTCGGCGATGACGACGATTGAGCGCTTCCGTCTGTTGTCGACATATTCTGCGTCTCCGTCGGTTACGAGAGTGGCAAGCAGAAGTCGCGATAGAAGCCAGACTAAAGATTTTGCTGGCTACTTATACGGATAGATTGAGTCGATTCGTATTACCCTACTACCCTGTGCCTGGTCTCGATCGTGTCCCTGCCCGAGTCTACCTACCATATATATCTTCTTTAAAAAAAACTATCATATATATCTCCGACTCAGCTTCGGTTTGTAAGTTCACCAATGGACGCCCGGCGTCCAAACGCCGACTCTACAAGCAGGATTCCGTCTATCAACACTGTACAGAACAATGGCGCCTCACCGGAAACCCCATACAACGCAAGACAAGAACAGAGGTGCTCTGAGTGCATTCCTCATCATGTTGTAAAGTGCATGAACTGAGCCAGCACAAATTATGGTCCTTCAACTTACTATTGGTAAATCGAAAAGCAGTCGGCACTAGCTACTTGCAAGTTGCGACGCCGGCCTTTACAAATCGATCCATCGCAGATACCGCTCTACTGTTCAGTAAAAGCATCGCCCGCAGAACAAAGGGTTGAAGTGATTTTTTCGCCACTACAAGAACTGGTATAGTAGGTTTTAACTGGAAATGCGCGGGGGCACGTGAGTGTGGGGGCACTCACCTACCAAGTCCTGCCGCCCGCTCGTTTTGCCTCGCGATTCGCATAATAGTTTAATCCCACACGAGAGCACGGTGAAAAAGAATATCACTCAAAAAGTTTTAAGTTTCAACGATGAAACTTCGGTTTTTGCATCTAAAACTGCCAGGTTTCAACCAATTTCAGAGATATAATTTCAAGCAATTTTTCTGTCGGTTTTAGACACGAAATAATTGATTTTTATCGGTCGCTCGAACTAAGTTTCAACATTGAAACTTAACATTTTTTAAAGTCATCAAAATATATTTAAAATGGATCTTATTTGAAACCGCTGGTCACGAGGAACACGACAATGAAAACATAATTTAATTTGGAATTTTCGTTTAAAAGATATAAACTTTGAAAATTGAAAGCCAAAATAAAAAGCGCGGACCAGGGACATGCGTGCCCCCACACTTGCGTGCTACAAATTCTCTCCCAGGTTTTAACGAGAATCAATGTATATTTGGGACGTTATCTGAAAAACAACTATTTCTACCAGGCAATACCAATTTTTTAAGGCAGTCAATCTTGTGTCAGCGAGAGCATACACAATTTGTTATTATTCAAGGCTTCAAGCTATTATTTTTTAAACTTTGGGAACTTTATTAAATCAAAACACAGTTACATCATCCACCAGCCACCTTACAATTGATGCCGCCGGCTCATCAAACCATGTAGGCGGTGGTGTAGAGCTCGCTAGCCTAGCTAGTTCATGAGAGACAACATTGGTCTCCCTTGAGCAGTGAACGAAAGAAACCGAAGTATAGCGTATCGGTAAAACATTGCAATTAGCATAGATAGCAGCAACTCATGTCGAAGAAAACCCCCCATCATGCATCATATTGATCACCTCCATACAATCTGATTCGACGATCAAGTTCCTGATCCCAAGCTGTTGCGCTAGAAGAAGTCCATGCCTGGGCACATAGGCCTCTGCCATTGACGCATTCACTACATGCTCGATGTAGTCATTTGAAGCAGCAATAAAACTACCCTTGTCATCCCCAAGAATTGCAGTGAAGGCACCTTGAAGATCTTCTGAGCGAAATGTTGCGTCAACATTGAGCTTGACACATCCCTCGGCAGGCTTCACCCATCTTTCTCTCCTGGTACCTGTGTTCTTTAGCCGTGACTTCCAATAGTTCATTGTTAGAGCACCGATTGACATAACTATTATTCTACCATTCCACCTCCCTCTTGGGGCATTGTTTTGGAGCAGGAACTAACTAAAGGGGCCAATAGGTGGAGCGTGTTGTATCTACCGCATCGAAGACGACGGGTCTCGACAGCGTGGCGCAATGGAGTCTCAACGTTGGACGCGGGTTGATGGACACGTGCAGGCTGGTGGCACACTGTCTGACGTCATGGTGACGCCGACGGCAGTTGGGCCTAACAAGGTTAATGCGTTGATCACTCCTGGAGATGAGATGGTGGAAGATGGCGGTGGCAGATCTAGAGTGTGCACATGTGGTGGGCTCTGCAAGACAGCCAGACCAAGTGGTGCTCTCAGCCCGATGCGGGGCAGCTAAGTGAGGCCACCGGATTAGATAGTGTGTTTTCATGCGATTCGTGCACATTATCAAGATTGTAGGTCTTGCAACTTTGTTTGCCGGATAGGTGGCTTCGGGTTGATCCATGTATTCATGTTGCCAGACTCTGTTGAATAATAATAAAAATTGTTGTATGCATTGATGCAGAGGCTAAGATTATCCTCCTTTTCGAAAAAACCTACACGTAAGAATAATTGCTTCGCCAAAAGCCCCAGTCGTCCGTGGCTTTTTTAGATAAATACCATCGTCCTCAATAGGTGTCAGTCCACCCCTTGTCTTCTGAGGATGGCAACCTGCTTGTATCAAATGCTTCATCACCCGTGCCTGCCCAAGCATTAACACTCTTTAGGATCATCGGATTAACTATTATCAAGGAATAACATAAACTGACTCAAAATTAACGTCTTGTGCATGCTCTCTCACAGTGGGCATTTCAAGGAGAAGGGGTGAAGAAAAAGTGGTTTCGACGTTTGCAAGGTGAGCGCGAACTTGATTTGCTTTTTTTATTGGAAAACTTGATTTCCTTTCATTAGTTTATGATGATGTTCGTGAATATTTTGCGGGGTCAATATATTGGAAAAATAAATTTTTGTAGTATGTAAGCTTAATTGGATGCAAATGAATGCCTGAAACTACCGAAGACCTAAAATATGTACCTACAATAGTATTTACAAGATATTTGTGTAGGAATTAATCGTAAAATGAAATTGTAGCATGGCAGATCAAACCAGGATTTTCTAATGACTTCCCTACCTGCCGAGCGGAATACGCTCTCCATGCACCCTTTGTGACAGGTGATGCATATGGGCATTTTTCTAGTACATTCTCATATCAATTGCAAATACAAATATTAATGCCTCCCATGAATAGGGTGTATTTTTGTTAGCATGTGTTAGCTACAGTGAGTGAGCATATTAACTCCCTATCATCAAATCGCGAGCGTCGTCGAGGACCGACCACGTGTGAGAGCACGTTAGGACCGCGGGCCATTATCGTTGAACATTGTGGGGGGAGGGGGGGCATAAGCTCTCTCTCTCTCTCTCTCTCTCCCTCTCTCTCTCTCTCTCTCTCACACACACACAAACACAAACACACGTAGTGTAGGGCCGACCTATGTGGCATTTTTCTACGCGAAGTTTCCCCAAAAAATGGAAGTTCAAATTTTCCCTAAGTTCTTGAATTTTTCAAAGTTTATTTTTAAAAAAAAATTGAAACTTGAGTTTTCATTTATTTTTTCTGAAAGTTTAAATTGAACTCCAGTTTTCTAAAATTTCAAAAGTACATTCTTAAGGATTGAATCCTACAAGTAAGTACTGAATTTTTTGGAAGTTTGAAATCCTCAAAGTTTGTGTTGAATTTTCTGAATTTTTAAATCCCAAAGGTCGGGTCACAATTTTCTGAAAGTCACACTTGGATTTCCAAAAGTTTCTAAAATGGGAAAGGACCCAAAAAAAGTTTGACCAATGTTTTCCCCAAAAGGGAAAAGAACTGGTCCAGGGTGGTTAACCCCATATAAAAGGCACGCGTTTAGATGATTGTTACCTCTTTAATCAAACTTCCAATTGTATATATTTTTATGTATTTGAATTCCTAGCGATAAGACCTTTGGAAAAGACCGATCTTGGATATTTAACAAGTTTAGATTTCATAGATTCAATCATAATTCATATTAGCATAAAAACTTTTTGTATGTGACATCTCCGCATCCTCCTTTCGAGTTCATGTTGCTTCTATGACATCACCGCATCCTTGACACATATCATGGTGTCAAAGAGCTCTCAATTTGCAGATTTTGTGTAGCTTTTCCCTTCTGATTTGTCATGGATGTGTCATAGTAAGAAGGAAAGGACACAGAGCTCCATGGGGAAGAAAGAAAGAAAGAAAGAAAGAAAGAAAGAGGGCAATGGGGATAGACTGGTGCTTATTATTAATATTATTAGACATTTTTACAAATGTTCAGGGTAGTGGTGCGGTGAATAGTTGTGTTAAATGTTGGTGGTGGGGTATGTTTGTTCCTTTTGATACTACAATTATGATGTTGTGTAGTTTTTCGAGGTATGTCACACACACACACACACACACACACACACACACACACACACACACACACACACACAATACTTTCACAATGTTTTTATTTTACCGATTTAAATTGTTTATCGGTCTATATCAATATTTTCCGTACTCTTTTGGAGGAGAATTCCAAACAACGGAAGAAGGACCTGCTCTTTTTAGCAAGATCTTTTTCAAATTAGTTATCTTCAAATATCCCTGAAATCTAAGCAGCTCAAAAGTACTTTTTTTTGTACTCCAACAAATTTTTTGTACTCCGAGACCCGCTTGAGCCGGCAACGACGTTTTGGCGTTATTGATGGCACGAATGATCCCGTGGGATCCACAGTTCCCTCCATATACGCACCTTTGAGACATCACCAATACGCCAAATAACACCTTTCTTGAGCAACTCAAATCCATACTCAATGATCCCGTGGGATCCACAGTTCCCTCCATATACGCACCTTTGAGACATCACCAATACGCCAAATAACACCTTTCTTGAGCAACTCAAATCCATACTCAATTGCTTGCCATGTCAAGGAGACGTTCCCTGTAAAAACCGTGTCCACCAAGAACCCATTAGGGAAATATTTCGCTTTAAGCACCTGGGTGCATAGACACTGAGGATTCTCAATCAACCTCCAGGCCTACCACCATGAGATTTAGGTTGCGGCATGATATTCCAAGCCACCCAATGTGTGCGTCGATGCCCTTGATTGGCACCCCGCAGGAAATCCCGTATCATCTTCGTGAGGTCCTCGCATAGGCCGTTGGGTAGCTTGAACACACCCATAAGATAAGTTGGGAGAGCCTAGGCCACCGCTTTCACAAGCACCTCCTTACTTCCTGATGAGCAATCCCCCCATCGCACAAGTCTTTTGACCATCTTTGCTTGCACATCTTAGAACTTGCTTCGGTGCATTCTCCCCTCCGGTGTTGGGAGTCCAAGGTATTTGGGCTCAAACTCAACTTGTGAGACTTGCAAAACAGCCTTTACCTCATCCTGGGTCTCAATGGGGCAAGATTTGCCAAATATGAGTGAGCATTTGTCAAAGTTTATCAACTGGCCCGTACCTTGCGCATATGTGTTGATGACCTGCTGCATCCGGGAAGCCTGCACTGTGTTTGCATTGAAGAAAAGTAGGGTATCATCGGCGAAGAGCATGTGTGATATACCCGGAGGTCCGCGACGCACCTTAAGGGGGGTGATATTATTGTTGGTTATTTTATTTTGCAATAGTGCCGAGAGCCCATCAGCAACAAACAGGAACAAGAATGACGAGAGTGGGTCACCTTGACACAACCCTCGTGTCGGGGTGAACGAATCCAGCAAGGTTCCATTTAATTTGACCGAGTAACTCACCGAGGATACACACGACATGATCCAACCGATCCACCGGTGAGTGGAACCTAAGCCTTTCATCGCCTTCTCCAAGAAGCCCCATATCACGCCCAACATGCGATCCTATCCGAGAGGAACTCGAAGGCCCCACCAAGGATAGAGCCGCATATTGAAGACGCTTTTACAAGGTGGATATCATTACATCGTACCATATACAACACAATGGGGATACATACAAAGGCATACAAATGCCACATGAATACATCAATACATAGCAAACATCGTACAGAAGAGCTGCATCCGACTACGAATGAAAACAAACGGAAAACAAGAACGACATCCACCCTGCTAGCCCAGGCTGCCGACCAGGAACCTATCCCCTGATCGAAGAAGAAGCAGAAGAACTCGAAAACAAGCAAGCATCGCTCTCACATCAGATCATCGCATTACCTGTACCTGCAACTATTGTTGTAGTAATCTGTGAGCCACGAGGACTCAGCAATCCCATTACCATGGGTATCAAGACTAGCAAAGCTTAATGGGTATGGAAAGGATAAGTGGTGAGGTTGCAGCAGCACTAAGCATTGTATGGTGGCTAACTTACGAGTACAAGAATAAGAAGAGAAGCTACGCATAACGGTCGCAAACTAGTAATGATCAATAAGTGATCCTGAACTACTTACGAGTCAAACATAACCCCACCGTGTTCTCTTCCCGAACTCCCTCGAAAGAGCGGTCACGGTTACGCACGCGGTTGGTGTATTTTATTTCGGATCTGGTGTCAAGTTCTCTACAATCGGATATTAAAAATTCCAATCTGCCACATAACCGTGGGCACGGCTCTCGAAAAGATTTAACCCTGCAGGGGTGTTCCAACCTGGCCCATCACAAGCCAACACAAGCTGCGGTGGAAATACCTCAACCTCAAGAAAACCCGATCAACCTCGAGTCAGCCCGAAGTATCCTCGGAATCCCGGTGCACAAGACATTTCGACAATGGTAACACAAGTCCAGCAAGACCTCCCAACGTGTCGACACCCTGATAGGAGCCGCGCGTATCTCGTTCTCAGGACACAACCGGATGAACACTACATACGACAGCCGAAAACCCGAGTTGCCCAAGGTGGCGCCGCAAGTGGATCTAGTTTGGACCAGCACCATCAGCACTGGGCCCCCTGTATTATGTTGAATAACAAACCTCGGGTAGCGCTAACTCCCTATGCGTCAAATTTATTATCATGTTCATTATGTTGGGCAAATGTTAAAACCAATGTTGGGCCTTGCTAGAAGCGGTTATTCAAAGCGAACTGTCAAGAGGATCCCATTCCCCTAAGCGTATTAGGAACGCAAAATCAAGGAACATAACACCGGTATGACAGAAACTAGGGCGGCAAGAGTGGAACAAAATGGTGGGAAACGTTACATGGAAAACAAAAAAAAATCTACGCACACGCAATGATCTATCCATGGAGATGCATAGCAACGAGGGGGAGAGTGTGTCTACGTACCCTCGTAGACCATAAGCGGAAGCGTTTAGTAACGCGGTTGATGTAGTCAAACTTCTTCGCGCTCCAACCGATCAAGTACCGAACATACGGCACCTCCGAGTTCTGCACACGTTCAGCTCGGTGACGTCCTCGCCTTCTTGATCCAGCAAGACGGGTGAAGTAGTGAATGAGTTCCGGTAGCACGACGGTGTGGTGACGGTGATGGTGAAGTGATCTCCGCAAGGCTTCGCCTAAGCACTACTGTAACATCCCAAATTTTCAATTTGGAATGTTATACATAGGTCATCATATGCATATCATATTTTATTTGCATTTCGTTTGTGATCCTAGAAATCTTAAGCAACTCAAGGACCCACGGAGAGAGTTGGGGATTTCATTTATTTTCATATTTTAATTTTCTCAAATATTGAAAAGAGGATCATTTTGGTTTTATTTATTTTTCTCTCCAAAATATTTCATATTAAAAATATATGAGAGGAGATAAAATGACTTCTCCAAAATAAAAGAAATATTGGAGGAAAAATATTAAAATCAAATAAATAATTTTTATTTGGATTTTATTTGCTATTTTATTTGAATTAGAAAAATATGCATTATTCAAAACTGCATTTTTAGGCCAAGAAAATGTTCACTTTGTTCTAAATATTTTATTTAGATGGTGAAAACTGTTTTTGGCATTTTTAGAATTTTTTTTATTTTATTAGGATTTTTTTCGGCGGAACTTATTTAAAAAAAAAACCTTTCGCCCGACTAGGCCGAAGGCCCAGCCGAGCCAGGCCGCCGCCGCCTTGCCCCCTCCCCAAGACGACGTCGACATCGAACCCTAAGGCCTTGAAGCAGCACCCCCCCCCCCCCCCCCGCGGCTCCTTTAAATAGCCGCCGCCCCCCTCGTCTCCCCACACCGCCGCCGCAGCAAGCAGCAGCAGCAGCAGCCAGAGCCGCCGCCGCTCGCAGCAGCAGCCGCCGCCGCCGCGCCTCGCCCCGCCGCCTTCGCCGGAAGCCGCCGGATCTCGCCGGAGCCGCCGCCGTTTTTTTTTCGGTTTTAGGTAAAACCGCCGGGTTTTTTTTAAACCTAGTTCGGTTTATTTTTATTAGGTTAGATTAATTAGCGAACGTTCGTTCGTTTAGATCTGTTAACGAACGCTTTCGTTCGTTTGTCTCTGTTAGCGGACGTTCGTCCGATAGATTTTTCTTTTTCTGCCAGGGACCTATCCGCGATTACTTTTATCGCAGATTAGCCCCTGATCTTCAAACCCTCGCCGTTTCTAAACCGTTGGTCCAAATCCAGTGAAACCAACGCCAAAATCTTCGTCTCGAACCCCTCTTTCTGTTTAATCAACTTGAACATGATTTTGACAATTTAAATTTTTGGTTTCAAGCAGATTTGTTTTTGAAATTCTTTTGACCGTAGTTTCAGTTCCGTAGCTCCGATTCGATTGATTCTTTTTGCAAATCGAAGCTCTTCAGTTGAACTTTCAGATTTGATCTTCTTATTTGAGTTTTACCCTTGCATCTATGCTTGAGTGCTTATGTATGCTATTGTTTGTTTGCGATAGAATTCCCGGAGTGCGAAGCGTGCTACTACGAGTCTCTAGGGTTTGCAGATCGTCAGCAAGGCAAGTAACACATTGATCATACTTCTTTATTACCCAGTTTTTATGCATTAGTTGCAATCCTCAAACACTGCATGATTAGTATGTGATTAACTTGTGGGTTTTGGGAAGTAGATGATGAGGTAGAACCTATTGCCCTTTATTATCAAACCCTTGGGAGTTACTTCTACGTTATGCTTATATTGCCATGCTATGCTCGTAGACGTGGATTGGGTTTGAGTGTATCCATGACAGATGTGAGATTGTTAATTAATGGTTAACTTAAGGTGGCTACTTAAATACACATCTGGGTGGATTGGTTGCAGGCACCTGGGGATATACCAGTGTTGTCTTTTTGGTTCGCCACCCAGGCTCAAAGGGATCATAAGATTTTTCATGCTAGAAACTTCCGTGTGCAGCCACAAGCTATTATGGGCTCTAGCCTAGTTGAGTATGTTGCATGACCTCTTCCAGTGGTAGGCTAGCAGATGTAGGGGATGTAGGTTGGTACTGTCTACCCAGGGTTAGAGTTAATGCTTCTGAAAGACTGTGTCTCGGTCATCCATTTCTCAAACACCATGTAGTGCAAGAAATCCAACGGAGGAGATCGAGTCTTGTGGGGAAAAGTGCGCAAACCTCTGCAGAGTGTATAAACTAATCATGGTTAGCCGTGTCCCCGGTTATGGACATCTTGAGTATTTGGTACCTGAATTATTGATTTGATCTCATCACTCTAAATTAATTTGTTGGGTTTAATGATTACTTTTAATTAGGATTGAGATGGGGATTTACCTTCTCAATGTTTAACAACCACCATGATAGTTATATAAAATAAATTCCTTTATTGTAGGGAAAAATTGGCTTTTTCGCAAAACCTTATAACCATACAGCCTCCACCAGCCATATATGCATGTAGTGATAGCATTTACTTGTTCATTGCTCTACTGTGTTATCTTGCCAGCATATTCCATGTGCTGACCCATTTCGGGCTGCAACATATCATGTTACAGACTTTTCAGACGAAGAGTAAGGTGCGCTAGGTCGTTGTCGTGCACTCAGCTATGCCGTTGGAGTTGATGGACTCACTTTATCTTCCAAGCCTTCCGCTGTTATCTTTTAGATGGCCTTAAGCCATATTTATTGTAATAAGTTCTCTTTTGAGACATTCGATGTAATAAGTGTGTGATTGCACTCTGTTATAAATCCTTCGAGTACTGTGTGTGTCAGCATTACCGATCCAGGGATGACACGTGAGCACAGAGATTCGATCCATTCGGGTCGGGTCGCTACAGAGATGGTATCAGAGCACACGCTGACTGTAGGACACGACCACTAAGAAAAGCCATAGGTCACTCTTCTCTACTCATTTCTGACTCTCTTCTTCTTCTACTCTATAGGATGGCGGACTCAAGGAACAAGTTTGCACAACCGGATGAAGACACACCTTTTGGACGACACTTGAAGGAAATCACTAAGTACCTGAACATCGGAATACCAAGCTTCATCGGGACCTACACCGCCACTTTACCAGAAGAGGAGCGTTGGATGATTCGAGTTCAAGTTCCAGGAAGGACGTTCACGCCAGTTACCGAGTCCATAGAGTTTTCCTTTGATGCACCAACCTAGAGTCTAGGTAAGAGCATGGCAGCCCACATCGCCATGGGATGCATCGGCGAAGTTTATCACAAGGATCTTAAGGACACCATCTACCAGATATGTGGGCGCCGAGATGAGCAATGGGAGATGATCAGCACCAGGAGAGACAGGTCCATTGCAGCTTTCATTCAGGAGTTAAACCAGCACATTCGTCGACAGGAGAACCAGATGTGCGCAAGCATGATAGATTTGAAGAAGGTGATGACCAGGAACATGGAGCTAGAAGAGGAACTCAAGTCTACACGCGACGGATACGAGGAGGAAATCGCAATACTAGTGGAGAAGAATGATGACCAGACGAGGAAGCTAGGAGTGTTCATGGGAGACCCTGCGCCAGGAGGAGATGACGACCATCCCGACGACATTCGTTCGGAAGACTACATCATCATCGACGACACCGACTCCGACCCCGACAGTAGTGATGATGATTATGAAGACGAAGCTGGAGCGGATATCATGGAGTCTTCCACCGATCAAAATTTCTAGATGACCACCATATTATCAGTAGTATTTTCCCCATGTATATAGCAATAGTCCGAGCACTTTTGTAACGGTAGTTAGATCGTTTGTATGCCCCTGCTTGAATTGAATTTTGGTGTGATATGAATGTGTTTGTCTCATGTGCATAAGGGTAGTGCCTTCTCACTAGACCTCACTCTATTCTAATCTCTTCCCTCTAAACCCATCAGATGCCTCCGAGACGTGACCCCGGTTTTGTCTTCCCACCGGAGCTCACTCAGTTGATTCAACAGCAGAATGCCCTGATGCAGCTACTAGTCCAAAACCAAGGCAACAACAACAACAACAACCCACCACCACCACCCCAGTTGACAACTTAGCCCGTTTCCTAAGGTTGAATCCGCCGGTGTTTTCCAGTAGCACCGAGCCGATTGTTGCTGATGACTGGCTACGCAGGATTGGAAGGGAGTTGACCACTGCAGGTTGCACAGATGCTGAGAAGGTGCGATTTGCCGCACATCAATTGGATGGACCCGCAGCCTCATGGTGGGAGAATTACACAGCCACTTTTCCTATAGCCAATGTCACCTGGGATCAGTTTCAGCAAGCATTCCGCATTGCACACGTTTCAGCAGGAACTATGAGCATGAAGAAGCGTGAGTTCCGCAACTTACGCCAAGGAAATCATACTGTGGGGCAGTACATGGATGAGTTCAGTAAGTTAGCTCGCTATGCCCCGGATGATGTGGCCACTGATGCCGCGAAGCAGGAGAAGTTTATGGAAGGGTTGAATGATGAGATGAGTATGCAGTTAATGGTGGCAACATTTAACAACTACCAGGAGTTGGTAGATAAGGCTCTTATGATTGAAGGGAAGCAGCAACAGATTGAGAGCCGCAAAAGGAAGTATGGACAAGGGAAGTACAATTCAGGAGCTCAGCAGAAGCCTCGTTTTACCCCGAACTCGGGAGGATATACACATAACCATGGAGGCCATACTCACAATGGAGGAAGTTCGCATAACCACAGTGGCCCCAAGAATGGAAACGGGAATGGAGCAGGCAGCAATCAGAACCGCTCTAACCCAGCCACACCCGCCAAGAAGGACCAAAGTCACATTACTTGTTTCAAGTGCGGGAAGACTGGACACTATGCCAATGAGTGCCCCGAGCCAAAGAATGGTAATGGCAATGGAAGCTCTGGGAAGAAGCCCAACCCTTTCAACAGGGGACAAGTGAACCACGTGAACGTGGAGGAGGTTGAAGAGCAGCCAGATGCAGTTATCGGTAAGTTTTTGGTTAAGTCATTTACTGCAATCGTTCTTTTTGATACTGGTGCATCGCATTCATACATTTCAAGGGGATTTGTGGACAAGTTTAAGTTACCCACCTTAGCCCTTAGGTCACCCATGTTAGTAAGTTCACCAGGTGCAGAGTATATGGCCAGCCGATAGTGTGATCGGTTACCCTTGACCATTGGTAGCCATGTATTTCCCTCAGACCTAATAATTTTGGAACCACAAGGATTGGATATAATACTAGGCATGGATTGGCTGTCAAAGTATGGAGGAAACATTGACTGTGCGAGTAGGTCAATTCTGCTCACCACCCCGGAGGGAAAAAGGATCAAGTATGTATCTAGGCATGCGCCGAGGAGGACCCAAGTAAATTCCCTCTCATGAGTTGTTCAGGAAGAAGTGCATGTAGTGAAGGATTACCCAGATGTATTTCCAGAGGAGTTACCAGGCATGCCGCCAGATCGAGACATTGAGTTTTTGATCGAGCTGTTGCCCGGAACCGGACCGATATCAAAGAGACCATACCGGATGCCCGCAAATGATCTGGAGGAGATTAAGAAGCAGATCAAGGAGTTACTGGAGAAAGGTTACATTCGACGAAGTTCATCACCGTGGGGAGCCCGAGTGCTTTTAGTTGAGAAGAAGGATGGATCCTTGAGAATGGTTGTCGATTATCGCGCATTGAATGAAGTGACGATCAAGAACAGGTACCCACTGCCGATGATCAATGATTTGTTTGATCAGTTGCAAGGAGCTAAAGTGTTTTCCAAGATCGATCTGAGATCAGGATACCACCAGTTGAAGATCCGAGAACAGGATATACCTAAGACAGCCTTCACCACAAGGTATGGGCTATATGAGTATACGGTTATGTCATTTGGATTAACTAATGCCCCTGCCTATTTTATGAGTATGATGAATAAAGTGTTCATGGAGTTCTTGGATAAGTTTGTCGTAGTATTCATTGATGATATCTTGGTATACTCGAAGAATGCAGAGGAACACAAGGAACATTTGCGTTTGGTTCTCGAGAAGCTCAGGGAACATCAGTTGTATGCCAAGTTCAGCAAATGTGAGTTTTGGTTGAAGGAAGTTGGATTTCTTGGACATGTTATATCAGGAGAAGGTATAGCAGTAGACCCCACCAAGGTTCAGTCAGTCACTAAGTGGTTGGCACCCACCTCAGTTGGAGAGATCCGCAGTTTTCTTGGACCTGCAGGATATTATCGGAGATTTATTGAGAATTTTTCTAAGATTGCGAAGCCTATGACGGAGTTATTGAAGAAGGACACCAAGTTCAAATGGACAGATGAATGTGAGGCAAGTTTTCAGGAGCTGAAGAAATGTTTGGTTACAGCCCCAGTGCTGATTCTGCCGGATATACGCAAGGAATTCCAAGCGTATTGCGACGCTTCTCGCTTAGGACTTGGAGGTGTACTTATGCAGGACGGAAGAGTTATCTCATATGCCTCATGTCAGCTTTGACCGCATGAGTTGAATTATGCCACGCATGATTTGGAGTTAGCAGCTGTAGTTCATGCACTCAAGACCTGGAGACATTTTCTTATTGGAAACCGTTGTGATGTGTACACGGATCATAAGAGTTTGAAGTACATTTTTACTCAGAAGGAGCTGAATCTCAGGCAAAGGAGATGGTTGGAACTTATAAAGGGTTATGATATGAAGCTGCATTATCACCCAGGAAAGGCCAATGTCGTAGCAGGCGCTTTGAGCTGGAAGAGCTATGCCAACACCCTCGTAAGCGGAGGATTACCCAAGGAGTTAGCCGAAGATCTCAGGGAGCTTCGTTTGGAGATAGTTCCTAGAGGTTTTGTTGCAGCATTAGAAGTTCAGTCAACATTATTGGGGAAGATTCGAGAAGCTCAGGAGGATGATAAGGACATTGCCGAGTATGTAGCCGTATGTGATGTATGTCAGAGAGTGAAAGCAGAACATCAGAAGCCAGCAGGATTACTGCAGCCTATGCCGATACCCGAATGGAAGTGGGACAAGCTTG
The DNA here is from genome assembly GCA_011799875.1 of Thinopyrum elongatum. NCBI lineage: Eukaryota > Viridiplantae > Streptophyta > Magnoliopsida > Poales > Poaceae > Thinopyrum > Thinopyrum elongatum. Next base: position 572,306,231 of record CM022298.1, on the reverse strand, counting down.
GCATGGATTTTATCACCGGATTGCCCAGGACCCGATCGGGATATGATTCTATCTGGGTAGTAGTGGATCGATTGACCAAAGTAGCTCACTTTATCCCAGTGAAAACCACCTATACGAGTGCGAAGTTGGCCAAGATATATATGACCAGGATCGTATGTCTGCATGGAGTTCCGAGGACCATCGTATCAGATAGAGGAACACAGTTTACTTCAAAGTTTTGGCACCAGCTGCACCAGACTTTGGGTACCAGGCTAGAGTTTAGTACAGCTTTTCATCCGCAGACAGATGGACAGACCGAGAGAGTCAACCAGATTCTGGAGGACATGTTGAGAGCTTGTGCGCTAGATTATGGATCTAGTTGGGATGACAATTTGCCCTACGCGGAGTTCTCATACAACAATAGCTACCAAGCCAGTTTGAAGATGGCACCTTTTGAAGCTTTGTATGGAAGGAGATGCAGAACACCGTTGATGTGGGATGAAGTTGGAGACCGTCAGTTGTTTGGACCGGATTTGATCAAAGAGTCAGAAGAGAAAGTTATGTTGATTCGAGATAGACTGAAGGTAGCCCAGTCCAGACAGAAGAGTTATGCAGACTCGAAACACAAGGAGGTAGTCTATGAAATCGAAGACAGAGCATATCTTCGTGTGTCACCTCTGCGAGGAGTTAAACGCTTTGGAGTCAAGGGAAAGTTAGCCCCGAGATTTGTAGGACCATACCGAGTTTTGGAACGTATGGGAGAGGTGGCCTACAAGTTGGAGTTACCCGACGGACTATCAGGAGTTCATGATGTGTTTCACGTTTCCCAGTTGAAGAAGTGTCATGCTGAGATGGCCGATATTCCTCTGAGAGATACAGTACCCCTGGAAGCAATTCAGTTGGATAGTGATCTGACCTACGAGGAGAAACCCGTCAAGATTCTCGAGTTTGCCAGCAGAGTTACACGCAGCAAGGTTATCAAGTTTTGCAAAGTTCAGTGGAGCCACCATACCGAGGATGAAGCCACCTGGGAACGAGAGGAAGATTTACGGAAAGACCACCCACACCTATTTTCTAGCCAACCCGAATCTTGAGGACAAGATTCATCTTAAGGGGGGTAGGTTTGTAACATCCCAAATTTTCAATTTGGAATGTTATACATAGGTCATCATATGCATATCATATTTTATTTGCATTTCGTTTGTGATCCTAGAAATCTTAAGCAACTCAAGGACCCAAGGAGAAAGTTGGGGATTTCATTTATTTTCATATTTGAATTTTCTCAAATATTGAAAAGAGGATCATTTTGGTTTTATTTATTTTTCTCTCCAAAATATTTCATATTAAAAATATATGAGAGGAGATAAAATGACTTCTCCAAAATAAAAGAAATATTGGAGGAAAAATATTAAAATCAAATAAATAATTTTTATTTGCTATTTTATTTGAATTAGAAAAATATGCATTTTTCAAAACTGCATTTTTAGGCCAAGAAAATGTTCACTTTGTTCTAAATATTTTATTTAGATGGTGAAAATTGTTTTTGGCATTTTTAGAATTTTTTTTATTAGCATTTTTTTCGACGGAACTTATTTAAAAAAAAACCTTTCGCCCGACTAGACCAAAGGCCCAGCCGAGCCAGGCGCCGCGCTTGCCCTCCCCAAGCCGACCGCGCCCCCCCCCCCCCCCCCGGCTCCTTTAAATAGCTGCCCCCCTCGTCTCCCCACACCGCCGCCGCAGCAAGCAGCAGCAGCACCCAGCGCCGCCGCCGCCGCTGCAGCGCCGCCGCCGCGCCTCGCCCCGTTGCCTTCGCCGGAGCCTCGCTGGAAGCCGCCGGATCTCGCCGGAGCCGCCGCCATTTTTTTTTTTGGTTTTAGGTAAAACCGCCGGTTTTTTTTTAAAAAAACCTAGTTCGGTTTATTTTTATTAGGTTAGATTAATTAGCGAAGTTCGTTCGTTTAGATCTGTTAACGAACGCTTTCGTTCGTTTGTCTCTATTAGCAGACGTTCGTCCGATAGATTTTTCTTTTTCTGCCAGGGACCTATCCGCGATTACTTTTATCGCAGATTAGCCCCTGATCTTCAAACCCTCGCCGTTTCTAAACCGTTCGTCCAAATCCAGTGAAACCAACGCCAAAATCTTCATCTCGAACCCCTCTTTCTGTTTAATCAACTTGAACATGATTTTGACAATTTAAAATTTTCGTTTCAAGCAGATTTGTTTTCGAAGTTCTTTTGACCGTAGTTTCAGTTCCGTAGCTCCGATTTGATTGATTCTTTTTGCAAATCGAAGCTCTTCAGTTGAACTTTCAGATTTGATCTTCTTATTTGAGTTTTACCCTTGCATCTATGCTTGAGTGCTTATGTATGCTATTGTTTGTTTGCGATAGAATTCCCGGAGTGCGAAGCGTGCTACTATGAGTCTCTAGGGTTTGCAGATCGTCAGCAAGGCAAGTAACACATTGATCATACTTCTTTATTACCCAGTTTTTATGCATTAGTTGCAATCCTCAAACACTGCATGATTAGGATGTGATTAACTTATGGGTTTTGGGAAGTAGATGATGAGGTAGAACCTATTGCCCTTTATTATCAAACCCTTGGGAGTTACTTCTACGTTATGCTTATATTGCCATGCTATGCTCGTAGACGTGGATTGGGTTTGAGTGTATCCATGACAGAAGTGAGATTGTTAATTAATGGTTAACTTAAGGTGGCTACTTAAATACACATCTGGGTGGATTGGTTGCAGGCACCTGGGGATATACCAGTGTTGTCTTTTTGGTTCGCCACCCAGGCTCAAAGGGATCATAAGATTTTTCATGCTAGAAACTTCCGTGTGCAGCCACAAGCTATTATGGGCTCTAGCCTAGTTGAGTATGTTGCATGACCTCTTCCAGTGGTAGGCTAGCAGATGTAGGGGATGTAGGTTGGTACTGTCTACCCAGGGTTAGAGTTAATGCTTCTGAAAGACTGTGTCTCAGTCATCCGTTTCTCAAACACCATGTAGTGCGAGAAATCCAACGGAGGAGATCAAGTCTTGTGGGGAAAAGTGCGCAAACCTCTGCAGAGTGTATAAACTAATCATGGTTAGCCGTGTCCCCGGTTATGGACATCTTGAATATCTGGTACCTGAATTATTGATTTGATCCCATCACTCTAAATTAATTTGTTGGGTTTAATGATTACTTTTAATTGGGATTGAGATGGGGATTTACCTTCTCAATGTTTAACAACCACCATGATAGTTAAATAAAATAAATTCCTTTGTTGTAGGGAAAAATTGGCTTTTTCGCAAAACCTTATAACCATACAGCCTCCACCAGCCATATATGCATGTAGTGATAGCATTTACTTGTTCATTGCTCTACTGTGTTATCTTGCCAGCATATTCCATGTGCTGACCCATTTCGGGCTGCAACATATCATGTTGCAGACTTTTAAGACGAAGAGTAAGGTGTGCTAGGTCGTTGTCGTGCACTCAGCTATGCCGTTGGAGTTGATGGACTCACTTTATCTTCCAAGCCTTCCGCTGTTATCTTTTAGATGGCCTTAAGCCATATTTATTGTAATAAGTTCTCTTTTGAGACATTCGATGTAATAAGTGTGTGATTGCACTCTGTTATAAATCCTTCGAGTACTGTGTGTGTCAGCATTACCGATCCAGGGATGACACGTGAGCACAGAGATTCGATCCATTCGGGTCGGGTCGCTACAACTACGAAAATATGACCGGGGGTGTAAACGGTGGAGGGGGGTGCCGCACACGGCTAAGACAATTGTCTGGGATGTGCTAGGTGCCTTCCTCCCACATATATATAGGTGGAGGGGAGAGGGGAGAGGCCAAGGGGCGCCCGAAGTAGGCTGAATCCTACTTGGGGTCTTTCCCCAAGTGGCGCCCCCCTTTCCATATTTGGAGTGCGGGAAAAGGCGGGGGAGGGTGGCGACCCCTCCCCTCCCCTTTCCTTTCTCCCATGAGAGGGAAAGGCAGGAGGGGCTAGCCCTCCCCCTTTTCCTTCCCTAGGGCTGGCCAGCCAAGGGAAGGGGCGCACCAGCCCCCTTGTCGGATGGTCTATCCCCTCCTTTGGCCCATAAGGCCCATAACTTGCCCGGGGGTGCCCGGAACCCCTTTCGGTGACCCGATTCCTTCCCGGTACGTCTCGAAACACTTCCGGTGTCCAAATACCATCGTCCTATATATCAATCTTTACCTCTCGACCATTTCGAGACTCCTCGTCATGTCCGTGATCTCATCCGGGACTCCGAGCAACATTCGGTCACCAAATCATATAACTCATATAACACTATATCGTCAACGAACGTTAAGCGTGCGGACCCTACGGGTTCGAGAACTATGTAGACATGACCGAGACACCTCTCCGGTCAATAACCAATAGCGGAACCTGGATGCCCATATTGGCTCCTACATATTCTACGAAGATCTTTATCAGTCGAACCGTTATGACAACACACGTAATTCCCTTTGTCCATCAGTATGTTACTTGCCCGAGATTCGATCGTCGGTATCTTCATACCTAGTTCAATCTCGTTACCGGCAAGTCTCTTTACTCTTTCCATAATACATCACCTCGTGACTAACTCCTTAGTCGTTTGCTTGCAAGCTTATGATGTGTATTACCGAGAGGGCCCAGAGATACCTCTCCGATACTCGGAGTGACAAATTCTAATCTCGATCTATGCCAACTCAACAAACACCTTCGGAGATACCTGTAGAGCATCTTTATGATCATCCAGTTACATTGTGACGTTTGATAGAACACAAGGTATTCCTCCGGTATCCGGGAGTTGCATAATCTCATAGTCGAAGGAATATGTATTTGACATGAAGAAAGCAATAGCAATAAAACTAAACGATCATAATGCTAAGCTAACGGATGGGTCTTGTCCATCACATCATTCTCCTAATGATGTGATCCCATTATCAAATGACAACTCATGTCTATGGTTAGGAAACCTTAACCATCTTTGATCAACAAGCTAGTCTAGTAGAGGCTCACTAGGGACACGGTATTTGTTTATGTATTCACACATGTATTTAAGTTTCCGATCAATACAATTCTAGCATGAATAATAAACCTTTATCATGAATAAGGAAATATAAAATAACAACTTTATTATTGCCTCTAGGGCATATTTCCTTCAGTCTCCCACTTGCACTAGAGTCAATAATCTAGTTCACATCGCCATGTGATTAACACCAATAGTTCACATCGCCATGTGATTAACACCAATAGTTCACATCGCCATGTGATTAACACCAATAGTTCACATCGCCATGTGACCAACACCCAAAGGGTTTACTAGAGTAAATAATCTAGTTCACATCACCATGTGATTAACACCCAAAGAGTACTAAGGTGTGATCATGTTTTGCTTGTGAGAGAAGTTTAGTCAACGGGTCTGCCACATTCAGATCCGTATGTATTTTGCAAATTTCTATGTCTACAATTCTCTGCATGGAGCTACTCTAGCTAATTTGCTCCCACATTCAATACGTATCCAGATTGAGACTTAGAGTCATCTGGATTAGTGTCAAAGCTTGCATCGACGTAACCCTTTACGATGAACTCTTTGTCACCTCCATAACCGAGAAACATTTCCTTAGTGTTCTTAAGGCACCTAAGGATAATTTTGAACGTTGTCCAGTGATCCACTCCTGGATCACTATTGTACCCCCTTGCCAAACTCATGGCAAAGTACACAATAGGTCTGGTACACAGCATGGCATACTTTATAGAACCTATGGCTGAGGCATAGGGAATGACTTTCATTCTCTCTCTATCTTCTGCCGTGGTCGGGCTTTGAGTCTTACTCAACTTCACACCTTGTAACACAGGCAAGAACCCTTTCTTTGACTGATCCATTTTGAACTTCTTCAAAATCTTGTCAAGGTATGTGCTTTGTGAAAATCCTATTAAGCGTCTCGATCTATCCCTATAGATCTTGATGCCTAATATATAAGCAGCTTCACCGAGGTCTTTTATTGAAAAATTCTTATTCAAGTATCCTTTTATGCTATCCAGAAATTCTATATCATTTCCAATCAACAATATGTCATCCACATATAATATCAGAAATGCTACAGAGCTCCCACTCACTTTCTTGTAAATACAGGCTTCACCGATAGTCTGTATAAAACCATATGCTTTGATCACCTCATCAAAGTGTATTATCCAACTCCGAGATGCTTGCACCAGTCCATAGATGGATCGCTGGAGCTTGCACACTTTGTTAGCACCTTCAGGATCGACAAAACCTTCTGGTTGCATCATATACAACTCTTCTTTAAGATATCCATTAAGGAATGCAGTTTTGACGTCCATTTGCCATATTTCATAATCATAAAATGCGGCAATTGCTAACATGATTCGGATGGACTTAAGCATCGCAACGGGTGAGAAAGTCTCATCGTAGTCAACACCTTGAACTCGTCGAAAACCTTTTGCGACAAGTCAAGCTTTATAGGCAGTAACATTACCATCAGCGTCAGTCTTCTTCTTGAAGACCCATTTATGCTCTATGGCTTGCCGATCATCGGGCAAATCCACCAAAGTCCACACTTTGTTCTCATACATGGATCCTATCTCAGATTTCATGGCCTCAAGCCATCTGTCGGAATCTGGGCTCATCATAGCTTCTTCATAGTTCGTAGGTTCGCCTTGGTCTAGTAACATGACTTCCAGTACAGGATTCCCGTACCACTCTGGTGCGGATCGTGTTCTGGTTGACCTACGAGGTTTTGTAGTAACTTGATCCGAAGTTTCATGATCATCATCATTAGCTTCCTCTCTAGTTGGTGTAGGCATCACGGGAACGGTTTTCTCTGATGTGCTACTTTCCAATTCGAGAGAAGGTACAGTTACCTTATCAAGTTCTACTTTCCTCCCACTCACTTCTTTCGAAAGAAACTCTTTCTCTAGAAAGGATCCAAACTTAGCAACAAAGATCTTGCCTTCGGATTTGTGGTAGAAGGTGTACTCAATAGTTTACTTTGGGTATCCTATGAAGACGCACTTTTCCGATTTAGGTTCGAGCTTATCAGGCTGAAGCCTTTTGACATAAGCATCGTATCCCCAAACTTTAAGAAACGACAGCTTAGATTTCTTGCCAAACCATAGTTCATATGGTGTCGTCTCAACGGATTTAGACGGTGCCCTATTTAACGTGAATGCAGCTGTCTCTAATGCATAACCCCAAAACGATAGTGGTAAATCGGTAAGAGACATCATAGAACGCACCATATCTAATAAAGTACGGTTATGATGTTCGAAAACACCATTGCGCTGTGGTGTTCCAGGTGGCGTGAGTTGTGAAACTATTCCACATTGTTTTAAATGAAGGCCAAACTCGTAACTCAAATATTCGCCTCCGCGATCAGATCGTAGAAACTTTATTTTCTTGTTACGATGATTCTCCACTTCACTTTGAAATTCTTTGAACTTTTCAAATGTTTCATACTTGTGTTTCATCAAGTAGATATACCCATACCTACTCAAATCATCTGTGAAGGTCAGAAAATAACGATACCTGCCGCGTGCTTCAACACTCATTGGACCGCATACATCGGTATGTATTATTTCCAACAAGTCATTAGCTCGCTCCAATGTTCCAGAGAACGGAGTTTTAGCCATCTTGCCCATGAGGATGGTTCGCAAATATCAAATGATTCATAATCAAGTGATTCCAAAAATCCATCCGCATGGAGTTTCTTCATGCGCTTTACACCAATATGACCTAAATGGTAGTGCCACAAGTATGTTGCACTATCATTATCAACTTTGCATCTTTTGGCATCAATATTATGAATATGTGTATCTCTATGATCGAGATTCAATAAACCATTAACATTGGGTGTATGACCATAGAAGGTTTTATTCATGTAAACAGAACAACAATTATTCTCTGACTTAAATGAATAACCATATTGCAATAAACATGATCCAATCATATTCATGCTTCAACGCAAACACCAAATAACATTTATTTAGGTTCAACACTAATCCCGAAGGTAGAGGGAGTGTGCGATGATGATCGTATCAACCTTGGAATCACTTCCAACACACATCGTCACCTCGCCATTAACTAGCCTCTGTTTATTCTGCAACTCCTGTTTTGAGTTACTAATCTCAGCAACTGAACCGGTATCAAATACCCAGGGGCTACTATGAACACTAGTAAGGTACACATCAATAACATGTATATCAAATATACTTTTGTTCACTTTGCCATCCTTCTTATCCGCCAAGCATTTGGGGCAGTTCCGCTTCTAGTGACCATTCCCTTTGCAGTAGAAGCACTCAGTTTTAGGCTTAGGTCCAGCTTTGGGCTTCTTCACGGGAGTGGCAACTTGCTTGCCATTCTTTTTGAAGTTCCCTTTCTTTCCTTTTGCCCTTTTTCTTGAAACTAGTGGTCTTGTTAACCATCAACACTTGATGCTCTTTCTTGATTTCTATTTTCGCCGATTTCAGCATCGCGAAGAGCTCGGGAATCGTTTTCATCATCCCTTGCATATTATAGTTCATCACAAAGTTCTAGTAGCTTGGTGTAGTGACTAGAGAACTCTGTCAATCACTATCTTATCTGGAAGATTAACTCCCACTTGATTCAAGCGATTGTAGTATCCAGACATTCTGAGCACATGCTCACTGGCTAAGCTATTCTCCTCCATCTTGTAGGCAAAGTACTTGTCAGAGGTCTCATACCTCTCGACACGGGCATGAGTCTGAAATACTAATTTCAGCTCTTGGAACATCTCATATGCTCCGTGGCGTTCAAAACGTTTTTGAAGTCCCGGTTCTAAGCCGTAAAGCATGGCGCACTAAACTATCAAGTAGTCATCATATCGAGCTTGCCAAACGTTCATAATGTCTACATCTGCTCTTGCAATAGGTCTGTTACCTAGCGGTGCATCAAGGACATAATTCTTCTGTGCAGCAATGAGGATAATCCGCAGATCACGGACCCAGTCCGCATTATTGCTACTATCATCTTTCAACTTAGTTTTCTCTAGGAACATATCAAAAACAGGGGAGCTATACGCGAGCTATTGATCTACAACATAGATTTGCAAATACTATCATGACTAAGTTCATGATAAATTAAGTTCAATTTAATCAAATTACTAATGAACTCCCACTTAAATAAACATCCCTCAAGCTATCTAAGTGACACGTGATCCAAATCAACTAACCCATGTCCGATCATCACGTGAGATGGGGTAGTCATCAATGGTGAACATCTCTATGTTGATCATATCTACTATATGACTCACGTTCGACCTTTCGGTCTCTAGTGTTCCGAGACCATGTCTGTACATGCTAGGCTCGTCAAGTTTAACCCAAGTATTCTGCATGTGCAAAACTGTCTTACACCCGTTGTATGTGAACGTAGAGTCTATCACACCCGATCATCACGTGGTGTCTCGAAACGATGAACTTTCGCAATGGTGCGTACTCAGGGAGAACACTTATATCTTGAAATTTAGTGAAGGGATCATCTTATAATGCTACCGTCGTTCTAAGCAAAATAAGATGCATAAAAGATAAACATCACATGCAATCAAAATATGTGACATGATATGGCCATCATCATCTTGTGCTTTTGATCTCCATCTCCAAAGCATCGTCATGATCTCCATCATCACCGGCTCGACACCTTGATCTCTATCATTGCGTCGTGGTCGTCTCGTCAACTATTGCTTCTACAACTATTGCTAACGCATAGCGATAAAGTAAAGCAATTACATGGCGTTTGCATTTCATACAATAAAGAGACAACCATAAGGCTCCTTCCGGTTACCGATAACTTACAAAACATGATCATCTCATACAATAACGTATATCACATCATGTCTTGACCATATCACATCACAGCATACCCTGCAAAAACAAGTTAGACGTCCTCTACTTTGTTGTTACAAGTTTTACGTGGCTACTACGGGTTTCTAGCAAGAACCGTTCTTACCTACGCAAAAACCACAACGGTGATTCATCAAGTTTGCTGTTTTAACCTTCTTCAAGGACCGGCCGTAGTCAAATTCGATTCAACTAAAGTAGGATAAACAGACACCCGCCAGCCACCTTTATGCAAAACTAGTTGCATGTCAGTCTGTGGAACCGATCTCATGTGCGTGGACATGTAAGGTTGGTCCGGGCCGCTTCATCCCACAATACCGCCGAATCAAAACAAGACGTTGGTGGTAAGCAGTATGACTATCACCGCCCACAACTCTTTGTGTTCTACTCGTGCATATCATCTACGCATAGACCTGGCTCTGATGCCACTGGTGGGAAATGTTGCATGGAAAACAAAAAAAATTCTACGCACACGCAATGATCTATCCATGGAGATGCATAGCAACGAGGGGGAGAGTGTGTCTACGTACCCTCGTAGACCGTAAGTGGAAGTGTTTAGTAATGCGGTTGATGTAGTCGAACTTCTTCGCGCTCCAACCGATCAAGTACCGAACGTATGGCACCTCCGAGTTCTGCACACGTTCAGCTCGGTGACGTCCTCGCCTTCTTGATCCAGCAAGACGGGTGAAGTAGTGGATGAGTTCCAGCAGCATGACGGCGTGGTGACGGTGATGGTGAAGTGATCTCCGCAGGGCTTCGCCTAAGCACTACGAAAATATGACCGAGGGTGTAAACGGTGGAGGGGGGCGCCGCACACGGCTAAGACAGTTGTCTGGGATGTGCTAGGTGCCTCCCTCCCACATATATATAGGTGGAGGGGAGAGGCCAAGGGGCGCCCCAAGTAGGCCGAATCCTACTTGGGGTCTTTCCCCAAGTGGCGCCCCCCTTTCCATATTTGGAGTGCGGGAAAAGGCAGGGGAGGGTGGCGACCCCTCCCCCACCCCCCCTCTTTCCTTTCTCCCATGAGAGGGAAAGGCAGGAGGGGCTAGCCCTCCCCCTTTTCCTTCCCTAGGGCTGGCCAGCCAAGGGAAGGGGCACACCAGCCCCCTTGTGGGCTGGTCTGTCCCCTCCTTTGGCCCATAAGGCCCATAACTTGCCCGGGGGTGCCCGGAACCCCTTTCGGTGACCCGATTCCTTCCCGGTACGTCCCGAAACACTTCCGGTGTCCAAATACCATCGTCCTATATATCAATCTTTACCTCTCGACCATTTCGAGACTCCTCGTCATGTCCGTGATCTCATCCGGGACTCCGAACAACATTTGGTCACCAAATCATATAACTCATATAACACTATATCGTCAACGAACGTTAAGTGTGCGGACCCTACGGGTTCGAGAACTATGTAGACATGACCGAGACACCTCTCCGGTCAATAACCAATAGCATAACATAGATGCCCATATTGGCTCCTACATATTCTACGAAGATCTTTATCGGTCGAACCGTTATGACAACGCACATAATTCCCTTTGTCCATCGGTATGTTACTTGCCCGAGATTCGATCGTCGGTATCTTCATACCTAGTTCAATCTCATTACCGGCAAGTCTCTTTACTCGTTCCGTAATACATCACCTCGTGACTAACTCCTTAGTCATTTGCTTGCAAGCTTATGATGTGTATTACCGAGAGGGCCCAGAGATACCTATCCGATACTCGGAGTGACAAATCCTAATCTCGATCTATGCCAACTCAACAAACACCTTCGGAGATACCTGTAGAGCATCTTTATGGTCACCCAGTTACGTTGTGACATTTGATAGAACACAAGGTATTCCTTCGGTATCCAGGAGTTGTATAATCTCATAGTCGAAGGAATATGTATTTGACATGAAGAAAGCAATAGCAATAAAACTGAACAATCATAATGCTAAGCTAACGGATGGGTCTTGTCCATCACATCATTCTCCTAATGATGTGATCCCGTTATCAAATGACAACTCATGTCTATGGTTAGGAAACCTTAACCATCTTTGATCAACGAGCTAGTCTAGTAGAGGCTCACTAGGGACACGGTATTTGTTTATGTATTCACACATGTATTTAAGTTTCCAATCAATACAATTCTAGCATGAATAATAAACCTTTATCATGAATAAGGAAATACAAAATGACAACTTTATTATTGCCTCTAGGGCATATTTTCTTCACAAAACACCAGGCAAAAGGCCGAGCCTTCCACCCTTTACCAGGTATATAGATGCATTAATTAAATAAAAGATATTGTGATATCCCATGATATCCATGTCCCAACATGGAACAACCTGCACTGCACCTGCAACTAGCAACGCTATAAGAGGGGCTGAGCAAAGCGGTAACATAGCCAAACAACGGTTTGCTGGGATGGTGGAAAGGTTAGAGGCTTATCATGGCAATTTGGGAGGCTTGATAAACAAGTGGTAGGTATTACGACATAGTGATAGCATCGAGACAACTAGCAAAGCAAAGATAGTAGTGGTATCCAGGGTAATGGTCATCTTGCCTGAAATCCCGCTCGGAAGAAGATCGGGTCCATGAAGTAGACGAGCCAACGTAGTCGAACGAATCCTCACAATCGCAACAAAACCGAGAGCTATCGAGAAGAAGCACAACCGGAAAGAAGAAAACAACATGCTAAACAAACAAGCATAAGCATGGCATGATGCACAAGCAAATATGATGCATATCCATTTTAATGTGGCATGGCGTGGCAAAGTGCAACAAACAATACTACAAAATAAGTGGAGCTCAATATGCAACGAGTTGCGTATTGACGAAACACCACATTCGATTATTTAGTTTGCTCTTGTTTATGTACAAGACAAGATTAAACGTTGGTTAACATGGCAAGAGGTGAAACATGAAAGAACCCCACATCAAAGCAAGTTTAAATGAGGCCGGAAACAACAAATAACAATTCTGGAAAATCCCCATATGTAATTTTCGAATTTGCTACTGTTCTGCCCTATACACAATTTTAGTGTTGTTAAACAGCAAAATAAAGTGCACCAAGTTAATCTATGCATTTTTCTAGACCATTTACATATAAAGTCCATTTAATTCGGAGCTACGGTTATTTAGTTATGAAATAAACCATTTTAGCATGTCATTTATGCAAACTAATGCAAACAGCAATTTAAACATTTTTAACATGAATGAAAGTTGCATATTATGAACCTACATGAAATTCTACCCAAGTTTCATATATGACATGTTTAATTCCGGTGCAGGGTTATTTAGTTATTAACAATTTAAAACAGGCGCATTTCTGAAATTATGCAAAAGAAAATAAAACAACAGGGGAACACGGGCTGGGCCAGCCGTTGTCAATGGCGAGGGGGCCCGGGGTGCTGAGGTGGCAGGAATGTGGCTGTGGAGAGGTGTGTGTGCGGACAGAGAGGATGACAAGTGGGGCCTAATGTCATAGAGAGGGGGGAAATGAGGAAAAAGGTTGGTTTTTATGTGTGCGCCCGGGCGGATTCGAACCCAGGTCGCTAGGGTAGGAGGGCAAGGGCTCTGCCAGTGGGCTAGGCTAAGGGTATTTGACATAGGGGATGCAGGATTCCTTTTGAACCAGCACAAAGCGGAAGCTGGCTTCTTCTTCGTTGACAGAGAAGAAGGTGACGACGCCGGCGAGCAACGGGGCAACGGCGGGGCTCACGAGGTGGCGGCGGGCGTGCGGGTTTGGAGGAGGGTCAGCTCACGCAAGCGGAGGTTGCGGGGCGCTCGAGCTCGAGCGTTGCTCGGCTCGGGGCCATGGCGAGGCACGTGGGCGGCACCAGCGGCTTGGCGGCCACGGGGTGAAAAGCGGAGCGAGCTGCGGGCAAGCGCGTGCAGGACGGCGGAGGAAATCGTCGGAGGAACTCCGGCGTCCAAAACTCACAGAGGAGGGCACCAAAAGATGCTCCGCTACATGGCGATCCGGCCCAAAGCTGCTACGGATGCTACGAAAGCACGGACGAGAACCTTGCCGGCGAAGAGGTCCCGTGGGGGCTGGAGCTGGAGCAGAGAAACGACAAAAACGAAGGCCCTATGACCTACGTGACGGCGCGAGTGCAGCGGATGCAAGAACGAAAACAGGGGGTCACCGGAACCACACCGACGTCCATGTCGTGGCGGAGAAGCTCTCGGGCTCGAGAGGACAGGGCCAAAATAGGGCACAATCGAGAAGAGAAACATGTGTGGGAGGTGATCGTGCTCACGTAGGGTTGGTTGGTGGAGTCGATCGAGCTCGGGGACGACCGGCGGTGACGAATTCCAATGGCGGTGTGCTCCTGCCGAAGATGAAGACGACGAGGAGGAACTTGGTGCCTCCAGCCTTGGATCGCCGTGGAACGGGGTCATGGCGGCGTCGCGAAGGTCCGCGAGGAAGGAGGGAACCGATGGAGCGGGCTACGCCGGAGAAGAGCTCTGGCTCGTCCCGGACATGGTGTCGGGAGGCGAGGCAGCAGGTCACGTGGGTGCCTCTTACCTGCGCGGCGGCGGCGAAGAAGAGGGAGAGGAGTAAGATGGAAACACTAGGGGCAAGGCGCTGGCTTTCTAGGGGCGCGGGCGCGGGTGCCGTGGCCACGGTGGCCATGTGCCCTTTGTTGGATATTATGATCTTAAAGACTAAACTGTAGCCATTGTGTTTTAATAATGAAGATAAAGCTTAAGTGCAAAATATCTGATGTGCTACAGTGACAAACAGTAGGGCGGTGCTACAGCGCCTACCTACTCTAATGAGCTACCCTGATCAGAGGCAGCTCATCAGCCAACTCATGGTGTGGGCTCCCCTGGTGCACAGTGCTATTCATATGAAGATAAAGGAGAAGAGAATAGAGCAGCTACATGAGTGAGTCCTGGCTGCTGCTGCTCTAAGCCTATTCCTCTCTCTCTCACACACACAAAAACACTAAAGGAAAGGGCTACTGATCAAGCCTGCGCTGGAGCACTGGGAAGGACCTCTCACAGCCATTAGATTGAGTTCTTGGTGGTGTTGAGCTAAAGAAAAGGAGATGGCAGGACCTGCAGATCAAGGTATGCTTATCTCCTAAACAAGTTTGTGGCTTAAACTTGTGCTAAATGATCCTGGAGGATCCAACAATGGCACCAGAGCCACTAGCATCAAGTTTGAGCTCATCTAGTCTAAGTCTATGCTTGTTCTGTTCAAGCTTGATCTGTTAGATCAAGTTAAAGTTTTAAGGGGCTCTTCTGCCTATGCAAGAATTCAAGTTGTCCTTTATGCTTTAATAAAAGCTTGAAATTACTTGAGCCCCATGAATAGCAGAACAGGTTTGATTTATTATGACTAAGGTTAGAACTCAAGTTGTTCTTCATGTTTATGCTAAGCTTGAATTTATTTTAGCCCTAAAAACTTATGGTACTAGCCCTAACAGACCATGTGAGCTTCAAGGGTTCCATTTTGATGTTAATTCAAGGGGGCTGAAGTACCTTAAGGCAGAATCCCCAATTTTGTGGAACCCTGGAAGTTAAAATTTCCCTTTCCTCCTCTTATGATGATGCTATGGTCTCAGCTTATGCTAAGTATTGATGGGAAATTAGCAAAATCATGTTCAATTCCTAGAGTTTTTTCCCATAAAACCGAAACCCTAGCCACCAAATTTCTGGAATTTATGTCACTAACGATGTTGGGGTTCGGTTTAAGGTGCAATTGAATTGGGAATTGAATCAATTGAAGCAAACTAATGTCAAAATCCCTAATTGCCGAAGCCCTAATTCCAGAAATCCCCAAATTGGGATGAACCCTAACCCTAAAGCTATGAAATTTCCCAATTCGGGGCAAACCCTAGTCCTAATGATGATATTAAGAGCAGTGGATGAATATATAAGGGGTGATGGTGCTCACCGTCGTCGTGCGGTGGCGCCAAAGCCAACACTTGAAGTGGGAAGGCGTGCTTGGGCTCGCACCCGAGCAGCCAGGCCCTCCGCTGCACCGGCCGGTGCCTGTTGTGTACTTTTTGTGCGCTTGTCGCCATTGGAGGCACACCACCAAGCTAAACTTGTTGACGCTCGCTGTCGCCATTGCGGGGACGCCTGCATCGCGTGCGGCCGCGTCGTGAAGGGACGCCGGCAAGCATCGCTCGATGGAGCCTCGCGCAGGCCGAAGCTGCACGGGACTCCGGCGAGGGATGCCCACCGGCGCCGCCCCTTTTCCATCATTGCAACTGGTGTCGCCGCCGCATCGCCCTCTTGCTCGCTCACTCGGGAGGGAAGGAGAAAGGGGAAAGGGTTAGTGAGGCTAGAGTTTTCGGGGGAGCTGGGCTGGGCGGTTGTTTTGAACGCGGTTGTCGGCCGATTCCAGCTGGGCCGGTAGGCCATCGTGGCCCAGGTTAGGCTGAGGCCTAAGGGGAGCAGGGGGAGCTGGCTGGCCTGGCTGGCCCAGCTCAGCAGCAATTCTTTTAGCCCGAAAAAAATTGGGATAAATAATTTCTGTTCTAGGGATAAATAATTTAACATTTTTCCTAGTAAAGGCTGAATTTAAGCAATAAAGTGGACATTTTTAGGGCTAAATTTAATGCATAAATTATTATGGTTTTTTGGCAATTTAATTCTTTAGGTATTTTAATTCCTGTTATATTTTAATATGACAGGTCATGCCGTGATTAAATAATTTATGCTGTAAATTAATTATGTTTAGTTATTTTCCCTTTTATGGCATTTTATGATTATAATTATTATCATGTCATTTGTGCCATATTTAATGATTATCATGGTATCATATTGTCTTTAATGTTTTCTAAGGCAATTATGTTATGATTAATTATTTCAAGGCATTTTATTATGTCTTGATTAAAGAATGTGCTTCTCTAATCAGTCTCTTATTAGAGAGCTTTAATTTCAATTTTAATGTGGCCTCAATTAAATAATATTTTGAGCACCTAAAATTAAGTTTTGGGGCTTTTATGCTCTTTATGAGCAATTATGTCAATTATGATTATAGCCCCAAAATAACTAAAGATTGTTGCTCAACATATATTATGTCTTTTCGAATGAGGCCTTTTATGATGATGATATTCCCCAAAATTTAATTAATGGTTGATTTATCTTAAGTGATTAAGTGGCCTTTGATTTGAGCCGTAATTAAAGTTTTGGGCATAATAAGTACCTAATGTTGACTCTTCATGGTTATATTTAACTAAACCATGGATTATCGTAAACAATTGCCCACTAAAGAATTTTGTCCTTAAGCCATGCATATTTTAATAACGTTGTCTTATTAAATGTCTCTGATTAATTAAGGGTGGTCTGTATTTACCATTCTGGCCAAAGCTGATTGGTAGGTACATGATTGCAAAATTTTATTGCTCTTGTCCACTTCTGACCAAAGTTGATGTGGACTAGTTCAATAAAAGAAAAATAAAGAGACATGATTTTAATTAAGTGTGGTTGATGTTTGTCATCCTGGCCAAAGCTGGTTGACGAATATCTGACTGCAAAAATATTTTACTGCTCTTGCTCATTTCTGGCCAAAGCTGATGTGAGTTGGATCAGTAAAAGAAGTTGGAAGAGGCCATAAAGTGTGACTGGTGTTTGTTATTCTGGCCAAAGCTGATTAATGAATACTTGATCACAAAATTTTGCTGTTCTGATGCACTTCTGGCCAAAGCTGATGTGAATCAGATCAACAAAAGAAGTTTATGATCTAGGAAAAGAATTCTTATGTAAAAGGCTTTTGGACAAAATTTTGTAATAGGCCACGAATATTAAAGTACTTTTGGGGAATTGAACTAAAGACATAAATCAATTAATTAATTATTAAGTTGGTGTAGGCTTTATACTTACAATTGACTTGTTTGCTTCTGCAATTAAGTGCCTCTGATTAATATTATGATTCATGGCTATATCTGTATAAAGTTATTAAAGTTTTAGTTATAGCCATAAATTATTTAATTAATTCCCAGATCAATTAATTCTTGAAGCTTTAAGCTTCTGTGATCATCAACATGATCATTAAGTCATCTCCAATTAAGTAGGAATCAAAGGGAAACTTTGGTTGGAGACTTAATGTTATTTTGGGATAAGTTGTGGCACGTGAATTCATTCTGACCAAAGTTGATTGGATTCATGTGTCATTTCCCGAGAATTAATGTTTACATGAAGAATTATGTTTTACATGATCACTATTAAAATTTTGTGATCATATATTTATCCCTATCGTTAATGTTTTCCAATTCAGCCGTAAGTTTTTCGGCTGATTTAATGCTTCTCATAAGTAATGATTTAAGTTTATGAATATATATCATTGTTTCATGAGGCCATGCATAATGAAAATTTAATGAGCTCCCATTAAAGAAAATTTGACTACTAAGGCATTGACAAGAATTTAATAAATTTCTTATCTATTAATATCAATTGGGAGCAAAACCCAGTAAAGATCTGGGGGAGTATGCCAGTAAGAATCTGGGGGAGTAATTCCCTAGTTTAGTTATAACAAAGTTATTCCTGGCACTAATGATGCAATTTGAAAAGTTTTTAAATTTTTTTTTTAAATCTTATGAGATCATATTGATCTTAAAATTCTCAAGATTTAAGGCTTGAGTCATAATGAATTAACGGAGCTTTTGAGTTCACTTTATTATGTTATTCAAAATAAAGTTTATAAAGTGGACTGGAATTAAGGTCAAAAAGGATTTGTATCCATAAGAAAATTGGATGCTATAAGTATGATATTATTACGGCCTCATGGACCAGAATGTGTTGAGGTGAAGTTTTAAAGTTGGACTGGAGGTTAATGTTAAGGCTAATGGAAGTTTTCTGTTAGCATACAATGAAGTCATGTATCCTCCATTCCTATAATGTGACTTATGTTATTTCTATAAGACTTCTCCTCTTAGAACCGAATATTTATTATGGAAGTTCGTCGAAATGTTGAGCAGTAGCTCCGTCCACATTTCGAGGGGGAGCAATTGAACTTCCGAGGTACTCCGAGGTACTGAGGTACGTTGATATGTTTAAAATTCCACTTCTTACTTTTTGTCTTTTAAGTAATGCTAAGAATTATGGAATTATGGCTAAGAATTATGAATGAAAGTTGAGCTTTTGTTAAGTACCACTTTTATTCAAATTTCTTAAGTTTCCATCCCTTAGGAGTATTGTTATTATTATTACCTCAGTGCATGATGGTTATGGTGATTAAGAACAATTTGATTGCCCTTTTAATATTAATGGCATATATATATTCCCTCTAATGTTTATGCCATATTATGTGATAAATTTCACATAAGTTTTTTCTCCTAAGCAAGATAAAAGATTCAATTGTGCTCTCCATAATGATTCTCCTAAAGCACCAAAGGAGGATAATGAAAATTATGATACTCGAAAAACTAAAGGGAGAGCAGTTGAATTATAAGGGCTTTATGGTAATTAAGAGCTCCATTGTTGACACTATTAAAGGAGCAATTCCTGACTCCCAGATCGCCAAGGTAATCCCTGGCAAGAGTTTCTATTAAAGTGTAAACAACGCGTCTTGTTAAAAGACTTGTTGGAAAAGAATTAATGTGAATGGGAGTTTGAGGGAATAAATTATGAAAAGGTGAAATGTGATCACCATTTTAGAGATGGAATCTCATAAAGTTTCTCCTTTTGCATTATAAAGGAATCAATTGTGTTAATTAATTAGTTTTAAGACATTCAGTATCTGACAGTGGTACAAAGCTCAGTAAGAAATAATCTTAATGAGGAATTTATGATTGGTTAATATTATGTTTATTGACCATAAGCAATAGGGATATTGCATAAGACCTGAGGTTTTCCCTCGGGATAGTAAATTAATCTTAGTGATATTCTTCATGTTCTAAAGATTCACTAAGATTAGTCCATAAAGAGGGTATTGAAGTTCATTCTAAAGATTTATGATTACTCCCTCAAGGGCGATAAGTTTTCTTCTTATATTGTTACTAATGTTTAAGTTATTATGTGCCCTTTAAGTTTTGAGACCGGGATAACTGACAAACATAAGTCCAGGGCTGGACCCCTGGAAAATTATTAAGAAAAACCTTACCTTGTTGGCATAAGCACTAAAGTAATGACGTGTGATACATCACACTAAGGGATTGCATGCTTATGTTTTAAGATATAAGGTGACCACCAAGTTGTGGACCATTAAGATAATTGGCAAGGTGTGAATTTACAAAAGTTTTATCCACAAAAGTTTCACCCTTGCGGAGGAGCCATATTGTGGAATGGCTTTACCCAATTTTCTTAAGGCATCGTCAAGGGTGCAAACTAAAGTTGTGGCATGCTCTTTATTCCCTAAGCCTTTAAAATATGGATTCATGTCCCTGATCCATATAAATTTAAGAATAAGGAGTTTTCTTAAGAAATTCATCCCGGAACTAACTATGTAAGAGTGCAGAATACTCAAGTAACATGTCAAAAGGTATCTGTCAGACCTATGACATTGTGAAAGATTAATTCCAGAATCAAATATATTCAAGGCCTTGATGAATTAAGTTTCATGGCTCAACAAATAAGTATTAAATCTAAGGCACAAGTGTTGAGCATCACTTAAGTCTAATGTCTTGATGATTAATTCATGAGTGTTATGCTAAGGTATTAAAGCTAAGCATTATATTTCAAGAGGCTTGCCTTCTAATGTTGTCGGCATAAAGATCAAATGGCAGCCTATTATTAAGGGACAAATTATGATTCTAGAAATAAAACATATTTCTCTTCTTTTCAAAAGTGCGCGCATAAGGATATGCATAAGAATATATGAAGAGAAACTGCACTCTTGGGACCATTGCAACACCATCTTCCCACAAACCTAAGGGGGTTTGTTTCTTCGATGGAATGATGTACTGTGGTCAATTAGATCAATGGTACTTAATTGACCATTGAATTTTATTGACTCTGTATAAGTTCCAACAAAGGAATGAGCTCATAAGTTTTTCAAGTAAGAATTAAGATTATGGAGCTCCTAAAGTTAAAGCTCCATTTCGAGATGAGGTGGTATATTGTAGTAACCGGGTTCTGCGGTACTAATTGACCGTTGCAATCCTTTTATCTCGTATACCATTTTATTTAGAAGTGGGCTTATGAGTTTAGCCTTACGATCAAGGGGGAGAATGTTGGATATTATGATCTTAAAGATTAAACTATAGCCATTATGTTTTAATAATGAAGATAAAGCTTAAGTGCAAAATATCTGATGTGCTACAGTGACAAACAGTAGGGCGGTGCTACAGTGCCTACCTACTCTGATGAGCTGCCCTGATCAGGGGCAGCTCATCAGCCAACTCATGGTGTGGGCCCCCCTGGTGCACAGTGCTATTCATATGAAGATAAAGGAGAAGAGAATAGAGCAGCTACATGAGTGAGTTCTGGCTGCTGCTGCTCTAAGCCTATTCCTCTCTCTCTCACACACAAAAACACTAAAGGAAAGGGCTACTGATCAAGCCTGCGCTGGAGCACTGGGAAGGACCTCTCACAACCATCAGATTGAGTTCTTGGTGGTGTTGAGCTAAAGAAAAGGAGATGGCAGGACCTGCAGATCAAGGTATGCTTATCTCCTAAACAAGTTTGTGGCTTAAACTTGTGCTAAATGATCCTGGAGGATCCAACACCCTCGTCCAAAGTTTTACTGTGAGAGGGAAGAACGAAGGGAAGGAGAAAGGTGAAGGAGCGAGAGACCGACAGGTGGGGTCGCCTAGGTGATCCACGTAGGATTTGCCTGCGAGAGGGAGGGAAGGGGCACACTGGCGCTGGCTGGGCTCCAGAAAGAAAGAGGCCCAAGTGCAGCGCCCAGGTAAGGCCTTTTCCTGCTTTAAATTCTTTCTGCAAATAAACAATCTATAGAATAGAAGACAGAAATGGCCAGGGGTTTAGGGGATGAATTAAGAATAATTAAGAATAAATTTGGAACCCTGGATTTATGTAGGATTTGAATAAAGTCCTCTGGTATTTTTAGAAGGCAGAAAAATAATTAGTGTTTGAATTATTCTCAAACTTCAATCATTTTTGAACCTGACCAAAACAACTTCAAATGGAAGGAAATTTGGCAGAGAGGTAAGTGACATGGTCTAATATTTATGGGGAAAGAATGAACATTTTACGGAACAGAAATAATGCCACTTGAATAAATGGGTGAGAATTGAAAGGAAGAAGCTAGTGATGGGGTGTTGCACTTGATGATGGTTTAGATGGAAAGGGCAAGATGAAACAGCAAAGAAGATGAGGAGAAGGAGTTCACAAAGATAACAAGCACACTACAAATACGCACACTACAATGATGATCATGATGCAAATGCAACAAAAAAATGACAAAGCAAGTGAGACGACCATGGCAGAAAAAAACAAGGATGGCATAATGCAATATAATAAAAGATGAACATGATGCAAGAAGCAAAATATGGCAATGGCACTCATCAAGATCATGGCAACAACGAAAATAAATGGAAGGCAACTAGAGCATCGGTCTCTGGGCGTCACACCCCAGTCGACGCGATCATAAGCCTTTGACAAATCAATCTTATAAGCACAAAAGTTCTTCCCAAGATTATTATTCTGCTCAATGAAGTGAAAGCACTCAAAGCGCCAAAAGTGCATTATCCGTGATTAACCTACCAGGCACAAATGCATTTTGGTTCACTGAAATGATGTACCTAGAATTGGCCTCAATCTGTTTGCGGGGCATTTTGTAATCACCTTATATAGCACCATACACAGACTGATAGGGCGGAATTCCTTGAGAGTAGCCAGTTGATCCACCTTGGGGATTAAGACAATGGCAGTGTGATTAACATTAGCCGGCATACAACCAGTAGCAAAAAAATTATGCACGGCAGGCACCACTTTCTCCTTCAATAATCCCCAATTGCGTTGATAAAATTTGGCCGGAAAACCGTCCGTGCCTGGCGCCTTGAGCGGCCCTATCTGAAACAAAGCATCAGATATCTCCTTCTCAGAGAACTCCCGACATAATTCCTCATTCATCTCGAGTGTCACTTTTTTCGCGGATAGTTGCACTATCTCTTCTGGGTTGAGACTATAGGATCACAATTGAAAAGGTCCTGAAAATGCCCGGTTCCCATGGCTTTTAGTTCTGTCAGAGATGTAACCCACATACCATTCTCATCCTTGAGCTTGGTGATTTTATTTATTTTATTTTTCTTAGCCCGCCACACAGCTTTTTTGTGAAAGAACTTCGTATTGCGGTCACCCTCACGAAGCCAAGTAATACATGACCTCTGCAGCCATAGCATTTCTTCTTTGTACAACAATTCATTCAGCTCATCATTTACCTTACGGACTTCATTCTTGTCAGCACCGTAACTAAGCAATCGGTTCAGTTCAGCGCAGGATGCAAACCTAGGGTTTGATTAATTATTGATGAGCTATGAGTGCAACCACGCTCCTAAACAACCAACTACAAGTAGGTTGTCAATTTGATGCATATTTTGTGGGATAGTGGCTGATTGTCCCAATTAACGTGGCAACATGCAACATGCATGTCCAAACGTGAGATGTGGTGGGCAATGGGTGTGATTGCATTATGAGTTCACAATTACTTACAAAAAGACCCTTCACACGCAACTTACATCGAAAAGAGAAGGCACAGTCGAGCATAAAGGTGGTGCTTTTATCTTGATACATATCTAAGGGTCTAAGGCCACACTGCAGGCTCAGCTTTGTTGGAAAGTTTAGAAAAAGGGATACGAGGTATGTATATCCATTGCTGCTCGATCGAATACTAAAAGCATGCCATGATCCAGGAATTAATTAACAAAGTTGTAGATCATGCTGCTCGTCGGTCTAGTTTGATTTTTTCAAATGCAATGAGCTGTGGTCATCGTCAGGCACAACGTTGCTCGGTTAGTAGTTTAGGACCTCATATATATGCTTTGGCACATAAGCACATGGTTAAGGGGTAGATGTAGCCAAGTGGATCAAGGCAGTGGATTGTGAATCCACCATGCGCGGGTTCAATTCCCGTCGTTCGCCCATCGCATTATTACAAATTCCAAAAATGCAATTTTCCATATTCCTAGTTATGTATTTACTTACGACGACGAAGAATAAAACTATCGCTATATTTTTTTCCTTTTCCTAGTTCTTCTTCCAAGCGCAGGATAACCCCAAGGGGTTGTGGGTTTTTTCTACCAATGGGAGCTTTCCCTTCACCGCCCCCATGGGGGCGGTCCACAGGGTTCATAACTACCCCTCTTACTACGGGGCATTTACCTAGCCAACACTTAGATCCGGCTCTACCCAAACTTTTTTGGTTCACCCCAACATTACCCACTTGTCCGACTGTTGCTATGCAGTTTGGGGATACTAAACAGACCTCCCCAGATGGTAATCTTAAAGTGGCCGATTTACCTTCTTTTGCAATGAGTTTCGCTACAGCACCTGCTGCTCTAGCTAATTGCCCACCCCTTCCACGTGTGATTTCTATGTTATGCATGGCCGTGCCTAAGGGCATATCGGTTGAAGTAGATTCTTCTTTTCTCTCAAAAAACCCCTTCCCAAACTGTACAAGCTTCTTCCAAAGCATACGGCTTTCTAGATGTATATGACGATCTCTAGACAGATGGATCTTATATGAATCATATGATGAAGTACCACATGAGTGGATATATAGGAAAGGAATCCAAATCTGCCGAATCGCTCATGTTATGATCTTCTACATCCTAGGTCTCTGTGTTCCGTCATCTGGCTTATGTTCTTCATGTAGCATTCAGATCGAATGACTCTATGAAATTACGTCGATACTTCCACATATTATGGGTAACGTAGGAGACATCCCTATTTTCCCCCGGGGGTCTTAATTACCACTGCTTAGCTTTCAATTTGTCTCTAACCATCAAATTAAATGTGAATAACCCGTCCTCCTCTCTTTGAAACAAGGGGTGCTTCCGGTTCTATGCGTGCCTCAAACAATTTTGTCTTCTCCATATTACCATATCTCTAGAGCCAATAATTTTCTATGAGGAACTACTGAACTCAATCACTTGCTGCCGTTACTCAACAGTTTTCTGTTGAGGTCTATCCCGTAGAGGTAGTCAAATTGGATCAGTGATCGATTTCTAGGTTTCGTCGTAAACCTAATTGGTTACTTCCAATTACGTAAATCAATAGTTCAAACTGCACTCAAAGGTAGGGCATTTCCCATTGATATAGGAACTTTTGTACCAGAAACAATAGTATCTCCAATTATAGCCCCTCTGGGATGTAAAATTTTCACCATCCCCATAGTGTATGAGACAAATGTATGCATTTCGATTAGGGTCGTATTCTATGGTTACGATTCTACCAGATATGTCTTTTTGATTCCGTCGAAAATCTATTTTACGGTATAGGCGCTTATGACCTCCCCCTCTATGCCTTACGGTAATGATTCCTCTGGAATTACGACCTTTACCACAACGGTGCCGTCCATGGATCAAATTATTTCGTGGATTGGATTTCACTTGCCTGTCTACGGTTCCCTTGCGTGTGCTCGAGATAGGTGTTTTGTATAAATGTTTCGCCGTATTATTAAGTATTCTCCTTTAGTTTTTTTCTCTATCTAGAAGTGGAATAGAATAACCCGGTTGAAGGGTAATGATCATACATCTGTAAGTGCTCAATAGCGGAGCCACCTCAGCAAGCTCATCTCCACCGCGGCCTCCTCGAAGGCGCCATATTCACACGGCCGCACCCCCAATCCTCCACGCCCTACAGACCGGACCTCCTCTCACGCACCCCACATGACGGAAGCAAGCAAGGGGTGGTGTCGGGGTACGACACCTATGGGATCCCGAGAGACCCCTTTACAATTCGGCGGGGGGAGAGGTATACGCAAAGAGCAGAACCAATGATCGACGCGGGAAGTTTTTACCCAGGTTCGGGCCGCTGATCAGCGTAAAACCCTACTCCTGCTTTGTGTTCTTATTGATGTTCTTGAGCCCAGCCTTCAGGAGCGCTCGCAATGAACAGTACGTTCAAAGAGCAGCTATGCATGCAGAATGGGCCAGAAGTTCTCCTCCCCTGTAGCAGTTGCCTTGGGCCTCCTTTTATATGCTCAAAGGGCTCTCCATAGTGGCAAAATGTACATACATTGAGGTGTAAAGTAGCTACAGGGTATCATACCTAACCCCTGACGGATTAGGACAAGCGCATTTAATGCACCGCGAGGTGTCCGTTTAGGTGTCCTCACTTTCTTGGGGATGGAAAAAGGGGCCATCCCATCAGCACCGCTTAAGCTCTCCTCCACTGGCGCGTTGCCACGCATCCAGAGAAGGACCCAGAATGTCAGGTTTTGTTACTGTGCCGAAGCGGTGGCACAGTGGCAGAATCTCGCCAGGCGCCGATCCTTGCCGGGCACTAAGCCTTGCCGGGCGCCGGGCCTTGCCGGGCGCCAAACCTTGCTGGGCACCAAGCCTTGCTGGGCTCCACAGGTCATCCCGGCAAGGATCTTGCCGGGGAAGCTGGCCTTCGGATCCCAGCTTTGCTTATCTGCTGATCCTCAGATCTCTGACTTGATGATTTCCTTGATGGCTTGAATCGACCTCGAGCCGTTCCCGGCAAGCCTTGCCACGAGGATGGCTACGACTGCCCGTGCACAAGTACGGGGTACTAGTGGCCCAATACTTAGTACACCGACAGGAGCCCCCGAGCCTAGGCCATACACGAGTGCGAGGCGTTGTTGGGCTAGGCCCAAACAGTGCACGGGCACACGTGGCAGGGGATTAACTGCTCGTAAATATGTCGTTTTACTGTGCCCCCCACTACGCGCACGGAGTGCGCGACGTGGGAAGCATGCCAAAAAGGCTGCAACTGCCTCGCGCCTATAGAGGCGCGTTCACATTGGGGAATAAAAGAGGCGGCCCCGTTCCTTCCCCATAAAAAGGAGAAGTCGCAGAGGCACAAACCTATTTACCCCCCTCTTCTTCTCAATCTGGCCATCGCCATCGCCTTCCTCCTCTCGAGCTCAGAGCGAAACCTTTTCCTCTTCCGCCCACTGCTCCCACGCTCGCTCCACCCCCAGCTTCCATCCTCACAGTCGCCATGCCGCCCAAGGCCAGCAAAAGCAAGGGCAAGGAGGCGAAAGCCGAAGTCCCGGAGAGCGAACTGGCAAAGATGCGGAAGAGGCTCGTCATCTTCCCTCCGACGCTCGATGTTGAAGCTCTAAAGGGGTGATACCAATGCATGTGGGCGAAGGGAACGCAAGCTCACCCCGCCACACGCGTAATCCCAGGTGCTTGCTCCAAAGGTGGATCGGACAGATACCCTTTCTTCACTGCATATTTCTATTGCGGGCTCTGTCCCCCCTTTTCAGACTTCTTCAATGACATCATGTACACATACGGCTTCCGTCTTCTTGATTTCACGCCGAATGCAGTACTTTGCATGTCTATCTTTGCCCATCTCTGTGAGAATTTTGTTGGCGTGATCCCCAATTCTGCTCTTTTTCGCCATTATTTCTTCCCTCGTATCCAAAAAGGAGAGGCTCTCTCTGGTTCTATTGCCTGGATTCCAAGGGCTTGGAATAAAGAAATATACCCAGAGGGAGTTTACCGCGAAAAGTGGGACGAGTGGCGGGCTGAATGGTGCTGGATCCAGGAAGCAGATCCCCATCCTTTTTGTCATCCCCGGCAACAGAAGGTGGTCCGCGGCAAGGA
The DNA here is from genome assembly GCA_011799875.1 of Thinopyrum elongatum. Classification (NCBI taxonomy): domain Eukaryota; kingdom Viridiplantae; phylum Streptophyta; class Magnoliopsida; order Poales; family Poaceae; genus Thinopyrum; species Thinopyrum elongatum. Next base: position 572,278,731 of record CM022298.1, on the reverse strand, counting down.
TTGGAGCGATCTCGCTGCGGAAGACGAGAGGCTCACAATCGCCACCACCAGGATCCTCCGCCTGAAGGCTGCCGGACTGATGATGGAGATGATCGGCTTCGACTTTCTCCGCCGCCGCATCGCCCCTCTGCAGAACAGGGGAAGGCCAGCTTGGGAATACAAGAACGCGGCAGATATCATGAGATTGCGCCCTGGGCTGAACAACAATCTGACCGCTATGCAGCTTGGCGCTCTCTGTCAGAAGTTATTCCAGCGCGAAGACAAACACCGGCTGCCGGCAAGGATTGTCCCCTTGTGCAACAACTCTGCCTTGGGGTCAATCATTGCATTTCTGCCGATGTTCAACGCCCACGGCCTTGACCCGACCTGGGCCGAGCCAAGCGAGGAGGAAGCGCAGAAGTTCTTTGACAGCTTGACGGAGAGGCCTGTCCGGCAAGAGTCAGATTTCATCCGAGCCACCACCGACCAAGAAGTAGCTTACATTGCTACTAGGGTGGAAGAGGCAAATCTTGCCGCGGAGGCCGGCAGCGTCGGCTTCACAGAGTGGGAAGCTAGTGATGCAGAGGTGGTAGTGGAGGTAAAGCCTGCCGGGGAGGGCGAGGTTGCCGGGGAGGAGAGCGGCGCAGCCGCTGAGAGCTCGTCCGGCGAGGACACGGCCGTAGAAGAGGCGCGAGAAGAGCCCCCGCCCCCGAAGAAGACGAAGAGTGTTCTTCGGAAGGCTGCATCTGGCATCCCGGCAAGCCAGCCCTCTTCGAGCAGTGAAGCCCCCGGCAAGAAAGTGGCTGGCAAGACTGGACCGCGGCAAGGGGCTCGTCAACAGCCTGCACGGCGCGCGAGGCCCACACCAACGGCCACTGCTGGGGCGGCAGGAGGGTCTCGCGCCACCGCACCGGAAGCTGCCCCGGCGCCTGCCACAACCAAGCGGCCTAGGACTCATCCTCCGCCTCCCACTCAGACACCGCAACGGAGGTCGACTTCGACATCTCCGGCTTCAGTCCGGAGCGAGAGGAAGAAGAGTGAGTACTTTGCCATAGCTTTTACCTTCCAATCTTGCATCAATCTTACTGACTTGCTGGTATTGTCTCTGCAGTGACACAGAAACCTTGCTGGAGAGGATGGCGAAGAGGTCAAGGACTTCTACGGGTGACGAGCCCCTGGCAGGCTCCACTAGCGTGCCAGAAACCGTCATTGTGAGCCCAGAGTCTAGTCCTCAACGCAGCCCCCAGCGCAGCCCCCAGCACAGCCCCCAGCGTAAGTTCATTGTTCTTTTTCCGCTGGCGGGTGCCGAGGCTTTCATTCTTGCCTACTAATATCTTTGGGTTCACAGGAGAAGAACGGCAACAAGGAGGAGACATCCCCATTGTGCCTCCTTCATCGACCGCTCCGCCCACAAGCACGTCCCCGGCAAGAGATCCTGCCGACAAGCCCGTCCTAATTGAGGAGGAGCCGGCAAGCGCGGACTCCGGCGACACGCCCCCGGCAACCGGAGTTGCCGGGAGGGGTGAAGCCACCTCCCGACAGCCCGACGCAGGTACTCTATTGCCTCAGGGTGCTTGTTATTCTTTTTCTCTTATCTCTCTGTCTTCGGTCACTTCAAAACTTCAACCTTGATCTTATTCTGTTTTCCTCCTTCGCCCTTCAGAGTTCCCTGTGATGGAACACATGGACGTCGACGTTGTGATCGAGGAGACCGTCGGGGATGCCGCCGCCGAAGCAGACAGGATCGCTGCCAGCGAGGCCACCAAGGATGACATTGTCGAGGCTGGTGGTGCTCTTGACGGGGAGGCCGCCAAGACAGCACAAGAGGAAACCGCCGAAGAACCTACTGAAGGGGGCGACAGGGAGGCTGAGGACTGCACTGATAGCATTCCTGCCGCAGGAGCGCCAGGCGCTGCACTGGCCACAGAGCCCCCTGTCACTGGTGAGGCGGCCACTGAAGACCAGCCATCAACATCTGAAGGCCCCTCATCCAGCAAGTACCTCAAGGTTGGCGAGAACCTGTTCGTCAACTTGCCGGGGACGGCAAGCGCTGGGGCACCAGCCGAAGGAGAAGTTTTCGAAGAAATCATCGCTGCTGCCGGGCTTGAAATTGTTGACGACCCCAGCACTAGCAGTGGCAAATCTGAAGAGGATCAGCTCCTTCAGGCCATGGGCGAGAATTTCCGCAAGCTCCAGGCTCTCCATCGCGCCCGGAAAGACAAAGCGGACTCCAGAATGGCAGTTGTCGAGGTGGCCGAAGCAGATTTTCAAAGGCGCATCGCACAAATGCAGATCTGGCACGCCGAGGCCCTCCAAGAGTTGGTTGCCGGCCGGGAACAAGTGAGCCAGCAGTGGAATGAGATCCTCCTGAAGCAATCTGACATGGAGAAGGCGCATGATGAAGCTGTTCAAAGGATTGCTGCCGAAGATGCCCTCCTGACGGGGCGCCGCGTTGCCCTTGATGCTCATGAGGAAGATCTCACCGCACGTGAGCAGGCACTCGCCGCCAAGCTTCGTAGCAAGGATGAGGATATCGAAAATCTTGTCGCGCGGCGGACCCAGGAGCTGGAGCAAAAACATAAGGAGGCTCTCGAAGCTCTGACTGCAAGTCACGCCGGCAAGCTCAAGGAGGCCGTCGATGCTGCCGAAGCTGCAGAGGCCGCCAAGAACGAGCTGAACGACAAAGTGAAGAGGCTGGAAACAGATCTCGAAGAGCACGGCAAGGAGCTCTCGACGCTCAAGGGGGACAGGGAAAAAACCCTCCACTCCTTGGCGGAGATGCAAGTTGCCCTGTCCGACAAGACCAAGCAGCTCTCCTCTGCCGCTGATAATATTGCGGTTCTGGAGCTGAAGCTGACCACACTGCAGAAGTCTCTCGAGGCCGGCAAGGCCCGTGAGAAGGCTCTACTCAAGGATCTCCAAGGAGAGAGGAACCTGCTCAAGAGCGCCGCCGCTGCCCAAAATGAGTACGAGAAGGGAGTGGAGATCTGGACTGGCTGTCTCATCGCCACCGCGGAGAAGCTTACCGCAGAACTGTCAACCATGGGCTTGTCGAACTTCAAGTATTCTTCCGAGGAAAGAATATCTCCAAGTGCCAGGTTGACGATGTTCTTTGAAAGCATCATCAACGCGTTGAGGGTGCTCCAGTCTAGCCGGGCGACCCAACTGGCGAACGAGACTCGCCGGCTTTGCCGGGCCGTCCTCCGCAAGGTGCTCATCAAGGTGGTGCACATCAATCCCGGCATCGACCTCTCCAACGCGCTCGGCCATCTGCCAAGGGATGCAAATGTTGAGGCGCTTGAAGAGTGCATCGCGCCTATCCTTGAGAAGCTGGACTCCATCAGAAGGATCGAAGGCCAGCGCAGGGATTGAGTGCTTCTCCCTTTTTCTTGCCATCGTTATCTCATGTAAAAGACAATTAAGTCTCAAGTTAGAATTGCGGCAACTCATGGATGTAATACAATTTGCCCATGTTTAGGCTCATGCTTGCTACTTTCCTTGTCTGATTCCTTTATGTATGGAGTTCATCCTATGCTTATTGAAAAACTTGCCGGCGCGCAACCTACCGCGAGCGCTGGGTGCGGGACTTCAGCAGCCTGCTGGAGGCGCAGCGGCCGGCAAGACTCCTTGGTGTTCTCAGTGCAGCCACTTAAATCATTGAGCGGGCTCGAAACAAAATAAGGGCACGACCGATTACAACAAGGGTTCCTTCGCGTGCAGATTTTCCATACAAGAGTCGGAATCGTCCAAGGAAATAACTTTGTAATAAAAGAAAAACTTGCTCTGAGTTTTTAGGACTTAGCTTTCTGTCTTTGTCCTTCCTCCGGCAAGCGTCAATTCCGAACGTCGCCAACTGGTATTCATATCACCTTTCCCCCCCCCCCCCCCCCCCCCCCCCCCCCCCGCGGCAAATGTGCACGCGAGGAATCCTTCTGTCTTTCGAGAAAAAGAAAGAAGAGAAAATAAAAACATGAAACCTTGGCGGTTCGTTAGAACTTACCGGGATTAGGTGTCATACAATATCTTAGACAAACATGCATATATATAAATATGAACATGGGAATCAATAAGGGAATGTACAACACTTAAATTTAGTCATCTGTGCTCAGGGTCTGCGCCTGGCTTTGTACAAAGGATCACATGCCTTGCCGGCAAGATTTGTACAAAAGGGTGGTTGCCGGGAGCCCCCGGCAACCGCGCCTTATGGGTAGAGCTTGCGAAGATGTTCGATATTCTAGGAATTACTCACTGGAACGCCATCTTCGGTCTCCAGGCGAACAGCACCAGGCCTGGTGACTCGTACTACCCGATAAGGGCCTTCCCACTTTGGCGTCAACTTGTTTGAATTCTTGGCGGACTGAATCCGTCGAAGAACAAGGTCGCCTTCCTCAAGGCTTCGGGCATGAACTTTGCGGCTATGGTAGTGGCGCAAAGCTTGCTGGTAGCGTGCAGCTCGCACAGCAGCCTGAAGACGATTCTCCTCAAGGAGCACAGCCTCATCTTGCCGCAGTTGCTCTTGCTCGAGCTCATCATAAGCGAGCACTCGAGGAGATCTGTATATGAGTTCCGTGGGGAGAACTGCTTCCGCTCCGTAGACCAGAGCGAAGGGTGTCTGGCCGGTGGCTTGATTTGGTGTCGTTCTGATTGAGCAAAGAACCGCCGGCAACTCATCAATCCAGCGTCTTCCGCACTTTTTCAGCCTGTCGAAGGTTCTGGTCCTGAGACCGCGCAGCACTTCAGCATTGGCCCTCTCCGCTTGGCCGTTGCTTCTTGGGTGAGCAACAGAGGCAAAACAAATCTTGCCGCCAAGGTCTTGGACGTACTGCATGAAGGTGCGACTTGTGAACTGCGTGCCGTTGTCGGTGATAATCCTGTTGGGCACACCAAAACGGCAAACAATTCCCTTGAAGAACTTGACAGCTGACTACGCTGTCACCTTCCTCACTGCTTCCACCTCCGACCACTTTGTGAACTTGTCGATAGCAACGTACAAGTACTCAAAGCCCCCGGTAGCACGGGGGAAAGGGCCCAGTATGTCGAGCCCCCAGACCGAAAATGGCCAGGAGAGAGGGATTGTCTGAAGAGCTTGAGCTGGCTGATGTAATTTATTCGAATGAAACTGGCACGCTTCACACTTGGTTACTAGTGCAGTTGCATCCTGGAGAGCGGTAGGCCAAAAGAAACCTTGCCGGAATGCTTTCCCGGCAAGCGCTCTTGACCCTATGTGAGAACCACATATGCCCCCATGTATCTCTGCCAATAGCTCTAGTCCATCCTCCCGAGGAATGCACTTCAATTTCACACCGTTTGGTCTCTTTCTGTACAGGACGTCATCGACGAACTTATACATAACAGACCGACGGGCTACTCTCTCTGCTTCTTCCTGTTCCTCAGGGAGTTCACCTGTCTGAAGGAAATGGACAATGTGCTGCGCCCATGCTGGAGCCTGAGGCTCGACAGCTAGGACTAAAGGCATCTCCTCTGCCGGGGGAACGTTTGTCTCGACAGCAAGGGCCTGAGGCCCTGCCGGAGCCTGTTGTTCCTCGGCAGGCATGTCAATCCCGGCAACTTTCTTGCTGGCGGCTCCGGGGAGCTCTGCCGGGAAGTACTGGCCAGAGTTCAACTTTCTTCTCTTTTCTTGCCGCATCGATGGCGCCACGGACGGTTGAGTCAATTGGAGCACAAAAGTTCCTGGTTCCATAGGCAACTTGAGGGCGGCACGCTTTGACAGGTCGTCAGCTATATTGTTCTCGACACGAGGGACGTGCTCCATCTGCAGACCGTCAAAGCGCTCTTCCAATTTCCTCACTTCATCTACGTAGGCCTGCATCAATGGACTTTGATAACTCTTGTTAACTTGCCTGACGACAAGTTGTGAATCGCCTTTGATGATGAGCTTTCTGATACCAAGGTCTGCCGCGATCCTGAGACCGGCAAGCAAACCCTCGTATTCTGCAGTGTTGTTGGTTGAACTCTCTCGGGGAAAGTGCATTTGGACTACGTACTTGAGGTGCTCTCTGGTGGGTGCGACAAGCAGCACGCCAGCACCGGCGCCTTGCAGCGAGAAAGCCCCGTCAAAGTACATAACCCATTGCTGATCGATTCCCTTGCCGGGGAGGGTTGTTTCTTGAACTTCTTCGTCTGGCGTCGGGGTCCACTCTGCAATGAACTCCGCCAAGGCCCTGCTCTGAATCGTCGAAGTGCTTTCAAACTTAAGGCCAAAGCTGGACAACTCCAACGCCCACTCCACGATCCTGCCGGTTGCCTCCGGATTTTGCAAAATCCGTTGCAACGGAAAGCGAGTGACGACGGTGATCTCATGTGCTTGAAAATAATGACGCAGCTTCCTCGAGGCCATAAGGAGGCCGAAAAGCAACTTCTGCACACCAGAATATCTTGACCTAGCTCCTTGTAAAAAAGAGCTAACAAAATAAACTGGGCGCTGCACCACCTTCTTCTTCTGCACGGGTTCTTCTGTTTGCGCAGATCCTGTCTTGCCGGGATCAACCCTTGCCGAGGAAGATCTTGCCGCGTCATTTGGCGGTCCTGCCGCTGGCGTTGCTTCCTCATCAGCTTCTCTCTGCGCCACTAGCGCAGCGCTAACCACTTGATTTGTTGCTGCCAGATACAGCAGCAACGGCTCTTGTGGTTTAGGTGCGACTAGCGTCGGCGGAGAGGAAAGGTATTTCTTCAAATCTTGCAGCGCAGCCTCCGCCTCCGGAGTCCATTTCATCGGACCTGCCTTCTTCAAAATTTTGAAGAAGGGCAGGGCGCGCTCAGCAGATTTGGAAATAAACCTGCTTAGAGCAGCAACATAGCCGGCAAGCGACGCACATCCTTGACGCGTCTCGGCGCTTCAATTTGCTCAATAGCTTTGATCTTGTCGAGGTTCGCTTCGATTCCCCGGCAAGATACAAAGAATCCGAGGAGCTTGCCGAAAGGAACACCGAACACGCACTTCTCAGGATTGAGCTTCAAATTGATCTTGCGCAAGTTTGCAAATGTTTCTTCTAAATCTTGAACGAGCGTTGCTTTATCTTTGGTTTTGACCACTATATCATCCATATACGCCTCCATATTTCTATGGAGTTGTGGCTCAAAACCAATCTGGATTGCTCTGGCAAATGTTGAACCAGCACTTTTCAACCCGAAAGGCATTCGTATAAAACAATACGTACCACATGGGGTGATAAAGGCGGTCTTCTCTTCATCTTCTTTTGCCATAAAAATCTGATGATACCCTGAATAGGCATCAAGGAAGGACAGGAGATCACAACCAGCGGTGGCATCCACAATCTGGTCGATGCGCGGCAAGGGAAAGGGATCTTTTGGACAAGCTTTATTGATATCTGTATAATCGATACAAAGCCTCCATTTCCCATTCGCTTTCTGCACTACAACCGGATTGGCCAACCAGGTTGGGTGAAGCACTCCTTTGACCAGTCCTGCCGCCTCCAGCTTCTTAATTTCTTCGGCAATGAATTCTTGCCGCTCCAAGGCCTGCTTCCTGACCCTTTGCTTGACGGGCCGCGCGTGAGGACAGACAGCAAGGTGGTGCTCAATTACCTTCCTGGGAACACCGGGGATGTCAGACGGTTGCCATGCAAACACGTCGACATTCGCCCGCAGGAAAGCAATGAGCGTGCTTTCCTATTTGTCATCTAGGGTGGAACTTATGGTGAAAGTTCCCCCCGTTCCGTCCTCCCTGGCAGACACCTTCTTGGTCTCTGGCGGAGCAGCCTTGGACTTCTTGTTCTTGCCGGTGGAACTCTCTGGTACGTCCTCGACGGAAGCGCAGCACTCCGAGGAGGTGCGCTTGCCGGAGTTCGCGCCAAGGTTCATGCCGGTCTTCTTCTTCCCCCCGGGAGTTCCAGCGGCAGGAGCAGATGCCTTGACGGCAGGTGCTGCAACTGCTTCCCGGTAAAGTTGGTCGGCACAGATGAGCGCATCCTTCTTATCAGAATGGATAGCGATGACGCCCAACGGGCCAGGCATCTTCAAGACATTGTACGCGTAGTGTGATGCCGCCATAAACTTAGCCAGCGCTGGCCGACCAAGGATCCCATTGTATGACATGGGGATCTTGGTGACATCAAACACCACCTTCTCGGTCCTGAAGTTAAGCTCGCTGCCAAATGTTACCGGCAGCGTAATCTTGCCCTTAGGCTGGGTTCTTCCCGGGTTGACCCCTTGAAACGTACCCGTTTCCTCGAGGTCCTCGTCGGGAATCTGGAGCTTTCTGAGCACATCCGGTGAGATTAAGTTTAGGCCGGCCCCGCCGTCAACTAACATCTTCGTCACCTTGAGGTTGCGAATCGTTGGCGAGACCAACAATGGCAAGCACCTGACCGCAGTTGTGCGATCAGGGTGATCCTCGGCGTCGAAAATGATAGGCGTGCTGGACCACTTCAGGGGCCTACACGCATCTGGCGATGGCTCCGCCGCATTGACCTCCCGCACCCACTGTTTGAGTTGGCGGTGGGAGGAATGTAGCGAGGCACCCCCATCAATGCACATGGCCTCCGTAGCCTTCTGGAATTCTTGCTCACTGGATTCATCATCTTCCTCATCATCATCTCCTTCTTTGTCTCGGCCCCGTGCGGGCCGATCCTTTTGCTGCTTGGCCTTGCCGCGGCGACTCCCTCGGCCACCACGCTTCTTGCCGGACCCCTCAGCACCATCTTGGGCCTTCTCCTTATCTCGCCTCTCGTATTCGGCCCTCTGCTTCTCGGCAAGCTGCTCGACTTGCCGGCAGTTCTGGAGATCGTGGCCCTTGGTGCGATGGATCTTGCAATACTGCTTGCCGGAGTTCTCCGACTTGTCGGCAGCCGCCAAGGCCTGACAGGAAGGGCACCCGGCAAGATCCTTGCCGGGGTCGCCAACCTTGGCCTTCTTGGCGGCGCCGGGGTTGTCGGATTCCTCGATGGCAAGCACGGCCTTGCCTCCGCGCTTCCTGTTCCACCGCCGGCCTTTCCTTGACGGGGCCGCGGCGTCTTCATTTTCGGACTCGCCCGCCGCGCCAACAGCCTCACCAGGGAGTTTCCTCCCCTCTTCAGCTCGAGCGCACTTGTCGGCCAGAGCGTAAAGCTCGGCAATACTCCTGACTTTGTTCATTGCCAGCTCTTCCCGCATTTTGCGGTTACGCACGTTCTGATGAAACGCGCTAACAACAGCGGCAGGATGAACGTCAGGAATATTGTACTGCACCCGGCTAAATCTCTGGATAAACTTGCGCAGGGACTCGCCCTCCTTCTGAGGGATGATGTGCAAATCGCTCTCTTGGCCAGGAGCTTGGTGGCCTCCAACGAAGGCGCCAACAAAACTGATGGCACAAATCTGACCAGGAAGAAATAGAATTCTCCGGCAGATGCATCAACCATGACCTGACGTTGGGCTTGAGCACCAACGGGAAGTAGTTGGCAAGTATCTTGTCATCTCGGCCCCCGGCAGCCTGCACTGCAATGGTGTAGATGCTCAGGAACTCCGAGGGATGGGTCTTTCCATCATACTTCTCCGGGCCCTCTGGCTTAAAGGTTCGGGAATTGGGCCACCGGACTTGCCGTAGCTCACGGGTAAACGCTGGAGTTCCTACCTCATAAGGCAAGTCTCCTACGTCCCCTGGCGTAGGCTCGTCAACAACCGGCCCCGCGCACTTATCAGACTGATAGCGCGCTTCCCGTCGCCGCTCGATGGTAGCTCGAGCGTCCTCCTTGCCTCGCTCCTGGAGAACTTGACGCTGATCGCGGCGCATCCTTGGGTCGGACGACGCCGTGGAAACTTCTTCATGGCGGTCGACTTGCTGAGTTGTCGGCCGCCGCTGGTGCCGCGGAGGGGAGTGCACTGTGGTCGCACCACCTCCGGTTTTCTCTACATCGGCTCGCGCCGGATCGATGGGCCTCCGCTGCGAGGGCCCTGCCTCTTGCGGTCCATCTTTGTTGGCGAAGCCGATGAGGCTCTGGATGGTAGCTCGCCACTCCTCCATCTTCTCCGGGGCAGGAGGAAAATCGAGGAGCAGCTGCGCACGTGCCAAGGCTTCCGCTGGCGTAGGTGGCGGCGACAAGTGCGAGGTACGTGAGGTGCCCTGACTCCTAACCATGTTAGAAGGAGCACCACCACGGTCACGCGACCGTGCGCCACCTCCGCCGGCAGCTCGGTGTGCATGCTGGTCCCGCGCATCTTGGGATCTATGCGCAGAAACCTTTTCATGGGGACGCCCTGAACCACCAGCGCCATGACGTCGCTCATCATGCACGACCTGGGTAGGTCGTGAGGCTTGGGCTGGCGCGGGAGCTCCAGCAGGCGCCCTCCGATCTCTCGAGTTTGTTGTGCCACCCGTAGGCAACACAGCGCCATCTCTAGATCCAGCGGCGTGCAGGTTACCACTGCCACTGCGAACGATACCGCTCGCTTGGCTTGGATCACCAGAACACCGCGGGGGTTCTAGTCCTCTTCCTTCTGCTCCCACGCCGTCGCCCGTACGCGAAGGTGTAGGCAAAACGGACGTGGACGGTTGCGCCGTCGCAGCGCTCTTCTTCTTGGGTGGCATGATGATGAAGATGATGAAGAAACCTAGGCGCCGAGCACTAGATCAGGTTCACGCAACCTTCAATCCCCCTACCTGGCGCGCCAAAGATGTCGGGGTACGACACCTATGGGATCCCGAGAGACCCCTTTACGATTCGGCGGGGGGAGAGGTATACGCAAAGAGCAGAACCAATGATCGACACGGGAAGTTTTTACCCAGGTTCGGGCCGCTGATCAGCGTAAAACCCTACTCCTGCTTTGTGTTCTTATTGATGTTCTTGAGCCCAGCCTTCAGGAGCGCTCGCAATGAACAGTACGTTCAAAGAGCAGCTACGCATGCAGAATGGGCCAGAAGTTCTCCTCCCCTGTAGCAGTTGCCTTCGGCCTCCTTTTATATGCTCAAAGGGCTCTCCACAGTGGCAAAATGTACATACATTGAGGTGTAAAGTAGCTACAGGGTATCATACCTAACCCCTGACGGATTAGGACAAGCGCATTTAATGCACCGCGAGGTGTCTGTTTAGGTGTCCTCACTTTCTTGGGGATGGAAAAAGGGGCCATCCCATCAGCACCGCTTAAGCTCTCCTCCACTGGCGCGTTGCCACGCATCCAAAGAAGGACCCAGAATGTCAGGTTTTGTTACTGTGCCGAAGCGGTGGCACAGTGGCAGAATCTTGCCAGGCGCCGATCCTTGCCGGGCGCCAGGCCTTGCCGGGCTCCACAGGCCATCCCGGCAAGGATCTTGCCGGGGAAGCTGGCCTTCGGATCCCAGCTTTGCTTATTTGCTGATCCTCAGATCTCTGACTTGATGATTTCCTTGATGGCTTGAATCGACCTCAAGCCGTTCCCGGCAAGCACGAGGATGGCTACGACTGCCCGTGCACAAGTACGGGGTACTAGTGGCACAATACTTAGTACACTGACAGGTGGCGACGCAGTCGCCCGGCTACACCCATCTCCATATCAGTGTCAGCTTTCATCATCACGGGCCACCCAGCGACTCCCTCTCGGCTCACTCCCATGCTACTGTCGTGCAAAAAATAGTGAAGACGAATGAGCTATTCCCTTCGTCCCACAATATAAGAGCGTTTTCGACACTAGTGCAGTGTCAAAAACGCTCTTATATTGTGAGATGGATGAGTACTTTTTTGTCGGTTCTTCTAATCCGACAAGTCGCGAGAACGGCAACTATGTCAATTTTAGTCACAAACTCAATACTTTTTTTAGCAAGAACAGCCAGCTCCTGGTGCTCTAGGGTTGGTGGAATTGACAACTTATGTTGTGAGTCGCATATGTTTTTGTACATGTTTCACTTTTAGTTTGACACTGGCCGCCCCTTGGTTGCTTTTCACGCTCCGCCACTGTAGTGCTTGCTCCCACTCATGACGAACACTTACGAGTAACCCGTGTACTCCTTGTTGACACCAGATTTTGGCACGGTACAAAACGTAATTAAGATGGCCCTGAATGAAAATTCTTTCAACATGAGAAAGTTTCGCGTCTCCGAGTGGAACAACTTTGATGTTTAGGTTATCGCCATCCGACCTCATCTTAAGGACCGAAACTATACTCGGAGTGGTAGAATTTAGTGTTATGAGTGCTTTTCGGCTGATTGCGCTTCCAAGATGACCTCAGATGAAGGAGGGACCTAAAGGAATTGTCTTCGTCTCGTCGAGGCAATTGATTTTGATATATAAATCATCTTAATCCGAGTTCATATGCAAAAGTTACAGTCAATACGGTCCAGCCCGACCAGAGACCAAAATATTACGCTTGACACCAGACACATGTTGATGAGTGTCTGATGCAATGCGTGAGCAATTCGTCCCTCAAGACAGCCTTGAATCGGAAAACCTTCAACAGAAGAAAGTTTCGTCTCGTCGAGCCGGTCGATTTTCATATATAAATTGTCTTGATCCGAGGTAGTATGCAACCTGGGGAGACAAAACAAGATCAGGCTGTGTTTTCAGTCGGGAAATCCGAGTGAGAAGCTACCCATCCGAGTGAAAGCTTACCGATCGAGTAGAAGATTGCCGTCCGAATGAAAATATAGTCATCCGAGTGGAAGATCGTCCTCCAAGTGAAAATATTGCCATCCGAGTGAAAATACTACAGATCCGAATGAAATATTGTCATCCGAGTGAGAGCTTGTCGTTCGGGTAAAGGATTGCCGTCCGAGTGAAAATATTACAGATCCGAATGAAATATTCTCATCCGAGTGAAAGCTTGCCGTTCGGGTAAAAGTTTGTCGTCTGAGTGCAGTCTAGTCGGGCAATTCGAGTGAAAGACTCTAATATCCGAGTGCTCCAACTAGAAGCTGAAGATGTGCCCGAAAGGTTATCTAGATTGGCTCGGATGAAAAAGTGTTCAACACGGAAGTTGTGCATATCATCGAAACGGTCAACTTTGGTTTTGGGGTCATCATCATATGAGATAGTATACGGTCTGCAACGTTGCTACAAGACTCGGACAGTACAGTCAGCTACATGACTGAGTCCGACTGGAGGTTAAAGATGGCCCCGTAGAGTATTTAAGATGGCCTTGTTAGGAAAAGTGATCAACATGAAAGTTGTTCATCTCGTCGAGACGCACAAATTTGATATGTTGGCCGTCTTGATCGGAGGTCATATGCAAATTCGACGGCCCGCGCAAGGAGGAAGGCAGAAGTTGGGCCAGATTCAGACTGAATTCAAGTTGGACTAGAACTAGGACTCTAGGACGTGAATTGATGTAATTTTTTATGTAAGGAAAGCCTAGATGAATCCTTTGCTTGTACGGGAAGTCCAGGCGCCTCTTATATATGTTGAAGGTGACGGCCAATTGAACAACACACAATCGACAAATCAATCTATCATATTTTATCTTTACCTTTACCTTCTCCCTTTGTTCTTCTTCTTCTCGTTCTTCGTTTGTTCTTCATTTGCAAGGCGGCGAACCTCGAGGCCCTAGGGGCAATCAGGTCGACCTAGGACAGCCCATAGCCACCGCGTGCCCTGACGGGGTCCCTCTCGGGCGTGTGGGGTTTCGGATCTACAAAAGCGCCCGCCGGATTGCTTGCGTACCGCGCTTCCGGTTGGGTCTCCTTCGACGTGAGCTGCGGTGCATCACCCCCGGCGTCGAGGGTACACGATGACGTGTTCATGTGTCAACACACTTTTTGGTGACTCCACTGGGGATCGAAACTTTGAACGGACTCCAGCTTGTTCTTGCTACGAGGAGAACGTCATCAAGCGGCTGCAATCTACAAACGGTAACATGTATCATCAATCTCCTTACGTAGATGCAAATAGCCATTATGTTGATGTTCCTAGATCTTTCAATGGACATGTCATGTCGGCTAGCCCTAACGAGCAAAGGCCGACTAGTTATTCCGTTGGAGAAACTTGGAATTTACAGAATCGCGACATGCAACTAATGAATCTGAACTTCTGTGCATCGGCAACACCTTTCAATATGCCGGTGAACAACACGATGAGTTCAAGTGATCAATATAGGACACCTCATGTGCATGAGGGTGTCTCACGGTTTTATCCATCGGCAACCGGCTCGCGATATGCGGGTTCATCCCCAAACATGCCGATGGATGGGGGAATCGGCCATGCTTCTGTTAGCTATTTGGCCGGTTATCCTCAAACATCATCATATACTACACCTCGTGAGATTAATTGTTCAGTGGCATATGAAACCAAAAATATTCATGACTCGGATCACCTTTGCGGTTATGGCCGAGTGAATGGAGATTCTGCAGGAGCATATGTGTCTAATATTGCAGGAGATGAGGTGGCTCTGGCTGCATTAAAAAGTTTAGCCCAAAATAAGAAGATTAGTGCTATTTGCCTTGACAAACACGAAAAGGGGTTGGTTCCTGATTATGAGGCAATAAGAGCTAGGGTTTTGAAAGAAGACGAAGTGTTGCCGATTGATCAAATTGGCGAGAGAGAATATTCAACAACAGTGCACATGTCTTCACCTATCATTGCAGCATGTTATACACCCCCTATACAATCGCAAAATTTTGGCAACATCAATTCATTGCCGAAAGATCCTAAAAGTATTGGGGGGCAAGCCGATCCAAGCAGGGCTAAGTTTAAAGAAAAATATGTGGCCCAAGTGGACAAGATCAAGCTAGAGCTCACAGGGAATAGCATTAACGAATTTACTACACCTACCCTTGAGGAATTACCAGCAGAATATCGACAGGCTTATGAAGCACTCAAGAAGAAGCGTGGAGAGGATTTGCAAGAGTACGTCAAGTGCCTTTCTCCATCTAGCAACCATGTTGGCCCTTCTGCACTTTTGAGGCAAGATAAAAAAAGCTTTGCAAGCAAATCAGCAAAAAAGGATTCACTCGGCTAATACAGTGGATTCGGTTGAAACCGGATTGAGCACTGAGACAACTAATGCCGAGTGCATCAAGCCAGTTATTACCGAGTGTACGAAAACAGAAGATGCAAGCTTCGCTGAGCAAAGGAATGGCAAACGCAGCAAATTGGTTGTGCTCGATTTTTCTGGATGTAAGGGAGCTTACATGCTACCCTATGAGTTTCGTGCTAAAAATATTGATGAGAATCAAGAACAAAGTAATATGGCCGAACACAGTTCGGTTAACGATGAACATCAAGAACAAGAAAATGCAGCCGAGCAAAGTTCAACTAACGAAAAGCGTCCGAGTGAAATCTACTCGGGCATTCCGAGTGAAATCTACTTGGGCAATCCGAGTGAAATCTAGTCAGGCAATCTGAGTGATGAGGCACGAGATCCAGAAAAAGAGGAAGAGGCGTTGGAGAATTATTCAGAAGCGGAGCAAGGTATTGTTCCAGTGGTGCAACTGTCTTCTCCTTCCAACGTCTTCAAAAAGGTACACCTAGCAGACAGTTTATTCAATTTTTGATTCGGTCAAAATCATATTGTTGATGCACCCATTAGTAAGATTCTAATTAATTTTGAGAGACCAATCGAAATGAGTAATCTGTTTGTTAGGAATGATCTTGTCACTAATCATGCTAGTCAACACATGGTATCATTCATAGAGGCTAATAGTGACAACTTATCGCAACCAAAGTTGTTCCCGTCATGCCAACTGAACTTTATATTCATATGGACAACTTTGTTTGTTTCATGCCTGGCTAACATTTGGTCTCGGATGAGATGTATATTCTGTAAGTATTTTGGTTGCAGGAATATAAAGCTAGGTTCAAAGTTCTCCAGGATAGCCGATTCAAGAGCATCGGAAAAGGAGAAAGAAAATCGATGCATAGCGAGTCAGATGACGTTAAGCCGACACCACTCGGTTATTTAGTTCCAAAGCCAGTATCACATTATCGGTTAATGAACAAACAGTGTACCTTCAATCCGGGCATATGTGATCACATTGTCGGTGCATCGCTGACTAATCCTATTATTATAATTGATCACAATGTCGAGCCGTCAAGACAAGAGCGAACGCAATGTTCGTTCGAGCAAAATGTCAAAGACTACAACATGATCCATCAAGTCGCACAATCAGTCAACACAAGACAATTGGAGTTTGTTAAAGCACGAGCATATGGCCAGTCGTATCAGATTGGTCTTGATGGCGATCAAATGTTGACTCGGCTATCTCAAGCCGATTCATCTAAAGGTCAACAGGTACACACCAATGATGACGGGGTCAAGTCTTCGAGCAAGGATATGGTTAAAAAGTGCATCAACAACAATCTTGAAGACGGGAATTTCATCAAAGCTACAATGGTGACATCTAGCACTGGGGGCAACGAGAAAATTCAAAGACCGATGCACGCACAACTAAAGAAAGCAAAGGCAATGGTAAGCACAAAGGTCAAAAGCCAAAAGTCACTTTCGCGCAGTTATTAGAAAAATATCAGAAGATAAGTGAGGCAAAGAGTGCTTATCGGCCGAGTGAAACAAAAGCATTGAAGTCACCCCCAAGGCATAAATCTGAAGACAAGGATTGGCGAAGGAAGATGTTGAGCAAGCAGACTCCATATCCTCCTTTTGGGCCACCAATGCCAATGTCATGGATACCTCCCCTACCGACTATTAGTCATATCAATCATGGGACAAGTATAAATCAAGGGCACACCATCCATCATATTCTAAACTACCTCACCAAAATTATGAAGCTTCGAGAGGATCATCGTTTGTTCAACGACCACATGTTAAAGACCGACTCAACCAAAAAGAATCGGTCCGGAACTCAGCGAAGAAGATGGACGTGGTTAAGCAAGTTTACCGAGTGAAAAAGGATGGCCGCAAGTGTGTTGTTTCAGATCCGATTCCAGATGACAAAAAGCCAGCCGAGTCTACGTTGGCTACTAAGCGAGTAACTTTCCAGTCTGGAAAGGCCAAGCTGGAGATGCCCAAAGCCAGGAAGAACTTGCCAGTGTGTAAGCCAAAGTCACAGTTGGGATGCCCACTCGGCTTACCATATTCGGAAGAGAAAAAGCTGAATCGTCTTAGGGCCAAAGAGCTGGAGAAGAGGAACATGGCTTGGGTTCCCAAGGCAAGTCCTCGAGTCAAAAGCGGCATCACATCTCCTATTGTGAAGTTGGCAGGAGTAAAGGAGGACAAGTGTGAAGCCAGCAGGCGGAGTCGACGGTTTTCATCTCACTATAGGAGACTCCAAATGGTGCATCGTCCATGTTCTTCAACTGTTCCATCAAAGCTGGCGTCCTTGAACTTATCCCCAGCCGAAACATCTGAATTATTTCGGCTATTTACACTTTGGTGGAAGGGTTCTTCAGGTCCTTTGAGATAAATACGCATGGCCGATATTTGCATATCGCCCTAAAAGTACTTTGTGTTGGCAGAGTTGGCATCTGGCTAGCAGTGTTCACTATGGTGTATCTCATATTCCCAAAGCTGATTCTTAGTTTTGCCAACACCGGCAAGGCCGACTAATTATTCGGCCACTAATCAAGGGTCTAGTGCGGCAAAAGTTTCTGACTCCTATTGTTGGTTTATTGCAGGATCCATTATCAGTCAGCGCTCACTGGACGCCAAGTCAAAGTGTCATAGAGATTATTTTCATAATTCAGTTTAGCAGCGCCCGGAGTCGGTGTTATTCACATATTTCTTCACGGGCTGGATTTGAAGACTTCATGCCAACTAGAGCTTACACGTTAATAACCAAGCCGAATACGCTTTGCTATTCATGCTAGAAGACTTCTAGTCGTTGCAAGGGTTGCGTGCATCGAGGTTCACAATGATTTGTTGTCAGCCGTCCAACGGATGTCATCTTTATATGCATCAACGAATCACTCAAATGTTGACCTTGTTGACTTGCCAAATGGGTTAGTACAATACACATCTGGTTATTACAACCGATGCTTTGTGTGACCGACTCGTGTAGGGCAAGTTCACAACCGACTTACTATTAAAGTCGGCCCATGAAGAGTTACAGCCGACTCTAGAGTTCACTCGGCCACTGACGGATCTAGTGCGAGTCATATGGCCGGGTGAGGGAAGTTCCTCTTATCTTCTGGATCCAAGTCAGGAGACAAACATTGTTCGACGGAGGCTTGACAGAGTATTTTGTTCAACAATGAGTCGAGTCACCGAATAGTTGATGGTTTCTTTGAGGTACATGGACATAATCGTTCGGTAGCTGATATTGCCAAACGGTTCTAATATCCCCATGGAGTACTTGGATAAAGGCCAAGTCAGGATTGACGGGAGAGACTTACATGGATGCCTTTGTGACATCCAATGGTTGTTCTCAGACGACTATTATCCGAAAAGGCTCTACCCAAGCAGCAACAAGCCTAAGCATATGGCTGATAACAATTATCGTACTCAGCATGCACAGCCGATGGAGTGTTGGCATCGTGTTTAAACATTACCCTAGGCGATGTATTTTTTGGCAAGCAAGCTCTGCCAGAAAACAGGGGGGCATGTGTTGACACCAGATTTTGGCACGGTACAAAACGTAATTAAGATGGCCCTGAATGAAAATGCTTTCAACATGAGAAAGTTTCGCGTCTTCGAGTGGAACAACTTTGATGTTTAGGTTATCGCCATCCGACCTCATCTTAAGGGCCGAAACTATACTCGGAGTGGCAGAATTTAGTGTTCTGAGTGCTTTTTGGCTGATTGCGCTTCCAAGATGACCTCAGATGAAGGAGTGTCCTAAAGGAATTGTCTTCGTCTCATCAAGGCAATCTATTTTGATATATAAATCATCTTAATCCGAGTTCATATGCAAAAGTTACAGTCAATACGGTCCAGCCCGACCAGAGACCAAAATATTACGCTTGACACCAGACACATGTTGATGAGTGTCTGATGCAATGCGTGAGCAATTCGTCCCTCAAGACGGCCTTGAATCGGAAAACCTTCAACAGAAGAAAGTTTCGTCTCGTCGAGCCGGTCGATTTTCATATATAAATTGTCTTGATCCGAGGTAGTATGCAACCTGGGGAGACAAAACAAGATCAGGTTGTGTTTTCAGTCGGGAAATCCGAGTGAGAAGCTTACCATCCGAGTGAAAGCTTACTGATCGAGTAGAAGATTGTCGTCCAAGTGAAAATATAGTCATCCGAGTGGAAGATTGTCCTCCAAGTGAAAATATTGCCACTCGAGTGAAAATACTACAGATCCGAATGAAATATTGTCATCCGAGTGAGAGCTTGTCGTTCGGGTAAAGGATTGCCGTCCGAGTGAAAATATTACAGATTCGAATGAAATATTCTCATCCGAGCGAAAGCTTGCCGTTCGGGTAAAAGTTTGTCGTCCGAGTGCAGTCTAGTCGGGCGATTCGAGTGAAAGACTCTAATATCCGAGTGGAGAGATTCAGATCCGAGTGCTCCGACCAGAAG
Source organism: Thinopyrum elongatum (assembly GCA_011799875.1). Classification (NCBI taxonomy): domain Eukaryota; kingdom Viridiplantae; phylum Streptophyta; class Magnoliopsida; order Poales; family Poaceae; genus Thinopyrum; species Thinopyrum elongatum. Next base: position 572,259,412 of record CM022298.1, on the reverse strand, counting down.
CTAAAGATGTGCCCGAAAGGTTATCTAGATTGACTCAGATGAAAAAGTGTTCAACACGAAAGTTGTGCGTATCATCGAAACGGTCAACTTTGGTTTTGGGGTCATCATCATATGATATAGTATACGGCCTGCAACGTCGCTACAAGACTCGGACAGTACAGTCAGCTAAATGACTGAGTCCGACTGGAGGTTAAAAATGGTCCCGTAGAGTATTTAAGATTGTCTTGTTTGAAAAAGTGATCAACATGAAAGTTGTTCGTCTCGTCGAGACGCACAAATTTGGTATGTTGGCCATCTTGATCGGAGATCATATGCAAATTCGACGGCCCGCGCAAGGAGGAAGGTAGAAGTTGGGCCAGATTCAGACTGAATTCGAGTTGGACTAGAACTAGGACTCTAGGACGTGAATTGATGTAATTTTTCATGTAAGAAAAGCCTAGATGAATCCTTTGCTTATACGGGAAGTCCAGCCGCCTCTTATATATGTTGAAGGTGACGGCCGATTGAACAACACACAATCGACAAATCAATCTATCATATTTTATCTTTACCTTTACCTTCTTCCTTTGTTCTTCTTCTTCTCATTCTTCGTTCGTTCTTTGTTTGCAAGGAAGCGAACCTCGAGGCCCTAGGGGCGATCAGGTCGACCTAGGGCAGCCTATAGCCACCGCGCGCCCTGACGGGGTCCCTCCCGGGCGTGTGGGGTTTCGGGTCTACAAAAGCGCCCGCCGGATTGCTTGCGTACCGCGCTTCCGGCTGGGTCTGCTTTGACGTGAGCTGCGGTGCATCACCCCCGGCGTCGAGGGTACACGGTGAAGTGTTCGTGTGTCAACACTCCTTTCATCTCATAATACTAGGCCTCCACATTTTGTTCCGTTTTGGCAAAGTTCTAATTAAAATTACTCAATTTGTGTAATTTATTTAAACAACGCCACAAGTGTGTGGTAAAAACAATTGCACAGTAATATGTGTCTCATTCATATCATAAAGATTAAAGTACAAGTCACATAAAGACCGACATGACAAAACTGAAAAGACAGCAGAACGTCTCTGAGCTTGACACCAACGCCCGTCCCCTGCCTCCGGCACCACCATAGCAGCCACCTAAAGAAAAAATGACAGATCACCTTCTCACCCGAGCTCGACGCGGCTCCATTGCTGATATGTAGCTTTGCGGACCTCCAAGGTGGCTCGCCAAAGGCGAAACCATTACTGTTGAACGAATCAGACCGGGGCAACACCCCGAACACGCCATCGAACTCCAGATCTGACACCCCCACATGACTAAGACATCGGAGGAGGAAACCATACCTGCCATCCACGAACCACGAGCCCATCACATGCTCCGTCTTCCAGATGTCGTCGATGCAGACCACAATCTACATCCGCTCCTCAACTACCTCCCAAGCTCCGCACCGACGTTGGAGCAGACGCCGTCGCAACGGCGGAGCCCGAGGACTCATGTCCACCACAAGGATGCCGCCGCCGCCATGACATCCCCACTTGAACAGACTGGTTTCCAGATCCTTCACCGACCATAGAGACAATCGCCTCGCCGGAGAAGAATCCGGAGCTTCTTTATTCAACATCGTCGTCGTCACTGCCGCCGAAGCCAAGACATCGAACGATCCAAAATCCTAAGCTTCTTGGGCCCTAAAACCTAAAGCTAAAACGATCCACACGCGCGGGATTCGGCGACCCCAAGTGTGAGGTAAATTTTACCAGCAACTATCATACAACCGATAGTATTGAAGATGCCCCTACTTATACTTTACTCCTAAGAGACTTGACTGCCTCGAGCAAACCGACAAGTGCGCCAACGATGGTCACCACGGTGACGATAGTCTTCATGTTCTTGTAACCAAACCTGTACACCAGCGGCGAATCCAGAAAGAAAATGGATGGGGGGCTCAAAGTTAATGACGAGTAAATTAGACGCCTTTTAGAAGAAAAAAGCAATTTCTCCTAATCCTTTTGTGCAAATAAGCTCAAACTTTACCAGATTGCTACTGATCATATGTACTATTTACTAGAGTTTTTTGAGAATTTTTTAAAACTATCAAATTTTGAACCAAAATTAGGATCAGTTGAGCAAAATAGCTGTTATCTCCTAATCATATTATCAAAATAAGCTTACAATTTCCCAGATTACTACTATAAGCATGTAGTATTTACTGGATTTTTTTATTTTTTTTAAATGACAATTTATGAACCAAAATTGGACATTTTGTCAAAATAGCTATTATATACCAATCCCTTTGTCCAAAGATGCTCAAACTTTCCCAGATTCATACTAGCCACATGTAGTATTTACAAGAGTTTTCTCAGATTTTTTTGGAAGTAGTCAAATTTTGAGGTAAAAATTGGTATGGTCAATTTAAACAGCCAATACGTACCAAATATGAGCTCAAAACGACATGATATTTTACAACACCAATACTAGTAAGCAGTAACATATTTGGTCATACCACAAAGTTTTGAGTCAAAAGCATACAATTCACACACCAATAGATAAAGTACTACAGAAGCAACAAAAAGGAAGACGAAACCAATGATGCCGGTTTTGCTTCTAACCAATGCTACTGTAGAACTATATAGATTATATGCTTCAGATTCCAGGCGCCATGCCATATGTCAAAATGTAGCTAGTTTATTAGCGACAAAACAGTTGTATACAAAGTTGACTATTAGAACTAGAAAAGAAATGAGATATACCTCTTAAACAATCACATTATACTCACGAGGCAAGTGAGCTTTCCGATCACTCTTTTTCTGGAATTGTATCATGATCTGATCATCATGAATACTTTTGAATATCCTTTTCTCACAATAGCATACCATTAAGTCATTGAGCCAATCATCCGAGATCTTATTGCGCAAATATGTTTTGATGATCTTCATTGCTGAAAATATTCGCTCAACGGATGAAGTTGCCACGGGGAGGATCAATGTCAACTCGATGAGGCGATATACTGTTGGGAAAGTTGCATGTTTTGTCGATTGAACCATCAACTGAGCAAGGGTGGAAACATCCGAACATCCATTAAATTCCTCACTTCTCCTGATATTTCTAAGGAATCTTGGAAGGTCAATTCTAAGAAACAACCGGTCAGTTTCTGTAAAATCATCCGCATAAATTTCAGCAAGCCGGATAAGTTTGTCAACATTAAACTTTGCAAAGTTGTTGGCTGGATTAAGACAGGACATGCAATACACTAACTTGGTGTTAACTTCATTGAACCAATGGTTCATCTCGGTCATAGTTGCATCAATAACAACATAGAATATGCTAACTTTGAAATAATGATGCCGAGTCACCTTATTTTTGGTGCGAACAGATTGACCCATAGCTCCAACAAGATCATCCATATTTGGCACATCAATGCCATGTTCCTCACAAAAGATCTTGGCTTGGTTGCATAATGACTCATATCCATTATCCCTCATATCTTGCAAAGTTTCTTTCACATCCAAGATCAAACGCATGGCTTCAACAACATCGTGTTTCTTCCTTTGCAAAGCTTGTGATAGCATATTTGTGGTTTGTAACAAGTTTATTAAGAATAACATGACAAACACAAATTGGAAACATTCCATCTTTATGATCAAACCTGAAGCTCCACCTTGACAAGTGTGTTCTCGTGCATCGTCAACCACGATTGCTAGCACATCGACCACTGCATTCCACATTGTGTAAATACGAAGCAAGGTTCTAAGTGTGAGCCCCAACGAGTAGCTCCTGGTCTAGATAGGTTAGTTTCTTGATGTAACCCAATTCCAGCTAAGATCTTACCATGCTCCATCAATTTCATCAAATCATCGTGATGCTTTGCAAGTAGTGCATCTTTTCTCTTGCAAGATGAACCCACCTGAGTCATTATCAAGGGGAGATAATTGAAGAAATCGGCAATAGCTGGACAACATTGAGCAACTATGACAACTACCAACTGCCCATCAATTACAGTTGGTAGTTGATGGGCAGTTGGTAGTTGTCACAGTTGGGCCCTGTTGGGCCAAGCGAGGCCTGCAATTTTTTTTTGTTTCGCGTTTTACTGACACGAGTGCTGGGGCTCGTTCGCCCAGGTTTCTTTTCATTTCATTTTCTTATGCTTTATTTTTGTTTCTGGCTTTGACTTATTTTTAGGTTTTTCTTCTTTTTTTCTTTTTTTTCTCATTCACTGGGTTAGTTTTTCTTCTGACATACTGACTGAATATTTTTTAGATAGGCTTCAATATACGATGAACATGTTTTCAAATATGCATGAAGATTTTCTTAATGTATGCTAAGCACTTTTTCTGCGTATAGTAATCACTTTTTAATGCACGATGAACTTTTCTTTACAAACGGTGAACGTTTTTAAATATATTGAACTTTTGGTAACATACGTTGAACATATTTTAAATGCAAATTGTATATTTTTGTAATATATGTTGAACAATTTTCTTAATATATGATAAATATTTATGTAATTTATGTTGAACATTTTCTTAATACATGATGAAATTTTTTGACAATGTGTATTTCAAAAAATGTTCACCATGTATTAAAAACTTATTGCGTAAACTCATTCTAGCATTTCGAGAAACACGTAAATTTTCTTAATAAAAGTTAAAAAAGTTTTAATGCATTTCTAAAATTTATTATGTTTACAATTTTATTTTTAATACATGTTGTCAACCTTTTAATAATAGTGTGTTTACAAAAATATAATCAATATACGAGTAAGTACAAAAACTGTGTGTTCGGCATATAATATTTTTAATAGTTGCGTATTTGAATAATATAATGAGGATACGCAATAATTGTAAACGTATTAATATTATGATTAAAAAATGAGTAATTAAGGGCACGCGGCCGCGCTGGGCCCAACAGCCGGCCCAGCGTGTCCACACTTGTATAAATGAAAGCCCGCAAGTAACCTAGCACCGACGTTTTGGTGGCGTGGTGGCTAGCTCGTGTCGCAGGTTCGAATCCTGCCGGCGCCGGATTTTTAGTTTATTTTATTTATTTGTCCAGTTGGCCGAAATTTCAAACAAGTCCGAACAAAAAAAAAGACTCTCACACCCGCAAAAATAATGTGCCTTTACGTGATTACATATAAAGTAAGGGGCTTTTGTGCAAAAAAATATGGTGTGGTGGCTAGCTCGTGTCGGCTGCGTACGGCGTGTCGCAGGTTCGAATCCTGCCGGCGCCGGATTTTTAGTTTATTTTATTTATTTGTCTAGTTGGCCGAAATTTCAAACAAGTCCGAATGAAAAAAAAAAACTCTCACACACGTAAAAATAATGTGCCTTTACTTGATTACATATAAATTAAGGGTCTTTTGTGCAAAAAAATATGCCACGGCGGCACCTGACATATGAGCCCCGCCGGTCAGATATGCTGTCAATACGCGGTTTAGTCCGATTTGCAACGGATTGCCCGAAACTTGGTGCTGACACGTAAAAATTACGAAAACTGATACCAATCTGCCAAGACCCGCCGGTCAGATACGCTGTCAATACGCAGTTTAGCCCAATAAAAATTACGAAAACTGATACCAATATACCTAAAAACTACGAAAACTGGTACCAATCTGCCAAGACAGCCCGAAATGTGGTAACTCCGTCCCTGCACCCGAACATCAGGTACTGCAGCAGGAAGCAGCCGTCGAAGAACATCATGGGCTTGAAGTCGTCGTCAGCGAGACCCCGCACCCTGTCCTCGTCGTAGCAGCCGCGGGCCTCGTCGGCGACGGCGCAGACCGCCGCGTACAGCTCCTCGACGGGGCGGCCGGAGGACCTGACGAAGTGCCAGGTGGCCACGTGCTTGGTGCTCTCCATCTGCAGGACGGCGGGGCTCCGGCCGTGGTGGTAGGGGCCGATGGAGACGGTCCTGGGCGCGGCGTAGCGCTCGGCGAGGTCCACCATGCTCGCCGGGAACAGGTGGATCTTCGTCTCCGTCCTGCCGAGCTTGTCCTCGAACGCCCGCGCTGCTTGCTCGAACGCTTCCACCGGACCGCTCCACTCGTACTGATGGTGATTGTCGGTGGTGCTCTCGATCATGGCCAGCTGCTGCCGTCCGCTGGAGCTGACGGCCAGATCACCGTGGCTGGCAGCAGGAGCAGCGACTGTCATCTCCAGAAGGAGGCCGGGAACCCATGCAGTAGCTGCTGGCTCCATGGCCGCCGGCCTCCCTTTCCAGTAATCGGCCACGGCCAGCTGATACTCCCAAGGTACTTGCTGCATGTCAACCACCTAAGAGAACTACTGGAATCTGACAAATACAAATGGCCGAACCACCAGAGAATGAAGAGAGAAGAACAGGAGTTGAGAAGCAAAAGACTGCACCAGTTATCATCCGGGCGGAAGATGTCTCCCCTCTTTATACACCAACCACAGGTCTATTCATCGTAATAATATGCGGATTGCATAATGTATAGAGGAAACCTTTCGACTTTTTCGACGTGCAATGCAACACAACCTGGAGGAACCTTTTCAACTTCTGATCCATGATTAACATACTATTAGGCTTTTATAATGTCATGGTGATGTGCACGCCTTAACGAATCTGCAACTGAGTGTGCAGTAGATAAGACAGGAGGTTCTGAAAACGAGCTTCAATTTACAAGTCAATTACACAGACCAATATATCTGACAGTCTCAACTTTCACTTGTTCCCAAAAAGAAAAGAAACTTTTCCTTGTTGAAATGCATGCATGACCATACCCATTTACATCATGTTATTGAGGATGGCCGCGCCAGAACTACAATGGCCTATGCACAGATTTCTAAGGAGATGATCTTGTGATCAACGAGAACTCCAACGATAAACGCTCTCTTGGAAACAGATGGCCTGGCATAGGAATGATTACCCCAGCAGAATGGAACCCTCGTTTAGACAGAAGAGGCATACCGATGAACTAAACCAGCTTGTTCAAAAGAAGAAATACGGCAGCCTATGACAGGGTTCACGATTGGTTGCGATTAAGCATATTCTGGAAAGAAATGTACAAGTCTTTGTGCTCTGTTCCAAAAATCTCCTCTGCTTTTGACAAGGTGTCCTGTAGAAATTGATCAAGTAGAAATCATCACATTACATATTTTTTATGGATACTAATGAACTGAGAGGTTATAAATACTGGTGAACCGTGCTACCTCTCGCGATTGTTTCTGTGCATTAAATTCCTTGATATTTGCTAAGAATGCTCCAAATTGCTCATAAGATAGTCGCGTCCTGGTATTTGTGGCCACAAGTGTTATAGGATGAAAAAACTATAAATTACTGAAAAGAGTCAACAGCATAGTGACCCACCGTGCCTGTCGGAAGAATTCCTTTCCATCTATACGAGGTCGCCCTGGAAATGTAAAAGAACAAACATGTTCAGGAACTATCCCAAATGAATATAGCAGACCCTCACTGATAATCCACTGCGTATAACCTGTAAATGAGCGGCGTTGAGGAGAGACGGGGGCTGAATACTGATGACTTGATCCATTCCGTGATGAAAATGCCGATTGGTTTTCAGAACGAGATCTTGTAGGCGATGTTGGACCAGAATAGAACTTCGGAGTGGATGGACCAGTTGAATATGCTAGTGGGGAACCACTAGAGGATGAAATAATTGGTGTTGAACCAGGTGTTATTTTGGTGGCTACATATGGTGTGATTGAGAACTGGTATCCTGTGAAAACTTCCATAGTAAGCAACTGACAGATGAAAAATAACAGATGATATTTGTTACTGTATGATTTAGTTGTTCAACAAGGAGTTAACTAATGCCACCTTGGGCTGCTTCGGTGATTGTGGATCTGCTGGAAGTATTTGAAGACGTGTGACTGCTTGAATCTTCATCTGTCAATTCAAATATACAACATGAAACCAAGGAAAAGACACAAACTTTGGCTCAACAGAAGAAGCTTTGGAACTTTTGAGGTCGAGCAACACCTTTCCAGTGAGGAATTCGAGCGGTCCCATTATTTTCTGCATCTACATCACGGTCTTCACCTGTTTCTGACAATTGCTGTGAAGTTTTGCAGGTAATGAGTCAGACTTATCACCAATCAAGACGAGCACAGAAACTATAAATCTTTGAGTAAGTGGGAAAGAACATTTTAATTGATAATACTCACCAATAAATTATCTTCACTCAGCGATTTCATCAACTGCTTCTTAAATGCCTCTAACTGCGAAGAACAGAAGATCTTCAGTAATTTGTCAACTAGCAAGCAAAAAAATTCATGTTGATGTTGATTTGGATAACCAGAGTTATGACCAAGTTAATACTACTCCCTTCGTCCCACAATATAAGACGTTTTCAAGCTAAAACAGTTTACAAAAAGATTTTATATTGTGGGACAGAGGGAGTAGTAATTAGCATTCCCTTGTAAGCTCATACCAAGCATTGTGATGAATGGAGACAAGAGTTACAGATTTGTGTAACCGACAGTAAAGCATCATCAGTCACGGATCTTGTTTTAATTCTTTCGAACCAATCAGCATAATCTTTCGAACCAAACTAACATGACACGGCTTTAGTCTAGGTTTGTACTACTAAATAGACACTGCAAGTCTAAAATCCAAGCTTCTAATCAAAATTAACAGGTTTGACAAACAAATACACTCTAAGAATGAAACATTCTAGTGAGAAATGAGAGAAATCCCACTAAGATCGGAGCTAAAAGATATACTACAAAAAAAAATGGGAAATCGCACCTTTGCCAAGTTCCTCGACAGCTTCTTGGCCGTCAGGGCGAGCGTGTCCCTCTCCTTCACCAGCTTCGCCTGCAATCAAGCACGACCAGCTAAGCACGAATCTGAATTTCACGGGCACCAAACGTGTTCGGCGACAGGAGCGCACGTTCTCATCGAGCGCGGCGAGGAGGCGGGCGTCGGCGTCGGCGAGGCGGGCGCGGAGGTCGGCCTCGCCGCGGTCGCGGTCGGCGAGGTCCCTGCGGAGGCGCGCGACGTCGGCCTCGAGGCGGGAGACGCGGGACGCGATGGCCATGGAGGTGATCTTGCGGGCGACGTCCAGCTGCTCGTACGGGTCGGTGGGGATCACGGCCAGGATCTCGTCCGGCAGGTGGAAGTCCACCCCCGCGGCGGCCCCCGCGGCCTCGTGCCTCGCCATCGCTGCCTCCGCCGTCGGGTACGGACGGGCAACGTCGGCGCTCCTGCAGGAGGTGGCGGCTGCGGCGGTCGTCGCCGGCGCCGGGGAGGGGCAGGACCGGAAATTTTCTAACGATGTGCTCTTTCCTTCTAATTTTTTTTGGAACTCGAGTATTTGTTTTTGGGACGTGATGTGGATTGGCAGCTGTATACTGTTGGAGCTCCAACTCATTTTTCCATGCTGCTCTCTCTAAAATAACACGGTTTCCATGTTTGCTTTGTCTTGGCTTCCTTTTCTTTTGTCCATTTTTCTTCATATAATTTTGTATTCACGCTACTTTCTAAAAAGGTTTAATGAACTTCTTTTTTTGTCTTTTTGGTCTTCTGTTAGTGCCATACTTGCAGTCGCACCCACAAGATAAACAAGGGTTGGTAGGAAAAGGCTCATACGAAAATGATACGGTTACTCAAACCAACATGTGGTTAGGATAGTGTTATCCTAGTCCTAGACTTGCATTGGTGCTCGCATTATTTCTGAATTTATTTCTGACTTCCAATGATGCTCAATCAGTGGGTGGAGACGTTCTCGTCGACTGTGAGACGACTATAGTGACTTTATACGGTTATAAGATTTAAAAAAAAAAAATAATCAAATAAACTATACTATAAGATTTGATTTGATCTGATTGGTAGCCATTGGTATTTGGAAAGCTCTTGCATAGCGCAAAATGTCCTTCGATTGTTGACAAGCAGTTTATGGCAAAAAGCCCCTAAAATAGGAAGTTTATATGGCAAAAAGAAAAGGAGGCAGTACGATTTTTCAGAGATTTTTCAGGCAAAAGGTGGACACATAGACACTGGGCCATTTCTGTTTCTGCACAGCTCTCTGGGCCCTGACCATACTTGTGGAGCTCTCACGGGCCTGGCCCATTTGCCCCATAGAAGCTCACAGCAGCACGGCGGGGAGGAGGGCGCAGTGGAGATTAGTACCACCTCGCCTGCCCAGGCGAGCTGCCAGCTGAGGGACGCTATATAAGAGGCACCAGGGCGGCCTTGGGAAATCACGCAGCTGCGCGGTGAGCACAAAGCGAACTATTCTTTCGCCTTTTACTAAAGAATACCGTGTGCACGCCGCAAATAGCAGCATACGCTAATTTTTTTAAGGGATCCTCCTACTGTAGGAGGGCCCCACAATTCTCAAACTCTAATTTTCACAAGCTTTTCTTGCAGGGTTTCTGCATCTGGTTCTCTGAAACGAGTTCTTCATTTAGGCAGGCTGCTTGTGCAATATTGCGTCTGCTTTTTACCGTTAATTTGTTCTTGATGCTTGTTTTATAGTATAACGATCTGTTTTAACTTCATCTGTTACTGCTAGTCCGGAATGATGCATTCAAGCAAATATTATGCTCGATTTCACAGTTATCTCAGTCTGTCTTGCTGCTCTTACAGAATGATGTGTTTCAATCTTTACATGTATCACTGCTGATGGCAAAAAAATAAAAACTGGTTCTAGTCATGACATGAAAGTTTTGGTATGTACTTATGATTTTAGTCAAATCAAATCATAGCATTTATTCTTGATATCCGGATATCAATGTGGTAGCATGGCAGAAACTTTTCTGATTACAGTGTTGAGTGTGCGACTAACCAGCACATTCATCGCAGTTGAACAAAAAAGGAACCAGTATTTGGTTGGATCATGAACTATTAGCATCAAATTTGCTGACTGAAATCGTGAGACGATGTCTTTGGGGCGGACACAAATAAGCTTTTTATACATGATAAATGCGCAATCTATGTACAGACTGCTGGGCTATGGAATCTACGAAGATGAACAATGGACTAAGAATCTAAGATTGTTAGCTTCAATCTAAAGGGGCTCCCTACAGGATTTGCTTGATGTGCTCCATCCCATGGCTGCGCTAAAAACATGATTTCACTCCAGACTTGTTTCCTCGGCTAAGGTTCCAGATCCAGAAACCTGCATAATAATATGAACATTAGAGAGCCTGAGCCAACACGTGAACCGCGACTCAAAATCTAGTCAGATCTGAATTTGTGAGAACTACCTGAGCTGCAGTGCACGAGATGAGAGCAGGAGGTACTTATGTCTTTCACCCGCCGTTGAGTTTGAGTAACTAACACCAACCGGCAACACTTCATCCAAGTATTTCAAGATGTAACCAAACAGAAGGGACCACAGTTAGTACGGACGCTGTCAAACGGCTATCCACAGACCATGGAGTGAACTTATTTATTGATGATCCCATTCACTTCACGGTACGCACACCGATGGTTCTGACTTTGAATTTATACCGAGGCAAGTCATCTTCATCATCATCCTCGTCATCTTCACTCGAATCATCCTCAACTTTGTCCCATTTCGAGTAATCAAGCCCTGAATGGCCCTTCGGTTTTTGGATGGTCCCCCAACACTCGGGTTTTGAAGGCAGACTGGGAGACACTTGAACCTTCGGAGCTTCCGTTAAAGGTTCCTTGTAATCAAGCTCTGAATGGCCCTTTGGTTTTTGGATGGTCCCCCCACCCTCGGGTTTTGAAGGCAGATTGGGAGGCACTTCAACCTTCAGAGCTTTTGTTACAGGTTTATTTTCAAGAATCAGTTTTGCAGAAGGTTGATCAGACTTGACAACGACAGTCTCATTCTTTGTATCGTATTTTGGTGGCAGATCTTCTTTGTCTACTTCAGTATAAAGGGACTCCTCTTCAGACTCTGGAATCGGGGCTAGTGACTTCAAAGTTCACAATCATGCAAGAGACAGGCAATAAAACTTGGTCAGTTAACTCAAGAGATAGAATTGTTTGAGCATCCAAGAGCATAAAAAAGAGAGAAGTTGATACACTGATGTCAACTGCCAAAAATTTACATTCTAAACAACAAAGCCATATTCTGTTCCTTAAATCTTGCATTCGAATTATTGAAAGGATATCTCTGTACTTATATATACTTACATCTGATGGCACTGCATTTGAAGTAAAGCTTATGCAAGAAACTAGAACAGATTCAGTTAAAGAAGCATACCAGCTGTGTCTTCAGTCGCGCATGAAGGTTCCGATATACTTCAGAGGATGGATTTATCTCAATTAGCCGGTTTACATCAAAGAGAGCCGACTGGTAATCTTTTAGAGTGACAAGAGTCTGGGCACGTAGCATGAGAGCTCCAGCATGCTCGGTATCCAACTCGAGGACAGATGTGCACTCTTCTGCGGCCTATAAGATTATCATAAAAGAAGAAAATTCAGTGTTGCTAACCATGGTGATAACATAGAAAAAAGTACAATAAATGGTGATAACATAGAGAATACACAACAACTGTTGTTTTCGTCGCCCACACAACATCTACTACAGTGTGCTTCGTAACAGGGCACATTTGTTTCTCATGCACATACTAAATCATCAATGCAGACATATTTGACTACTCAACGAAATTTCACATTTAACATCACAATAAAATTTCTCCATAGAAACAGTCCATTCAATATGAAAACCCAGTCGGTCAGATGTATCAGTCAGGCTTCACAAAAGTGCTAGATGGCTCAGAGCCTGAGACACGGTTAAAACTTTTTGCAAGTCCATGGTTTATGCATTGTTGACTAGTACATCGGAAATGCTATGTGCACGTTCAGTTTTTATCTTTTGCACGTCTGCTAATTTTGGGAAAGCAACAACCAAGCAAGGTATCACTTTGCCTGGCAGCTTCACCAATTCAGTCAAGACAGTAAACTGGATTTTGGTACCCCTTACAGCGCTAAATTTAACAGCAGGTCAGCCAAATTTAGACACCACGACGGTAAACAGGGTACGATTCATGAGTTGTGCTAGCACATCGTGGCCACAAAGATCATCATAAGAGAGCGATTCAAGCACCGTGAAGCCCACAGGTTCGCTGAAATCTCGAAACCCACAGGGCTAAAGACCACGCCTTCACCCTAAACGACAACCCCAGGCGCGCGCCGCACCGAAATCTACCCAGAGTCAAATCAATCCAACACAAGTATTAATCAGCAAAAGGAAGCTGGGGATTGGGGAACGAGACCTTGTGGAAGTCGTGGAGCTTGAGGTAGCAGGCGGCGCGGTTGCTGTGCAGGGCGATGCGCTGCGCGGGGCCCCGCGCCGCCGCCAGCGCCGCCGAGTAGAGCTCGAGCGCCTCCCGGTGGCGGCCGCCCCGGTAGAGCTCGTGCGCCCTCTCCACCGCCTCCGCCCCCGCCATAGATAGCCGGCAGCGATCTGGGGCCGAGCGAGGCGGAGCTTGATTTGGGGGAGGGGAGGTCGTGGAATTTGCGGGGATATTAACGAGGAGAATCGAGAATGACCTGTTGTCGAGCGCTGGGGAGATTTGAAGGCGTTTGAACGTGCACGGATGATAGCGGGTTGTCGGGTGCTGCTGCCCGCCCGCGGCCGCGAGGAACACGGCCGAGATTGTCTCCCCCTTTACTCTTTCCGCGAATTGACGCAATTGCCCCTCCTCCAAAACCTCGATCTTTCGTAGTCCTCCCCAGCTGGGAGCATGTGTTGTAGTTGTAACTTGTAGTAGGAGCCTAGGTGGGTTTTTTTTTTTTGCGGGGAGGAGGTGGTTGGTGTGAGAAAATGGAAAAGAATTGTGGGCGCGTATGATCTAGTGTTGTTTAAAAAATCCGAGTGAAAGCATATTTTTCAAGTTTTGGAAAATTAGAAAAAAAAAAAGGTACTTATTAAGACCGGAATTGTTATCCGGCTGACATTCTCTGGGAGGGGACGACAAACGAACACATTTTGACGACAATTTTAGTTACGACGCAAGACCAAACAGTGACAGTTTTTTTTTTATATTTCTCTGAAGAAACTGTCATGCTATTCTGAAGAAAATATCATGCATCTCTGAAGAAACTGCCATCAAAGAAAAGTTGCGAATGCCATCCCTTCTAGCAAACGTTCACTGCCTATTGGAATCCATAAAGAATGGGCAGCAACTTATCCTTCTTAGTTTTCGTACAGAAATATGATGCCTTGGCAGTTCCAGTTTAAAGCTTCCCCATTTGTCAAGATTTTACTTTGACTATCAGTTAGACCAATATTCAATGAGTTATATGACACAAAAGTTATACTGCTAAACATTTTTAAAATATGAATTCATTGGATAATTTTTGTGACACGTAACTCACATTTAATTCATGAGTTGTACAAACATCACAATTTGAGTTACACAAGTACTACAAAACAATTGTGTAACTTGTGTTCACATTTGATTTTTCACATAATGCAAATGAACGTATATGCTCACAACAATGATGCGGATAGGTTTCTACTTACGTGTACGATCATAATGTAATTTTTCTAAGTTTTAGAAAACGAGTTCGTATGTATTCAGGTTATGAAAATCCACACCCGGTCAGTATGCACTCCCTCCGTACACTAATGTAAGACGTTTTTGTAGTTCAAGTCTCTTTTTTTCGTACAGAGGTACTGCTATGGAAGGGGGGTGTTACGTTATTGTTTTGGGGGCATTTTCAAATACTGATTGTTGCCCTTCTACAAGAGAAGTTATTTTTAATATCAGAGAATTGACCTTATACATGTTTTTTTTTTTTGAGAAAAGCTGCCGTCGCTTTATTTAATAAACATAGATCGGAATGTCATCCGAAATTACATCTAACACACACTCTGGGGGAACACCAACCTAAACATTACATAACTCATCCCCAACACCAATTTTTGCTAGTTTATGCGCGGCAACATTTGCAGATCTACTAACCCACGACACCTTAAAATCAACTCTTGTACTTAGCATATGTTTAATCTCCCTTATCCACGGACCTACAGCAGAAAGATCTTGACGCGTTTGATTGATCATCTGCACCACAGCCTTGCTATCCAATTCAACATGCACCCTATCAATGTTCAGGTCTATTGCTATCTGCAATGCCTTCTTACAAGCCAAGATTTCAGTTGCCTCAGGATCAACTATGTGAGGGAAAAGGTGACAGAATCCAGCAATAAAAGCACCATTGTGATCGCGAAGAACAACACCTCCACCGCCTTTTCCGCCAACCTTGGAAACAGCCCCATCCAAATTGAGTTTTATCCAGCCCTCCTCTGGCACCTCCCACCTTTGCACATGCTTAACAGTAACCTCCCGCACCTTGGGCTGATGAATATTCCTCCATTCCTTCATGTGATACACAACTGCTTCCATAATTTCATGTGGCGGAGCAATTTTCTTCCCATCTCTAGCTTCGTTTCTGGCCAACCATAGACCATACGTAACATGGATCATAATTTCCCTCTCATCATCATTCGCTCCAGCGAACCACTCTAACAACCAGCGAGCCAGCGCCCTTTGTGAGTCCGTTATGGTTGATGGGAATGCCACCTCTACACCTTTCTCCGAGCGCAACAATCTCCAGAATAGGACAGAGTGTGGACAGGTCCAAAATCTATGCAGCATTGTTTCCTCCCGAGCACAAGCAACACAGAAAACACCCGGCTCGATTTGACGACGATGTAGCTCAGTCCCAACAGCAAGACCATTTCGAAGCATCCTCCACATATGGATCTTCGCTTTGCCCGGTGCATTTGTCTCCCACAATGCCATGTATGCTTTGTGCTTATCTACTGAAGATGACGATTCAGGCAGTCCCGACCTCATCCTTTTCAAAGACATCCGTAAATGGTAAGCAGAACGAACAGTAAAATTCCCATTTTTAGTGAAATTCCAAGCCAAGAAATCTTCAGAGTTGGGACCACCAACATCAATTTTCTTTATATCAACCGCATCCGACTCCGAAAACATCTCATCAACTCGCTCACAGTCCCATGCAGTACCATCAATGTTCAGGAGATCGGCGACCTTTGTAACACCCTGGATATATTGCTGACCCAGTGGTCGCAAGCATCCATTTCTTGGGATCCAGTTATCATGATGAATATTAATCCGAGAACCATCTCCAATCCTCCAAATTAAGCCCTCTCTCAATAAATCTCTTCCATAAATAATGCTCCGGAAAGTGTATGATGCATTAGACGGGCAAGTCGTTGTCAGAATTGAGCTCTCATAAAAGTACCTTGCTTTAAGCACCCTAGCAACAAGAGAAGATGGTGAAGATAGAATCCGCCAAGCCTACTTGGCCAAGAGAGTCTGGTTAAATGCTTCTGGATCACGAAAATCCATTCCACCATCCTTCTTCGGTGCACACATTTTTCCCACGAAATCCAATGTACCTTCCTTTCACCATTCATTGAACCCCACCAGAATTTTGAAGAGATCGAAGTCAGGTTCCGGCACGTCTTCTTTGTGAGATGAAAACAACTCATAGTGAACGTAGGTGTAGCTTGTAGCCCCGATTTAATAAGCACCTCCCTTGCTTGTTTGGAGAGTCCCTTCCCTTTCCAACCGGTCACTTTTCCTTTCGAGCTTTCCATGACATATTTAAAAGTGCCATCCTTTGACCTCCCAACCTGTGTTGGAAGTCCAAGATATTTCTCACTAAGAACTTCTGATTCAATTCCTACTATATGCTTTAACTGAACCTTGTTGTCCTCAGAACATCCTCTACCAAAGAATATAGAGGATTTTTGTTGTGATGACCCCGGCTCAATCGTGTACTAACCATACACGCAAATGCACATGATCAAGCCTAAGGACTCACTTGAAGATATCACGACACAACTCTAAAACATAAATAAAGTCATACAAGCTTTATATTACAAGCCAGGGCCTTGAGGTCTCGAATACATAGCTCGATGGCATACAAGTGTCAGCGGAAGCATCAGATATCTGGGTACAGATATAACAGAGTTACAGATAGGCCTTTAGAAAGGCGGGGCAAAATAAAACACTATGATCGAAAGGCGTAGGCCTCCTGCCTAGGACCCTCCGAATCTACTCCTGGTCGTCGGTCAGCTCCTCGTAGTAGTACTCGCCGGGAGGGTAGTAGTAGTAGCCGTAGTCGTCGACAGAGGCAGCTATCTCAGGGGCTCCGTCATCTGGCGGCGACAAATGGATATGGGGAGAAAAAGGAAGTAAAGCAAACGTGAGTACTCATCCGAAGTACTCAGCAAGCAAGGATCTACACTACATATGCAACATTATCAAAGGGAGGCTGTATATGTGGACTGGGCTGCAGAAATGCCAGAATAGAGGGGAGAGCCTAGTCCTATTGAAGACTAGCATCTTCAAGCATCTTCATCGGTCTTGCAGCATTAGAAGAGTGCAGATTAACATAATGTAAAGTAGTAGTAATGTTATCAACCTCGCCCAGAGATCCTTTCTCGACTCCCTGCGAGAAAGCAATCCCAGAGCGATACTAGCCAGTTATCATCTCAAGTCACCAGTTCTAGTTGAACCGATCAGGATACAAGTCCGAGTGTCCGTTACCGTAGGACAGGCTATCGATAGATTAGTTCTTCCCTGCAGGGGTGCACCAACTTACCCACAACGCTCGCTTAACTCTGGCCGGACACACTTTACTGGGTCATGCCCGGCCTCGGCCAAACGATACACCGCAACCCGACCGAATACTTAACAGAGAGGTCAGCACGCCGGACTAAACCTATGCCCCCAGGGGTCTTGGGCCATCACCCCGGACGCTCCTGCATGTTGCGTACACCGCCGGTGAGCAGACCTAGCAACCCCTTAATACAAGCGCGGTTGCGTTACCAGTCCAACCCAGCGTGTGCCGCTCAGTTGCTGACGTCTATTAAGCTTCGGCTGAAGTATACGATGCAGAACGCCCATACTATGTCCACGTGATGGTTAGTGCTATCAGGCCAGAGGCCCCTCGGATCAAATATCCAAACCGTTAGTGTGTTGGTAGTGCGGTAACGAGCAGAGACTCACGAAAGATGTGACCCCGTCGCCCCGTCTCGAGGACTTGCGGCAAGGGCTAGGAATGCCCGGCCACGCCTCGTAGTTATCTCACGGGCACCTTCCAGGTCAACCCGACTCCATATCACTCTCAACATAATCTCGTGCGGGCACCCCTCAGGGCCGACCCGTCTTTATCCAGAATAAACAGTATCAACAATAATGTAAAGTCATCCGTGTGGCTACCATATCAAGAAGGAATCCGAGGCATCACCCTCGTTGGATTCCCACCTGACGTAAACATCAAGGTGAAAGAAGGAGGAATCACCCTCGAGGTCCACACTTGAGCAATTGCACGACGATGTCGTTACCGGGGGTGGTGTAGGAGGAATCACCCTCACTGACCACGACCGAATAACTAACCTACAAGGTTATCATCAGAAGTGCTGACGAGGTATCACCCTCGGCACTCGATAGTAACCCAGTAGTGTCGAGCAACTAAGGGGAAAGTGATGTGCGGTGCCGGGGCCTGGTCTTCGATCCCGTTGATCGGGTCTTCTGATGATCCAGCGGGGCAGTCGGGATAAAGTGGGGTCTCTGCTGAGTCTCTACCCAACCTATACTAAACAGTTTAGGATAAGCAGGTAGGTAACAATAGCAGGTTACAATAAACAGGCTATGCAGCAGAAATAGGATAAACGGCAGCAGCAGTAACTTCTAATGCAAGCATAAGAGAGAAGAGAGTGGGCGATATCGGAATGCTCAAAAGGGGGGTGCTTGCCTGGAAGCTCGGCGGCAAGGTTCTGGTCGTCAGGGGCGTAGTCGACCTCCGGAGCTGCGTCGGTCTCGGAAGCTACGTCGACGTCGGGGTCTACCGAGAGAGAAGAGGGGGAGGAAACAAATAAATACATAGCAATATTGCAACACAGAGCATGCCATGCCTAGGATGCAGTGCAGGTTTGCCTAAAGATTTGTCTAAGTCATTTTAGTTATTTTAGGATTTAAGTTGGATTCATTATCCGGTGTATATGCACTACTCATATATCGGAATCGGGCTAAAAGTTACGAGTTCTCCTACGTAGGGGGTTTCGGCATCGAAACAGACGACACAATTAGATTCGTCTCGTCGTTCTGATCAACTTTCATGTAGAAAGTTTTTCGATCTGAACTACGGTTTATTTACTATGAATTTCTGAAGTTAACAGTATTTTCTGGATTTATTTATTTAACAGAAAAGGGATTTATGACATCAGCATGATGCAATGCTGACGTCAGCAGTCAACTGGTCAGCTGACCAGGTCAAACCTGACATGTGGGTCCAGTGGGACCCACATGTCAGCCTCTTTTAGTTAACATAGTTTAATTTTAATCTACACAGAGTTAATTAGTCAGTAGGCCGCACATATCATAGGCTAATTAGTATTCCTAATTAGTTTTAATTATAAAACATTTTAATTAATTAAATTACATGGTGGGGCCCATATGTCAGTGGCTAGGCTGCCCAGTCAGCATAGTTGACTGGGTCAACCCAGTCAACTGGGCCCAGGGGCCCCACTGGCAGTGACCCAGGGGCGGGGCCCACCTTGCCACGTCGGCCGGCCGGCGGCTGAACGCCGGCGAGCACGAAAACGCGGCGGAGGGGCGCGGCCGGCGTCGGAAATGCGCCACAGAGCGTCAAATCGCGTGCGACAACTTGCGTTCGAACCGCCGCAACGTTCCGCGTCGATCTGTGGTGGCGCCGGACCAAAAGGTTGCCAGAAAAGTGGCCGGCGACGAGCTACGGCAGCAGCGCGATCGGGTCCTCGACGGGAACTATACGGGGAGGCACGGGCTCGAGCTCGTTGGGCTCATGGGAGCACCAGGAGCTCGATGCCGTGCCCAGGCGAGCACGACAGGGGCTATGGCCACGGCGGCGAGGCGATCCGCGGCGACGGGCTCACAGCAACGACGACGAGGTAGCTACGGTGTGCGAGGGGGTCAACGGGGAGGAGCTCACCGTGCGGCACTCAAGTTGTCCCTTGAGAGATTAGGAGTAGCAGAGGAGCTCGAGGTCGCCGGCGAGCACCAGAGATGGAGGAGAAAGGGGCGGTGGCGTGCAGCAGCTACATGGCCTCCCCGCTCCAGCTGGGTGCACCGGTCGACGAAGCGGTCGCTGGCGAACCTCCCTGGCACCACGGAGGAGGCAGCAGACGTCGGTGGCCACGGCGAGCAGCAAGGCACGGTGGCGACGGCGCTCGGTGATGGATCTGAGGAAGAGGAGGAGCTGAGCGAGCGAGGGGGAAAGAGGGGAGAAGTGACGGAGATGGCAGGGGGGATGGACGAGGCCTCAGCCTTATCCTCTCGTCGGCCGCGGCGTCGGCGTGTCGGCGCCTCGCCGGTGCGCGCGCGCCCAGCCACGGCGGCGTTGACACGCAGGGGAGAGAGAAGGGGATGGGCCAGGTGGGCTGGAATCGGGGCACTGTGCACTTAGGCCCAGTGCACAGTGCCTCTTTCCTTTTTTTATTTTTCTGTTTTCTTTTATTCTTTTCTGTTACATTTTATTTTTACGTCCAATTGGCTTTTGTGAAATATGTGACTCAGCCACATAATGCAATACAATAATTTGCACTGCCATGAAAAGTTAGGAGGCCAAATGATTTTTATTTGAATTTTTCATTATTAAGATATCATTTAAAAATGCTGAATTGGTGCTGTTATATTTGCTAATGCTCATCTTACACATAAGTGATGTTGTGTTCCTTAACAGCAAATAGTTTTAGATTATTTGCTAAAAGGTGAACATTTTTCCAACAGGGTTTGAGCAAATTTATTTTGCACTTTTGAATTTGAGTTGATTTCAGAGAAGTATTTGAATTGTTTTGATTAACCACTATGACTAGGCACTGCAAATGAAGATGACTTGGCATACTTAGCAGAGTGTCACAGTGCTTATTACATTGGGGTGTTACATTTGTAAGTTAACTTTTTGGCCCGAAGCAGCCTCATATCTCGCTAGAATATCTCTAAGAGCCATCATATTATCTTCCGAACCCTCTAGGAAAACGATGCTATCATCAGCAAGAGTGAAAAATAGTAGATTGGAAAGTAGTGGGAGGACTAGCCATAAGAGTGAAACAAGCGATCAAATGAGCGACCACACAAAAAGCAAACGAGGAACACGAACGGAAGAGGGGCGAAGAAAAGGCAAAGAGAGGGGCTAAGAAAAGAGGCAAATCTTTTCGAAAATCGTTTTAGAAGTGGGGGAGAGGAAAACGAGAGGCGAATGGCGAATAATGTAATGCGAGAGATGAGAGTTTATGATGGGTACTTGGTATGGCTTGACTTGGCGTAGATCTCCCCGGCAACGGCGCCAGAAATTCTTCCTGCTACTTCTTGAGCTTGCGTTGGTTTTTCCTTGAAGAGGAAAGGGTGATGTAGCAAAGTAGAGATAAGTATTTCCCTCAGTTTGAGAACCAAGGTATCAATCCAGTAGGAGACAACGCACAAATCATCGAATACCTGCACAAACAATCAAACAACTTGCACCCAACGCGATAAAGGGGTTGTCAATCCCTTCACGGTTATTTGCAAAAGTGAGATCTGATAGAGATAGGTAAAACTAAACAAAAGATAAAGTAAATATTTTTGGGTTTTTGGTTTATAGATCTAAAAATAAAAGATTGAAAAATAGTAGATTGGAAAGTAATATGATGGAAAATAGACCCGGGGGCCATTGGTTTCACTAGAGGCTTCTCTCATGATAGAAAATATAACGGTGGGTGAACAAATTACTGCCGAGCAATTGATAGAAAAGCACAAAGTTATGATGATATCTAAGGCAATGATCATGAATATAGGCATCACGTCCGTGTCAAGTAGACCGAAATGATTCTGCATCTACTACTATTACTCCACACATCGACCGCTATCCAGCATGCATCTAGAGTATTAAGTTCATTAAGAACGGAGTAACGCATTAAGCAAGATGACATGATGTAGAGGACTTAACTCAAGCAATATGATGAAAACCCCATCTTTTTATCCTCGATGGCAACAATACAATACGTGCCTTGCTGCCCCTACTGTCACTGGGAAAGGACACCGTAAGATTGAACCCAAAGTTAAGCACTTCTCCCATTGCAAGAAAAACCAATCTAGTTGGCCAAACCAAACCGATAGTTCGAAGAGAATTACAAAGATATCAAATCATGCATAAAAGAATTTAGAGAAGATTCAAATAATATTCATAGATAAGCTGATCATAAATCCACAATTCATCGGATCTCGGTAAACACACCGCAAAAAAGTATTACATCGAATAGATCTCCAAAAACATCGAGGAGAACATGGTATTGAGAATCAAAGAGAGAGAAGAAGCCATCTAGCTACTAGCTATGAACCCGTAGGTCCAAGGTAAACTACTCATGCTTCATCGGAAGGGCAATGGTGTTGATGTAGAAGCCCTTCGTGATCAAATCCCCCTCCGATAGGACGCCGAAAAACGCCCCTAGATGGGATCTCATGGGTACAGAAGGTTGCGGTGGTGAAAAAGTATTTTCGTGGATGCCTCTGGTGGTTTGGGCATATAAGAGTATATATAGGTGAAAGAATTAGGTCAGGAGGTGCACGAGGGGCCCACAAGGGGGGGGGGGGCGTGCCCTACCCCCCTGGGCGCGCCCTCCGTCCTTGTGGCCGCCTCATGGCTCCTCCGACTTCATCTCCAAGTCTCCTGGTTTCCTTTTGGTCCAATAAAGATCATCGTGAAAGTTTTAGTCCATTTGGACTCCGTTTAGTATTCCTTTTCCGCGAAACTCAAAACCAAGGAAAAAACAGAAACTGGCACCGGGCTCTAGGTTAATAGGTTAGTCCCAAAAATAATATAAAATAGCATATTAATGCATATAAAACATCCAAAACAGATAATATAACAGCATGGAACAATAAAAAATTATAGATACATTGGATACGTATCAAATATTATGGTTAATTATTCTCAATGGCATACCGAAAGATCTTCTACTAGTAAAAAAGTGCATGAGATTGAAGAGATTAATGTTTTGAGTGGAAAGATGGATGAACTTATGAAATTATTTGCTAGCAAGTGTGCTCCTATTGATCCTAATGATATGCCTTTGTCTACTTTGATTGAGAATAATAATGAATCTATAGATGTGAATTTTGTTGGTAGGAACAACTTTGGTAATAACGCATATAGAGGTAATTTTAATCCTAGGCCGTTTCCTAGTAATTCCTCTAACAATTATGGTAATTCCTACAACAATTCTTATGGAAATTATAATAAGATGCCCTCTGATCTTGAGAATAGTATTAAAGAATTTATGAGTTCGCAAAAGAATTTCAATGCTTTGGTTGAAGAAAAATTGCTTAAGATTGATGATTTGGCTAGGAACGTGGATAGAATTTATCTTGAGATTGATTCTTTGAAAATTAGATCTATTCCACCCAAGCATGATATTAATGAGTCTCTTAAAGCTATGAGAATTTATATTGATGAATGTAAAGAAAGGACCGCTAAGATGCGTGCTAAGCGAGATTGGTTTGTAAAAGCGTGTTCTTCTAGTTTTTGTGAGAACAATGATGAAGATCTTAAAGTGATTGATGTGACTCCTATTGAATATTTGTTTTCTAAAATAAATCTTGATAAATATGGGTCAACTTTAGCTAGAAGGCGTCCCAATGATTCGGAGTTTATAGATCTTGATGCAAAAATTGATAAACGTGGGATTGGAGAGGTCAAAACTTTAAGTAGCGATGAACCCACTCTTTTGGATTTCAAGGAATTTAATTATGATAATTTTTCTTTAATAGATTGTATTTCCTTGTTGCAATCCATGTTTAATTATCCTCATGCTTATAATCAAAATAAAGCTTTTACTAAACATATCGTTGATGCTATGATGAAATCCTTTGAGGAAAAGCTTGAATTGGAAGTTTCTATCCCTAGAAAACTTTATGATGAGTGGGAACCTACTATTAAGATTAAAATCAAAGATTATGAGTGCCATGCTTTGTGTGATTTGGGTGCTAGCGTTTCCACGATTCCGAAAACTTTATGTGATGTGCTAGGTTTCCGTGAATTTGATGATTGTTCTTTAAATTTGCATCTTGCGGATTCCACTATTAACAAACCTATGGGAAGGATTAATGATGTTCTTATTGTTGCTAATAGAAATTATGTGCCCATATATTTCATTGTTCTTGATATAGATTGCAATCCCACATGTCCTATTATTCTTGGTAGACCTTTCCTTAGAACAATTGGTGCAATTATTGATATGAAAGAAGGAAACATTAGATTTCAATTTCCGTTAAGGAAGGGCATGGAACACTTTCCTAGAAAGAAAATTAAGTTGCCATATGAATCTATTATGAGAGCTACTTATGGATTGCATACAAAAGATGACAATACCTAGATCTCTGTTTTTTTATGCCTAGCTAAGGGCGTTAAACAATAGCGCTTGTTGGGAGGCAACCCAATTTTATTTTTGTGTTTTTTGTTTTGCTTATGTTTTTGAATAAAATACACATTATTACCTCTGTAGTAATTGTGTTTTGGTGTTTTAATTAGTGTTTGTGCCAAGTAAGACCTTTGGGATGGCTTACGGTGATAGTTGATTTGATCTTGCTGAAAAACAGAAACTTTTGCGTCCAGTCACAGAATTTTAATAATTCACTGGAGTCTAGAAAAACCCTGAATGTTTTAAACAATATTGATATACAAATTTCCTATATTTTCCAAATTTTTCAGAATTTGTGGAGTTACATAAGTATTAGAACAATTCGGATCTTCCCAGACTGTTCTGTTTTTGACAGATTCTGTTTTCTATGTGTTGTTTGCTTATTTTGATGAATCTATGTGTAGTATCAGGGGGTATGAACCATGGAGAAGTTGGAATACAGTAGATATTACACCAATATAAATAAAGAATGAGTTCACAACAGTACCAAAAGTAGTGATTTATTTTCTTATACTAACGGATCTCATGCGTTTTCTGTGGAGTTTTGTGTTGTGAAGTTTTCAAGTTTTGGGTAAATATTTGATGGACTATGGAATAAGGAGTGGCAAGAGCATAAGCTTGGGGATTCCCAAGGCACACCAAGGTAATATTTAAGGACAACCAAGAGCCTAAGCTTGGGGATGCCCCGGAAGGTATCCCCTCTTTCGTCTTCGTCTATCGGTAACTTTACTTGAGGCTATATTTTTATTCACCACATGATATGTGTTTTGCTTGGAGCGTCTTGTATGATATGAGTCTTTACTTTTTAGTTTGTGATGTCTTCTAGAACTATATCGGTATTTCCCCAAAGAGGAAGGGACGATGCAGCACAGCAATGGTAGGTATTTCCCTCAGTGATGAGACCAAGGTTATCGAACCAGTAGGAGAACCACGCAACACTACGTGAACGGCACCTGCACACAAATAACAAATACTCGCAACCTGACGTATTAAAGGGGTTGTCAATCCCTTTCGGGCAACGGTGCCAAAGATGGCTAGTGGACGGGAGAAAGTTGTAATAGATTGGATAAATAGATCTCGAATAAATGCAAAATAAAATAAAGAGCAGCAAGGTATTTTTGGGTTTTTGGAAATATAGATCTGAAAACAAAAGCAAATAAAAATAGATCACAAAGGCAAATATATTAAAGAAGAGACCCGGGGGCCGTAGGTTTCACTAGTGGCTTCTCTCGAGAAAAATAGCAAACGGTGGGAAAACAATTACTGTTGGGCAATTGATAGAACTTCAAATACTCATGACGATATCCAGGCAATGATCATTATATAGGCATCACGTCCAAAATTAGTAGACCGACTCCTGCCTGCATCTACTACTATTACTCCACACATCGACAGCTATCCAGCATGCATCTAGTGTATTAAGTTCATGGAGAAATGGAGTAATGCAATAAGAACGATGACATGATTTAGACAAGATCTATTTATGTAGAAATAGACCCCATCTTGTTATCCTTAATAGCAATGATACATACATGCCGTTTCCCTTTCTGTCACTGGGATCAAGCACCGTAAGATCGAACCCATTACAAAGCACCTCTTCCCATTGCAAGATAAATAGATCAAGTTGGCCAAACAAAACCCAAATATCGGAGAAGAAATACGAGGCTATAAGCAATCATGCATATAAGAGATCAACGAAGACTCAAATAACTTTCATGGATAAAAACATAGATCTGATCATAAACTCAAAGTTCATCGGATCCCAAAAAACACACCGCAAAAAGAGTTACATCATATGGATCTCCAAGAGACCATTGTATTGAGAATCAAACGAGAGAGAGAAAGCCATCTAGCTACTAACTACGAACCCGAAGGTCTACAAAGAACTACTCACGCATCATCGGAGAGGCACCAATGGACATGATGAACCCCTCCGAGATGGTGTCTAGATTGGATCTAGTGTTTCTGGAACTTGCGGTGGCTGGAATTGATTTTCATCGACTCCCCTAGGGTTTTTGGAATATTGGGGTATTTATAGAGCAAAGAGGCGGTGCGTGAGGCCACCGAGGTTGGCACAATCCACCTGGGCGCGCCTGGGCCTCCAGGCGCGCCCTGGTGGGTTGTGCCCCCCTCAGGGCACCCCCAGGTGCTTCTCCGGCACACTGGATGTCTTCTGGTCCAAAAAAAATCCACAAAAAGTTTCGCCACGTTTGGACTCCGATTGGTATTGATTTCCTGCGATGTAAAAAACATGCAGAAAACAGCAACTGGCACTCGGCACTATGTCAATAGGTTAGTGCCAAAAAAATGATATAAAATGACTATAAAATGATTGTAAAACATCCAAGAATGATAATATAACAGCATGGAACAATCACAAATTATAGATACATTGCAGACGTATCAGTTTGCCGCAATCATCCTTGTTGTACACACCTTTTGAGAGGGACACGCATGAATCGTGATTTATTAGAATACTCTATGTGCTTCACTTATATATTTTGAGCTAGGCAATTTTGCTCTAGTGCTTCACTTATATCTTTTTAGAGCACGGCGGTGGTTTTATTTTATAGAAATTGTTGAACTCTCATGCTTCACTTATATTATTTTGAGAGTCTCTCTAAACAGCATGGTAATTTGCTTTGGTTATGAATTTAGTCCTAGTATGATGGGCATCCAAGAGGGATATAATAAAAACTTTCATATAAAGTGCATTGAATACTATGAGAAGTTTGATTCCTTATGATTGTTTTGAGATATGAGGATGGTGATATTAGAGTCATGCTAGTGAGTAATTGTGGATTGTAGAAATCCTTGTGTTAAAGTTTGTGATTCCCGTAGCATGCACGTATGGTGAACCGTTATGTAACGAAGTTGGAGCATGATTTATTTATTGATTGTCTTCCTTATGAGTGGCGGTCGGGATGAGCGATGGTCTTTTCCTTCCAATCTATCCCCCTAGGAGCATGCGCGTAGTACTTTGTTTCAATGACTAATAGATTTTTTGCAATAAGTATGTGAGTTCTTTATGACTAATGTTGAGTCCATGGATTATACGCACTCTCACCCTTCCACCATTGCTAGCCTCTCTAGTACCATGCAACTTTCGCCGGTACCTTTCACCTACCTTTTACCTTCCTCAAAACAGCCACCATACCTACCTACTATGGCATTTCCATAGCCATTCCGAGATATATTGCCATGCAACTTTCCACCGTTCCGTTTTATTATGACACGCTCCATCATTGTCATATTGCTTTGCATGATCGTAAGATAGCTAGCATGATGTTTACATGGCGTGTCTGTTTTTTTATGTCATTTGCTACGCAAGATCATTGCACATCCCGGTACACCGCCGGAGGCATTCATATAGAGTCATATTTTGTTCTAAGTATCGAGTTGTAATTCTTGAGTTGTAAGTAAATAAAAGTGATGATCTTCATTATTAGAGCATTGCCCCATGTGAGGAAAAATAAAAGAGGCCAAAGAAGCCAACAACAAAAAAGAGGCCAAAGAAGCCAAACAAAAAAAGAAAAAAAAAAGAGAGAAAAGAGAGAAGGGGCAATGTTACTATCCTCTTTCCACACTTGTGCTTCAAAGTAGCACCATGATCTTCATGATAGAGAGTCTCCTATGTTATCACTTTCATATACTAGTGGGAATTTTTCATTATAGAACTTGGCTTGTATATTCCAATGATGGGCTTCCTCAAATTGCCCTAGGTCTTCATGAGCAAGCAAGTTGGATGCACACCCACTTAGTTTCTTTTTGAGCTTTCATAAACTTATAGCTCTAGTGCATCCGTTGCATGGCAATCCCTACTCACTCACATTGATATCTATTGATGGGCATCTCCATAGCCCGTTGATATGCCTAGTTGATGTGAGATTATCTCCTTCTTTTTGTCTTCTCCACAACCACCATATTCTATTCCACCTATAGTGCTATGTCCATGGCTCACGCTCATGTATTGCGTGAAAGTTGAAAACGTTTGAGAACATCAAAAGGATGAAACAATTGCTTGGCTTGTCATCGGGGTTGTGCATGATTTGAATACTTTGTGTGATGAAGATGGAGCATAGCCAGACTATATGATTTTGTAGGGATAGCTTTGTTTGGCCATGTTATTTTGAGAAGACATGATTGCTTTATTAGTATGCTTGAAGTATTATCGTTTTTATGTCAATATTAAACTTTTGTTTTGAATCTTATGGATCTGAACATTCATGCCACAATAAAGAAAATTACATGGATAAATATGTTAGGTAGCATTCCACATCAAAAATTCTGTTTTTATCATTTACCTACTCGAGGACGAGCAGGAATTAAGCTTGGGGATGCTTGATACGTCTCCAACGTATCTATAATTCTTGATTGTTCCATGCTATTATATTATCTATTTTGGATGTTTTATATGCATTAATATGCTATTTAATATTATTTTTAGGACTAACTTATTAACCTAGAGCCCAGTGCCAGATTCTGTTTTTTCCTTGTTTTTGAGCTTCGCAAAAAAGGAATACTAAACGGAGTCCAAACGGAATAAAACTTCACGATGATTTTTCTTGGACCAAAAGACACCCAGGGGACTTGGAGTGCAAGTCAGAAGAGCCACGAGGCGGCGGCAAGGGTGGAGGGTACGCCCTAGGGGGGGCCCTGCCTTGTGGGCCCCTCGGTGACCCCCTGACCTAGATCTTCCTCCTATATATTCACATATATTCCAGAACCACCAGAAGCATCCACGAAAACACTTTTCCCCCGCCGCAACCTTCTGTTCCCGTGAGATCCCATCTTGGGGCCTTTTCCGGCATCCTGCCGGAGGGGGATTCGATCACGGAGGGCATCTACATCAACTCTATTGCCCTTCCGATGAAGCGTGAGTAGTTTACCTCAGACCTACGGGTCCATAGCTAGTAGCTAGATGGCTTCTTCTCTCTCTTTGATTCTCAATACCATGTTCTCCTCGATGTTCTTAGAGATCTATCCGATGTAATCTTCTTTTGCGGTGTGTTTGTCGAGATCCGATGAATTGTGGATTTATGATCAGTTTATTTATGAATATTATTTGAATCTTCTCTGAATTCTTATATGCATGATTTGATATCTTTGTAACTCTCTTCGAACTATCGGTTTGGTTTGGCCAACTAGATTGGTTTTTCTTGCAATGGGAGAGGTGCTCAGCTTTGGGTTCAATCTTGCGGTGTCCTCACCCAGTGACATAGTAGGGGTAGCGAGGCACGTATTGTATTGTTGCCATCGAGGATAAAAAGATGGGGTTTACATCATATTGCTTGAGTTTATTCCTCTACATCATGCCATCTTACTTAAGGCGTTACTCCGTTCTTTATGAACTTAATACTCTAGATGCATGCTGGATAGCGGTCGATGTGTGGAGTAATAGTAGTAAATGCAGGCAGGAGTCGGTCTATTTGACACGGACGTGATGCCTATATGCATAATCATTGCCTTGGACATCATCATAACTTTGTGCTTTTCTATTAATTGCTCGACAGTAATTTTTTCACCCACCGTATTATTTGCCTTCAAGAGAGAAGCCTCTAGTGAAACCTATGGCCCCCGGGTCTATTTTCCATCATACTTGTTTCCGATCTACTATTTTGCAATCTTTTATTTTCAGATTTATAAACCAAAAAACACAAAAATATTTAGTTATCTTTTATTCAGTTTTATCTATCTCTATCAGATCTCACCTTTGCAAGTAACCGTGAAGGGATTGACAACCCCTTTATCGCGTTGGGTGCAAGTGTTTGATTGTTTGTGTAGGTGCATCTATTGGGGACTTGCACGTTTCTCCTACTGGATTGATACCTTGGTTCTTAACTAAGGGAAATACTTATCTCTACTGTGCTGCATCACTCTTTCCTCTTCAAGGGAAAAACCAACGCAAGCTCAAGAAGTAGCAGGAAGAATTTCTGGCGCCGTTGCCGGGAAGATCTACGTCAAGCCTACCAAGTACCCATCATAAACTCTCATCTCTTGCATTACATTATTCGCCATTTGCCTCTCGTTTTCCTCTCCCCCACTTCTAAAATGATTTTCGAAAAGATTTGCCTTTTTATTCGCCCTTCTTCCGTTCGTCTTTTCGTTTGCTTTTTGTTTGCTCGTGTGTTAGATTGCTTTCTTTGTCACGATGACTCAAGAGAATACCAAATTGTGTGACTTTTCCAATACTAATAATAATGATTTTATTAGTACTCCGATTGCTCCTGCCACTAGTGCGGAATCTTATGAAATTAATGCCGCTTTGCTGAATCTTGTTACGAAAGATCAATTTTCCGGCCTTCCTAGTGAAGATGCCGCATCCCATCTAAATAATTTCGTTGAGTTGTGTGATATGCAAAAAAAGAAAGATGTGGATAATGATATTGTTAAATTGAAGCTATTTCTGTTCTCACTACGAGATCGTGCTAAAACTTGGTTTTCATCTTTGCCTAAAAATAGTATTGATTCATGGAATAAGTGTAAAGATGCTTTTATTTCCAAGTATTTTCCTCCCGCTAAAATTATCTCCCTTTGGAACGATATTATGAATTTTAAGCAACTTGATCATGAACATGTTGCACAATCTTGAGAGAGGATGAAACTGATGATACGAAATTGCCCTACTCAAGGTTTAAATTTGTGGATGATCATACAAATTTTTTATGCCGGATTGAATTTTGCTTTTAGAAATCTTTTAGATTCGGCCGCGGGGGGTACTTTTATGGAAATTACTTTAAGAGAAGCTACTAAACTCCTAGATAATATTATGGTTAATTATTCTCAATGGCATACCGAAAGATCTTCTACTAGTAAAAAAGTGCATGCGATTGAAGATATTAATATTTTGAGTGGAAAGATGGATGAACTTATGAAATTATTTGCTAGCAAGAGTGCTCCTATTGATCCTAATGATATGCCTTTGTCTACTTTGACTGAGAATAATAATGAATCTATAGGTGTGAATTTTGTTGGTAGGAACAACTTTGGTAATAACACATATAGAGGTAATTTTAATCCTAGGCCGTTTCCTAGTAATTCCTCTACCAATTATGGTAATTCCTACAACAATTCTTTTGGAAATTATAATAAGATGCCCTCTGATCTTGAGAATAGTATTAAAGAATTTATGAGTTCGCAAAAGAATTTCAATGCTTTGGTTGAAGAAAAAATGCTTAAGATTGATGATTTGGCTAGGACCGTGGATAGAATTTCTCTTGAGATTGATTCTTTGAAAATTAGATCTATTCCACCCAAGCATGATATTAATGAGTCTCTTAAAGCTATGAGAATTTCTATTAATGAATGTAAAGAAAGGACCGCTAAGATGCGTGCTAAGCGAGATTGGTTTGTAAAAGCGTGTTCTTCTAGTTTTTGTGAGAATAATGATGAAGATCTTAAACTGATTGATGTGACTCCTATTGAATATTTGTTTTCTAAAATAAATCTTGATAAATATGGGAATGGAGATGAGTCTACTTTAGCTAGAAGGCGTCCCAATGATTCGGAGTTTATAGATCTTGATGCAAAAATTGATAAACGTGGGATTGGAGAGGTCAAAAATTTAAGTAGCGATGAACCCACTCTTTTGGATTTCAAGGAATTTAATTATGATAATTGTTCTTTAATCGATTGTATTTCCTTGTTGCAATCCATGTTGAATTCTCCTCATGCTTATAATCAAAATAAAGCTTTTACTAAACATATCGTTGATGCTATGATGAAATCCTTTGAGGAAAAGCTTGAATTGGAAGTTTCTATCCCTAGAAAACTTTATGATGAGTGATAACCTACTATTAAGATTAAAATCAAAGATAATGAGTGCCATGCTTTGTGTGATTTGGGTGCTAGCATTTCCACGATTCCGAAAACTTTATGTGATGTGCTAGGTTTTCGTGAATTTGATGATTGTTCTTTAAATTTGCATCTTGCGGATTCCACTATTAAGAAACCTATGGGAAGGATTAATGATGTTCTTATTGTTGCTAATAGAAATTATGTGCCCGTATATTTCATTGTTCTTGGTATAGATTGCAATCCCACATGTCCTATTATTCTTGGTGGACCTTTCCTTAGAACGATTGGTGCAATTATTGATATGAAAGAAGGAAACATTAGATTTTGATTTCCGTTAAGGAAGGGCATGGAACACTTTCCTAGAAAGAAAATTAAGTTGCCATATGAATCTATTATGAGAGCTACTTATGGATTGCATACCAAAGATGACAATACCTAGATCTATGTTTTTTTATGCCTAGCTAAGGGCGTTAAACAATAGCGCTTGTTGGGAGGCAACCCAATTTTATTTTTGTGTTTTTTGTTTTGCTTCTGTTTTTGAATAAAATACACATTATTACCTCTGTAGTAATTGTGTTTTGGTGTTTTAATTAGTGTTTGTGCCAAGTAAGACCTTTGGGATGGCTTACGGTGATAGTTGATTTGATCTTGCTGAAAAACAGAAACTTTTGTGTCCAGTCACAGAATTTTAATAATTCACTTGTGTGTATAAAAATCCTGAATTTTTTACACAAGATTTATATACAAATTTTATATGTTGTACTAAGTTTTAGTAATTTTTTGAGTTATATATGTATTATAACAATTCGGATCTTCGCAGACTCTTCTGTTTTTGACAGATTCTGTTTTCTATGTGTTGTTTGCTTATTTTGATGAATCTATGGGTAGTATCGGGGGGTATGAACCATGGAGAACTTGAAATACAGTAGATATTACACCAATATAAATAAATAATGAGTTCACAATAGTACCAAAAGTGGTGATTTATTTTCTTATACTAACGGATCTCATGAGTTTTCTGTGGAGTTTTGTGTTGTGAAGTTTACAAGTTTTGGGTAAAGATTTGATGGACTATGGAATAAGGAGTGGCAAGAGCCTAATCTTGGGGATGCCCAAGGCACCCAAGGCAATATTCAAGGACAACCGAGAGCTTAAGCTTGGGGATGCCCCGGAAGGCGTCCCCTCTTTCGTCTTCGTCTATCGGTAACTTTACTTGAGGCTATATTTTTATTCACCACATGATATATGTTTTGCTTGGAGCGTCTTGTATGATATGAGTCTTTAATTTTTAGTTTGACACAATCATACTTTCTGTACACACCTTTTGAGAGGGACACGCATGAATCGTGATTTATTAGAATACTCTATGTGCTTCACTTATATCTTTTGAGCTAGGCAATTTTGCTCTAGTGCTTCACTTATATCTTTTTAGAGCACGGCGGTGGTTTTATTTTATAGAAATTGTTGAACTCTCATGCTTCACTTATATTATTTTGAGAGTCTCCCTAAACAGCATGGTAATTTGCTTTGGTTATGAATTTAGTCCTAGTATGATGGGCATCCAAGAGGGATATAATAAAAACTTTCATATAAAGTGCATTGAATACTATGAGATGTTTGATTCCTTATGATTCTTTTGAGATATGAGGATGGTGATATTAGAGTCATGCTAGTGAGTAATTGTGGATTGTAGAAATACTTGTGTTGAAGTTTGTGATTCCCGTAGCTTGCGCGTATGGTGAAACGTTATGTAACGAAGTTGGAGCATGATTTATTTATTGATTGTCTTCCTTATGAGTGGCGGTCGGGGACGAGCGATGGTCTTTTCCTGCCAATCTATCCCCCTAGGAGCATGCGCGTAGTACTTTGTTTTGATGACTAATAGATTTTTGCAATAAGTATGTGAGTTCTTTATGACTAATGTTGAGTCCATGGATTATACGCACTCTCACCCTTCCACCATTGCTAGCCTCTCTAGTACCGCGCAACTTTCGCTGGTACCTTTCACCTACCTTTTACCTTCCTCAAAACAGCCACCATACCTACCTACTATGGCATTTCCATAGCCATTCCGAGATATATTGTCATGCAACTTTCCACCGTTCCGTTTTATTATGACACGCTCCTTCATTGTCACATTGCTTTGCATGATCATGTAGTTGACATCTTGTTTGTGGCAAGGCCACCTTTTCATACTTATACATGTCACTCTTGAATCATTGCACATCCCGATACACCGCCGGAGGCATTCATATAGAGTGATATTTTGTTCTAAGTATCAAGATGTAATTCTTGAGTTGTAAGTAAATAAAAGTGTGATGATCTTCATTATTAGAGCATTGCCCCATGTGAGGAAAAATAAAAGAGGCCAAAGAAGCCAACAAAAAAAAAGAGGACAAAGAAGCCAAACAAAAAGGGGATAATTGATTTTATGCCCCTAGTTGGGTCCCACTCGGCAGGTTTACCCCTAGTTTCCGAAAACACTTGTTCTTGCCCAAACCACTTTGCTCCTCTTATGCTTTTGCCCTTTGACCTTTTGACCATCACTTTGGAAACTTCATAAAAAAATCATACTAACTCAGAAAAATTCAAATAAGATATCAAAATGTTCAGAAAAGCATCACCTATATGTGCATGTCATTTGCATTCATGAAAAAATTGTTGTCCAGTCCCCATCTCAGTTTTAGCTCATATGATCTTAGCATGAACAGTAAAATCTAAAAAAATTCAAAAATTTCTAAAAAAATTTGGTGGCAAACTTTGATCAATGTTTTGAGTGCTTGCCAAGTTTCATAAGGGAATGACATTCGTGGAAGTCGTGGCAAAAAAACAAAAATCAATGCTTCAAAATTTTGTTTTTTTACCACGACTTTCACGAATGCCATTCCCTTATGAAACTTGGCAAGCACTCAAAATATTGGTCAAAGTTTGCCACCAAATTTTTTTAGAATTTTTTGATTTTTTTTAGATTTTACTGTTCATGCTAAGATCATATGAGCTAAAACTGAGATGGGGACTGGCGAACAACTTTTTCATGAATGCAAATGACATGCACATATAGGTGATGCTTTTCTGAACATTTTGATATCTTATTTGAATTTTTCTGAGTTAGTATGAATTTTTTATGAAGTTTTCAAAGTGATGGTCAAACGGTCAAAGGGCAAAAGCATAAGAGGAGCAAAGTGGTTTGGGCAAGAACAAGTGTTTTCGGAAACTAGGGGTAAACCTGCCGAGTGGGACACAACTAAGGGCACCAAATTAATTATCCCAACAAAAAAACAAAAAAAATGAGAAAAAAATGAGAGAAGAGAGAGAAGGGGCAATGTTACTATCCTTTTTCCACACTTGTGCTTCAAAGTAGCACCATGATCTTCATGATAGAGAGTCTCCTATGTTATCACTTTCATATACTAGTGGGGATTTTTCATTATAGAACTTGGCTTGTATATTCCAATGATGGGCTTCCTCAAATTGCCCTAGGTCTTCGTGAGCAAGCGAGTTGGATGCACACCCACTTAGTTTCTTTCTGAGCTTTCATAAACTTATAGCTCTAGTGCATCCGTTGCATGGCAATCCCTACTCACTCATATTGATATCTATTGATGGGCATCTCCATAGCCCGTTGATACGCCTAGTTGATGTGAGACTATCTCCTTCTTTTTGTCTTCTCCACAACCACCATATTCTATTCCACCTATAGTGCTATGTCCATGGCTCACACTCATGTATTGCGTGAAAGTTGAAAACGTTTGAGAACATCAAAAGTATGAAACAATTGCTTGGCTTGTCATCGGGGTTGTGCATGATTTGAATACTTTGTGTGATGAATATGGAGCATAGCCAGACTATATGATTTTGTAGGGATAGCTTTCTTTGGCCATGTTATTTTGAGAAGACATGATTGATTTATTAGTATGCTTGAAGTATTATCGTTTTTATGTCAATATTAAAATTTTGTTTTGAATCTTATGGATCTGAACATTCATGCCACAATAAAAAAAATTACATGGATAAATATGTTAGGTAGCATTCCACATCAAAAATTCTATTTTTATCATTTACCTACTCGAGGACGAGCAGGAATTAAGCTTGGGGATGCTTGATACGTCTCCAGCGTATCTATACTTTTTTATTGTCCCATGCTAGTATATTTGTTTTGGATGTTTTATATGCATTAATACGCTATTTTATATTATTTTTGGGACTAACTTATTAATCCAGAGCCTAGTGCCAGTTTCTGGTTTTTTCCTTGTTTTTGAGCTTCGCAGAAAAGGAATACTAAACGGAGTCCAAACGGAATAAAACTTCACGATGATTTTTCTTGGACTAGAAGACACCCAGGGGACTTGGAGTGCAAGTCAGAAGAGCCACGAGGCGGCGGCAAGGGTGGAGGGCGCGCCCTAGGGGGGGGGCGCCCCCTGCCTTGTGGGCCCCTCAGTGACCCCCTGACCTAGATCTTCCTCCTATATATTCACATATATTCCAGAAGCATCCACGAAAACAGTTTTCCACCGCCGCAACCTTCTGTTCCCGTGAGATCCCATCTTGGGGCCTTTTCCGGCATCCAGTCAGAGGGGGATTCGATCACGGAGGGCATCTACATCAACTCTATTGCCCTTCCGATGAAGCGTGAGTAGTTTAGCTCAGACCTACGGGTCCATAGCTAGTAGCTAGATGGCTTCTTCTCTCTCTTTGATTCTCAATACCATGTTCTCCTCGATGTTCTTGGAGATCTATCCGATGTAATCTTCTTTTGCGGTGTGTTTGTCGAGATCCGATGAATTGTGGATTTATGATCAGTTTATCTATGAATATTATTTGAATCTTCTCTGAATTCTTATATGCATGATTTGATATCTTTGTAACTCTCTTCGAACTATCGTTTTGGTTTGGCCAACTAGATTGTTTTTTCTTGCAATGGGAGAGGTGCTTAGCTTTGGGTTCAATCTTGCGGTGTCCTCACCCATTGACATAGTAGGGGTAGCGAGGCACGTATTGTATTGTTGCCATCGAGGATAAAAAGATGGGGTTGACATCATATTGCTTGAGTTTATTCCTCTACATCATGTCATCTCACTTAAGGTGTTACTCCATTCTTTATGAACTTAATACTCTAGATGCATGCTGGATAGCGGTCGATATTTGGAGTAATAGTAGTAGATGCAGGCAGGAGTCGGTCTACTTGACACGGACGTGATGCCTATATGCATAATCATTGCCTTGGATATCGTCATAACTTTGCGCTTTTCTATCAATTGCTCGACAGTAATTTGTTCACCCACCGTATTATTTGCCTTCAAGAGAGAAGCCTCTAGTGAAACCTATGGCCCCCGGGTCTATTTTCCATCATACTTGTTTCTGATCTACCATTTTGCAATCTTTTATTTTTAGATCTATAAACCAAAAAACCCAAAAATATTTAGTTATCTTTTATTCAGTGTTATCTATCTCTATAAGATCTCACCTTTGTAAGTGACCGTGAAGGGATTGACAACCCATTTAACGCGTTGGGTGCGAGTGTTTGATTGTTTGTGTAGGTGCATCTATTGGGGACTTGCGCGTTTCTCCTATTGGATTGATACCCTGGTTCTTAGGGCCCGTTCGGATCCTCTCCGTCTCCACGCTTCCCCAGCTCCGCGCTGGAGCGATGCCGAACGGCCCAGCTCCGTGGAGCCAGCTTCTTGGAGCCTAGCCCCCCTAGTGTAATTTCGTGGAGGCAGAGAAGCGCAGCTCCTCCAAACAAAGAAGGTGGAGTTCGTTGAATTTACAAGAAAATGCCCTTCCGAAGTGGCCTGCGTAACGTTTCGATCAGGAGAAAACATAACGAGGGAGCCAGCGGCCTAATGACCCCACAGCCAGACCAGCCCACGCCTAATCTAAAGGAGCGGAAGCTGCCGCTACTGCCGAACGCTTCACAGCTCCCATGCGAAGCTGGCTAGGGCTGGCCGGTTGAGAAGCTGGCCTGTTTGGGAAGCTAGAGAGCTTCCGAACATGGCCTTAACTGAGGGAAATACTTATCTCTACTGTGCTGCATCACCCTTTCCTCTTCAAGGGAAAAACCAACGCAAGCTCAAGAAGTAGCACGCGGTGGCACTGGGAGTACAGGCAGCCGCTGCCTTACCCCGACGTGACGTTGCCGCACCACTGGCACCTCGATTCGTAGCGGATCCCGGTGTCGGCGGTTCCGCGGAAACAGTGGGCGCACAATGAGGAGGTGCGCAGGCGCCGAGCGCAGCTCACGCCGGCGCAGCGACGGATGCCTGAGTACGCCGCCGACTCTCCCAACTGGAAGGCCTGGTTTTCCCTCGAACACGAGGAGCAACGGCGGCGAGGCGTCAACGCCAACCCGTAGTTTCCACAGCCGCCCCCGTGGGTAGAGCCGGAGGAAGCGGAGGCGGAGTACGATGGCTCGTGTCCGCGTCAGTATTTTCCCCGAAGAGGAAGGGATGATGCAGCACAGCTACGGTAGGTATTTCCCTTAGTGATGAGACCAGGTTATCGAACCAGTAGGAGAACCACGCAACACTATGTAAATGGTACTTGCACACAAAGAACAAATACTTGCAACCCGACACGTAAGAGGGGTTGTCAATCCCTCCAGGGTAAAAGATAGATAAATTTGTAGTAGATTGGATAAATAGATCTCGCGGAAACGCGAAATAAAATAAATAACAAAAATTTGCAGCAAGGTATTTTTGGGTTTTTAGAATAATAGACCTGAAAATAAAAGAGGCAAATAATAGATCGGAAAGCAAATATGATAAAGAATAGACCCGGGGTCGTAGATTTCACTAGTGGCTTCTCTCGAGAAAAATAGCATACGACGGATAAACAAATTGCTGTTGGGCAATTGATAGAACTTCAAATAATTATGACGATATCCAGGAAATGATCATTATATAGGCATCACGTCCAAGATTAGTAGACCGACTCCTGCCTGCATCTACTACCATTACTCCACACATCGACCACTATCCAGCATGCATCTAGTGTATTAAGTTCATGGAGAAACGGAGTAATGCAATAAGAACGATGACATGATGTAGACAAGATCTATTCATGTAGGAATAGACCCCATCTTGTTATCCTTAATAGCAATGATACATACATGTCATGTCCCCTTCTGTCACTGGGATTGAGCACCGTAAGATCGAACCCATCACAAAGCACCTCTTCCCATGGCAAGAAAAATCGATCTACTCGGCCTAACTAAACCAAAGATTCGAAGAAGAAATATGAGGCTATAAGCAATCATGCATATAAGAGATCAAAACTCAAATAACTTTCATGGATAAAATAGATCTGATCATAAACTCAAAGTTCATCGGATCCCAACAAACACACCGTAAAAAAGAGTTACATCAAATAGATCTCCAAGAGACCATTGTATTGAGAATCAAGAGAGAGAGAGAGAGAAAGCCATCTAGCTACTACCTACGGACCCGTAGGTCTACAATGAACTACTCACGCATCATCGGAGAGGCACCAATGAGGATGATGAACACCTCCGTGATGGTGTCTAGATTGGATCTGGTGGTTCTGGAACTTGCGGCGGCTGGAATTGTGTTTCGTCGACTCCCCTAGGGTTTTTGGATTTTCGGGGTATTTATAGAGCAAAGAGGCGGTGCGGGAGGCCACCGAGGTGGGCACAACCCACTAGGGCGCGCTTGGGGGCCCAGGCGCGCCCAGGTGGGTTGTGCCCCCCTTGGGGCACCCCTCTGGTACTTCTACACAAAGAATCAAACACTTGCACCCAACGCGATAAAGGGGTTGTCAATCCCTTCACGGTCACTTGCAAAGGTGAGATCTGATAGAGATAGATAAACAAAAGATAAAATATTTTTGGGTTTTTTGGTATATAGATATGAAAATAAAAGATTGCAAAATAGTAGATCGGAAAGCAATATGATGGAAAATAGACCCGGGGGCCATAGGTTTCACTAGAGGCTTCTCTCATGAAGGTAAATAATACGGTGGGTGAACAAATTACTGTCGAGCAATTGATAGAAAAGCGCAAAGTTATGACGATATCCAAGGCAATGATTATGCATATAGGCATCACGTCCGTGTCAAGTAGACTGACTCCTGCCTGCATCTACTACTATTACTCCACACATCGACCGCTATCCAGCATGTATCTAGAGTATTAAGTTCATAAAGAACGGAGTAACGCCTTAAGTAAGATGACATGATGGAGAGGAATTAACTCAAGCAATATGATGAAAACCCCATCTTTTTATCCTCGATGGCAATAATGCAATACGTGTCTCGCTACCCCTACTTTGTCACTGGGTGAAATCACGCAAGATTGAACCCAAAGCTAAGCACCTCTCCCATTGCAAGAAAAACCAATCTAGTTGGCCAAACCAAACCGATAATTTGAAGAGAAATACAAAGATATTAAATCATGCATAAAATAATTCAGATAAGATTCAAATAATATTCATAGATAAGCTGATCATAAATCCACAGTTCATCGGATCTCGACAAACACACCGCAAAAGAAGATTGCATTGGATAGATCTCCAAGAACATCAAGGAGAATGTTGTATTGAGAATCAAAGAGAGAGAAGAAGCCATCTAGATACTAGCTATGGACCCGTAGGTCTGAGGTAAACTACTCACACATCATCGGAAGGGCAATGGAGTTGATGTAGAAGCCCTCCATGATCGATTCCCCCTCCGGCAGGATGCCGGAAAAGGCCCCAAGATGGGATCTCACGGGAACAGATGGTTGCAGCGGTGGAAAAGTGTTTTCATGGATGCCTCTGGTGGTTCTGAAATATTTGTGAATATATAGGAGGAAGACCTAGGTCAGGAAGTCACCGAGGGGCCCACAAGGTAGGGGGCGCCCCCCCCCCCTAGGGCGCGCCCTCCACCCTTTTCGCCACCTCGTGGCTCTTCTGACTTGGACTCCAAGTCCCCTCGGTGTCTTCAGGTCCAAGAAAAATCATCGTGAAGTTTTATTCCGTTTGGACTCCGTTTGGTATTCCTTTTCTGCGAGGCTCAAAAACAAGAAAAAACAGAAACTGGCACTGGGCTCTAGGTTAATAGGTTAGTCCCAAAAATAATATAAAATAGCATATTAATGCATATAAAACATCCAAAACAGATAATATAATAGCATGGAACAATAAAAAATTATAGATACGTTGGAGACGTATCAAGCATCCCCAAGCTTAATTCCTGCTCGTCCTCGAGTAGGTAAATGATAAAAACAGAATTTTTGATGTGGAATGCTACCTAACATACTTATCCATGTAATTTTATTTATTGTGGCATGAATGTTCAGATCCATAAGATTCAAAACAAAAGTTTAATATTGACATAAAAACAATAATACTTCAAGCATACTAATAAAGCAATCATGTCTTCTCAAAATAACATGGCCAAAGAAAGTTATCCCTACAAAATCATATAGTCTGGCTATGCTCCATCTTCGTCACACAAAGTACTCAAATCATGCACAACCCCGATGACAAGCCAAGCAATTGTTTCATACTTTTGATGTTCTCAAACCTTTTCAACTTTCATGCAATACATGAGCGTGAGCCATGAACATAGCACTATAGGTGGAATAGAATATGGTGGTTGTGGAGAAGACAAAAAGAAGGAGATAGTCTCACATCAACTAGGCGTATCGACAGGCTATGGAGATGCCCATCAATAGATATCAATGTGAGTGAGTAGGGATTGCCATGCAACGGATGCACTAGAGCTATAAGTTTATGAAAGCTCAAAAAGAAACTAAGTGGGTGTGCATCCAACTTGCTTGCTAATGAAGACCTAGGGCAATTTGAGGAAGCCCATCGTTGGAATATACAAGCCAAGTTCCATACTGAAAAATTCCCACTAGTATATGAAAGTAACAACATAGGAGACTCTCTATCATGAAGATCATGGTGCTACTTTGAAGCACAAATGTGGAAAAAGGATAGTAACATTGCCCCTTCTCTCTTTTCTCTCATTTTTTTGGTGGGCTTCTTTGGCTTTTTTTTATTTGTGGGCTTTGTTGGCCTCTTTTATTTTTTTCCTCACATGGGACAATGCTCTAATAATGAAGATCATCACACTTTTATTTACTTACAACTCAAGAATTACAACTCGATACTTAGAACAAAATATGACTCTATATGAATGCCTCCGGCGGTGTACTGGGATGTGCAAGGACTCAAGAGTGACATGTATAAAAATTATGAACGGTGGCTTTGCCATAAATACTATGTCAACTACATGATCATGCAAAGCAATATGACAATGATGGAGCGTGTCATAATAAAATGGAACGGTGGAAAGTTGCATGACAATATATCTCGGAATGGCTATGGAAATGCCATAATAGGTAGGTATGGTGGCTGTTTTGAGGAAGGTAAAAGGTAGGTGTATGGCACCGGCGAAAGTTGCGCGGTACTAGAGAGGCTAGCAAAGGTGGAAGGGTGAGAGTGCGTATAATCCATGGACTCAACATTAGTCATAAAGGACTCACATACTTATTGCAAAAATCTATTAGTCATCGAAACGAAGTACTACGCGCATGCCCCTAGGGGGATAGATTGGTAGGAAAATACCATCGCTCGTCCCCGACCACCACTCATATCGAAGACAATCAATAAATACCTCATGCTCCAACTTCGTTACATAACGGTTCACCATACG
Source organism: Thinopyrum elongatum (assembly GCA_011799875.1). NCBI lineage: Eukaryota > Viridiplantae > Streptophyta > Magnoliopsida > Poales > Poaceae > Thinopyrum > Thinopyrum elongatum. The sequence goes on along the minus strand of CM022298.1, from coordinate 572,216,612 downwards.
TGCATGCTACGGGAATCACAAAATTTAACACAAGTATTTCTACAATCCACAATTACTCACTAGCATGACTCGAATATCACCATCTTTATATCTCAAAACAATCATAAGGAATCAAACTTCACATAGTATTCAATGCACTTTATATGAAAGTTTTTATTATATCCCTCTTGGATGCCTATCATATTAGGACTAAATTTATAACCAAAGCAAATTACCATGCTGTTTAGAAAGACTCTCAAAATAATATAAGTGAAGCATGAGAGTTCAACAATTTCTATAAAATAAAACCACTGCCGTGCTCTAAAAAGATATAAGTGAAGCACTAGAGCAAAATTGCCTAGCTCAAAAGATATAAGTGAAGCACGTAGAGTATTCTAATAAATCACGATTCATGTGTGTCTCTCTCAAAAGGTGTGTACAGCAAGGATGATTGTGGCAAACTAAAAAGCAAAGACTCATATCATACAAGACGCTCCAAACAAAACACATATCATGTGGTGAATAAAAATATAGCCTCAAGTAAATTTACCGATAGACGAAGACGAAAGAGGGGATGCCTTCCGGGGCATCCCCAAGCTTAGGCTCTTGGTTTTCCTTGAATATTACCTTGGGGTGCCTTGTGCTTCCCCAAGCTTAGGCTCTTGCCACTCTTTATTCCATAGTCCATCAAATCTTTACCTAAAACTTGAAAACTTCACAACACAAAACTCAACAGAAAACTCGTGAGATCCGATAGTACAAGAAAATAAAATCACCACTTTTGGTACTGTTGTGAACTCATTCTTTATTTATATTGGTGTAATATCTACTGTATTCCAACTTCTCCATGGTTCATACCCCCCCGATACTACCCATAGATTCATCAAAATAAGCAAACAACACAAAGAAAACAGAATCTGTCAAAAACAGAACAGTCTATGAAGATCTGAATTTATCTAATACGTATGTAACTCCAAAAATTCTTAAAAATTAGGAAAACATAGGTAATTTGTATATAAATCCTTTTTAAAAAATTCAGGGTTTTTCCACGCTCCAGTGAATTATTAAAATTCTGTGACTGGACACAAAAGTTTCTGTTTTTCAGCAAGATCAAATCAACTATCACTGTAAACCATCCCAAAGGTCTTACTTGGCACAAACACTAGTTAAAACACCAAAACACATCTAACCAGAGGCTAGATGAAAAATTTATTGAAAAACAGAACCAAAAAAAACAAGAACAAAAATAAAATTGGGTTGCCTCCCAACAAGCGCTATTGTTTAACGCCTTTTAGCTAGGCATTAATAATTCAATGATGCTCACATAAAAGATAATAATTGAAACACGAAGGGAGCATCATAAAAAATGTGACAAACATATTTAAGTCTAACATACTTCCTATGCATATGAATTTTGTAAGCAAACAAATTATCAAGACAAGCAAAGACTAGCATATGCAAGGAATAAGAAAGAAACAATAGCAATCTCAACATAACGAGAGGTAATTTAGTAACATGAAACTTTATACAACCATATTTTCCTCTCTCATAATAATTACATGTGGGATCGTATTCAAATTCAACAATATATCTATCACATAACACATTTTCTAGATGATCCACATGCATGCAAAGTTGACACTCTTCCAAGATAGTGGGATTAACATTAACTAAAGTCATGACCTCTCCAAACCCACTTTTATCAAAAATTTCATAAGATTGATCATACTCCAAAGTAGTGGGATCATTATTACCTAGAGTTGACACTCTTCTAAACCCACTTTCAATATTATTGCAAACGTATTCATCATGAGTCTTAAATAAATTTTCAAGATCATAAGAAAAATCACCCCAATCATGATCATTGCAACAAGTAGTGGACCTAGCAAAACTAGCATCCCCAAGCTTACGGTTTTGCATATCATTAGCACAACTGACATTAATAAAATTTATAGTAGAACCATTGCAATCATGCTTTTCATCCAAGGAGCTATCGTGAATCACTTCATAGATTTCTTCTTTTAACACTTCATCACAATTTTCAGATTCACGAATTTCAAGCAAAACTTCATAAAGATAATCTAGTGCACTCAAATCACTAGAAATTGGTTCATCATAATTGGATCTCTTAAAAAGATTAGCAAGTGGATGAGGATCCATAAACTTTTAGCAAGCGAAGATGCAAGCAAAAAGAAGGCACATGGTAACACAAGCAAACAAAAGATCGAACGGAAAGAAGGCAAACAAAAAGGCAAATATTTTTTTAAATCATTTTAGAAGTGGGGGAGAGGAAAATGAGAGGCAAATGGCGAATAATGTAATGCAAGAGATGAGAGTTTATGATGGGTACTTGGTATGTCTTGACTTGGCGTAGATCTCCTCGGCAACTGCGCCAGAAATTCTTCCTGCTACTTCTTGAGCTTGCGTTGGTTTTTCCCTTGAAGAGGAAAGGGTGATGCAGCACAGTAGAGGTAAGTATTTCCCTCAGTTAAGAACCAAGGTATCAATCCAGTAGGAGAAGAACGCACAAATCACCAACACATGCACAAACAATCAAACACTTGCACCCAACGCGATAAAGGGGTTGTCAATCCCTTCACGGTCACTTGCAAAGGTGAGATATGCTAGAGATAGATAAACAAAAGATAAAATATTTTTGGATTTTTTGGTATATAGATCTGAAAATAAAAGATTGCAAAATAGTAGATCGGAAAGTAATATGATGGAAAATAGACCCGGGGGCCATAGGTTTCACTAGAGGCTTCTCTCATGAAGGCAAATAATAGAGTGGGTGAACAAATTACTGTCGAGCAATTGATAGAAAAGCACAAAGTTATGACGATATCCAAGGCAATGATTATGCATATAGGCATCACGTCCGTGTCAAGTAGACCGACTCCTGCCTGCATCTACTACTATTACTCCACACATCGACTGCTATCCAGCATGCATCTAGAGTATTAAGTTCATAAAGAACGGAGTAACGCCTTAAGTAAGATGACATGTTGTAGAGGAATTAACTCAAGCAATATGATGAAAACCCCATCTTTTTATCCTCGATGGCAACAATGCAATACGTGTCTCGCTACCCCTACTTTGTCACTGGGTGAAATCACGCAAGATTGAACCCAAAGCTAAGCACCTCTCCCATTGCAAGAAAAACCAATCTAGTTGGCCAAACCAAACCGATAATTCGAAGAGAAATACAAAGATATTAAATCATGCATAAAGGAATTCAGAGAAGATTCAAATAATATTCATAGATAAGCTAATCATAAATCCACAATTCATCGGATCTCGACAAACACACCGCAAAAGAAGATTACATCGGATAGATCTCCAAGAACATCAAGGAGAACGTTGTATTGAGAATCAAAGAGAGAGAAGAAGCCATCTAGCTACTAGCTATGGACCCGTAGATCTGAGGTAAACTACCCACGCATCATAGGAAGGGCAATGGAGTTGATGTAGAAGCCCTCCGTGATCGATTCCCCCTCCGGCAGGATGCCGGAAAAGGCCCCAAGATGGGATCTCATGGGAACAGAAGGTTGCGGCGGTGGAAAAGTGTTTTCGTGGATGCCTCTGGTGGTTCTGAAATATTTGTGAATATATAGGAGGAAGACCTAGGTCAGGAAGTCACCGAGGGGCCCACAAGGTAGGGGGGCGTGCCCCCCTAGGGCGCGCCCTCCACCCTTGTCGTCGCCTCGTGGCTCTTCTGACTTGGACTCCAAGTCTCCTAGGTGTCTTCTGGTCCAAGAAAAATCATCGTGAAGTTTTATTCCGTTTGGACTCTGTTTGTATTCCTTTTCTGCGAGGCTCAAAAACAAGAAAAAAAACAGAAACTGGCACTGGCCTCAAAGTTAATAGGTTAGTCCCAAAAATAATATAAAATAGCATATTAATGCATATAAAACATCCAAAGCAGATAATACAATAGCGTGGAACAATAAAAACTTATAGATACGTTGGAGACGTATCATATAACAGCATGGAACAAGCAAAAATTATAGATACGTTGGAGACATATCAGCATCCCCAAGCTTAATTCCTACTCGTCCTCGAGTAGGTAAATGATAAAAACAGAATTTTTGATGTGGAATGCTGGCTAACATGTTCATCACATATTCTTTTCTTTTGTAGCATGGACATTTGGACTTTTATATGATTCAAAGCAATAGTCTGGTTTTGACATGAAGATTTCAATACTCAAGCATATCAACAAGCAACCATGTCTTTCAAAATATCAACACTAAAGCAAGTTATCCCTAGCCCATTATGCTCAATCATTGATCCATTCATGAAACACACTCGCATATTAGCTACACCCAATGCTCAAGTACGATCATAGTGCCCCTTAGTTGGTGCTTTATAAGAGAAGATGGAGACTCAAATAAAAATAAAAATTGCATAAAGTAAATAGAAAGGCCCTTCGTAGAAGGAAGTAGGGATTTGTAGAGGTGCCAGAGCTCAAAGCGAAAAAGATAGAGATAAAACATTTTGGGTGGCATGCTTTTCCTATCAACGAAAACGATCGAGTAGTTCCCAATACTTTCCATGCTAGATATATCATAGGCGGTTCCCAAACAGAAAATAAAGTTTATTCCTTTTTCCACCATACTTTCACATTCCACGGCTAACCGTATCCACGTGTGCCGTCCATACCAACACTTTTCCAAGGAATTTATTATTTGACAACATAAAGTAAATTCATTTTTCATTTCGGGACTGGGCATCCCTAATACCTTTGCCGTACTCTCGTGCAATGACAAGTGAATAAACACTCATCTTGAGAATAACACATCTAGCATGGAAAAATATCAGCCACCCCCTACCGTTTCATGAGCGGTACAAGCACACAAAAAGAAATTTTATTTTGAAAATTAGAGATGGCACATACAAATTTGCTTAGAACGGCAAGAGAATACCGCATATAGGTAGGTATGGTGGACTCATATGGCAAAACTGGGTTTAAGGATTTTGGATGCACAAGTAGTAATCCCACTTAGTGCAAGGGAAGGCTAGCAAAAAGATTGAGAAGCAACCAACCAAGAAACGAAAAATCACATAAGCGAGCATTAAGCATAACTAACACCGAATAATGCACCACAAGTAGGATGTAATTTCATTGCATAACTATTGACTTTTGTGCTTGCATAAGGAATCACAAACCTTAACACCAATATTCTTACTAAAGCATAATTACTCACCAACATGACTCACATATTATATCATCATATCACAAAACTATTACAAAGAATCAAGTTTATTTTGTCCAATGATCTTCATGAAAGTTTTTATTATATCCCTCTTGAATATCTATCACTTTGGGACTAGTTTCATATGTTGCTTCTGATAGCTCAAACAATTTTAAGTCAAGAACATGAGCATAAAATTTTCTTCTCTCAAAATAATATAAGTGAAGCATGAGAGAATTTCTTCAAAAATTTACTAACTCTCAAATAAATCTAAGTGAAGCATGAGAGCATTTCTTCAAAAATACTAAAGCACACCGTGCTAAAAAAGATATAAGTGAAGCACTAGAGCAATTCCATGGCTCAAAAAATTTAAGTGAAGCACATAGAGCAATTCTAACAAATCATAGCATAATTTTGGCTCTCTCAAAAAGGTGTGTCCAGCAAGGATAGATGACACAAACTAAAAAGCAAAACAAGCAAAGACTCATATAACACAAGACGCTCCAAGCAAAACTCATGATATGTGACGAATAAAAATATAGCTCCAAGTAAAATACCGATGGTCGTTAGAAGAAAGAGGGGATGCCACTCGGGGGCATCCCCAAGCTTAGTTGCTTGTTTCTATTTGGATAATAACTTGGAGTTCCATGGGGCATCCCCAATATTAGGCTCTTCTTACTCCTTATTCCTTCATCCATCGTGATCTCACCCAAAACTTGAAAACTTCAGTCACACAAAACTCAACAAAACCTTCGTGAGATCCGTTAGTATAAGAAAACCAATCTTTACTTTAAGTACTGTAGAAAACCCATTCAAATTTTGTTATTGCATTATATCTACTGTATTCTATCTAACCTTTGTGCCATTGCTTATACCCCTACCCCCCCCCCCCCCCGATACAAACCATAGAGTCATCAAAATAAGCACACAATGCAAAGAAAACAGAATCTGTCAAAAACAGAACAGTCTGTAAGGATGAGAGTTGTTATTATACTTATGTAACTCAAAAAATTCTGAAAAATTAGGACAACATAGGAAATTTGTATATAAATCTTGTGTAGAAAATTCAGAATTTTTAGTCGCTTCTGTAAATCTAGACAATTATTTTACTGGATGCAAAAGTTTCTGTTTTTCAACAGGATCAAATCAACTATCACCCAAGCTATCCCAAAGGCTTTACTTGGCACAAACACTAATTAAAACATAAAAAACACAATCATAACAGAGGCATAATTGTGCAAACACTAAAGAACAGAAAGAAAAAGGCAAGAAATAAATTTTATTCATTGGGTTGCCTCCCAACAAGCGCTATCGTTTTACGCCCCTAGCTAGGCATAGAGCATAGATCTAAGTTTTGTCATCTTCTTATTTTCCGTAGATGTGTTTTTATCGGGAGGTTTTGCAAAAATAACTTGAAACACATTATCCATAGAAATTTTAGCATTATCAAGTTGCCCATCTTCGTATCCCCTCTGATTTCCAGCAACAATCCAATAATATCGTTGATTAACATCATTGAAAACTTGTTGGATTATATCTAAAGCGGGGATTCTCTTTTTAAGATTCTCATCAAAAAAATTATTATTACCAAGCAAATGTCTCAACATGTAATCACTATTGTAAAGGATCTCATCTATTACTGGTTTTTCACGGCTCATACCATAAAAAACAAAGATTTCCCTAGCCTCCCGTATTATGTATTCAAATTTATTCATAAGAACTTGAGTAGCTATCTTTTTAGCTTTAGGATCTTTTATGGATGGTAGCTCATAAAACAATCTTTGCAAGGTAGGATGGGTACGGATAAATCTATTTTCAAGCTTCAGAACTAGTGCTGATATAGCTTCCGCATGAGATTTAGTTCTTTTAAGTATAGGAGCATCATCAAGAGTCAAATTCCCAACACAATTGAAAAATTCTTGGATATGTTCTTTTCCCATAACGTTCCCTTGCCCTAAAACAAAAGTTTTGGCATCCAGATTTCCAGATCTTCCAATTTTAGGAGTCAGGCCATCATCTGTTTCTGCCATACCTAAGTCACTCATGATGACAAGTTCAAGCAAATAAGAGATCTGACGAGAAAACGACAAACGAAAAAGAGGGCGAATAAAACGGCACATTTTTGTGAAGTGGGGGAGATGAAAACGAGAGGCAAATGGCAAATAATGTAAATTGCAAGGAGATGAGATTTGTGATTAGGAACCTGATAGATGTTTATGATGTCTCCCCGGCAACGGCGTCAGAAATCCTTTCTTGATGGTCCGCGTCAGTATTTTCCCCGAAGAGGAAGGGATGATGTAGCACAGCTACGGTAGGTATTTCCCTCAGTGATGAGACCAAGGTTATCGAACTAGTAGGAGAACCACCCAACACTATGTAAACGGTACCTGTACACAAAGAACAAATACTTGCAACCCGACGCGTAAGAGGGGTTGTCAATCCCTCCCGGGTAAAAGATATATAATTTGTAGTAGATTGGATAAATAGATCTCGCGGAAACGCGAAATAAAATAAATAAGAAAAAAATGCAGCAAGGTATTTTTGGGTTTTTGGAATAATAGATCTGAAAATAAAAGAGGCAAATAATAGATCGGAAAGCAAATATGATAAAGAATAGACCCGGGGCCGTAGATTTCGCTAGTGGCTTCTCTCGAGAAAAATAGCATACGGCGGGTAAACAAATTACTGTTGGGCAATTGATAGAACTTCAAATAATTATGACGATATCCAGGCAATGATCATTATATAGGCATCACGTCCAAGATTAGTAGACCGACTCCTGCCTGCATCTACTACTATTACTCCACACATCGCCCGCTATCCAGCATGCATCTAGTGTATTAAAGTCATGAAGAAACGGAGTAATGCAATAAGAGCGATGACTTGATGTAGACAAGATCTATTCATGTAGGAATAGACCCCATCTTGTTATCCTTAATAGCAACGATACATACGTGTCATGTCCCCTTCTGTCACTGGGATTGAGCACCGTAAGATCGGACCCATCACAAAGCACCTCTTCCCATGGCAAGAAAAATCGATCTAGTCGGCCTAACTAAACCAAAGATTCAAAGAAGAAATAGGAGGCTATAAGCAATCATGCATATAAGAGATCAAAACTCAAATAACTTTCATGGATAAAATAGATCTGATCATAAACTCAAAGTTCATCGGATCCCAACAAACACACCGCAAAAAAGAGTTACATCAAATAGATCTCCAAGAGACCATTGTATTGAGAATCAAGAGAGAGAGAGAGAAAGCCATCTAGCTACTACCTATGGGCCCATAGGTCTACAATGAACTACTCACGCATCATCGGAGAGGCACCAATGAGGATGATGAACCCCTCCGTGATGGTGTCTAGATTGGATCTGGTGGTTCTGGAACTTGCGGCGGCTGGAATTGTGTTTCGTCGACTCCCCTAGGGTTTTTGGATTTTTGGGGTATTTATAGAGCAAAGAGGCTGTGCGGGAGGCCACCGAGGTGGGCACAACCCACCAGGGCGCGCCTGGGCCCCCAGGCATGCCCAGGTGGGTTGTGCCCCTCTCGAGGCACCCCTCTGGTACTTCTTCGGTCCAAGTTGTTCCTTCTGGTCCAGAAAAAATCTCCAAAAAGTTTCGCTGCGTTTGGACTCCGTTTGGTATTGATTTTCTGCGAAGTAAAAAACAAGCAAAAAACACCAACTGGCACTGGGCACTATGTCAATAGGTTAGTCCCAAAAAATGATATAAAGTTGCTATAAAATGATTGTAAAACATCCTAGAATGATAATATAACAGCATGGAACAAGCAAAAATTATAGATATCTTGGAGACGTATCAGAGTACCAAGCCGCCCTCAAGGAGGCCCTGCAGCACGCGCTGGAGGCTAGTCGGCTCGAGAAGGACGCGCATTGGGATGGGCTGGAGCAAGCCCTTGCCTTGTCGGCGGCAGGGGACTCCGTCCACGCCCAGCTCTTCGACCCGCCTCCGCCACCGCCACCGCTGCTCATCGTCGAGCCCAAGCCGGATCCGGAGCCGATGAGGAAGCGCTCACCGCCTCCACCCACTTGGTCGGAGGAGGCCTACACGTGGACCAATGAGTACCGAGAGTGGGTGAGCGCCCCTCCGGTCCACTACGCCGCAACGCCGGAGGAGGAGGCGGCCCACCTTGAGCGCTGGAAGGCTCACTGGCTCACCCAAGAGGAGGCCGACGGCGAGTGGCAGATGCTCTATGAGCAGCAGCTGCGCCGCGATGCGGAGGCGCTGCGGCTTGAGGAGGAGGAGGAGGAGGAGCGCGCCCGGCGAGCCGCAATGCCGGCGCCCCAGCAGACGCCGGAGGAGGCTGCCCTGGCAGCGTACCAAGTGGCGTTCGGGTGGGCTGGCCCTGCTCCCGTCTTTATCGACCTCACCGGCGGCGATGACGACGTCAACGGCAAGGGCAAGGTGGACGACGTCCAGGGCAGCGTGCGGGCGCAGACTTTTTTTATGTTTTAATTAATGTTTAATTATGTTTAAGTGGACTTTGGCCGGTGGTTGACCGGCCACTTTAATGTTTAATTATGTTTATTTCTGTGACCTGTTTTTTTTCTATGCCGATAGATTTGGGTCCGCCTCCCGTTGGGCCGTCAAGCCGACCCATATGAAAATGCGGACGCGCACGTCCGCCTGGCCGACCCAAACGGACGAAAAGCGGACAAAACGCGCGTCCGTTTGGGTCGCCTCGTTGGAGTTGCTCTTACAATGTAGGTTATATGCCAAAAATAATTTCGTAAATTTTAACAACTCAGAAATGGTGCGTTTTTTGTATCAATGTTTTGACAAGAGGGGTTTAGGCAAAAAAAATGTTCCCGGTAACTATATTGGTTGGGTTTTTTCATAAATCTGTTCTAAAATAAATAGGCAATTTGTAAGCTAAAGTTTTGTAAAAGCGTTTTACCCACTCGTGTTCTAATTACGGAATATTTGCCTTATACTATTTTTGTTTTTTTGTTTGAAGCTAGATGCTTACTTAAAGGGGCCAAAATAGGCATATCGGCGAGGTGTTTTTTTCCTCCCTGCTCTCGCGACCAAGGCGAACAGACCGGCGGTCGTTCTATCCACCTCATGGGCGTTGACTGCGGGATCCCTTTCCTGTGTCTGTCACTTCGACGATGGGAGAGGGCCGAGACCCCATGGCTTCGGTCCATTAGTGGTACGAGTACGGATAGCTTAGGGTTTGTCTCCAATTATCGACTGCAGTGAGATGATGGTGGCGTCGTTGGCATGAAAGAAAGTCTCACTGTCTTGCCCTCATTCTTGTGGCGATTCTTACCGCCATGAGGCTTGTGGGGAATTGTGTGGTCCTCGCGGAGGCAACGGTCGCCGTCGCTTCATTGTCGAGATGGTCTCTTGAGCTGCCATCCACCTCGAAGTCTTTCGGTGGGACGGAATCACGGACCTCCGGCGTGGATTTTCGTTGTCTCCTCGGGACAACGAGGTTAGGGTTTACATGTCGACAAGTTCTTGTGTCAGGTGATTCGGACCAATTCAAGGGTTTGACAATAGCGCTTGCTGCTCCAGGGCGCGGTCTCTAGGTGCACATGTACGAAACTTTTCAGTTGTCGTCAACAAGATCAAACTGGACCCTGTAGGGAGCAGTGAGAGCACCGTTTTGTTCTGGTGGTGACATTGTTCATTCGATGGTCTGGCCTCAATGTATCTTTTATTATATTTGGTTTTGTACTTCAGATGACATTTTATAATAGCGTTGGGTCCTTAAAAATACGGTTAATTATAGTTTTTTTTAGGAAAACTTCTAATCTATTCATCAATTATCAAGATAGTACAAAGAATACCAGAAGTAAAAATTACATCTAGGTCTGTAGACCACCTAGCAGCGACTATAAGCACTGGAGCGAGCGAAGGCGCGCCGCCGTCATCGCCCCTCCCTCTTCAGAGCCGACAAACCTTATTGTAGTAGACAGTCGGGAAATCGTCGTGCTAAGACCCCATATGACCAGCGCACCAAAACAGCAACCACCACGGATGAAGAGAAACGTAGATCGGAAATATCGAACTTGTAGACACACGAACACAGAGGAACGACTACCGGATCCACGTGGATCCACCGAAGACAAACGCCAACCGAATCTCGTGTGATCCGCCGGAGACAAACCTCCACACGCTCTCCAACGATGCTAGAAACACCACCGGAACGGGGCTAGGCGGGGAGGACCTTATTCCATCTGCAGAGAGCAGTCTCCGCCTCACATCTTTGAGTAGGACACAAACACTAACAAAACTGAAAAAATATATATCAAAAAATGGAGCCCTCCTATGACGACCCCGGCTTAATCGTGCACTAACCATACACGCAAATGCACATGATCAAGCCAAAGGGCTCACTTGAAGATATCACAACACAACTCTAAAAATATAAACAAACTCATACAAGCTTTATATTACAAGCCAGGGCCTCGAGGGCTCGAATACATAGCTCGATGGCATACAAGTGTCAGCGGAAGCATCAGATATCTGGGTACAGATATATTACAGAGAGAGAGATAAGCCATTAGAAGGCGGGGCAAAATAAAATACTACGATCGAAAGGCGTAGGCCTCCTGCCCTGGACCCTCCGATCCTACTCCTGGTCGTTAGTCGGCTCCTCGTAGTAGTAGTACTCTCTGGGCTGGTAGTAGTAGTGGTCGTCAACGGGGGCATCTGGCTCAGGGGCTCCGACGTCTGGTGGCATCAAAAGGGATATGGGGGAAAAAGAAAGTAAAGCAAACGTGAGTACTCATCTGAAGTACTCAGCAAGCAAGGATCTACACTACATATGCAACATTCTCAAAGGGTGGCTGTATATGTGGACTGGGCTGCAGAAATGCCAGAATAGAGGGGGAGAGCCTAGTCCTATCGAAGACTAGCATCTTCAAACATCTTCATCAGTCTTGCAGCATAAGAAGAGTGCAGAATCATAATGTAAAGTAGTTGTAGTATCATCAACCTCGGCCAGAGATCCTTTCTCGACTCCCTGCGAGAAAGCAATCCCAGAGCCGTACTATCCAGTTCATCTCAAGTCATTAGTTCTAGTTGTACCGATCGGGATACAACTCCGAGTGTCCGTTACCGTAGGACAGGCTATCGATAGATTAGTTCTTTCCCTGCAGGGGTGCACCAAGTTACCCACCACGCTCGCTTAACTCTGGCCGGACACACTTTACTGGGTCATGCCCGCCCTCGGCCAAACGATACGCCGCAACCCGACCAAATACTTAACAGAGAGGTCAGCACGCCGGACTAAACCTATGCGCCCAGGGGTCTCGGGCCTTCGCCCCGGGAACTCCTGCACGTTGCGTACACGGCTAAAAGCAGACCTAGCAACCCCTTAATACAAGCGCGGTTGCGTAACCAGTTCAATTCAGCGCGCGCCGCTCAGTCGCTGACGTCCATTAAGCTCCGGCTGAAGTATACGACGCAGAACGCCCATACTATGCCCACGTGATGGTTAGTGCTATCAGGCCAGAGGCCCCTCAGATCAAATATCCAAATCGTTTAGTGGTTTAGGAATGCGCGGTAACAAGCAGAGACTCACGACCGATGTGACCCCGTCGCCCCGTCTCGAGGACTTGCGGCAAGGGCTAAGAATGCCCGGCCACGCCTCGTAGTTATCTCGCGGGCACCTCTCAGGTCAACCCGACTCCACATCACTTCGCATTCATGCTCGCGCGGGTACCCCTTAGGGCCGACCCGTCTTTAGTATCATGGTTCAGTGTTCAGTCATAGTAACCAAAGTCTCCGTGTGTCTGACACCAAGGGAGAACCCTAAGGAATCACCCTCAATGGAATCCCACTCGATGATATCATCAGAGTGAATGAAGGAGGAATCACCCTCGAGGTCCACTCTCGAACAGTTGCATGACGGCGTCGGTATCGGGGGTGGTGTAGGAGGAATCACCCTCACTTACCACGAACGATTAACTAACCTACAAGGTTATCATCAGAAGTGCTGACGAGGTATCACCCTCGGCACTCGATAGTAACCCAGTAGTGTCGAGCAATTTAAGGGGGAAGTGACGTGCGGTGCCAGGGTCTGATCTTTGATCCCGTTGCTCGGGTCTTCTGAGAGTCCAGCGGGGCAGTCGGGACAAGTGGGTCTCTGATAAGGCTCTACCCATCCTATACTAAACAGTTTAGGATAGCAGGAAAGTATCAACAATAGGTTACAAGTAAACAGGCTATGCAGCAGATATAGGACAACAGTAGCAGCAGTAACTTCTAATGCAAGCATAAGAGAGAAGAGAGTGGGCGATATCGAAATGCTCAAAATGGGGGTGCTTGCCTGTCTGCTCGACGACAAGGGCAGGGTCGTCGGGGACGTAGTCGTACTCCGAAGCGGCGTCTGCCTCAGGAGCTACGTCAATGTCGGGGTCTACCGAAAGAGAAGAGGGGGAAGAAACAGGTAAACATAATGCAAACAAATGCAACACAGTGCGTGCTATGCTATGATGCAGTGCAGGGTTGCCTAAATATATGTCTAAGTCATTTTGGTTATTTTTGGATTAAAGTTGGATTTATTATCCGGTGGTTATGCACTATTCATCTACCGAATACGGACAAAAAGTTACGGGTTCTCCTACGTAGGGGGTTCCGGCATCAAAACACACAACACGATCAGATTCGTCTCGTCGTTCTGAGCAAGTTTCATGTTTTAACTTTTTCGATCTGAGCTACGGTTTAAAAGTTACGAATTTTTGAAGTTTAAATGATTTTCTAGAATTATTTTAATTAATCAGAAAATGAAATATGACGTCAGCATGACGTCACTGTGACGTCAGCAGTCAATTGCGGCTGACCAGAGTCAAACCTGACAAACTAACAGGGTTAATTAAGGGGGCGGGCCCCACATGTCAGCGAGAGATTAGTCTAACTAATTAGTTTTTATTTAATTAACAGGGCGATGGGGCCTGCGTGTCAGTGACACAGGACCGCCACATCAATGCGTTGACTGGTCAAACCAGTCAACAGGGGCCACTGGGCCCACGGGCAGTCTCACTGAGGGGTGGGACCGGCCAGCCACGTCGGCGTCGGCGCCGGCACGACACCGGCGACCAGAAAATGCGGCGGCACGGCCTCGGAACTCGCCGGAATATGGCCACAAGCCATCATTTTGGACGCGGCTGGCCGCGTTTGATCGCGCACGAGACGGCGCATCTCGCGGGGGCACTAGCGCGGCCGGAGATGAACTAAAACGACGGCGGCGAGCAGCGGGGCGGGCGCCGGAGTTCGGGACCGAACGAAATCACGGCTGCGCGGCGCTCTCGCGCATGCTAACTAGCTGGGGGGGAGCTGCGGACCTCCAGGAGCGCGTTGGCGCCCCTGGCTCGAGCTGCCGAAGCTCGGGAGCACGGCCATGGCTAACGCGGCGGCGGTCAGAGCACAGCTACGGTGACAGCTCGTCGGAGGCGTCCAAGTACGCGGGGAACGAAGCAGGGGAAGGGGCGGAGCTCACCTAGCGGCTATGAAAAGCCTTCGATAGCTTAGTAGCAGCAGGGGGCTCGGTGTCGACGGGAATCGCCGGCGGCAGAGAAGAAGAGGCCGAGGTCGGTCCCGTCCGTGTGGTCCTTCCCGAGCTCGATGTCGATGTGTAGCCGAGGCAGAGGAGCGAGGCGGAGCCGCAGGACGTCTCGGCGAGGCGAATGGGAGACGGTGGCCCCGTCTGTGGGCAGGGCACGACGGCGACCGCGTCGGGCGTCGTCGAGAACCAGAGGAGGAGAGCGAGGGGAGAGGGAAGGAGTGATCGAGGGGGTCCAGGGGGAGTGAACGGGCCTCGCCCTTATCCCCTCCTCGTCCCTGTAGTGTCGGCGGCGTCAGCGTGTCGCGCGCCCGCCGGTGCGCGCGCGCCCGGCCATGGGGAAGACGACACGCGAGGGAGAGAGAGAGATTGGGCCAGGTGGGCCGGCGGTCGGGGCACTGTGCACTTAGGCCCAGTGCACAGTGCCTCGTTTTATTTTCCTGTTTTTCTGTTTTGCCTTTTCTTTTATTCTTTTCTGTTTTTAAATAGTTAGGCCTTTTGTGCACTTTTGTAAAATATGGGACTTGGTCCAAATATGAATATGCAATGTAAACATTCACCTAAAATTGGTTTGAGCAAAGTTGGGCTTCATTTGAAATTGATATGATTTTAGATGTATTATATATTGCTGTTTTGGTGCTGTCTCATATTGTTTGAGTCATTAAATGAATCCAAATACTACTGGTGATATTTTTATGAGTGCTTCTGGAATATTTTCTATTTAGTGAACATTTTTGCAACAGTGTTTGAGCAAATTTATTTTGCACTTTTGAATTTGAGTTGATTTTCAGAATGGAGTTGAATTGTTTTGGTTAACCACTATGTTTAAGCACTGCAATGATATGACTTGGCATTATTAGCAGTAGATTACAGTGACTAATACACAGGGGTGTTACAAGTTCTCCTCCTCTAAAAGAAATTCTCGTCCCGAGAATTTAGGAGGTAGAAGGAAAGAGTTCGGGATATTCTGCTTGGAGATTATCCTCACGTTCCCAAGTGGCTTCATCTTCAGTGTGATTTGACCACTGTACTTTCAGGAACTTGGTCATCTTCTAATGAGTTCGATGTTCAGCTTCATCAAGGATGTGGATCGGATGCTCCTTATAAGATAAGTCATCTTGCAATTCAAGCATCTCGTGATCCACTGCGCGGTGCGGAGATTCCTTGAAGCATTTACGAAGTTGCGATATGTGGAAAACATCATGGATATGAGAGAATTGTGGCGGCAACTCCAATTTATAAGCCACTTGTCCACGTCTGGCAACAATGCGAAAAGGAGCAATATAGCGAGGAGCTAGCTTGCCCTTGATTCCGAATCGACGGGTGCCCTTCATAGGAGTGACACGAAGATAAGCTTGATCACCTGGTTGATAAGTCAGACCCCATCGCTTGCGATCATAATTGCTCTTCTGACGGTCCTGAGCCGCCTTAAGATTTTCTTGGACAATTCTGACTTGTTCTTCAGCGTGTTGAATAATGTCCGGTCCAACGAGAGGTCGTTCCCCAGTTTCTGACCAATTCAGAGGGGTTCGACACTTACGGCCATATAGCACTTCGAAGGGGGCCATTTTCAAACTGGCTTGATAACTATTATTATAAAAGAATTCGGCAAACGGGAGAGATTCTTCCCACTTCTTATCGAATGATATAACACAAGCGCGAAGCATATCTTCAAGCACTTGGTTAACTCGCTCAACTAGGCCTTGGGATTGGGGATGATAAGCTGAACTCCATGTAATGTGAGTTCCCATAGCTTCTTGAAAACTTTCCCAGAACTTGGACGTGAAAAGACCGCCACGGTCTGAACTGATCTCCTTCGGAATACCGTGGAGTGAAACGATTCTGGAGATATACAGCTCTGCTAGCTGGCTAGCAGTGATAGTCTCCTTGACAGGTAGGAAATGAGCAACCTTGGAAAGTTGATCGACGACGACAAGAATAGCGTCGTGACCTTTCTGAGACTTGGGAAGACCAGTAATGAAATCCATCTGCACTTTATCCCACTTCCACAAAGGAATAGGGAGTGGTTGAAGAATTCTAGCAGGCTTCTGATGTTCTGCCTTCACGCGACGGCATACGTCACATTCAACAACATATCGAGCAATGTCCTGCTTCATTCTGGACCACCAGTACCTTTGACAAAGATCACGATACATCTTGGTGCTACCCGGATGGATAGACAGCGGTGTATCATGGGCCTCCTTCATGACTTTGTCAGTCATCAGTTCGAAGCGAGGTAGTACAATGCGGTCTCTGAAATACAAGGTTCCATCTTCAGCAATCGAGAAATCCCTGTATTTTTCGAGGTGAAGTTCCTTCTTCATCAAGTCAATTTCAGCATCTTTGGCTTGCGCTTCCTTAACAGCCTTCTGAAGGTCTGGCTGTACCACAAGGTTATTAATAGAACCCTGGGGAACAATTCGCAGATTCAGCTGACTCAATTCTGCATAAAGACGAGGTTGAGCTCGCCTAACCATGAGGTTGTTGCAATATGACTTGCGGCTCAGGGCATCAGCCATCACGTTAGCCTTGCCAGGGGTATATGAAATACCACAGTCATAGTCCGTAATTGTTTCCAACCATCGTTGCTGACGGAGATTAAGATCCGGTTGAGTGAACAAGTATTTCAGACTCTGATGATCAGTATAAATCTCACACCGATTACCCAGAAGGTAATGTCGCCATAACTTCAATGCATATATCACTGCAGCAAGTTCAAGATCATGCACTGGATAATTTTCTTCATGTGGACGCAATTGACATGAAGCATACGCAATTACTCTCCGTTCTTGCATTAGGACACAACCTAATCCCTGACGAGAGGCGTCGCAATATATGACAAAGTCCTTGCGAGAATCAGGAGGAGCAAGCACTAGAGCAGAAGTAAGCTTGTCCTTGAGGGTCTGGAAACTCTCCTGACATTTATCTATCCACTCAAACTTAACGCCTTTGTGGAGCAGATTAGTCAGGGGCTTGGCAATCTTGGAGAAGTTCTCGACGAATCGACGGCAATAACTGGCTAGACCGAGGAAGCTTCGGACTTGCTTGGCATTCTTCGGAGGAGTCCAGTCAAGGATAGCCTGAACACGCTCCGGGTTAACGGCAATACCGTCCTTGGAAATCACATGTCCAAGGCAGGTCACTTCAGAAAGCCAGAATTCACATTTAGAATACTTGGCATACAACTGGTGCTCTCGAAGCCTCTCCAGAACAAGGCGAAGATGTTCGGCATGTTCTTCCTTATTCTTCGAATATACCAGAATATCATCCAGATATACCAAGACGAACTTGTTGAGGTAATCCATGAATATATAATTCATCAGACGGGAGAACGTAGCTGGAGCATTCGTTAGGCCAAATGACATGACGGTGTATTCATAGGAGCCATAACGAGTAACGAATGCAGTCTTTGGAATATCCTCTTTGCGGACACGGATCTGGTGATAACCCAACCTCAAGTCGAGTTTAGAGAAGACCAAAGATCCAACAAGTTGATCATATAAGTCATTGATCCGGGGAAGCAGATATTTATTCTGAATGGTTACCTGGTTGATAGGGCGGTAATCTTGAACCAACCTATTCGTACCATCTTTCTTCTTGACAAAGAGAGACGGTGCTCCCCAGGCAGAGGAACTGGGACGGATGAAGCCCTTCTTAAGTGATTTATCGATTTCTTCCTTAAGCTCAAGAAGGTGGTGCGGAGGCATCTTGTAAGGACGCTTCGCAATAGGAGTTGTGCTAGGCTTCAAGTCGATAACAAACTCGACAGCTCTAGCAGGGGGTATTCCTGGAAGTTCTTCTGGAAAAACATCCTAGAATTCGCAGACCACTGGAACGTTCTCTATCCCCTCAAGCGGAGAAGCGTTCAACGCATTCAAGGCATAAATCTGAGCCTCGGCGTTCTGAGTGATATGAGCATGGTAGTTCACTATCTCGTTTGATGCGTGCAAGAGGTGTACAACTTTAGTGGCGCAATTGATTGAGGCGTAATGAGCCTTCAACCAATCCATTCCCAGAATAAGGTCAATCTTGGAAGATTTGAGGATAATGGGAAATGCCTGAAATTTCAACCGCTCGATCTTAATTGTGACTTCGGGGTTGAATAGGGTGGCTTGGCACTGGCCCGCAGGAGTGTTCACTGCTAATGGTTGGTGCATCGTTTCACATTTAATGTCATGCATGAGTGCAAAATGTTCTGACATGAATGAATGCGATGCTCCTGAATCAAATAGAACAGATGCTGGTACTGAATTAACGAGAAGTGTACCCATCACAGTATCTGGTTGATTCGGAGCTTCAGACATATTGACGTGGTAGTACTGCCCACGACCATAAGGGGGTCTGGCATTGTTGTTGCGCTGTTGACGAATACCACGGCCAATACCACGGCCAGCAGAAGGAAGAGGCAGTTGATTCTGATTCTGAGAACAATCCCTAGCACGGTGACCTGGCTGGCCACACTTAAAGCATAGTCCATTGTCAGGACGAGGTGCTGGAGCTCGGGGTGCTGTAGCTGGCAGAGGCTGCCTCGGTGGTGGAGGAGGCAGATGTGGAGCAGGATAAGAGGGCCTGTTCACAGGAGCTGCTGGGCAGTACATGCTCTGAGGTATCCAGATACGGCGCTTCTGGGAAGATGAGCCCGCTTCACGAGTGCGTCTGTTCGCTTCTTTATGCTTCTTAAGACCAGTTTCAACCATGATAGCCTTATTCACCAAGGTGGCGAAATCAGGATAGTCTTGAACAAGCAGAGCTAACTGTATATCATGATGCAGTCCTTCACGAAACTTCTCTTGCCTTCGTTCATCAGTAGGAATGTCTTCTTCAGCATAGCGAGACAAGTCAAGAAACTCGCGCCGATAGACTTCCACTGTCTTGTTGCCTTGAACAAGACTACGAAACTCGGCCTTCTTCCGAGCTATGACAGCTTGAGGAATGTAGCGAGCACGGAAAGCAATCTTGAATTCTGCCCAAGTGACAATGGTACCAGGTGGTAGGGTCTGTCGGTGAGTGACCCACCATTGTGCTGCGGGTCCCTTCAGAAAGTATGTAGCGAAAGTAACATAGCTGACTGGGGGAACATCAGCTGACTCCATCTCATAAAAGACGTCACGCAGCCAGTCATCGGCATCCAGCGGATTAACAGTGTTGCGGAATATCGATGGGTTGAGTCGGACAAACTCTGGCAGTGTGATTGAGGCTGGTTGATGGTTGACATTGGGACGAGGGAATTGTTCCATAATCCCCGTCATGAACTGACGGTTGAGTTCAAACTGTTGCATCATAGCAGCCATATAGTCAGGCGGTGGTGACGGAGGTGGATTGTTATCACCCATCCTGCTAAATCAACAGAGGTAGTTTAGCAGAAGCCAACACGAGTGTTTAGTAACAAACACGATGTACCGCGATGGAATTTAAGTAGTACAACAGATGCTTAGTAATAGTCTTTAAGTCATACAGATCCATACAGAGTCGGTTACATTCGGGCAGCATAACGGCGCAAATTCAAAAGCTAGACATGCTAGGCGGCGCGCAGGCACGCGGTAAGGAAGTACACAATGGGACATAGCAAAGGCTACATCAACGTCGGAGAAAACCACTGAAACGGGGTAGCTGCAAGTGCGGACGACGGACGTTCGTCGCAGAAGGATCCTGCGCTCCATGTGCACTCTCATGCAGAACCCGGTCTCGAGCTATAAGAAGAGGTCCACGTGCAGGCGTGTGACCTCCCACAGCAGGCCAATCGATCCCTGATGGCATCTCGGTCCTGCTCGGGTAAAGAATGTGCTCCAGATGTATCCCTGCACGAACAGCTGGTAGCAACTGCGTCATAGCCTCGTAGAGTCGTGCTCGAGTGGCGAACAACTCGACAGCAAGAGCGCGAACAGTGCGATCCAGAGCCTGAGTACACTGAATCAGAACTCGCTGATCGTAGCGACGAGGCTCG
Organism: Thinopyrum elongatum; assembly: GCA_011799875.1. Taxonomy (NCBI): domain Eukaryota; kingdom Viridiplantae; phylum Streptophyta; class Magnoliopsida; order Poales; family Poaceae; genus Thinopyrum; species Thinopyrum elongatum. The sequence goes on along the minus strand of CM022298.1, from coordinate 572,195,957 downwards.
TACGGGGCACAGACAGCTGTGTAGTATCCAGTAGCATCTCCAGCAGGGGCATACGGAATGTACCGATACTCAGAGGCATCCAAGTCAGCGCTAAACTGTCCTCGAAGACGTGCAACAGCAGAGTAGGCGGCATCATGGACTGCCATCTCAATCGTCACGCCGATACCGTGAAAACGGTGTAGCTCAGTGTCAGAGTCATACTGCTGATCGTAGATGCGAACATCAGCATAGTACTGCTCTTGGTTGAACTCACGATAAACCTCGTAGACCATGTACTCGGGGCACCAACGGTATCCCAGCCTGATCAAGAGGGCGATCAGAACAGAAGGAAACCCAGGGACGTCTCGAGCACAGGTGCGAAGCACAAGCTGCGTCGTAGGGCGCGGGGGAAATAGACGGTCCATCTGAAATAAGAAGTTCAGGGTTGTCATATGACGATGAGAAATAAACCAGACTTCGGAAAGAAAGGTTAAACAAAACAATGGAAAGGAAAATGATTATCAGACTAATCAGATCAATGACAGGGAAATTGCACTGTATCCAGCTCTCCGGGTGGATAGAATTTACGAGATCCTAAGTGTCGGTGTTAGTAAAAAAAAATTAACCCGAATAGAAGAGATCAGAGTCCTAGAGTAAAGATGAGGAATAAAAGATCCTAATACCACCCAGTTGGCGACGTGGGCCCGTAAGCCACACAGCCAAGTTAGTAAAACAATTTTCGACCACTAGACTCAACTTCGGCCAAGGAATTGGATAGGGGGATTCCTAGAGGCAGTCGGCTCTGATACCAACCTGTGACGACCCCGGCTTAATCGTGCACTAACCATACACGCAAATGCACACGATCAAGCCAAAGGGCTCACTTGAAGATATCACAACACAACTCTAAAAATATAAACAAAGTCATACAAGCTTTATATTACTCCCTCCGTCCGAAAATACTTGTCGGAGAAATGAATAAAAATGGATGTATCTATAACTAAAATACGTCTAGATACATCCATTTCTCCGACAAGTATTTCTGGACGGAGGGAGTACAAGCCAGGGCCTCGAGGGCTCGAATACATAGCTCGATGGCATACAAGTGTTAGCGGAAGCATCAGATATCTGGGTACAGATATATTACAGAGAGAGAGATAAGCCATTAGAAGGCGGGGCAAAATAAAATACTACGATCGAAAGGCGTAGGCCTCCTGCCCTGGACCCTCCGATCCTACTCCTGGTCGTCAGTCGGCTCCTCATAGTAGTAGTACTCTCCGGGCTGGTAGTAGTAGTGGTCGTCAACGGGGGCATCTGGCTCAGGGGCTCCGACGTCTGGTGGCATCAAAAGGGATATGGGGGAAAAAGAAAGTAAAGCAAACGTGAGTACTCATCCGAAGTACTCAGCAAGCAAGGATCTACACTACATATGCAACATTCTCAAAGGGTGGCTGTATATGTGGACTGGGCTGCAGAAATGCCAGAATAGAGGGGGAGAGCCTAGTCCTATCGAAGACTAGCATCGTCAAACATCTTCATCAGTCTTGCAGCATAAGAAGAGTGCAGAATCATAATGTAAAGTAGTTGTAGTATCATCAACCTCGGCCAGAGATCCTTTCTCGACTCCCTGCGAGAAAGCAATCCCAGAGCCGTACTATCCAGTTCATCTCAAGTCATTAGTTCTAGTTGTACCGATCGGGATACAACTCCGAGTGTCCGTTACCGTAGGACAGGCTATCGATAGATTAGTTCTTCCCTGCAGGGGTGCACCAAGTTACCCACCACGCTCGCTTAACTCTGGCCGGACACACTTTACTGGGTCATGCCCGCCCTCGGCCAAACGATACGCCGCAACCCGACCGAATACTTAACAGAGAGGTCAGCATGCCGGACTAAACCTATGCGCCCAGGGGTCTTGGGCCTTCGCCCCGGGAACTCCTGCATGTTGCGTACGCAGCTGAAAGCAGACCTAGCAACCCCTTAATACAAGCGCGGTTGCGTAACCAGTCCAATTCAGCGCGCGCCGCTCAGTCGCTGACGCCCATTAAGCTCCGGCTGAAGTATACGACGCAGAATGCCCATACTATGCCCACGTGATGGTTAGTGCTATCAGGCCAGAGGCCCCTCGGATCAAATATCCAAACCGTTTAGTGGTTTAGGAGCGCGCGGTAACGAGCAGAGACTCACGACCGATGTGACCCCGTCGCCCCGTCTCGAGGACTTGCGGCAAGGGCTAAGAATGCCCGGCCACGCCTCATAGTTATCTCGCGGGCACCTCTCAGGTCAACCCGACTCCACATCACTTCGCATTCATGCTCGCACGGGTACCCCTCAGGGCCGACCCGTCTTTAGTATCATGGTTCAGTGTTCAATCATAGTAACCAAAGTCTCCGTGTGTCTGACACCAAGGGAGAACCCTGAGGAATCACCCTCGATGGAATCCCACTCGATGATATCATCAGAGTGAACGAAGGAGGAATCACCCTCGAGGTCCACTCTTGAACAGTTGCACGACGGCGTCGGTATCGGGGGTGGTGTAGGTGGAATCACCCTCGCTTACCACGGCCGATTAACTAACCTACAAGGTTATCATCAGAAGTGCTGACGAGGTATCACCCTCGGCACTCGATAGTAACCCAGTAGTGTCGAGCAATTTAAGGGGGAAGTGACGTGCGGTGCCAGGGTCTGATCTTCGATCCCGTTGCTCGGGTCTTCTGAGAGTCCAGCGGGGCAGTCGGGACAAGTGGGTCTCTGATAAGGCTCTACCCATCCTATACTAAATAGTTTAGGATAGCAGGAAAGTATCAACAACAGGTTACAAGTAAACAGGCTATGCAGCAGATATAGGACAACAGTAGCAGCAGTAACTTCTAATGCAAGCATAAGAGAGAAGAGAGTGGGCGATATCGAAATGCTCAAAATGGGGGTGCTTGCCTGTCTGCTCGACGGCAAGGGCAGGGTCATCGGGGACATAGTCGTACTCCGAAGCGGCGTCTGCCTCAGGAGCTACGTCAACGTCGGGGTCTACCGAAAGAGAAGAGGGGGAAGAAACAGGTAAACATAATGCAAACAGATGCAACACAGTGCATGCTATGCTATGATGCAGTGCAGGGTTGTCTAAATATATGTCTAAGTCATTTTGGTTATTTTTGGATTAAAGTTGGATTTATTATTCGGTGGTTATGCACTATTCATCTTCCAGATACGGACGAAAAGTTACAGATTCGTCTTGTCGTTCTGAGCAAGTTTCATGTTTTAACTTTTTCGATCTGAGCTACGGTTTAAAAGTTACGAATTTTCGAAGTTTAAATGATTTTCTGGAATTATTTTAATTAATCAGAAAATGATATATGATGTCAGCATGACGTCACTGTGACGTCAGCAGTCAACAGCGGCTGACCAGAGTCAAACCTGACATGTGGGTCCAGTGGGACCCACATGTCAACCTCTGTTAGACTAACAATGAATTAATTAAACTAACAGGGTTAATTAAGGGGGCGGACCCCACATGTCAGCGAGAGATTAGTCTAACTAATTAGTTTTTATTTAATTAAACATTTTAGTTAATTAACAGGGCGGTGGGGCCCGCGTGTCAGTGACACATGACCGCCACGTTAGCGCGTTGACTGGTCAAACCAGTCAACGGGGGCCACTGGGCCCACAGGCAGTCTCACTGAGGGATGGGACCGGCCAGCCACGTCGGCGCCGGGACGACGCTGGCGACCAGAAAACGCGGCGGCGCGGCCTCGGAACTCGCCGGAATATGGCCACAGGCCATCATTTTGGACGCGGCTGGCCGCGTTCGATCGCGCACGAGACGGCGCATCTCGCGGGGGCACTAGCGCGGCCGGAGATGAACTAAAACGACGGCGGTGAGCAGCGGGGCGGGTGCCGGAGTTCGGGATTGAACGGAATCGCGGCTGCGCGGCGCTCTCGCGCATGCTAACTAGCTGGGGGGAGCTGCGGACCTCCAGGAGCGCGTTGGCGCCCCTGGCTCGAGCTGCCGAAGCTCGGGAGCACGGCCATGGCTAACGCGGCGGCGGTCGGAGCACATCTATGGTGGCAGCTCGTCGGAGGCGTCCAAGTACGCGGGGAACGAAGCAGGGGAAGGGGCGGAGCTCACCTAGCGGCTATGAAAAGCCTTCGATAGCTTAGTAGCAGCAGGGGTGCTCGGGGTCGACGGGAATCACCGGCGGCAGAGAAGAAGAGGCCGAGGTCGATCCCGTCCGTGCGGTCCTTCCCGAGCTCGATGTCGATGTGTAGCCGAGGCAGAGGAGCGAGGCGGAGCCGCAGGACGTCTCGGCGAGGCGAATGGGAGACGGTGGCCGCGTCTGCGGGCAGGGCGCGACGGCGACCGCGTCGGGCGTCGTCGAGAACCAGAGGGGGAGAGCGAGGGGAGAGGGAAGGAGTGGTCGAGGGGGTCCAGGGGGAGTGAACGGGCCTCGCCCTTATCCCCTCCTCGTCCCTGTAGTGTCGGCGGCGTCGGCGTGTCGCGCGCCCGCTGGTGCGCGCGCGCCCGGCCATGGGGAAGGCGACACGCGAGGGAGAGAGAGAGATTGGGCCAGGTGGGCCGGCGGTCGGGGCACTGTGCACTTAGGCCCAGTGCACAGTGCCTCGTTTTATTTTTTCCTGTTTTTCTGTTTTGCCTTTTCTTTTATTCTTTTCTGTTTGGAAATAGTTAGGCCTTTTGTGCACTTTTGTAAAATATGGGACTTGGTCCAAATATTAATATGCAATGTAAACATTCACCAAAAATTGGTTTGAGCAAAGTTGAGCTTCATTTGAAATTGATATGATTTTAGATGTATTATATATTGCTGTTTTGGTGCTGTCTCATATTGTTTGAGTCATTAAATGAATCCAAATACTACTGGTGATATTTTTATGAGTGCTTTTGGAATATTTGCTATTTAGTTAACATTTTTGCAACAGTGTTTGAGCAAATTTATTTTGCACTTTTGAATTTGAGTTGATTTTCAGAATGGAGTTGAATTGTTTTGGTTAACCACTATGTTTAAGCACTGCAATGATATGACTTGGCATTATTAGCAGTAGATTACAGTGACTAATACACAGGGGTGTTACACCTCCCGTCGGCAAGGGCTAGGATCCACCGCGCCTCAATGGTCCTAAGACAACAGGAGACGAGATAGACCGGCGCCGGCGCCGGCGGGAGGCAGAAGAAACCCTAGCACAGCACAGGGTGTAGGGGGGAAATATCACATGATACCAGTCTTTACATGATACCATGATACCAACTTGAAAAATTCAAATTTAAACATGTCAAAAAATTATGAAAAAAATCATGAAAGTTCACAGCATATATGTCGATGACTCCTAAAAATTTCAGATCAAAATTCGACATATACAAGGAGAAACAAAAAAGAGAAATCCATCATGAATAGTGTCAAAACAAGACATAAGCAAAAATGACACTATTCACATCTGAATTTGTCTATTTTGTTTCTCCTTGTATATTTCGAATTTCGATCTGAATTTTTTAGGAGTGTTCTACATATGTGTTGTAAACATCCATGATTTTTTTCATAATTTTTTGACATGCCTGAATTTGAATTTTTCAAGTTGGTATCATGGTACCATCTAAAGACTGGTATCACCTACTCCCTCCTTCCCACTATATAAGGCGTTTTAGCTTTTTGCACGGAAATTAATGCATAGTGTAGATCATTGGTGCCACACAATCATACGAGGCGATGTAAGCTCAACAATATCTGCTAGCAGCCACAGTGTACTGTTAATTGCTAGGTGCAGCAACAAATTCATTACCATAAAGAGAATGCCGGAGTGCTACAGCTAACACGACTTGTATTTTGGGATTTTCTAGAAAAGCTTGCACACCTAATATAATGGGAAGGAGGGAGTAATACTTTCCCAGGGCGTAGGGTACGAGCCGCGGCTGCCCGCGGCCGTGCGTGGTCTGATCTGTTAACAACTGACTTTAATAAGAGGAGATCCCTTTGTTTTTTGTATATATGCTTTGTCCTAAAAAAGGCGTGCACGTGCGTGGATTGTGTAATGCAATATGACACACAAACACTTACGCTCCTACAAAATCATTAGAGATGAGAAAGGGAGCCGATCGAGGAAAGGAAAGAAAGTAAGCGTATCGAAGGACGCGCACCCACGAAGGCAGCAAAAAGGTCAGCGGAACACGGCACTGATCGATATGTCCAGCGAGGGATACGACGGCACGAAACACCTGTACTCGTACCAACCGTGTGGTTCCATGCGTGACGCACGGGCAAATTCAACGGGGGTTGGTGGTTGTTGCGCTAGGCGGCTGCTACGGCTACGGCTACGGCTACGGCCACTCACGTTGCTCGGACCTCCCTCGCGCCTCAAACCATCCCTCCCGCTGCCCGTGCTGTTGGCTGGCGGTTGGTGGCTCGGCGGCAAACACCTGCCAGAGTGCCGGTGCCATCCATCCGCGCGACAGGCAGCACCTTGGATACGCGGCACCCTCAGCGGAGCCACCCCACCCATCCAGGCGAGTACTAGACCCGCCCCCCGGAAATGCGCACGGCATGGCCAAATCTGCGCGCCCGTGCCGCACCATGGTCTCACGGAGCAGTGGTTGCAGCCTTGCAGGCTTCGCATCTCCAGCCGTCCCGCTACCGAGTACTTGTGCCCTCGTCTCAGAATCTCCAACGCCGGACCATCTTTTTTTTTTTGTATGTGCCGGACCATCTATTGGACATCATCCAATATTTCACAGACACGTGTTGAAAAAAATGAATTTTCACGAGCACGTTCGGATGTGTCCAAAGACAAACAAAATGTATCGAAGTTCGGTATTTTTACTATCAAACTTGATAGAATTTAAAAGTTCAAAGTGAACTAAACTAAACTAGGACAAGTACCGGACAAGACATCGTAGGCATGGCCTGAGAGGCCACTGACACCTTCCTCATCGTCGCCGCCAGAGTCTTGGTTGCGCTAGTGGCGGAAGGGCCGACAGACGCCACAGCATCACTGATCGGCCGCTGTTGCACGATCGCGATGCACACGCTCTGCGCCTCCGCCTGACATTGGATATGCCATGAGCTGCGCCTTGCGTCGCCCCGCCGTTGGCTTAGAGTCGGGCCAAGCGCTCAAACTCGGCCAACCCCACTTGGAGCAGCTGGGTATTGAGCCAACACCAACAACGGGCGTCGGAATCCGCGGTGGTCTTGGGCCAATCGAGGGCCCAAGCCTCCGCCAACACCGAGGTCGACGTCGTCTGGCTCTTCGCGAAGCCGTCCTGCACTACACGTTGCGTCGCTCTTGGCGCGCCTCCTCCCCCGTAAGGCAATTGGACAACGAGGAAGACGCGCCGCTTGCGCCGCCGCCATGGAGGCAATACTTGAGGCGGTTGCACGGCTTGGACGGCGGGGAGGACAACTCCTCTTTCACGCTGACTGGGCGCCACTGGCTGCCCGGCGGGCGATGTAGCTAGGACGGCGATGCCTCCTCCTTCACGCGGTGTTCGATATGGATGACACGGCTTCACGGTAGAGAGGCAGGCTCCTCCTTCACGCTGTGTCCGACGATGCCGCGATTGGGAGGGGACGATGACATTGGACTGCGATCGATCAAAGAGCACTGCAACACCATCTCCATATGCGGCGCGAACTAGTCGTCCGTCGCAGCCCTGGTGAGGAGAGGGGTGGGTTATGCTCGTCGTCATCCGAGAAATCGGCTCCACCTTGACTGTGAACATACCCATGGATGACGAGGGGCCCGAAGACCATGGAAAGTGGTGCCAACTAGATCTAGAGCTCCTCGCGGATCAGGAGCCGCACGTTGGCCACCACTTCTCGTCGTAGGTCTTCTTTCCCATCGTGGCGACCGGTGGAGGAGGTGTGGTGGTGTGCGGCGGCTTTGGGGGACGAGAGGAGGAGGATAGGGTTTGCGTTGGAGGTCGGCTGACTTAAAATAACCGAGGCGGCGGTCCAGTGAAGCTTGAATGCGGGCATCAACCAGAGTAGGCTTCTCGGTCGTCGTGCCATCGTCAATGCAAGTTGGCGGGTGGCAGGTCCAGCTGCGGTGAAAACACGACGCGGAGGGTTCTAGAGTGGACGCGACGAGAAAGTTTTTTTTTTGGGTTCAGGGTGGTGAAGTCAGACATGGCGGATGTCCATACTCCTCCAGATCTGCCCTGGTCTGGGGACTGATGTGTTATATTTTGAATGCCTGAGCTGGTCCGAACAGATTCGGTGAGCCGCGTTGGATGGCTAAAAATGTCCGGATCATATGGCCCGAACAATTGAGGGCGGTTTGCTGACCCATGCTGGAGTTGCCCTTGTATATCTGGACCAAACGGTCCAGACATTTGTAAGGAGTCCATTACAGATGTTCATTTTAGGCTAGACCGGTCCATATGTCTGAAATCCCCAAGGCCGACACCAAGTCGGGAAGCTCTCGGAAGTGGTTGGGGAGTTTGCCTGACTCCAACACCTTTGTCTCACGCAAAAACCCACCTAGAGCCTGCGTTTTTTTTCACAATCTTGTCCTACTACTCCACTCTCTATCCACACTCCTAGAGATTGACGCCTCAGACGTACCCCTTCCCCGGACGTTGCACACGCCTTGCCAAACTTGTTTATGTATAAGTTTGGTTTAAAGCATTTATATATTCCTTGTATATGAATATTTTAAATGTCTGTTTTATGATCGGACGTCGTTCCGTTATCATAACATGTTCAAATCCGGCATTCGAATCTGCATCTGTTATGCTTCCCGATCTGAAATATATATGGAATATGATACGGCATAAGAATTATCCATTCAAATCTGATCTGGCTTCACCCATAGTGGTAGCAATGCATGGTGCCATAGGTGGGCATGCGCTTTGCGGGATTTTTGTGGCCATTGTTGTGGAAACATTTATGGTCTTAGGGCATCTCCAACGCCGACCCGTAAATTCTCTCTCGCGAGTGCAACCGACTCCACCCACGTGCCTCGAGTTGTATCGCTCGGGCCTGGCTCTGAAAAAACGTCCGATTCGAGCGCTCCTCCAGAGCCAGGCCCAGATGTGCTTTAAGCGTGCCAAGATTACGGTGCAATTCACGCAACCAAACGGCCGAAAATTGCATCCAGCGGGCCCATCTGAGCCTAATACACTCTACCAAAGGTTGTATGCTTGACGTAATCTTTCTGACCTCTTAAATTTGTATTTTTTAGATGGAAAAGACAAGTCATAGCTTACCTTGTGCCAGCTCGATGATCAATTGATCATTGGTTATGGTAGTTAACCCAACTCTCAACACGTCAACTGACTACCATACAATCCAAGTTTGCAACTCTCAACACGTCAACATACATATAAGAAAAATTAGTTATGGTGGTTACACTGCCACAAACCAACCTCTGATCTACCAACATGACTCCAGTTCCAACACTATATAAACACACGCAACAACGATGCATCCATCCATCCATTGGCACTCCAACTTCTTTCCCTCCAAATAATCGTACGTGTTTGTGCTAAGTCGTGACAAGTGTCAGATAGACAGCTACAGAGATCACGATGGACCTCAGGGCGCTCGCCTTGGCTGCTACCGTGCTCCTCGCCCTGGCCGCGCCGGCGCCAGTACTCGGGCAGGGCGTGGCGACGTCGTGCACGGCGTCGCTCATCACCAGCTTCACGCCGTGCCTCAGCTTCCTCACCAACAGCACCAACGGCGGGGGGTCGTCGCCGACGGCGGACTGCTGCCGGTCCCTGTCGGCGGTGGTGACCACGAGCACCAGCTGCGCCTGCCTCATCCTGACCGGCAACGTGCCGCTCGGCCTGCCGATCAACCGGACCCTCGCCGTCACGCTGCCCAAGGCCTGCAACTCCATGTCCGTCCCGCTCCAGTGCAAAGGTACCCACATCCTGTCCCGAAAGCTCCGACGAGAATCAAACTGTTGAGCGTGAAGTTTCCGTTTCTCATTCGGGCATGAACTGCAGATACGTCGGCTCAGCTCCCAGCTCCGGGCCCCGTCGCTGTCTCTCCTGCCATGCCCCCGCTGCGTAAGAACCTCGCTTAACAGTTAACTTCCTCTGCCAGTCGATGGGTCTGGCTTTTCTTTTTGCCGCGATTGATTTTCACTGATGGAGTGCCGTGGATGATCTTGTCGAATTTGCAGCGCCCATGACGCCGGAGTCGCCGGAACCACCGTCCGAGACCACCGTGACGATGCCGCCGGCTAGCCAGACCCAGGGGCAGACGAGGCCGCAGGTGGTGCCCAGCTCTGCCTGGAGGAACAGTGCGCCTGTGTCCGTGATGCTCTTCATCATTGGAGCCATGCTGGCCTGATCGGATTCGAGTTAAGCTGAGCACGCAGAGCAGCACTGTTGCTGCAAGACGTGCTGATTGCTAGTACTAGTATGAGTTTTTCGTGCTTGTTTTGTCGGACACTTGTACACATATGAAAATACTATAATTAATTCAATTATTGGGCATGTACGCAATACTATTTGGTTTTCCATTGAAAAAAGTCCAAAACAAACATTGAACTTGTAGACGAACGCTAAATCGAACCCTGAACTTGTAATACCGGAAATTAGCACACCCAACAATCTGATCCCGGTCTACTTTGAACCTTGAGGGCTTTTAGCTGGTATTTGCTGATGTGGCAAGAATTGTTGAGTGGCTGGCCCACTTATTTTATACTCCCTTCGTCCCCAAATAAGTGACTCAACTTTGTACTTGATAGTACTCGAACTAAGGACCTCGCACACACAATGTCCGCACCTACCGAATCGTCGTGAAGGCTACTAGTGATAATATGTCGTGTGTCGTGTATAAGAACAAAAGGAGTGTTCAAATAGGAAAGCATTTTTTTAAAACTTTCGAAACATTTCCTGAAAAAAATGGGAACAATTTTGAAATACCGAATATATATTTTCAAACGCAAATAATTTACGGAATTCCAAAAATATTTTTTGAAAAATGTGTCACGGTAACATTTTGCCAAATACATGTTTTACATTTTGTAAAACTATATGAATATTTTTTTTACATTGTTTAAACATTTTAAATTTTTTGCTCAGGTTCCAATATTTGTTCCCATTTTTTCAAAAAATGTTTATGTTTCAAATAGTGTTTTCTTTTAAAAAATTGATTGCGTTTAAAAAAAACATGTTTAAAAAAGTATTCAGAATATTCAAAAAGTGTTTGCACTTTAAAAAATTTATGAGATTCCACAAATTTATGAGAAAGCCAAATCTTGACCTGCGCTATGTAGTTAAATTATTCGGACCTCTCGTTATTGCAGTAACACGTAATGCTTCTAGTGGCCAGCGGCAGGTGTTCAGCAGTTCAAGGTCGCAAGTATGAATCCTAAAAAAAAAGGTATTTTTACTTCGCGTGTTACAAAAAAAAATCGCTTCGCATCTATTGGGCCGGCCCAGCAGTGACCACAGTCAGCAATCCCGGATTCGGCCTGGCACGTCGACGATCCCTATTTGGGAACTTTAAAATAGACCGGGATTAGAGAGTTCGGTGTGCAAATTTCCGGGATTGAAAGTTCAGGGTTCGATTTGGCTTTCGCCTATCTATCTATCTATCTATCTACTACCCCTACAGCCCCTAATGCCTGGATCCAAATTCATCTTATCCCTCCGTCCATCAGATCCTATAGCCCCTAATGCCTGGATCTTTAGTGCTAATTGCAATTAGCACAACGTAATTAGCGACGCCGCTCCCCCATCGCGCGCGCACGCTCCCCACCTCGAGCGAACAGTTACATGGAAAAGGAAAGGCAGCGTCCTGTACTGCTCGCTCTCCGCCACCATCCACGCACGCGCCGCCGCCAGTGCTTCGGTCCTCGCCGCCGTCCGGATCTGGGACAGCGCCGCCCTGCCGCTCCTCGGTCGTCGCCGCCGTCCGGAATCCTCGCCGCCATCCGCCAATCCCGCACCGCCCTCCCGCCCCGGCCGTCCTCGCCGCCCTCCGCGGCAACCCGCATCGCCGTCCACCAATCCCGCACCGCCCTCCCGCCCCGGCCGTCCTCGCCGTCCTCGCCGCCCTCCGCGGCAACCCGCACCGCCCTTCTGTTCCTGGATCCTCGCCGCCATCTGCAAGCCAGCACGGCCCCCTGCCGCCCGACCGTCCTCGCCGCCGTACGCACCAACAGTAGGGTCTTGCCGCTCCTCTGTCCTCGCAGCCGTCCGCACCTTCCGCAACCCAACACGGCCCTGCAGCCCCGAGGTGGATCTTGGAGTTCGTCTGCACCACCCTGCAGCCCCGAGGTTTGTTCCTTCAAATTATGTCATGTTAGGCCCCACCAATTTGCTTCAAATTAGGCTCCAATCAACCTTCCCCGCGGGAGCCGCCGACAGAGCCGCCCGCCGCGCCCTTCGCCGCGCGAGCCGCCCGCTGCGCCCTTCGCCGCAGGTCATGGCGGGAGCCGCCGCGCCCTTCGCCGCTCAGCTTGGCCTGGCCTCCGCCCCACCGCCCCCGGTCCTCTTCTGCCTCCCAGCAGCCTAATGCGAGCGTAGAAGCAAGTAAGTTTGCCTTACGTTCTGATTCTGGTGCTCAACATTTAAGTGTACATAGTTGTTTCTCGATTTTGTCCACTGCAGCAAGCAACTCTTGTCTTGAATGCATCAAGGCGATTCAGGTACACATTGGACTTGAAAAAAGAGGCGCAAAAGGAGGAAGTCATAAGAAAGATTCGTGCACAAGCTCGGTACGACTACAAAGGACGTACCAGGTAATTTCCTTTCTCACCTACCCACTTACCAGTCCTTCTTGTGCTCTGTACAGTCGTCGTTTGGGTTTGCTCTTTTGAGCATTCTTGTGTCTGGTTACCATTAACTAGATGGTTCTCTTTGCTCATTTAGATTTTTCTGTACTTGTAACTTATTTTCATTTAGATTTTTCTCTTTGCTCAGCTGGTTACCATTAACTAGATGGTTCATCACCATTCTTGTGTCTGGTTATATGAGTGTATGACTCCCATTACTAACTTTTTCTGGTTTCTAGGGGATAAAGGAAGGGTGGTATGATGGGGCCAGCATACCTTTTTCTGTACTCCTTGTTATTTTTGTTACAGGTATGCCACCACAACCATCTTTCCTGTTCCTGGTTATTTATGTGAGCAATTGGTACACTGAAGCTCAAATATTCCTAATCTGCAGACTAGACACTATCCACCTTTTTGCGTTCTGATGAATTTTAGCCCTCTTAGACTCTGTCATTCATGGATAGAAGTGCCAGTATATAGTATATCATGGTTTTACAGTTCGCATAATGAGTAAATAATATACATTCCAATGGGAGCACAAACTTTTGATGCTGGTGAATTTTTACCATCATTCCAAAAAAAGAATAAATCAAGCATCGAGTTAATAATACGCCCGGTTTTATAATGCAGTCTACCGGTGCTTTCATTGTGGTTTCACGGTAATACCACCATGCCCTCCTTCTGTTATGATTGACACTAGGAGTGTCATTACTTAAATTTGCAGAATGGTAAGCACTATAATTTATTGGAGATCTTGTGTTGTTGGCTGACCCAAACAAGCTACTGTTGAATTGAGGTGTTGTAACACTTTTGTTAAACTCTCATGCATGAGTACAAGTTGAACTATTTGTACAAAGTACTACTGATCATGCAATCGCTACAAGAACATTGTATCGGATCTTCTCAATCACTTACAGTCCTACCCAACACATGATCTTGTTGCTACACGTTGATGTCGCCAAGCACGTAACGCAAGAGGCCGTCATACCCCATTAAGCAGGCACAATTCTTTGCTGATGAGGTAGCCCTAGAAGCTTTGATTCTGTGTAAACTGAAAATAATTCGTACGTGTTTATAATTTGGTGGTTCATCAATGGTGAAAAAATGCAGGCAGTGGAGGGCATTTCTCCTGTTTGGGCCATTGGGGACGGGTATCCTACTTGGTGAAAGTCGCCGCGGCGGAGGCTGAGACAGGTGCCCTACTTGGTGAAAGTCATCGTGGCAGAGGCTGATTTCATCTTCTGAATGTAACATTATCTTTTCATTAGTTGATCCATTCAACTTTTGTTTGATATGACTGGCATGATATTTGGATAGGAAAGTTATCTGTTAACTTCGTATCATTTTTATGTGTTAGCTAATAATTATGCACTGTGCATTTGCCTGCAATTAAGTTTTCCATAGTTCTCAAAGAAATTGTTTTGTGAACTATAATTTCTCAAGAAAATTAAAATGTGCTTGTAGTAATTTTTTCCCAAAGTTTTGTCATCTTGTAGAATGATCGACAACGGGCTCCCAGTAAAAAAGTAGGATAGGAGCAGTCGGTAGCAAAAAATGAGAATATGAGAAGTTGGTAGTTGAAGTTAGTATAATTGCTTGTTTTCATTCGGTAGGATTGACGTTGCAGCTGAGGAAATATGTGATATGGAGTAATTTGGTCAACAAATGAACATTTGACTTTTGAAGTATCTTAACACACTTTGCAAAATGAACGATGAGGGGATATTAGGCTATATTTCTATGCATCTGCTGATAATAGACGTGCATTGCACGTGCACGTTTACTAGTAAGTTCAAGGTTTATTTTGGACTTTTTCCTTTTCCATTTGAAGCAGTTAACAACAGGTGAAGGTATCCCTAAAACATACACTATATGCATCTGCGTATGCGTCCGCACACGTCCGTGGGCGCGGACCCTTAAAACGGACATTATATTCATCCGTGGATGTACCCGGACGCGTCCACAGACAGGGATATGGAAGCCGGCCATCCAACCGTGACCGCATACATTTCAAATGTGATTTGAACAAATAGGACGTTTTTCATGCAAATCCAGTGATTTTCATTTAAATCCGATCAAATTCATTACATTTTTTTTACATATTTCAACTAAACAAAAGTGGATGAGACTATTTCAACCCAATCTAAATGATCGCTGGTTGTGGCGGTGTCATGTCTTCCCCAAGGCCACCACCAGGGCACCGCAGGCGTCGTCGGCATTGGCTGCGGCGGCCCTCCGCACCGCGCTGGACGAAGCGGACCGGCTCCTCTGCGAGCACCAGGCAGCGGCCGGACAGGGGTGTCGCGGCGGCGCCGCACCTTCCGTCGTTGGAGGGATGATGATGACGACGACGACACGGACGGCGGCGACAATGCGGTTGGGCAGGGCAGCCAAGCGTACGAGGTTGTCGTCCGCTATAAGTTAGCCTCCTAGATTTTTTTCTTCTGGTTCTTAGTTAAACGGTCGAAATATTGGCTGTTTTATGTTAATTATTTCTGAACTTTATTGAAACTCGTTGTGTTTGATACAATATGTCTAGTTTATTCAATTTTGGTTTGAATTGTATGCGGTTACGGTTGGATGGCTAGCTTCCGGGTCAATGTCCGTAGATTTCCACCGATCCGCGCCGCTGTCTGGTTTGAGGTCAATGTTGGAGACGCCTAACATCTAATGAGGTTGGAGTACTCTTGTTCGAGCAATGCTTGCAAACGATTTACTCTTCTTTGATCAGAAAAGGGTTACTTCCCCCGTATAGGCGAGTGAGCAACGTTGATTAATGATTACACTGAGGTAAATAACACAAAATTTTCGGCACGTGCGCGGTTCCTAATCACCTTGTGAGAACATCTAGTGGTGAAATACAAAGAAACTCGTCAAAAACGCAAAGATGACCAATTCACACATTAATAAGTTGTAGCTGCAACAAAACAAATTTGATTGATCACCGCAATGTCATGGAAGTAGCAGAACTCTAATACACAGATTACCACCACCAAATAAGATTGTTCACAAATTTTAAAAAATGTTCTTATTTTCAATTGTTTGTTTACGTATTAAAAAATTGACCATGTTTACAAATTTGTTTGGATTTTCAAATTTGGTTCTAAAAATTCAAAATATGTTTGTGATCTCAAGAAATTGTTCCCGTTTTCGAAATTTATTCACAAATTTCAAAAAATGTTCGTGCTTTTAAACAAACATTAAAAATTAAAAATATGGTTGTATTTTAAAAAAATTGTTCATAAATTCAAAAAATGTTAACATTTTCCAAAATTCTTCAGTAATTTCAAAAAATGTCCTGAATGTTTTTGTATAAAATTGTCACAACATTTCAAAAAATGGTCAGGGTTTCGAAAAATCTTTCCATTTTTCAAAAGTTGTTCACAAATTTCAAGAAATGTCCATGTTTTTTTCAAGAGTTTCAAAAAGTTCAGTTTCAAAATTTTGTTCACAAGTTTTAAAAAATTCTGTCTTCAAATTCTGTTTGTGAGTTTCAAAATATGTTCGCGGTTTCAAATTTTGTTTTGGAATTTCAAAAAAATTGTTCCTGATTTTCAGAAAATGTTCCTGTTCTTTTTTAAATGTGTCAGTTTTTTTTAATTTGGTCACAAATTTGGAAAATGTTTGCTTTCCACAGATAACTCTGTATTTTAACAAAATGCTTTTGAAATTCCAAAAATTTGATTGCAGGGTTGTCTGCGAGAGAATCATCTTCATCCTACACCTCCCACGGATTGATAAGTTTTAGGTCATTCACCTAAGGTAAATTTGCTAGGGTCCTACAAAACTCTGTGCTTGGAGGCCTAACAAAGTCTACAAGAATAAAGTTGCGTAGTAGACATCACCCATGCCAAATCCGACATGGGCAACCGGATTTCTCCTCCTCCATCGTTGCGTTCGACGCCTGCTCCTCCTCTGGAGAGTCCAGAGGCAAGCAACTGCAATCCAAGCGGCGCGCTGTGCCCGGATCTGCAGCGGGCACTCCATAGTGAGCACAGCGTAGGTGGTTATCCGCTGTCGGGCCAGAGCTACGGACGAGAAGCTATGAGTGGATGGGTTAGTGGCACGCGAAGGGAGGGAAATGGGATGCGACTAGGGTTTGGGGTCGCCGTCCGGCTTAAATAGTCGGACCTGGGCCCTTGGGCGACGCGCTGGAGCGACACCATGCGCCATGAATGCGTCCTCACCTCCAGACCTAGCCAAATGGGCCGGCCTGTGCTAATCGTGCCTGGCCCGGCACGGCCCGCCGTGGCACGTTTAATAGCCGGGCCGTGCCATGCCAGCCCACGGGGGTCGCTCCTTGGCCTAGGCACGGCCTGATTATTAAACGGGCCGGCCCGTGGCATGTTTAGCACGCTGGGCCACCTGTTTTTTAGCCTGTTGGGCTGTATTTTAGGCCTATTGAGCTGTAATTTAGGTCATATATAGGAAAAAATAAAAAAATAAACGGGCCGTGCCGTGCCGGCCCGCGTGCCCAGCCTCCAAGCCCAGGCATGGCCCATGGCGTGTCGGCCCTGGCCCGTTTAGCCCGGGCCGTGCCATGCCTGGGCCGTGCCGTTCCTGTGTGCTACCGGGCCGGCCCAGTTAGCACGGCCCGTTTGGCCAGCTATACTCACCTCCCTCATCGATAATCGAAGGAGACGTCTGTCAGACCGATGGGTTTTTGAGTGTTTCCGTGTGAGTCCCTGTGGTCAGTTTGACGTGACGGGCGTGTCCGGACCTCCCACTCATATTCATCTCGGTTTAAGGATTCCATATGGGTTGTTTTTTGACCGGTCAATAACCAGGTCGTCCGTATATGTGATGGTGGCGGTTGGGGAGCCCGGCCCTAGATTCTCTTAGGAAGGAGTTACACCTAATAAGAAGGACAAAGATTTCAACACGCAGTGCCTAATCAACTTGTCAGTAAGTACAAAGCAGACAGTACAATACTTGTCATGGATCCGATGGTGAAATACTCCCTCCTATCCCATTTAGTCTGCGTATAACTTGTTCACAAAAAATCCGGAATGCTCTGCGCGTTCGGTTCAGCCACGCATTGTTTCCAGGAATACCCCTCCACCTCCGCTTCGCTTCCTTTCTCTCGCATGATTAAGCCAGCTAGCTCGCCTCCTTTTTCTTCCTCGTACAGTACGCCAGCACGCACGCGTCCTCCTCCTATCTCTTCTTCTTCTCCTCCATCTTCTTCTCCTCCCTGTCAAGCTCAACCTCATGGATCCTAGCTACTTGTGCGAAGACAGCCAGCCTATAGAAGACAACGAGCCATAAACTGTGAGCTTAGCTTTGTCACTCCACTCCCGCGGCTGCTGGTTATTCCCATCTTCATCTATGAAAAAATGAGACATGATCAATTTCTATAACCAAAATGAACTTTACAAAAATGAACAAAACGGATCATGAGGTTATGTTCATAAAAAAGGAAAGCATGATCACTTCTAGAGCAATACTTTTATCTAACTATTGCAAACAAGAAACACATGAGCACTTTATAATTAGCTCACCATGAACGTCATCGCCGGCGCCACCGTCCTCGCCATCTTCTGCACCTTCGTTGCCCTCATCACCGGCGCCATGTCCCTCATGACTAGTGTCGCCTATTTGAACAATATAAATAAATTTTGACAACTGAATTGAACTGCACTGCATGAACTGTCTAGTTCATGCCAATTGTAAGAGTAACTAGCTAGTTCATGCCAATTGCAAAAAGGAACACATGATCTTGGGGTAACACAAAGAAGACACTCACCATGTGCATGATTGCCGGCGCCGTCATGTCCCTGATCAGCCCCGCCGCCATGGCCGTCCTCGCCGGTGGCATCATGCTGATCATCGCCGCCGCCATGGCCATCAGCCCCGCCACCATAGCCATCATCGCTGCCGCCATGTCCATCCTCCCCAGCATCGTCGCCATCGATGTTCAAGTCGATGACACCGCGCCCTCGACCGTACACTACATAGTTTGTCGAATCACCTGCACCATCGAGGTCGCTGCCCATGGATGCAGCCACGTTCAAGTCGATGCCACCGCGTCCTCGTCCAGCCAGGCCAAGTCGTCCTCGCCCGCGGCCCTGTGGGTGTGGCGCACCTCTTCCATGGCCTCGTCCTACACCGACCGGGTGCTCTGGGTTCCATTGGATCGTCCCAGGACCAGGACGAGCTCTCCGGCAGCCGGCGAGGCCCAATCTTACACGACCTCGGCCACGTCCATCGACGCCATGACCAGCGACGCCGACATCCATGCTGTTAGAACTGCCACCTCCCACCTGCCGCGTCGGCGTGGAAGCAGTTCGTGCGTACGGCGAGCTCGCGTACAGAGCCACCGCGCATGGCGAGCTCGCGTCCAGAGCCGCCGCGTACGGCGCTCCCACGGCCGGCGCCGCCACGTACGGCGGGCTCATGTCCAGAGCCGCCGCGTACCGCGCTCCCACAGCGGCCGCCGCCACGTACGGCAAGCTCACGTCCAGAGCTGCCGCGCACGGAGCTCCCACGGCCACGCCCGGTCAGGCCTAGGCAACTGCGACCGC
This sequence comes from Thinopyrum elongatum, assembly GCA_011799875.1. NCBI lineage: Eukaryota > Viridiplantae > Streptophyta > Magnoliopsida > Poales > Poaceae > Thinopyrum > Thinopyrum elongatum. Next base: position 572,176,719 of record CM022298.1, on the reverse strand, counting down.
GCGCGCTGTTCTCGCGGCCGCCGCCGACGTCAGCACGGCTCCCGCTTCCGCCTGGGGCGTCCGCGCCGTGCACACCGCGTTCGTCGCCATGGACATGCTCCGCAGCGGCGTCTTCTGAAATTTAAACGTGGACAACAGATCAACGAGAGAAGACAAAAACGGCATAAGATCAAAGGGAGAAAATCGATTCATACCATCATCACTCTCCTCGAACACATACACGTAATGCTGATGGATCCTAAGGATCGGGTAGGTAAGAGATTGATGGTAGACTACCTTCTCCTTGGCTCGAGGAGCTCGAGCCAGTGGCCATGGTGGAGGGGTGACGGGGTGGGCGTGTGTGTGCGTGGACAGCGGCGGCGGTGGAGCTTCCCGTCGGCCTACGCTAACCCTAGATCAGTAGGGATGTCGGTGGGGGGCTGTGGCCCACGGTGAACCTCGTACCGTGTGCGTCCGGCCCTCCCATCTCTTTATGTAGCGCGGCGACACGGGCCCACCAACCAGTGTTCGGTTGGGCGCCTCCGATCAGGGCGCGAGTCAAGGGCCCGTCGAGCCGTTGGGCTCGATCGGGAGGAGATCAACCTAACATTCTCCCCCTTTATCTCAACTTTTAGTTTTAATCATATACCTTTTACTTTACTCGTTTCATCACAGATCAATACATAGAGCATGTTTCATCGTCACAGCTCAATTGCCGATAGAATCAGACAGCTACAACATACCTCTCTATTTTGAAACAAATTCTGTTCCTTTTGGACCTCTCATGATCCAGGAATCATAGGCTTTCCCTTAAACCCATGCCGGCTAAGTGTTCCTTGAACACATTGGGTGGTAAGCCTTTCGTAAGCGGATCCGCAAGCATATTCTTTGTCCTTATATGCTCAAGACTTATAGTGTGATCCTGAATTTTATCTTTCACAATATAATACTTTGTCTCTATTGTTTTGGCAGCATTACTCGACTTGTTGTTGTGAGCATAGAGTACCGCGGGCTGGTTGTCACAGTACATCTTTAGTGGTTTGTCAATACAATCTACCACTTTCAAGTCGGCTATAAATTTCTTTAACCATATCGCCTGCCCCGTGGCCTCATAACATGCTATAAATTCTGCATACATTGTGGACGATGCAACTATTGACTGTTGGGAGCTTCTCCACGAAATAGCCCCTCCAGCGAGAGTGAACACGTATCCTGACGTGGATTTTCTATCATCTCTGTCTCCCGCGAAATCTGCGTCTGAATACCCTCTTATCTCTAGGGAATCAGATCTCCTGTATGTTAGCATGTGGTCCTTCGTGCCTTGCGCATAACGCAATGCTTTCTTTACCATCTTCCAGTGGTCTGTGCCTGGATTGTCTTGATATCTACCGAGTAGCCCGGTGATAAAAACTAAGTCAGGGCGAGTGCACACTTGTGCATACTGTAAACTTCCAATAGCCGAAGCATATGGTACTGCTTTCATTTGATCGATCTCATACTGGTTCTTGGGACATTGAAATTTCCCAAAACTGTCGCCCTTGACTATAGGAGCAGGTGTCGATTTACTCGCATGCATATTATACCTTTTAAGAACCTTTTCTAAATATGCCTTCTGCAATAGTACTAAAACTTCATTTTTTCTATCTCGGTGAATTTCTATGCCTAAAACATATAATGCTTCACCAAGATCTGTTATATTAAAATTTGAGGACAAGAACTTCTTTGTTTCTTATAGCAGACTAACATCACTGCTAGCAAGCAAGATATCATCCACATACAAGATTAGGAAAATATATTTCCCATTTTTTAACTTTGCATAAATGCAGTTATCCTCAACATTCTCTTTAAATCCAAAACTTTTAATTGTTTCATTAAACTTTAGATACCACTGTTTAGAGGCTTGCCTTAATCCATAAATGGATTTCTTCAGGCGGCATCCCATATCTTCCTTGCCTTCCATGATAAAACCCTTGGGTTGTTTCATGTAAACTTTTTCTTTTAAATCCCCGTTCAGAAATGCCGTCTTTACATCCATTTGATGCAACTCTAAATCAAAATGTGCAACTAATGCCATTATGATTCTGAAGGAATCCTTACATGAGACCGGGGAAAATGTCTCATTGTAATCTATCCCTTTTCTTTGTGTAAATCCTTTTGCCACAAGTCGTACTATATACTTTTCTACATTCCCTTTAGAGTCATACTTAGTTTTGTAGACCCATTTACAGCCTACTGTTTTGGCTCCTTTAGGAATATTCTCTAAGTCCCAAACATCTTTGGAACTCATCCATTTCATCTCATCTTCCATTGCCTCCAACCACTTTGATGAGTGAGGGCTTCTCATGGCTTCTTCATATGAAGTGGGATCACCTTTCATATGAACTATTTCTGTGTTATAAACTTTATAATCAGTAGAAATAGCTGACCTTTTGGGTCTTGTAGACCTTCTAAGGGCCTCACTCCTAGGCTCATTCTGTGCCTCACCTTCTGGCACATCTTCTAAAAGTGGCTGTTGCTTCCCCCTTTCATGCTCAACAACGGGTTCAGTCGGCTCCTGACGGACAGGTTCCGGATCTTCTCCCATAGTTGTCATGGGTGGAGTTACAACAGGTGCTTGCACCGCAACCTCAGGGATTGTCGGTGCAGGCACAACAGGTAGTGAGAAAAATGGCTCCTGAATCATCGGATTAGGTGCATGCACACTCTTCTCCTCAAGATCAATTTTCCCAGCTACCATGCTCCCCCTCATCATTTCGTCCTCTAAGAAAACTGCATGTCTTGTTTCTACAAACTTTGTGTATCTCTCTGGACAGTAGAAACGAAAACCTTTTGATCTATAGGATAGCCGATGAAGTGGCAACTAACTGTTTTGGGATCTAACTTTGCAATATTTGGATTAAACACTTTTTCCTCAGCTGGGCTCCCCCAGACTCTCAAGTGTTGTAGAGAGGGTACTCTTCCTGTCCACAGCTCGTACGGTGTTTTGGGCACCGACTTGCTTGGTACTCTATTGAGTGAATGGCGGTTTTAAGCGCCTCCATCCATAATCCCAATGGCAAGGTGGAATAACTCATCATACTGCGCACCATATCCATAATTGTACGGTTACGCCTTTCAGCTACTCTATTTTGCTGAGGCTCGCCCGACATTGAATACTGGGCCACTATGCCAGTCTCCTGTAAGAACTTTGCAAAAGGTCTAGGGACTTGGCCATATGGAGTGTGTCGACCATAGTACTCCCCCCACAGTCAGATCTTACTATCTTTATTCTTTTATCATGCTGATTTTCAACTTCAGCTTTGAATATCTCAAATTTATCCAACGCTTCAGATCTTTCTTTGATTGGATAAATGTAACCATATCGGGAGTAATCATCTGTGAATGTTATGAACGAGTCATAGCCATCCACACTTTTCATAGGAAATGGTCCACAAATGTCAGTGTAAATGATTTCTAGTGTTCCTGTGCTACGATTTGCACCCTTTTTGATTTGTTTACATACTTTCCTTTAATGCAATCTATGCATTGTGTTGGGGAACGTAGCATGCAATTTCAAAAAATTTCCTACGCTCACGCAAGATCTATCTAGGAGATGCATAGCAACGAGAGGGGGAGAGTGTGTCCACGTACCCTCGTAGACCGAAAGCGGAAGCGTTAGCTTAACGCAGTTGATGTAGTCGAACGTCTTCGTGATCCAACCGATCAAGCACCGAACGTACGGCACCTCCGAGTTCTGCACACGTTCAGCTCGATGACGTTCCTCGAACTCTTGATCCAGCAAAAGGTCGAGGGAGAGTTTCGTCAGCACGACGGCGTGGTGACGGTGATGGTGATGTGATCCGCGCAGGGCTTCGCCTAAGCACTACGACGCTATGACCGGAGGAGTAAACTGTGGAGGGGGGCACCGCACACGGCTAAGAGAAATCTTTGTGTGCCTTTGGGGTGCCTCCCGCCCCCGTATATAAAGGAGGGAGAGGGGAGAGGGCCGGCCTAGGGCGCGCCCAAGTGGGGGGGGGGGAGTCCAACTAGGACTCCTAGTCCTAGTCGGGCCCCCTTTTCCTTTCCAACGAAGGGGGAAAGAGGGAAGTGGAGGGAGAGAGAGAGAGGGAGAAGGAAAGGGGGCCGCGCTCCCTCCCCCTTGTCCAATTCGGACTCCACATGGGGGGCACGCGCCACCTCCTGCGGACTGCCTCCTCCTTTCCACTATGGCCCATAAGGCCCATTACTTCCCCTGGGGGTTCCGGTAACCCCTCGGTACTCCGAAAAATATCCGAACCACTCCGGAACCATTCCGGTGTCTGAATATAACCTTCCAATATATCAATCTTTACCTCTCGACCATTTCGAGACTCCTCGTCATGTCCGTGATCTCATCCGGGACTCCGAACAAACTTCGGTCACCAAAACACATAACTCATAATACAAATCGTCATCGAACGTTAAGCGTGCGGACCCTATGGGTTCGAGAACTATGTAGACATGACCGAGACACATCTCCGGTCAATAACCAATAGCGGAACCTGGATGCTCATATTGGCTCCTACATATTCTACGAAGATCTTTATCGGTCAAACCGCACAACAACATACGTCATTCCCTTTGTCATCGGTATGTTACTTGCCCGAGATTCGATCGTCGATATCTTCATACCTAGTTCAATCTTGTTACCGGCAAGTCTCTTTACTCGTTCCATAATGCATCATCCCGTAACTAACTCATTAGTCACATTGCTTGCAAGGCTTATCATGATGTGCATTACCGAGAGGGCCCAGAGATACCTCTCTGATACTCGGAGTGACAAATCCTAATCTTGATCTATGCCAACCCAACAAACACCTTCGGAGACACCTGTAGAGCATCTTTATAATCACCCAGTTACGTTGTGACGTTTGATAGCACACAAGGTGTTCCTCCGGTATTCGGGAGTTGCATAATCTCATAGTTAGAGGAATATGTATAAGTCATGAAGAAAGCAATAGCAATAAAACTTAACGACCATTATGCTAAGCTAACGGATGGGTCTTGTCCATCACATCATTCTCCTAATGATGTGATCCCGTCCATCAAATGACAAAACATGTCTATGGTTAGGAAACTTAACCATCTTTGATTAACGAGCTAGTCTAGTAGAGGCATACTAGGGACACTGTGTTTTGTCTATGTATTCACACATGTATCAAGTTTCCGGTTAATACAATTCTAGCATGAATAATAAACATTTATCATGATATAAGGAAATATAAATAACAACTTTATTATTGCCTCTAGGGAAAATTTCCTTCACATTGCTCTATGTCTGAGAACTCTAATGGAGGAAGAATTTCATTTTTAACTAGTCTTTCTATTCTCCCCCTCGAAATATGGCCCAAGCGACAGTGCCATAATTTCGATGAGTCATGAGTTCTCTTTCTTTTCTTTTGTTCTTTATCCGACGTGGAAACATGCTCATTCACATTACACACAGAATACATTTTTTCACGTAGTGATAATAAATAAAGCTCATCATGTAGGAAAGCAACACCCACATGAGTATTATTAAACCATATGGCACACTTGCCATGTCCAAAGTGACATTCATAATGATCTTTATCCAAACATGAAACACTAATCAAGTTTCTGTGTAATGAAGGAACATAAAAAACATTTGTAAGCAGAAGCTTGAATCTATCAGCTAACTCCAGGGAGATCTCGCCGACAGCTTCAACTTCTGCTTGAACTCCATTTGCAACCTCAATGCATCTTTCGCTTCTTTGCATAGTCCGCGTCGAATGGAATCTCTGTAATGAATTTGCAACATGAACGGTTGCACCTGAGTCAATCCACCAAGTAGATTTCGAAAACTGTGTATACAAGGATTCATTTACAAAGGAAACAATGTTGTTACCTCTCTTTGCCATTATTGACTTTAGCCAAACAGGGCAACCTTTCTTGTAGTGCCCAGTCTGCTTACAATGGAGACATGTGTCTTTGTCCACTGGAAAAGACTTTTGCTGATGCTGATAGTGCGTGGGAGCTTTTCCATGTGGCTTTGAAGGGGAACCTTTGCCACTTTGATTGTAGTTCTTTTTCTTATTATCCTTTACATAGTTCAGAGAACCACCATATGAGGTTTTAAGTATTTCCTCTTCTGGCACACACATGGCTATAGTCTTTTCAATGTCCCATTTTTTAGGCAACATGTTGTAGTTGACAACAAAAGTGTCAAACTTTTTTGGTAGTGAAGCCATGACCAGATGAACAAGGAGTGCAGGCTTGAGCTCCAAATCCGCATCCATGGGTTTAAGCTTAGCTGCCATGTTGCTCATCCTGAGGATGTGCTCTCTTATGCCATGTCCATCGCCTGTGTACTTTTCTGTCACCAGCTGCTTTAGCAACTGGGTAGCATATATCTTTGAAGAACCAGTGAACTGGCTCTTTATCTTTTCAAGAAACTCCTCTACGGAAGTACACTCTGCAATTGAGCCTACAATAGCATTCTCAAGTGTGTTCTTTATGAAAGCCATGCATTTTTATTGGCGTTGAGCCACTTTTGGTTTTCGAGGGAATATGACATCTCCACTGGAGCATGATCCCTTTTCTTTTTCTCCCAAGCAGCTGAAGGAAATATGCCCTAGAGGCAATAATAAAGTTGTTATTTTATATTTCCTTATATCATGATAAATGTTTATTATTCATGCTAGAATTGTATTAACCGGAAACTTGATACATGTGTGAATACATAGACAAAATACCGAGTCCCTAGTAAGCCTCTACTAGACTAGCTCGTTGATCAAAGATGGTTAAGTTTCCTAACCATAGACATGTGTTGTCATTTGATGAACGGGATCACATCATTAGGAGAATGATGTGATGGACAAGACCCATCCGTTAGCTTAGCATAATGATCGTTAAGTTTTATTGCTATTGCTTTCTTCATGACTTATACATATTCCTCTAACTATGAGATTATGCAACTCCCGAATACCGGAGGAACACCTTGTGTGCTATCAAACATCACAACGTAACTGGGTGATTATAAAGATGCTCTACAGGTGTCTCCGAAGGTGTTTGTTGGGTTGGCATAGATCGAGATTAGGATTTGTCACTCCGAGTATCGGAGATGTATCTCTAGGCCCTCTCGGTAATGCACATCACTATAAGCCTTGCAAGTAATGTGACTAATGAGTTAGTTACGGGATGATGCATTACGGAACGAGTAAAGAGACTTGCCGGTAACGAGATTGAACTAGGTATAATAATACCGACGATCGAATCTCGGGCAAGTAACATACCGATGACAAAGGGAATTACGTATGTTGTCATAACGGTTCGACCGATAAAGATCTTCATAGAATATGTAGGAGCCAATATGGGCATCCAGGTCCCGCTATTGGTTATTGACCATAGAGGTGTCTCGGTCATGTCTACATAGTTCTCGAACCCGTAGGGTCCGCACGCTTAACGTTCGTTGACGATATAGTGTTATATGAGTTATGTGAATTGGTGACCGAATGTTGTTCGAGGTCCCAGACATTACGAGGAGTCTCAGAATGGTCGAGAGGTAAAGATTTATATATGGGAAGTCATATTTTGGGTTCCGAAAAAAAGTGCAGTTTTTTCGGTATTGTACCGGGAAGCTTCCAGAAGGTTCCGGAGGATTCCGGAGGGGTCCGGAAGTCCACAAGTGAGTCCACCATGTCCCAAGGGCTGGCATGGGCAAAGGGGAGGCGCCCTGGCCTTATTGGGCTAGGCGCACTAAGTCCTCAAAAGCCCATATTGCTAGGGAAGGCAAAAAGGGAAGGAGTCCTAGTAGGAATAGGATTGGACTTGGAGTCCAAGTCCACGTGTGTACTATTCACGGTTACTGTTCACATGGTACTATTCCTTCTACTCCAAGCCCCTACACATATATAAATAGAGGAGAGGGGGCGCCCCAAAAGGACACAACATTGTCTTAGCCATGTGCGGCGCCCCCCGTCCACCGTTTACCACCTCGGTCATATTTTCGTAGTGCTTAGGCGAAGCCCTGCGAGGATCGCATCACCATCACCGTCACCACACCGTCGTGCTGACGGAACTCATCTAATACCTCGACAACTTGCTGGATCAAGAAGGCGAGGGACGTCATCGAGCTGAACGTGTGCAGAACTCGGAGGTGCCGTACGTTCGGTGCTTGATCGGTCGGAACGAGAAGAAGTTCGACTACATCAACCGCGTTGTCAAATGCTTTCGCTTTCGGTCTACGAGGGTACGTGGACACACTCTCCCCCTCTCGTTGCTATGCATCTCCTAGATAGATCTTGCGTGAGCGTAGGAATTTTTTTGAAATTGCATGCTACGTTTCCCAACAGTGGCATCCGAGCCAGGTTTATGCGTAGATGATATGCACGAGTAGAACACAAAGAATTGTGGGCGATAATAGTCATACTGCTTACCACCAACGTCTTACTTTGATTCGGCGGTATTGTTGGATGAAGCGGCCCGGACCGACATTACATGACCGCGTTCATGAGACTGGTTCTACCGACATGCTTTGCACACAGGTGGCTGGCGGGTGTCTGTTTCTCCAACTGTAGTTGAATTGAGTTTGACTACGGCCGGTCCTTGTTGAAGGTTAAAACAGCACACTTGATGAAAAATCGTTGTGGTTTTGATGCGTAGGTAAGAACAGTTCTTGCTAGAAGCCCGTAGCAGCCACGTAAAACTTGCAACAACAAAGTAGAGGACGTCTAACTTGTTTTTGCAGGGCATGCTGTGATGTGATATGGTCAAGACATGATGTGATATACGTTATTGTATGAGATGATCATGTTTTGTAAAAGTTATCGGCAACTAGCAGGAGCCTTATGGTTGTCGCTTTATTTTATGAAATGCAATCGCCATGTAATTGCTTTACTTTATCACTATGCGTTAGCGATAGTTGTAGAAGCAATAGTTGGCGAGATGACAACGACGCTACGATGGAGATCAAGGTGTCAAGCCGGTGACGATGGAGATCATGAAGGTGCTTTGGAGATGGAGATCAAAGGCACAAGATGATGATGGCCATATCATGTCACATATTTTTGATTGCATGTGATGTTTATCTTTTATGCATCTTATTTTGCTTAGTACGGCGGTAACATTATAAGATGATCCCTCACAAAATTTCAAGGTATAAGTGTTCTCCCTGAGTATGCACCGTTGCGACAGTTCGTCGTGCCGAGACACCACGTGATGATCGGGTGTGATAAGCTCTACGTTCAAATACAACGGGTGCAAGACAGTTTTGCACATGCGGAATACTCGGGTTAAACTTGACGAGCCTAGCATATGCAGATATGGCCTCGGAACACTGAGACCGAAAGGTCGAACGTGAATCATATAGTAGATATGATCAACATAGAGATGTTCACCATTGAAAACTACTCCATCTCACGTGATGATCGGACATGGTTTAGTTGATTTGGATCACGTGATCATTTAGATGACTCGAGGGATGTCTATCTAAGTGGGAGTTCTTAAGTAATACGATTAATTGAACTTAATTTATCATGAACTTAGTCCTAGTAGTATTTGCAAATTATGTTGTAGATCAATAGCTCGTGTATAGCTCCCTTGTTTTATTTTTGATATGTTCCTAGAGAAAACTAAGTTGAAAGATGATAGTAGCAATGATGCGGACTGGGTCCGTGATCTGAGGAATATCCTCGTTGCTGAACAGAAGAATTATGTCTTTGATGCACCGCTAGGTGACAGACCTATTGTAGGAGCAGATGCAGATGTTATGAACGTTTGGCAAGCTCGATATGATGACTACTTGATAGTTTAGTGCACCATGCTTTATGGCTTAGAACCGGGACTTCAAAAATATTTTGAACGCCACAGAGCATATGAGATGTTCCAAAGAGATGAAATTGGTATTTCAGACTCATGCCCGTGTCAAGAGGTATGAGACCTCTGACAAGTACTTTGCCTACAAGATGGAGGAGAATAGCTCAGCTAGTGAGCATGTGCTCAGAATGTCTGGGTACTACAATCGCTTGAATCAAGTGGGAGTTAATCTTCCTGATAAGATAGTGATTGACATATTTCTCTAGTCACTATCACCAAGTTACTAGAACTTCGTGATGAACTATAATATGCAAGGGATGACGAAAACGATTCCAAAGCTCTTCGCGATGCTGAAATCGGCGAAGGTAGAAATTAAGAAATTGCATCAAGTGTTGATGGTTGACAAGACCACTAGTTTCAAGAAAAAGGGCGAGGGCAAGAAAGGGAACTTCAAGAAGAATAGCAAGCAAGTTGCTACTCCCGGGAAGAAACCCAAGTCTGGACCTAAGCCTGAAACTGAGTGCTTCTACTGTAAGGAAATGGTCACTGGAAGCGGAACTGCCCCGAATACTTGGCGGATAAGAAGGATGGCAAAGTGAACAAAGGTATATTTGATATAAATGTTATTGATGTGTATTTTACTAGTGTTCATAGTAGCCCTTGGGTATTTTATACCGGTTCAGTTGCTAACATTAGTAACTCAAAACAGGAGTTGCAAAATGAACAGAGACTAGTTAATGACGAGGTGACGATGTGTGTTGGAAGTGATTCCAAGGTTGATAAGATCACCATCGCACACTCCCTCTACCTTCGGGATTAGTGTTGGACCTAAATAAATGTTATTTGGTGTTTGTGTTGAGCATGAATATGATTGGATCATGTTTATTGCGATACGGTTATTCATTTAAGTCAGAGAATAATTGTTGTTCTGTTTACATGAATAAAACCTTCTATGGTCATACACTCAATATAAATGGATTATTGAATCGCGATCGTAGTGATACACATATTCATAATATTGATGCCAAAAGATGCAAAGTTGATAATGATAGTGCAACATATTTGTGGCACTGCCGTTTAGGTCATATTGGTGTAAAGCGCATGAAGAAACTCCATGCAGATGGGATTTTGGAATCACTTGATTATGAATCATTTGATACTTGCGAACCATGCCTCATGGGCAAGATGACTAAAACTCCGTTCTCTGGAACAATGGAGCGAGCCAATGACTTATTGGAAATAATACATACCGATGTATGCGGTCCGATGAGTGTTGAGGCTCGCGGCGGGTATCGTTATTTTCTGACCTTCACAGATGACTTCAGCAGATATGGGTATATCTACTTAATGAAACACAAGTCTGAAACGTTTGAAAAGTTCAAAGAATTTCAGAGTGAAGTGGAAAATCATCGTAACAAGAAAATAAAGTTTCTATGATCTGATCACAGAGGCGAATATTTGAGTTACGAGTTTGGCCTTCATTTAAAACAATGTGGAATAGTTTCGCAACTCACGCCACCTGGAACACCACAGCGTAATGGTGTGTCCGAACGTCGTAACCGTACTTTATTAGATATGGTGCGATCTATGATGTCTCTTACCGATTTACCACTATCGTTTTGGGGTTATGCATTAGAGACAGCTGCATTCACGTTAAATAGGGCACCGTCCAAATCCGTTGAGACGACACCGTATGAACTGTGGTTTGGCAAGAAACCTAAGCTGTCGTTTCTTAAAGTTTGGGGTTGCGATGCTTATGTGAAAAAGCTTCAGCCTGATAAGCTCGAACCCAAATCGGAGAAGTGCTTCTTCATAGGATACCCAAAAGAAACTGTTGGGTACACCTTCTATCACAGATCCGAAGGCAAGATCTTTGTTGCTAAGAATGCATCCTTTCTAGAGAAGGAGTTTCTATCGAAAGAAGTGAGTGGGAGGAAAGTAGAACTTGATGAGGTAATTGTACCTTCTCTCGAATTGGAGAATAACTCATCACGGAAAACAGTTCCCGTGATGCCTACACCAATTAGTGAGGAAGCTAATGATGATGATCATGAAACTTCAGATCAAGTTTCTACAGAACCTCGTAGGTCAACCAGAGTACGTTCTGCACCAAAGTGGTATGGTAATCCTGTTCTGGAGGTCATGTTACTAGACCATGACGAACCTACGAACTATGAGGAAGCGATGATGAGCCCAGATTCCGCGAAATGGCTTGAGGCCATGAAATCTGAGATAGGATCCATGTATGAGAACAAAGTGTGGACTTTGGTGGATTTGCCGGATGATCGGCAAGCCATTAAGAATAAATGGATCTTCAAGAGTAAGACGGACGTTGATGGTAGTGTTACTATCTACAAAGCTCGACTTGTCACAAAAGGTTTTTGACAAGTTCAAAGTGTTGACTACGATGAGATTTTCTCACTCGTAGCGATGCTTAAGTCTGTCCGAATCATGTTAGCAATTGCCACATTTTATGATTATGAAATCTGGCAAATGGATGTCAAAACTGCATTCCTTAATGGATTTCTCAAAGAAGAGTTGTATATGATGCAACCAGAAGGTTTTGTCGATCCACAGTGCCGAAATTGCCCCGTCCCCTTCCGTTCGGTTGCCGCCGATCTTCTCCGTCACCGGCGATGATTCTGCTGCTCCTAAGCTATCAACGGCCTTCGGCGTGCCGCTACGTAAGTTGCGCTTTCCCCCTGCTCCCTTCTCCACTCGCCAGTGTGCCGCCGTTGAGCTGCCAGCGTGGCCGTGCTCTGACTGCCGCCGCGTGAGCCATTGACGCGCTCTCGAGCTTCGGCAGCTCGAGCCAGTGGCGCCAACGCGCTCCTGGAGGTCCGCAGCTCCCCCCTAGCTAGTTAGCACGCGCGAGAGCACCGCGTAGCCGCGCTTCCGTTGAGGCCCGAACTCCGGCGCCGCCTTTGCTCGACGCCGGCGACGATTCCGACCGATTTCGGCGGAACCACCACCACCACTAGACGCGGCGTTGAATGCTCGATCGAACCAGCCCAACCTTGCGTCAAATGGACCCCTGTAGCGCGAATCCGACGCACTCCGGCGAACTTCCGCCGCTGGAGAGGTCGCCGGCGTGATCTCCGGCTGCCGTGCTAACGTGGCTTGGTGGGGCCCGTCCTTAGTAGCTGACAGTGGGTCCCCCTGGTCCCGTTGACCCCGTTGACTCGGGTCAACGTGCTGACTGGGCCGAGCCCAGCCACTGACATGTGGGACCCCCTCTGATAATTAACCTAATAAACATTTAAATAAATAAAAACTAATTAATTAGACTAATGTCTCACTGACATGTGGGGCCCACATCCCCCTAATTAACTCTGATCAATTTAATTCACTGTTAAAAGTAACAGAGGCTGACATGTGGGTCCCACTGGACCCACATGTTAGGTTTGACCCTGGTCAGCCGCTGTTGACTGCTGACATCACAGTGACGTCATGCTGACATCATATTTCATTTTCTGTTAATTAAAATAATTCCAGAAAATCATTTAAACTTCGAAAATAATAACTTTTAAACCGTAGCTCAGATCGAAAAACTTAAAACATGAAAGTTGCTCAGAACGACGAGACGAATCTGATCGTGTCGTCTGTTCCGATGCCAGAACCTCCTACGTAGGAGAACTCGTAACTCCGAGCCCGATTGCATTAGATGAATAGTGCATATCTATCGGTTAATAAATCCAACGTTAATACTAAAATAACCAAAATGACTTAGGCATATCTTTAGGCAACCCTGCACTACATCGTAACATAGCATGCACTGTGTTGCACTTGTTTGCATTATGTTTACCTGTTTCTTCCCCCTCTTCTCTCTCGATTAGACCCCGACGTTGACGTAGCTCCCGAGGCAGACGCCGCTCCGGAGAACAACTACGTCCCCGACGACCAGCCACTTGCCCCAGAGCTTGCAAGCAAGCACCCCCATTTTGAGCATTCCGATATCGCCCACTCTCTTCTCTCTTATGCTTGCATTAGAAGTTACTACTGCTACTGTTGTCCTATATCTGTTGCATAGCCTATTTACTTGTAACCTGCTGTTGATAAATACCTGTTATCCTAAACTGCTTAGATTAGGTTGGGTAGAGACCATCAGAGACCCCACTTAACCCGACTGCCCCGCTGGATGATCAGAAGACCCGAGCAACAGGATTGAAGACCAGGCCCCGACACCGCACGTCACATCCCCCTTAGTTGCCGACACTGCTGGGTTACTATCGAGTGCCGAGGGTGATACCTCGTCAGCACTTCTGATGATAACCTTGTAGGTTAGTTATTCGGTCGTGGTAAGCGAGGGTGATTCCTCCTACACCACCCCCGATAACGACGTCGTCGCGCAACTCCTCAAGTGTGGACCTCGAGGGTGATTCCTCCTCTGTTCACCTTGACGGTAACATCAGAGGGAATTCCATCGAGGGTGATTCCTCAGGGTTCCCCTTGGTGTCAGACACACAGATACTTTGGTTACTATGACTAAACACTGAACCATGATACTAAAGACGGGTCGGCCCTGAGGGGTACCCGCGCGAGCTTAATAGCGAGTGATGTGGAATTGGGTGGACCTGGATGGTGCCCGAGGGTTGAACACGAGGCGTGGCCGGGCATTCCTCGCCCTTGCCGCAAGTCCTCGAGACGGGGCGACGGGGTCACATCTTTCGTGAGTCTCTGTTCGTTTCTGCACTATCAACACACTAACGGTTTGGATATTTGATCCGAGGGGCCTCTGGCCCGATAGCACTAACCATCACGTGGGCATAGTATGGGCGTTCTACGTCGTATACTTCAGCCGAAGCTTAATAGACGTCAGCAACTGAGCGGCACACGCTGGGTTGGACTGGTAACGCAACCGCACTTGTATTAAGGGGTTGCTAGGTCTGCTCACCGACGGTGTACGCAACGTGCAGGAGCGTCCGGGGCGATGGCCCAAGACCCCTGGGGGCATAGGTTAGTCCGGCGTGCTGACCTCTCTGTTAAGTATTTGGTCGGGTTGCGGCGTATCGTTTGGCCGAGGCCGAGCATGACCCAGAAAAGTGTGTCTGGCCGGAGTTAAGCGAGCGTGGTGGGTAAGTTGGTGCACCCCTGCAGTGAAGAACTAATCTATCGATAGCATGTCCTACGGTAACGGACACTCGGAGTTGTATCCCGATCGGTACAACTAGAACTTGAGATGATACTGGATAGTATGGCTCTGGGATTGCTTTCTCGCAGGGAGTCGAGGAAGAATCTCTGGGCGAGGTTGATAACATTACTACTACTTTACATTATGTTAATCTGCACTCTTCTAATGCTGAAAGACCGATGAAGATGATTGAAGATGCTAGTCTTCGATAGGGCTAGGCTTTCCCCCTCTACTCTGGCATCTCTGCAGCCCAGTCCACAATATACAGCCCCCTTTGAAAATGTTGCATATGTAGTGTAGATCCTTGCTTGCTGAGTACTTCGGATGAGTACCCACGTTTGCTTTATTTTATTTTTCTCCCCATATCCAATTGACACCTCCAGATGACGGAGCCCCTGAGTTAGCAGCCCCCGTCGACGACTACGGCTACTACTACTACCCTCCCGGCGAGTACTTCTACGAGGAGCCGACAGACGACCAGGAGTAGGATTCGGAGGGTCCTAGGCAGGAGGCCTACGCCTTTCGATCGTAGTATTTTATTTTGCCCCGCCTTTATAAAGGCTTATCTCTGTGCCTGTAATATATCTGTACCCAGATATCTGATGCTTCCGCTGACACTTGTATTCCATCGAGCTATGTATTCGAGCCTTCGAGGCCCTGGCTTGTAATATTAAGCTTGTATGACTTTATTTATGTTTTAGAGTTGTGTTGTGATATCTTCAAGTGAGTCCTTAGGCTTGATCGTGTGCATTTGTGTGTCTGATTAGTGCACGATTAAGCCGGGGTCGTCACAGGTTGGTATCAGAGCCGACTGCCTCTAGGAATCCCCCTTTCCAATTCCTTGGCCGAAGTTGAGTCTAGTGGTCCAAAACTGTTTTACTAACTTGGTCGTGTGGCTTACTGGCCCATGTCGCCAATTGGGTGGTATTAGGATCTTTTATTCCTCGTCTTTACTCTGGGACTCTGATCTCTCTTCTATTCGGGTTTGATAAATTTACTAACACCGACACTTAGGATCTCGTAAATTCCGTCCACCCGGAGAGCTGGATTTCTGTGCGATTTCCCTGTCATTGATCTGATTAGTCTGATAATCATTTTCCTTTCCATTATTTTGTTTAACCTTTCTTTCTGAGATCTGATATATTTCTCATCGTCATATGACAACCCTGAACTCCTTTGTTTCAGATGGATCGTCTGTTCCCGCCACGTCCCACGACGCAGCTTGTGCTTCGCACTTGGGCTCGTGATGCCCCTGGGTTTCCAGCTATTCTGATCGCTCTCTTGACCAGACTGGGTTACCGCTGGTATCCCGAGTACATGGTCTACGAGGTTTACTGCGAGTTCAACCAGGAGCAGTACTATGCTGATGTTCGCATCTATGATCTTCAGGATGACTCAGACACTGAGCTGTACCTTTTCCACGGTATCGGCGTGACGATTGAGATGGCAGTCCATGATGCCGCCTACTCTGCTGTCGCACGTCTCCGAGGAGAGCACAGTGCTAGCTTGGATGCTTCTGAGTATCGATACATTCCGTATGCCCCTGCTGGAGATGCTACTGGATACTACACGACTATCTGTGCCCCGTACGAGCCTCGTCGCTACGATCAGCGAGTTCTGATTCAGTGTACTCAGGCTCTGGATCGCACTGTTCGCGCTCTTGCCGTCGAGTTGTTTGCCACTTGAGTACGACTCTACGAGGCTATGACGTAGTTGCTACCAGCTGTTCGTGCAGGGATACATCCGGAGCACATTCTTTACCCGTGCAGGACCGAGATGCCACCAGGGATCGATTGGCCTGCTGTGGGAGGACATACACCTGCACGTGGACCTCTTCTTTCAGCTCGAGACCGGGTTCTGCATCAGAGTGCACATGGAGCACAGGATCCTTCTGCGACGAACGTCTGTCGTCCGCACTTGCAGCTACCCCGTTTCCGTGGTTTTCTCCGACGTTGATGTAGCCTTTGCCATGTCCCGTTGTGTGCTTCCTTACCGCGTGCCTGCGCGCCGCCTAGTATGTCTAGCTTTTGAATTTGCGCCGTTGTGCTGCCCGTTTGTAACCGACTCTGTATGGACCTGTATGACTTAATGACTGCCATTAAGCATCTGTTGTACTACTTACTTTTCATCGCGTTACATCATGCATGTCGCTAAACACTCGCATTGGCTTCTGCTAAACTACCCCTGTTGATTTAGCAGGATGGCAGATAACAATCCACCACCGCCGCCATCGCCTGACTATATGGCTGCGATGATGCAACAGTTTGAACTCAACCGTCAGTTCATGACGGGGATTATGCAAAAGTTCCCTCGTCCCAATGCCGACCAGCTGCCACCTTCAATCACACTGCCGGAGTTTATGCGACTCAACCCGTCGTTCTTCCGCAACACAGTGAATCCGCTGGATGCTGATGATTGGCTGCGTGACATCTTCTATGAGATGGAGTCAGCTGATGTTCTCCCTGCCAACTATGTCACCTTTGCGACATACTTCCTGAAGGGTCCCGCAGCGCAATGGTGGGCCACTCACCGACAGACCCTACCTCCTAGAACTGTCGTTACCCGGGTGGAGTTCAAGACTGCTTTTCGCGCCCGCTATATTCCTCAAGCAGTTATAGCACGCAAGAAGGCTGAGTTCTGTAACCTTGTTCAAGGTAACAAGACTGTAGAAGTCTATCAGCGAGAGTTCCTTGACTTGTCTCGCTACGCTGAAGAAGACATCCTCAATGATGCTCGTAGGCAAGAGAAGTTCCGTGAAGGGCTACACCATGATATTCAGCTAGCCCTGCTCGTCCAAGACTATCCTGACTTCGCCACCTTGGTGAATAAGGCTATCATGGTCGAGACTGGACTGAAGAAGCACAAGGAAGCTACCAGATGCACTCGTGAAGCGGGCTCATCTTCGGGCTCGTCTTCCCAGAAGCGCCGCATATGGATTCTACAGAGCATGTATCGTTCAGCAGCTCCAGTGTACAGGCCAGCATATGCTGCACCTCGTCTGCCTCCACCACCATCGAGGCAGCCTTTTCGAGCTCCACCACCTCGAGCTCCCGCACCATGTCCTGACAGTGGACTCTGCTTCAAGTGTGGCCAGCCAGGTCACCGCGCCAGAGACTGTTCTTAGAATCAGAATCAGTTAGCTCTTCCTTCTGCTGGCCGTGGTATTGGCCGTGGTATTCCTCAGCAACGTAACAACAATGCCAGACCTTCTTATGGTCGTGGGCAGGCCTTCCATGTCAACATGGATGAAGACCCGGAACAACCAGCAACTGTGATGGGTACACTTCTTGTTAACTCAGTACCTGCAACTGTTTTATTTGATTCAGGAGCATCGCATTCATTCATGTCAGAACACTTTGCGCTCTTGCATGACGTTAAGTGTGAAACACTACACCATCCGTTAGTTGTAAACACTCCCGCGGGACGGTGCCAAGCCACTATATTCAGCCCCGAAGTCACTGTTGTGATTGAAGAGAGAAAGTTTCAGGCCTTCCTCATAATTCTGAATAATTCCAACATTGACCTTATACTGGGAATGGATTGGTTGAAGGCTCACTACGCCTCAATCAACTGTGCCACTAAAGTTGTTCATCTTCGTCATCCATCAAATGAGTTGGTGAATTACCGTGCTCATATCACTCAGAACGCCGAGGCTCAGATTTATGTCTTGAATGTGTTGAACGCTTCTCTGCTGGAGGGGATCGAAAACGTTCCAGTCGTCTGTGAATTCCAGGATGTTTTCCAGAAGAACTTCCAGGAATACCCCCTGCTAGAGCTGTCGAGTTTGTCATTGACTTGAAGCCTGGCACCACTCCTATTGCGAAGCGTCCTTACAAGATGCCTCTGCACCACCTACTTGAGCTTAAGGAAGAAATCGATAAGTCACTTAAGATGGGCTTCATCCGTCCTAGTTCCTCTGCCTGGGGAGCACCGTCTCTCTTTGTCAAGAAGAAAGATGGTACGAATAGGTTGGTTCAAGATTACCGTCCTATCAACCAGGCAACCATTCAGAATAAATATCCGCTTCCCCGGATCAATGACTTATATGATCAACTTGCTGGATCATCGTTGTTCTCTAAACTTGACTTGAGGTTGGGTTATCACCAGATCCGTGTCCGCGAAGAGTATATTCCGAAGACTGCATTTGTTACTCGTTATGGCTCCTATGAATACACCGTCATGTCATTTGGCCTAACGAATGCTCCAGCTACGTTCTCCCGCCTGATGAATTATATATTCATGGATTACCTCGACAAGTTCGTCGTGGTATATCTGGATGATATTCTAGTATATTCGAAGAATAAAGAAGAACATGCCGAACATCTTCGCCTTGTTCTAGAGAGGCTTCGAGAACACAAGTTGTATGCCAAGTACTCCCAGTGTGAATTCTGGCTTTCTGAAGTGACCTACCTTGGACATGTGATTTCCAAGGACGGTATTGCCGTTAACCCGGAGCGAGTTCAGGCTATCCTTGACTGGACCCCTCCGAAGAATACCAAGCAAGTCCGAAGTTTTGTCGGTCTAGCAAGTTATTGCCGTCGATTCGTCGAGAACTTTTCCAAGATTGCCAAGCCCCTGACCAATCTGCTCCACAAAGGCGTTAAGTTTGAGTGGACAGACAAATGTCAGGAAAGTTTCCAGACCCTTAAGGACAAGCTTACTTCTGCTCCAGTGCTTGCTCCTCCTGATTCTCGTAAGGACTTTGTCATATATTGTGACGCCTCTCATCAGGGATTAGGCTGTGTCCTAATGCAAGAACGAAGAGTAATTGCGTATGCTTCGCGTCAATTGCGTCCTCATGAAGAAAATTATCCTGTGCATGGTCTCGAACTCGCTGCTGTGATCTATGCTTTGAAGCAGTGGCGACACTACCTTCTTGGTAATCGGTGTGAGGTTTATACCGATCATCAGAGTATGAAGTATTTGTTCACCCAACCGGATCTTAATCTTCGTCAACAACGATGGTTGGAAACAATTATGGACTATGACTGTGGTATTTATTATACTCCTGACAAGGCTAATGTGATGGCTGATGCCTTGAGCCGCAAGTCCTATTGCAATAACCTCATGGTTAAGCAAGCTCAACCCCAGCTATATGAAGAATTGCGCAAGTTGAACATCTGTATCATTCCGCAGGGTTCTCTTAATAACCTTGTGGTACAGCCAGACCTTGAGAAAGCTGTTAAAGAAGCGCAAGCCAAAGATGCTGAAATCGATCTGATGAAGAAAGAGCTTCACCTTGAGAAGTACAGGGATTTCTCGATTGTTGAAGATGGAAATTTATATTTCCGAGACCGCATTGTAGTACCTCGCTTCGAGCTTATGACTGACAAGGTCATGAAGGAGGCTCATGATACCCCGCTGTCTATCCATCCGGGTAGCACTAAGATGTATCACGATCTTCGACAGAGGTACTGGTGGTCTAAAATGAAGTAGGACATTGCTCGATATGTTGCTGAATGTGACGTATGTCGTTGCGTGAAAGCAGAACATCAGAAGCCTGCTGGAATTCTTCAACCACTTCCTATTCCTTTGTGGAAGTGGGATAAAGTGCAGATGGATTTCATTACTGGTCTTCCCAAGTCTCAGAAAGGTCACGATGCTATTCTTGTCGTCGTCGACCAACTTTCCAAAGTTGCACATTTTCTGCCTGTCAAGGAGACTATCACTGCTAGCCAGTTAGCAGAACTTTACATCTCCAGAATTGTCTCACTCCACGGTATTCCGAAGGAGATCAGTTCGGACCGTGGCGGTCTTTTTACATCCAAGTTTTGGGAAAGTTTCCAACAAGCTATGGGAACTCACATTACCTGGAGTTCAGCATATCATCCTCAATCCCAAGGCCAAGTTGAGCGAGTTAACCAAGTGCTTGAAGATATGCTTCGCGCTTGTGTTATATCGTTCAGTAAGAAATGGGAGGAATCTCTCCCGTATGCCGAATTCTCTTATAACAACAGTTATCAAGCCAGTTTGAAAATGGCCCCTTTTGAAGTGCTTTATGGACGTAAGTGTCGAACCCCTCTGAATTGGTCAGAAACTGGGGAACGACCTCTCGTGGGACCGGACATTATCCAACATGCTGAAGAACAAGTCAAAATTGTCCGAGAAAATCTCAAGGCGGCTCAGGACCGCCAGAAGAGCAATTATGATCGCAAGCGATGGGGTCTGACTTATCAACCGGGTGATCAAGCTTATCTGTGTGTCACTCCTATGAAGGGCACCCGTCGTTTCGGAATCAAGGGCAAGCTAGCTCCTCGCTATATTGGTCCTTTTCGCATTGTTGCCAGACGTGGACAGGTGGCATATAAATTGGAGTTGCCACCACAATTCTCTCATATCCATGATGTCTTCCATGTGTCCCAACCTCATAAATGCTTCAAGGAATCTCCGCACCGCGCAGTGGATCATGAGATGCTTGAATTGCAAGATGACTTATCTTATAAGGAGCATCCGATCCGCATCCTTGATGAAGCTGAACGTCGAACTCGTCAGAAGACGACCAAGTTCCTGAAAGTGCAGTGGTCGAATCACACTGAAGATGAAGCCACTTGGGAACGCGAGGATCATCTTCGGGAAGAATATCCCGACCTCTTTCCTTCTACCTCCTAAATTCTCGGGACGAGAATTTCTTTTAGAGGAGGAGAATTTGTAACACCCCTGTGTAACTGCCACTGTGATCAGCTGCTAATCATGCCAGGTCATATCATTTGCAGTGCCTAGTCATAGTGGTTAACCAAATCAATTCAAATTCTATTCTGGAAATCACCTCAAATTCAAAAGTGCAAAATAAATTTGCTCAAACACTGTTGGAAAAATGTTCACTAAATAGCAAATATTCCAGAAGCACTTATAAAATTATAAGTGATGATGCTGGGATTAGCTAAATGACTCCAACAACTTGAAACAGCACCAAAACAGGATTATTTAATCTAAGTAAATTCATATCAAATTCAAAAGAAATCCAAATTTGCCCAAACCAATTTTTGGTGGAAGGGAATATTGCATTGTAATATTGGGGACAACTCTCATATTTTACAAAAATGGAAAAGTGGCCTAACTATCTCAAAACAGAAAATAAATAAAGAAAATAGAAAAACAGAGATAAGAAAAATGAAACAAGGCACTGTGCACTGGGCCTAAGTGCACAGTGCCCCTGGACCAGCCCACCAGGCCCATTTCCTTCTCCCTCCTCCCCGTGTCGGCTGCGCCATGGCCGCGCGCGCGCGCGCCAGCCGGGCGGCGACACGCCGGCGCCCGCCGACACTACAGGAGCAGCGGAGGGGATAAGGAACTCCTCCTCCATTCCCCCTGGTCCTCCCCGGCCGCTCCTCCCCTCTCCCCTCGCTCTCTTCCCCCAGATCCCATCGCCACCGAACGCCATCGCCGCCGCACCGCGCTCGTCTCCGCGGCCACAGCCACCGCATCGCTCCGCCGACGCGTCCGTCGTCTTCGCCATGATCTTCCTCGACGTCTGGTGGTAGCAGCTGGAGCCCGAAGCCACCACAGTGCCGAAATTGCCCCGTCCCCTTCCGTTCGGTTGCCGCCGATCTTCTCCATCACCGGCGATGATTCTGCTGCTCCTAAGCTATCAACGGCCTTCGGCGTGCCGCTACGTAAGTTGCGCTTTCCCCCTGCTTCCTTCTCCACTCGCCAGCGTGCCGCCGTTGAGCTGCCAGCGTGGCCGTGCTCTGACCGCCGCCGCATGAGCCATTGACGCGCTCCCGAGCTTCAGCAGCTCGAGCCAGTGGCGCCAACGCGCTCCTGGAGGTCCGCAGCTCCCCCCTAGCTAGTTAGCACGCGCGAGAGCACCGCGTAGCCGCGCTTCCATTGAGGCCCGAACTCTGGCGCCGCCTTTGCTCTACGCCGGCAACGATTCCGACCGATTCTGGCGGAACCACCACCACCACTAGACGCGGCGTTGAATGCTCGATCGAACCAACCCAACCTCGCGTCAAATGGACCCCTGTAGCGCGAATCCGACACACTCCGGCGAACTTCCGCCGCTGGAGAGGTCGCCGGCGCGATCTCCGGCCGCCGTGCTGATGTGGCTCGGTGGGGCCCGTCCTTAGTCGCTGACAGTGGGTCCCCCTGGTCCCGTTGACCCCGTTGACTCGGGTCAACGTGCTGACTGGGCCGAGCCCAGCCACTGACATGTGGGACCCCCTCTGATAATTAACCTAATAAACGTTTAAATAAATAAAAACTAATTAATTAGACTAATGTCTCACTGACACGTGGGGCCCACATCCCCCTAATTAACTCTGATCAATTTAATTCACTGTTAAAAGTAACAGAGGCTGACATGTGGGTCCCACTGGACCCACATGTCAGGTTTGACCCTGGTCAGCCGCTGTTGACTGCTGACGTCACAGTGACGTCATGCTGACGTCATATATCATTTTCTATTAATTAAAATAATTCCAGAAAATCATTTAAACTTCGAAAATAATAACTTTTAAATCGTAGCTCATATCGAAAAACTTAAAACATGAAAGTTGCTCAGAACGACGAGACGAATCTGATCGTGTCGTCTGTTCTAATGCCGGAACCTCCTACGTAGGAGAACTCGTAACTCCGAGCCCGATTGCATTAGATGAATAGTGCATATCTACCGGTTAATAAATCCAACGTTAATCCTAAAATAACCAAAATGACTTAGACATATCTTTAGGCAACCCTGCACTGCATCGTAACATAGCATGCACTGTGTTGCACTTGTTTGCATTATGTTTACCTATTTCTTCCCCCTCTTCTCTCTCGATTAGACCCCGATGTTGACGTAGCTCCTGAGGCAGACGCCGCTCCGGAGAATTACTACGTCCCCGATGACCAGCCACTTGCCCCAGAGCTTGCAGGCAAGCACCCCCATTTTGAGCATTCCGATATCGCCCACTCTCTTCTCTCTTATGCTTGCATTAGAAGTTACTACTGCTACTGTTGTCCTATATCTGCTGCATAGCCTGTTTACTTGTAACCTGCTGTTGATAAATACCTGTTATCCTAAACTGCTTAGATTAGGTTGGGTAGAGACCATCAGAGACCCCACTTAACCCGACTGCCCCACTGGATGATCAGAAGACACGAGCAACGGGATTGAAGACCAGGCCCCGACACCGCACGTCACATCCCCCTTAGTTGCCGACACTGCTGGGTTACTATCGAGTGCCGAGGGTGATACCTCGTCAGCACTTCTGATGATAACCTTGTAGGTTAGTTATTCGGTCGTGGTAAGCGAGGGTGATTCCTCCTACACCACCCCCGATAACGACGTCGTCGCGCAACTCCTCAAGTGTGGACCTCGAGGGTGATTCCTCCTCTGTTCACCTTGACGGTAACATCAGAGGGAGTTCCATCGAGGGTGATTCCTCAGGGTTCCCCTTGGTGTCAGACACACAGATACTTTGGTTACTATGACTAAACACTGAACCATGATACTAAAGACTGGTCGGCCCTGAGGGGTACCCGCGCGAGCTTAATAGCGAGTGATGTGGAATTGGGTGGACCTGGATGGTGCCCGAGGGTTGAACACAAGGCGTGGCCGGGCATTCCTCGCCCTTGCCGCAAGTCCTCGAGACGGGGCGACGGGGTCACATCTTTCGTGAGTCTCTGTTCGTTTCCGCACTATCAACACACTAACGGTTTGGATATTTGATCCGAGGGGCCTCTGGCCCGATAGCACTAACCATCACGTGGGCATAGTATGGGCGTTCTGTGTCATATACTTCAGCCGAAGCTTAATAGACGTCAGCAACTGAGCGGCACACACTGGGTTGGACTGGTAACGCAACCGCGCTTGTATTAAGGGGTTGCTAGGTCTGCTCACCGGCGGTGTACGCAACATGCAGGAGCGTCCGGGGCGATGGCCCAAGACCCCTGGGGGCATAGGTTAGTCCGGCGTGCTGACCTCTCTGTTAAGTATTTGGTCGGGTTGCGGCGTATCGTTTGGCCGAGGCCGGGCATGACCCAGAAAAGTGTGTCCGACCGGAGTTAAGCGAGCGTGGTGGGTAAGTTGGTGCACCCCTGCAGGGAAGAACTAATCTATCGATAGCATGTCCTACGGTAACGGACACTCGGAGTTGTATCCCGAACGGTACAACTAGAACTTGAGATGATACTGGATAGTATGGCTCTGGGATTGCTTTCTCGCAGGGAGTCGAGGAAGAATCTCTAGGCGAGGTTGATAACATTACTACTACTTTACATTATGTTAATCTGCACTCTTCTAATGCTGAAAGACCGATGAAGATGATTGAAGATGCTAGTCTTCGATAGGACTAGGCTTTCCCCCTCTACTCTGGCATCTCTGCAGCCCAGTCCATAATATACAGCCCCCTTTGAAAATGTTGCATATGTAGTGTAGATCCTTGCTTGCTGAGTACTTCGGATGAGTACTCACGTTTGCTTTATTTTATTTTTCTCCCCATATCCAATTGACACCTCCAGATGACGGAGCCCCTGAGTTAGCAGCCCCCGTTGACGACTACGGCTACTACTACTACCCTCCCGGCGAGTACTTCTACGAGGAGCCGACAGACGACCAGGAGTAGGATTCGGAGGGTCCTAGGCAGGAGGCCTACGCCTTTCGATCGTAGTATTTTATTTTGCCCCGCCTTTATAAAGGCTTATCTCTGTGCCTGTAATATATCTGTACCCAGATATCTGATGCTTCCGCTGACACTTGTATTCCATCGAGCTATGTATTCGAGCCTTCGAGGCCCTGGCTTGTAATATTAAGCTTGTATGACTTTGTTTATGTTTTAGAGCTGTGTTGTGATATCTTCAAGTGAGTCCTTAGGCTTGATCGTGTGCATTTGCGTGTATGATTAGTGCACGATTAAGCCGAGGTCGTCACAGTACTATTCCTTCTACTCCAAGCCCCTACACATATATAAATAGAGGAGAGGGGGCGCCCCAAAAGGACACAACGTTGTCTTAGCCGTGTGCGGCGCCCCCCGTCCACCGTTTACCACCTCGGTCATATTTTCGTAGTGCTTAGGCGAAGCCCTGCGAGGATTGCATCACCATCACCGTCACCACACCGTCGTGCTGACGGAACTCATCTAATACCTCGACAACTTGCTGGATCAAGAAGGCGAGGGACGTCATCGAGCTGAACGTGTGCAGAACTCGGAGGTATCGTACGTTCGGTGCTTGATCGGTCGGAACGAGAAGAAGTTCGACTACATCAACCGCGTTGTCAAACGCTTCCGCTTTCGGTCTACGAGGGTACGTGGACACACTCTCCCCCTCTCGTTGCTATGCATCTCCTAGATAGATCTTGCGTGAGCGTAGGATTTTTTTTGAAATTGCATGCTACGTTTCCCAACAGCAGCATCATCATCTTTTGCACCTCTGACTGGCTCTGTTGGTTTGAACGGCTGTGGAGTGTCCACAACCCAGTCCACCTCAGCACAAACAAAAGCCAAGTCAACTTTCTTTCTCCATTCAGTGTAGTTATCGCCTCTGAGGGTTGGAACATCCTTGAGGCAACTCATCAAGTGGTACCCTCTGAAACCACAATGAAGTGAGATCATAACAACAATTGCATGCATTAATCTAACGTTGGTCAAAATTAAACATACAACTGTTTATGCAATTAAATCTATATCACCGTTGGGCAAAAGTAGAAATAAATGCACCTTTTATGACAATAACAAATCATGATCATGTTATTAACAACGTTGGTCATAAAATAACAGAATCATAATCACTTTAACATGCTTTTGAAATTTAATTCTCACTTTAGTTTTATTTACTTTTAAAGGAGCACTTTTCTATTTATTTCCAGCGGAAAAACATGAATAAAAATTCATGAACTCTGCGCGCGAGCCGGCCTCGCCTCGGACTGGTCAGCCGGCCTCAGCCAAGCACGCGCCTCCACTTTTGGCTCAGCGGCCCGCGATGGCGTTAGGGTTTGCATCGTGGCCGTCGGATTCCATCCGACGGTCCAGCGCGCAACTCGCCCGAACAAAATTGCCAGCGCCGCGCCGCTCGAAACCCCATTCGGATCTTCTTTGGCCCCTCTTTGCCTCTCTCCCGCATGGCGCGGTTCTCTCTGGCCGCCGACGGCGAGGCTCCCCGATGCGGCGAGCTTCTCCTTTCCCTTCCCCCTCCTTTCTCCTTCTTTCTCCACCTGGTCGCGAGAGAGAGAGAGACAGAGAGGTGCTGGTGCGTCCCCTCAGAGCCCCTGGCCGGCGTGCACCGTTGCCCGCCCCTTCGCCGGTCGCGCGTTCACCTTGCGGTGAGCGCGTCGCCGTCGAACGGTCTGGCCGCGGTGCTCTTTGCCCCTTTCGGGGTATGTTCTTCTTCCCAACGCCTCGGCTTGCCGATGCGTGTCTAGATCAAGAGGAACGGCGCGGCCTCAGCGACGACGCACTTTGCCGGCGAGCTCGAGGCCCTCTGCCGGTGAGGTTCTTTGCCCTGTGATTAGGGTTCTTCGGGAGGGAAAAAAATTCTTTGATTTCTTTTCTACCGAAAATTCTAAACCAAACCTTGCTCTGATACCATTGATGGATCCTAAGGATCGGGTAGGTAAGAGATTGACGGTAGACTACCTTCTCCTTGGCTCGAGGAGCTCGAGCCAGTGGCCATGGTGGAGGGGTGATGGCGTGGGCGTGTGTGTGCGTGGACAGCGGTGGCGGTGGAGCTTCCCGTCAGCCTACGCTAACCCTAGATCGGTAGGATGTCGGTGGGGGGCTGTGGTGCACGGTGAACCTCGTACCGTGTGCGTCCGGCCCCCCACCTCTTTATGTAGCGCGGCGACAGGGGCCCACCAACTAGTGTTCGGTTGGGCGCCCCCGATCAGGGCGCGAGTCAAGGGCCCGTCGAGCCATTGGGCTCGATCGGGAGGAAATCAACCTAACAAATGCATGTCTTCAGCATTGCCATCATAGTGTTCTTCAACCTCGTTCCAGTCAATGGCGGAGTTGAGGTCGAGGTGATCTATTGCATGTTCGTGGCGATGCAGAGAAGTGCATACGGATTACGGACTAAGGAGATGTGTGCAGGTTGGTCTCTCCATGGAGCTCGATTTATAGACACGTTTTTTGGTTTTGGAGGGAACTGCAAATCCATGGCGCTGGCGGCCGGTAAGCTAACTTTTGAAGCAAATTTTGGAGGCCACTTCATGGCGCTCTGCTTGTTTAGGAGGGAAATGAAATTGTTGGCGCTCTGTTGGTTTAGGAGGGAACTGGAATTGTTCGCGCTATACAGTTTGATCGAAGCAAAAATCTCTGGAAGATCTCACCTCTTTTGAAGAGAAGATTGCTATCTCGATGTGAGCTTCTTATAGGCGAGCGCCACCGTATGTAGTTCGTGTGTGTGTGAGAGAGAGACAGCCGTGCAGCATGCAGAGAGAGGAGAACGCGGGCGAACAGCCAATGGGCTGCATGGGGCATTTATAGTTGCTAGCTCCTCCCGCCCATGCGCGCAGGGATATTTCTGTCCAGAAAACATGCAGCGAGCCCACGCCTTGATATAAAGGTCTGCTCTTATGCGCAGAGTAAAAAGAATCCGAGGGAGTACAAAGAAACTCGTCAGACACGCGCAAAGACAATCAATCCCAGCCCAGAGCACACACGAGCTATAGAAGCAACAAAACAAATCGATTTATCACAAGACTAGCGAGCCAACTGTCGCGGAAATACAATAATAACCCTAATTAACAAATTACAAGAACCCTAGATTAGCGGCAGGCATGGGTGATGGGTCCTCCGCGGGATCCGCCCGCTGACACTGGGGAATTTCCTCCGCGGCCTGGCCGAAGATCGCCAGGATTTCCTCCTGCCAACTGGTGATAGCATCCTGGGGTAGCCCCTCCATCATCTGCTCCAGGTAAGAATCGAGCTGGTCCAGCGGCAGCAGCTCCGGCAGCTCCTCCATCGGGGCGGCCTCGAACTCGAATGGGCGCTCGTCCTGTTGCTTCACGATTGGAAAACCCTCTTCTGCCCGCCACAGATCGAACGCTTGCTGCAGCTCGATTAGATAATCCTCTGCTGTCCGCGGCTGGAACGGGAAGTATTCCTGTTCCATCCCGACTGGAATCCAATCCTCTTCTGCCATCAAGCCGGCCGCTGCTTTTCTTTTTCCTGTTTTTCTGTTGAAGGGAATCGAGCTGGCGGCTGCGCACTAGTAGATGACTATGTTTGAGATTGAGATCGCGGGGCTTTCCCGGGTATATATATATATGGCGATGGTTGCTTTCCCGTGTCCGACACGAGTCCCAACTGGGCCGTGCCAGGCGCCAAACAGGCTTTTCCTCGCACCACGCAATCGTATCGGATACCGGCACCGCCTCTTTTCCTTGCGCCAAACAGTTTTCTACGTGCATCACTGTTTCCAAATTTTGTTCACAAATTCTAAAAATATTCATGATTTTCAAAAGGGAAAAGCTTGGGAACAACTGCCTGATCCACACCGGGCATCCGCCGCCTTCAGCGTGTGACGCGTGTCCTGTGTATGGCCCGCGCGGCCACTACATCTTTATTGTAATTTTTCTGCAACAGCATCCGTGTTGCAAAAGTACCTTCCGCAACAACACCAATGCTACAAAAAAGTGGAGATATAAAAAGAAATTATGCAGCAAGACATCTGTTGCAAAAAAAAAAAATGCAACAAGACCTCTGCTGCAAGAAAAAGCAACAAGTTTGCTGAAAAAAATGCAACACTAACCTCGTTGCAAATGTTTTTGTAACAAGACTTGTGTTGCAAAAGGAAACTTGCAACACGCCCTCTGTTGCAAAAATAAGGACAACGCTGAGCCACGAGATACACCGGATCTGACGACTCACAACCCGGCGGATCCTTTAAAAAGATCTGCCGGCCAACACATAGCACGTCCCTTTTCAAAATATGTTTGTCTTTTCCAAACTTTGTTCACAGTTTCAAAGATTATTCCGGGATACAAAAAATGTTCCCATTTTCAAATTTTGTTCACAAATTCAAAAAAATATTTGCTTTTTAAAAAATGTCTGGAATTTATAAAATGTTCCCACTTTTCAAATATTGTTCAGAAGTTCACAAATATTCCTGTTTTCAATATTTGTTCATAAATTCAAAAAATGTTTCCAAATTTGAAAAAATGTTTGACTTTTCCAAATTTTGTTTGGAGTTTAAAAAATGTTCATAGATGCAAAAAAAAATCTGGCATTTCATTTTTTTTCAGAGTTTCAAAAAATGATCCCATTTTCCCGAAAGTACCATGTTTTCAAAAAACTTTAACATTATTGAATTTGTCAAAATTTCCAAAAATCTCCCTTAAAAAATTCATTCAAAAATGTTTGATATTTCTAAAAAACACGCTTTCAAAAAATTGTTCACAAATTTGAAAATGTCTATGTTTCAAAAAATATTCGCTTTTCTAAAAATAAAATTGCGTTTGAAATTCCACAAAAAGAAATAGATCTTTCGTCGTCCATAGTTCTTACATACTGCATTCTAAATATAGCCACCAAAGCTCATCTATTCAAGTGCGCGAGGTACCCACGTTCTCCACTAGGAGGTCCCTAGTTTGATCACTATTGCGGGCAATGGTCCGGGTAAAAAACAACCCATCCCGTCCCCCGGAACTGGGCGGCGGCGGCGACGGGTGGGGCGGCCGGGTGTGCTGGCTGTCGATGGGAGGAAGAGAATAGTCTATGTGCCACCGACCGGTGGACCGGAGGGAGGAGTAGGCGGGCGTCACACGCGTCCTCTTTGTGTTCGCGCCGACGCATGCGAGACCAAATTTGGACCTGGAATGGGCTGCTCGGCGGACAAAAAGTGAACGCACATCCGTTTGGATCGGCGCGTTGGACCGATTTTTGTGTCCGTTTTGATCCAAACAAACACGCGCGGACAAAATGGGTCGGCGCGTACATGATCAAAGCCCAATCTAACAGTCAAACGCCCGCGGTCGGCCCATCACAGGCCGTCGACTTCTCCAAAACGTGAGGACGCGCCTCCCCAACGGCCGTATCCACCACAACAGGCAAATTTGACAATTTTGACCTGTGGACGAAATCAATTCACAAAATAAACTGCCCCTAACACAAATTCACTCGACTGACCTTTTTGAGTGGCGCCTGACACGCAGACGTCACACCCTACGGTGCAGCGCCTAGCTCTGGGTAATTGCACTCCTGTCCAGCGTGGCAGCCTCTGGGCCCGCACCCAGCAGTGCAGCGCCTCAGAGCTAGGCGCCACACATATAATGTGCAGCGCCTAGCCCTTAGGCGCTGCACTGTCTGTTACTAGTTGGCTGGCTGGCCCCCCTCCCCCACTCCCCCCCCCCACACACCCCAACCCCCAAAGCATCCCCACATGAGATTTGCCCCCTCTCCCCCTCTCAAATCCTTCCCCAAATCTTCCAAATTTGAAGATTTTGTCCGTGGATTTCGAAATCAAACCCTCCCTCAAGGTAATCTTCTCCGATCCCCTTGTTTTGATCCAAGTAATGTAAACAAATTGCTCATTTGTTGCTAGTTTGGGGAAACCCTAGTTTTGTATGGATCTAGAGATTTGCATGGAGATGTGAGATGTTTGTTTGCCAATTTCCTATGATTAGGCTTGTTAGTATGTTAGGGTTATTCTTATGGGTGTTCTTATGTTGGTGCTAGGGTTAGGCTTGTTAGTATGTTAGGGTTAAGGTTATGGGTGTTGTTATGTTGGGGCAAGGGTTAGGGTTAGGGTTGTTGTTTCATATATATGTTAGGGTTTGTATTCCGTGTTAATCCTTGGATTAGTACTAATGGAAGAAATGTTATGTTGTGTTGTTTGAATGCTTATAGGGTTGTTTTAATGCTTATAGGGATGGGAAGAACATGTGTGTTTGTTCATCATGGGGACAAAGACGCCTTCTTGAAAGGCAATATTGAACCGGACCCGGATGAGCTTGACATGGTGTTTGATAATAGTCCTAGCTATGCGGAGCTCTTGCAACAAGTGAGGAAAGATTTGAATTGGATGGACCCTAGTGATATCGTTGAGTTGGAGGGAAGGCATAATGTTGGTTTTGGAATGCACATCCGTTGGAAGACAATGCGTGTCAACTCGGAGCAACGTTGGGTTGCATACAAGGAGACGGTGGCCGAATCACTAGACAAGGCCCTTGAGTTATTTGCAACGAAGAAGGTTGATTCAAGTTTGCATTTGGACTTGAACCGGAACCCCTCCCCTTTGGTTGCTAGTAGCCCCCCACCCTGGAACCGAGATGAAATTGTTGAACCTCTTTTGACCCAAGAAGTGAGGCCAACATTGAGCCCGTTTCCAAACAACCAAAATGAAGCTTTGCAAGAGGAGAATGATGAGTATGCGGACGATGACAATGAAGTTGATCTCCATGACAACAATGTGGGTGATCTCGACAAATATCATTTGCAAGAGACAATGGACCATTCCATCCCTTATTCCCGTGGCTATGCATCCGATTCGGATGACGAAGGTCCCGATGAACAAGTTGATGAGGAGGGGTTCACGGTGAAGGAGGCCGAAGCTTTCGAGAAGGTATTCGGTCGGGATCATCGGACTACATTGTTCAAGGATGTTAGTCTCGCGGATGAAGCCGTGGTAGATGGTGGCCAAGGTATATCTCTTGGGGTTAGGCCAAGATCTCACCGTGATTTAGATGACGGCAAGAACGGGATTGCTCCCGGGTCTAAGTTCGAAACCTTCTTGGACTTGAAGATGTGGCTCGACAACTACTCGGTTACGCATTATCGTCCACACAAGGTGGTGAACTCGGACGTCAATGTGCGCTACACGGTTGCATGTGCATGTGAAGATGAAAAATGTCCGTGGATTGTGCGTGCAAGACCATGGAAAGGAGGTCCCACTTGGTACGTAGTGAGTTGTGTGCCAACTCACATGTGCCGAGGCAAAAGGGTGGATGGCAAGGTTGTGTCCCAAGACCACAGACAACTCACGTCCGAGTTCATCGCTTACAGGCTCTCCAACTCAATATCCACACTTCCAACAATGAGCATCCAACATGTCATGGACCTTGTGAAAGCCATCTTTCATTACAAGGTGAAATACGGCAAGGCATGGAAGGCGAAGCAAGCTGCATTTAAGATGTTGTATGGTACTTAGGAGGAAGCATACAACCGAATCCCTAGGTTGTTGTTAGCCATGGCCGCCACAAACCCGGGCATGGTTCATGTGGTCGAGCCTCATGGGGAAAAACAACGGTTCATGACGAAAGGAAAGTCCGAGTATTTGGCCATGCATTTTGGGCGTTCGAGCAATGCGTGAGGGCTTTCGAACACTGTAGGCCGGTCATCGCCATTGATGGCACGTTCTTGACCGGACAATACAAGGGCACCTTGTTGGTTGCGATAGCAAGTGATGCCAATAACCAGGTGTTGCCATTGGCATTTGCTTTGGTTGAGGTGGAGAACAATGACAACTGGGAGTGATTTTTGCGTCTTTTGAGGACGAAGGTGTTACCCGCTCAAAGGGAAATTTGTGTCATATCGAATCGGCATCAAGGAATTCTTAACGCGGTGGAGATTGACATTCCCGGGCATGCTCCGTTGCACCATCGATGGTGCATGAGGCACTTTTGTTCAAACTTCTATAGGGCATGTGGTCTTAAGGAGTTGGCCGATGATCTTCAAGATTGTTGTCTCGCTTTCTCCGACAAGTGGTTCGCCACTTTGTTCAACAAATTGCTAGCACACAAAAAATTTGATCCCGGGGGTCAAGACTTTCTCAATAGGCACATTCAATACCGGAACAAGTGGGCACGTGCTTTTGATGAAGATGGCCGGAGATACGGTCAAATGACAAGCAATATGGCCGAATGCTTCAATAGGGTGCTCAAAGGTGCACGTGGATTACCCGTGACTGCAATAGTTCAATACACATTTGACAAGATGAATGCGTACTTTCTAAAGTACTCGATGGAAACGGATGCACAGATAGCGGGTGAGAACAAGCGCAAGTACAAGTTCCCACCCAAGGTTGATGAATGGTTGGAATTTCAATCACGGAAGGCAGACTCACAAGAAGCTATACTATATGACAACGAAGAGTGGAAGTACGAAGTGAAAGAGCCAGGAGGAACCACAAACGATGGCCGCCAACATGGAGGTCGGGCTTTCAAGGTCTCGTTAACACGGTGTGATTGCTCTTGCGGGAGGCCATTGTTGCTTCATCTCCCATGCTCACACTTGTATACCGCCGGTCGCATTAGGAATGTGGACGTCAATCACCCCCTCACCGTGAGGGAGTCGGAGTTCTCAATCATGACGGTCAAGAAAACATGGGCTCCCCGCTTTCACCCATGCTTTGACCAATCACAATGGCCGGAGTACCATGGACTTCAACTATGGCCGGATCCGGAGTTGAAGGTTGTTAAATGGGGTAGACGGCAGACAAAGCGCCTTAGAGGTGACATGGACGGATGGGGCCATGGTGGCCGCCGCGAATCTGGCAACGACCAATTCCAAGAGCCTCGTGAGAGCTCCCGTTGTGGGGAATGCAAAGGTCATGGCCACAACAAAAGAAAATGTACGAAACCAAGAAAGAGGTCAAAGAAAAATGATGCAAGCACAAGCCAACAAGGAGCTACACAAGGTAGCCAACCAAGTGGTAGCCAACAAGTGCCAAGGCAACCAAGTGGTAGCCAACAAGTGCCAAGGGATCCAAGTGGTAGCCAACAAGTGCCAAGGGATCCAAGTGGTAGCCAACAAGTGCCAAGGCAACCAAGTGGTAGCCAAAGAGGATCTAGGCAACAAAGAGGGAGGCAACTAGGACTTACAAGAGGCCGTGGTGGTGGTAGAGCTCGTGGTGGTGGTCAAGGCCGTGGTGGTGGTAGAGCTCGTGGTGGTGGTCTTGGTCGTGGTGGTGGTCTTGGCCTTGGTGATGGTTTTGGCCTTGGTGGTGGACTTGGCCGTGGTGGTGCTCTTGGCCTCGGTGATGGTCTTGGCCTTGGTGGTGGACTTGGCCGAGGTGGTGGTCTTGGGGAAGGTCATTATAGAGGAATGTTTGGATACCTCGATGGACCATTTCCGTATGTTACTCACTAACTATAATGTTTCAATTTTTTTTCCATATGTTCTTGTTGTCCTTATATGTTGCAATGTACATGTTCTTCAATTTGTTCTTATTGTCATTACTAACTATTATGTTTCACTCATTGTAGGTATGGCGGCTTCTCAACCCAACAAACCAACAATGAAGGGAGTGGAGGAGAAGGATGGCGAAGGTGACATGGCGGGATGGTGGGAGAAGGCTGCGAAGAAGCTAAGAGAGGAGGATGCAGCCGCACTAGAGAAGAAGAAGTAAGAGGAGCTCGAAGAGAAGAGAAAGGAAAGAGAGAGAGAGCATCTTTTGAGTGTCGCGCTACGGAGCGAGCGTTGAAGAGGAAATGTGAGGAGGCACAGAAGAAGCGTCTCAAGGATTTTCAAGAAAGAACCTTGAAACTTTGGGCATTCGAATCTGAAAAGAAAGAGAGGGAGAACAAGATATTCATGGAGAGGGTGGTTAAGGAGGCTCACCGCATAAGGAAAAGGGAGGAGGAAGAAGAAGAAGAAGAGAGGAAGAAGAAGGGAAAGGGGCCTTGCTCTACGCAATAGAGCTATGTCATCTTCAAGTTGCTTGTTGTGACGCCCCCGGCTTAATCGTGCACTAATCATACACGCAAATGCGCACGATCAAGCCTAAGGACTCACTTGAAGATATCACAACACAACTCTAAAACATAAAATAAAGTCGTACAAGCTTAATATTACAAGCCAGGGCCTCGAGGGCTCGAACACAAGCTCGATGGCATACAAGCGTCAGCGGAAGTATTAGATATCTGAGTACAGATATATTACAGAGAGAGAGAGAGATAAGCCTTCACAGAGGCGGGGTAAAAATAAAAACTACGATCGAAAGGCGTAGGCCTCCTGCCCTGGACCCTCCGATCCTACTCCTGGTCATCGAACGGCTCCTCGTAGTAGTAGTACTCGCCAGGCGGGTAGCAGTACTGGTCGTCGGCTGGGGCGTCTGACTCAGGGGCTCCGTCGTCTGGTGGCATCAAAAGGAATATGGGGGAAAAAGAAAATAAAGCAAACGTGAGTACTCATCCGAAGTACTCAGCAAGCAAGGATCTACACTACATATGCATCATTTTCAAAGGGGGCTGTATATGTGGACTGGGCTGCAGAAATGCCAGAATAGAGGGGGAAGCCTAGTCCTATCGAAGACTAGCATCTTCAACAATCTTCGACAGTCTTGCAGCAATAGACGAGAACAGATGGACATAAGATAAAGTAGTAGTAGTAGTATCATCAACCTCGACCTGAGATCCTTTCTCGACTCCATGCGAGAAAGCAATCCCAGAGCCGTACTATCCAATTCTCATCACATGTTCTAGTTGTACCGATCGGGATACAACTCCGAGTGTCCGTTACCGTAGGACAGGCTATCGATAGAAGTTTCTTCCCTGCAGGGGTGCACCAACTTACCCACCACGCTCGCTTAACTCCGGCCGGACACACTTTTCTGGGTCATGCCCGGCCTCGGCTAAGCAACACGCCGCAACCCGACCGAATACCTAACCGAGAGGTCAGCACGCCGGACTAACCTATGCGCCCAGGGGTCTTGGGCCTTCGCCCCAGGAACTCCTGCACGTTGCGTACGCGGCTGAAAGCAGACCTAGCAACCCCTTATACAAGCGCAGTTGCGTTCCCAGTCCAATTCAGCGCGCGCCGCTCAGTCGCTGACGTCCATTAAGCTTCGGCTGAAGTATACGACGCAGAACGCCCATACTATGCCCACGTGATGGTTAGTGCTATCGGGCCAGAGGCCCCTCGGATCAAATATCCAAACCGTAGTGGATTAGGAGCGCGCGGAAACGAGCAGAGACTCACGATCGATGTGACCCCGTCGCCCCGTCTCGAGGACTTGCGGCAAGGGCTAAGAATGCCCGGCCACGCCTCGTAGTTATCTCGCGGGCACCATCCAGGTCAACCCGTCTCCACATCACTTCGCAATAAGCTCGCGCGGGTACCCCTCAGGGCCGACCCGTCTTTAGTATCGTGGTTCATAGTCAAGTCATAATATCCAAGGTAACTGTGTGTCGGACACCGAAGGGAACCCTGAGGAATCACCCTCGATGGAATTCCCGCTCGATGTTATCATCAAGGTGAACGAGGGAGGAATCACCCTCGAGGTCCACCTTGAGGAGTTGCGCGACGACGTCGTTATCGGGGGTGGTGTAGGAGGAATCACCCTCGCTTACCACGACCGAGTAACTAACCTACAAGGTTAACATCAGAAGTGCTGACGAGGTATCACCCTCGGCACTCGATGGTAACCCAGCAGTGTCGGCAACTAAGGGGAAGTGATGTGCGGTGCCATGGTCTAGTCTTCAATCCCGATGATCGGGTCTTCTGATGTCCAGCAGGGCAGTCGGGATCAAGTGGGGGTCTCTGTCGTGTCTCTACCCAGGCTATGCTAAGCAGTCTTGGATAACCAACAAGGTAGCAAGGCAGGTTACAATAAACAGGCTATGCAACAGATACAGGAAAACAGTAGTAGTAGCAATTCTAATGCAAGCAATAGAGAGAAGAGGATAGGCGATATAGGCATGCTCAAAATGGGGGTGCTTGCCTGTTTGCTCGGGGGCAAGGGCAAGGTCTTCAGTAGTATTGTCGGGGACGTAGTCGTACTCCTGTGCGGCGTCTGCCTCGGGAGCTACGTCAACGTCGGGGTCTACCGACAGAGAAGAGGGGGAAGAAACAGGTAAACATAATGCAAACAGATGCAATACGGTGCGTGTGATGCTATGATGCAGTGCAGGGTTGCCTAATTATGCATCTAAGTCATTTTAGTTATTTTTAGAATTATTCTGGGATTTAATATCCGACGTGTGTGCACTATTCATCTGCCGGATTCGGGTCCGGAGTTACGAGTTCTTCTACGTAGGAGGTTCCGATGGAGAAACAGACGACACGATCAGACTCGTCTCGTCGTTCTGAGCAACTTTCATGTTTTAACTTTTTCGATCCGAGCTACGGTTTAAAAGTTATCAATTTTTAAAGATTATTTGAATTTCTGGAATTATTTTATTTATCAGAAAATGAATTATGACGTCAGCATGACGCGCTGCTGACGTCAGCAAGTCAACAGTCGGCTGACTAAGTCAAATATGACATGTGGGTCCAGTGGGACCCACATGTCAGCCTCTGTTTACCTAAGCAGTGAGTTAAACTAATCTAATTAGCTAATTAGGCTTCTGGTCCCACATGTCATAGACTCATTAGGGTAATTAGTTTATTTTTATTTCTAAAACGTTTTAATTAGATTAACAGGGAGGTGGGGCCCACGTGTCAGTGAGAGTGGATGAACAGTACCCGCGTTGACCCGGGTCAACGCGGTCAAAGCGCGCGGCGGGGCCCGCAGGCAGTGACTCTGGGTGGGACCCAGGCCTGCCAGCGTGCCGTTGCCGGCGGCTCGCCGCCGGCGTGCACAAAAGCACGGCGGAGGGCTCGGGTTTGCGTCGGAATTCGCCTACAGACGGTCATTTGACGCGCGCGAGGGCGCGTTCGAACGGGGCGAGCGAGCCGCGTGCGTTGGTGGTGGTGGCTTCGGCTACGGTGGTCGGGTTCGTCGACGGCGAGCTCGCGAGCGGGCGCCGGCGTTCGGGAAAACAGGGAGATGGCGATAGGAGGCTTGTGAGACTCGGGCTCGAGCTCGTCGGGCCCCTGGGAGCACCAGGAGCACGGCCCTGGGCTCGGACGCTCCTAACTACGGTGGTGGCCGCGGCGACGGAGCTCACCCGCGGCGGGCAGAGCTTGGACAAGGCGGCGACGGAACGGTGACTAGGCAGGGCTACGCAAAGGGCAAATGGGGGAAGCTGTGGCTTACAAATGCGGCACATGGTGGCCCTCGATTGAACGGGAGCGCAGAAGGGCTCGGGGTCGCCGAAATCTCGCCAGAGCCGAAGCGGAAGGGGCGGCGTTGTGCGGCGTCTGCGGCGCTCCCCGTCTCCACCAGCTGGCTCCAGACGGCGTAGACGAGCGCGGCGAGGCGCTGCGGCACGATGGTGACGCGAGGCGACGATGGTGGCCGCGGTGGTGAGGCAGCGCGACGACGGCGGCGCTCGGGAACGAATCTGAGAGGGAGAGGAGGGGCGGAGCGGACGAGGGAGAGAGGGGAAGAATGACAGGGGAAGCCAGGGGGGTCAAACGGGAGCGGCCCTTATCCTCCTGTGGTCCTGTTTCGTCGGTGGAGAGGCGTCGTGTCGGGCGCTCGCCGGCGCGCAGGCGCTCGGCCAGGAGGAAGGTGACACGGAGGGGGAGAGAGAAGAGGGAACGGGCCAGCTGGGCTGGGCCGGTGCACTGTGCACTTGGTCCAGTCTGGCTTTGGCCTTTTTTTTCTTTTATTCCTTTTCTGTCTTCTCTTTTCTCTTCTGTTTCAAAATGAATAGGCCTCTAGTGCACTTTTGAAAAATATGGGAGTTGGTCCAGATATTGTGATGCAATAATATCTCTCACCAAAAAGTGGTTTGGACTGATTTGAAGTTTGTTTGAATTTATTATGATTTTAATTATATCAAATATTCTGTTTTTAGGTCTGTTCCAACTTGCTTGAGTCATCTATCCAACTCCAAATATTTTGAGGTTGATTTTAGAAAGGTTCCTGGATTATTTGCCATTTAATGAACATTTTTCCAGCAGAGTTGGATCAACTTCAACTTACACTTTGAAATTTTAAATTGATTTTCAGATTTGCATTTGAATTGAATTATTAACACATATGACTTGGCACTGCAAATGATGATGACATGGCATTATTAACAGCTGATCAATGTGGTCATTACAAGGGGGTGTTACAAATTCTCCTCCACTAAAAGAAATTCTCGTCCCGAGAATTTAGGAGGTAGAAGGAAAGAGTTCGGGATATTCTGCTCGGAGATGCTCCTCGCGTTCCCAAGTGGCTTCATCTTCAGTGTGATTCGACCACTACACTTTAAGGAACTTGGTTGTCTTCTGACGGGTTCGTCGTTCAGCTTCGTCGAGGATGCGGATCGGATGCTCCTTATAAGATAAGTCATCTTGGAGCTGGAGCATCTCATGATCCACTGCACGGTGCGGAGATTCCTTGAAGCACTTTCGAAGTTGCGACACGTGGAAGACATCATGAATATGAGAGAACTGTGGTGGCAACTCCAATTTATATGCCACATGTCCACGTCTAGCCACGATGCGGAAAGGACCAATATAGCGAGGAGCTAACTTGCCCTTGATTCCGAAACGACGGGTGCCTTTCATCGGAGTGACGCGAAGGTAAGCTTGATCACCTGGTTGATAAGTCAGACCCCATCGCTTGCGATCATAATTACTCTTCTGGCGGTCTTGAGCCGCCTTGAGATTTTCCCGGACAATTCTAACTTGTTCTTCGGCATGTTGAATAATGTCCGGTCCAACAAGAGGTCGTTCCCCAGTTTCTGACCAATTCAGAGGGGTTCGACATTTACGTCCATAAAGAACCTCAAATGGGGCCATTTTTAAGCTGGCTTGATAACTGTTGTTATAAGAGAACTCGGCATACGGGAGAGATTCCTCCCATTTCTTACCGAAGGATATAACACAAGCTCGAAGCATGTCTTCAAGCACTTGATTAACGCGCTCAACTTGGCCTTGGGACTGAGGATGATATGCGGAACTCCAGGTAATATGAGTTCCCATGGCTTCTTGGAAACTTTCCCAGAACTTGGAAGTGAAAAGAACACCACGGTCTGAACTAATCTCCTTCGGGATACCATGGAGGGAAACAATTCTGGCAATGTACAGTTCTGCTAGCTGGCTAGCGGTGATAGTCTCCTTAACAGGTAGGAAATGAGCAACCTTGGAGAGTTGGTCGACGACGACAAGAATGGCATCGTGACCCTTCTGAGGTTTAGGAAGACCAGTAATGAAGTCCATCTGCACTTTATCCCACTTCCACAGAGGAATAGGGAGCGGTTGCAGAATTCCAGCAGGTTTCTGATGTTCTGCTTTCACGCGACGGCAAACGTCACACTCGGCAACATAACGAGCAATATCCTGCTTCATCCTAGACCACCAGTACCTTTGACGTAGATCTCGATACATCTTAGTGCTACCCGGATGGATAGATAGCGGTGTATCATGGGCCTCCTTCATGACTTTGTCAGTCATCAGTTCGAAGCGAGGTACTACTATGCGGTCTCTGAAATATAATGTACCATCTTCAGCAACTGAGAAATCCCGATACTTAGA
The DNA here is from genome assembly GCA_011799875.1 of Thinopyrum elongatum. NCBI lineage: Eukaryota > Viridiplantae > Streptophyta > Magnoliopsida > Poales > Poaceae > Thinopyrum > Thinopyrum elongatum. The sequence goes on along the minus strand of CM022298.1, from coordinate 572,135,607 downwards.
AAGGTGAAGCTCCTTCTTCATCAAGTCAATTTCAGCATCTTTGGCTTGCGCTTCTTTAACAGCCTTCAGAAGGTCTGGCTGTACCACAAGGTTATTAAGAGAACCCCGGGGAACAATTCGCAGATTCAGCTGAGTCAGTTCTGCGTGAAGACGAGGTTGAGCTTGCCTAACCATGAGGTTGTTGCAATATGACTTGCGACTCAGGGCATCGGCCATTACATTAGCTTTGCCCGGGGTATAAGAAATACCGCAGTCATAATCTGCAATAGCTTCTAACCATCGTTGTTGTCGGAGATTTAAATCCGGTTGAGTGAATAAGTATTTCAGACTTTGGTGATCGGTATAAATTTCACACCGATTACCCAGAAGATAATGTCGCCATAACTTCAATGCATAAATCACTGCTGCAAGTTCAAGATCATGCACTGGATAATTCTCTTCATGTGGACGCAATTGACGTGAAGCATATGCAATTACTCGCCGCTCTTGCATTAGGACGCAGCCTAATCCCTGACGAGAGGCGTCGCAATATATGACAAAGTCCTTGCGAGAATCAGGAGGAGCAAGCACTGGAGCAGAAGTGAGCTTGTCCTTGAGGGTCTGGAAACTTTCCTGACACTTGTCTGTCCACTCAAACTTAACGCCCTTGTGAAGCAGATTAGTCAGGGGCTTGGCGATCTTGGAGAAGTTCTCGACGAATCGGCGACAATAGCTGGCTAGACCGTGAAAGCTTCGGACCTGCTTGGCATTCTTCGGAGGAGTCCAGTCAAGGATAGCCTGAACACGCTCCGGGTTAACGGCAATACCGTCCTTGGAAATCACATGTCCAAGGTAGGTCACTTCAGGAAGCCAAAATTCGCATTTAGAGAACTTGGCATACAGCTTGTGTTCTCGAAGTCTCTCCAGAACAAGACGAAGATGTTCGGCATGTTCTTCCTTATTCTTTGAATATACCAGGATGTCATCCAGATATACCACGACGAATTTGTCGAGGTAATCCATGAATATGTAATTCATTAGGCGGGAGAATGTAGCGGGAGCATTCGTCAGACCAAATGACATGACGGTGTACTCGTATGAGCCATAACGAGTAACGAATGCAGTCTTGGGAATATCCTCTTCGCGGACACGGATCTGGTGATAACCCAACCTCAAGTCGAGTTTAGAGAACACCGAAGATCCAGCGAGTTGATCATATAAATCATTGATCCGGGGAAGCGGATATTTATTCTAGATAGTTGCCTGGTTGATAGGACGATAATCTTGAACCAGACGGTTAGTTCCATCCTTCTTCTTAACAAAGAGAGAAGGTGCTCCCCAAGCAGAGGAACTAGGGCGAATGAAACCCTTCTTAAGTGATTTGTCGATTTCTTCCTTAAGCTCAATAAGATGGTGCGGAGGCATCTTGTATGGACGCTTCGCAATAGGAGTGGTGCCAGGCTTCAAGTCGATGACGAACTCGACAGCTCTAGCAGGGGGTATTCCTGGAAGTTCTTCTGGGAAAACATCCGGGAAGTCACAGACAACGGGAATATTCTCGATCCCCTCCAGTGGAGAAGCATTCAACGCATTTAAGGCATAAATTTGAGCCTCAGCGTTCTGTGTAAGATGAGCTTGATAATTCACTAGCTCATTCGATGGGTGCAGAAGGTGAACAACTTTAGTGGCGCAATTGATTGAGGCGTAGTGAGCCTTCAACCAATCCATTCCCAGAATAAGATCAATCTTAGATGACCTCAGAATAATGGGAAATGCTTGGAATTTCAGCCGATCAATCTCAATAGTAACTTCGGGGCTGAATATAGTGGCTTGACACTGGCCCGCAGGAGTGTTTACTGCTAATGGTTGGTGCATCGTTTCACATTTAATGTCATGCATGAGCGCAAAATGTTCTGACATGAATGAATGCGATGCTCCTGAATCAAATAAAACAGATGCTGGTACTGAATTTACGAGAAGTGTACCCATCACAGTATCTGGTTGAACTGGAGCTTCAGACATGTTGACGTGGTAGCTCTGCCCACGACCATAAGAAGGTCTGGCATTATGGTTGCGCTGTTGGGGAATACCACGGCCAGCAGAAGGGAGAGCCAGTTGATTCTGATTCTGAGAACAATCTCTAGCACGGTGACCTGGCTTGCCACACTTGAAGCATAGTCCGCTGTCAGAACGGGGTGCTGGAGCTCGAGGTGCTGGAGTTGGCAGAGGCTGCCTCGGTGGTGGGGGAGGCAGACGTGGAGCAGCATAAGAGGGCCTGTGTGCAGGTGCTGCTGAACGAAACATGCCTTGTGGAAACCATATGCGGCGCTTCTGGGAAGACGAGCCCGAAGATGAGCCCGACTCACGAGTGCGTCTGGACGCTTCTTTATGCTTCTTCAGTCCAGTTTCAACCATGATAGCTTTATTCACCAAGGTGGCGAAATCAGGAAAATCTTGGACTAGCAGAGCTAACTGTATATCATGATGCAGTCCTTCACGAAACTTCTCTTGCCTTCGTTCATCAGTAGGAATGTCCTCTTCAGCGTAGCGAGATAAGTCAAGAAACTCGCGCTGATAGACTTCCACAGTTTTGTTGCCCTGAACAAGATTACGGAACTCGGCCTTCTTCCGAGCTATGACAGCTTGAGGAATGTAGCGGGCACGGAATGCAATCTTGAATTCTGCCCAAGTGACGACAGTACCAGGTGGCAGGGTCTGTCGGTAAGTGGCCCACCATTGGGAAGCGGGACCCTTCAGAAGGTATGTCGCGAAGGTGACATAGTTGACTTGGGCGACACCAGCAGACTCCATCTCATGGGAGATGTCACGCAGCCAGTCATCGGCATCCAATGGGTTGACTGTGTTGCGGAAGAAGGATGGGCTGAGCCGCATAAATTCTGGCAAAGTGATGGAGAAAGGCTGCTGATTAGCATCAGGACGAGGGAACTGCTGCGTAATTCCCGTCATAAACTGGCGGTTGAGTTCAAACTGTTGCATCATCGCTGCCATATAATCAGGTGGTGGCGGCGGTGGTGGATTGTTGTCAGCCATCCTGCTAATTCAACAGGGGTATTTCAGCAATAGCTTATGTAAGTGTTTAGCAATAAACATGATGTAACTCGACATTATTGAAATAGTGCACAGATGCTAGAAGTAGTCATTAAGACATACAGATCCATTCATAGTCGGTTACATTCGAGCAGCATAACGACGCAAATGAAAAGCTAGACATGCTAGGCGGCGCGCAGGCACGCGGTAAGAAAGTACACAACGCGACATAGCAAAGGCTACGTCAACGTCGGAGAAAACCACTGAAACGGGGTAACTGCAAGTGCGGACGACGGACGTTCGTCGCAGAAGGATCCTGCGCTCCATGGGCACCCTGATGCAAAACCCGGTCTCGAGAAGAAAGAAGAGGTCCACGTGCAGGCGTGTGACCTCCCACAGCAGGCCAAACGATCCCTGATGGCATCTCAGTCCTGCTCGGGTAAAGAATGTATTCTGGATGTATCCCTGCACGAACAGCTGGTAGCAACTGTGTCATAGCCTCGTAGTAACGTGCTCGAGTGGCAAACAACTCGACAGCAAGTGCACGAACAGTGCGATCCAAAGCCTGAGCATAGTGGATCAGAACTCGCTGATCATAGCGACGAGGCTCGTACGGGGCACAGACAGCTGTGTAAAATCCAGTAGCATCTCCAACAGGTGCATACGGAATGTACCGATACTCAGAGGCATCCAAGTCAGCACTGAACTGTCCTCGAAGTCGTGCGACGGCAGAGTAAGCAGCATCATGGACTGCCATCTCAATCGTCACGCCGATACCGTGAAAACGGTGAAGCCCAGTGTCAGAGTTATCCTGCTGATCGTAGATGCGAACATCAGCATAGTACTGCTCCTGGTTGAACTCACGATAAACCTCATAGACCATGTACTCGGGGCACCAGCGGTATCCCAGCCTGATCAAGAGGGCGATCAGAACAGCTGGAAACCCAGGGACGTCTCGAGCACAGGTGCGAAGCACGAGCTGCGTCGTAGGACGAGGGGGAAACAGTCGATCCATCTGAAATAAGAAGTTCAGGATTGTCATAAGACATTGAGAAATATAACCGATCTCAAAAGGAAAGGTTAAACAAAACAATGGAAAGGAAATGATTATCAGACTAATCAGATCAATGACAGGGAAATCGCACTGAATCCAGCTCTCCGGATGGATATGAATTACGTGATCCTAAGTGTCGGCGTTTAGTAATTTTGCAAAACCCGAATAGAAGAGAGGATAGAATCCCAGAGTAAAGATCGAGAAGTAAAAGATATTAGTACCACCCAGTTGGCGACGTGGGCCCGTAAGCCACACAGCCAAGTTAGTAAAATCAGTTTTAGACCACTAGACTCAACTTCGGCCAAGGAATTGGGAAGGGGGATTCCTAGAGGCAGTCGGCTCTGATACCAACCTGTGACGCCCCCGGCTTAATCGTGCACTAATCATACACGCAAATGCGCACGATCAAGCCTAAGGACTCACTTGAAGATATCACAACACAACTCTAAAACATAAAATAAAGTCGTACAAGCTTAATATTACAAGCCAGGGCCTCGAGGGCTCGAACACAAGCTCGATGGCATACAAGCGTCAGCGGAAGTATTAGATATCTAAGTACAGATATATTACAGAGAGAGAGATAAGCCTTCACAGAGGCGGGGTAAAAATAAAAACTACGATCGAAAGGCGTAGGCCTCCTGCCCTGGACCCTCCGATCCTACTCCTGGTCGTCGAACGGCTCCTCGTAGTAGTAGTACTCGCCAGGCGGGTAGCAGTACTGGTCGTCGGCTGGGGCGTCTGACTCAGGGGCTCCGTCGTCTGGTGGCATCAAAAGGAATATGGGGGAAAAAGAAAATAAAGCAAACGTGAGTACTCATCCGAAGTACTCAGCAAGCAAGGATCTACACTACATATGCATCATTTTCAAAGGGGGCTGTATATGTGGACTGGGCTGCAGAAATGCCAGAATAGAGGGGGAAGCCTAGTCCTATCGAAGACTAGCATCTTCAACAATCTTCGACAGTCTTGCAGCAATAGACGAGAACAGATGGACATAAGATAAAGTAGTAGTAGTAGTATCATCAACCTCGACCTGAGATCCTTTCTCGACTCCCTGCGAGAAAGCAATCCCAGAGCCGTACTATCCAATTCTCATCACATGTTCTAGTTGTACCGATCGGGATACAACTCCGAGTGTCCGTTACCGTAGGACAGGCTATCGATAGAAGTTTCTTCCCTACAGGGGTGCACCAACTTACCCACCACGCTCGCTTAACTCCGGCCGGACACACTTTTCTGGGTCATGCCCGGCCTCGGCTAAGCAACACGCCGCAACCCGACCGAATACCTAACCGAGAGGTCAGCACGCCGGACTAACCTATGCGCCTAGGGGTCTTGGGCCTTCGCCCCAGGAACTCCTGCACGTTGCGTACGCGGCTGAAAGCAGACCTAGCAACCCCTTATACAAGCGCAGTTGCGTTCCCAGTCCAATTCAGCGCGCGCCGCTCAGTCGCTGACGTCCATTAAGCTTCGGCTGAAGTATACGACGCAGAACATCCATACTATGCCCACGTGATGGTTAGTGCTATCGGGCCAGAGGCCCCTCGGATCAAATATCCAAACCGTAGTGGATTAGGAGCGCGCGGAAACGAGCAGAGACTCACGATCGATGTGACCCCGTCGCCCCGTCTCGAGGACTTGCGGCAAGGGCTAAGAATGCCCGGCCACGCCTCGTAGTTATCTCGCGGGCACCATCCAGGTCAACCCGACTCCACATCACTTCGCAATAAGCTCGCGCGGGTACCCCTCAGGGCCGACCCGTCTTTAGTATCGTGGTTCATAGTCAAGTCATAATATCCAAGGTAACTGTGTGTCGGACACCGAAGGGAACCCTGAGGAATCACCCTCGATGGAATTCCCGCTCGATGTTATCATCAAGGTGAACGAGGGAGGAATCACCCTCGAGGTCCACCTTGAGGAGTTGCGCGACGACGTCGTTATCGGGGGTGGTGTAGGAGGAATCACCCTCGCTTACCACGACCGAGTAACTAACCTACAAGGTTAACATCAGAAGTGCTGACGAGGTATCACCCTCGGCACTCGATGGTAACCCAGCAGTGTCGGCAACTAAGGGGAAGTGATGTGCGGTGCCATGGTCTAGTCTTCAATCCCGATGATCGGGTCTTCTGATGTCCAGCAGGGCAGTCGGGATCAAGTGGGGGTCTCTGTCGTGTCTCTACCCAGGCTATGCTAAGCAGTCTTGGATAACCAACAAGGTAGCAAGGCAGGTTACAATAAACAGGCTATGCAACAGATACAGGAAAACAGTAGTAGTAGCAATTCTAATGCAAGCAATAGAGAGAAGAGGATAGGCGATATAGGCATGCTCAAAATGGGGGTGCTTGGCTGTTTGCTCGGGGGCAAGGGCAAGGTCTTCAGTAGTATCGTCGGGGACGTAGTCGTACTCCTGTGCGGCGTCTGCCTCGGGAGCTACGTCAACGTCGGGGTCTACCGAGAGAGAAGAGGGGGAAGAAACACGTAAACATAATGCAAACAGATGCAATACGGTGCGTGTGATGCTATGATGCAGTGCAGGGTTGCCTAATTATGCATCTAAGTCATTTTAGTTATTTTTAGAATTATTCTGGGATTTAATATCCGACGTGTGTGCACTATTCATCTGCCGGATTCGGGTCCAGAGTTACGAGTTCTTCTACGTAGGAGGTTTCGATGGAGAAACAGACGACACGATCAGACTCGTCTCGTCGTTCTGAGCAACTTTCATGTTTTAACTTTTTCGATCCGAGCTACGGTTTAAAAGTTATCAATTTTTAAAGATTATTTGAATTTCTGGAATTATTTTATTTATCAGAAAATGAATTATGACGTCAGCATGACGCGCTGCTGACGTCAGCAAGTCAACAGTCGGCTGACTAAGTCAAATATGACATGTGGGTCCAGTGGGACCCACATGTCAGCCTCTATTTACCTAAGCAGTGAGTTAAACTAATCTAATTAGCTAATTAGGCTTCTGGTCCCACATGTCATAGACTCATTAGGGTAATTAGTTTATTTTTATTTCTAAAATGTTTTAATTAGATTAACAGGGAGGTGGGGCCCACGTGTCAGTGAGAGTGGATGAACAGTACCCGCGTTGACCCGGGTCAACGCGGTCAAAGCGCGCGGCGGGGCCCGCAGGCAGTGACTCTGGGTGGGACCCAGGCCTGCCAGCGTGCCGTTGCCGGCGGCTCGCCGCCGGCGTGCACAAAAGCACGGCGGAGGGCTCGGGTTTGCGTCGGAATTCGCCTACAGACGGTCATTTGACGCGCGCGAGGGCGCGTTCGAACGGGGCGAGCGAGCCGCGTGCGTTGGTGGTGGTGGCTTCGGCTACGGTGGTCGGGTTCGTCGACGGCGAGCTCGCGAGCGGGCGCCGGCGTTCGGGAAAACGGGGAGATGGCGATAGGAGGCTTGTGAGACTCGGGCTCGAGCTCGTCGGGCCCCTGGGAGCACCAGGAGCACGGCCCTGGGCTCGGACGCTCCTAACTACGGTGGTGGCCGCGGCGACGGAGCTCACCCGCGGCGGGCAGAGCTTGGACAAGGCGGCGACGGAACGGCGACTAGGCAGGGCTACGCAAAGGGCAAATGGGGGAAGCTGTGGCTTACAAATGCGGCACACGGTGGCCCTCGATTGAACGGGAGCGCAGAAGGGCTCGGGGTTGCCGAAATCTCGCCAGAGCCGAAGCGGAAGGGGCGGCGTTGTGCGGCGTCTGCGGCGCTCCCCGTCTCCACCAGCTGGCTCCAGACGGCGTAGACGAGCGCGGCGAGGCGCTGCGGCACGATGGTGACGCGAGGCGACGATGGTGGCCGCGGTGGTGAGGCAGCGCGACGACGGCGGCGCTCGGGAACGAATCTGAGAGGGAGAGGAGGGGCGGAGCGGACGAGGGAGAGAGGGGAAGAATGACAGGGGAAGCCAGGGGGGTCGAACGGGAGCGGCCCTTATCCTCCTGTGGTCCTGTTTCGTCGGTGGAGAGGCGTCGTGTCGGGCGCTCGCCGGCGCGCAGGCGCTCGGCCAGGAGGAAGGTGACACGGAGGGGGAGAGAGAAGAGGGAACGGGCCAGCTGGGCTGGGCCGGTGCACTGTGCACTTGGTCCAGTCTGGCTTTGGCCTTTTTTTTCTTTTATTCCTTTTCTGTCTTCTCTTTTCTCTTCTGTTTCAAAATGAATAGACCTCTAGTGCACTTTTGAAAAATATGGGAGTTGGTCCAGATATTGTGATGCAATAATATCTCTCACCAAAAAGTGGTTTGGACTGATTTGAAATTTGTTTGAATTTATTATGATTTTAATTATATCAAATATTCTGTTTTTAGGTCTGTTCCAACTTGCTTGAGTCATCTATCCAACTCCAAATATTTTGAGGTTGATTTTAGAAAGGTTCCTGGATTATTTGCCATTTAATGAACATTTTTCCAGCAGAGTTGGATCAACTTCAACTTACACTTTGAAATTTTAAATTGATTTTCAGATTTGCATTTGAATTGAATTATTAACACATATGACTTGGCACTGCAAATGATGATGACATGGCATTATTAACAGCTGATCACTGTGGTCATTACAAGGGGGTGTTACACTTGTGGACTATGACCGTATTATCCTCTAAACTATGCTCTTCAATTTGGTTGTGAAATACGATGTGTCTGCTCGCGCCACCCATCAAAATCGGTGCTCATACATAGAGGATTCCCCTCGATAGGAAGGCCGGCGATCATAGCAATATCCTGGAGCGTCACGGTCATCTCCCCGGTCCGAAGATGGAAATTGTGTGTCTCTGGCCTCCAACGATCAGTAAGCGCGGTGATTGCTGCAACATTGAGGGGTGGCGTCGACCGGCTGACCAACTGAATGAAAGGGAGGAGTCCTGTCTCCCTTACATATGGTGTGTATCGCTCATCATAGCGCATCCCCCCAAGGTTGACCCCGTGAGACCGAATCTTCAGAGGTTGAAGCTCCTACAAACAAGCAAATCAGAAAATTACATATGGGGCATTTGTGTTTGAAATAAACACGAAATTCATAATACCGGCCACTTTCATTATTACCCGCTGCTGCACCGACATAGCGTACGACCGGTGTTGATGGTCCCAGTGATCATCGAGAAGCCAAACCATCCTAACAATTTCAAACAAAGCATTCTTGTCAACACGATTATCTTTTCAATACAAATAAACTAAAGTAGGCCTACTATATGCAAGATTCAAAGCATATGTATCCAAAGCATTCTTGTCAATACGAATTTAATTTCAATACAAATAAACTAAACTAGGCCTACTTCATGCAAGATTCAATACAAATATCTTTTTCATAGAAATAACATGTCAACCTATGTATCCAAAGCATATTTTTTCAATAAAATAAACTAAACTAGGGTTGCAAAATAATAAAGATCATCTACAATTATGTATCTAATCCATGCAAGATTCTAATCTAATCAAACAAGGGTTCTCCAAATCTTCAAAATAGCATACATTCTATGGATAGAAAGAAAGGGATCGGAGGAGAGTACCTTCTAGGATGGATTGGTGAAGAAATCCACGGACCAAATCGTCAGATCTGAAGGATTTGGGAGAGGGATTGAGAGGGGGAGAGGAGGAAGCCGCCGGCGCCGCTGCTTCTGTAACTTGTAACTGAACGAACGAATGGGGTGGGGTGGGAAGTGCAGCGCCTAAGGGCTAGGCGCTGCACATTACATGTGTGGCGCCTAGCTCTGAGGCGCTGCACTGCTGGGTGCGGGCCCAGGGGCTGCTATGCTGGACAGAGGTGCAACGCCCCAGAGCTAGGCGCTGCACCGCAGGGTGTGACGCCTGCGTGTCACCGTGCGGGCAGAGGTGCAACGCCCCGAAAGCTCGTCTGACGTCACGATTCACCGTGCGGGCTGATTGTCGGGATTGGGCTGGATACTTCACTGACGAGTTCAGTGTCGCGCCTGCACCCCGGCCAGTCTCGCAACACGCAGGGTGCCCTGGGCGATGGCCCGAGACCTCTGGGTGCATAGGTTAGTCCGGCGTGCTGACCTCTCTGCCGAGCCTAGGTAGAGCGCTGCTTCGTGTTGATCTTCCGAGGACGGGCATTACCCAGCAAGTGTGTCCGGCCAGAGTTGATCGAGCGTGTTGGGTAACAGTAGTGCACCCCTGCAGGGATGAATCTTCTATCGATAGCCGGTCCTACGGTAAAGGACGCTCAGTTTGTGTATCCCGATCTACTACTTAAACTGAATACTTGTTACTTAATTGAAGCTTCGGGATCGCTTTCTCGCTTGGGAGTCGAGGAAGGATCTTTAAGCTGTACTTCAACATGTTTGCTAAATAAAATGCTATTCTACTCTCTTCTACTGCTGCAAGATGATGGCCTGGTGAAGATGTTTGAAGATGCTAGTCTTCGATAGGACTAGGCCTTCTCTCTATTCTGGCATTTCTGCAGCCTAGTCCACATATACAGCCTTTCTCCATTGATAATGTTGCATATGTAGTATAGATCCTTGCTTGCTGAGTACTTCGGATGAGTACTCACGGTTGCTTTACTTTCTCTTTTCCCCATATACCCCACCTTGGTGATACATCAGACGATGGAGTCCAGGAGCCAGATGCCACCGCCGGAGCTTACTACCAGGAGGGTCCAGAGGGCACTTACTACTGGATTGAGCCAGCCGACCAGGAGTAGGATCGGAGGCTCCCAGGCAGGAGGCCAACGCCTTTCGATCTAGTGTCGCTGTTTGTGCTAGCCTTCTTAAGGCAAAACTTGTCTAACTATGTCTGTACTCAAATAATATTTGTATGACTGACTTATGTATTCGGATCTTCGGATCCCTGGTCTGTGTGTTAGAGTTGTGTTGTGATATCTTCCCGTGAGTCCCTGTGCTTGATTGTACACGTTTGCGTGTATGATTAGTGTACGATTGAGTCGGGGGCGCCTCAAGTTGGTATCAGAGCCGACTGCCTGTAGGAAGCCCCCTTCCAATTCCTTGGCCGAAGTTGAGTCTAGAAACCGAAAAACTAATTTACTAACTTGGCTGTGTGGCTTACGGGCCCACGTCGTCAACTGGGTGGTATTAGGATCTTTTATTCCTCGTCTATACTCTGGGACTCTGATCTCTCTTCTACTCGGGTTAAATAAATTTTACTAACGCCGACACTTAGGATCTCGTAAATTCCGCCTACCCGGAGAGCTGGATATCTGTGCGATTTCCTTGTCATTGATCTGATTAGTCTGATAATCATTTTCCTTTCCATTGTTTTGTTTAACCTTTCTCTCCGAGTTGTGTTAAACTTCTCATTGTCATTTGACAAATCTGAATTTCCTCTATTTCAGATGGACCGTTTGTTTCCACCACGTCCTACGACACAGCTTGTGCTTCGCACTTGGGCTCGTAATGCCCCTGGGTTTCCAGCTGTCTTGATCGCTCTCATGACCAGACTTGGCTACCGTTGGTATCCTGAGTACTTGGTTTACGAGGATTACCGCGAGTTCAATCAGGAGCAGTACCATGCTGATGTTCGTATCTATGATCAGCAAAATGACTCAGACACCGAGCTACACCTTTTCCACGGTATCGGCGTGACGATTGAGATGGCAGTCCATGATGCCGCCTACTCTGCCGTCGCACATCTCCGAGGACAGCTCAGCGATATCTTGGATGACTCTGAGTTTCGATACATTTCGTATGCCCCTGCTGGAGATGCTACTGGATACTACACAGCTATCTGTGCCCCGTTTGAGCCTCGTCGCTATGACCCGCGCGTTCTGATTCAGTGCACTCAGGCTCTGGATCGCACTGTTCGGGCTCTTGCCGTCGAGTTGGTAGCCACTCGAGCACGTCTCTACGATGCTATGACGCAGTTGCTACCCGCTGTTCGCGCAGGGATACATCCTGAGCACAACCTTTACCCGCGCAGGACTCAGATGTATGCTGGTATTGATTGGCCTGCTGTTGGAGGTCATACACCTGCACGTGGACCTCTTCTTACAGCTCGAGACCGGATTCTGCATCAGAGTGCACATGGAGCGCAGGATCCTTCTGCGACGAATATTCGTCGTCAGCACTTGCAGTTACCCCGTTTCGGTGGTTTTCTCCGACGTTGATGTAGCCTTTGCTATGTCTCGTTGTGTACTTCCTTACCGCGTGCCTGCGCGCCGCCTAGTATGTCTAGCTTTTGAAATTGCACCGTTATGCTGTCCGCATGTACCCGACTCTGTGTATGGATCTGTATGTCTTAATCGACTACTGTTATGTATCTGTTACACTACTTAAATTGTTGTCGAGTTACATCATGTTTGTCACTAAACGCTTGCAATTGCTTTTACTAAACTACCCCCTGTTGATACTTAGCAGGATGGTTAGACCAGGTGGTCGTGGTCGTGGTCGTGCCCCTGAACGGCCACCACCGCCAGACTATATGGCGGCTATGATGCAACAGTTTGAGCTTAACCGCCAGTTCATGGTTGGAATCATGGCTCAGTTTCCGCATCAGAACAACCAGAACCAGAACCCAGCTTCAATAACTTTGACAGAGTTTATGCGACTTAACCCAACTCAGTTCCGCAACTCTGACAAGCCACTGGATGGCGATGACTGGCTCCGCGACATCACTCATGAGATGGAGTCTGCTAATGTCGCCCTTGCTAACTTCGTCAACTTCGTGGCCTTTTTCTTAAAGGGCCCTGCTGCTCAATGGTGGGACACACACAAGCGTACTCTGCCTATTGGAACAGTCATCACCTGGTATGAGTTCCAGGCTGCTTTCCGTACACGTTACATCCCTCAGGCAATTATGGAACGCATGAAGACCCAGTTCCGTAACCTCACTCAGGGCAACAAGACTGTCGAAGCTTATCAGCGGGAATTTCTAGACCTCTCTCGCTATGCTGAAGAAGACATCGCCACAGATGCACGCAGACAAGAGAAGTTCCGTAGTGGACTACACCCCGACCTCAAGCTTGCACTAGCTGCTCAAGACTTCAATGACTTTTCAACTCTGACGAACAAGGCTATTCTTGTTGAGACCGCTCAGATGGAATACAAGGACTCGCAGAAGCGCTATCGTGATGCTGGCTCATCTTCGGGCTCAGCATCGAAGCGTTGAGTTTGGATTCCCAACAATGCGATCCGTTCCAATACCTCTGCGCCAAAGAACAACTATGCTGCACCACGTCTGCCTCCTCCACCACCGAGGCAGCCAAAAGCTCAAGCTATTCAAAACAATGCTCCTCTTCGTCCTGAAGATGGTCTGTGCTTCAAGTGCCGCAAACCAGGTCACCAGGCTAAAGACTGCCGCCAGAATCAGAATCAGTTAGCCTTTCCTCGTACTGGCCGTGGCAATGGTCGTGGCAACAACCAGTCCCGCAACTATAATACTGGGTCTGCTGCACATGGTCGTGGACACGCCTACAACATTGACATTGAAGAAGTCCAGGATCAACCTGCTACTGTTATGGGTACCCTTCTTGTTAACTCAGTACCTGCTTCTGTTTTATTTGATTCAGGAGCATCACATTCATTCATCTCTGGAAAATTTGCATTTATGCATGGCATTCGATATGAGAAAATGCATACTCCGTTAGTCATTAAAACTCCCGGAGGTCACTGTCATGCTGACGTGATAGCACCTGACGTTACCGTCGAAATAAAGGGTTGGAATTCCTTGCATCGCCCATCGTCTTGAAGTCTTCCACCATAGACCTTATACTCGGAATGGATTGGTTGAAAGCTCACATTGCTTCGATCAATTGTGCCACTAAAGTCGTCCAACTTCTTCACCCCACCGATGAGTTAGTGAACTATACCGCCCGCATTACTCGAGACGCCGAAGCTCAGATATATGTTCTGAATGCTTTGAACGCCTCACCTCTGGAAGGGATCGAGAACGTTCCCGTCGTTCGAGATTTTCCAGACGTCTTTCCAGAAGAACTTCCAGGAATACCCCCGGCTAGAGCTGTCGAGTTTGTTATCGACTTGAAGCCTGGCACCGTCCCTATTGCCAAGCGACCTTATAAGATGCCTCCGCATCATCTACTCGAGCTTAAGGAAGAAATCGACAAGTCGCTTAAGAGTGGTTTCATCCGCCCCAGTTCCTCTGCTTGGGGAGCACCTTCACTCTTCGTTAAGAAGAAGGATGGAACTAACCGTTTGGTTCAGGATTATCGGCCCATTAACCAAGCCACAATCCAGAATAAATACCCACTGCCCCGGATCAATGATCTTTATGATCAACTCGCTGGATCGTCGGTGTTCTCTAAACTCGACCTGAGGTTGGGTTATCACCAGATCCGTGTCCGTGAAGAGGATATTCCCAAGACTGCATTCGTCACTCGTTATGGCTCCTATGAATACACCGTCATGTCATTTGGCCTAACGAATGCTCCAGCTACGTTCTCCCGTCTGATGAATTATATATTCATGGATTACCTCGACAAATTCGTCGTGGTTTATTTGGATGATATTCTGGTTTATTCTAAGAATAAAGAAGAACATGCTGAACACCTCCGTTTGGTACTAGAAAGGCTCCGAGAACACCAGTTGTATGCCAAGTATTTCAAATGTGAATTTTGGCTTTCTGAAGTAACTTACCTTGGTCATGTGATTTCCAAGGATGGAATTGCTGTTAACCCCGAACGAGTTCAGGCTATTCTTGACTGGACTCCCCCGAAGAATGTTAAGCAAGTTAGAAGTTTTCTCGGACTTGCAAGTTATTGCCGTCGATTCGTTGAGAACTTTTCCAAGATTGCAAAACCATTGACGAATCTGCTTCACAAAGGTGTTAAATTTGAGTGGACAGAAAAATGTGAAGAAAGCTTTCAGACACTAAAAGATAAATTGACATCTGCCCCAGTATTAGCACCCCTGGATTCCCAAAAGGATTTCGTGATATACTGCGATGCCTCCCGTCAAGGATTAGGCTGTGTCCTAATGCAAGAATGCAAGGTAATTGCTTATGCCTCCCGACAATTGCGTCCTCACGAAGAAAATTACCCAGTGCACGATCTCGAACTTTCTACGGTTATCTATGCCCTGAAGCTATGGCGACATTACCTTCTCGGTAACCGTTGTGAGATATATACGGATCATCAAAGTTTGAAGTATTTATATACTCAACCGGATCTGAACCTTCGTCAACAAAGATGGCTCGAGACAATTGCCGATTATGATATGAATATCTCATACACCCCTGGCAAGGCAAATGTAATGGCCGATGCTTTGAGCCGTAAGGCTTATTGCAGCAACCATATGGTTCAGGAATCACAACCTCTTCTTTATGAAGAGCTTCGTAAATTGAACCTCCATATTGTTCCACAGGGTTATCTCAATACCCTCGTTGTCGAACCAGATTTAGAACACAGCATCAAAACTATGCAACGGTATGACTCTGAAGTTGAAAGGATCAAGCGATACCTTGAAAAAGGAAAACCGTCGGAGTTCCATCTTGATAATGATGGGATCCTATTTTTCCAACACCGTCTCTTCGTACCTAAGTTCAAAGATGAGAGCGAACACGTTATGATGGAAGCTCATGACACTCCTCTGTCAATTCATCCTGGTAGCACAAAGATGTACCGTGACATTTGTCAGAGATACTGGTGGCCTAATATGAAGCGAGATATTGCTCGTTATGTTTCTGAGTGTGACGTTTGCCGCCGCGTTAAAGCTCAACATCAAAGGCCCGCAGGAACTCTGCAACCCCTTGCAATTCCTGAATGGAAATGGGACAAGGTCCAAATGGATTTCATTACTGGTTTTCCCAGATCTCAGAAGGGTAATGATGCTATATTTGTCGTCATTGACCGGTTCTCCAAGGTTGCTCACTTTCTGCCAGTTAAAGAGACAATCACTGCTAGCCAGTTAGCAGACTTGTATGTTTCTCGAATTGTGTCACTCCACGGTGTTCCGTTGGAGATCAGTTCTGATCGTGGCAGCCTCTTCACCTCCAGATTCTGGAATAGTTTCCAAGAAGCTATGGGAACACATCTGTCGTTCAGTACCGCTTTTCACCCTCAGTCACAGGGTCAAGTTGAACGAGTTAATCAAGTGCTCGAAGATATGCTTCGAGCTTGCGTCATCTCCTTCGGTAAGAAATGGGAGGAATCTCTCCCGTATGCCGAATTCTCTTACAACAAGAGCTATCAGGCTAGTCTGAAGATGGCACCGTTTGAAGTTCTATACGGTCGTAAGTGTCGAACCCCTCTGAATTGGTCAGAAACTGGGGAACGCTCACTCGTCGGACCGGACATTATTCAGCAAGCAGAAGACCAAGTCCGCATTGTCCGTGAACATTTGAAAACTGCTCAGTCTCGTGAGAAGAGCAACTATGACCGAAAGCACCAGGAAATAGTCTATCAACCTGGCGAGCAAGCTTACCTCCGCGTCACTCCGTTGAAAGGCACTCATCGGTTCGGAATCAAAGGCAAGTTAGCTCCTCGCTACATTGGCTCGTTCCGTATTCTTGCCCGTCGAGAAGTGGCATATCAATTGCAGTTGCCGCCTAATCTTTCCCAAGTACATGATGTCTTTCATGTATCCCAACTCCGTCGCTGCTTCAAGGATCCTATTCGAGCTGTGGATCACGAAGTGCTTGAATTACAGGAAGATCTGTCTTATCCAGAATATCCCATCCGTGTTCTTGATGAAGCTGAACGTCGGACTCGTCAAAAGTCAATCAAATTCCTCAAGGTTCAGTGGTCGAATCATTCTGAAGATGAGGCCACTTGGGAACGCGAGGATCGTCTTCGTGAAGAATACCCCTCTTTCTTTCAGTCTTCCTCTTAATTCTCGGGACGAGAATTCTTGATAGATGAGGAGAGTTGTAACACCCCCTGTCATTAGCTACAGTAATCACTTTTGATAATGACATGTCAGCAAGCTTAATAGTGCATAATCATCATTAGCATCATATTGCATTTCAACTCCTAACTCAAATTCAAATTTAAATGAAAGTGAAATATAAAAGTTGTGCAACATAGAAACTAAAATGTTCAGTAAATAATAAATATTGCAGAGACTATTCTAAAATTGAAACCAACAATTAATAATATAATTAGGTGGCTCAAACATTATCAAAACAGTAAGGATTAATGCATTTTAATTATTATAAAAATTGTGTGAACTCAAATTGTCTCCAAACTAGTTTTTGGTAGTAGTAGGTAATGCCTAGTATTTATTGGAGCAATTGCCATGTTTTATAAAAATCATTTGGTGGCCTAACTATTTACTAAATAGGAGATATGATTAAATAAAAAGAAAAAGGCAAAAGAAAACAAAACAGAAAATAAAAGAAAAGAGCAAACCCCCCCTCCCCGGCCCAACTGGGCCTCAGCCCAGCTGGCCTGACCGGACCACCCCCACCCCCTTATCCCCTTGGCGGCCAAACCTAACCCACCGACACCCCCACCCCCTCGCTCACTTCCCCCCCCGATCCAGAAACTGGATTGGGCGCTGGCCTACGCCGCCGACCGCGCCCCGTCTCCGCCTCGTCGCCGACGCCTCGCCGGACCCCGTCGCCGTCATCCCCGGCCGCCTCCTCGAGCCCATTGCCCTGACCCTGCACCCGCGGTGAGGGCCACGCCCTCCCCCTCTCTCTGTCGCCGCCGCGCCCGCGATCGCCGCGCGCACCGCGCGACTCCGCCGCGCCCTGGCCGCGCCAGCACGCGCTCCCCGCGCCCCGCTCGCCCTCCCTCCGAGCCCCTGCTGCTCTGCTTGCTGCCGCCGCCCGCCGCTGCTTGCCCGTCGTTGCTCGCCCGCGCCCCGCACCGCCCACTCGCGCCCCGCATCGCCCGCCTCGCGCGCGCGTCCCACGCCCCCTCCGGCCTCGCCCCGCTCGCCGCCCGCGCCCGCGTCCGGCGCCCGCGCGTGCCCGACCGCGCCCACGCGCGCCGCGCCCGTCGCCCGCGCCCTGCCGCCCCTGTGCCACTGGCCCGTGGGGCCGAACCCCCCTGTGACACTGACAACGGGGCCCAGCCCCTTAAACGGTTTAAAAAAATAAAAATAAATAGGAAAATAAAAGAAATAAAAATAAAATAAAAATAATTAAAAATTAAAAATTAATTAATCAGTTAATTAATTAAGTTAATTAACCCTGTTTAGATTAATCTAATTAGTTAATTAGTTTAGTTAAGTGTTAATTAATTAGTTAACCACTAATTAACCTGACAGCCTATGACATGTGGGACCCACGTGTCAGGACGCCTGCTGATGTCATGCTGACGTCAGCATAACACTGTTTCGGATAATGTTAATTTAAATAATTAATTAAGTTCCAGAAATTAATAAAAACTTTAGAAAATCATATTAAATAATCCGTAACTCCGATGAAAATACTTTATACATGAAACTTGCTCAGAATTCCGATACGAACCCGAATACGCCCTCCGTATTCCCGTCAGATGCCTCTAGCTATAAGAACATTGAACTTTTAGACCGATTTCGATAAATGAATAGTGCCCAACTTTAATTAAATAAATCCGAATAAATTCCTAAATTAACTAAATCATTTAGTTAGGCAGTAGAACACCCCGGCATATCATTTAGGCATGTCATACATATTGTTTGCATTATTGCCGTGAATTTATTGTTTCTCTCCCCCCTCCTTCTCTCTCGATAGACGCTGAGACCGACGACGCTGCACCTGGGTACGACTACACTACCGACGAGCAGCCCGTTGCCCCGTTGGCGATCTCTCTCTCTCTTGCCAGAGCAACCAGGCAAGCCCTCCCCCTTGAGCATCCAGATATCGCCCATTCTATTCTCCTGCTTGCATTAGATTTTGCTACTGTTAATGTATGCTCCTATTCTGATGCATAGCCTGCTGTTGTAACCTGTTCATTTCTACCTTACCTGCCTATGATAAACTGTTTAGTTTAGGTTGGAATGAACCATCAGTGAACCCCACCACCTTATCCTTGTTGCCCCTGCTTGATCATCGATGACTCGATCAACGTGATCGTCGACCAGAGACCGACACCTCACTTCACACCCCCTTAGTTGTACGACTCTGCTTAGTAACTATCGAGTGCCGAGGGTGATACCTCGTAACGCACTCCCGATGAATACTCTGCAGTGTAGCTATTCGGTCGTGGTCATCGAGGGTGATTCCTCCTTCTCCACTTCCGATACGACTCTGTCGTGCAACCCTCAGTGTGAACCTCAAGGGTGATGCCTCATACGTTCACCCTGATGATTTCGTCGAGTGGAATCCGTCGAGGGTGATTCCTCGGGTTTCCCCCTTGATGTTATGACCACACGGTTACTTTGACCCTTGTTACAGGTGGGTCCACCCTGGTGGGTACCCACTGGGGATCTATGATTTTCGGGTGTGCCGGAAGGGCACTCGAGTGTGACATTGTGGCGGAGCATCAGAGACTCTGATTGTCTCCGTGTGATACTAATTGAGCCTATTGGATTTGGGTGTGTGATCTGAGTGGGTCGACGTGCCCTATACGCACTACCACCACGCGGGATAATGGTTATGGGACCCTCTGCGAAGTACGTTTCTCCCGAAAGCTCGTCTGACATCACGATTCACCGTGCGGGCTGATTGTCGGGATTGTGCTGGATACTTCACTGACGAGTTCAGTGTCGCGCCTGCACCCCGGCCAGTCTCGCAACGCGCAGGGTGCCCAGGGCGATGGCCCGAGACCTCTGGGTGCATAGGTTAGTCCGGCGTGCTGACCTCTCTGCCGAGCCTAGGTAGAGCGCTGCTTCGTGTTGATCTTCCGAGGACGGGCATTACCCAGCAAGTGTGTCCGGCCAGAGTTGATCGAGCGTGTTGGGTAACAGTAGTGCACCCCTGCAGGGATGAATCTTCTATCGATAGCCGGTCCTACGGTAAAGGACGCTCAGTTTGTGTATCCCGATCTACTACTTAAACTGGATACTTGTTACTTAATTGATGCTTCGGGATCGCTTTCTCGCTTGGGAGTCGAGGAAGGATCTTTAAGCTGTACTTCAACATGTTTGCTAAATAAAATGCTATTCTACTCTCTTCTACTGCTGCAAGATGATGGCCTGGTGAAGATGTTTGAAGATGCTAGTCTTCGATAGGACTAGGCCTTCTCTCTATTCTGGCATTTCTGCAGCCCAGTCCACATATACAGCCTTTCTCCATTGATAATGTTGCATATGTAGTATAGATCCTTGCTTGCTGAGTACTTCGGATGAGTACTCACGGTTGCTTTACTTTCTCTTTTCCCCATATACCCCACCTTGGTGATACATCAGACGATGGAGTCCAGGAGCCAGATGCCACCGCCGGAGCTTACTACCAGGAGGGTCCAGAGGGCACTTACTACTGGATTGAGCCAGCCGACCAGGAGTAGGATCGGAGGCTCCCAGGCAGGAGGCCAACGCCTTTCGATCTAGTGTCGCTGTTTGTGCTAGCCTTCTTAAGGCAAAACTTGTCTAACTATGTCTGTACTCAGATAATATTTGTATGACTGACTTATGTATTCGGATCTTCGGATCCCTGGTCTGTAATATTATGGACCTCCGTTTAAATTATGTTAGAGTTGTGTTGTGATATCTTCCCGTGAGTCCCTGTGCTTGATCGTACACGTTTGCGTGTATGATTAGTGTACGATTGAGTCGGGGGCGCCACAGTTAGCTGTGCCGATTTGTGTATTTCTGAACTGAACTGTTGTTAATTCATAGTACTGTGTATTTCTGAACTGAACTGTTGTTAATTCATAGTACTTATATTTTCACTTCATTTGGGACAGAGGACGAAGCCCTGCCAGAGCTGTTGCACTTTATTTACAGTGGAATGTTTAAGACAAGCGATCCTGTTCTGCTTCTGAAAGTGATGCGTGTTGCTGATAAATTTGAAGTTGTCCACTGCATGAGCTATTGCAGCCAGCTGTTGATTAGTTTACCGATGACAAAGGAGTTAGCTATCTTGTACCTTGATTACGATCACTCGATCTCAATATCAAACGCTCTTCAGCCTGTGAAGATAGCAGCTCAGGAATTTTTGGCTGACAAGTACAGAAATCTTCATATGTGAGTGACTTCATTCTTGATAAATTTGGGCATTGCTGCCTTTGTATATTAGCTGAATGTTTGATTTGGTCCTGTTTCAGGTCTGAAGCTGAGGTTTTGGATATGCCTCTCTCAGGGATCAAAGCTATATTCTCGAGCAATAATTTGGAGGTGTTGGAGGAGGACTTCGTCTGGGATTTCCTGCTGAAATGGGCTCATGCAAAGTATCCAGAATCTGCAGAAAGGCATAGAATCTTGATCAAATCTTTAGTGCCATTGGTACGTTTGAACCAGACGAGTTGTGGGAAACTTCTGTCACTTTTGTCTTGCCAGGATTTGGGCACTCTTCATTCTGCACGCATTGTGATCTCTGCCCTGCTATACAAGTACAGTTCTGCACACAGAGCCCTTCCTGCTACATCATACTTCCATTGCAGATTCTTGGAGAGGACATACAAGTTAAGACCTGTGAAGACGATTGACTTTGAGCGGCCCCACAAGCAATGTATTGCCTACATGGATCTCAAGTCTGAAGAATGCACCGGTCTTTTTCCGTCTGGACATATCAGGTCTCAACCATTCCACTTTGCAGGACACTCGTTTTTCCTCCTTGTGGCATGCAATCTTAATGCTCAACTAGGGATTCACAGTTTTGGTCTATACTTGGGAGTTGAAAAGGAAATATCTGTGCCAATAATCATTGATTATGAATTTGCGACGAGAACCAGACCTGCAGGTAACTTTGTGTTTAACCGCAGACAAGCCAATACCTTCACAAGTGAAAACCATCTACCAGCGGGATTCCCAAATGTGTTTAACATGTCCTGGGATCAGTTCGCTGCTGAAGCAAGTCCATTGTTTGTTGACAATATGTTGTATCTACGAGTTCAACTGACAGCAAGGCAACTTTAGTCCCAGGCCCCACCAAATGATAGTTCTTGACTTTACACCTCAGGTGAGACTTGCACTCTTGATTATCAGTACTTCGAAGTTTTGTTCTGCTGTTGGAAGATGGAACTCAGCCTTTTTCTCTTTAGATACATTTGCCACACTGCTCACATGACAAATCAATGGAACTAAATAAATTACAAAGAAATTTGCAAATTAGGATCAATAATGCATATTATTCGTCTGATATATTGTGTTTGTCAGTTTGCTGTGTTAATCTATTTGATTGGTTAAATACGCTAGTTTAAAGGGCTGGTCACTTGTATCTGAATTAGTTGGTTCCTCGGTGTGGTCCTTGGTTTATTAAATGAATCCACCAGATAAAATTAACAAATGTTAAGTGTTTCAGTTTTCCCATGTTCAATCATCCCATTCGATACCTTGTCGTTGTCCGGGTTTCGAATCATGTGCTGTCAGTGGCAGTGAATATTCAGTTTTTCTGCTGCCTGTAGTAATTTAAAGTTTGCTGACAGTGTACAGATACGGACGTAAATAAAATGCTACTCCCTCCGCCCCATAATATAAGAGTGTTTTGACACTACACTAGTGTAAAAAACGCTCTTATATTCTGGTTATGAAACACTCTGTATAAAACACTCTGTATAAAACGCTCTTATATTCTGGACATGCTATATACTGATACAAAAGCAACTGACATGTTAAAACACTCTGTATAAAATGACAAACAGTTCTGTTCCTGTACCTGGCTTCATGATGTACTCAACCATAACGATCTGAACTTGCAGAAGCTTATTCTATCATCATGTAGTATCATGATTTATATGCTGGTTGTTCTGGACAATCTGAAACGCCAAGCTGTTTATGAAATAGTGTCCTGTTTATGTCGTCTTCACATGTGTGCATATGCTATGAAATAGTGTCCTATTTGTGTCGTCTTCACACGTGTGCATATGCTACGAGCGGCCACATTGTGCTGTATGATATTGGGTCTTGAGGAAAATAGTGTTACATGACAATGTACCAGTGATAATCTTGTGTGGATCACCTCCAGAGCATACTGACTTATATAGTATTATTTTGCTTACTGTTTCTGACCTCTCACCTCTATCACTTGGTTCCAGAAGACGGCTGACAGCGGAGTTTGATGCTGAATAGGGGAAAAGTACAGGATCAGACAGGAAAGCTTCCCCTGGGACACTAGTGTCAATGGCTTGACAAGGATTGGCAGTTGACCTTCGTTTCTCTGAACATTTTGGACAGTAGAGTGTGTACAGTTAGCGATAGAATAGTACAGTAGCTCTGTTCCGGAAAGGTGCCAAGTGATGCACTCTTGTTCGCCACTTCACATTTGGAGTGTTAGGAAACGATGATGTTTGTTGTATAGCGTTTTTGGAGTCTCGGAGGAATTAAACTCGATCTCGCTTTCAGGAAGAATTTGTGCTGAAAGTGCCGATATTCCCTTGCCTTTAGTTGTCGATTGCCGCATTCTTGAATACCATGGTCCTCACTTCCATATCGAGTATTTGATGCATTTTGGTAGCTATATTAGCATACTGACACCATGGTGGGTGGTGCTTATGAAAACCCATAACGTAGCCATTCACACATGTATACATGCTGGCCTGGCTGTGTGGCCACTAACCGTCTTGTTGCATGTCATGTGATTGTGATAATCCGCGAACCAGGCAACCTTTTTATTTATTTTTTGAAAGGAACTTAATCAGTCAACCTTTGATACGCGGCACAGCAGCGGAGCCACCGAAACGCGCACGGCATGTCATAGCTACGCTCTCACGCCGCGGTCGCGGTGGGCACTGGATCTGCCCTACAGCCAGCCGTCTCTCACGGAGCGATCGGCACATGGGCTAGGATTCGAATAATAATCCCTGAAAATCATATAGCGTTGCTGATCTCCATACGCACTGACGCACAAGAAGTCTGTCGCCATGCACAGATGCATCCGTCCTTGGAGAGAAAACCAAACAAAAAACATCATATTTGCGTCAGAGGGTTGCACATTACCATCGCTATTAAGAAATAAAAAAAAAATCACTTTTGAGGCCGCATGGTTACAAATTGCGCCAAACTAAATTCTTACCTCCAACATTAGAGGTGAAAACCGAGCAAGTCAGGCTTTCCTTCATGTTCTCATTCAGGCTCGCCTTCGAGGTTTCATGCTATCCAAATATGTGGATACATGTTTATGGTTTCTTCATCAGATCTATTGTGTAGGCCAAAAGAAAGAGGAAGGAGCTATTGCCGTTGTGGAAGTACAGCTCCACCTAAGTTTCGTGCCCGACCACGGCCATCAGGTAATTCGACACCTGCAGCGAACCAAAAAGCCCACGCAACATCAGCAAAAGCGCGATGAGGCCGACGGCGATCTGTCTGCCAAAGCGCCTCGCCTGGCGCTCCCGCGCCTTGCGGAGAAACAACGCCGGCGGTGGTGCCAGTGTAGTAGGACACAAGAGAGGAGACCGAAAGGAGGATTAGTAGGGATGAAGGAGATTAAGGAGTGTCATTAAAACATATCACACAGTTCATGAGGAAGATGTAGATCTACTCGTCTGTGATCTTCGAAACAGAAAATATGCAACACAAAAGTCATGTGAAATTGCGAGATGAATCTACTGGTCAAAGGAAATTTCAAATGGTCGACCGTGCGCGACGAATTTGACAAAATTCATCCAAAGTAGCTCCAAACATGAACACGAAATTGAGCGTTTGCGGTCGACGAAACTACGAACCGATCGTCTGAATGGAACCATAACATCAATGTGCATCTTTTTCGTGTAGAGCTTATCTCGAATCGAAGCACCTTGTGTAGATTAGAAGGGACGAGGAAGAAAGGAGATTAGAGTGAAGCTTAATGGAGGTAGGAGAACATAGCAAGTACAGGCTGTATACTAGCTCGCATCGCACTGACATACTCTCTTGTAAGGGGGTGGCTCAACTCAGCGTGGCTGGCTGGCCGATTCGGCAGTTTCTAGCAGGCCTGGCTGGGAGCTGCGTTAAGTTTCATGTGATGCACGCCCAAGAGTAAACGCACGCAACCAAACAATCCATTTTCTTTTC
This sequence comes from Thinopyrum elongatum, assembly GCA_011799875.1. Taxonomy (NCBI): domain Eukaryota; kingdom Viridiplantae; phylum Streptophyta; class Magnoliopsida; order Poales; family Poaceae; genus Thinopyrum; species Thinopyrum elongatum. The sequence continues at coordinate 572,110,583 of CM022298.1, read as the reverse complement.
GCGCGGGCCTGGTTGGCCTATATGCGGGCTACCAAACACGCCCGAGAGGTGCAGACAAACAAACAAGGAGGGTTTTCCTCCATGTTCCCATTCCTATGGCTCTTAGCTCTCTCTTTCTTCCTCTTACTAGCTTATTCATGGTGCCTACAAAATCTAACGACACAAAAGCTTTCAAAGAGCAAGCTTGAATTACTCGACAAAGTGTTTCAGCTTTGAGGTATAAATAATGGATGGTGCATAAAAGCTTTCAAAACCGTAGAGTATTGAGCAATGAAGACACTCGGTGCAAGGGGCACCTTACTACAGTCAATGATATTGGGGCCACAGAATCTCCGGCCATGTCCTACTCTACTCTTAATTAAGGGCACATGTCTAAAGATCAACCTGTGTGATTTGATCCTTCGAGTGATGGTGGTCGAGCTACAACTTCCAACTATTTTGTAATTTGAGATCTCTCATGTCTGAAGTACCTTGTGATTCAACTTCCAATTAATTGTCACCTCCGTGGTTCTTTGCCAACTATTTTGTAATTTTTCCAAGTTTACTTAGAGGGGTTTTAATTTGTCCAATTTCATATTATTTTGAGCTCGTAACTTCTTACTGCTACATATTTTGACTCTATAATGCTCAAGCTGATACATATATTGTTCTGAAAAAGGCTGATATGTAAATTATGCACCAGTTTCGGATATGGGTAATAGAGGTAAGCAAAAGAGATCTTTAGACATGTGCCCTTAATTAAGAGTAGAGTAGGACATGGCCGGAGATTCTGTGGCCCCAATATCATTGACTGTAGTAAGGTGCCCCTTGCACCGAGTGTCTTCATTGCTCAATACTCTACGGTTTTGAAAGCTTTTATGCACCATCCATTATTTATACCTCAAAGCTGAAACACTTTGTCGAGTAATTCAAGCTTGCTCTTTGAAAGCTTTTGTGTCGTTAGATTTTGTAGGCACCATGAATAAGCTAGTAAGAGGAAGAAAGAGAGAGCTAAGAGCCATAGGAATGGGAACATGGAGGAAAACCCTCCTTGTTTGTTTGTCTGCACCTCTCGGGCGTGTTTGGTAGCCCGCATATAGGCCAACCAGGCCCGCGCGAAAAGAAAATGGATTGTTTGGTTGCGTGCGTTTACTCTTGGGCGTGCATCACATGAAACTTAACGCAGCTCCCAGCCAGGCCTGCTAGAAACTGCCGAATCGGCCAGCCAGCCACGCTGAGTTGAGCCACCCCCTTACAAGAGAGTATGTCAGTGCGATGCGAGCTAGTATACAGCCTGTACTTGCTATGTTCTCCTACCTCCATTAAGCTTCACTCTAATCTCCTTTCTTCCTCGTCCCTTCTAATCTACACAAGGTGCTTCGATTCGAGATAAGCTCTACACGAAAAAGATGCACATTGATGTTATGGTTCCATTCAGACGATCGGTTCGTAGTTTCGTCGACCGCAAACGCTCAATTTCGTGTTCATGTTTGGAGCTACTTTGGATGAATTTTGTCAAATTCGTCGCGCACGGTCGACCATTTGAAATTTCCTTTGACCAGTAGATTCATCTCGCAATTTCACATGACTTTTGTGTTGCATATTTTCTGTTTCGAAGATCACAGACGAGTAGATCTACATCTTCCTCATGAACTGTGTGATATGTTTTAATGACACTCCTTAATCTCCTTCATCCCTACTAATCCTCCTTTCGGTCTCCTCTCTTGTGTCCTACTACACTGGCACCACCGCCGGCGTTGTTTCTCCGCAAGGCGCGGGAGCGCCAGGCGAGGCGCTTTGGCAGACAGATCGCCGTCGGCCTCATCGCGCTTTTGCTGATGTTGCGTGGGCTTTTTGGTTCGCTGCAGGTGTCGAATTACCTGATGACCATGGTCGGGCACGAAACTTAGGTGGAGCTGTACTTCCACAACGGCAATAGCTCCTTCCTCTTTCTTTTGGCCTACACAATAGATCTGATGAAGAAACCATAAACATGTATCCACATATTTGGATAGCATGAAACCTCGAAGGCGAGCCTGAATGAGAACATGAAGGAAAGCCTGACTTGCTCGGTTTTCACCTCTAATGTTGGAGGTAAGAATTTAGTTTGGCGCAATTTGTAACCATGCGGCCTCAAAAGTGATTTTTTTTTTATTTCTTAATAGCGATGGTAATGTGCAACCCTCTGACGCAAATATGATGTTTTTTGTTTGGTTTTCTCTCCAAGGACGGATGCATCTGTGCATGGCGACAGACTTCTTGTGCGTCAGTGCGTATGGAGATCGGCAACGCTATATGATTTTCAGGGATTATTATTCGAATCCTAGCCCATGTGCCGATCGCTCCGTGAGAGACGGCTGGCTGTAGGGCAGATCCAGTGCCCACCGCGACCGCGGCGTGAGAGCGTAGCTATGACATGCCGTGCGCGTTTCGGTGGCTCCGCTGCTGTGCCGCGTATCAAAGGTTGACTGATTAAGTTCCTTTCAAAAAATAAATAAAAAGGTTGCCTGGTTCGCGGATTATCACAATCACATGACATGCAACAAGACGGTTAGTGGCCACACAGCCAGGCCAGCATGTATACATGTGTGAATGGCTACGTTATGGGTTTTCATAAGCACCACCCACCATGGTGTCAGTATGCTAATATAGCTACCAAAATGCATCAAATACTCGATATGGAAGTGAGGACCATGGTATTCAAGAATGCGGCAATCGACAACTAAAGGCAAGGGAATATCGGCACTTTCAGCACAAATTCTTCCTGAAAGCGAGATCGAGTTTAATTCCTCCGAGACTCCAAAAACGCTATACAACAAACATCATCGTTTCCTAACACTCCAAATGTGAAGTGGTGAACAAGAGTGCATCACTGGTGCATAATTTACATATCAGCCTTTTTCAGAACAATATATGTATCAGCTTGAGCATTATAGAGTCAAAATATGTAGCAGTAAGAAGTTACGAGCTCAAAATAGTATGAAATTGGACAAATTAAAACCCCTCTAAGTAAACTTGGAAAAATTACAAAATAGTTGGCAAAGAACCACAGAGGTGACAATTAATTGGAAGTTGAATCACAAGGTACTTCAGACATGAGAGATCTCAAATTACAAAATAGTTGGAAGTTGTAGCTCGACCACCATCACTCGAAGGATCAAATCACACAGGTTGCAATGCAACCCCCTCCCCCCCCCCACGTTCAAGAGTGGATGAAATAAGCCTTATCCCGACACGTCTAGACAATCTCTAAAAAACATTGTCTTATGATTGTGTACAAATTCCATTGGAGTTTAGAGTTGTCGAAGTGGTTGTTTCTTGCTAGCCTGCGTATATATCCATTAGTTTGCTATGTCCATGTGTGAAGTCTCTAGGAACAATTTGTTGTATTCACATCATTTTACAAGGTGGATGCTAAAAAATCCTGCAATGCATATGCTTCTGTGATTTAACTACCATCTTTCTCACTCTAATTGTTGCTATGACTCTTAGCTACATTTGTCAACATTGGTGGGTCATTCATCTGATTTTCTCTACATCATGAGTTCACATAAGGGAACTAGTGAAGAATCTGCATCATTCTATGCATTAAAGTTTTGTGTCTCACCTTAATAAGTCTGAAACTGTTTGTTTATGTTTCTACGACTATCTGGCCCTTTTTTCAGATATAGCGATGTGTACTTCATAATATACTACCTGAAAGGTAAACTAAATGTCTTTGTGTGTTTCATGGTGCTAGTAGAATCTTAAATATGAAACAGTACTACCAAATTATCAAGTGTAAACCAGCTGGCCTATTAGACCAACATCTTATCTTATGAATGGATTAGGGCTAGCCAAAGAAACAAAAGACAGAAAATAGCAATCCAACTATGCAGAGTGTATGAACTTGAATGAAATCTTTTTAATATTATGAATCCTTTTTTATATTGTGTGATCCAAAAGGAAGAGGAAGGAGCACCAAAGAAAAATAGGCATAGAGGCAATAGGAAAACTCAAAACAGAGCATCTTCCAATGTTAGAGAGGAACCGAGGTCTTTAGCCTTCCCTCATGTTCCCATGCTCACCGCTCTTAGGCCCACTTTTGTTCCACTTTCTGTCTCGCGGTGGGCATCTCATATAACATGAATATATGCACATGTATATTTTCTTTTTATACTAAAGCAATTTAGCAAACAAAAAGGAAGAGGAAGGAGCACATAAGAACGATAGGAATGAGAGGCATAGGGAAATACCAAACCAAATTTCCACCACAAGACAAGAGATGACAAACCAATTAGTTAGGCTTTCCTCTACGTTCTCATTCCCACCGCTCTTAGGACCTCTCTTTCTTCCACTTCCTAGCTCACTTTTGGGATCTCACATCAAATATGTGCGCATATATTTTATTTCTATGCTAAAACAACCAAGCAAGCCAAAAAGAAAAAGAAGGAGTGCTTGAGAACAATAGGAATAGGAGGCATCGGGAAACACCAAATTGAATTCTCACCTCCCACTAGAGGTGAAAACAAAGCAAGTTTGGGTTTCCTCCATGTTCCCATTCCCACTGCTCTCAGGCTCTCTTTTCTTCCTCTTCTCGACTAGCCTTTTAGATCTCAGGTTATCTAAGTATGTGCACACACATTTACAGTTTATGCATTAATCTATTGTGCAAGCGAAAGGGAAGAGAAAGGAGTGCTCAAGAACTATAGGAATGGGAGGCATCGGGAAAGCACACAACTAAATATTTGCACCTCCAACACTAGAGATGAAAATAGAAGAGTTAAGCGTTCCTCCATGTTCCCATTCCTAATACTCTTATGCTCTCTCTTTCTTCCTCTTCCCTGCTTACTATCGGAGCCTACAAAATCTGAAGAAAAAAGTATCAGACAACAAGCTTGAATTGCTGGACCAAGTGTTTCAGCTTTGATGTATAAATAGAGGTGATATGCACCATGTGGAGAACCATAGAAGGATCAACTAATTAAGACACCCAATGCATAGTATCACTTTACAATCAATGACAATGGGGCCCATTGTCCTGTGTTGTACATGTAGAGCATGCGCAAGGATATCTTCTGCATTCATACAGCAAGAAAATAAAAATAGTCTCCTTCGCACGCACCTCACCTGCCCTCGTCGATGATGGAGCTGAACATCGGCGACGGGTTTCCGGTCGCCGGCGCGGCATCCCCACCCGCAGCATGGCCACCGCCGGAAGACTGCTGCGTGGTCGACGATGACGACAGGCCAGCCTGGCTGCTCGTGCCCGTGTAGCTGCTGCTGCTCCCGGCCTTGACCTGCCACTCCGTGATGTAGCTCGGCTTGATCACCTCCTCCCAGGCCATGTCCGCGTCTCCCGTCGGCATCAGCACCACCCTCGACATCGACGACCGTCGGTGGGGCGACCTCTGGGTGCAGATAAGCGTGATGCGGATCACCCGGAGCACCTCCTCGCCGTTGAATTTCGAGAGCTTGGGGTCCACGAAGTCTAGGGGGTTGTCGTTCTCGTATAGCTCCCACACCTGAAAAAGCATCGACAGTTTGACGTACATCTGGGAAGCTATGCATTCAGACAGCAGAAAAATAATTTATTGCTATTTCAGTTAAAAATAGTATGAGCATGGAAAAGTTAAGCCATGAGAAAAATATGAGTAAGCAAATTTTAACTCGTAACTTAATTTGCAATCAGAAGCTATGAGTTAGAACTTAGAATTAATATGAAACTAAAAAAAAAAGCTATCTACCGAACTTGGAAAGCGTACAACAAAGGAAAAAGAAGAATGCAGTGACAATTGGTACACATTATACTTCAGGACATGAAGAGCGCCAGAACAGAGACACATCGTATTAGCAAACCGAAATTGTGTAAATAGGCCTAGATTCTGTAGTTAATACAACATGGAGTATTCTGTAAGTAATTCAACATCTAGATTTTGTAGGCTGTACACAACGATGTTGGAGCAGACATGATGTATAGAAAAGAAAACTCTGAGGAACCATCAGCCAGGCCTTGGAGGAAGAACACATGATGGTATACTTGTCATATATTTAGCCTAAACTCACTGTACACATTGGTTCAGCATGGATCGGCTACCAAACTGGCGGAGACAAGCCCAACCCCCCCGCCCCCTCTAATGATCGAGAAATTCTTTACGACGTAGTGGTAGTTAGCGAGATCGTGAGGTTTTTTTTTTAGCACAATCCACTAGGTTTTATTCATTGATGATCATCGGAATACAAAGAGTATCGTGGGGGAGACCAAGCCATGTGTGTCCTCCCCTGATTTAGAGTAGTAGCAAACCTAGCTAGATTGTGGGCTTCATAATTCGAGCCTCTTTTTTCATGGACGAAATTACATAGCGTAAATAAGGATCTAGATGTTGTAATTTCTCTAATGACAATTTCATGTTTCCCTCCCTGCTTGGCGGCAATATCATTGATCACACTTTGGCAATCCGAAGCGATATGTAATCGCTGGAGGTTAAGATCCATCGCCAACGCAAGGCCCTCCCAGCATGCTAACGCTTCCAAAGTGGGTGGGTCTATGACCCCTGGTAAAACAAGAGCGGAAGCACCCAAGTAATGGCCTTGCTCATCCCTGCAAACCGCTGCAGCAACACCAGTTCTCCCGGACCTCGACACTCCTCCGTCCACATTTATCTTTACACACCCTGCCGGAGGAAACTTCCAATCCCTCGTAACCTGTTCTGGTGCCACATGCACTAATGGTTTTGTCACCTTCAGCCTTTTCAGATCATTCAGCTCAGAGATATACCGGTTTACAAATTCATGTGTGGCAAATGGAGTTTGGAAAATACTCTCATGGATAGCCTTTCTCCTCGCAGTCCAAATTGCCCACATGGTAACCACCAAATGGACTAACTGTTCATGTGTTACTGACTCAAACATGGAGAACAGCCAGGCCTTGGGGTTGGGTTCGTTCGTTGCCATCATATGCTCAAGCAGATCCCCATCTACCAATGCCCAGACGCATCGACTCATCGAACACTCCATGAGAGAGTGTTTCCAAGAATCTTCGGTGCCGCACAGGGAGCAAGCAGACGAGACACACATGTTTCGGTGCTTTCGAACATCTTCAGACGGTAATGAAACTCTTGCCAAACGCCAAAGGAACATATGTAGTTTTGCCGGAACCTCAACATTCCATAACCTGTGCCACCCCAATTCTTCACCCGCGACGTTCGAGGGACCCGGGCGCTCGTCGAGCCACGCCTCCCTTCTCCTCTTCGTAGCCACCAACATGCGGTAACAGGAGCGAACAGAGAAAATGCCGCTCCTTTCAAAATTCCAAGACCAAAAGTCCTCCTGCTGGTTGGTGCATAATGGTATACTGAAAATTACTTGGGCATCCGAAGGTAGAAAAGCCTGCTGAACCAAGTCGCGGTTCCAGCTTGCGTCAGGGTTGATCAACTCACTTACAAACTGTGGCGGGTCATGTGTACGCGCTAATAGTGGCTTCATCAGTTCATCCCTCGGGAGCCAATTTTCGTTCCAGATATTAGTACTCGAGCCATCACTAATCCTCCTGATTAGGCCTTGAGACAATACATCCCGACCTTCCAATATTGCTCTCCAAATCTGTGACGGGTGAGACCCAAGCTCAGCCTCTAGTATTGAGCATGAGGGGAAATAGACGGCCTTAACAATGCGTGCACTAAGGGAATCCGGAGATTGCAGAATTCTCCATGCCTGTCTTGCTAGCAACGCAAGATTGAAGATCTCAAAGTCCCGAAAACCGAGGCCTCCCATGAATTTAGGTTGTGTCATGGTTTCCCATGACACCCATGCTGGCTTGCGCTTTCCCTCCTTGCTGCCCCACCAGAACTTCTTGATAAGAGGAGTCAAATGTTCACACAATCCTCTTGGTAATCTGAAACATGGCATTGAAAAAACTGGAATAGCTTGCGCCACAGCTTTCACCAAAACTTCCTTGCCTGCAGCCGACAAGGATTTCTCGATCCATCCAATCACCTTTTTCCAGAGTCTATCCTTTAGGTATTTAAAAGACCCATTCCTTGATGAACCCACATCTGAAGGCAAACCGAGGTAGCGCTCACTTAGAGGTTCAATTGGAACAAGCAGAATATTTTTGATTAGTTGATGAGTGTCATTAGTTGATACGTTGTCCTGAAGCCTGACAATAGCTATCCAACAAAGAAGACACCTCCTCCGCCCCTTCTCCCAGGGCCTTGAAGAACAACAGGCTATCGTCTGCAAACAAAAGATGGTTAACCGGCGGAGCAGACTGTGCCACTTTCACACCTGCAAGGTTTGACGACTGAACACTGGATTTCAAAAGGCCTGGAAGGCCCTCTGCTGCCAACAAGAAGAGATAGGGTGAAATTGGATCACCTTGACGAATACCTCGTGTAGGCTTGAAAGACTCTAATTTTTTACCATTGAACATCACCAAAAAAGATACTGAGCTCACCATACCCATGACAATATCAACCCATTTTGCATGGAATCCAAGCTTTGTCATGATTGCCCGAAGATAGGCCCAATCCACTCGATCATAGGCTTTCATCATGTCTAGCTTCAAAGCACAAAAACTATTATTTTTTGCTTTGTTTCCCTTCATAAAATGCAAGTACTCGTACGCCGATATAATGTCTCCGTGATTAGCCTTCCGGGAACAAAGGCTGACTGCTCTTCAGAAATAATCTCAGATAGGATAACCTTCAGACGATTAGCCAAAACCTTTGAAGCAATCTTGTAAAAAACATTACACAAACTAATCGATCGAAATTGGAAGAGTAAAGTAGGGTTAGGGACCTTCGGTATGAGCACAATAATTGTGTTATTTACCTCCTCCGCACTCTCGACCCCCTCGACAATTCGAAGAATAGCTCTAGTGACATCCTCCCCGCAAACATCCCAGTGCTTTTGGAAAAAATGAGCCGGAAAACCGTCTGGGCCGGGAGCTTTCAGCGGGAACATTTGGAAGAGAGCTTTCTTCACCTCTTCACTAGAAAACGGAGCCATCAGCCCGTCGTTCATTGATTGGGTGACTTTAATTAGTTGGAACTGCATTGAGTACTACGTCCATATTTGAAACCCCCTCAACAGTATAAAGATTACTGTAGAACTCATTGACCATAGATTCCATCTCAGACGCATCAGTAGTGACCTGTCCGTCAGTCTTGGTTAGAGCCTTTATTAAATTTTTCCGGCGGCGCATGCTAGCTTGAAGATGAAAGAACTTGGTGTTTTTGTCCCCCGCCGTTAGCCATTCAACTCATGCTAGATCGTGAGGTGATTAGAAGTATTTGACGGGAGCTCCTATTGGACCCTCTAGCACGCAGACGCACAGAGGACCTGCGCCTGGGCCGGTCCACTAACAGCGAATGAAAGGAAAGCGCGACGTAAAAATGGCAGAAAAAAGCGAGAGGATGCCAGGAATCGAACAACCAACTTACGGGTCCAGAACCTATGCCACTAGTCACTCGAGCTGTCGGCTACTTTCAATTTAATGGAAACGTTATGTGTTTGGGAAATGATTCTAATCAGCCGGCTGATCTGGCGCGAGGCATCCGCCACCTCGAGTGGCCTGCTTGACCACGCATATCTCTCTCCCTCGTCCTTTTTTGCAACAACGATGTTGTTGCGGAATGATGGCAGTGAATGATGACTGCGCAAGTGCGCGACACGGCCGGAGATGTGTTGCAATTTTTGCAACATGCGTCTTGTTGCAGAAAATTAGATGCGGCGGAGATGTTGCCGCAATTTTTGCAACAAGGCCAATTTTTGCAATAAGGGCCTTGTTGCAGAAAATTAGAGAAGAAGAGGTTACGCAACATGGGTCTTGTTGCAGGAAATTAGAGAAGAGAGTTTTGCAACAAGAGTTTTGTTGCAGAAAATTAGACAAGAGAAGATTTTGCAACAAAGACTTGCTGCAAGAGGAATGAATACGGACAACTCGTATAAAGAATCGGACGGAAGATCCGCCGGCCAACGCGTAGTAGGCTCCTATGTGTTTAAGTTCTCACCTAAGCGCCACATTTAAAATAGTCCTTACACATTATCGAATGTTTCTTGAAAATTTTGGAAATAAATTTAAATGCCGAATATTCATTCGGAAACGAAAATAATTTTTGGAATTCCAAACCTTTTTGTATTCCGCATTTTTTTAAATTTGAATAAATTTCGAAATACCAACATTCTTTTAATATGTGAACAATTTTTTAAAATGGAAACACTTTTTGAAACTCCAAAGGAAATTAGGAATCACAAACATTTTTTTGAAATCCACAAAGTTTTTTTATACGCAAGCATCTTTTGAACCTGTGAACATTTTTTTAAGAATGTTAAGTTTTTTGCAAAGACGAACAATCTTTGAAATATTGGAACACATTCTGAAATTCTAAACAAATTTTGAAACAATGAGAACAAAAATTAAAATTCTGAACAATTTTTGAACTCCACACTTTTGAAAACACGAACAACATGAACTAAATTTGAAAAAACGAGAACAAAAAAGTAACATTGCGGACAAATTTTCAGAAAAAAAATTAACATTCCAACAATTTTTGAAAACACAAACACAATTTCGAAATTAGAACAATTTTTGAACAAATTCTAAAAATGTGAACAATTTTTTAAATTTTAATATTTTTTGAATTTGCACATTTTTTAACAAAATTTGCAAACAGAAACATTTGCAGTCATTTTGACCAAATTTTTAAAAATACAATCATTTTTGAAATTTCTGAACACTTTTTTAAAAAGGAAAATAAAGTTTAAAAAAAGAAAGAGAAAAAAGAACAGAAAAAATGAAAAAGACAAATGAAAAAAAAAAGAGAAAAACGATAGAAAGCCGAGCCAGGAAAAAACTCAGTTCAGGGGATCTTCTAGAAGATTCCCAAAACCAGTTGGACGCACTGTTTAATCTGGAAGTGGGCCGGCTGTAGCTCGCGTCGCTGCTCTGTGCGATTGCCCGACGATTCACCGCAGCGAGCGGCGAATAGGGTTTTCCAATTCCACGGGCGGCATATCGGGAGCTCCGATTCGCCGCTAGCTACGGCAAACAGATGCGGTTTCGCACAGGCAGGTGCCCAACTGGGCTGGCCCATCAATATAATGAACCGATTGCCCGATAGTTCGCCGCAGCGAGCGGCGAATAGGGTTTTCCAATTCTGCGGGCGGCATATCGGGAGCTCCTATTCGCCGCTCGCTACGGCAAACAGACGCGATTTCGCACAGGCGGGTGCCCAACTGGGCTGGCCCATGAATATAATGAACGACAGCGCGTTGTATCTAAAAAAAGGCTGCCGTCGCGGCAATACGAAACCAGGATCTCACACTATACTTGACGTGGTACTACCAGTTTACTTATCAGTCGTTACTGATTCTATAGCAACGCCATTCTTAAAGAACCAACCTGCAGCACAGATCCAAATTCTATCTTGAATTTCAAAAGCACTTTTTATTGAAAAGAAAAACGAAAGGATCTGTGAAACACAAACAAATTGCTAATTTGCGAGTAAAATTTTAAAACTGAAATATTTTCTAAAATCAGGAACTTTTTTTTTGAAACGGGAACATTTTTTTGAAATTCCAAGAGAGAATTTGAAAACAAGAACATTGTTTGAAATTTGTGAACAAAAAATTTGAAACTGAAAAATTTCAAAACTCCTGAAAAAATGAAAATGTGCACATTTTTGAAAATTGCGATTTTTTTTAAACGGGAACATGTTTTGAACAGCCTGAACATTTTTTGAAATTTGTGAACAAAATTGAACCTGAACAATTTCGAAACACCTGAAAAAATGAAAATGTGCACATTTTTGAAATTTGTTAACAATTTTTTAAAACAGGAACATTTTTCGAAACATGAACAATTTTTTAAAAAATTCAAACTTTTCTGAATTTATGACCAAAATTTGACCTCACGAACAATTTTTAAAATTTGAATATTTTTGTAATTTGGATCATTTTTCAAAAATGTGAAAAAATTGAAGAAAGAAAATAATAAACTTGAAAAAGGAAAGACGAAAAAAAACAGAAAAAGGAAATAGAAAGAATAAAAAAATAGAAAAATGACAAAAAGAAAATGAAAAAATGAAAATCAAATATGAAACTCCTGAAAAAAATTTGAAAATGCTATTTTTTTAAAATTTGCGACCAATTTTTGAATCTAGAAATTTTTAAAAACTCCTTAGAAATGAAAACATGAACATTTTTTAAAATTTGTGAACAATTTTTCTAAATGAGAACATTTTTACAACGTAAACATATTTGAAATTGTGAACAAAATTTTGAGAATGCGCAGATTTTCTGAAATTGTGAACAAAATTTTAAAAATGAGAACATTTTCTGAAATTCCTGAACATTTTTTGGAAAATGTGAACAAATTTTGAAATAGACAACACTTTTTTCAATTCATGAATATTTTTTGAAAAAAGTGAACAAATTTAGGAAAAAAGAACCCTTTTTGAAATTCAGAACAATATTTGAAATTTTTGAACAAAATAAACAGGAAAACGAAAAAAGAATAAAAACAAAAACAAAAAATAAAAGAAACAGGGAAACGAAAAAAAGAAAGAAAAATGAAAAAAGGGAAAAAGAAAAACCTAAAAACGCCAGAAGTAGAAACGAGAAAAAAAATCCGGTTCAGGAACCCTCTAGAAGGTTCCCAAAACCGATAGAAATACTCTACAGAAAAAGGAAACTCCGCTAAGAATTGGGCCGGCCCACTGCATCATTCGCTCTCGCAACCCTGTGCAAACCATCGACATTTCGACGCAGAGAGCGGCGCATAGGGTTTTCCCGGCATATCGTCGAGGAAACGCCCGCAGCGCCCGCGGGTGGGCCGGGCCAGTTCACGGAAGCGCGCGCTGCGCGTTGATGCTTCAGTTTTTTCGTTGGTTATTTCTTTTTTTCTTTTCTGGTCATTTTTTTTTCTTTTTATTTTCTGTTTCTATTTATATTTCTATTCTTTTACTTTTTATGTTTTTTATTTTTTATTTGTACTGTTTCTTTTTCCCTGTATTATAAAAAGTTCATTGCGTGTTACCAAAATGTCCATTGTATATTTAGGAAATGTTCACGGTATATTACAAAAAGTTCATCATCCATTATAAAATTTTCATCATATATTAGAAATTGTACAATGAATATAAAGTATTCCCTATGTTTTTGAAATTTGTTCAGTGATATATTACACAAATGTTGAATGTGTATTCGAAATTTTTCAACACATATATTTATATTTTCCCCAAAATGTTCATCGTATATTAAGAAAATATTCAAAGTATATTACAAAATGTTCAAGATTAATTCAAAGTAACCCTAAAAAAGATTAATTCGAAGTAAAATGGAGGGCGACTTGCTTTGGAATTGCATGATATAATCTACATTGGAACTTGAAGGGTCAGCTAAGTTCTCTTGTGATGAAATTATTGATATTTTTTTATCTTATGAGCAACTGTAGAGATATTTTTTTAACTAATACAAATGTTGCATGTTTCTATAGCGCCAAAACGACACAATACTACAATATTACGATAGTATGCCTAAAAACAAATCTTACCAAATAGGCTCGACCCCCCTATGTCCAAATACTGGCTCCGCCCCAGACCCAACACACTGAATCACCGTATTTTCGGAACAAAGTTCGGACACAAAGGAAGAACGAGGTCTTGAAGAGAGTATGATACTTCTTCCACCCATTGAAGTAGTTCCCAATTACAACCTTGTAGTTTGGCCTCTGCTCTACCAATGTGTGGTACTCCAGGACCCTGGCCCTGTAGCTGATGTATTCCTCATGTAGGTCAAGAAGGGTTATGCACGCAAGAATGTCAATGAACATTGAATCAGCCGGTGAGGATCGCTCGGCTCTTCCTCACTTTGCTGCATAGTCTCAGATCCTTCAGTCTGTCTACGGTCTCATAAGCATCACGGAATTGACATCATACATGCTAGCTAAATCTGGGGCTTCGGCCATCCGAGCAATCAGCACCCGACGTATGAACTTGGAGACAAATGCACGGTACCTACTTTAGTGGGGTGGGAGTTAGTGTGAACATCTTAAGATTCCAAAAAAGAACTTTCTGCATCCCTTGCACAACCTCAATATCCACCGACTGGATTCACCGCTTAGTACAGAGATGAAGCGCCAAAGTTTAGGAAGAAATTAGAAGAAAGGGCCCTTGGTATTTTCATGTGAATTTGTGATGGCAATGATGTCTGAATATTCTGAAGAAAGGGCTCAAAGTGTGTGCTCTAAGTATTTTTTTAGAGTACGTTAATAGCGTACCATAACTTTATAGAAGGCTGAATGATAATTACAAGAAGCTAGCGATGAATGCAAACATTCAAGCCAGCAGACGCCAACAAACTCATCTAAAGCTACTCTCTCACAAATCGTTGTAGGCCTCCTACACCTATCCCTGCACACCTCAAGTCCTGAACCTCCGTTGCGATTTGGCGCAACAATTGCCTGGAGCTTTTGAATTGCTGCTGTCTGTTGAGCACTCGAGCGTTCCTCTGCTTCCACAGTGCCCAAGCAGTGACAATGACCAGTGTATCGAAGCCGCGCCGCTCGGCGTGCCGGAACTGGCTCCTCGCCTGGAGCCACCAATCCAGAAATGTGTCGTGCGACTCCGGCCTCCTGACCTGGATGTTGAGCTCCTGGAGACCCAAGTGTCATACCTCTCTCGCATACACACACTGGGTCAGGATGTGGTCCATATTGTCTTCTTCTTGCAGACAGATAAAGCATGGCAAAGGGTGGTCCTACAGTCCATGTCTGGCACGACGGTCCGAAGTCCAAAGCCGACGTTGAGCTGCTAGCCATGCAAAAATTTTGCACCTAAGGGGTGCCCGGCTCCTCCACACATAATCCGCGAATGGGGCCCTCTCCAGTGCTCTAAGTATGAACTGCTAGCAATTTGGTTAGATTCTACAGTAGTAAACTAAGGTGAAGTGTTCTGTCCGCGCTTGGATGTATTCCTTCGATCATGATTTTGCCTAGTAAAATCCAAACGACAGAGAGCGGGGAGTGATCAATAGAAGTAGGGAGTAATAGGCAGCCACTCTATACATGATTTTGCGATCGCCAGATTGATAGGCACCATTCATTAGTTGAATTGATTGTTTTGCTTGATAACTCAACTGATATAAATGTACGCAGTTGACCTCTCTAGAGAGAATGAAATGAACGCCCTTGACCACTCAATTGATGCAACTATTTAGGTGCTTTAGTCCTTTATTTTGGTTTATGCTCATAAGTTTTTCAAATGTGAACCACTAAAGCCAATACCCCTGGCTCTCGGGTGTGGCGGTGGTCTTAAAAACTAAAAAAAGCCAATACCCCTTTTGTTCAAGGTTCATCACTCGTGATAAAATATCATTTTTCCCTCGCGCACTCATATTTGTTTCGTCATCCTGTTTGAGTAGATCGTCATATTGTAATGTTTTATCATATCATTTGGTTATGCATTTAATTTCTAAATCATGAATCGTGTCTAGGGAAAGTAGCCTTTTGAGGTTTTGATAAAAATCTTGTCTCAGAGGTCCAGTAACAAATATTCACCTAGTAACACCTAAAAGATCAAATCTATGTAATCATCTGATTTGTTTGGTTAAATCTGTGTGGACATTGTGATTTCTGACGGAGCAACTTTTCTGTTGTTATTTCCATGTGCAGAATCTACACCTCACGGCTCAGAAGTGGAGGTTAAATCAGCCGGCTTAAATGCTCTACCCATCAGTGGTGAACATGGTATGACAGTTGCAACTTCAACCGTTCCCTTTAGAGTTTCCTCCATGTGTCACGTTCCACTGCTCTCAGGCTCTCTTTTCTTCCTCTTCTCGACTAGTCTTCTAGATCTCAGATTATCTAAGTATGTGCACACATATCTAGGATTTATGCATTAATCAATTCCGCAAGCAGAAGGGAAGAGGAAGGAGTGCTCAAAAACCATAGGAATGGGAGGCATCGGGAAAACACCAAATATAATATTTGTACCTCCAACACTAGAGGTGAAAACAAATAAGTTTGGCTTTCCTCCATATTCCCATTCCTAGCGCTCTCAAGATCTCTCTTTCTTCCTCTTCACGGCTTACTCTCAGTGCCTATAAAACTTTCAAATAAGTATACACCAAGCTTGAAGTGTTGGACAAAGTGTTTCAGACTATAAATAGACTGTAGGCCACTCTATATAGAGAACCTTAAGAAGCGCAAGCATTGAAGACTCGCAGTGCATGGCGCACCAATCTACATCCAATGACAATGGGGCCACACAATAATGGTGCCTTGTCCTATTGTCATGTACTCTTAAGTCATAGCACATGCAGGGAGATCTTCTACTTACCAACATCCGAAAGTTGATATCTCATTTTATAAAATTGTGCATTTATATAGAACGGTAGTTGTTATGGGTAAAAAATAAGAATAATATGAAGCAAAACAAAGTTAGCAAGCAGAAGTTATGACCTAAAAACAAAAATAATATGAACTTGTACAAATTAAACATAGAAAAAATACGAAACGATGGAAAAGAACATTCGAGTTACAATTGGTACACATGGACTTCATATTTTTTTAGAGAAAATGCGCCGGCCGAGCCCGAGAAGAGCTCGAACCTAGCCCAACGTTGAATTAACAAAGCCATCAACCGGCCAGGATTACAAGGGCACCACAATACAACGGAGATGCAAAGCAAGCGGAAAGAAAGATACAAGGCACTAGGCAGAACAACACAAAGGCAACAATAGAAGCGCCGATGCCGACAACCAGCACTACGCCTACACCGACTAGCCAACTAAGTACACCGAAGGAGGGTCACACCGAGCAAGCTTCGAGCGCCGGCTGCATCCGCAGGCCAAACTTGGGCAACACTTGAGCTATCTCCGCGATCACAAAGGGTCACTACCCTTTCACCCAGGCTCGATGGGTGCCGCACCGGCGACCAGTAGAGTGGCTACCACAGAGCCCAACTCAAGGTGCCCGAGCTGCCATAGGAGAAGCAGACGGAGCTGACCCACAAAACATAGGAGACCAACCAAACGAGAACCAAAGCCGGCAGTGGAAGCACGGAGCACCGGAAGGCGGCAGTGGCAGTGGACTTCATATATTAGCTACACTAGAATAGATGATAATGTCAACCACAAAAAAAGAAGAAGAATAGATGACAATGTGATCAGCCCATGATTAGATTATGTAATAGCAGAACGCTTGTACAGGTCGTTACTAGAGGAAAAAATATACAGGATCGCTGTTCTGTAAGTAATTTTGGCATCCGAATAATGTAGGTTGTACACAGATACATCCGAATAATGTAAGTTGTACACAGATACATAGAAGGAGAGATATTTTAGAAGGGGCTAGATGAGTGTATGAAAAATATATGGTGATCCGAGACGCCGGAGATTAAAAATATATATATTAATATCAAATAGATATCAATTAGACCCAGTCTTTACACCAACAAGATGCCTAAAAACATCCAGGATGTACATAGCCAAAAAAGGGGAAAAAGAAAAGAAGACCCTGGCACGGTGATCAACCACCAGCAGTAGTAGCACTCTAACCACCACAAAAGACATCACCCGGACTAGAAAGAAGGTTCTCCAAAAGCACGCCTTCAGGAAGGAAACAATGCACAAGCGTTGCCGTTGTCCGATCAAAGATCGGTTTTCACGTTGGAAAAAGACTGTGTCCCCAAAACAATGCTTTCAACAAGGTCACTACCAGGCACGACCAATAAAGGCCAGACCTTGAGTTTTCACCCTGAAATCACGACTCGGTACTCAAAGGAGCACCACCAACAGAGAAGTCCTCCAATGCTGCCGCCCCCACTTGCGGAGGCTACTACTACAAGTCACGTACCACCAGGCTCACATGAACTCATGCCCGGTCTGGACAGGAACATATTCGCAAGCCAAGTCTGAACAACTACCTTTGAAGCAAAGTCTTCATCCCATCCAAGACCCCGCCTTCGCCACTTGCAGGTCCTCCAATCACGCCATGACATTCTCCGCATGCTTTGATCCCTTGGAAATCTTGATGTAGACATGTCCCAAGGTGTCAACAAAAACACAGCTTCACGATACCCCAGTGAAGCTGGTTATACTGATGTTGCGGGTGCACACGACCGACCCCTATCCAATCAAGGTGTCCAAAGAGCGCCATATATGTTAGTCCTTGTTTTCCTTTGAAGGAGAAGTCTGGAACTCGCCGATGGTCAGATCAAAGAGGAATGATCGCATGTAGAATGGTGACTTTGCGCAAAGACCACTAGGGCCACCGCCTGGCCGATTATTTTGCGAGACATGAGATCCCAAGATCAACCATATCTCGATGCCCACCTCCGGCAGAAGGAGGAGGCCGCTGCCACCATGTCCGGGGCCAACACCCAGGTGCCCAAGTGATGCGGGCAGAGCCGTAGACCGTCGATGCCACGCACAGGAAGCAACAAGGTGCGAGATCGGGGCCAGCCAGACCCATGCAGGACTAGATCGAGCCCGCCCTACCGCCATCGCACCTCTGGCTGCTGCCGCCACGCACCACCACAGCAGAAGAAGTGGGAACGGGCGCCGCCGCCGCCACGCCCGACAATAACCAGCAGGAGCCCCGCCGCCGCCACATCGTGTGGGCTTTGCCCGACGGTGCCTCCAGCGACGGCGGAGGGAGGGGAGGGGGTGAGCGGAGAGGGCCTTGAGCGCCGGCAGGGGAAGCCCCGGTGCGGCACGGTACCGCTGCACCGGGGTCGGGTTAGGCCTCGTTTTTCAATTTTCAGACGTCGGAGAACTAGCAAAGTGATTAACATAAATACAAGCCTATTTGGAAAAAAAATATCTAGGAAGGGGGCCAGGGCCCGGTTTTGTCCCACTGATGCTCCGCCACTGCCACCTAGTATTTTCGGAACAAGTTTCATACACAAAGGAAGATCGAGATCCTGAATATAGCTCGGTACTTCTTCTAGTCGAAAAGTACTTCACAGTTACAACCTTGTGGTTCAGTCACCATCCCTTGGATCAAATCACCCAAGTTGCAATGCGAACATGCACTAAGGTTCGAGAGTGGGGGAAATAAGTTGTGTCTCTAAACAGTACGTTAAAAATATTGTTTTATGATCAAGTGTAGAATTGGAGTTAAGAGTTTGCAAAGTAGTTGATAAATCATTTCACAGTCATGATTCCTTATTCCCAGTATGTGTTATCTATTCATTTGCTATGGCCATGTGTGACCTCTATAGGAACAGTTTATGTGATTTAGATCATTTTACATGGTGGATTCTACTTGATGCTAAAATATATTTAGTCTGAACTCCCTATAGATATCGGTTCAACATGGATTGCCTAAGCAACAAAATGAACCACCTAGTATTTTAGGGACAAGGCTCAGACACAAAGAATGAGGTCCTGAAGATATTTCAGTAATTCTTTCACCCTCCTTCCTAGTTACAACCTTTTTGATCGGCCACCATCACTCGAAGGATCAAATCACACGGGTTGCAATGCAAACACCCACCAAAGTTCAAGAGTGGAGGAAATAAGCCTTATCCCGCACGTCTAAACAATCTATAAAAATACATCGTTTTATGATCATTTACAATTTCGATTGGAGTTTAGAGTTTTCGAGGTGGTTGTTTCTTGCTAGCATGCGTATATATCCATTAATTTGCTATGTGCATGTGTGAAGTCTCGGGGAACAGTTTGTGTCCATTTCAGTTCATTTTACAGGCTGCATGCTAAAAACAATCTGCAATGCATGTTCTGTTACATATTTTGTGAGCTGACTACCATCTTTCTCACTCTAACTTCTGCTATGACTCTTAGCTACACTTGTTGGCATTGGTGTGTCATTGATCTGATTTTCTCTACATCATGAGTTCAACAAATGGGAACTAGTGAAGAATATGCATCATTTTATGTATTAAAGTTGTGTGTCTCATCTTAACAAGCCGGAAAGTGTGTTTATTTATGTTTCGATGACTAACTGGCCCTTTACCAGATATAACAATGCGTAGTTCATATGTACTACATGACATGTAGATTAAATGTCTTGGTGTGTTTCATGGTGCTAGTATAATCTTACAAATGAAATGGTACTAGCAAATTATCAAGTATAAATCAGTTGGCTTGTTAAGCCGGCATCTTATCCTATGAATGGATTAAGGCATGCCAAAGAAACAAAGATAGAAAATAGCAATTCAAGTATGCAGGGTGTATGAACATGAAAGAAATCATTTTAATACTATGAATCATTTTTATGTTGTGTGATCCAAAAGGAAGAGGAATGAACACCAAAGAACAATAGACATGGGTGGCAACATGAAAACTCAAAACAAAGCCTCTTCCAGTGTTAGATGAGGAACTGATGTTTTTAGCCTTCCATCATGTTCCCATGCTCACCTCTCTTAGGCCCTCTTTTTTTCCACTTTCCGTCTCGCAGTGGACATCTCATATAACCTAAGTATATGCACATATATGTGTTCTTTTCCTGCTAAAGAAATTTAACAAGCAAAAAGGAAGAGGAAGGAGTACATAAAAATGATAGGAATGAGAGGCATCGGGAAATACCAAACCAAATTTCCACCACAACACAAGAGATGAAGAACCAATAAGTTAGGCTTTCCTCTATGTTCTCATTCCCACCGCTCTTAGGCCCTCTATTTCTTCCTCTTCCTAGCTCGCTTTTGAGATCTCACATCGAATATGTGTGCATATATTTTATTTCTATGCTAACGCGACCAAGCAAGCCAAAGAAAAGGAGGGAGTGCTAGAGAATAATAGGAGCAACCAAGCAAGCCAAAGAAAAGGAAGGAGTGCTAGAGAACAATAGGAGCAACCAAGCAAGCCAAAGAAAAGGAAGGAGTGCTAGAGAACAATAGGAATAGGAGACATCGGGAAACACCAAACTAAATTATCACCTCCTACACTAGAGGTGGAAGCAAAGCAAGTTAGGATTTCCTCCATGTTCCCATTCCCACTGCTCTCAAGCTCTCTTTTCTTCCTCTTCTTGACTAGCCTTCTAAATCTCAGGTTATCTAAGTATGTGCACACATATTTACGGCTTATGGATTAATCTATTGCACAAGCAAAAAGGAAGAGGAAGGAGTGCTCAAGAACCATAGGAATGGGAGACATTAGGAAAGCACACAACTAAATATTTGCACCTCCAACACTAGAGGTGAAAACATAAGAGTTAAGCTTTCCTCCATGTTCCCATTCCTAGTGCTCTTATGCTCTCTCTTTCTTCCTCTTCCCTGCTTACTATTGAGCCTACAAAAGCTGAAGAAAAAAGTATCAGACAACAAGCTTGAAATTGTTGGACTAAGTCTTTCAGCTTTGATGTATAAATAGATGTGCTATGCACTATGTAGAGAACCATAGGAAGATCAACTAATTAAGACACTCAGTGCATAGTATCACTATATAGCCAATGACAATGGGGCCCATTGTCCTATGATGTACATGTAGATCATGTGCAAGAATATCTTCTGCATTCATACAATAGGAAAATAATTTAGCGTTCACGGCAGAAGAAGATAAAAATTACTCTCCTTCGCCCTGCCAATTACTAGTAGTAGTTGCTACCAACTGACGATGACAACTAACAAACACCTCGGTGATAATCCCCAAGTGCAAGGAATCATCGTAGCAATTTCCAAAGATGGAAGTGATAAGTATGGAGTGTCGAACCCACAAGGAGCTAAAGGTAAGATCAATATTCTCTCAAGTCCTATCTGCCACTGATACAACTCTACGTACACCGAACGTTTGCTTCTATCTAGAAACGAGAAATAAAACTACGTTGTGGGTATGAAGAGGATAGCTTTACATGATATCGGAGAACTAAAATATAAAAATGTGTGTTGTTATCATAAAGTTAGAATATATTATAAATAGCGAGTGTGGAATAATGATAGAACGGTGTGCGGAATTGTCCTAGGCAATAGTTAACAAGATCGGTAATCATTATTGCAATTTTATATGAGGAAGAGGCATAAGCTAACATACTTTCTCTACTTGGATCATATGCACTTATGCTTGGAACTCTAGCAAGCATCCACAAGTACTAAAGATCATTAAGGTAAAACCCAACCATAGCATTAAAGTATCAAGTCCTCTTTACTCCCATACGCAAACAACCCCCTTACTCGGGTTTAAGCTTCTGTCACTCTAGCAACCCACTATAAGTGAATCATGAACATATTGCAAACCCTACAGCGGGAATCCCTCACGTGTGCGCAACACGGAGGGCACTGTAGGACAGCACCAAAATAAAACATACAACTCAAACCAATCTAGATCATCAATCAACCCAAAAGACAAAATAAATCTACTCAAAACATTATAGGATGGCAACACATCATTGGATCATAATATGTGGCATAAAGCACCATGTTCAAGTCGGGGATTACAGCGGTGTGTGGGAGAGTGGACCGCTTAAAAGAGATGAGGAAGGTGATGAAGATGGTGATGTTGATGAAGACGATCACCACGGCGATGGTTCCCCCGGCGGCACTCCGGCGTCACCGAGAGAGAGGGGGAGCGAGTCTCCCCCTTGTGCTTCCTCCTCCATGGCCTCCCCCCTAGATGGGGAGAGATTCTCCCTCTGGTCCTTGGCCTCCATGGTGATGATGGCCCCCTCCGGCTTCCTCCTCCATGGCCTCCGGTGATGATGGCCCCCTCCGGCAGGGTGTCGGAGAGGGTCTAGATTGATTTTTCGTGGCTACAGAGGCCTGTGGCGGTGGAACTTCCGATTTAGGGTTCTTTTCGGGGTTTTTGGTATTTATAAGAATTTTTTGCGTCGGTCTCACGTCAAGGGGGTGCCCGAGGGACCCACAAGCCCTCAGGGCGCGCCTAGGAGGCTTGTGGCTTCCTCATGAAGCTTCTGGTCCTTCCTCGATGCCTCGAGGGTCTATTTTGGTCCATAAAAAATCACCGTAAATTTTAGGCCTATTCTGATAACTTTTATTTCTGCACAAAAAGTGACACCACGGTAGTTCTGCTGAAAACAGCGTCAGTTCGGGTTAGTTCTAATCAAATCATACCAAAACCATATAAAACTGTTGTAAACATGACATGAATACTTCATAGATTATAGATACGTTGGATACGTATCACTCGGCGCGCGCACGCACCTCACCTACCCTCGTCGATGATGGAGGAGAACATCGGCGACGGGTTCCCGGTCGCCGGCATGGCATCCCCGCCCGCAGCAGGGCCGGCGATGAAAGACTGCTGCATGGTCGACGACTACAGATCGGCCTGGCTGCTCGTGCCCGTGTAGCTACTGCTGCTCCCGGCCTTGACCTGCCATTCCGTGATGTAGCTCGGCTTGATCACCTCCTCCCCGGCCATGTCGGCGTCTCCTGAGCATAGACACCACCCTCGACATGGACGACCATTGGTGGGGTGACCCCTGGATGCAGATAAGCGCGACGCGGATCACCCGGAGCACCTCCTCGCTGTTGAACTTCGAGAGCTTGGGGTCCACGAAGTCCAGGGGGTTGCCGTTCTCATACATATCCCACACCTAAAAGCATCCAGAATTTCAGTGATCCTAGTATACTAATTTCAACGGTAGATTTTGCCGACAACACACCAACCAAAGCACAGTTGTGACTTTACTTTCTAATGTACTCTCGATTTTAATGACCTTACCTTTTTTGAATATAAGTATTAGTTCTATCCTCTTCAAGCCTAGTGTGATGGTTCGATTCACCAGCAACAATCTCCAGCGCTACCACGCCTAATGCAAACACATCAATCTTCTCAGTCATGTGGCCTCTCATGGCGTACTCAGGTGCAAGGTAGCCACTAGGAGAAGGAAAGCAGCCAATCGCCGTGGGGACATTTACAAACACATTTGACAAACTCATGAGGGCGATGTCGATGGAGAAAAATTAAGACACGGGCTGGGAGTTAGTGTGAACATCTTAGGATTCCAACAATCAACTTTCTGCATCCATTGGAGAACCTCAATATCCACAGGCTGGATTTCACCTCTTAGCACGGAGTTAAAGTGCCAAAGTTTAGGAAGGAATTAGAAGAAAGGGCCCTCAGTATTTTCATGTAAATTTGTGATGACAATGATGTCTGAATATTGTGAAGACTGATTTTTACCTGACTATTGTGAAGGCTGATTTTGACCCAAAGTGTGTGCTCAAGTATGAACTGCTAGCAATTTGGTTAGGTTCTACAGTATACTAGTAAACTAAGGTGAAGCGTTCTGTCCGCGCTTGGACGTATTCTTTCCATCATGATTTTGCATCGTAAAACCCAAACCGCTGAGAGCGGGGAATGATCAATAGAAGTAGGGAGTAATAGGCAGCCACTGTATACATGATTTTGTGATCACCAGAATGACAGGCACCATTCATTTATTTGAATTGATTGTTTTGCTTGACAACTCAACTGATACAAATGTACACAATTGACCTCTCCAGAGAGAACGAAATGAACTCCCTTGACAACTCAACTGATGCAACTATTTAGGTGCTTTAGTCCATTATTTTGATTTATACTCATAACTTTTTCAAATGTGAACCACTGAAGCCAATACCCCTGGCTCTCGGGCGTGGCCGTGGTCTTAAAAATAAAAAAAGAAGCCAATACCCCTTTTGTTCAAGGTTCATTACTCGTGATAAAATATCATTTTTCCCTCGCGCACTCATATTTGTTTCATCATCCTGTTTGAGTTGATCGTCGTACCGTAATGTTTTACCATATCATTTGTTTATGCATTTAATTTCTGAATCATGAATCATGTCTAGGGAAAGTAGTCTTTTGAGGTTTTGATTAAAATCTTGTCTCAAAGGTCCAGTAACTAATATCCACCTAGTAACACCTAAAAGATTAAATCTATGTAATCATCTGATGTGTTGAGTTAAATCTATGTAGACATTGTGATTCCTGACGAAGCAACTTCTTTGTTGTCATTTCCATGTGCAGAATCTGTACCTAGCAGCTCTGAAGTTGAGGTTGAATCAGTAGATGAAATACTGTAGCTGCCAATGGTGAAGATGGTACGACAGCTACAACTTCAATCGTTCCCTTTAGGCTTTCCTCCATGTTCCCATTCCCACTGCTCTCAGGTTCCCTTTTCTTCGTCTTCTCAACTAGCGTTCTAGATCTCAGATTATCTAAGTATGTGCACACATATTTATGATTTATGAATTAATCTATTGTGCAAGTGAAAGGGAAGAGGAAGGAGTGCTCAAGAACCATAGGAATGGGAGGCATCGGGAAAACACGAAACATAATATTTGCACCCCCAATACTAGAGGTGAAAACAAATAAGTTTGGCTTTGCTCCATATTCCCATTCCTAGCGCTCTTAAGATCTCTCTTTCTTCCTCTTCACGGCTTACTCTCAGTGCTTACGAAACTCTCAAATAAGTAAACACCAAGCTTGAAGTGTTGGACAAAGTGTTTTAGACTATAAATAGACTGTATGTCACTCTATAGAGAACCTTAAGAAGAGAAAGCATGGAAGACTCACAGTGCATGGGGCACCATTCTATAACCAATGACAATGGGCCCACACAATAACTGGGCCTTGTCCTATTATCATGTACTCGTAATTCATAGCACATGCAGGGAGATCTTTTTCTTACCAACATCCAAAAGCTGATATATCATTTTATCAAATTGTGCACTAGTCTATTTATAGAACCAAATGTTATGGGTAAAAGATAAGAATAATATGAAGCAAAAAAGGTAGCAAGCAAAAGTTATGATCTAAAAGAAAATATTAACTTGTACAAATTAAACATAGAAAAAATACAAAAGGACAGAAAAGAACATTCCAGTTACAATTGGTACACATGGACTTCATATATTAGCTACACTAGAATAGATGATAATGTGATCACCCATGATTAAACACATTACGCAATAGCAAGACTAGAACGGTTGTACATGTCATTTCTAGAGGAAACAATATATATGTTTGTTGTTCTGCAAGTAATTTGGCATCCAAATTATGTAGGCCGCACATAGATACATAGAAGGAGAGATAGGAAAACAAGAATCACCAGCCACGATCCCTTGGTGGAAGCATACTGGTCACGTACTTGTCTAAACTCACTATCCACATCGATTCAGCATGGTTCACCTAGGCAATACGCTGCCCCACCTAGTATTTTTGGAACAAGGTTTAGACACAAAGGAAGAGTGATATCCTCAAAATAGCTTGATACTTCTTCCAGCCGCAAAGTACTTCACAGTTACAACCTTGTGGCTCGGCCACCATCCCTTGGATCAAATCACCCAAGTTGTGATGCGAACATGCATTGAGGTTCGAGAGTGGGGAAAATAAGTTGCGCATCTAAACAGTATGTTAAAAACACAGTGTTATGATCAAGTGTACAAATTCCATTGGAGTTTAGAGTTTGTGAAGCTGTTGATGAATCATTTCATAGTCATGGTTGCTTCTTCCTAGTATGTGTTACTTATCCATTTTATATGCCCATGTGTGAACTCTATAGGAACAATTTATGTGATTTAAGATCATTTTACAGGGTGGAAGCTAATTAATGCTAAAGGTAATCTAAAATGCATATAATTTACATGTTATGTTTGCTAATTAA
This sequence comes from Thinopyrum elongatum, assembly GCA_011799875.1. Taxonomy (NCBI): domain Eukaryota; kingdom Viridiplantae; phylum Streptophyta; class Magnoliopsida; order Poales; family Poaceae; genus Thinopyrum; species Thinopyrum elongatum. Next base: position 572,084,053 of record CM022298.1, on the reverse strand, counting down.
AATCTTTCTCACTCTGATTTCTGCTCCTATTCTTAGCTTCAATGGTCAGGAGTGGTGTGTCATTGATCTGATTAATGTCCAGATTGATTTCAACTTAAGGGAACGAGTGAAGAATATGTACCATTGTATGTGTTAAAGTTGTGTGTCTCATCTTTCTTACCTTGCTAAATTTAAAAAGGTGCTAGTGTATTTTTCTTTGACTACGTGGTTCTTTTTCCAGATCTAGATGTATATTTAATTTATAATTAATTGCCTTGGAATGATATGGACTCATGTGTGGAATAATCCAGGGCTAAAACATGTTTTGTTCTACTTGTAGAATCTGAAATGTAGTTTACTATACTATACTATATTTTAAAGTATAAACTAGTTAGCAATCCACCATCTTACCATACCATGGATTAAGGAATGCCAGAGAAACACCAAAAAATTAACACTCCTACTGCGTAGAGTATATGAACTTGAACCCAATCATGTTATACTATGAATCCTTCTCGTGTTGTGTGATCGAAAAGGAAGAGGAAAGAGCACCAAAGAACAATAGGCATGGGAGGCATCAGGAAAACTCAGACCAAAGCATCCTCTAGTGTTAGACGAGGAACGAGAGCTTTAGCCTTCCATCATGTTCCCATGCACACTGCTCTTAGGCCCTCATTACTTCATCTTCCTGTCTCACAGTGGACATCTCATATCATATGAATATGTCAACATATATATTTACTTTATTGCTAAACAATCTAGCAAACAAACAGTAAGAGGAAGGAGCGCTTAAGAATAATAGGAATTGGAGGCATCGGGAAATACGAAATGGGATTTCCACCTCAACAAAAGAGGTGAAGAACCAGTAGGTTAGGTTTTTCTATGTGCTATCATTCCCATTGCTATTAAGCTCTCTCTTTCTTCCTTTTCCTAGATCACTTTTGATATTTCACATTGAAGATGTGCACACACACATATTTGGTTCCTAATCAAAGCAACCAAGCAAGCCAATTTTGTGTGCCACTTACCACCTTTCTCACTCTGATTTCTACTCGTACTCTGAGCTGAGCTACAATGGTTAGCAGTGGTATGTCATTGATGTGGTTTACTCTCCAACATGAGCTCAATATAAAAAACCATCCTATGTGTTAAAGTCATGTGTCTCATCTTGTTAATTCTGAAAATGTGCTTGTTTATGTTTCCACAAAGGCCCTTTTGGATATAGAGATGTATACTTCATATATATAATGATAGGTAAATTAAATGTCTTGACATGATAAGGACTCATGTGCGAAATAATCTGGAGCTAAACATGTGTGTCATGGAATAAGGGATGCCAACAAACAAATTAACACAGAAAATAGCAATCCAACTATGTAGGGCTAATGAACTTGAATCAAATCATATTGTACTATGAATCATTTTCATTTTGTATGATCCAAAAGGAAGAGGAAGGCACGCCAAAGAATAATAGGGATGGTAGGCATCAGGGAAAGTCAAGCAAAGCATCTTTCTTTGTTACATAGGAACTAAGAGGTGAGAGCTTTAGCCTTCCATCATATTCCCATGCCCACCTTTTGTTCCTCTTCATGTTATGCATATGTATTTTTCGCTAAAGCGATTTAGCAAACAAAAAGGAAGAGGAAGGAGTGCCTAAGAACGATAGGAATGAGAGGCATAGGGAAATACCAAACTGAATTGCCACCTCAAGACTAGAGGTGAAGAACCAGTAAGTTAGTCTTTCCTCTATGTTATCACTCCCACTGCTCTTAAGCCCTCTCTTTCTTCCTCTTCCTAGCTCACTTTTGACATCCTACATCAAATATGTGCACACATATGTTTAGTTTTTGAGCTTCAACAACCAACCAAGCCAAAAAGGAAGAGGAAGGAGTGCTTGAGAACAATATAGGAATGGGAGCCTCTGGGAAACACCAAAGTGATTTCTCACCTCCAACACTAGAGGTGAAAACAAAGCAAGTTAGACTTTCCTCCATGTTCCCACTCCCACTATTCTTATGCTCTCTTTTCTAACACTTCTCGACTTGCCTTTAAGCTCTCAAGTTCAACCAAATATGTGGACTCATGTCTATTGTTTCTCCATCAAAGCTATTGTATAAGACAAAAGAAAGAGGAAGGAGTGCACAAGGACAATAAGAATGGGGGGCATCAAGAATGGATCCATGCCAAATATTTGCACCTCCAACACTAGAGGTGCAAGCAAACAAGGAGGGCTTTCCTTCTCTTCCTGCTTACTCTCGGAGCCTACAAATCTTGCGAATCAAAAACTCTCAAACAATAATCTTGAATTGTTGGACAAAGTGTTTCAGCTTTGAGGTATAAATAACAGGTGCCGCACCATATGGAGAACCATAGGGGAGTGTATGAGGCATAATTGTATTGTCAATGATGGTGGGGCCTCATAATCACGGAGCCCTGTCCTATTGTCGTCTACTCATAAATTAAAGCAAGTGAATGAAAATCTCTTTTGCTTACCCTGTTACCCATATCTAAAACTAGTACATAATATCCATATCGGCATGTGCATTTATACAATATGAAGAAGTGTAGCAATAGGAAGTCATGAAATAAAATAATATGAACTTGAACAAATTAAACAAGTAAACTTGAAAACAATATAGAACAATGGGGGGGGGGGGGGGGGGCACTGAAGTGACAACAAATTTTTACACAAGGTATTTCAGAGCCGAGGTACACCATTACAGATGGAAAAATATGATTAGTCCATGATTCTGGAGATATCATATTAGTAAAACCAAATGTATATATATGACATTTTATCAAGAGAGAAAATGTGTATATGGCTAGGGCTATTGTTCTATAAGTAATTTAGTATCCAAATTCTGAAGGTTGTACACAACAACGTACATGGAAGGAGGAAAAAAAATAGGAAAACTGTATATCCAAGGAAATCATTAGCCACAACCCCTATGAGGAAAATACATGAAGCTATAATGATTATATATTAAGTCTAAACTCACTGTAGACATCGGTTCAACATGGATCGCCTAAGCAACATGATGAACCACCTAGTATTTTAGGGACAACGTTCAGACACAAAGAACGAGATCCTGAGATATTTCATTACTTCTTCCACCCATCGAAGGACTTCCCAATTACAACCTTGTACCATGACTTGAAAGATCAAATCATCGTTGCAATGCAAACACCCACCGAGGTTCAAGAGTGGGGCCTTATCCCGCACGTATAAACAATCTATTAAAAACATCATTTTATGATTGTGTACAAATTCCATTGGATTTTAGAGTTTTCGAAGTGGTTGTTCCTTGCTAGCCTGCGTATATATCCATTAGTTTGCTATGTGCATGTGTGAAGTCTTTAGGAACAGTTTGCTGATTTAGATCATTTTACAGGGTGGATGCTAAAAACAAGCTGCAATGCATATGTTGTTACATGTTTTATGAGCTGACTATCATCTTTGCCACTCTAATTTCTGCTATGACTCCTATCTAGAGTGGTCGACATTGGTGTGTCATTGATATGATTTTCTCTACATTGTGAGTTCAGTATAAGGGAACTAGTGAAGAATCTGGATCATTGTATGTATTAAAGTTAAGTGTCTTGTCTTAACAAGCCTGAAAGTGTGTTTATTTATGTTTCTACGACTAACTGGCCCTTTTCCAGATATAGCGATGTGTACTTCATGTATGTACTATCTGACAGGTAAATTAAATGTCTTGGTGTGTTTCATGGTGCAAGTAGAATCTTACAAATGAAACAGTACTACCAAATTATCAAGTATAAAGCAGTTTGCCTGTTAAGCCGGCATCTTATCTTACGAATGGATTAAGGCATGCCAGAGAAACAAAGACAAAAACTAGCAATCTAACTATGAACTTGGACGAGATCATTTTAATACTATGAATCCTTTTTATGTTGTGTGATCCAAAAAGGAGAGGAAGGAGAACCAAAGAACAATAGGCATGGGTGGCAAGGTTAAAAAAATAGGCATGCGTGGCAACATGAAAACTCAAAACAAAACCTCTGTTAGACAAGGATCTAAGGTCTTTAGCCTTCCATCATGTTCCCGTGCTCACCGCTCTTAGGCCCTTTTTTTCTTCCACTTCCCGTCTCACATTGGACATCTCATATAACATGAATATATTTTTTTGCGAAAGATCATATAACATGAATATATGCACATATGTGCTTTTGTTTTCTGCTAAAGCAATTTAGCAAACAAAAAGGAAGAGAAAGGAGTGCATAAGAACGATAGGAATGAGAGGCATCGGGAAATATCAAACCAAATTTCCATCACAACACAAGAGATGAAGAACCAATAAGTTAGGCTTTCCTCTATGTTCTCATTCCCACCGCTCTTAGGCCAACTCTTTCTTCCTCTTCCTAGCTCGCTTTTGAGATCTCACATCGGATATGTGCGCCCATATTTTCTTTCTACGCTAAAGCAACCAAGCAAGCCAAAAAGAAAAGGAAGGAGTGCTTGAGAACAATAGGAATAGGAGGCATCAGGAAACACCAAGCTGAATTCTCACCTCCTACACTAGAGGTGAAAACAAAGCAAGTTAGGGTTTCCTCCATGTTCCCATTCCCACTGCTCTCAGGCTCTCTTTTCTTCCTCTTCTCGACTAGCCTTCTAGCTAGATCTCAGATTATTTAAGTATGCGCATACATATCTACGATTTGTGCATTTATCTATTGTGCAAGCCAAAGGGAAGAGGGAGGAGTGCTCAAGAACCATAGGAATGGGAGACATCAGGAAAGCACAAAACTAAATATTCGCACCTCCAACACTAGAGGTGAAAACAGAAGAGTTAAGCTTTCCTCCATGTTCCCATTCCTAGTGCTCTTGTGCTCTCTCTTTCTTCCTCTTCCCTGCTTACTCTCGGAGCCTACAAAATCTGAAGAAAAAAGTATCAAGCAACAAGCTTGAATTGCTGGACAAAGTGTTTCAGCTTTGATGTATAAATAGATGTGATGTGCACCTACAGAACCATAGGAAGATCAAGTAATTAAGACACCCCGTGCATAGTATCACTGCAAAGTCAATGACAATGGGGCCCATTGTCCTGTGCTGTACATGTAGAGCATGTGCAAGGAGATCTTCTGCTTACATATATCTGGGAAGCTATTGCATTCATACAGCAGGAAAATAATTTAGCATTCGCGGCAGAAGAAAATAAAAATACTCTCCTTCGCCCATACTACTAGGGGTGGGCACTTCAAAACCGAAAACCGAAAAACCAAACCGAACCGAACCGATTTAACCGATTTGTCAGTTTATTCGTTGTTCGGTTGTACGGTTCGGTGTGAAATATGGTCGCTATTCGGTGTTCGGTGTCATGTTCGGTTTCCATCGCTAAGAAACCGAATTCACCGAAGAAACCGACCTGTCCGTATCCTACTTTGCTTGGTTACCGTAAATGCAAGCGCAACAGCCAGCAACGGAGTTATTGTGCTGATCGGCCTAACCCAATAGCTGCTCCACAATCTTATATTTAGCTAATATACATTTTCCTAACAAAAACTAATATACGGTTGCCACGACATCCGGCCGGCCGGACACATATACTTCTATGGCTTCTTCAAGTTCTAATGTGTTGAAACATTCTAAAATGAAAGTTCTTATCCGTCAATATACGTGACACCATACAATGCTTAGTTCCAATCTCACAATTATACATGACAGTGCGTTCATAGGGGTCAGGGTATGCGCATGTATATGATCGCTTGTGTCTGTACTAATGTTAAAAAAAAAGCATGCTAATGATTGGTTTAATCCATTTGGAATATTTTATCTTTGTTTTGGATGCAACGATGGTCAAAGAGCTAGTGAGTCCCTGAAAAAATATAGTTGGTGAAAAAAAGTAAGTGTGCGTATATACGTCTCATGAATCTAGTTATTTTGTGCATTTTGTACAATGCCCACACTACATATTAGTCGTGACACTTAGACTGATGGGTGCATGTAATTCGGTTTTTTGGTTAACCGAACCGATATATTTCGGTTAATATGGTTCGGTGTCTAAATTTTATGTAACTATTTCGGTGTTCATTTTCTCAAAACCGAATTTACAGAAAACCGAATAAACCGAACCGAATAAACCATACAAACCGAATGCCCAGCCCTACATACTACCACCTGACGATGACAACTACGTAACAAACACCTTGGCGTGCGCACGCACCTCACCTGCCCTCGTCGATGATGGAGGTGAACATCGGCGACGGGTTTCCGGTCGCCGGCGTGGCATCCCCGCCCGCAGCATGGCCGCCGCCGGAAGACTGCTGCGTGGTCGACGATGACGACAGGCCGGCCTGGCTGCTCGTACCCGTGTAGCTGCTGCTGCTCCCGGCCTTGACCTGCCACTCCGTGATGTAGCTTGGCTTGATCACCTCCTCCCCGGCCATGTCGGCGTCTCCCGCGAGCATCAACACCACCCTTGACATGGACGGCCGTCGGTGGGGCGATCCCTGGGTGCAGATGAGCGCGACGCGGATCACCCGGAGCACCTCCTCGCTGTTGAACTTCGAGAGCTTGGGGTCCACGAAGTCCAGGGGGTCGCCGTTCTCGTAAAGATCCCACACCTGGAAACATCAGACAGTTTCAATGATCGTAGTACAAATTTCAACTGTAGATCTTGCCGACAATACACCGACCAAAGCACAGCTGCCGCTTTACTTTCGAGAACATTTCGAAATTTAACTTTCGAATGTACTGTGGCTTTTATTGATCTTTACCTTTTCAAATATATAAGTTGTCTCCTCTTCAAGCGTAGTGTGATGGTTTGATTCACCAGCAACAATCTCCAGCGCTACCACGCCGAATGCAAAAACATCAATCTTCTCAGTCATGTGACCTCTCATGGCGTACTCAGGTGCAAGGTAACCACTTTGGAAAAGCAAAGCCAACCAATCACCGTCAGAACATTTACAAACAAATTTGACAAACTCATGAGGCTGCGTCGATGGAGATGCACTTACAATGTGCCTGCAACTTTTGTGCTCACATGAGTCTTCTTGTCATCATAAAGCTTGGCAAGCCCGAAATCCGAGATCTTTGGGTTGAGATCAGCATCTAGCAAGACATTGCTGGCCTTAATGTCCCTGTGCACAATGCGGATGCTCGACTCCTCGTGAAGATAAGCTATACCTCTTGCTATGCCTAAGCATATCTCAAATCGTCTTGGCCAGTCTAGGTTCAAGCCTCCCTTTCCTGAAGATAAACATTAAGGGGCTTTAATTTTTGTAAAATTAAGGTTCAACACAGCAGGCTCATAGTTGATCTTGAATGAAATCATACCAAACAGTGCGTGATCAAGGCTTCCATTCTCAAGGCACTCATAAACCAGCAGCGGAGTCTTGCTCTCAAGGCAGCAGCCATACAACTTCACGAGATTACGGTGTTGCACCCTAGATATAGTTTCTATTTCAGTAGCAAACTGAACTTTCCCCTGATTAGATGATTCAGAGAGCTGCTTCACTGCCACCACTCTTCCGTCACTTAACTTACCCTGCAAGGAAGTTGCACTAATCAATTATGCAAGGTACTTCATAGCTCAGGCTTTGACCAGGTTCTAGCTAATGAATACACTTGAAAATGATGAATTTACGCATATCATATGACTATGGTGTACACTAAGTTCAAGTTCAGATTACGACCAAGCAGTTTCTAAGCATTACCAAATAAAGATATATAGGAGTAAAACAAACCAACCTTGTAAACTGATCCATATCCTCCTTCACCAAGTAGGTTACTGGAATCAAAATTTTCTGTGGCTGATCTTAGCTCACTATAACTGAATACATTTGGTCTTCCAACTATAGTGTACAGCTCTGCACAACAGACAAAAAAGATCCTTAGCATAATTCTGTCTATAGAAAAGTAAACAATATGATCCTGGAATATCAAGGAGTACCTTCTAACTCCAATAACAATTTTCTCCTTTTCTGCCTCCATAAAAAGACTCCAGCAATCGCAGCCAGCAAACAAACAGCAACACCGATTACAACTCCAACAATCACACCAGTTTTACTGCTGCTCTTGTTGTTCACAGAGTAATGCACAGTAGGGATGAAATCTGAAAAAAGTTAACTTAGTTTGAGTATGCAAAACATCGAATGATGCTTAATTGCATACAAGAGGAGCAATAATACAGTTATGATTACATCAAATACAAAAGTGAATCGTGTATAATTTCTACCCTCAGTCCCTCATCATGGGTCTTCCAACATTTGTGCTAATTTTCAATTGAAATAGATGACATTCAACTTGTTTAGACATGAATCAACCAGTGAGCATACACTGGCAGGAACTATACTACAGAGCACCACTTAATCTTTTTAACAGAAACGGTCACAAAAAAGATTGATTACTAATTTCAAATTGTAAGTATCTTTCACATCAAAGTTTCATGTTCAATTTCAGATTTTAAATACACCAGTGGTAAAAATGAAAAACACTGGCACTATCGATACTACAGACTACAGTGACATGTTTCCCTGGCCACTGTGTTATACAAGTACTCCCTCCATCCCAAAATGACGTGGTTTTAGTTCAAATTTGACTTCAAGATGGTAGTGTAGAACAAAGAAGGGTTCTCTAGGAAGTTCAGGTTCGTACTTGGGGTTGCGCTCAAAGCCGATATTGCAGACCCATAGTAGCCTTGAGTAGGAATGCAGCAAGTACCCTTGCCAGCCCAGAAGAGATGAATCTCAAGGAAGTTTTTTACCACAGGAACAACATACTGCTTCTTTACAACAACGAAAGATTTCCCTCCTGCAGCCTTTCTTATGTCGAAGTTCTGCTCCCTGCGCTCTCCCTATACAGACACCAATCAAAAGAATGTATTGGTTTCACAGTAGATGAGCTAAAAATATCAGACAACAGAGAAATTTAAGCTTCTAAGCTACCTGGAGATAGATATCAAAAACTCTTCTCGCTCTGCTTTTCCAAGCCTGTGGATCAGGGGAGTCAAACTCTGCAAACTGAAGTGTCACTGTATAGTTTCCATTCTCGAGTCCAATGCCATAGTATCTCAAAGATGATGGTGACATCCTTGCTGTTTGGAACAGTCCAGAATCTAGTGTGTTCTGAAACTGGCGTGAACTGTAGATTATGTAACTTCCATTGGGTGGGTCCATGAATCTTCCACTACTGCTAACACCCCAGATAGGTGCACCCCCAACATAATATGATGCAGCACCAAGATTGGCATTATCAGCCTGATACATGGCATTGTCTGAGCCTGATATGGTTCTACTACCACCAGAGTCCACCGCTAAGGAGGAAGCTGCACGCAAGTTACAAAACAGTAATCTTTACTTGGGAATCTGCAATTAAGGGTTTAAAACTACTGTAGTCTACTAAAAGATGCAAAGAGTTGAAAGCTTACACTGCGGAGAGCCAAGAGAACAGGGGGTATTTCGCTGAAGACAATTCAACCCAAATGGCAAAACACTGCAAATGGGAAAAAAGTGAATATTTTTTAATTCCACTTACAAGCTCAGATGGATATATTATTCTTCAAAAAACACACTGAGATGAATATTTTTTTTCCTAAATGATTTTGGCAGGAGTAAATGAAATGCAGCAAGTACCTGTTATTGGAGCTATCGATCACAAAGTCGTTCGCCACCAAATTCCTAAGCACAACACACAAAAGATGGGTGGAAAATCAGATTTTGTTGCTTAATTCAATCAGATTGGCTGTGTATCTTTAATCAGTAATAATCATGAAGCATACAATTGTAGGTTTTTCTGGGTAACCCAAGAAGGAAAGCTTCCTGAGAGGTGGTTGTATGAAAAATCTCTGAAAATGAACACAACAAATTAGTAAGTAGATCGAGACATATTTTCTTGTAGAGGCCAATGTGAAGTGAAAATCAAGGAGCATATGGTCATACAAATTGGCAAGTAGCGGAGATTTCGTGGCTGGTAGACTTCCTGAAAGGCTATTATTGCCAAGAAATCTGATGAAGAGGGATATTTGCAAACATTAGAGAAACATGATTCAAAAGAAACATTGAGAAAACGCTAACAAGTAATGCGCTTACAGATAACTAAGCATAGGAAGATCAAAGATTGACCGAGGCATTTGGCCTGTGATATTGTTAAAACTCAAATCCCTGCACCAATGGGACAAGGAGTATCAGACGACAAAGTACCTCGCTTTTAACTGAAATTATACCATAGTAGAAAGGCTTCCATTTGACTCTGATTTTTCTGATAAGGAGAATGCTTACAGTAAAGTCAAATTTACAAATTTGGAGAAGTCTACTGATGCAAGTGTGTCAGATATCTTGCTGTTCCTCAATACTCTGCAGGTCAAATAGTTTAATCATCAGGATCTTAAACTAACATGGAAAGGAAAGTAAAAAGCACGTGCCGTACAGTTCACCCAAAGATGTCATGTTTCCGACAAACGTCATTGAAGAGCTTCCATTTACAATATCGCCTATTCTCCTGTTATATTCAGACACACAATGCGTCTGTCAGTGCCACAAGCTTATCTTTGCAATGAGAACACAGCTAGTGAAACTGAAACTACTAAAACTTACAGGCTTGTCAACTTGATAAGATTAGAAAGACTTCTGGGAATCGGTCCTTGAAAAGAGTTCCCTTGGAGCCTCCTACAAGCTCATACATATTTTGTTAGTAAAGAAGTAATGCAAACCATTTCTATTTATTAATGTCCTTGGCTACAATTTATGCCAAGAAAAAGTTCAAGAAACATTTAATATTAGTGATTGGTGGAACATTATCTTACAGTTGGGTCATGTTGGTCAAACTCCCAAGAAAATCAGGTATCTGCCCGGTGAAACTATTGTCTGATGCCCACCTGGATGCACGATGACAAGAGTGTGCTAGATTATTGGATGAAAGTTGAAACCTTAGTATATATTACACTGATATCTTGGTTTGGAAAATTACAAGGTTGACAGGTTCGTAAGCTGGGACAGCGCCGCTGGTAGAGGACCAGTGAAGTCATTACTATCAATGTACCTACATTCCAAAGACATACAACATTTTCCATTCAAGCAGATTATTATCAGCCTGAACAATTCAGAGAACACTGATGATCATGCAAAGGTAGGGGGTGTGCACAGGGCAATGTAAAACTGACCAAATAGATTACTTACAGCTGCTGAAGTTTTGTCAATTTTCCCAGCTCATCTGGAAGTGAGCCGTTAAAATGGTTTGAGCCCAATGCACTGAAAGCATAAGATAAACCAGGTCACCTCTAGAGCAATATTAAAAAGGAAGTGCCATTGAATCCTTTTTACAAGTCCAAATGCTGCTCGATATTTGATGAGAAAGACGCTCTGTTTTGTTAGGTTTTCTAGTCCAAGTGTTTCAATTTGCATGAACAGGAAGACACATGAAAGAATATACTCTATTGCTCTACTTAGACATAGTGTTTTTTTTTTTTGCGGGTGTACTTAGACAGTGTGTTGCTATGCTGTCTATGCAAACTTCAAGCCCCACAGTATACAATGTCATGCACTTTTGTGCGAGCGATTTTACACCCGTACTCGTACAACTAATGCAAGAAATGATCCAAAATTGAACATGACTAGAAGATATTATCAAATAATTAACATTACTCATTGGAGGACAAGATTTGATCTTACAGTGATACGAGATCTGTAAGATTCCAAAGCTCCTTTGGGACAGGTCCGGATAATGCATTGGTGCCCACGGTTCTTGCGACATTAGAGGAAAAGAGTGTGAGATCGGCTGAAATCAAGACGAGTAATGCACAAAAGGTGTTGAGTCGAAAGCCTTACATGTACTTCAGCGCAGTCAGTTCTCCGATGAACGCTGGCAAAGAGCCGGTCAAGCTATTTTTCCTGAAGTCCCTGAAATGACAGGATCAGAGACAAACAACGTTAATCACATACAGCTCACACCGAGTTTGGGAGATCCAAAACTGTACATCTAGTCGACAATGTATCCATCTTCGGTGCTCGTCGTAACTGAAAACCAATAATTCAACACCAATTTGATAAACTGCACAATATATTTATTTCTATGGTTGTAGAACTTGGCCCGATTTCACCCATGATGGAAACTGGAAATATTTGTGGGAAAAAAAAACTAGGGCGGCAGCTACACCTACACCTGGAACAATCGGCTGTAATATTCTAGGCGCTGACTGTTATTAGATTTATATTATACTCCTCACTGATAAATTTGTGCTCGATGGAGCATACCTCCGTTGCAGAACACCGGTGGCGCACTGGGGCCACTCTACTGTCTTTGAAGTTTAAAATCTGAGCAGGAGCGACGGACTCGCCGTTGCGGCGGTCGGGGAGGAAGCCCACTGCGCCCTGGAAGAGACCCGGAGCGCGCCCGGCTAACCTCGCCGGCGTTTTTTTTTTTTTCCTGAGCGAACGACATTTTGGTGGTTTTTTTTTAGGGGGCGACATTTTGGTGGTGGAATGCTGGAATGGAACGATGGATTGAAGGGATAGCCAGATGGGCTGAAAACTATACGCGAGAGGGCCGGGCTGAGCTGAAAAAGGCATGGGTCCTTTCAGACCCACTGGCCCGGCCCAGTAGTTATCTAGAGTTATTTTGTCTTCAAGGTCACCATCACATTTCCACAATGAGATTACCTCAAAAAAAAATCCCCAATGAGAAAAGATATATCTTTGTCCGTTGACTATCACTAAAGTTTAAGCATAGTCTTTGAACTTTTATACCAAAGATTTTTGGTCCGTCAACAGACAAAACTATCCGATTTTGATATTTTGGCACACTGAAAGTGGTTTCACAGTGACATAAAGGCAGTTTTCCACGAGTTGCAACAAAGTCAATAGAAAATTGGGAGAAAATCAATAAAATAACAAAAAATGCAAAAATAAAAAGAGTTCTTTATTTTTAAGTTTAGTAATTTGAAGATAAAACGGATAAAATAGGTTATATTTTTTGAAAAACTTCGAAAAAATATTCTAGTGTAGGAAACTAAACATTATTTAAAAAGTTCTAATGAATACTCACGTATAAAATTTAGGAAAATGAAATTTTATATTTATCAATAATATTTCTAGAAAATTTATTGGAAAGTATGGTATTTTTTAAAATTAATAAATTAGAAAGAAACTTAGTGCCTATACAAATTCCATGGTTTTCCAGAGTTACTAATTATAAGGCATCCTAGATTATTTTTTCAGACTGTTATATGTACTAGTTTTCAGAATTCCTACAATCTTCATCCTTTTAATGGAATATTT